>CM048839.1:0-1454855 GCA_026545765.1 Plantago major | reverse complement strand
TATTTGCATTTTGAGAGTGTAGAAACTAGCCACGAGTAACCATGTTTTCTTGGTTCATTTTACTTTGTAGTATTTGAGATTGTCCCCAACACAAACTACATTACAACAATGTACGATCTTTCTAGACCGACTGTTTCGAAAGGAGTCTACATTCAGTGGCGAAGTATGCACCACTGAATCGAATGTACTTGTGTGAGATTATCACTAGGCGAATTCGTGAAGATTACCCATACCAAAAACTTCAAAGAAGACGACTGACAGCTGATCATGCCTGAATTATATTTGGTGCAGGAGCACGATTATGTAGACTTCGGTACTTGTATTGTGCTAAAGAACATAAATATAAATTGTTAAGCACCATTATGTATTCAACAAGAACTGTTTCTTGCTTCCATAGGTAAATTCTATTTTTGTGGTGTGATCAATGTACCCATTAGACATCCATGCGGATTCCACTCGTGAGCACACGTGTTTGTGTCTAGTTGATGCAAATTGAGGAGCCCCCAATATTCTCAGCAAAAGTGTCCATATAAAATCAGAAGTATTAATTAAAGCCCACACTGTGACAGAGTGAGTGTTCCTGTTAGGGGTTCAAGTTCAACTCCAGATTTTCAAAAGCTCAGTCTGTCAAGTCATATCATAGTGGACTCAGTCCAGCACTCCAGCTTATCTGTCTCTCCATGTGGATCTGAGAATGTGACTTTAGACCCAGCCCAAGTTCACTTCATTGGAGCATGGGGACTCTTTGCAGCCCAATACTATCTTCGGACCGAACTTGTGAAAAAGAAACGACTGGGCCTGGCCTTTTATAATTATGAACGGGCATATCGAGTACATGGTCCATTGTAGCATGTAAAAAACGACATTGTCTCATTCTGAAGTTCTAACTCGGATTTCACGACATTGAAGATGAGTTTAGTTTGTATATGTGACATTGAGACTTCAAAAAACCTCATTGTACCAAGCATTGCATGAACATAATCTTTTGCAATGCATTGAAGGTTACCAATCTTGAAGCTTAGTGGATTTGGATCTGGATCATGTGATCAAGCATGTTCGCCATATCTTTATGGCATGCCCCGTTGCACTCGAGGGTTTTATGCATAACTTGGACTTCGAACTTTAAATTTGAAGTCCGTCCCTGATTCAGGCATAACTATTTGACATCGAAAAGTATATAATGTTTATAATACTTATCAACAAGGGATCTTCAATATTGATGGAGGGTTGGTTTCAAAGGATTTTCGACATCGATCAATTAAATTTATTAATCGTGTGTATGATACATATGTTCGACATAAGCTAAAATTAGAAGGATAAAGAGTAAAAGAAATCGAAAAACAATACGAAAAATGGTACCGGAGCTCCGGTAATCTCTGACATCGGAGTCGGAGATCGGAGCAGATCCGATCTGCTCCATATCGGAGCAGTGCTCCAGATCTGCTCCGATATGGAGCAGATCGGAGCCTCAAGCTCCAGGTCGGAGCTTCTGTCATGCTCCGATCTGGAGCTTGGTGGCTCTCAAGGTCGCTAAAGAGATTTGCGAAAATGACTACCGCCAAATCGCTTTTTTTTTTTAAACTGATTTTTTGTTTTTTTATAAATTATTCGATGTAATTTTAATTAATTTAAATATACTACTGCAGCTGAATAATAATTAAAGACTACAAATATGAATTAAAACAATACAAAACATCTTAGATTCATCATCGTTGATAAAATATGGCTAACGATTGTACGACATTGTATTTTGTTCAGTTATGGTACTGTAGTTCGTATAAGTTTGTATATTTTCGAATATGTTATAGTTTAAGAGGTTTTATAAAAATGTAGGACTAATTTTTAATCACTACAAGAAAAACTGGACAAAACGACGTTATGGGGCGACGGATTTTATCCGTCGCCCCATAACGACGGATCGCTAATTGGGGCGACGGATAATAATTATCCGTCGCCCAAGTTTGACTTTTGTTAAAAAAAAAATTTTTTTTTTTTTTTTTGAAAATTGGGCGACGGATAGATTATCCGCCTTATAGCGACGGATACCTATCCGCCGCCACTTTGGCGACGGATCGACTACGGGCCGACGGACACGTGTCCGCCCGTAGTTTCATATTTTTTATTGCAGGCGCACCGCCTCATTTTCTTCCTTCTCCTTCTTCTTCCTCATTCTCTTCTTCTCCGCTTCCGTGAATTGTTCGTTCTTCCGGCCAATCTTGGTGCCTAATCGAAGCTAGTGGGACAAGGAGTTTGTTTCTTCGATCAATTTCAGATTTCTACCGATTAATCAAGGTATTTTGGCTAAAACCCTAGTTTTTTAAAATTTGGGGATTTTGTTTATTTTGATTAATTTGAGCAATTATATGTATATATGATAAGTATGTAGTAGTTAGTTTAGTTAATTTGATCAATTATATGTAATTTGTTCAATTTGATAGTTAGTTTAATTAATGATATGAATGTATGTAGTATGTTAAGTTTGGTATGTATGAATGTATGTAGTTAGTTTGATTTGTG
Organism: Plantago major; assembly: GCA_026545765.1. Taxonomy (NCBI): domain Eukaryota; kingdom Viridiplantae; phylum Streptophyta; class Magnoliopsida; order Lamiales; family Plantaginaceae; genus Plantago; species Plantago major. The sequence goes on along the minus strand of CM048839.1, from coordinate 1,452,338 downwards.
TGTTAAGTATATATAGTTAGTTTAGTTAATTTGATATGTTTGTTAAGTATAGAAGTATGTAGTTTTGATTTGATAAATTTGTATGTTAAGTATGTAATTTGATATGAATATATGTAGTAATTGATATGTATAGAGTAATTAGTTAATTTGATATGTATGTTAAGTATATAATATATGTACTAAGAGGTTGAAATGGTTATTATATATGTACAATTTTGTAACACATCGAACACTTAATTAATAATTAATTTATAAGGAACATATAATAATTAACAATTAACCTCTACAATCTTCCTATCCGAATTGGAATCGATCTAATAAATTAAATACGATCTAATCAATTGGAACGTCTCAGTTAAAAATAAAGTAAACAATGAATTCGACCGTTCATGGATGTACGATCGCATGCGGTAAATGATGAGTTTCTAGGAGTTTCGTAGAAGGGTTAAAGGTTTCATCTCGTTTGCCATGGGACATCCGGTTTGTGCAATTGGGGTTGATAAAGTGTCCTTGCACATTGAAACTCATGAAACAAGCAATTTATGACGCCATCGCAGATTCGAGCACTTGCGACGTTATGGATTCATGCCGAGTATCATGTATGGATTCATCACGGTGAGGAAGCACCGTCATGGCATACCTCCAATGGAGGGAGGCGGGTTTGGGGCCGCCTATTGAGTGCCTTTCTGCTTGTCGGAACATGTGCATGGTGTATTGGGAGGAGGATGTAGATCTATTGGAATGCAAGTTCTGTGGTAGGGAGCGTCACAAGTGATGAGGAGGGGGGTGCATGAGAATGAGGAGTTTCATCCGTTTTGTCTCTAGGCTTGTATAACTAGTAATCATTAGTTGATATATATATGAAACCAAACATTATGGTAAAATTGAAGCTGATGTAACTTATATTATGTAATGCCTTAACAATTGATCAAGCTAATATAACTTATATTACGTAGCAATTGATTGAATTATTGTGAAATTGATTTATTACCGTAAATGAAAGACCTCGATCTAATGAATTCAAACGTGTCAGGTTATTATCTAATTATTCAATGAATACCGATCGTGGATGGATGTATTGTCGTACTCTCAATGGCAGAGTTCAATGGAGTTTTCTGAAAGGGGTTGAAGGTTTCATTGAATTTGCAATGTCAAATCCGTCTTGTGTAAAGGATGGGTTGATAAAGTGTCCTTGTGCAGAAACAAGCAATACGTGACTCCTAAAGTGGTAGTCCAGCACTTGAGGAAAATGGATTCCTTCCTGCGTATCGGTATGGAATCATCATGGTGAGGAAAAGACCGCCCAATACATATGACCAATACGGATAACGTGGAAGGAAGAGAAAATGAACAAGTCGGGGAACAATCCCAATCTGAAGGCGATGCTATTCGAGCTCGAGTCGAACAAATGGTGTACGATGCTGCAGGGGCGGAGTTCAGGGACACAACCAACACTGAAACCGAGGTGGAGGTGGAGGAACCACCGAGTCCCGAGGATCAGTTGTTCTTTGACTTGTTAGAATCATCAAGGAAGCCGGTTTAATTATCCGGGGTGTAAGCTCACTGAGTTGTCTTTGTTGGCTCGGCTAATGAGTTGTAAGGCTAATGGCCAAGAATCAAACGAGCTTCAATGAATGGGTTGACGTAATGTCGGACCTTTGTCTGAAGAAACCTAGTTCCCACCAACTTTTACCAAGCGAAGAAAAAGATGCGGATTAGAAATTCATGGTAACCATAGATCGTTGTCCAAAATGTGCATGATATATTGGGAGGAGGATGCATCTAATAGAATGCAAGTTACGTGGTAAGGAACGCAAGCGTTACAAGGAGGGGCCGCAAAGAAACGACAAAAGAAAAATCTCTCACATAAGAAAATGTGGTACTTCCTCTAGCACCTCGTTTGAAAAGATTGTATGCTTCAAGTGCTTCATGGATAAAATGCGGTGGCACAAGGAGCGAAGTAATCTCGGATAATGTCAAGGTGGTAGAATGGACCATCCAGCAGACTCACCCGCATGGAAATCGTTTGACAAGACATATCCGAGTTTGCGGCGAATCTAGAAATGTACGTTTGGGACTTTATGCGGATGGTTTTAACCTGCTCGGTAGTGAACGTAAATACTCTTGTTGGCGATTATGCTCACACTGCATAATCGCCCCGGTGAGTGCATGAAGGAGCCATTCATGTTTCGCATTGGTGCTCGGGCCGAAAGATCTGGATCGACGTTGGATGTTTCTTGCAACCCCTAATCAAGGAGCCGATCGAGTTGTGGACGGATGGTATCCTGCATATGATGTGTCAACAAAAAGAACTTCACCTTGAGAGCGCTCTTCTTTGGACCGTGAGTGACTTCCTGCACTCCATGCTATCTGGAAGGAAAAAATAGGGAAATATGCATGTCCACATTGCTTGGAGGATACTGATGCATTTAGACCAGGGTAGTGGAAAATTTTGTTGGTTTGATTGTCATCGTAGGTTGCTAGAAAGTGACCATCCGCTCAGAAGAACAAGGATCAATTCTTGAAAAATAAAGTCGTCGACAAAAAGCCCCGACAAGACTTCTTGGTGTACAAATTCTTGCGAGATTGATAGATTGGGTCTTATGAAGGTGATCGAGCTTGGGTGGATGAAGCATAACGAGAAAATTGGTAAAAATGTGGTTGGAGGAAGAGAAGCATTTTCTCGGGACTTGCCTTATCGGAGCGATCTTCTTATCCGTCACAACTTAGATTTCATGCACATTGAGAAGAACGTGTTCGAGAACTTATTCAATACACTTTGCAACATTGAGGGAAAACAAAGGACCATGCGAAGTCTAGATCCGAGTTGTCGACGTGGTGTAAAAGGCCCTGAGTTGACAAAGAAGGATGAGAATGGTAAGTGGCCGAAAGCGTGCTACACAATTGACAAAGCTTCTAGGTCAATTTTGTTTGATTGGGTGAGGGCATTGAGTTTCCCAGATAATTACGCCTCAAATTTAGAGAGGTGTGTGGATTTGAAGAAGACAAAGGTTTATGGGATGAAGAGCCACATCGTCATGTGTTCATGGAGAGGCTTATCCGGTAGCATTTCGAGAGCTTCGCCAAACACGTATGGACCGCTATCACCGAGTTGAGCTTATTTTTCAAAAATTTAGGCACAAGGGTGGTTCATGATAAAGTGTTGGAAAATCTTGAAAGGAACATACCATTGATTCTATGCAAGCTCGAGCGTATCTTTCCACCGAAATGGTTTGATTCTATGGAGCACTTGTTTGTGCACCTTCCTCATGAAGCGAGACTTGCTTGACCGGTTCAGTATCGATGGATGTATCCATTCGAGAGGTACTTGGGGAAATTGAAGAAGTATGTCAACAACAAAGGTAAACCTGAAGGTTCGATTGCCAATGCTTACATTCGAGAGGAAAGCGCAACCTTCGCTCTTATTACTTTGATGAACACGTCCCTACGAAGACAAAGAAGGCTCGAAATGCATACATTCGTAGTTCAAGCGGATGATGAGTTTTCCTATCTGTCTTCGTGGTATCAGAGACCTCTTGGTGCAACTAAGAAAGAATATCTTACGGATAAAGAGTTGAAAGCGACTCAATATTATGTCCTCACGAATTGTCTTGAGGTTGACCAAAGATATGGTACTATTTATGCAGGTCAAGAACCATTTATTTAAATTTTAATATAGCTACGCAAGTCTCTACTTCAATTATAGACTTATCATCGAATCAATGTTTGCGCTTTTTCAAAAGCGTTGTTTGGAAGAAAATCCTCGATGACGAGGATACACTAGAGGAACTACTTGACTCAAAAATTCCTACTGCAATTTCCATTGGTTCCGAGAGTATGTCCGAATCCTATTAACAACGCCACATGCATATACTTAAAGGCTCTCGCAGGGTCCATTTAAAAGGTCTACACATTCCCGTGTTATATAGTCAATGGCCTTAGGTTCCACACGAATGTAACACGCCATGGCGACAAGCAACTCCGGTGTGTGTTAATGGTGCGTAAGAGTATGGAGACGCTACTTTGTTTGATTTCCACGCAAGCTAAAACGAATTGTGAGGATTGAATATTCGGATTGCCATTTAAACGAACCTTCTTGTTTGACGTTGAGTGGTATGATCCTAATCCAGAGGTACGAGGAAGAACGAGCGGTATGAAATGGTTGATGTGAACCAAAAGAAGAGGTACCAACCAAGTATGAACCATTTATTCGGCGACTCAAGCACGACAAGTGGTGTTTCTTGAATATCCAAGCGTAAAACGCGATAAGGGGAATGGTTAGTCATGCGGTACCAATTGCGTTTCGCTCGAAAGTGGAGTACATTGACAAAGACGACTCAATTACCAACTCGTACCAACAAGAGGATGTCGATAAACAAGCAGAAGATCCCATAGAAGCAGATGATGAGTTGTTTGATCTGCACGAGGACCAATATGTAGTCTTAGAGGACGGCTATAATGGTATATTATGTGTATTATGAGTAATTATATGTGTTATTATAATCATATGTATTATAACTCGTACTAACACATTTTTATTGTATTTATTACATTTTTTGCGATGCCACGGAGGCCGTCACCTATCGTCCCCCCCACGCAGCCGCGCATGATAGTGGTGGGTCGGGACACCGTCGAGTGGAGGGCTCAAGATCGTGACAAGGTCTCGGATTCCTGAGACCCCAGGCAGAGAGAGCAAACGTGGCTCTACCGGTCACCTGGACATGCCGGAGGACGACCACGACGATTGTCCCTACCTCGTGTTCGATCCAAACAATCCCAACGTCACGTGGGACGGCTACTGTGATTTTCCCTATCGTCCCGCCAAGTAAGTATTATACATTCTTCTTAAATATGTAAAACATAACGATAATGATAGTTGACAAGTATAAATTGTTGTAATAAAGTAATGCATATTCGCTTTGTATCTTATACATTGACAACGACTTATGGCCTCTGGAGGTGCACAACAAACTAGGTGACATCTTCCTGAGCAGAGAGAGCCACCCAAGGGGTGGTGAGTGTTGGAGCCACATCTCGGAGCGCATGAGGGCCGAGTACTTCGATGAGCTGAGGGTAAGTTTAAAATATGACATTCATTTGTTTGTAATTATAATTAATCGTTTTAATATGAGTGGTATGTTAGCCACTGTATGTGAGTGGTATGTTAGCCACTTTATTTGGGTGATATGTTAGTCACCATTGTGTTAGTAAATTTTAGGACAATGTGAGTGGTATGTTAGCCACTGTATGTGAGTGGTATGTTAGCCACTTTATTTGGGTGATATGTTAGTCACCATTGTGTTAGTAAATTTTAGGACAATGTGAGTGGTATGTTAGCCAATGTATGTGAGTGGTATGTTAGCCACTATATGTGAGTGGTATGTTAGCCACTTTATTTGGGTGATATGTTAGTCACCATATCATTATGTTGTTAGGACATGTATTGACTTTGGATGTTGTATGAAATTGGGAATGTAGAAGGAGTACTTCATTCAAGAGGTTGATCCCACGATCTGGCGCTTATTTAGACCTGGGGATCCAAACTGAGGATATGGTCTCAGACGCGTGGAAGGCCATTCGGGATCGGGTGGCCCAATCCTCCACAGTTGATGCAACGGAGTGGGCCTTTGGGATGCTTCATCGCCGAATCGATGTCCAGACGTTGCTTGGACCAACAGTAACCGCATCCTACCGACACGGCAGAAGGCCGTTCACCACCTGGGAGGCGATCTCATCATATCGATTATTATCAATCGGTGCGTATATATGTTTTTGCAATCTAGCATTACGTATGTATGAAGTCTCTGCCGCCTATTACTTGTAGATGATAAATTGTTGACTAGATCTGTTTGATTCAGTGGCACGGGAGGTGACATCCAAGTATGCCATTTTCAAGAAGGCTGCTGTATATGGTATGGACCGAATGGCCGCCTCGTCTATCATGTATGTTTATGTTGCTTAAAGTTCATATTTGTACACTATTACAAGTTACTTTTTAAAACAAGAATCGATCATTATATCTGCTATTTACGATTTCAGTGAGGTTGATGCTCGTGGCGAAAGGAGGACGAGACGGGTGATGTGTTGTCAATCAACAAGTTGACAACATCTTCCTAGAGATCAACAAACCGGACAACAAAGGACGAATATATGGACTCGGAGCCTCGGTTTGCATCGGCTAGTCCGGCGTGCTCCTCATCATCATCCCAAATCCAGACGTCCGGTTTACACAGGACTGTGTCTCGGAAATGGTGCGATCAAGAAGTCCGGAACATGTTGCTCGGCTAGCTAACTCAAGAGATGGAGCAACAAAGGGACGAGATGGAGCGCCATGACGAGAACGAAAGGAGGAGAACGGCGCCTTGATTCTGAGATGGAGCGATTCATGTCCAGCCCGCCATCACCCACCCCCACCCCGTCGATAGCTAGTTATGTATCTGTATGTTCGGATTTTTTCATATTTACACTTGTTTGGATAATTTCTCCATTCAATATTACTTTTTATTCATTGAAACATTTTCCGTATTATTGATTTATTATCGAACATTATATTGATTAAATAGGTGAACTTCGAAAGATAGGGATTAATATGAAAGAAATAGTGACGGCATTAGTGACGGAATTCACAGTGACGGAATTAGTGACGGAATACAAGGATGTGGAATTAGTGACGGAATTTCAAATTCGTCACTAGTCCAATTAAAATATTTAGCGACGGATAGGATCATCCGTCAAGCTAAATATAGCGACAGATAGAATCTATCCGCCGCTAAATTCAAATTAAAAAAAAATTGGTCAACCCGTCGTCCAATCCGTCGCGAATTGGACGACGGATTGTTATCCGTCGCCACAGCTCCAGGGGGGCGACGGATTTTCTATCCGTCGCCCGATCCGTCGCCAAAGCTGGGGCGACGGATAGCTGGCCTGTAGCGACGGATAGATCCGTCGCTACAGGCCAGATTTTTTGTAGTGAATTTAGATAATTTGGAGGGTCTTTTACAATATATTAAGAAGTGTTCTGCGTTTAGTAAAAAGTGTTATGCGTTTAACAACCCCAAAATCATAGTGCAACACCATTGGTTTATTATAAAATCAAACCATGATAGTTTCGGAACACGCATAGGCAGTGATGTGTAGGGATGTGATTGCAAACACATTAAAACCTTTAAGTTGTGCCTATTTCAGACGTCCGAAGAAAATCACGAATGTAAATGCATTTTTCAGATTTGCACCCGATTGGTTTAAGGTTTTTCTTCTTCTTTTTTTCTTTAGATTTGCATTCACAAGCATCAATTTTTCCAGCTAAAATTACATTTGAAGAATCACTCCGATCCCCATGTATTTCTATACGTGTCAACCAATGCATTTGTAAAAACAAAGCCCGCATGATTTTCCAGGCCGAAACAATTATACTCCAACGTGCAAAAATGCTACCAAACACGTGAAAAAATGTAACCAACCATAAATTTTAAGCGTTTTCACCCTGCCAATCACAGCCAGTAATTTGTCCAAATAGTCATGGAGAGAGACCTTCATTTAAAGTTATAACCAACAGTGAACCCTTGGTTGAAAATTGAAATCCAAATATCAGCAAGGAATGACAAGTTTATGACATGTGATCCAGAAAGCCAAACAGTAAAGGAAGAAATCAAGAAACAGATAGAAGAAGATATCTCCAGCATCCTAGCTGGCCAGTAAAGACATGAGAAGAACACAAGAAGACAAGTCCAGCACACCACATTGAATTCAACCCGCTTAAACAATCAAATACTCCAAGAAATTTGAGAATATCAGCCTCTCGAATATTAACAGCCACTGGTAATTCAAACAACACAGACCCACACCATTCCACATGGCAATCCATGGCAGGTGAGTCGAGATCGCGCCCAAACAATACCATACCCGACCCCTTATCACCAAAAAAATTAAATCTTTCTTCCTAAACACTTGTCTGTTTTTTTTTTTTCCTTTCTTTCTTCTTGACCCGAACCCAGTTTCACACTTCCCATTTTCAACCCGGTTGGTGTTATTTGGCCATGAATGCTATTGCTACTGCTGCTGCTCTTTCTCTTCCTATCTCTTTTTGCCGGTCCAACAAGTTTAGCACCAAAAGGGTACTTTTTTCTTTCCTGTTTTGCTAGTTCTTGATTGTGTGTTTTGTAGTTTAGTTAAAGCTGAGATTTTTAGCCTTTATTGAATATGGGATTGCCTTGTTGTGTTGTTTCTTGATTGTGTGTTTTTTGTATAGTTCTGTAGTTTAGTTAAAGGCTTAAAGATGAGATTTTTAGATTCTGGTTGCCTTGTTGGGTTGTTTCTTGATCATGTTTCTTGTGTAGATGTCATTTGAGCTTGTTGTTTTATAGTTGGGAAGCTAAAATGGATTGTGGATAGAAAAGTTTGATCAAAGCTGGTATGATGAAATGTGAATCTGTCTAGTCACTATGAAGAGGATTCTAGTATTTGTAAGTTAGAGTGCATTGAGTAATCGAGATTCTCGATCAATTGCTTATTGTCGTAGGGAGATCCAAGATGGAACCTTTTAGGTCATTTCATTTGTATCTCTCTTCTTGGTAGTTAAGAGAGTTTGGAATGAAGAACTGAAAAGCATGTTGTTTTGGTTTAGTGCCCGATATGTCCCTTTGCCGCCACCTGGCTGTGACGTTTCTGTGTATAAACTTGTAAGATTCATCCAAAGAAGAGTGTTAGAAGCTTTGTGTCATTAGGATGGATAGAATAATGTAGTTGGATGAAATGGAAGTAAAATACTGATAAGCTAACTTATTTTTCAATAAACATAGTTGTAGTACCTTTTCAATTCAACCACCTAAGCATCTAGTAGCCAAGTATTTGCGCAACAGACTTATTTTGGTAGTACACTTAAATAAACTGATTTAGGTGAAAAGCTGATGATATATAGAGACGTAAGCTAACTCGATTGGTTAGGTTATGAATAATTCTGAAGATTCATAACTTCTTGCAATTGTTTTAAATAGAGTAGCATATGTTTGGAGTATGCAAAACTGAAGTCCTTTTGGTCTTCTCAGTGTGTCAGGGGAGGAGGATTTAGAGTATTTGCGATTATTGGAGACGGAGGTGGGTTGGTTGAAAGGAAAAGCCCGTGGTCATCACTTTTTGAGGTAGAAGATCCACGGACCAAGGTTCCCGAATATAAAGGCAAGTTTCTGGATGTTAATCAAGCTCTAGAGGTTGCGCGATATGATATTCAATACTGTGATTGGAAGGCTAGACAAGATGTTCTCGCAATCATGCTCCTGCACGAAAAGGTTTATATCTTAACATGTTCCTCTTAGAGTTCAGTATTTAACCATTCACTCTGTTAAGGGTTTGTCGAACATAAAGATTTACAGTATTCAGTAGTTTTTTCCTTCTTGGTGATTCAAAGTTAGAATTCTATCAAAAATTTGATGTGCAAGACACTTGTCATCCTGAATAGAAACAGAACAAGTTCATTACCAGATTTATCTTCTGCAGCCTTTGTTATATTCATCTAATTGTTTTGGCGTTGACAAAATTTTGGTACAGGTTGTAGAAGTATTAAATCCACTTGCCCGTGAATTCAAATCCATAGGAACTCTAAGGAAAGAACTTGCAGAATTGCAAGATGAACTCTCACAAGCTCACAATCAGGTATGGAGTAGTACATACATACAGTGATACAGTAGATAGTTACGGATCTTGATAGCTATGTTAAGAAAAATGAAGATGTTTCATAGTTACTGACCATTGAAATCTTGAAACATATACAGGTACATATATCAGAAGCAAGGGTATCGACTGCTTTGGACAAGCTTGCTTACATGGAAACATTGGTTAATGATAAGATACTGCAAGACACAAAATCAACGGAGTCACCCTCATTACCCCCTACCCCGAGTACTTCCCAAAAGTCTCGCAACACTTTGAAGACCAGACAGCGCCGAAAAAACCTTAATGTGTCTGGTCCAGTTCAACCTTACCATCCGCGCTTGAAGAACTTCTGGTACCCTGTAGCTTTTACTGCAGACTTGAAGGATGATACTATGGTAACCCTTTCTACTCTCTTATTGTGTGAGTTTCAAGATTGTGATCTAAAGTTTTAAGGTCACCTAGAACAAAGATCATAATTTTCATAGGCTAGATTAGATTTTTTGGTTTTGTTTTTTGCCATCCAAATATGCCCTTGTTCTCGTTTTCATAGTTTATGTATTTTTCTCTCAGGTCCCTTTAGAATGCTTTGAAGAACCTTGGGTTTTGTTTCGCGGGAAGGATGGCAAACCAGGGTGCGTCCAAAATACCTGTGCTCACAGGGCCTGCCCACTTGACTTGGGTACTGTTACTGAGGGTCGGATACAATGTCCTTACCACGGTGAGACTCAGAGAACATAAGAATCATATGTAATTTGCATGGGAGGATATTGGTGTTTTGTTTTTACATTTGAGCAGCTACAGTGGCATGGAACTCATTATCTTTCACATAATGATAAATATAGGATGGGAATACTCGACTGATGGTAAATGCGAGAAAATGCCATCAACTAAATTGGTTAACGTGAAGATCAGGGCATTACCTTGCTTCGAACAGGAGGGGATGATATGGATTTGGCCAGGTGATGATCCCCCTACAGCAAACATTCCATCTTTACTACCTCCATCTGGATTTCAAATACATGCTGAGGTTTGTTGAACCTGAAATGAATTCCTTTTGACTTATTCATGCTTTATCTTGAATGGTTCTACACTATATGCTACAATCTATCTTCTTACTATTGCATTCCTGTGAAATTCAGATTGTTATGGAACTTCCAGTAGAACATGGTTTACTGCTTGACAACCTTTTGGACCTTGCACATGCTCCTTTTACCCACACTTCTACATTTGCTAAAGGATGGAGTGTCCCAAGGTTTGTTCCTTAGTTGATCTTGTAAAAACTCTCATAACATGTAAATTGTGCGAAAATAAACTCACATGTTTCTTTACTGCCTTTTTCTTATTCGTAGCTTGGTGAAATTCTTGACACCTGCCTCCGGTCTGCAAGGGTCATGGGATCCATATCCAATCGACATGGAATTTCGGCCCCCTTGTATCGTACTTTCAACCATTGGAATCTCAAAACCCGGTAAACTAGAAGGCCAAACTACAAGAGAATGTTCGACACATCTCCACCAACTTCATGTTTGCCTGCCTTCATCAAGACAAAAGACGCGGTTGTTATACAGAATGTCACTGGACTTTGCTCCTATATTGAAGCATGTTCCTTACATGGAACGCCTCTGGAGACACTTTGCTGAACAGGTAAAAACATCTCTCAAACTCGAGTAATCCAGAATTCCAGCTTGATAGATTTCTGTCTGTTTCATCTGAACATTTTGATTACTGACAATTTATGATCTTTAATTGTATTCTCAGGTTCTGAATGAGGATCTACGGCTCGTACTTGGGCAACAGGAACGGATGATCAACGGGGCAAACATCTGGAATTTGCCAGTGGCATATGATAAGTTGGGCGTAAGATACCGGCTATGGAGAGAATCACTGGAGAACGATTCTGAAAGTTCAACCTTAACCGAATCATCATAGAAACCCGTGCTGCAAATAAATTTGTTTCCTATTTCTTCTTTAACTACCCCACAAGAGTGCCTTCACCCAGAAAGGATCAGTTCCTTAAATTTTTCCAAGAATTCGTCACACGCGTACAAACTGGAGTTCAAGAACTCATTGATCGGAGCTGAAAATTCTCAAAACATCCCACATTATAGGAATTAACTGTGCACATCTTAGTTTTTTAGAATAAGATTTTTGGTGTACAGGTTTGTTACAGTCCCCTTCCCCTGCCAATTCTTACCAGAAAGAAAATCCACCATGTTCTCTGTGTTTCATCTTCAACCTTGTAACAGGAAGAATCAGATGTATCACACAGTCATGACTTCTTGTTAATACAAAAGATCAATCTTCTCAATTTCTTGTCTCTTTACCTTTCGTTTATTGAATGTTTTGGCTATTGGATTAAAATCACAATAACGTTGCCTTAGCTTTTCCATATGAAATCCAGTTGAAATTCAAAAACTGTTTGAAATGCTCGAATCACAAAAAAAACAGATTAAGAAACATATCCTAAACTAAGATTATCAAAACATGATTTTGACTCAGCCAAAGTTAATTATTAGGAGAGAGTAAGGGTATGTTATTTTCAAATTAAATTTGAAATTCTTGAATCGAATCAAACTGAAACGAATTGAAATCAAACGAATCAAATCAAACGAATTGAAGAAATTACATTTGTCCATTTTTAATAATAATGAATACTACATCCATTCATTAATAAATTCAAGGAGACTTTTTTCTGACGTTGATCAGATTACTTAAAATTACACGACAAAGAATATAATAAAATTATATTATAAAATAAATTAAGTATATTTGACTAACATAACTTTGTTTTATACTTTTTGTGCGTAATTTGTAGAGTTTGGTTTATTTTAGTTTGGTATAACTTGTTTTTTATTTATTAAGTTTGAGAAAACTCAACGTATGTTTCGAATTTACTTCTATTGTCTAATATCTTCCAATAAAAGAATACGCCGATTTTTTGTTAGAGATGTACGTCTAAAGTATGTGAACCAGGTTTGAATGATTCTCGGGCTTCGTAGCTTATCTTAACTCAACTTTTACGGTAGAAAAGAAGGGTAATTCGAATCGTAACTATAATTTTTATTTCATTGATCTACTAAAAGTCGTGTTAAAAATAAAGAAAGAAGAAGGTTGAAAATATCTTAATTGGATAAGTTTTCTTATTTTCCTCGTACAAAAGATGGGTTGTGTAAATAAATTATAAAATATTAATAATAATAATAATAATAATAATAATTTAATGAACTTAAGAGAGCTGAATCAAGAAAATTGAATCAAGAGAAATGAATCAAGACGAGAAATGAATCGAATGTAATCTGAATCGAACGAGTTTTCGAAGAATGTAACCTAACATATGGAGAGGTCAAGAAAAGATTCAAACAAACTACATATATCCATTTATACCATTTTAATGGTTCTTAATGTTAGTTTGAATCTTGGTCTTTCCTATAGACGATCCGGAGACTACTCCTGGAAAATAGCACTTCAAAAGCTTGAATGCTCTCAACAAAATTACACCATTTTGACTCGTTTGTCATGATGCTCGAGTCTAATTTTGTTCTGTTATCGAGCTAGTAGGGTTCAACAAGCTCTTGTTCATTAAGTGGTTCGCGCCAAGCTCATGATCGTTTTGTATGAAGCTAAATAGGGTCTGATGCTCTGTCGATCAAATACATATTTTTCTAATATTTACTCCAACCAAATGAGCCATATTGTGACTGGAGCTGGAAAAATGCTGGTTTTGTTAGCCTGAGTGGATTTCGATGAATGAGATACTCGGCTCATCATGAGTAAAATTGAACTACATTCACCTCGTTTAACAGAATAACATAGAGCTGCAGTGAAGTCATAGAAATCAGAAAACAGCTTTTATTATTATTATCAATGTATCATTTCCAAGTACAAATTCCTAAAAACAGTAACAGGAGGTTCGATTAATTTGACAGTGAAGAACCACAAAAGGGGCAAAACCTAAAATCAGGATCCACCACCTGAGAACACGACTGACAGCGCAAATCCCCAAATTTATCCGGCAAAGAAGGCGGCGGAGAAAACGACTGAGGGAAGAAGAGATTGCAGCTTGGGCAGTGCATAACCGGCTCCTTTCCCGGCGAGCGCCACACAGGAACAAAGAAGAGCTTCAGAACCTTGTCGTACTCGACCAGATCCGCGCGTGATCCGCACGCTATGCAACGTCCGGCGCCGCTCTTCAGCACCTGACGAGCTTGCTGCTCTAATCCACCTACGAAGAAGAAGAACATCTCTCCTTGCTCTAATCTTCCTATAGTTTTTCTAAGTTTTCTATTGAAGATTGACTCTGTTGCTTTTTCTGTGATTTTGGAATGAAATTGGATGGTTTTGAAGTGGAGATGGTGAAGTTGATCGAGATTTTTTTTTTCTGGAAGAATCTCTGGTTGTTGCTGCGATTTTTCCAGAAAGAGAGCTTAGTTATTTATACCGCGATTTTCGAATTTCCGTATTGGTATTTTATTTTATTTTTTACTTCCTTGACAAATCTGCCCAACTTAACTGATTGACTGTAAAAACATTAGCATATTTACCAATGACTACCTTACTGAGAAATAGTTTGGGATTCTGCCTACACAAATTGAAAAGCTATTCAAGAACATACACAAATTGCAAAGCCATTCAAGAACACTCGGTGATTTAGAGATCATGTAAAATCTCTACGACTGATAGACGCAAGGCCGGCCTATAGATTTAGGGGACTATGTGCAAAAATTTCAATCGGGACCCATAAAAATAATTTTAAAAAAAATTAATAATAATAATAGAAAAAATATTCAAAATAAATAAAATAAAAAAATTTACACTATCATGAATTGAACACAAGACTTTTCATAAGCTATATATGACATTTACCACTTGGAGACAAAGATTTTAATGCTAATATTATACTGACATGTATATATACATGTAGCCTCAATTTAAAATCGGCGCTTAAAATAGAGGCGAAATACTTTCAGACACGCCGTAGTATGGCCTGGATAGACGTTTTACTTACATGGAGATCATAGAGATGATGAATTGACAACCAGGGCTGGATCTGAGTATGTGGGAGGAGCCATTTCGTACAGAGCCCAACAGGTTTGGATCCATTTGTATATGCTAATAGTGGACTTCGACAAGTATTTATAGGTTGGGAAATTCGACCATTAGATTTGATCGTACTCTATCTAACATCAAATAAGTATATACTTCACATCTTAACGGTTAGTATTAGTATGAAAAAATCTGGACCATGCATCTATTATTATACAATCCAAATTCAACCTTTATTTAATTGGCAAAACAGAGGCAACCTTCTTCAACTTCTGCTACTACATTCTTGGTCCAAACATTTGTATTCCTTATTATACTATGTAAATATTATGGAATAGAATATTTAGTATAGTTAGTGTTGTGGTAGATTCCTAGTATTGTTATACTTAGAACTTAGAGTTATAGTAGATTCCTTATAGTAGTTTCCCAATCCCAATTGAGTTATCTAATCAGAATTCAAGTATATATATTGAATGAGATCAATAGAGAGAGTCACGGACTCATATTCTTTCATGGTATCACATTAGGTTCGATTCTCTTCCGCTGCCTATTCAAAAATACCGTGTCTCTATTCTTTCTCCTTCTTATTGTTCGTACGCTACAGTACGCTACAGTAATCTGTTCTGTTTTGTCTGTTAGCGATCCTCTCTACAGCTTCCTATAAATCCGTTTATTTGTCTGAAGTCCGCAGATATGACTAACGGTACCTCCACTCCCAAAACAGCTACGGCTGCTCCCACCTTCCACCCCGCCCTCACGGTGTCAAATATCCGCAATAATATTCCAATCATCTTAGATTTGGAAAACTCGCAGTATGGTACCTGGGCTGAACTCTTCAAGATCCATGCTCGATCACACCGGGTTCTCTACTGTTAGATATTTTGTTAGAAATATCTATTTAGATTTTGATCAGCAACATGATGATTTATCTTAGTCTCAGAAAGGTGATTAGTATTCTTGGTTCACTTGAACATTGTAAAAGAGGAAAACCACTAAGTATGATAGTCTAGCTAATCTTGTATAGGATGTTAGGTCTCAAAATGTAATTTTTATTTTATGAAGAGAAGACCAAGAAGAAGACATCCAAGCAGAAAGCTCAACGACATTGAAGACTTGAAGAAAACTGCACAAGATTATCGACCATTGTTCAGATATCTTAGCCAGATATCTTGAAGACACGAATAGTTTCAAACAAACTGTGTCACAAGAGATATCTGAGAAATAAGATAGATATCTGAAAACAAGGAAAGTGTCCACAGATATCTATTCTCAGA
Source organism: Plantago major (assembly GCA_026545765.1). NCBI lineage: Eukaryota > Viridiplantae > Streptophyta > Magnoliopsida > Lamiales > Plantaginaceae > Plantago > Plantago major. Next base: position 1,436,373 of record CM048839.1, on the reverse strand, counting down.
TACCTTGAGCTTTAACCACGTTTCTGAAAAAGGAACATATATATTGCAAACAAAGTTGTTTCAATAAATACAAGTGGTATCTGAAGATTAAAGATAAGGACGTGCAAAGAATCAGATAATACTAGTCTCTGATACAAAGCATAGTTCCGTTGACACTCTAGACAAAAGTATAGTACAATGCATTTAATGCACGGACAGAGATGTTCGAATAAAAGCAAGCGGTTCCGAGAAGAAGACAAAACTGCTACAAGATTATACACAGATATCGATAGTTCAATTTGAGCCTAACGGATACTATTCAAACGGTACTCAAATTCATCTATAAATATCAACACTTAGACGCTTGAGAAGACACATCAACACCTTGAATCGCATACAAACGAACGCCTTACTCTCTCAAAGCAACTTACTTATCTTCAAAGCTTTACATGCGACCAAAGCTTTTGATCTTGAGTAAACCATGAAGTTCTAAGTGTCCCGATCCTAAACAAGCAAAGCTATCTGTGAAGGAGTTGAATCAAAAGATCAACTATCCGAGATTCATTCTCTTGAGCAGATATCATAAGACTGGGTCAAGAAATCGAACAAGATACCATACGGCGTAAAGTGTATTAAGTAACTTAGTTCACGTAGCTATCTCGATTAATCAAAAGTTATTAAGACGCTCATCTGACAACTCAAACCAAAACCAACACCATAACTGGCGTGGAGTACAGGAAGTACTTAGTTTGAAAAATCAGGGAATAACTCCAAGGTTACCGAAGTATAGGAAGTACTTGATTTGGGAAACTAAGGAATAACTCCAAGGTTATTGAGTATATGAAGTACTTAGCTTGGGAAGCTAGGGAATAACTCAAAGGTTTCTGAGTATAGGAAGTACTTGGTCAGGAAAGCCGGGAACAACTCAGGGGGAACATTTGGTTGGGAACCAATTGTTAAGAATCTTAGAATAGGATTATTGTAAGGAGAACTCAATTATCTGTTCTAGTGAATTCTAGGTCTATGATAGACCGAAGTGGATTAGTTGGAGGATTACGCCAACTCCAGATACCACTATACTTGCTGTGTTATTTACCTTTCTGTATTTACATTTCAACAACACACACACACACATATTAACTGTTTATGCACTTATCTTTATTAAGTCTTCCGCACTCTGATTCTAAGTATCAGATATCTATTCAGATATCTGAGAAATAATTGTTATCGACAAAAGTTTTAAAAGACTATTCACCCCCCCCCCCCCCCTCTAGTCTTTTACTTTGCCGTTATCTGGACCAACAAGTGGTATCAGAGCAGGAGGTTCACCAAATTTCCGCGACCAACCTAGATCCCCAGATAGGTGAAGGAACTTTGTCCACTTTTGAGGACTATTTAATTTGTGTCTTAAGTGTGCAGGTATGTCTCTGAGTGATGCACCCGTTCTCAAACCAGAGAACTACGAGAAATGGAAAAATAACATGATGCTCCACCTTGAAGCCATAAGTGACGAGATGATCGAAGTAATAAAGAATGGCCAAATAGTCAATCAACAACTTAAGCAAGTCATGGAGGTTTCGAGTGGAAGAGACAGAGATCAAAGCGAAGGATCTTCACAAACAGATGCGTCAACTAGTGGAAGATCTACTGGTCAAGTTATTTACGAACCAAAGCCCAGAGAACTCTGGACATCGGAAGATGCCAAGAGGAATCGTCTGGATGGACACGCTCGTAACATCCTCATCGATCGACACGAGCACATACAGTAAATCGTGGGTGCTAAACGCGAAAGTTGCTCGCAACCGATTGAAGAAATCAGGAATCGAGAAAACCAAGGAAAACAAGTTCGAAGTTCTAAAGTTGAAATTTCAAAATTTCAAACAAGGTCCCACCAAACTCTGGAAGAACTTGATTTCGTGTTTACCACTCTCATGAGTGATATGGCAAGACTTGGGAAAGCAATAGATACTCTCGACGAGAAGATTAAGACTATTGTCGTAAGTCTTAACCACAACCGGAGCATACTAAATTATTTTATTTTAACCAAGGTATGCCAAATATCACTCCAAAGGAACTTTTCTCTCATCTTGCTATCATGACTATGAGACAACTCGAGAGAACAAACAACAAAAGTTGCGTAATGTTGCTCTAGTTACTCAAGGAACTTCAAAAGAAGAAAAGCAAGGAGGAGATCGAGGATGCTCTTGCCGCAAAGCAAATGAGCAAATTTGTCGATCGAGAAATTGAGAGAAGAAAAGCCAAAGAGAAGTCAAAAAGCATCTAGCTCAAACTATCACCAAGACAAAATATGCAAAGCTCATTGAACAAGCCATTTCGTAAAGCATCATGTCTTGAGGAAGCGAAATTGAAACGATATCTGCTTTCTATTGTCGTAAACAGCCACTTCAAGAAGGATTGTCCCGCTCAACAAACTAAGGACAAAGACAAGAAAGATAGAAGAATCTTCGAAGAAGCCGTAAAGATTTGTTAATCAAGAAAGAAAGAAAATCCAAATTCAACTGGATGCTCTAGACGTTGAGATGATTCAAGATGACAATTCAGATGACTCAACCTTACCATCACCGTAATTATGTGGAGTTACTCATGATATAATCGACTTCGCCTCAAGAAGAATGAAATGTGGGGTTCTTTGAAATCGACGGAATTACATCTCCAACATAGAAAACTGCCTTATGGATGATGAGGTAACACATACTTCTTGCTACACTTATGAAAGTGATGAAGAGGAAATAAAAGATCTAGAAAATCTCAAAGGAACTTGATATCTATGAAAGAGAATTTCTAATGATCCGTAGAACGAAAATCTAGAGGAGGAAAAGAATTTTCTTGCAAAGGAAAATTCTCATTCGTTAAGATATCCGAGAAAAGGACGCCAAAATGCGTTTCTCAAAGCTCGATATCCGAGCATCGAAAAGTCACATAAAGAAGCATTGGCGATTTCAAAAGAAATATGAAGATCTTCTTTACGAAAATAAGGAACTCAAGAAGAAAGAACTATCTTTTCAAACTTATGCCAAAGCTAGTGACACTTCATCAAGTACAATCTTACTTAAGAGATCCTTCAGAAAAGAAAGGACTTGCAATGAATACAGCATAATTGTTCTATCACTCTGAATAAGAGTAAGGAGAAAAGAACATTCGTAAGTACTCAGCAAGACGGTTCCCATGCAATCTATAGTATCGGTGAAAAGACAAAGATTGTTGACAAAGGAAAGGCAGTTGCGACTAAACCTTTGTGGAAAAACAAGTCAAAACAAAACTGTGGTAGATGCGTCTCGAAAAGAAACACAACACCGAAAAGTGTAAACACCCACAGTTATATGTCTCTCAAAAGGTAGAATTGCGGAGCCGGCAAATTCTCCCATGTCACTTTTTCTCGAAAAAAATGGATCAACCAGAGACTAGCAAAGTCACGAGAAAAGATCTCGATAGCTTCAAGTGCTCAAACGGTATTGCTACAAAGGCATCGGAAAACAACTTGCTCATGAGTACAAGCAGGAGCAAGAACGATGGCTGAAAGCTAGAATTGCTCAAAGCAATTATCAGAAGTGGAAGTTAAATCAAGCCACTGAAAATCAATGCCGTGGCTAGAAGAAGAAATCAAGGAAGGCTAAGTTTGTGAAAAGCAAACTCATAACCGATGTATCCGAAAGGATCATATGGATCACATAGGAACACACCAAGGAAGAAAATAATTTTTAATAATGATAACATTCATTCAAATAGAATTCCTCCTTACGTTCCTGTCATACAAAAGCATATTTCAAAGAAATTCATTCAAAATGGATTCCTCCGAAGAACTTTTAATTCGACGGTTCCATCAAAGATATGAGAACCTAATCTCCTGCTTCTGTTGGTGCGTAATGCCTCCGGACCAAAGCACAATGGCTATTTGATAGTGGATGCGAAAGCACATGACAGAGACAAAGCAAATCTGTTGATTACAAAGCTTGCAACACGTGACCGGATATCGATTTGGAGGAGAATTAAATCCTCTCTCGGGATTTGGCAACGTCAAATTGGGGACTTTAACAATCACCGACGACATATGTTAAGGATTTGAAATATAATCTATTTAGCATGAGCCAGCTTTGGCACAAGGGTTTTACTATAAAATTCAAAGCTAACATCGCAAACTAATTGACAATGAGTCAAAGGCATATCTTAGTTGGTCGGAAAGGCGCCTTTATGTTGCCGATTGGGCATCTGCCACAATCAAGAATGTCTCATGGTGAGTCAATCTGGTCACACGTAAGAGCACCTTGTTATGGCACAAAAGAATGAGTCACTTGAACTTCAAAACTCGAATAGACTTGCAAGAAAGAGTTAGTGGTTGGTCTTCCCGAACATCTTTCGTAAAGGATGGTATCTGCTTTGCCGGATGGGGAAACAATCTAAGATCTCTTTCAAGTCCAAAATCGACACTCTAGTGTTAGACCAACGCAACTTTTACACATGGATCTATTTGAATCATCTCAGAACTAGTTATGCGCAGAAAGAAGTTTGGTCTGGTTGTTGTAGATGACTTCTCAAGGTTCACTTGGGTTGTCTTTCTGAAACACAAATCTGATGCCATGGTGGAGATACCAAACTTGCTGAAAAAGCTTGAAGTCATGAAAAATGACAAGGTATCTGCAATCAAAACAGACCATGGTACTGAGTTTGTCAACCAGTACATAAAGGAGTTTTGTACCTGCAAAGGTATACAACACCAACTTTCCTCTGTAAGAACACCTCAACAAAATGGTGTTGCAGAAAGGAAAAACAGAACCCTTAAAGAAGCTGCAAGGACAATGCTAATGACATCGAAATAAGTGAAATTTATTGGGTTGAAGTCGTAAACACACTTGCTACACTCGTAATGTATGTTTGATAAACAAACACCATGACAGGACCCCCTATGAAATCTTGGTTGGTAGACCCCCTAATATCAAACATCTGAGAGTATTTGGTTGTAGATGTTTTGTTCTAAACAATGGGAAAGATTATTTGAGAACATTTCAACCAAAGGCAGATGAAGGTGTTTTTCTTGGCTATTCCACAAACAGCAAAGCTTACAGAGTTTACAACAAAAGAAAATTGAAGAATCAGTTCATGTTGTATTCTATGAAGGAAATAAGAAAACACCTCCAAATGATGAACTCTCAGAAAGGTTCAAAGAACTGTTACTGAGGGATTCTAAAGAAGAATCCTCATAAAGGAAAAACATCATTATGGAAACTGAGGATGACTCTGACGTAGAAAAGCTTGAAAAGCCTAGTAACAACAAGATGACTCACAAACATGATGAGGAATTCCCCATGAGTTTTCCAGAAATGGAACAGGTTACTGAGAACCTTCATCATGAAGAGGTATCTGAAAATAAGAATTCTGAAATGCATGTTTCAGATATCTCTAACACTGAAAAAGTGTCAGATATCAATGACATTTCCCATATGTCAGATATTTCAGATACTGAAAAAGTATCAAATCAAAATCTTAGTGATTCACATTCAGATCACTTGGATATTGATCCTACTAGCACTAAACCTATGATGAGATGGATCAAAGATCATCCTACAAAGGATATAATTGGACCAATTAATCAGGGTGTTAGGACTAGTAGAGCAATAGCTGAAAATGCTAACTCTCTCTTTGGATGTTTCATCTCGAATATTGAACCTAAAAATATAGAAGAAGCATTAGGAGACCAAGACTGGATCTCTGCAATGCAAGAAGAGTTGGATCAATTTGAGAGAAACAAAGTCTGGAAACTGGTTCCATTTATAGAAGGAATATCTGTGATTGGAACTAAATGGGTTTTCAGAAACAAGATGAATGAGTCCGTGAAATAACCATAAATAAAGCAAGATTGGTTGCCAAGGGATTTACCCAGACTGAAGGCTTAGATTTTGACGAGTCATATGCACCAGTTGCAAGATTGGATGCAATAAGACTCTTTCTAGCCTTTGCAGCTCATAAAGATTTCAAAGTTTATCAGATGGATGTCAAAAGTGCATTCCTAAACGGTGAACTTGCAGAAGAAGTTTATGTTGAGCAACCACCTGGCTTTGAAGTTTCCTCAGAAAGTAGAATGGTCTATAAACTACAGAAAGCTCAGATGGATCAAACAGCTCCAATAGCATGGTATGACACTTTGGCCAAGTACCTTCTGGAAAATGGTTTCAAGAAAGGTGAAGTTGATAAAACTTTATTTATCTTAAATCATGATGGGAAACTACTCTTAGTTCAAGTATATGTTGATGACATCATATTTGGATCTAAGGACAAGCAACTTTGTAATGACTTTGCAAATCTCATGAAAAGCAAGTTTGAGATGAGCATGATGGGAGAAATGAATTATTTCCTAGGATTGCAAGTCAAGCAACTCAATGACGGAATATTCATTAATCAAACAAAGTATGCAAAAGATATGCTCACAAAATTCAATCTTAAGCCTTCTGAAAAGAATGCTAAGATACCTATGAGCATTGGAACCAAAATGACCTATACTGAATCAGATAAGAGTGTTGAAGAACATAAGTATAGGAAATTGATAGGTTCACTACTTTACCTCAAGCGGACACGATATTCAATATGTCGTTGGAGTATGTGCTAGATTTCAGACAAATCCAATGCAAACACACTACAACATTGCTATGAAAATATTAAGGTATGTAAAAGGTACAGTAGATGTAGGATTGTGGTATCCTAAAGAAAGTGGATTGAGTTTAATTGGGTACTCGGACGATTATCTTTGGATCATTGCTTGATAGGAAAAGCACCTCAGGAACTTGTCAGTTTCTGGGTACTAGACTTATCTCATGGTTTAGTAAGAAGCAAAACTCAATTGCAACTTCTACCACAGAATGAATATATTGTTGTGGTTGTTGTGCAACACAAATTATGGATACAACAACAATTTAAAGACTATGGACTCGATGAGAAGAAAACTCCCATTTTCTGTGACAACACAAGTGCTATTGCGATTACACAGAATCCTAAATTTCATGCCTGAACAAAGCACATTGATGTTAGACATCACTTCATCGTAGACCATGTTGAAAAAGGCAATATAGAGATACTCAAGATTGGCACTGAAGACCAACTTGAAGATATCTTCACTAAGCCACTACAAGAAAGTAGATTCTTAGCCTTAAGACATAGTCTTGGACTAATGGAACTACCAATGAACTGAAAGAGTTCAGGTATCTGAAACGGGCAACCAGAGAAGAGGTATCTGAACGGCAACCAGAGAAGAGGTATCCGAACGGGTATCCGTGAAAGAGAAAGAGAAATGGACGGGTATCCGTAAGTCAAAAAGGCTAAAGAGCAAAAGATAGCTTAAGATCTACGAGAGAACTCGGATATCGAATCACTCTATAAACGGGAACACAAAGAGAATAGTATAACTATCTGCAATCAACTACTCTCTTGAAACTCGCATTATTTCTATCTTGATGAAAACTTGGAAAAATCCTAAGTATAAGATGATTAAGATGCTAACGGTGTCCTTGGTCATACAGATTGTGATTCGGATAGCAAGTCGCCAAAACTCATTAAATGGGCACAATTACACTTGATTGTGATCATTCTTTGAAGAAGCAATGGTGACCCTCGATGAAGTTAAGCGATTGATCATGCGGTGGAAATTAATTCACAGTAAATAGTGGACTGTTGAAATTCAGACATGGCCCACTAAGCATTTAATGCCGAACTAGCTTTTGCTCACGCTTGTTTGCAAATTACAGATACGTACACACAAAATCAATTTGTATGTATTTGTCTGTTGAAATTCAACTGCTATATATATAGAATTTTGGCAAATGAAATCACTTTTGCCTAATCCGAATTTTCATCTTGCACAAGAATAGCAAATCCTTCTCTTGATTCTCTGCAAACCCTCTACAATCTCTGCAAATCAAGATTAAGTTTTTCTGAAAAGAATCACTGAATCAAATCTCTTTCAAACACCAATTTCAAATCCCTACACTATATAAAGAGATGGCTTCCAAGAACACTTCAACACAGAAATCCCAATCCTCCACTGGTACTGCTGAAAAGCAAGCACCAGAGTTGGTTATTGTAAACAATCGACTGGTAGGAGTTTTTAATCCTGACCATTGGACTTCAAGTCACATAATGATTTGGGGTGGTGCCATGGTTGAGGAATACCTCTCTGCTGCAATAGAAAACCAAACTGACAGAAAATTGATTCTTGACATGCTTGAAAAGGCACAAATCAAGGGTTTTCTATCTGCTCGCCCAAGTGGAATTTCATCACTCGATGTGTTGGAATTTTACAACAACTCCAGGATTATTTCCTGTGTATCTGAAGGCACTGAAATAGTGTCTATCAAAACCTCAGTCCAAGGAAAGGAAATCCTTCTGGACTTAACAACCTTCTGTAAGTTGTTTGAGGTTCAAAATCTTGGAAAGGATTTTGAAATAAACACCAAGGATGATGAACTCCTTGAAGGTGTTAAAGAACTTTACAGTGACGTGTGTGATCTTGAAAAATCAGATACACCCACTGAGTTCAAACTTGCTGACATCCGAACCAGACATCTGTTGGTTCACTGGGATGTACTGGCTTGCATTCTTCACAGATGCTTTGATGGTCTACAAGGAGGTGCAGACCAGATAAGCCAAGAACGATGGATCATGATGTTCTTGCTAAATCAACAAGACAAAAGGCTGGAAAACCCTTTTAACTGGGGAAAGTACGCCTTCATGAAATTCGTGAAGAAGATTCAAGGCTTCGAGCCTAAGATTGTCAAAGGACTAGCTGAGCCAAAGGCCACATGAGGTTATGGTCGATGATATGCTACTTCTTGGAAAAGCTTGGCATTGAGCTCGAGAGAGAATTTGAAATAATAAAGAACCTACTCTACAAATATGAGTATACAAATCTGATGAAAAAGGTTACTGGGTCTCAGAAAGGTCCTAAGAAGCGAAAATCTGAAAAGATATCTGAAGAAAAGGTTGCGACTAAGAAGCCCAGAACTTCAAGAAAGAAGTCTGCTGGCAAATGAGAAGACACACCCAAAGAGGTTGTCAATTCTCAGATATCTGCAGGCATTGCCGATGAACTGATAATGGCAGATGAACTCATCAATGCTGCAAAAGAGTTATCAACTACTGAACAAGTAGACTCAGCAAGAGAAAGTGCTTTCAGAAATGTTGCGACTAATGCAGAAAGCCTTGCTGATGAACTCATAAATGCTGCCAAGGGTGGTGAAAAGCACCAAGCCCCATCTGCAGAAACCGCAGGAGTTATGGACCAATCAGTTCCTAATGCTGATGAGAGCTCTGACGATGAAGATGATGAACTAGTCATCTCTCAAGTCCTAGAAAGAACAAAGAGGGCTAAGGTTACTGAAAAAGTAACTGGTGATAAGGTATCTGAAGAAGAACCTACACCACAAAGTTCTTTGAGACTATAGCAAAGGTTGTTGGTGCAAACACATCATCGGGAATGCTTCTCTTGAACAACTTCACAAAGCCACGATGAGTGGTATTTTAGTCTTTGCGGAATCTTGATGGAAATACCACATCTAAAAATCTGGAAGAACCTTCTACTGATCAATCTTCTGCTTCCAGACAACCAAAACAACCACAAACACAACAGCCACAAGTGGTTGATGAAATGGTAAATGAACTCCATTTTGAATTACCAGCAACACTGTATGCTGAAGAAAATCCTGTAATTGAGCAGGTTCCCCAACTCAATGAGAGGGATCAAACTGAGACATTAACTCAGAATGATCAATCAGGGGAGGCAACTGAGTTGCACACTCAGGAAAGGTGTGAAGTACCAGAAACTTCAAACAAAGAAACTGCACTAGGACAAGACGACCAATGTATAGAAAGGTCACAAGTTCCAGAGACCAATCGACTGAAGCGCTCGGGTAAATGGTGGTTTAACTCTTACCTTGTGAAAAATTTTATACTTATAAATCTTGTTTCCTCATAAGAATTTCTTTGTTACAGGCTGAGTTAGAAACGCAGAAACAAGAGGAAGCTGAGAAGCTTGCCTCAGATACTGAAAAAGAGGTTCCTTCAACCTTAACTCTTGAGAAATTTGAGCCTGTGCCACAGGTAAATGATTCTTAAAGAGAACTAAATTTTTCAGTAAAAATATTTATGTGCTCATTCATGATAAATGTTTCTAACAGGCTCCAACTGAGATGGAAGAAGATAAGGCAGAAATGCCAGAGACAAACCCAGAAACCAACAAGGTTTCTGAAGAACACATCACTGAGCCTTCAAACTTGAAGGTATATGATAATCAAGTGACAAGCATTCTTCATCTTGGGTTATCCTTTATCTCTTCTAATATTCAATACTTTCTACTTACAGGCTATTTCAGAAGTAGAAATGCAAGGGGATAAAGTTGCGACTTCCCCTGCATCAATGGAATTTGATGAAGCCCCCAAGGCAACATCACTCGAAAGAACACCAGACACTGCACAAGTTTCTGAGAAAAATGAATCTGAGCTTCCTATTGAGGAAGTAAGTAGCACAAATCAGAATTCATTAAAAGCATATTTGCATAGATTCTTTCAAACTATTTCCTAAGTATTGTATTTCTCTCAGGTTCAAGAAAGAAAGGTTGATGAGGACCAGACTTCCAAGTCTCCACCTCACAACAAGATATCTGAGACACCAATTGTCTCAGTAGAATAAGTCTCTGAGCCTGATGTACTTACTCAGGTAACTCAGAAACTAAACTACACTTCTACTCAGATATCTACAGAAGTTTTGAAACTCACTCAAAACTCTTTCTTTCAGGCTCAAACAGATGCAAAGCAGGTTCCCATTGAAGAAACAAGGGACCTACTTCACTTCTTCAAAGCTCACACCCTGCCAAAGCATATTCAATGCTTCAAGAAATGGCAGAAGTTAAGGTGCTCTGATCTCTCTGAAATATTGAGAATCACTGATCAACCAACCAGACGAGCACGAGCTCTTGACCTGGAAACATATGTCCAAGCAATGTTCCCTACAGAACAATATACAGTTGCGACTCTACTACATAAGGACTTTTCCAGAGAAGTGGCGCATAGTTTGATACATGCCTTTGAACAGGCAGATGGTCAGACAAGATTACAGATGGCATTCAAGCCAGTCCTGCCCCAGACCCTGCAGTTTATACCTTCTGAACAAGAAGAAGTTAATGGGCAGAAGATCACTATCCCGGAAGTGATCAATCTTGTATCTGAAGATGATGAGGAGGAAGAAATGAATGAAAATTACTTTGATGAACCTCCCACTGACCATCACCAAAAGGATGATAATGACAAAAAGGATGATGATGATGCCCCTGCACCAGGGACCGGAGGAATTTCACAGAGAAACAATGCCTCAGCTGCTGAAAAGCAAACTGAGAAGACTTCACAGAAATCTCCGTCTTCATCACCTCAGAAATCTACTCATCCATCTTCTAACCAACACGCAGTTACTACTGAACAAGTAGTTGAGCTTTCTGAAGAAACTAATCAGAAAATCTTAAACACTCAAACCAGAAGTGCTCAACTCAGACAACTGTTGGAAGAAGAACAACAGCTCCATCTTCAACTGGAAGATCAAATAGCTAAATCCAGAGATAAGATTGATCAACAACAAGATCTATACTTAGAAGAAATGATTGCTTACCTCGAGGTTAAAGAGCTACGGGATCTTGCAAGAGATCACCAAAGAACTCGACATCAAGAAGTATCGAAATCAAGCATGATGCTAAAACGCATCATCTTGAAGAAGTACCATCCTCCTCCCGTAAAGGAAAGAAACCAATCTAAGATGGTTCTTTGGACTTGATACGATCGATGAGAATGTCCAAGAGGATGAAGATCACTGGGCTAATCACTCAGATGATGAAGAAGACAAGACTTTGGCAGAACACCGCCATGAACATTTAGCGGTTTCTCACTTGAAAAGGAAGTTGATTGCTCCTACAATATTCAAAAAACTGCCAAACGTCCACTCCCATGAATACATGAACAGGTACCAAGTACTGGCTACTCTGAACAAGGAGATGTCTTCACAAAACAAGGAAGTAATTGCCTCCATCCCCTCTGAAATGAGAAAGTTCACTGAGCTCATCACTCAGAGAACAACTAGCATAGTCATTGCTCAGAAAGATCTGGGAATGATAAGGGACGACGATGCGTCTTTAGCTGAAAAAGCTTTTCAAAAGGCACGTTACACTGCTGGAAAAGCAGATGCCATCCTAGGCCCATTAGCAGAGCTCACTGATAAGGACAATGGACTTATCAAGCAAAATCAGGAGCTCAAAGCCGAACTTCAGAAGTTGGTCACTGCCTATAATTATCTACAAGGGCACTTTGACTCTCTCTCAGATTCCTTTATGAGACTGAGTCAGCCAACAATGACTAAGGGGGAAAGAAAGTACAAATCTGGACCTCAAAGTCAGGGGGAATGGGAAGAAGGAGATGAAAACAAGAAGAAATCTGGAGTAGTGCGGCTCGAGAAGGAAGAAGAAAACTCCCACCACCACTCGTAATCAATGAACCCTCCTCAAGCCAAGCTTTGCAAATAGTAGCCCTTTCCCGAAAACCAGAAGGAACCAAAATGGTAACAAGGGCCATGGCACAGAAACCTCCAAGGAGTACCAAGGCTCCAAGGAGAAGACAAGTTAGAGGGATTGATGAATCTTCTGAAGAAGAAGAAGAAGGTCAAATCAAGTCCTGGCCAATGAAGAAGGTCAGAAACTCTCACAAGATCTAATCTTGATGATGATGAAGAGACTGATGAAGATGAATCTCCTCTTCACAGAAAAAGGAAAATTGAAAGCCTAACTGAGCCCATAGCTGCAAAGCCTTTGGCAGCTAAAACTCCCTCTAGAAATACCAAGTCTATCCAGGGTGGTGGTTCTTCAAGCAACAACCCCAAAGAGAATTCAAGATGAGAAAAGAGCAGTGAGAGTCGAGCAAAGACAAAGTCAACTTCCACTCAAGGCGGAAGAAGCCAAAATAGAGTATGTGAAGTATGACAATGATTCCTCCTCTGGTGCATCAATCAAAAGAATGGCTATTGAATTCGGCGAAGCATCTATTGGTAAATTCAAGATTTCCAGAACCAATCCATAAACAACTCATGGCATGGAGAAAGAATAAACCTACCTTGATCAACACCAATCACATCAAAGCATGGTTGGATTTTGAAGTTGTCAAGAGAACTGAAGCCATGAAGAAGGACCTCTCTGATGAATGTCCATATGGAAAGCCAGATGATGTGCACAGAATTCTGAATATCACAGGAACAGGCACAAGACCAAGACTTGCTGTGGAACCCTATGAGTCGTTCTATCTGACAGAAGATCAATACAAGGGTGACATCAGATATCTGGAGATTATCTATGAATACTTCAAGCTTTCAGATATCAGAATAGAGCATGCCTGGAAGTGGGGAAAGTACCTATGGGTCAAGCATTTTGCCAAGAAAAATCCTACCAAAACCTACAAAGAGGTCTGTGGATTTGCCAGAGACACAGAGATGCTTGTCAGAACTCTTCTCTATGATTATTCTGATGACATCAAAAGGTTTGGAGATAGGAAATTTGCAAACTGATCCATAGAAATACTGTTGAAGACTTGAAGATTGAAGACTTGAAGACTAGTTCTTTAGGATGTTTACTTGGAGCTTGGTTACTCCTGTTGTCCTAATTTACTATGTAGTTTTTGTATTTTTGGATCGAGCTTAAGCAGTATCATGTATTGAAGTTATCTGTAAACTTTAGTTGTAACTTATCTGAAGAACTTACTCTCAGATAGTATTCTATAAAAGATAACTTGTCAGCAAAAATCACACCTTGTGATTTGGTTGATGTCTACTTTCTGCACTTAATTATATGAATTGAAAGATCTTAAGAAATGATTAAGTGGTGGATTGTTTCCTCATCCAGATTTGTAATAGGGAAGATAGTCATCGTTGACTGATCAAAATGGGGGAAATTTGTTAGATATTTTGTTAGAAATATCTGTTTAGATTTTGATCAGCAACATGATGACTTATCTTAGTCTCAGAAAGGTGATTAGTACTCTTGGTTCACTTGAACATTGTAAAAGAGGAAAACCACTAAGTATGATAGTCTAGCTAATCTTGTATAGGATGTTAGGTCTCAAAATGTAATTTTTATTTTATGAAGAGAAGACCAAGAAGAAGACATCCAAGCAGAAAGCTCAACGACATTGAAGACTTGAAGAAAACTGCACAAGATTACTGAATCTGTTGTTCAGATATCTTAGCCAGATATCTTGAAGACACGAATAGTTTCAAACAAATTGTGTCACAAGAGATATTTGAGAAATAAGATAGATATCTGAAAACAAGGAAAGTGTCCACATATATCTATTCTCAGATACCTTGAGCTTTAACCACGTTTCTAAAAAAGGAACATATATATTGCAAACAAAGTTGTTTCAATAAATACAAGTGGTATCTGAAGATTAAAGATAAGGACGTGCAAAGAATCAGATAACACTAGTCTCTGATACAAAGCATAGTTCCGTTGACACTACAGGACAAAAAGTATAGTACAATGCATTTAATGCACGGACAGAGATGTCTGAATAAAAGCAGCGATTTTCTGAGAAGAAGACAAAACCTGCTACAGTACTATACACAGATATCGATAGTTCGAATTTGAGCCTAACGGATACTATTCAAACGGTACTCAAATTCATCTATAAATATCAACACTTAGACTGCTTGAGAAGACACACTGAACACCTTGAACTACATACAAACGCTGAACGTCTTACTCTCTCAAAGCAACTTACTTATCTTCAAAGCTTTCTGTTGCGACCAAAGCTTTTGATCTTGAGTAAACACTGAAGTTCTAAGTGTCCTGATCCTAAACAAGCAAATCTATCTGTGAAGGAGTTGAATCAAAAGATCAACTATCTGAGATTCATTCTCTTGAACAGATATCATAAGACTTAAGGTCGAAAATCGAACAAGATACCATACTGTAAAGTGTATTAAGTAACTTAGTTCACGAGCTATCTGATTAATCAAAAGTTATTAAGACGCTCATCGACAACTCAAACCAAAACCAACACCATAATCAAGTGGAGTACAGAAGTACTTAGTTTGAAAATCGGGAATAACTCCAAGGTTCTTGAGTATAGGAAGTACTTGATTTGGGAAACTAAGGAATAACTCCAAGGTTATTGAGTATAGGAAGTACTTAGCTTGGGAAGCTAGGGAATAACTCAAAGGTTTCTGAGTATAGGAAGTACTTGGCTGTGAAAGCCGGGGAACAACTCAGGGGGGACATTTGGTTGGGAACTAATTGTTAAGAATCTTAGAATAGGATTATTGTAAGGAGAACTCAATTATCTGTTCTAGTGAATTCTAGGTCTCTGATAGACCGAAGTGGATTAGTTGGAGGATTACGCCACCTCCAGATACCACTATACTTGCTGTGTTATTTACCTTTCTGTATTTACATTTCAGCAACACACACACACACATATTAACTGTTTCTGCACTTATCTTTATTAAGTCTTCCGCACTCTGATTCTAAGTATCA
This sequence comes from Plantago major, assembly GCA_026545765.1. NCBI lineage: Eukaryota > Viridiplantae > Streptophyta > Magnoliopsida > Lamiales > Plantaginaceae > Plantago > Plantago major. The sequence continues at coordinate 1,420,835 of CM048839.1, read as the reverse complement.
GATATCTATTCAGATATCTGAGAAATAGTTGTTATCGACAAAAGTTTTAAAAGACTATTCACCCCCCCCCCCTCTAGTCTTTTACTTTGCCGTTATCTGGACCAACATCTACCATATCCTCCCTCCTCCTGAAGGTGTGGTTATTCCTCCTCCGACTACGGCCGACGAGAAAGAACTCTGGTTAACCATTGATGCAACTGTACTTCAATGGATTTATTCGACAATTTCGTTGGATCTGCTGAACACCGTCATTGAACCGGATACTCTTTGAAGCAAGCCTGGAATCAATTGAAGGATATTTTTCAAGACCACGAGACGTCTCGAGCAATTACTCTTGGACAGGAATTTGCGACTACTCGCATGGAAGATTTTCCCAATGCGAATGCTTATTGTCAACGTCTTAAGAGCCTTGCCGATCAACTCAAGAATGTTGGGGCTCCGATTGATGATCATCGCTTGGTGTTACAATTGGTTTCCGGTCTTACGGAAGCTTACAAAGGTGTTGGCACACAAATACGTCATGCTAATCCATTGCCGAAGTTTTCTCAAGCTCGTTCTTCCTTATGTCTTGAGGAACGAGAACTCCAGGCTATGGCATCTAACTCTTCCAACGGTGCGGCTCTGGTTACTTCGACACATGATGCTAGCTATGACCATAATATGGCACCCCGTCCATCCGGACAAGGAAACAAGCGCGGAAACGGCAAAAAGAAGTAGTCCAGCAGGAATAGAGCGTTTACGCGGAAGATGCCGGCATGCGGCGTACCGGCGCTCTAAGCGGCTGCGCCAAGCAGAAGACCCTGGTGGCGATGTTGTGGTACGCCAGCCCGCTCTGCGCCACCAGCCGGTAGGCGATCCGCCAACCATTACCCAGCCCGTCCACCTTCCCATGCGCCAACACCACGCCATCCTCATGGAATCTTGGGTGCGGCACCTAATCCACAAGCTTACATGGCGTCGATGGCTCCACCGAGTCAATATGCTCCAACCGAGATTGAATCCGCACTGCATACAATGACTTTACAACAACCGGATCCAAATTGGTACATGGACACTGGAGCAACGTCTCAGATGACATCCGCCAAAGGTAATCTCTCGTCTTATTTTAATATGAGCAATCAAAATAATGGCGTTATTATAGGCGATGGTAGTTCGATTCCAATTCGTGGTTATGGTCATACATCTTTGCCTCCCCCAAACCCTCCTCTCACTTCACGTAATGTTTTGCATGCCCCTCATCTTGTTAAAAATTTGATATCTGTGCGCAAATTACTTCTGATAATTCTGTTTCGGTTGAGTTTGATCCTTACGGATTTTCTGTGAAAAATTTATAGACGGGATAGCCATTATGAGATGTGATAGTTCTGGGGATCTCTACCCACTCACCACAATCGCCCTCCCTACATCCCAGCCCTCCACTTTTGCTGCTCTGTCTCCTCCTCTTTGGCATGCTCGCTTAGGACATCCAGGATCACCAGTTTTAGATTTTCTTAAACGTGATTCTAGCATAGCATGTAATAAGGATTTTTCTTCTAGCATTTGTCGCTCTTGTGTTCTGGGTAAACATGTTAAGTTACCATTTGACACTTCGTTGTCTAAAACTCAGTTTCCGTTTGATATTATTCATAGTGATTTGTGGACATCTCCTGTCTTAAGTTCTATGGGACATCGCTATTATGTTCTCTTTCTTGATGACTTCTCAAATTTTTTGTGGACTTTTCCTCTTGCTAAAAAGTCTGATGTGTTTGCTAAATTCTTAGAATTACGCACATTAATCCTCACACAATTTGAGAAACAAGTAAAAAATCTCCAGTGTGATAATGGGAAAGAATTTGATAATAGCCAATTTCGACAGTTTTGTACTTCCAATGGGATGACCTTTCGTTTTTCTTGTCCCCATACATCTCCACAAAATGGTAAAGCTAAGAGAAAAATTCGATCCATAAATAATATCATTCGTACTCTTCTTGCACATGCTTCTTTGCCTTATTCGTTTTGGCGCATGCTCTTCATATGGCTACATATTTACTTAATATATTACCCACCAAAGTGCTTGACAATGCCTCTCCCTTCCAGATGTTATATCATCGAAAACCTACTTATACACATCTCCGGGTTTTTGGGTGTTTATGCTATCCTCTTACTCCTTCTACTACTATCCATAAATTGCATGCACGTTCCTCTCCTTGTGTGTTTTTAGGATATCCGCAGAATCATCGGGGATATAAATGTTATGAATTATCTTCTCACAAAATTATTATTTCTCGACATGTAATTTTTTATGAGACTATATTTCCCTTTGCTTCATCCCCTTCCCCGAACCCTTCCAATTATGGTTTTCTTGATAATACTTCTGATTCTTCTTGGCTTCGCACGCTTGCTCATACATCCGGGTTTCATAACCCAATAATCGCGTCCAAGCAAACCGGCCCCGTTCCATCTACTTCTGGACCACGGGTCCAGGAGCCTCAGCTAGGCCAGAGCCTCACGCCGGCCCAGCACCACACTCCCCAGCCCACTGGGCGTTCTGCCCCGCACCCACAGCGGGCCCACTCCTCTTCCTCGGCCCAGCCAGTGGGCTCTTCTCCTTCCCCAGCCCATATCGTTCCCTCCCCACCACAAAATCCTCCACCGGTCCATAATGCACCCGGCCAACCCTTACGGTGCAGTCGTGGCAGTCCCTAATCCAAAATTTTTTGGACCAGATTATGTCAATCTCCACACAATTTCAAAATCTCCTCTTCCTCGTAATCCTCTTTTTGCTCTTCATGACCCGAATTGGAAATGTGCTATGGAAGAAGAATTTGATGCTCTTATTAAAAATAAGCCGTGGAATTTGGTACCCCGTCCACCTAATGTTAATATTATTCGCTCTATGTGGATATTTGCTCATAAAGTTAAATCTGACGGTTCTTTTGAGAGGCATAAGGCCCGTCTTGTAGGTGACGGTAAAACTCAACAGGTTAGCATTGATTGTGGAGAGACATTTAGTCTGGTGGTCAAACCGGCGACGATTCGCACTGTTTTGAGCCTTGCTTTGTCCCAGCATTGGTCCATTCATCAGCTGGATGTGAAGAATGCATTTTTACATGGTGATCTCTCTGAAACTGTGTATATGCATCAGCCCGTGGGTTTTCGGGATGCTTCTCACCCGGATTATGTGTGCTTACTTCGCAAATCACTCTATGGCCTCGAACAAGCTCCACGAGCTTGGTATAAGCGGTTTGCGGATTATGTATATTCTCTCGGGTTCGTCAACAGCAAATCTGACAACTCCTTATTTATCTATCGACAAGGGTCGAATATGGCATACCTTCTTCTCTATGTTGATGATATTATCCTCACCACCTCTTCAGATTCTCTTCGCCGCACGATTATGACACTTCTTGCATCAGAATTTGCTATGAAAGATCTTGGCCCTATCAATTATTTTCTTGGCATTGCAGTTTCTCGTAATAAGCATGGATTGTTTCTTTCACAATGCAAATACGCAGAAGACATCATCGAGCGGGCTGGCATGTCGGCGTGTAAACCGACTGTCACACCTGTCGAAGCCAAACCCAAGTTGGCGCATGCGGTTTCTGCTCCAGTCTCGGATCCTACTCTGTATCGAAGTCTTGCTGGTGCCCTTCAATACTTGACCTTCATTCGTCCTGATATCTCGTATGCTGTCCAGCAAGTATGTCTCCATATGCATGACCCTCGTGATGATCACTACCATGCACTTAAGCGCATTATTCGCTATATCAAGGGCACACTCTCTTTTGGCTTGCACTTATATACGTCCACGTTTTCCAAACTAGTGTCCTACACTGATGCGGATTGGGGTGGGTGTCCAGATACACGTCGTTCCACCTCCAGGTATTGTGTGTTTCTTGGGGATAATTTGATTTCTTGGTCGTCTAAACATCAACCTACTATGTCAAGATCAAGTGCTGAAGCTGAATATCGTGGAGTTGCTAATGTGGTTTCAGAATCTTGTTGGTTGCGCAATCTCCTCTTAGAGCTCCATTGTCCGATTCAATGCAATGACATTGGTTTATTGTGATAATGTTAGTCTTTGTTTATCTCTCGGTAATCCAAGACAACATCAACACCAAACATATTGAGATGGACATACATTTTGTTCATGAAGGTGGCTAAAGGCCAAGTTCGAGTTCTACATGTACCTTCTCGGTTCCAGATTGCAGATATATTTACGAAGGGACTTCCACAGGTTTTGTTTGAAGATTTTCGGGACAGTCTCAGCGTTTTTCCACCTCCCGTTTCGACTGCGGGGGAGTATTAGACTATGTAAATATTATGGAATAGAATATTTAGTATAGTTAGTGTTGTGGTAGATTCCTAGTATTGTTATACTTAGAACTTAGAGTTATAGTAGATTCCTTATAGTAGTTTCCCAATCCCAATTGAGTTATACTCTTGTAATTGTAACTAGTATATATATTGAATGAGATCAATAGAGAGAGTCACGGACTTATATTCTTTCATTCCTCACCTCCATCGATCAATTATCAATTCCATTTTCAGGACAAGAACCAAAATCGATGCCCGCTACAAAGAAACCATAAATTCGTGATCAAAAGCAAAAAGAATAAGAACCAATTAACCTTAGCTAATCATATGTTTAATCCCGATTCGATTGAAGTTTATTTTGCAAGTTAGCAGAGATGGTTCATGCTGCCTCTGTTGTTGGTTACAGTAAAGAGGCTTATGGGCGTGTAAGCCTTATCTTTCTTCTTTCTTCACCAAGTCGTCTGTTTCAAAGCTTATAAAAGGAAAATTGTTGTTAGAGAGTTTGTTTTCATCACTTGAAGAAGGATCATTCGCGTTCACGTGAGGACTACTGGTAGCACCTCAAGTATTACCCTTTTCTCTATTGGAGCTTTTGTAAAATCAACTGGACATGATTCCTTTTTATGGTTATTGTGGACATGATTCCTTTTTATGATTAGGGTGAAAATGTGGTAACAAAGGCCGAATGAAGTTGCCTCTCATTTTTTTTTTTTTTTTTTCTATATATCGCATTGAGTGAGTTTCCTGAGAAACAACCCCTAGATAGAGACATAGAAACATAGTTTCTAATATTACATATTAACTCCAAACCAAAACTAGTTCCTAAAAGCCACCCAACCAAGGGCAAGCAACTGGGTCGTTAATATGGATCCATATATAAATGATATAACCCGATTTTCAAATTCATTCATTCATTAGCTTTCATCTCAAGCCAACTTTCTCTCTCTAGAATTCTCTCTCTACGAATCTCACAACCAAGGGCAAGCTACTGGATCGATAAACCATCTCCGATCTACCTGATTTTCCGATCAAAACATCTCCGATCTACCTGATTTTGCAAAGAAAAGCTAACGAAACCGAAGGTAAATCTCTGTTCGTGGATATTTTCATCGTTTTTTACTTTGTATGATCAATTACCACCTCCTACATAGTTGATTCATGTTTCAAATGATAAAATAGCTTCGATTCCACCTAGATCTGAAAAATCAAGTTCGAAAAATTGTAGATCTGGAAGTATTCGTCTATAATTTCGTATTTTGATTGTAGATCGTTGTTGTTTATGCATTCACAAGGTGTAATCGTGCTTGCATAATGATCCAGTGGTGTAATCATTCAAAATCAGACCTCAATCATTAACTAAAATTCGAACAAATAAGATATACAACGTTTCCATGTTCTTTCGTACGTGTGCTATGTTCTCAACAATATTACCTATGTTATCTGGAATATGTCCTATGTTTTCATTAAAAAACTGACAATCATTATGTGCTCTATTTTTTTACAATATTATCTTGAGTTTTGTTCTTGACTGTATTTTATATGTTCTCAGGCATATTACCTATGTTATCAAGCATATTACCTATATTCTCTAGAATATGTCCTATGTTTTCATTAAAAACCTGACAATCATTATGTGCTCTGTTTTTTTACAATATTATCTTGAGTTTTGTTATTGACTGTATTCACTATGAACTCATTTATAATCACTATGATCTCAGTTATATACGCTATGATCTCAGTTATGATGGATATGATCTCAGTTATATTCTCTATGATCTCACCTATATTCACTATGAACTCATTTATAATCACTATGATCTCAGTTATATATGCTATGATCTAAGTTATGATGGATATGATCTCAGTTATATTCCCTATGATCTCAGTTATATTCTCTATGATCTCAGTTGTAGTCACTATGATCTAAATTAATTATGCCATGATCTCTATTACTTATAGTATTTTCTCAGTAAAATTGTTTCAACAAATTTACAGGAATGCATTGCTTGGAGACAAATAATGAACATAAACTACACCGAACTGGTATTGAAGTCATAAGGGAACATGGATGCTAGAAGAATACTAGAGGATGGGTACCAACGTGTTATATGTTATTTTCTCGGCAGTTGTATGAACATTAGTACATGTAATTGAATGATATATGTTATATTTTACCAACTAAAAACACTATGATCTCAACACAAAATACTATAATCTCAGACTAAACCACTATGATATCAACTCAATAAACTATGATATAAAACCAAACACTATGATCTCAACTAAAAACACACTGTTATCAGACTAAAAATAAACTATGATCTCAACTAATAACAGTATGATGTCACGGAAAAACACTATGATATCAACACAAAACACTATGATCTCATACTAAAAAACTATAACATCAACTCAAAAAATTATGATATCAAACCAAAAACTATGATCTCAACTAAAAAACCTATGATATCAAAAAACTATGATCTCAACTAAAACAACTATGATCTCAACTCAAAAAGCTATGATATCAAACAGCGAGAGGATCCTTTTCGTGGATCCGCGAAAAACGATACTGACCCGGATCCGCGAGAGGATCCGCGAAAAACACATGTTTAATGGTAATTGCAAATTGGTCCTGTTTCTAGTTAAATTAACTAAAGACCGTTTCTCCCAAGACTTTGTGTATCGCATTTGGATTGTATATTGTTTAATGGTCCAGATGTATTGGTACTAATATTGATGGCTGAGATCTCACGTACTAGCCTACCTGAAGTTAGATAGAGTACAAGGTTATCTGATGCTAGAATTCCCCTTATAGGTTTTGTTCAAAACAAAATTTTGTTGTACTCGTTCAATATATGTTTACTTTAATACTCCCTTCGTTCTTTTACGAGCTTTACTATTTGTCATTTCGGACGTTTTTTACAAGTTTAATGGAAACCCACTATCTCCACTTATTAAGTTTTAAACACTCTCTTTTATACTTTATCTCTATTCTCTTTCTTATTTTTTCTATTATTTCTCTTAGTTTTTACCATCTACTTCATTTTTTATTATATTTCCTTAAAATTTTGATAAAGGCAAATGGTAAAACATCTAAAAAAATTGAGGGAGTAATTTATGTTTCCATAAAGTTTAATTAGTTTCTATGTGATAATCTATAAACGTTAAAAAAGTGATCAATTTATTATTAATTGAAACAAATCATCTAAAAACCTTTGCATTTAGTGTCAAACATTATAAAACTCACTTAAGTCATTTATATTTATTACAGACAAAACAATAGTTTTTCACTTAAATCTTTTCTTCTTTTTTTCGCAACAATCAAAATAATTTCATTAACAAATTAAAGTGTGCACGGAGTATAAGGAAGGTTAATTCTTGAAAAATGTCTGATTTTTCTAAATATTAGGAAAGATTATATTCCGTCAATACAGGTGTTTGACATGCTCATATGGATTCCACTCGTCTAATGTGGTGTTTCCTATTGTATATGAAAATCAGTCCATTTACAAGACTTTCTCTATAAGGAATGCTCGAACTTCAAGGTGTACTAATACAAAGGTCACTAACACCTAATAAGTATATGCCTCACAACATTAGGTCTATACAACTTGCCCTTCTCCCATAATCAGTAATACTCTTTCAACAAACACCTTTCACAACCCACAATTTGCATTAGTCTTTTCCAAACACAAATCGGAACCAAAACCAAGTCCACGGAAACACTTTTTAAGTCATCAAAGTTCCGTCAATTCTAAATAAAGAAAGAAAAACCATCCCTCCACCTTTTTAATAAGATGTGGTCATAACGAGGCAGAAGTTGAATTATCACGCGAGTCACCTTTTTAATAAGATGTGGTCATAACGAGGCAATAGTTGAAATTTATCACGCGAGTCTGAAATTAACCTGATACCTATTGGGCAAACCTATGAGGTTCAATTTTCTGAATCTGGGAACAAGGAGTTTCGCAATTCGAAGCGAAAAAGGAAGAGATGTCCTGACCAGGATTATTGTCCAACGGGAGATGTAATACCCACTTATGTTTATGTGGTGTTGCTAGCCGGTCCAGACTTACACACACCATCCATATTAACCACATCCCTACACTCTATGCTAATCCAAAATCAGTTTTATGTTTTGATTTTCATTTTATTTTTAAATCTTAATTTCTTATTTTAAGGTGTAACTTTTTTGCATTTGCAGTCTGATATTTTATTTAATTATAGCATAGAGTACGGAATTATGATATTAACAAATTTGCACGGAACCCCTAAAAACTTGAGTCGGCTATGTTTATTATTTCACATCACTTAATATAACATGTGAATTGATCACTCATTCATCAATATCGTGAACGGAAATTGGATGTTGTTGCTACATTAACCAGATTCCTAAGGTTTACAATCATGAAGTTTATTACATGAACCAGTTTCTTAAGATTTACAATAAGGGTGTGATTGGTTCAAAACTCATCTTGTTTGTAGTCAAACTTAAGTTTTGCACATTGCAAAGCCCATTCCAAAATGGTATGTGTTTTGACCATATTTTGCATTGCTTGGTTGCAATTGTGAATTTGTATAATTTGTGTATTTTAATCAAAATGCAATACTTGGTTCAAATTGAGTGTTGTCAAATTTGTGCATTTCTAAATGTGTCTTCTCAACCATTTTATGTTAAATGACCATGTCACCCTTACTTTTACACCTAATTTAACAATGCTTGGTTGTAATGCGTTTTGCTTGTAAACACTTCCCTCCAAAAAATTTGACATGGTCCATTTCCCCACCATTTTTCCTCTAAATTCCCCACCATTTAAAAAGTATATGGAAAAAAGTTCATGACACAAGATCATATCAACAAACACCCCTTTGATTCATTAGACTTGATAATTGATGAAGGAACAAAAAGCTTGTTCTTCACTACATAATGGAAATATTAAGCATAATCGTAATTTAGAACTGAATAGATAAATGTAAAGTGAAGGGGTGAATTGTTGCGCCCGAGACATTCCGAGGTTACTTTCATGGCTGCTTCTTCCCAAAATTGGGCAGCAACTTTTCGTACAAGCCCTTAGTAGAGTTCTTAACTACACCAACACTTGAAGTGGCATGATGACTTGCGGATTTCTCGGTCGTAATACTCGAACATGTTGCACGAGTTGGAGAGTCCATAGTTGGGGCGGGATGGTGGAAATGAGTGATTGTGAAAGTACCAACTACCCATTCTCAAATATTCCACATTAGCTCCTCATCTTTATTCAACTAAAACAAAGCTCACATACCATGTTTATTAGTTAATTCTAATTAAAGTAAACAATAACTGAAAAATAAGAGGCATAAACACAGAATAGTTAAATTAAATACTCACCATAAACAGCGAAAAAAAGCTCAATAATTAGAGTCCTTCACGTATGAAATAATTTATCGTCTCCGAATTAAATTCATATAGATGGTCCAATAAAAATTTCGGGATTTTACATAAAGCTTACTTGACAAACTAACATAACCAAAACACCAACAGGCGTGTTTAGGGAAAGGATTTAGTTGAGAAAACTAAAGTCCTAACCTATCTGAGCATAGGAAGTACTTGGCTTTGGAAGCTGAGGAATAGCTCAAGGTTACTGAGTAGAGGAAGTACTTAGCTGAGAAAGTTAGGGAACAACTCAGGGGAATACTTGGTTGAGAACTTAGTGTTAAAGGTATCAAAATATAGGATTTTGTAAGAAGAACTCATCATCTTATCTTAGTGACTTCAAGTCCTGGGAAAGGGCGAATGGATTAGTTGAAGGATTACGTCACCCTTCAGATACCACTATAAAAGTTTTGTGTTATTTACTTACTGCACTTTACTTTCAGTTATCTATTACTTGCTGAGTATTTATCACTATCTTGCTTACTGACACTTGCACTTATCGCATAAGTCTTCCGCACTCTGTTATTAAGTACCAGATATCTGAGAAATATGGTGATCGACAAAACTTTCAAAAGACTATCCCCTCCCTCCCATCTAGTCTTTTACTTTGCCGTTATCTGGACCAACAATAGATAACATGAAATTTACACACGTGCCACTTGATAATTAAAAAAAGGGCAACAATAGACTAAATAATTAAAAAAATAGAATCATAAATAACAGGAAAAAAAATCACGCGTGGGATTCGAATCTCGCACGTTATACTTAAAGAGTGATATATGTATACACCGAATTGAAAATTTGAATCAGTAAGATTAACGGTTGAGATTTAAATTGAATTGTAAATTGTTTCCCATGATTTACTTAGTATGTTATTAACATCAAGTCCTTAACAAGTGTTGTTGCTATTGCAAAAGCTTTAAATCATAAAAGTCTTACCATTAGATTGACGATCAAATTGATTATAGTGAGTGAGTGTTATTTTCATAGGTACGGTTCCTGACTGGAGATACTTACTTTCAAGAAATTTCATTTTTTATTTCATTGTAATTAAAATATGAACCTAATTGTTAGAATATGTATATATCTAGAACTGTAATCATAGTTAGATTAGAGTTAAATTAGATTCCCTAATTAGATTAGAATACATGGTATCAAGACCAACCATCGATCCCTCCTCCATCCTCCGCTGCTGAAAGCTTGTTCGATCCCTTGCTGATTTTTTTCCGGCAACCTTTTCCTTCTTCTCCGTTCTGTCCGCCTCCAACGCGTGCGCAGATAGATCGATCCTCCTGTTGAATTTATTCGGCGATACTTCCTCTCTTCTGTTTCGCCAGCCTCACGCGGAAACAGACTCTCCTTCCTCCTGTGATCCGGCCTCACGCCACAAATGTTCTAATTTCGCTTTTCTCCGATCTACATTTCCAAGATGCAGCGTCCGCGTCCCTTTATACGCGTCCGCTTGCTCTGATTTTTTGATCTGTGTCGCCATCACACCAATCGATCGAGCCTCATGCTTTAATCGATTAAATTCCTCCCTCTTATTCGAACAGCTTTCCGGTTTTCACCATGTCTGAAACTCCCAAATATCATCCGGCTCTCTCTATTACCAACGTTCGCTCCCTTATCCCTATCACGTTGGATAATGAGACCGGTCTTTATCATTCTTGGGTAACATTATTCCAAGTTCAAGCACGGGTGCATAATCTTATGCATCACATCCTCCCTCCGAAGGAAGAGACAGCCATCGCCAAAGTCAAGGCTCTCAAAGAAGCCGACGTTGATCTCTATGATCGACTTGATGCAGTCGTCTTACAGTGGATCTATGCAACAGTCTCCTCTGACCTTCTTCATGCCATTCTTGTCAAGAATGATACAGCTGCTGCTGCTTGGTCCCATCTTGAACAAATCTTTATGGATAACAAAGGTTCTCGAGCTACTCATCTTGAAGAGGAACTCGCTGACGTCCGCCTCGACAATTTCCCTTCTGCCGAGGCTTATTGCAATCATGTCAAGTCATTAGCCGATAGGCTTGCCGACGTGGGTATCGAGGTTTCTGACAGCCGTCTTGTTCTACGTCTTCTCAGTGGTTTAACTGAGGCATATTATGGCACTGTGGACTATGTACAAAATCAGGATCCTCTGCCTTCTTTTGAAAGTGTTCATTCTCGTATTAAACTAGCGGAACGAACGATCAAGCATCGCGCTAACAAAGAGGCCGGTGGTTCGGCTCTCTTAGCTTCATCTGGTGGCAATATTTCTGGAGATGCTTCTAACTCTGCTATCTCCTCCTCTTCTTCTATTCCTTCTGGCAGGTACACCAACACCAAGAACAAGAAGAAGACCAACACCAAAGGTGGTCAAAACCGCAAAGGAGGAAACACATCCGGGCAGGCCACTGGACCCCACCAGATGGCGTAGCATTTGCTCCACAATGGCAGCCGTACGGTTGGCCTTGGCATCAGTGGGCACCGCCACCCTGACCCTTTCCTGCGGCCCCTTGGCAGTCTATGCCGCGACCACCGAATCAACAAGGTCTCCTTGGCCCTCGCCCGCCTAATCAGCAGGCTTTATACTCCGGTGCATCACCCACCGATATCGAGGAAGCCATGCACACCTTGGGACTTACTCCTCCGGATGGTAACTGGTACATGGATACCGGTGCTTCTTCACATATGACACCCGACAAAGGTACTCTCTCTTCTTATTTAAATTCGAGTACTTATAATCATCGAGTTATTGTTGGCAATGGTCATAAGATTCCGATCAAAGGTTATGGTCACACTACTTTCCCTCCTCCCAATCCTCCTCTTCTCTTGAAAAACGTGTTACATACCCCTAACCTTGTCAAAAATCTTATCTTTGTTCGCAAATTTACCACGGATAACTTTGTTTCCATTGAATTAGACCCTTCTGGCTTTTCCGTTAAGGATTTACAGACGGGGAAACGAATCATGAGACGTGATAGCATCGGCGACCTCTATCCAGTCCACTCCACTACACCGGCCGGCCACCTTCATTCAGCTCTTTCTGTTTTTTCCCCTGCTTTATGGCATAGTCGTCTAGGGCATCCATGAGATGCTATACTTAGCTCTCTCTCTAGCAAAAATTTTATTCGTTGTAATACTCTCAAATACTCTTTTTGTCCCTCTTGACATTGTGCATAGTGATCTCTGGACTTCTCCTATAGCTAGCTCTAGCGGTCATCGCTATTATGTATTGTTTCTTGACGATTTTTCTAAGTTTCTATGGACTTTTCCTATCTCTAAGAAATCTCAAGTATATGCTATATTCACTATGTTTCATGCTTTTGTTCGCACCCACTTTAATACTTCTATAAAAAAACATCCAATGCGACAATGGCAAGGAATTTGACAATGGTCTCTTTCACTCCTTTGCCCAGTCTCACGGCATTCACTTCCGTTTTTCTTGCCCTCACACTTCATCTCAAAACGGCAAAGCCGAAAGGCATATTCGTTCCCTAAACAATGTTATTCGGACACTTCTTGCTCATGCATCCATGCCGCCAACCTTTTGGCATCATGCACTTGCCACAACAACTTATCTTCTCAACATCCTTCCCTCGAAGGTGCTTGAGTCTTCCTCCCCCACTCAACTTCTCTACCATCGACTTCCAAGCTATAACCATCTTCATGTTTTTGGTTGTCTTTGTTTTCCTCTCTTTCCATCCTCCACTATCAATAAAGTCCAAGCTCGTTCGGTCCCGTGTGTTTTCCTTGGGTATCCTTCCGACCATCGGGGATACAAGTGCTATGAGATCTCTAGTCGTAAGATATTTGTCTCTCGACATGTCGTTTTTTACGAATCGACTTTTCCTTTCTCCAAGATTCACACACCCGACTCTAACACTTACGAGTACTTGGATGCGGGTATCGACCCATCACTTTTACACCATCTGCTATCTCCGGTCCCTCGGCCAAATTACGCTCCCCATCGGACAATCGACTTTCCACCAGTTACGCTTCATGGGCGACCGCTTCTTCCTTACCTCCAGTCGGTTCTGCCCCTACTGGGCAGCCCATCACTCAGACCGGTTCGGCCTCACCCGAGCCAGCCGATCCCATACCCGGTTCTGCATCTACTGGGCAGATCTACCACGCCTTCCACCCGGCCGCGTGTCTTGAACCCAAAATACTATGGTCCGGATTATGTGAATTTTGCCGCCTCCCGCGAGATTTCTCCCCTTCCTCGAAATTCCGTCGATGCTTTATCCGACCCAAATTGAAAATCTGCCATGCTTGATGAATATAATGCTCTTATTGATAATAAGACTTGGGAGTTGGTTCCTAAGCCATATGATGCAAATATTATTCGATCTATGTGGATTTTTCGTCACAAAAAGAAATCTGACGGTTCTTTTGAGCGACATAAGGCTCGTCTTGTAGGTGATGGTCGATCTCAGCAGAAAGGTGTTGATTGTGATGAGACATTCAGTCCTGTCGTCAAACCGGCTTCTATTCGCACTGTACTCAGTATTGCAGTATCTCGATCTTGGCCGATTCACCAACTGGATGTCAAGAATGCATTCCTTCACGGTAACCTTACAGAAACCGTATACATGCATCATCCATTAGGGTTCAGAGACTCGACATATCCTGACCATGTCTGTTTACTGAAGAAATCTCTCTACGGATTGAAGCAGGCACCGAGGGCTTGGTACCAGCATTTTGTTGACCATATTGCGACTATTGGTTTCTCTCATAGCACGGTTGATCACTCCTTGTTTATCTACCGGCGTGGTTCTGACATTGCATATATTCTTCTCTATGTTGACGATATTATTCTCACTGCATCTACCGATACTCTTCGCAGCTCGCTTATGGCCTTCTTAAGTGCCGAATTTGATATGAAGGACCTTGGTCCTCTCAGTTACTTCTTGGGTGTCGCTGTCACTCGGAACAAGGACGGTTTATTTCTCTCACAGAAACAATATGCATACGAGATTATTGATAGAGCTGGCATGTCAACTTGCTCTCCATCGCAAACACCGGTTGATACTAAACAGAAACTCGGCTCCACGGCTGCTCCTCCATTCGCCGATCCTACTGCATATCGTCAACTTGCTAGTGCTCTTCAGTATCTCACATTCACTCGTCCGGATATCTCTTATGCGGTTCAACAGGTGTGTCTTCACATGCACGATCCTCGAGTTGATCATATGAATGCTCTCAAGCGTATTATACGCTACATTCAAGGAACCAAGGACCTTGGATTGCAGTTGTATAAATCGCGCGTGGACAAATTGACTTCCTACACGGATGCTGACTGGGGTGGTTGTCCAGATACACGGCGATCCACTTCCGGTTATTGTGTTTTTCTAGGTGATAATCTCATCTCTTGGTCTTCTAAGTGACAACCCACTCTTTCTCATTCCAGTGCCGAAGCAGAATATCGCGGTGTTGCTAATGTTGTTTCCGAATCTTGTTGGCTTCGCAATTTGCTTCTCGAACTGCACTTTCCGGTTCATAAAGCAACGCTTGTTTACTGTGACAATGTTAGTGCTATTTACTTGTCCGGTAATCCAGTCCAGCATCAACGCACGAAGCACATTGAGATGGATATACACTTCGTCCGCGAAAAGGTTGCAAGAGGTGAAGTTCGAGTCTTACATGTCCCCACTCGTTATCAGATTGCTGACATTTTCACTAAGGGACTTCCGAAGATTCTCTTTGATGATTTTCGTGATAGTCTAAACATTCGCAAGCCTCCTGCTTCGACTGCGGGGGTGTGTTAGAATATGTATATATCTAGAACTGTAATCATAGTTAGATTAGAGTTAAATTAGATTCCCTAATTAGATTAGAATACTTGGTTATCAAGTTATCACATTGTATAAATACATGTACTCATTATTGAATCAATAGACAAGATATTCTTATTATCTTACACTAATTAACCACAATGAATTTTGATAAAAAACCTGTCATAGACGGCGTACCGGCTAAACATAACTTTAAAACTATACCACCACAACAAATAGAACAATTTCCTAATAAGTTATTATCATATGTTTTATAATTATTCAAGTTTCCTAAAATTTAGAGAACATATTAGTTTAAAAAAGCTCACCATAAACTCATGATGCTGAACTTAACTTACCCAAGTAGAGATGGGAATTTGTTGAATGGATTGTGAATGGAGCGAAATTTCAATTGCATTTTATTATTTAGGTTAGCTAATATCTTGTCAAGTGAAAGGAAGAGAAAAGTGAAATGGATTTGTGGTTTTATAAGAGGTTAATAGGGTTTTGGGGTTAATTTTGATTTTTCAAGTGGAAATTTAGGGACAATATAGTTTTTTCATGTGGAGCAAATGTACATTTCAAAACACTCATATAGAGGTGTTTCAAAATACCTACTCTTCATAGGTATTTTAAAACACTCATATAGAGGTGTTTCAAAACGCGGCCCTCAAATTATTCTGGCTTTGCAAATTCAAAACACACACCAAAATAACAACCAAGTATAGCAAAATAATGGGTCAAACATTAAAATACACACAAAAACACCAAACCAATCACTACCTAATGCAAGTTTGCTACATGAACCAGTTTCCTAAGGTTTACAATGATGCAAGTATGCAAAAGTTTCCTTTTCACGGGTAGAGTGCGAGCTGAGAAAAATAAATGTGTCCATAACTGCAAGCATCACAAGTGATTATTCTATTAACATTTCACAATATACCTTACAACAATTACAAATATTTTACAACATTCTTGAAAAATCAAAGTCATTATAAAAAAAATCCATTTATCAGTTCACAAACAAACCTATTTGGCCTTAAACAATAAAAAGGAACAAGAACAAAGTCAACAAACAATCTTTGGCAAACATTTGTTGGACTCGAACACAAAGTACATCAACAAATTTAACATATATTTACAACTTATCCTCCATCCAAAGCTGCATTAACCAGGTACGAAGTAATCCATCTTCTCCACAGGCAGATTCAGCACTGACGTTTCAACCTAAAAAAACATTAGCCAGCAGCAGTAAAGATATGGTAAGCAAGATTTACGAGAGAAACATTTCAAATCCTTGTTCGTAAAACTTGATCCATTCATAGATAGTTTAGTGCAAATAAAGTAATTTACTTCATCAAATGGTACAAAGACAAATGGTGTGAGACCCCTTCTATGCGAAACTGCAGGAACATCAGGGTCGTGGGTTTCATCCTCCTCCCATCTTTCCACTACTCCAAGAATGTCATCGTCATCACTTGCCTCGACACTGGTCACACCGCTTGTAACGATTGAGAGGAGATCCATTCTGTTGTTAGCACCTGTTGTTGTTCCCCTTAACCTATTGTCAACACAATTTTTAATCAAACACCGTCCATGCTCATAAATTTCACACAGATGGGATGGCTATTGATGCCAAAGCATACTTACATGCCCCACTTGCTAATCCTAATACACAAATTTACTATTGAAGTATTGAAGATTATAAACCTAAAATAATAAGAACCTCAACAAAGAAATAGTAATTAGATACACTTGGATGTTTTGAAGGGAGAAATTGAAAATGAATTACCTCAAGCGGATTCTCAACACAGTACGACGCAAGCCAGGATACAAGAGAGCAGTTTCAACCTGCAAGCAATGAAGCTCAATGAAGTACCAATCGAGCCTGAAAACACACCCGAGCAATGTATGGAAGTAAGAAAACACAAGATGATAAATGCTGAAATCTTACCTTGTCTTCCGAAAGGGTATATTGCCCGCTAAAGACACAATCAACTCTTGAGGAGCGAATATTCATGTACCTTGCCACATCCTTTACTTTTTGTGATGAATTCTGTCAAAAGTTAATAGTGTGTCAAGAATGATAATTAGGTCATAGGTAGTTCAAAAGAAAAAAAGTATATAAGTTAAATCTGCAGACGTAGTAACGAGCCAGTGAATGATGATGACCTTGTATAAAAATCTTCCAGATTGATAAAATCTCATATACCGGAAATAGCAAACCTGAAAGAAAGCAACATTAACAGACCATAGCAAACATACGGTATGGTTATGATGACTCCTTATGGGATGGCATAACAATTGGCAGGGACATGAAGTACAGCAAACAAAATAGAAAAAAAAGAAAGGGAAAAAAAAATTATGCTTTTATTTTTAAACATATACTCCTACATAACACATGTAGGTTACATTCGGTTTATATATAAACCACAACTGTATGTTGTTTGAGCTTTCACAGCTATGTAATGGTCGCTGCAATTCTGATGTATTTTTCCAATTAAATCTCAAGCCAAAAGCTTGATGTTGATAAAGGGGATCTGACCCCTGACGAGTAATCAAATTCAGCTTGAAATCCATATAGAGCCCCTATATTATAACATCCCGAGTTTAGAAAGAATCAATAATTACCCATTATATAAGCAGCACTAAAATACACACGGCATAGTTCAAGCTGGACTACTGAACCCCTAGTTCATGACTTTTCGCAGTACCTGGTAACTATTTGACCCCACAAAGTATGTAGTTCTTCTGAAATTTGGTGATAAACTGATATTTCTCTCAAGATCTGGATAAATAAAGACATTAAAAACTGGTGTGGCGCTGCTCTCCGTAAAAAAGGGGTGGTGAGTGCTGAGGTGAAAAGAAGCAGAACAAAGTTAAGAGAAGACGAGCAAATGATGTGAATCATGAAACCTTCATTTCTAGATTACTGAAGATTTAATATCTAATAATATGACATCAACCATGACAAAGACAAACATGCCTCTTTGACGTGCTGGTTAAGTGTATGCAGTTCACGAACTCCTTAATAAGGAATTCCAGCTATGACACCTGGAGTTCCTAATGTGCCTGGTCCCTTTGTTGGTCCAATATCATTTCAGTAGTTAATTACTCTATAGTTTAGCAGTATCAATGGACATTGCAAATAAATCATGTCACTTTACAAATACAAGAGTAACAGAACCTTTAGAGAAAGGCACCAAACAATATGAATAATATAGCATAAAGCAAATGAGAGAGTAACATACAATATGAACTGGGTTAGTGGTCTTCCACTCAGCAACTCCAGCTCGAATATAAGTATTCCGGCTTACATACAGGCCTAGATTTGAAGCAAAAAAAGCAAGAAATAAGTATTAGACTTTAATTGTAGAACAGGTATATTGGTGATTATGAAGCAGAAATATTTACAAACGGAACTCTCATAGTTGCAATGTGAAACTTCACAAAATTCAAGCACTGCCCAGCAACCAAAGTTTTTTAAAGGGTCCAGGTGCTTTAAAAGATATAGGAGTTTCACACAGCTTGAAAGCATTTATAGGTTTCACATGGACAACAATAGGAGCTTGAATCCAAATTTCTCGTAGCAAGCAAAAGGCAAAGAGTCAACATTTAAGGTAGGAAGCTTGCTCTTGATAACCATGCAGTATGAACCGAAACCAGACCATTAAGGGACAAAAAAGAAAAAAAAAAGTCTTGAGCTAAAACTAAAACTTAGTCAATTCAGTTACTTGCTAGATCTATGTCATGATTTACTAGCTATAATTGAACAGAACATAAACTGCTAACTTTTATTTTGTGTGTTGTTTTGGGGGGACATTTGGTAAATTTTATGTAGCAGACTTGCTTTTAGATGCTAGAGTTTTGTGTTTCTAAATTATGCCATCAGGAATTCAGGATGAATATCATCGAGAAAGCATGTAAAAGTACAAGACAACAATACCATCAGTTCGCAGTCTAGGCCTTAAAAGCCACATTTTCCTCCATGAACCATCATACTTCGACTGCAGGATCTTATAATTTTCTACAATTCCATTGACCTGCACCAGAAAGCCCCGAGATTTTTATCATGCTGAAGGCACAAGATGATGAATAATTTTAACATCCTAAATGCTAAACTTTACCTGCCAAGCCTTTAAGCAGGCATTTCGCCAAAACACAGGATTGCGGATTGTATACCTCCACTTGCGACAAACACAAGCTGCCCTGCCTAGTGTATATGGAGTCATTCTTGAGAAGATCTGTAATGAAGCAAATTGAAGATTATCAATACCAGATTGTTTATCCAACTATTCTGATCTTTTCAGCAAACAAGATAGCGCATTTACACAACTTATAATGTCAACAAAATAGTGTAGTACATCTCTAATGATCTAAAAAATCTTCTTAGTTATTAAGAATGTAAATTATAGTGAAATAATATCCACTTTACACCTATGGAAATACAGACTTTAACCATAACATAATTTCTTGTTTCACAGGATTTTTTACACGAGCAAGAGAAAAATGAAAAGCTGGATCTTTCAACAACAGCACAGAAAAATGTATCACATTGGGATAGATTGACTGTATTCCATTTAAAAACATGCAATTCCAATTATCTGGTAACATCATAGTAAAATCCTAAGGAAAGACCAAACCAATGCCAACCCCAAGTGTTGGAAATTGGCACATTCCCCAAATTTACAGTAGTGTGAACTGGATTTTCCTAATAGTCAGGAAAAACAGGTTTCTTTTTTCCGAGACTTGCTCAAAATCATAAACTGTGATTTCCAGTTGCAACTTCTGGCCATAACATCTTTCGATGCATTCTTCAATGGGAATACCATGACATGGGCCTCATGTCCTTGTGAGTTCAGAAAGCAGATGTGTTTAATAATGAATCAGCAAAGTCAAATCCTTTTTATATATTTTTTGTCGTGGAGCTCGGAAATAAACATCCACAATCATACCACTCCAAAATATTTTGACCCAAATAGATATGCACATCTACAGCTCATACTAACCAAACATTTCACATTTATTATATGTTCCCCGTCGATTCAGTTCGAAGATATAAACTGACAAACACCAATTGTGCATAGGAAAAAGAGTTATACCTCCAAAATCAACTCATCAGGTAACGTGCGGTGTATGAGAGCTGGATCAATAGTTTCTGTTCTGCTCAGACTCCCAAACGGAGCAACTGGCCTAACATTAACACCATAAAGATCTAGTGCACACAAGATAAATGCAACAACCAATTAGCACTCTAATCAAAACAAATTTGTAGTCGAAAACTTCTCCACAAGACAATATACAAGTACCACATAAACACAGTTAACAATTCATGCCATGAAAATCACACAAAACCAAAATGGCAGCAGAGTAATTACCAAGCCATGGCCTTTGCGTCACCAAGAACTGAGCAGCCCTCAACCTCGAAGCCGATTCCAGCTCCGTCGCAAGCTTTAACGCATAATCTAGCAACAACCAACAACATATCCATAAAATTCCAGCAAAATTCACCAAATTGATCACCGCCCAGTACCAAATACAATGGATAACAAATGTCAGCAGCAAGAAGTTTTCATAAAAAGGTCTCAGACACGAATATTCATGCAGATAAATACATATTTCATGTCGAATCAATTCAAAGATTCAATTTTTATCCTCTTTTGATTACAAACAGGGAATTAATATGGATTAAGAGCAAGAAAATCCGTTTCCCAGGCATACCTGAGGTCATTGGAGACGATTCTTACTGTCTACTTATCCCTTTGTTGAATGATAGAAGAAACAGAAGCTCGAATTGAGAAGGGAAAGTCTGATGATGATGATGAGTGTAATTTGGTAAAATATGAGGATTTGTGTTCTTCTTCACCATTAATTTCTTCCTTTGACGGGTCGAGTTGAACCGACTCTCCTAATTATTCTTGTCGTTTCACAATTCGGGTCGAACCGACTACTTTCTTTTTTATTTTTTCGTGTTTATATTTTCTTATAGTAGATTTTCAGGTGTCTTAGGGGTGGACACGTGGTTGATTTTTCCTCCCGTAAGAACATTGTTGATGTGACAGAATGATCAAGTAGAATATTTGTATGCCCTCTAGTGTTCTATAAATCTCGAAGTAAATGCTAACACAATATTTTCAGTCTTAATTTGGGTAGTGATTTTAATTTAATCAAATCTATTTTTCATTATTATTTAGGCTCTGTTCTTTTCAGCTGAACTGAACTGAGCTGAAATTGAAATGAACTGAAGAAATTACATTTGTCCCATTTTTTAATAATAATGAATACTACATCCGGTCCATTAATAAATTCGTAAGGAGACTTTTTTTTGGACGTTGATCAGATTCTTAAATTACACGACAAAAGAATATAATAAAATTATATTATAAAAATAAATTAAGTATATTTGACTAACATAACTTTGTTTTATACTTTTTTGTGCGTAATTTGTAGAGTTTTGTTTGACTTTAGTTTGGTATAACTTGTTTTTTATTTATTAAATTTGAGAAAAAACTCAACGTATGCTTCTGAGTTTACTTCTATTGTTCTAATATCTTTCAATAAAAGAACATGTCGATTTTTTGTTAGAGATGTACGTACAAAGTATGTGAACCAGTTTGAATAATGCTTTCGAGTTCGTAGTTTCTTATCTTAACTCAACTTTTTCGGTAGAAAAGAAGGGTAATTCGAATCGTAACTATACTTTTTATTTCATTGATCTACTAAAAGTCGTGTTAAAAAGAAAGAAAGAAAAAGGTTGAAAATATCTCAATTGGATAAATTTTCTTATTTTCCTCGTACAAAAAATGGGTTGTGTAAATAAATGATAAAATATTAATAATAATAATAATAATAATAATAATAATAATTTAATGAACTTAAGAGAAATTTGACAAGAAAGTTAAATGAATCAACTAAATCGAACTGAATCGAATCGAATCGAATCGAATCAACGAAGTTTCAGTTGAAAATAACATACCATATGAATTCATATGTCCGTAATGCCCTCGTGTCTTCTTTTTCCATCCATTTTGCTCATGATCCTTTATGATGATTGCGGCACTTTTCATCATTATCATTCATAATAATTAATAAGTACTAGTATCTTTCTTTATTCGGTACGGAAAGTTTATAAACTCTATACTTCAATTTCTTTCTCTAGCTCTCTTATTTTACCATAAGCATCTCCTTCTACACCATCCACAGCCATTCCTAGCACCAACTCAACATACACCATCAACGTTTTCCTCCACCTTCAGCGTCAATGTTCAAAATATAGAGAAAGAAGAAATCTTACCAGCTGATGTGGATGATATGATGGGCTTCAAACTCTAAAAGAATTGAATAAATGGATGAGGAAACTGACTAATCGGTTCCAAAAGGGTTTGTGCCAAGTTGCCAACATAATTAACAAATACTTTCATAATTTGGCATTTCTTGTTTTTCACCTTCTTTTTCCTCATATTTTTATCATGAAATCTTTGAGCATTTTAATAACCGAACAACTTAACAATACAAGTAATCCGATATAGTCAAGCGAACATTTAATTCAAATGTAACAGTAAGTATCTGCTCTAAGATATATTACAATATGCATATATATAGCTCATTAAGAGGTTTACTCTCATAAGGTAATTTTTATATGCTTACGTGCTCTGAAAGTATTCATCTATGATAAACTGTCCTCATGTTACAATCCAAATTTTCCTTTTAAATTTTTTCACCACACGTGCTATATAAGCTATTACGTACACCGTACTACGCAATCATTACATCTTCATGTCATCACCATTCACCAATTCAGTAACCTCACATTTTACGAGCTAGTCATGAACTTCCAGTCACATCAGTATAAACTAGTGTACATATCACTAACAATAATTTGTTTCCACATATCAAATGTACAACTCGGTGAATATAACTGCGGTAATGAAATCTAAAACTACATGAGGATCAGAACGAAGATGACATCATATTACTCACTTAAAGTGGTCGATAGAAACTACTTCAAAAAAATTGTCATGTTGTCATAAACAATTGGTTAATTACTTAATATACCTCAATCTTTGTTTTGCAAGATACTATCCCATGATCCTAAACTAAACAAGTGGTCCATTGTTTAATATCCAAAAAGTGAGAGCACATGACTGTTAGTTTTGCAGAGACATAATCAAATAGACAGTAAGTCCCATAATAATAATCAAAGTTCAGTAAATCAAGCTTTTATGTTTTCACCTTTTTAGCCAAAAATCTCAACCCTTGTTTGGGACAAATTTGAATTGACACAAAAACTCAATTTCAACTTTATAGCAAAAAAGATCGTAGTTATTTTCTCAGGGATTTCTATTTCAAAACCTATTATTTCTATGTCAGAATGCATTACTACTTAAAAACGATATAGAATCTTTTAAATGATCCAACTCATATATAAATCTCATATAGACACTGAGTAGTAAATGCATTTGGACGGATAATACCATCGTAGAAACCTATCACACTCGTTCCATTATTTAAAACACTCTCTCTCTCTCTCAAGTCTCACCCACGATAAACCTCTGCAGTAACTCCTCCCATTAACTCTGAGCTAAAATCGCAACTCAAAAACTTCCATTTTGACAACGATTTCTGACATCAAATCCGATAACCGCAAAATAAATCACAGTAGAAACTTTCAGTGTTAAGCTGTCACTCCGAAACGTCCTTTTCTTCTTCTTCTCGATCATTCCGCCGCCGAATTCATCTGGCCGGTGGCGTCTGATGGAGGTTTCGAATGGCTATTCCTCCAATAATGTCTACTCCTCTTCCTTTGCTGCTTCTCAGAGAGATGTCACTTACAGGTTTTTTTTTTTTTTTTTTTTTTTTTTTTGCTTTCGTACTTGTGCTTTTTCTTCAATTTGGTGTAAAATTGGATTGGTATATGGTGAAGTTATGTTTGCTAGATGAGTTGATTGCATTTGATTGAGCATAGGCGGATAATTGATCAGGATGTCATGTGTTGGGAGGCTAGGAGCATTTTATTTGCTCACTGAGGTGTTGAAATGTAGTTGCTACTTTGCGTTTTACTCGAGTCGGAAGAAAGCTCCTAGCTTTAATTTAATGATGAAATGCTTCCAGTTGTTTTAAGTGAGGGCTTGTATTTGAGGGTATTTGGTTCATTTTTTTGGTTTTGAAATTTTAGTTCTGTTCATGCAATGCATTGCTTGGGGATTACTGAGTAGTTATGTGTTTATTGGTGCACAAAGAACTAGTAAGAGGTAGTTGAGGAGAAATCGTAGCTGTATTCTCGTGGAGTGGACGGTTTCTTTTGTTGGATATTATGGATGTGGGGATAAAAATGTTATGATGAGAATCTGAATTTCTGTAATGCTTAGTTGGGTACTGATAAGTTGATAATATGATAAGTAGCATGGCGTTAGTTGTATTACTGTAGCTATGCAGTTGGAGAGCATACATCAATCCTCGTGACCTGGTAGAATTTGGCTTTTTGATCCTTTTGAGATGGATACAGATGATACACTACCATTAGGATTTGGATGACGTGTTGTTCTTTTGTTTGAAGTAGAATGAATGTAGTCTTTTTTGTTTGATTTTTTCAAGGAGACAGAGCACTTTTTTTGTAAACACCACAATTTTATGAAGGCAAGATGCGGCGAATATAATTAGAATTATGTAAACTTACTATGTTTGGTATTTCCGGCTCCTTTAATTTTCAATTTGTTGCCAAATGGCTCTAGGTATGTCATATGCGTGCGATTTCCCAGGATGTTGGATGTTGGGATATTTGTTTGTTGCAATTTATGAGCTGGAGCAAAGAGCTGTAGGATCAGTTGTTAGGGTAAGTGTGTGTGTGGCGGGGTGGGGTGGGGGTGGGGTGGGGGGGAGGGGAGGTTTAGATATGAGGCCATTGTTCATGTTGCTGGATTTGTGGAGAATGGAGTTTTTTTTTTTCTTCTTTTGGAATCAAGAAGCCACGTGGAAAAATATAATGTGGAAACTGGTAGTATATCTGAAAAGATGCTGGCGTTAGTTTTTCTCTTTCCTTTTTATTGATTTCTAAATAAGAGTGCAAATTCTATCTATGCCAGTGATGCGTATTAGCAAGTTGTGCCCACATGTAATTGTTATGCATCAGCATTATTATGGTGAAGTTGCCAAAATTTGCTCGCCCAGATTAGTAAAAAATTAAGCAAAGCATAACTCATGATTTTACGAATTCACAATAGTGTGTTGATATCCCTGGCAATTATGGGATTATATCAATCCACTGATACATGAATCATTACAGACATAAGATAACCAGAAAAGAGCCGACTTAAACAGCCTGGATGAGTAGAGTGAAATCATGCGAAAATTTGGGGCCTTCGGGTCAAATATATCGGAAAGGCAAAAATCAACCTGTGATTTCGCCTGATGGTTTTGTGACAATTTCACCTCAAAAGTCGGTTTTTTTTTTTTTTATTACACTAGCTGTAGTTGATTTTACATGAGCATGCCTCTGGAAGGATTAATATTTGACAGGCACTTCAAATGCATCCAAGAAATACTAAATTCAACAACTTTGAGGATTATTATCTCCTTTTGAGTGCTGTCCTTGGATCTCTTTGTTAAACGACAAAACCCATAGGTCTCTGGGTCTTTGTGACCAATGCTTGACATGCAACCGTATTTTGCTCAACTCCTGTGGTTTCTATCTTAAAGAATTGGTCAAACTCCATTTGGTTAGGTGATGGGTAGAAGCATACTTGCTTGGTATCAGACTATTAAAACATGACTAGAGGAGGTAAGCGGGAACTTTTTATGTGTTCTAAAAACATAGGGGTAGTTAGCGCAGGAACGTGCCAGCGGTCATGGAATCTGAAGCTATTTACCTCTTTAGTTTGTTATCGGTGTTTGTGGTGCATGAACTTCACGTTGTTTACTGGAAGCTGAACTTTTTCCAATGATAAGGCTGGAAAGGAGATTGTCATTGTGCAGTTAGAAAGTGCTGGTGGCGTCTCTTCTGATTATATTTCTGATCTCCTCTTAGTGAAGTTTTTTCTCTTCTCATATTGATCGTAGGACTGTGCAAGCGCCACCCGGCCAACTGATACTGGAGTTGCCAGGGTGCTTTGATCAAATCTATCAATAAATTTGAGTTAATAATTTTGTCGATGCATGGTATTCTGTACAAATTTTGCATGTTTATTGTTTGTTTATGATCGTAGTATGGATTGGATGCTAAATCTCTCTTTGATTATCTCATGCAGCTGTGGTTCTTGTGGGTATGACTTGAACCTGAACTCATCAAGTAGGAATACATCAACTATTGGTTCCAAATATGGTAAATCAATCAAGAAAGGGATCATATCGTTTTTCTCAATTGATGAAAGCAGATTTAATCAGGTTTCTGAGTTCAATTGTCTGCCCTACTTCATTTCCAAGCACGCTTGGGGCTTGTTCCGCCGGAAAACAAAACTTTTGTGTCGGAAATGTGGGAACCAGATTGGAAGTGCTTCTGATATTAGTCCATCTAACCAGGTTGTAACAAATGGATCTGCTTCACCCTCTGGAAGTGAAACATCCAGTCAGAGAAAATATGACATCAGAATTCGATCTTTGCAACCTACTTCAGCTGAGTTTGGTACTCCGCTTGTCTAGCTATGGCCGTGCAGAATCTTCTTGTACCATATATTTTTCCATTTGGTGTGCAGTTGTTGCTTCTCATATATGGTGGAAAAATCTGGCTGCCCGTGCAAAATATATTCAGCATATCGGTAATTGTCACTATCTACAAATTACTGCTATATGTTTCTTGATGGTTGTACATATCTTTCATGTACCTTTGGCCTTTCTATTCGGTGCTTACTCATATGTTCTCCATAAATATTGTGAATGAAGTCGTTTGTAATCATGAGTTGGTTGAATGAATTGCTGGCAAGTTTTCCAAATGTAAGAAATCCGCATCACAAGTGCCTATATGGGATTGTAATTTGGTGGTTGGGATCGATTTCTTTTATTTGTTGTATCTTAATCTGTACAATCTGCCCTTTCAATTGTTGCAAATCTGACTTATGCACATGTTCTGACTTTTGATTGAAGTATGATCAAGTATATTGTATGCAGTCACACTCACACCCGTATGTATGTTCATAAGCTGACCCTCTCCTTTGAGAAACCAGGATACCGGAGAAGACATGTAAGATTTATGAGTCTATGACTATCTCTGTCGGTTTTTTTTACCTCTAGGAACACAACTTATATGAGGTGTGAACGGTAGTAGTATGCTGAATGGTATGAATTCAGTACCGCTATTGCTGGTAAAGCGATAAGTACCCATGTTTTTATTGGTCCAGTGTTTGGCATTTATGTTCAGTTAGGTTTTTGTCTAGAGAATAGTTCAAATCAAAGCGTATGGGGGGCTTGTGTCGTATAGTACATGCATACGGGAATTAGTTATAGCAAATGGAACATTGAATCTGTATCTGTTTTTAGGTGTGAAACCTTTGGTCAGATGTATCACGTAGTAATTGATTGTGTTATAATAGCATCACATAAATTGGGAGGACGTATGATAAGAACATGTTTGTGGTTGCATTGAGTGTGATATACTCAGAGAAATGATGATGACTGCTTGAAGAAAGTGATACAATTCATACCCTTGCTGAAACTTACCAGCCACACTAGATTTCTGCTACCTCAACTCAAAAAGATGGATGGATGGATGGATGGATGTGGAATGTTGTCCACTCCAGTGCCTATATACTCAGCGGCTACAAATTCCTACTTTTCTCCTCTCCCAATTCATATTAGTCTGCACATGGCTAATGTTTTAACTTACGTATAGCATGACATTATCACCTAGATTATAATTAATACAATATCATTCAGCTACCAGATAGTTTATCTGCTTGTTTTGCTAAATAAATCCATAATACACAAAATAAATTAGCTAGATTTTATTTTTTATATAAGTTATTTGATCAGCTAGCTTAAAAGATACAAGTCTATTTTATACTCCCTCCATTTCAGAGAAAGTGTTACAACTTTCTGTTTCCGGCGTTTCACTAAAAGTGTTACAATTTTCATTTATGGAAATTAGTTAAATAATAAAACTCCCTACCTTTCACTTTTATTACAATATGCCATTCAGTTAATCTCTAATAATCAGGGGGGCCACTTGTACTTTCTACTTTTTCTTAAAATTTGTGCAAATCCAAATTGTAACACTTTCTCTGAAATGGAGGGAGTATTATATATTTAATGAATCGGATACCTTCTTTTGTTAGTAGTACTTTCTAAATATCCCAGTAAAAGTAGCGAGGAAAACAATTGGAGCAGATTTTCGAATCTGTTAACAGACACCAAACATAAACACAACGAACCTATTTTGATCAAATAATATGGAATTGACCTGATCAAACCAAAAACACCCATATCTTTGAATTAGCTTATGATATTGTTTTGCTAAACATGAGCTTACTCTTTCGCCATTATTCGGTTATTACATGAGATGAGATAGCCCTTATAAGATAAAGCGGGTAGAAGACGTAGGCTCTCATGTGAAGGCGGATTATAATTCCAAACACAAGCTAAACCTTTACTTTAAGAAAACCGGAGCCTCTCACTATGTTAAGTGTATGGAACATGTTCGAAGCGTTGAATGTGTTCATTTGATGGCACAATCTTTATCAATTCCATGGCCCCTCTTTGATGAAGAGTGACAGAACAATGTGCAATATCAAGCTTTTTTTTGACTTGGGTTTTCTTTCCTTTCTTTTACTACTAAGTGATGAATGGAAAGCAACTAAAGTTGCTGCACTTTATTGTGCATGTCACATTTTCTTGACACCTTCTTTGAGAGGGACCCTTAAGTTTACTAACTCCTCTTCCTTTATCCCATTCCATGCATCTATCTTTTCATTTTCTCATCTATACATATTGCAAATCTTGTTCTGAACTAAATGGACTCAGTCTGTATTTTGCCTTATTCTTCTTACTTCCAACCATGAACATACCTAACCTTTTGGCTACTTGGATTGTCTTTTGCAGAAATCTCTCTGTGATTATTGTACTATGAAAGCTTTCTATGCTTTAGCTACCTGTTTTGTGGATTTGATTTGAATTTCATCATCTGTAAAGCCTTAAAGGAATGTATACTCCTCACTTTTTGAGTAAGAAAATATTACTTGCATGTTGGTTTATCTTATTAGCATAGACAGAGAAAACATGATAATGTTTAAAGAATAGTTGCCAACATTATGACACTTGTGCAGCTGTGCTCTTAATAAAAATTTACCTGCTATATGTGCGGTTAAAATATAGGATTGGCACTCTCTTGGTGACAAATGACAAGTTCAATCCCTACGGATGCGTACACTCTATAACCCCCGAGTCTAAGCATGACGCACTTTGTGTGGTTTAACTTGTCTTTCGGAGTTTGCAGGCTATAACAAGTTAAGTGTTTACCCAGTGTGCACTCTAAAATAACTAGGGGTTGCGGTTCAAATGTAATTAAGAAAAGTACCTCCCTAACTTCTGGTATTATTTAAGTGTTGTCATTCATATGTACTGTTGGTCGTGGAAGAAAAGTTTTGCTTTGGTTCAGCATAAGCACCAAAGGCTTAAATTAGTCCAAAACTCCAAATTACTACAGTAATTGATTGAATATTTGAATTTGAGTTGACAGTTAACCTAGAAAGATGCAGTGTCCCCATCAATTTGGATTAGTTAAAGTATTAGTAATTGATAAGGTTAGGCTTCAAGAAATTGACCCATGATGTAAAATATCCATATGTTAGATATCAATCATACTAGCAAAATGCAGTCTTTCCCCCCCCCCCCCCCAACAAATAGTCTTGATTTGAAAAGCATCAAACGAGTAAACCAAACGTAAATAACTCACTAGATTTGTAAATCATCAATGAGTAAATCAAAGCTAACTAACTCACTTGAATGGGCGGAGTAGCTAGTTTTTATCCAAAAGTCGGATATAAATATAACACGGTGAGTCCTTATTCAAATACGAATACAGTATTGTTCTATACTATATCAAAGTTGAAAACTTTTAAGTGATGTAGAATTGTAGATTATCTATTCTTCCAATCTCTAATGAAATGATTAGCAATTTGAATAAAAGACTTGTCCCTATGTAGTTATGAAATCTACAAGTGCAATTATGTGTAGGTTAGGCTAATAAAGTGTATAAAAATTGACTTGTCTTGGTAATGTGTTCACATATTTTCCGTAAGATCCAAGCAAGTGGTCCTGTAGAGATTGTTCCAATCCAACATATGGGACACAACGCAATTGCTCTCTATTACAATTACAAACTTCAATCTTACATTTATAAGGAGCAAAAGACACCAACTTGTCCCTTTGCACATGCACCCCATTTTGCACTTATACTTGTAGGGATGGAATAGAAATACTCTTTTATCATTTACAAAATTTCAATTTGAATGAAAAGCCCATACCTTTCTTTTCCCTTGAAGAAGACAACAATATGACAAGATAGAACGCATTTTTGTAGTGGTCCTCTTGAAGCAAAGGTCTTTCAGTTTGGTATTCTTTCCATTTCCTATACAGACCTACCCATGCCATTGTGCTTCAAGACGGTTGAATATGAATCTTGAATCATACAGTCTTACTAGACATGTGGTCTCATACATTCATATTATATAGGGTTACACAGCTGTAATTTTGAAAGAACGTGAGGACTGAGGACCAGAGAGTATACATGTCTATTAATTCAATAACGATGACAGCCGATAGTACAAATCAATCTCATGACAAGGCTGTATGATGAAACTAGCTAGTTGATATTGCTCAAAGTTACTCCATACATTAGATCTTGTAGCAAAAATCAAGCTAGGTCCAAGTACATTGGTTCAGCTTTGGATAACAAGTCTTGGAAAGTTAAGTTGAACTTAGCATCTTCAATAATATTATAATTGAGATGACTTTCCATTCACATTGAGAATCAAACATAAAATGGGAGTAAAAGGATAAAAAGTTAAAAGCAACCACCATATCTACAGAAATCATCCCTTTTAATCTTGATTGGTCTTCCTCTTAGTCAGAGCTTTTATCCAGCCATACTTAACTTTTGGTCCTATCTTTGTTCCCACATGGCTCACATTGCCCTTGCTAGACCTCTTCCATCTGATGAGCTGGAAGACGTGCCCAATCCGCTTCCGCCACCTCAGTGTGGAGCGCGGTTTCGAATGTTCTACAACACTCTTGATCTCTTTGGACTCCTTGGCTATGTTCTCATTCATGGACATTTCAGAACAACATTGGTGATCAAGGGACATTTTGGTGATTTGGTCCTTGTCCCATGAGGCAACCCCATTGCCTTCAAATTTGATGGATATGAATGAGTCTGTATAGGACAAAACAGATTAATTAGTTTTGAAAATGGACAAGCAATAACTTTGCAAATGAAATCATGTCACTCAAAGTTTATTTTTCAACTAAACTAATGATGTCAGTACAAACTTACAATGCAACCAAGTGGTAATTAAATCAACGAGAAAAATGTACATTAAGAAACTAATCAATTTCTCTATAAATCCTGTTTTACAAACTTTTGAGATATATCGTCTCTCAAAGAAACTGAATCTGAATGAACATGACATATTTAACGAAAAACATCATATGTTTAACTTAAATTATCATATTTTTAGATATATTTTTACTAGCATGGGATATTGCTTGGAACACATAAATCAAGAAACTATATATTGATCAACAAATTTCACCAAAACCAAGCAACTCTACTATCTTTATACAATGCTGATGTGCATGCATCAAGAGCCAAGCCTAATTTATTCAATGTCTGTTACACAACTAATCATTATTTTTCTAAAAAATAAATACCATATGTTTCACTCTTTTTTCTTGGACAACAAAAAATTATCTTAGACGATCTAACGATTATACACATGATATTAATATTAACTACAACACTACCAGCCAAGTGTTATACGCATTCCCCTAATTTGCACATGCCTGAAACAATTTATTCTCCTTTCTCTAAAATTACATATATATATTTATAGCAAATTTTTTCCAAAACTGTAAGAAATTTCGAACTTGTGATCTACTACTTACAATATGGACTAAAGAGTAAAGAACTTAACTGGACAGATGTGACATTGCAAAACATGTAAAGAAAAGGAAAAGGAAAAAAAAAATTAGATAAAATTACCTTCAGGACTAGGTGAAGAATCATCATAGTATGGTTGCAGCTGATGATCATGAGACGACTTATGGTGTCTGATGTCCAAACGGTTGAGAAAACTTGTAAGAGCAAAAATCTTAGGCTGAGAATTGTAGCTGCTTCTAATGGACTTATTGGATTGTTGCTTTGAAGCCAAAACTGATAGCCTTTCATTCAGACACAAAGCACAAACCCCAACCACTATTTGTCTTGGATGAAAATAGCAGAATCCTCTGTCATCTATGTACTCTTTCATTTCTTTGGTTACAGCTTAGAGAGAATGTTTCAAGAATCTAACAAGATAGAGTTGGAATGTGAAGATAAGTTGATGAATAGTGGTATCTATTTATAAATAGATGGTGTAATTTCATGTGTGTATCTTGTGCATATACATACGGTTAATTTAAAGGCGGAGTTGAGGACGAAGCCTAATAGACGTGGTGTATAGAAGTATTTTCCGAAGAAAGATGGAGTCTTGGGATGAAAATGGAGTATGTGTGAATGTATTTATGCATGTGTGTGGTGTATTTAGGTTGAAGGAGGCAGACAATTGTGAAAGGTGTGGAGAAAATTGATTGGTCCTACCAATTTATAGAGTGATGGATGTACTATTTTGGATTGGTTGGTGTTTAAATAGCCATCCATTTCTGTGTTAGAAGAGCATTTAAGCTCATTTGGACTGTAATAGTGTCATTGACTACTGATCAATTTGTATAGCCTGTATTGACGAAATAATAAGCTTGTTTGGCATTCATTTTAAATAATATTCATCTTATAAAATGTTTCAGGGTATTTATTTTGTATCTATTACAATAAAAATTTTAATTCTTTTTTTCTCCAATAAACAATATCATTATATTTCTACCCTACTCTTACTTCATCTTTACATTTTCAATCAAACTAACAATCCCAAACCAATCAAATAATATTTAAACCAATCAAATAACTGATGCAGCGTGCGTGGTTGGATACAAGAACAATAAACTCAAAACTCGTTGATTCTTACAGAATACCGAAAATTGACTCAAAACTCGTAGATTCAGCAGAATACCGAGAATTGATGGATCAAGATTCGTTGATCAAAACTTGTCAGTTTTCGCTATTCTTATGACTCAACGAATCTTGATCCATCAATTCTCGGTATTCCGTTGAATCAGCGAGTTTTGAGTCAATTCTCGGTATTCTTTTGAATCAACGAGTTTTGAGTTTATTGTTATTGTATCCAACCACGCATGTTGCATTAATAACCTTAAAAAATATCAAACACATCACTTCCTTCTCACATACATCACTTTATACTTACACACCATATATAACAACCCTATAAACCTTATAATTTTTTAACTCTATTCTAAACACCATTTTTTATAACTCACATTTAACTCAGTTACTATTCATCTTCCAGAAAGCGATATAAGATATATGTGCCATACCGCTTTAATAATATTAGGATAATGGTGTGACGCTTGATTGTGATCACTAATCAGGTGCAGATTTTAAAAATAAATTGACCCTATATCCTAATATCAAATGATGTGAAGAAATATATGGCCATCAACATTATTTTAACGATCGGACCACTAATCAATTGAAACTCGACTAATTGGACCGGTACAATTAGTCAGTTACCTATAGGTTGGGTCACACACGTAACATTAGTATGATATTCTTCGCTCTAGACCGGAGTCCTCACATATTTGTTTTTGAAATCCCAATAGTCCACGTGTGGAAGTGGTGGCCTACTCATATAGTGATTTATATCATTCATCTCTCTCGTTCTTAACCGATGAGAGGGGTTGGGTATACATTGGTGGATAACCGAATTAATGTGCAAAACTGTAGAAACAGACTTTTTATATTAATGTGTATGAAGTAGAAAACAAACCCCAAGTTGTAAGTTGTACACTGATGGGCCAAAGAAGGTAAAGAACAAGGCAATCTCAACTTGGCCGTAAACAGCTCTAAAGAACTTAGTCTTGTGGAATTCAAATATCTTTACATGGCAATAAGTCAAGTGGGCAATATTCACTTCCCTAAAAAGGAAGATTTGTTTTGGAAGTACAACTTCTGCTCGTCTTCCTAGCGATCTCTATGAAGATCCCAATATAATGAGTTGTAGAAGGTTCAAAATTTGCCACCGTGGATTCATATAGATCTCACAATTGAAAGCTTGAAAAACACGAGCATGATTTGTTTAACTCAATGTTTACATGTCCACTAATCTTAATTTAAACTTATTCCTTTGGTTTAGATTGCACCAGCATTTATTGTACTATAGTACATAAACCATGTGACTATAATGCGGGCAAAAAGTGATTTTAATAGAACTTTAGGATGTAATACGAGTACATAAGTTTTGATCAAAGGTTGAGAGAATATCATTTCATCATTTTTTGAATCTGTGAAAATGAAGAATGACAAGTTTGAGTCGGAACGGAGTAAGTAATTTCCTAGTCTGGCTGTCCCATATAAGTTTCAAGTTTCCTCTATATGTACAAAGGAAGCAGAAAACTTAGGATGGGAGGATGGAGTACTTAGTTTAGAAAATTGAAAAATATAGGTTCGCTCATTGTTGACCATGAATTTCTCATTTAGATAGGATAGGAATGCCTACTATAAACACCAAATTTACCAGCAGCATAACCATAGCATTATTTACAACTCAGCCCAAGGATCATGTTTTCGCAAATAAATAACCTACGAAAACCATACCCATAAAATGAATATCACCGCGAAATGCCCTTTTCCCCTGCAAGTGTAATAGCTAACTTAGCCTCTCCATTTCAAAAAAGAACGAGTGCCATGCTTTAAACTTTCTGTCTCTGAGACCGAGTTCTCTTTGCTACCTGGAAAAGGATAACGATTTCACTGTAACTTGCCACGGGAAAAGGGACGAAAATGCAGAATGAACTGGCAATACAGCATGACACTTGAGAAAGAACAACTTGGAGGCTAATTGCATTGAGTATACTCATAATCGAATACGAAATATCTAAAAACTCATGCATCCTACTTCAAGTCTACCAAAGAAATCAGAAAATTTAAACTCGGCCACTCACAGATGTGTGAATATAAAAGCAATGAGAAATTTTAGTTGAGTTCAATCACTTTTCGCTACTTGAGTATGTTATGTAAATGCTATTCTCCAGAATGTCATAGCATATGTAGTTCACAGAAGCTCAATGATAACGTGTCATTATCATATTAAACACAGACAAGGGCAACCAAAATCTTACAGCATTGGTATCCACATCAATCACTTCCGATATACACGCATCAATATCATCTTTGCGTCTCTTCTTTCTTTTCACTGCACAATTAAAAAAGAAGTTACAAGGAGAATAGACATTCTTTTAATTTGATTGAATATCCCTGGGAAAAATTAATTTGGAAACTTTTAAACAAGAAAGAGTTGTTGCAAAGTTTTGCGAGCTAACTGGTAGCCTACGTAGGATGAATCTCGTGGATCAGTTTAAAATACCTCTGCAAATGACCCCCATGAACTTAACCTTATCCTCTCATCCTAGGTTGAAGAAAAGCATTTGAAACTATACCCCACTATTTCTTATGCCTACTGAAGAATTGTTGCTGTTCATTTTTTTTAGCGGAAAACGAGAAAAGGAATTATGTTAATTGTCAAGATCAGTAACTATCATCATCATCATCATCATCATCATCATCATCATCATCACCATGCAGCTTAAATCAGAATACTCCATTATTGATCCAAGAATGATGGTTTTCATGAAAGTAGTACTTCCCTATATTAGCAAACATCATGTCCATGTCCAGCACAGCAACACAGACAAGATGAGCCCCCGTAGTCATGAAGCCATTCAAACTTTTCAAATGCAAAATAGTCCTCCAACAAGCAATTTTGAAACATCATGCCGCTCAAATTACTTCTACGATATTAAATGGTAGTTTGGGGCAGATGAATCAGGGGTTTACATAAATATGTAGCAATAAGCAAAAAGATTATACTTTCATTAGATTGAGACTATCTGACAAGGTATATTCACCACTTATCTTAGATTGTTTCAACATCTTGACTAAGAACTTAAATCAACTTACTCTCACCCAAAATTGTACTTAAAGTGGGGTTTAGTTTAGTGATTGATGAGATTTCCAGAACATGAAATCGTAAAAAAGTACCATCCTGAGAAGCCTTTCTGACACAGAGCTCTCTTCTCTTTGGCATGTTATCATGTTCAGAAGCACACCCAAATCCATCAGGAATCTCTGTTTGATCTTTAGGGGAAGAGTCACTGCAGTGAACACAGTAATATTACATATAAAGTATCCTACCAAAATCGAATAGTTTAGTAAATAAAATTACCAGGAAAGGAGAGTGTGGAAAGATGCCCAAGGGTCGATATGTTAGGTAAAATGAAATGCAAATGCAGAAAGCAAAAGGTAAAACCTTGCATCATCTTCTCTGTTACTTCTCTTCATTGGTAACATCATTTATTTTAAAGCCATATAACACATTCCATGCCTACATCACTCATCATGTTCGGCCTAAAGGAAAGTTTCATCCTAAATGAATATCCCAATGTAGTGGTAGATAAAAGAAGCACTGTCTGATGTATTATTGTTTCGCAATTCAAGTACACTGGCAAGAAAGTTCTATAAGCATGTTTGTTTACAAAAGTTTTCAAAGGCAATCTTTTTAACCAAAATTTTTCTCAATTACTGTCAATTTATCATTTACACTTTCTGCTATTCTCAAGGTAAGTGCTCAAAACAAGGCAACAATTAAAAAACTGCCCATCTTTAAGCTTTGAAATTTTAATCTGCTATGTGCTTCTTAATTAAATAGACATGTACAGATGTACACTGCCTCCGTCCTACTTCAAAATCCATTTTGGCTCGGCACAAAATTTTCGGAGATTTGGATACAATATTATCGTAAATTGTAAATTGGTGCTGTGAATAAAAAAACGGCTAACCTGTTCTGGGGACAGGAAAAAAAAGTGACTAAGTAGGAAGGGGACTTTGTACCCGGATCTCCAGAAAAAGAAACCGGGGACTTTGTAGCGGGTATGTGCTTCTTTACATGGATATGGCAAGGACAGAAGTATGTACTTTTAAAAAAAGTAATATAATATGAAATCAGGTAAAGAAATTCATTAGACAGATAAAGTACAAAAGAACACGATATGTTATCAGTGAGTTATAGGACTTACATGCAGGAAGTTGGAAGACTGTCCATATCCTGTTCCATTATTCCGTTGTTAAGATTAAATTCCATCCAAAAGCACCAAAAAAAAAACATAAATTTTATACACAAGTGCAGCAGCAGAAGAGAACGGGAAGCAGAAATGGGAAAGCACAATCACGGCTACCATCCATATCACTCGCACAATTTTAATCGTATTTATTGAAGATCAATTCTTTTCCATCTTTCTTAATCGCGCATTTTCAATTTGTTCCCCCTCCCCCGGCCTCATTCTAAGAAGTTAGTACAATTTTCTAGAGAGAGATTTCTACCCAAAATATTAAAATAATATATAATGTCCTTCTAAATGCTCTTAGTAATTGATACGCATATTACTTCATATTTATTAACCCCAAACAATAAATTTCAAATAAAAACGAAAGAACGAATATCCTTTAAATTATTTGGCGATTAAAAAGACTCCCAGATAACTAACATTGCTAAAGTAATGATGCGACTTAGACAGTAAAACAGAGAGCACGCCTGAAGCATATTCCAATATTTTTAATGGATGGATATCCAAAATTATAACATGAACAGAAGACTGTTAAAAGTATAAAGTATAAACAAAAGGTGGACTTTGAATTTATCAGGGAATAGTCGCTTACAATTTCCCATTTCTCACTGTCCAAGCTTAGGATGTCTACTTCCCCACTGTCATATGTGATCTACAAAGAGCATATAGTATGAATTAACAGAATAAGTAATAAGATCAGAATTCAGAGTTTAAAATGCAGTAAGATATCTAGCTAACATGTTGTATGAATATAAAAAAGTTAAACCAGCAGTGAAAATCTGCTCCAACTCAAAACCACCAAATGAAGCTTCTTTTATCTTGATCGAATATACTTGGAGTACTTATTACCAAAATTATAGATGTGAATATTCCCCCTTTCAGCATTCTCTAAACTATTTCATAGGTGACTCAACCCATCTACTAAATTCAATGCATTACGAATCAATTCAAGTATATAGACGGGGCAGAAACAAATTCAATCACGAACCGAACTCTTTATAGTAAACACAAAATATAAATTTCCTGTTCGGCTCAGTTGGTAAGGCGCTTACCCTCCAACAAATAGGTTGGGGTTTCGAGTCACCATGGGTGGGGGAGTGGATGGGAACTATTGATCCTCCAGATGCATATAAAATCTAAAAAAGGTACAGTGAAGTGTGGTTCACTTGATAAGACAATCCACCCCTAACCAACAGGCCGGGGGCTTCAGTCACCATGGGGCTGAATAAGGAACCATTATTGATCCTCCACTTGTATTTCCATATGAACTATAATAAATTACTTAAAATTGCAGATAGCGCTCTCCCACCATGGAACTAGTCCACCGGAGAGAGTGATGAGAACCAAATCTGCTATAGCCTATATAGAAAGCTGACTATCGTCTGAAACATTTTGCCTATGTAAGGAAATATGCACTTCCATATAGATAAAGCAATTTATAGAAATAATTGCTACCTTATGTGTGCTCTTGATAGAATCAAAAGTATCCACAGTGCCTGAATGATAGCTGCACAAAGTTCAACTCGAAGTGTTACAACTTACAATGATGAGAACACAATCAAGATAATATAATTAAATACTATTTTTGCTTACCAATTATCACCTGGGGACCATAGTTTGATGTGCTTTCCAACTAATGAATCACCATTGGGATTGACATTCTAGACATGGGAATATATATCAACAAACTATTACGGAAAGCACAGCAAAAGGGAGGTAATTTGTATGCAAGCAGTTTCCTAAAAACACAGACTGACCTTGGGGATAGAATGATTCACATGTTCACTGGCTCTTGAAGAATTTGATGGTTCAATACACACATTACTGCATCTAGAAACTACATCTTCCCTTGAACTACTTGATACTATATTCCTTTGAACCTCTAAAGATTTACTTGTCGAAGATTCTAGGAGTGGGAGTTCCACTTCTGAAATTTTAGAACCATCTCTTACTTGTTTATTTTCAGCAGAGAACTTGTCATTCGATGCAGTTGAACCATTATGGGGAATAATCTGATCCGGTCCACTTCTAGTATCAACTTCCTGACGTGAAACCCTACTAGCTTGCTGTTTTTGTCCTGTGTGCAGTTCTTCAGGTGGCTCTTTACTTTTATTTACCAACAAACTATCTGCACGTGTGGATTTAGGGTTTGATCCTTTGTGTCTGATGCCACTGGGACGTAACGAATTCTGAAAATTTTGCTTGCCGCACTCCGTACTACTGCCAATCTAAAGAAGGAAAATCATCAAAAGAGAAGCCAAAAAAAAAAAAAAAATTAACAAAAAAAAGAAGAAGCAAAGGTGAAGAAAAGAAAACGAAAACCATCATCAAATCAACACAAACTTAGCAAGAATTTAGCATACGACTGAACCTCGGTTTTCAGGATAGACACCAACTTCTCAGCAAAGCTTGCATCGGTCTTATAACTGATCAATGGAGATACATTAGCCTGTTGAGAGATAAACAGACTGTTGTAAGCCAGAGAAAAACAAAACTTCCAATGCAGTACGGAAGCAACACAGGAACTTGCCTCTTTCATTGCATCCAGGCCACTTTTATAAAGTGAAGATGGAAGCAGAATTGTTCCCGGGCTACGTGATGCAGCCTTATTTTCAGAGTCCAGGGAATTTAAAATAGAGATACCGACTTCTGCTAAAAGATGCAGCTTCTACAAGGTAATAAGTAAAACTGTTAAATATATGAATACAATTGTTGACATTCCATGCCCGTGTGAGCACCTCATACATTATAAATATATTAACCGACAGAAATACTAACCATGGTCATCTGATCATCAACAGCATCATTTGCCATCTTGATTGCAATCAGCACTCTTCGTAAGTATGATGAAGCACTACATATTTTCCCCGGTGCTAAGTTTCCGTTCACCAACACCTCAAGAGTTATAAATAGAGGACTGCATAAACAAAATTTGTGGAAATTATGTCTGAGAACAAAAGGAATTTCACAGCTGATGTTTCACTAACACAGCTAGAATGTCTGCAAGTGTTCAGGCTAACGAGCAGTTATTACATATAAGAAACAATAATACCTCAGAAACCGAGCATAAGCTTTTTCATCTTCACAGTCAGGAGATGGGAACATGGTGTCATGAGCAAGAACATGGATCAAATACACAACTAGGTATACTGGGTGGTTAGCTGCTCCTTGCATAGCTATGCTTTCATGGATTTCAGTTCCTTCAACAGAATTCCAAGTAGTTTCTTTTAAATATTTCAATGCCTGTAATGAGAATGATTGTTAAAGATCAAAAGAATGGAACATGACCAGAGACATGGAGTATGACAAAATGGAATCGGTGTAATGAACTGACATCTTCTCTCAAGTCTTTCAGGGAGTCAAAAGCAACGAATGAAAAGGCACATGCATATCTACAGGGTAAGGCACGAATCTTCAAAAACTTGTGTACTTTGCTGACAAATGATCTGCGCACCTCAGAAGATGGATCCTGTAAAAAATCATAGACGTGC
Source organism: Plantago major (assembly GCA_026545765.1). Taxonomy (NCBI): domain Eukaryota; kingdom Viridiplantae; phylum Streptophyta; class Magnoliopsida; order Lamiales; family Plantaginaceae; genus Plantago; species Plantago major. The sequence continues at coordinate 1,379,437 of CM048839.1, read as the reverse complement.
AAAGTTAGTTAACTGAATCTGCAATTGCTGTATTATGCCTCATGGAAACAAGACTCCTGTACATATTTGATAGTAATTGTAAGCTTGATGCTTAATAACAACCAAACGGGCCTAATACATCTGGAAATGCTGATACTTCATTAAAACAGAGAAAATGTGTCATTCAGAATCGTTAACAAAAATTAAAAAAAAAAATTAAAAAAATAAAAAAAAAAGAAATGAAAAGACCTGTACAGCAGTACAGTCATTCTATTTCAAATGCTCTTTAGCCTAATAGACAATCTTCTAAGAAAATAACGAGCTGATAGATCATGATTGTGTTGATCCCATAATAATGGATCAACTTGCTTAGTCTTTAGTCCAACCAATATACAACATTTCGAATCCAGCCTTGTCATGATAACAGAATTTGCATTCGTTCGGGGAGGACTGAATTCCCTTAAATTTCTATGAGGGCCAATGGGTTAAAAATAATTCAGAGGAACCTCCTTTGGGGCAGCCTAGATAAGGGGAAAAATCATTTGGTTAACTGGCATATGGTTTTCTCTTCAATAGAGGAGGGGGGAACTTGAGCTGAGTAATTTATGTTGTTCAACAAGGCATAAATATGTAAGTGGTTGTGACGTTTCAGGGTGGAGAGAGAGTGCTAATGGAAAATCATTATCGTAGAGATGTATGTTAATGGAAAGAGGTAGCAAAAGCCTCACTTTGAGGAAGGGGATGGTTATGTCATAAATTTCTGGAGTGATAGATTGTGCGGGAACTTACCATCTTCTTAAAGTGTGAGGTTCCCATCTTGCTTGTTCATTGCTACATACCCCTCAACGACGGTAAGCAATATAATTGACTTCATTTTGGCATTATTTTGTAGAATGTTACCTTTGTCCCAGACCTTCAGGATACGTAGTTGGATCAGTTTGATTTATTTTTATTGTCCCTTTATGAGGCAAAATTTAAAACAGGAGCAAAATTTTTTTTTGTAAAGTTGTTCTGGATGTTGACAAATAACCGTAAATTCTCAGTCCGTTCCTTCTATTGTACCATAGTGGACTTTCAGGAAGGTAACTTTACATGGAAGAACATTTGGACTTGGAGAAGCAATCTTCCACCTAGTGTAGCTTTTTTGGTGTCCACAGTTGTTAAGAGAAAAGTTTTGTAGTCTTGGAAGGAGAGGTATGTGCGTGATAGATTGGTACATTATGTGCCAGAAGGATGAAGAATCAGTGATCACTTATTCTTGAACTGTTATTTGGTCCAAAAACTACGGAATGTATCTTGCATTCACAAAAGCTTCATAGGGTCCTGCCAAGGACAGCAGGGGATGCAATTTGGGAACGAAAGAGGAAGTACCGGGATCGAGATTGGCAAATTTGTCTGGAACTTGATCTCTGGTTGTATTATCTGGTGTCTATGGAAAGGAACAATAGATACATTGCCTAAGATCTCGGATATGCTGTGCCATACATAGTTTTCTTGGTTTAATGCTGTGGCTATTTTTCAGGAATATTTGGCTATTCGCCGTAACCTGCAGTGGCGATACACTCTGTGTATTATTGTTTATTTTTTTAATTAATAAATTTGAGATTACCCATCAAAAAATAAAATATAGAAGTTGGACAGAAGAAAAAAGGAGGTTTGAGGCATTATTCTTTCTGTAAACTACAATCATCTTAGTATCTTACAAGTAATTTACAAGTAATCCACTTTGGTCATAATTCAATAAGGTCAAGTCTACGTTTATCTTTTGAGAATGAGACTCAGGCAACCAACCTTAGCCATTAATACTGTCAGGTGAAATATCCGGGGAGATATATGCAGATCCCATTTCCTTGACAGCCGAAGCACAGACTTAGCTGCAACTAACCTCATGTGAGCCTCGTCATGTTCACTGAAAATTAAACATGTCCTTGTTAGAAATCTAGGGATAAGACCACAGAGATTAGCAACACCGTGAAAATGGGCTGTGTGCCTGCATAAGAAGTTTCTTGGAGAAATAGGCGACGAGAAATCTCATTCATAAACTAAACTGATCACTCTGACTTGTAGGTGAGAACAAACCAAAAAATTACGAAGAGAGTGGACATCCGAGATCCATGGACTGAAAGTTAGACAATTGCAGGAAGTTATCAATTGTAATATTTAATAGCAGCAGCTAAAATGTAAATTATTTTAATTTTTTTTCTGTTGAGCAAGTCCATGTGTACGGGAGAAAAGACTTGTAGCTCCATCTTGTTCAAAGACAAAACAGAAGTCAATTACGGACGTGAAACGACTTGCTCACAGTGTGAGGGTTATACTTCTCATTTTCTTTTAGAATCTGATTACAATTTGAACTGTATGAAAATCTTTATGATATTTTACAACTACAACCAGGTGGCGAAGTTTCAAGTTTGGGTGTATATTAGGGTGTCACAGGTAGCAACTACCATTTGTTGTTGTTCTCGAAGGAACTCAATAGTTCAAGGTTTCAACAAGTGCTGGACCATTTAATTGAAGGCTTCCATTCCAAGACTTCCAAATCATAGCAGTTTATTCTTCCATGAAGAAACAAAAAGATGACATGTAAATTTCCTAAGTGGTTACTATGGCAGTATAATCTTAATAAAATAATAATGGTGGGACCATGAGAAAATTTAATTCAGATACTAGTACATCAACATGGAAAAACTAATGAGTTGTTGATTTATGAATTAGTTAATCAGTTACCCGCTGATTTTGATTTTGATCTTGCAAGTTGCAAGAATAGAAATACCCTATATTAAGGAGAAGATTATAATGAAATTTCATCTGATTATAAATCATCAAAATAATTATAAAATATTACAATAAAATCTTTAATAGGGGAAATTAATGATATTATTGAGAAAATAAGTAAGATACAAACAAAGGCTTGCACGCTGAGAAATCAATAACAATCTGCATACTAATAATCAAATTTATAGGTGCTTACCGCATCCAAACGGCATTCACACTGAATAGCTTCTACAACAACGATAATACCACATTTAGCTTCTAAATGCTCAAATAGGACTTAAGATAAGGTTCCGTGATACAGGTTCAAAGGAAAAATACATATAAAGTCATCGTCCAGGAAGCTATCTTTGTTGAGTCATTGTATTACTTCTTTATATAAGTAGGCACAATTGATTCATATATCTGGTGGGAGCTATAATTTTCTAAAATTTTAATATCTTACAGTTCTTGCTGATTATTAATTACCAAGTTGGTTTCGAGTCAGGACCATGAAACAAATGTTATATAATCCAGAATAACAAGTCATCCAGTATTCATATATTTAGGCTATAATGTATCCTCACCAAGGAAAATTAGTACCAGGACATCCACCCTTCTCCAGCATTTTCTGAATAAAGTCGAGCAAAAAACTGATTGGACGAGTACGAGAAGTGCATTTATGTGGCAAGAAGCTCCGAACAAGTGTCTTGAGCCCAAAAACCTGTAATATTGAATTTGTAGCTTGTAACTACTTATTTTACTAGTATAATAGAGAGAGCACCAAAAAGAGATTCCAGAGGAGATCATTTATGTATTTTCAGTATAAACTAATGACATTTGTTCAGTATCGGGTATGTTACTATATATATGCTTGAATGAGTGACATAAATGCCACTCGTATGTTTCCTGCTTCTACAGCCTAAAGAGTACATTTGGTGAAGTAGGATATCAATAGCACTGTCTAAACTAGGACACTTGGTAAATCCAAGAATGTATTCACCTTTAATTGACAAGAACAGCAACACTCTGATGTCTGCACCAAAGAGTCAAGATTGTTTGGAAGATCCTGATCACAAATGCAGAAAGGCAAGGGGTGAGTGAAGTGAATATTTTAAGCAACAGTCTACTGTGAAAACTCAAGGAGTTAGGCTTTGTTCTCTTCATCTGAAAACTCATTCAGTTCAGTTCAGTTCAGCTCTGCTTAGTTATATTTTATACTACAATTCAGTTCAATTCAGATCAGTTCAGTTCTGTTACGACAAAGAGAACAGAGCCTTACAAAGAATTTAATCAAGGAATATTAAAGAAAATTACATCATCTTGCTGAAATACTTCCTCAATAATGTAGCATGTAATAACTTTCTCATGGGCTTCAAATGTTGAAATGGAATACTGTGCCAAGCAGCCCAAAGACTGCAGGAGTGTAGGAACATTCTGTCCATCGCACAGAGAATCCACAAGTTTCTAGAAACATGAAGTAAGAATAACGATGAATACTGGATCTGGTGACAAATTAAATCAAGCTTTGCAAAAAATATCTGGGTCAAAAACTGCAGAAACACCAGAAAATACCAGCCACAAGTCTATTCATTCACAGATACTGACATGCTGATGGTAATATTTTATTGGAAAATTTGCATTTCAGTGACTTTTTAAAAAAACTTCTTACACAATAGTGATACATAAATAATTATTAAAAATTAGTGACATTCTTCTTACAAACTAGTGACTTTGTTAATTATAGTAACATTTAAACTAAATGTTATCATTCTTCATTTAATCATTTCCTTTATTAAATATTTAGTCAAATCTTTTCATTTTGGAAATGAAAAGTCTTTTAAGAACCAATCAAGCATCACAAAATCATCAGTAACGCTAATATGTTCTTCAATTTCATAAGCATCACCAGTCACTGGTACAAGCATCACACACAATCATCAGTAACACTACTGGAAATTACCAATGCTTGCTTTGCATAACCATGATGCTTGTCTATTTATATGCTTGTGTTCCAACTTATGCTTGTTTTCCATAATTATTGATGCTTGCTTTGAATAATCATGATGCTAGTTTTCTAGCAATTTGATGCTTGATTATCTGAAAGCAATCTTATGATACAAAACGTATCAGGGATTGGACTAAGATGAAAGGCTGATGCTTGCAGAGACGCTGAAAGAAAGAGTTTGGAAAATATCGTTGAGTAATAAGAGGGATTTGAGGAATCTAATTGATATGATGTTTGTTTATTTTTGGTGTAAATCCTACAATTGCTCTAATTAGTTGAGGGTGCTTTTAGAATCCCATACATATAAACACTATTTTGTAAGAAAGTATATAGCACTTGTAAGTAATAACGTATTTGGGATGACACTATTATATAATTAACCCTATTTAATTTTCTAATCATCTAGATACAAACACCCTTAACTTTTTGGTGCATTTTTTCTTCAACTTAGTCTGCCAGCAATATTACAAAAGATATTTAGCCACTTCCAAGCGATATCCAATTAACCAATATGATAAATTCACAAAAATAAGTTAGCATAGAGCGGTATTGCAGTATTACACTTCTGTGAATAAGTGGTAGTTCATGTTTTAACATTCTAGTAGAAAATGCAGAGCCAGCAAAATTGACAGACCATTATGACAATTATAATTACAATGCAAAACAAAATTAGGAAGAGTAGGCAAAAAAGATTAGGAATGAACCTTGCAAAGTTGTGAGAAAATATAGTGCTCATGCGTTTCAGCTAATGCAGCAATTGCCGATATGGCAAGTTTAGACTGTGCGCGAGTTCCCTCTAGACATACTTTCTCCAAGAAAGCATATATGTTACTGCATGCCCGGATTATAAGATCATTCAGCCATATTGAGATAAAGCCATATGCAGTATGCACAACACGGAACATAGGTGTTACTTTTTGTTAGGCACATATTTGGCGCAGGCTAAATGCTTGAAACTTCAACATCTCCACTACTTTGTAATCTCGCCTGAAGACAAATGGATAACATCAATTGTTCTTGATGTTTCCTACACCCTCCGCCTAAGACCAAATATCACATTTGGTTTTGGGTACGGAAATTAAGGTAGAATGTAAAAGGTGGGCTGGTAGCATGTGGACCCAAATGAATTAGTTAACACTTAACATGGGTGTATAAATGCAATGTGTGACATTTGGTCAGGGACCGAGAGAGCAAATAACAAACATCAACGGAAAATCTTTGAGTTCAAGGTGGTGCCACTCGGGCTGGTAAGTATGCCAGCCACATGTCAAGGTGGGATGAACAAAATATCTGCTTCTTTTCTTAAGGAAATCTGTGGGCACTTTTTATGGTCCTTGGTGAGTTGATGGTAAATGCCATTAAAACATCTTGAGCAGTTTAAAACTGAAAGTACTTTAAACGAGTGCTAAAAGCACCAAGGAGGCATAAGTGTTTCCCAACAGATCACAATACATATTTTTCATTCATAAAATTGAATACTTGACCCATTTGATTTCAGGCGGTGAGGTAAACACCAATCTTGCAAAAATTAAATCAGTATTTGAGTACCCAACTCCCAAGTCCATCAAGGCACTAGGAGGCTCGTTTGGCTAAGTGAAAATTTCATAAGTTCAGGAGCATATATATATATATATATATATATATATATGCGAAGAGGAACCATAAATCACAACATTGAAAAAAAAACTATAAAGATGATCGAGTTTCATACTTACCTGAATTTAATAGGTACTTGGCATCCCTCTCGAGCTAATATCTCAAGGAGATGATCGTCAAAAGGAATCTTCTTCTCAAGTAATAAAAATTCGAACTGCTTCTCTACACCGCTAAGAAGTGAGGGGAAGGCGCCAATAATGATCTGGGTAAACAGAAATAAGGTTATAAATTCCAATTAAGGCTGAGATTTACACATGAATAGGTGCACAAAATGAGCATGTCTCCGCAAAAATAATTCTGTACTGTAGATAAGCATTTCTTACCAAAAGAAGTTGCATGCTGTGTTTCTTAAATTGCTCATTTTCTTCTCCATCATCAGAAAGATAACCCAAAATACATTGGACATGTTCATGGCCGAATATATTAAAGGAGCACTTCTTAGCAAGTTGGTTAAAGAATTCAGAAAATGTATTCCTATCACCAAGTCGTCTCAAGCATTCGTCCTGGAAAAAAGATAATTTTACATGACGGGTATCTTAAGAAATAACAGAAGAAAGCACGAGTTTATTCAAACTATTCATGTGTAATTAGCTAAGACATGGAACGCTGGGGAAAATTAAAATGTTGGATGTGTGAGTGACTGCCAAAATGTTTTTCATCAAGTACCAGCCATCAAGCCAAAATATTTTTCATTCAGGGTAGCATAAGCACAAGTATGTGAGTGGTCAAGTAGTCATTCTTCTCTAGCGCAACTATGTTGTTAGCAAGATAATCCGGTAAAATATTCAACCAAATAAGTGTAACACTTAAGATTGATAATGTTAATCTCAAGGCCCCGGAATTTATGGAATTAAAGAACTTGTTTTAAAAGTAGATAAAGTGGTTTGATCTACAGACATGAACCCTAAAAGCATAGAAACAACTTCAGATGCTTTCAAGAATACTAGCCAATGTATTAGATCAACATAATAATCCTGATAAGGAAGTAATGTTCGCCAGAACAGGGAAGGCTTAGGAAGACAGTTGGATTTGCCACCACTGACTAAATACCTTTTTTATTATGAAAAGTTGTCATACCTCCACCTGTATTGTTTTAATGATATGTATAAGGTTCGAGTTTCCTTGACAAATAAAAGTAGCAAAAAAAAGTTTAATTGTTACCCATCAACATGACTGAGGAGTACTAAATACTAATTATATCATTTAAAGCTCAATTTCAGAAACAAGAAGGAAAAGACAGTCCAAAATTATCTTAAACTCTAATCATGACATTGTAAGAACTAAGAAGTAAGTTTCTTATTAAGTACTTCCCCGGAACAAGGTTCCCATTGTTACCATTTTTAGTGTCCCAAGCAAAGGTTCCAGTTTCCATTTTTGGCAAATCTTCCTTCCACTGTAATATTAAAATATTCAAACTTTTAACAAAAAATAACTTTATTGAAAAGTACAACCAACTACATTTTGAAAAGGTATTTGGTCCTTATTTAGTTGACCAAAAAAAGCAATTGAGAACCTCATTCCAGGACGGAGGAAGTATCACTTAATCAAGAAAAGTGAAGTGAAATTCTTGGGAGAAAACCAGTTGTTCCTTAACACTAGAGAAAACCATACCACCCCAACCCAAGTGTTTGGGACACTCACCCAACTTACACTATTTGTGCAGTGGTTCTTCCTAATGTTTAGGAAAAACAAGTGTTTCATAAGGCTTACTCGAAGAGAAAACATGCAACATAACTTGCGAAAGACAAAGCTCCCTATAAATACATTGTTAAAGGCCTTAATGTGACTAACTTGTATAATTTACATCAATCACTAGATATGGCATCATCAACAAGCATATCCTACAAATACTGGAATTACAATTAAAAAAACAGTCATCTTCTTAAGGGCAACCATCAGGGGATACAACTCCAGACTACAAATCATCTAATGTTATTTCATTACTAAAAGGACCCGCTTGTTATCCACATATTCGTGCGAATGTTCCATTATGAGGTACAAAAAGGACGTTTGTGGGTGGATTCCAGATGGGGACTTCAAATAGTTTACACGCAAACATGTAGAGAAAGAAGTAATCTGATGAAACTATTTCCAACGACAAAGTAAGAATAAGCTCACCTTAGTGATATCAGAACCAAGTGTATTCTCTTTGTTTAAAAACTGCTGTAGCACAGTAAATGTTCCATTGTCCTTGAGTTCATTGAGTTTCTCAAAGAAACTTTTTGCTTTGGCAGGATCAGGAAAGCATAAAGACATTTTCTCAATCAAAACCTCCATTTTCCTTTCTGTTTCTGCACAACTATTCTCCTGCAACATCACCACAATACTATCATATCAAGGGAAAATATCCAATAAATACTATGATTCACAGAAATTCAAGGCAAGCCACCACTAATTCTGCACAAGCATGCATATAACCACCTCCCACCCAGACAATAAAGCAGAAGGTTAGAACTTAGAAACTATTTTCAACTCGTCAATGAAACAACCAACAAAATGTAATACAAGCCTCACTGGCCTGTGTGGGGAATTAGCACTATCTATAGCACTAAATGTCACACGAAGTAACTTGTTCCAATTAAATCTCATGTGGTCCGGACAAAGTGATGCCTAACATGTAGTACTCCATCCATTCTTCCAAAAGCTTCCGATTTGCTTTTTAACACAATAATTAAGAAAATGTGCAAGTGCGTGGTGAAGTATGAGAGAGAAAAATGTGTTAAATTTGTGAGTTTCTGAGTAAGTTTGAGAGAGAACGAATGAACAAGGAATGAAGTGTGCTAAAGTTCTAAATAGTGAGGATAATGTGGACCCATGCACTTTCTGTTTTTGGAAGGGAATTTTCAGAGGGAAAATATGAGTATAAAGCATTAACAAACATACGCCGCTGGCAAATCTCGAAAGAATTTGGAAAAACAAACTGCTATCAGCACCATCTCCACTTAAAAGATTCATTCAACATATTTCCACAACATGATGAAGTGACAAAGAAGAAAGCCTACAGAATGACAAACCCCATAGTGTGGATAATAAACAGACAACCAGTTAAGCCAAAAACTGGAAATGGACAAATGGTCACCAATATATTTTTCCCATCCCATTCACACTGCTTTTGTTATTTATTCCACTGTTAACTCAAATATTGGTGATTTTACTGTCAACTCGAGACCCATATCAATTATCAATAGCAACTGAAAATCGACATCTCCTTACATAATCATTGTCCGCTTTCCAGTTCATGTATCAACAATGCTTGGGTTGGGGTGGACAGTAGCAGAACAAAATAATTCTGGACAGTATTTATGGGAACATCTCAACCAATAAGACAAGCGTGGGAGAAACTCTCCTATGGATCATGAACAGATAGAAATGATCAAATAATTTTGCACAAGTATGTCACATTACTCTGAAATCAGGTAAATCTCAAATCCAATGGACTTGAGCTTTTACCCTTTTTTAGTGGCATCTACTGCAAGTATCCCAAGAAAATTTTGAACTGAGGTCCAGTTAGGCCAAATTTGATTCTATTGGGATTAGCTAATATAAATTTAGTGAGAAATGAATATTCCTGAAAGCACGGGAAAATCAGCTATACCTCTGTTCTATTCCATAAATTCAAGTAATCTTGAAGCCCGTCTCTTAGCCTGGTGTCAGGAAAAAACTCTTGAACACACTTCAGAAGTTCAAAGTAAAGCAATCAGCTATTTAACAAAATCACCTTCGTTTTTGAGACAGAATCATTCTCAGTGCCTTTAAATGAGGAGGCGTCAAGATTGAAAACATATATATCCAATGCCTTGTTCTCTCCTCTATTGAAAGTGATGCAGGAAACAGATCTGCTAGCTTAAGCTCCATGCTTTGAGGCCTGTAAATAGCAAACCCTTACTATTGCATTTTACTGAAAGAGACTAAGGAAGCTCCACGCATTCAGATGAATAACCATACCTGAAATCCTGACAGTCTTTCTCATAACAAAGCATCAATAACTTGCAAGGAACCTCTTCAATATATTCTTTGACTTTAAGTGAAGACAAGTGTACTGCACAACTTGTACAGTATACCTGGTACAATTCTACCAAACTTTTAAGGGCATTGCTTCTGACCAAAACCTGTACAATGAAGTAAAGAATATCAGAGTGGAAGTTTAAGGAACTTAATCATAACAACGATTAAGATAGTACAAAATAAAATAAAAAACCTTCTTATCACGCAGTCTGCCGGCTACTAGAGATATTAATTCTGGCGATGCAAAATTCAAGTTAATCTTAACCAGTTCACACAATCCATTCACTGCTTCTGTTCTCACTTTCTCATCTTGATCTAATAGCCTACCTTGAATGGCAGCTGTACAGGTCAAAATTGATTTTTTTAAAACGTCAAAAGATCTGTACTGGAGAAAAAAGTGAACTGAAAAGCACCATTACTCACAAGAAACATTGAAGTTTTCTAACAACTTACAGAGGCATTCAAGTGACTCTCTGCCAGATTGATTACTCATGCAGTAGGCTTTAGCACATGAAAGGGCAGTAATTCTAACTTCAGCAGACTTGTCATAGAATCTATTCAGCAACTCAGTGAAGACATGAGGATACTCTTGTGCAATATTTTTTCCGCACGATGCTAGAATCTTCTTAAATAGATTAAGGGCTTTAATTCGTACATCAACCTGATCAGTCTGCAAGTAGAATCACAGTGTCAACTTAACAAAGTAGCAAACACCAGAAATATTAACATTAGGAAGTTTTGGAAACCAAAGTTGAAAGTTCAAATGCTATGTCTAAAGACAACAAGATGTTGACGGATTACGAACCAGTAGTTCATGTGTTATGTTGGGTATCACGGAGAGAAGCATCTCAGGATTATATTGGAAAATCTTTAGAATTATTTCATGGTAATAATCTTTTGCAACACTCCCAACATTATCTCTATTCAATATACATGATGTGAGGAACTGGCAGATGTAGTGCTCCAACTTTTCGCCGCAATTCATTATTACAGTAACAGCAAGTCCAGCTGACTTTGTGTCCTACATACAAGCAAGGATAATATTACTCGTACAGAAAATTTGAAAAGTGCAGTGTAAACTTAATCTATACAACTTCTGATGTTTGTAACACTATCTACTGTCCACATTCTAACAAATCAAGTAATGAGACTAGATGCGTTAAAAATTAAAAGCATTATCCCTTCTAGTGAGTGCTCCCACACATTAATTCTTGCTATTTCAAAGCTGCTATAATTAATCCTAGAAGCTCATTTGAGAACAAAGTTTAGGCTAATAATTGCAAAAGATGATCACTAGTTCTACAATCTACAATTGCAACAGTTCTTTTCAACTTCTATATTATTGCTTTTACAAACAACTGCCTGGTTCACTTTGATATGCTTTTGGCTTAATTTCTCATAAGCTTATAATAAGTAGTAGTATAAGCTATTGCAGATACTCAATTAGTGCCAGACGTCATGGACACATAAAATTTGATTTTCATGAAACTCACAAGATGTCATGAACTATGTTTGAGGAATAACAGAGTGCAAGAGAGATATATAGTTTGGACAGGTTTGGGCATGAGTATGAGGTAGATTGGAAATATGTTGTCGGATAAATGTAAGAACATAAAACATAATGTGATAACATGCTATCAGTCATGTTCCCTTTTTTATATGTAGACTTAGCTTACCTGCAGAACTTATCCTTAAATGATACAAATGCAAACTATCTACCTTCTTTTCCTTTATAAGATTCTGTAGAACCACATCTAGGAGCGGTTGAGGAGTGTTCTCTTCAAGGAAAAAAGCATCAGAATCCAGCTCATTCAGTTTCTCCTCCAGAATACAAGTGATTATGGATGACATTGAATTAATCAAACTTGGATCGTGATCTACCCTGCAATTACATGCATATACTTTCAGCAGACAGTAGCTATCTGTAAAGTTTCAGAAACAAGAGTTATAAATATGATCTGCAAAAGAACATTGAAACCAAAACCACCCCTCAACCTATATGTTAAAACATTTGAACAATGTTGACCCCAAACAAACTTCTGAAGTTTCACTATGCATAACAATTATGCACTAACCAGCAAAATCATTTATGATATGCATTAGAGACCAATGTATCATCCTTAATCACTTGACAGGAAATATCTTTCTGTTTAGAACAAAATATAGACTCCCTTAACTGCCAAGCCTACATGCATAATAGCAAGAGAAGTTATGTATGATGCTGTTTTTCAATGGAAAAAAGTACAAATTTGGATTAAAGATCAGAAAAGACATTAGCATTAAAATCAGAAAAGACATAAATTCAACCTGTGAAGATTGTCAGAGCAACTATTTGCTAATGTGATCACCATAAATTATGGTAAGCAATTCTGCAAGAGTTTTATGTCACAAGATATTATTTACCAGTCTACGCAAGAATTAGAGATGAAATATTAAAATCACCATTTCCTGAGATTTTGATTAGTGCGGAAGCAATATAAAGATAACAGGGATTCTAACACGTAGAAATCCACAAGAACTGATAAAATACGATAGAATCCACTATCACATAGTTATAAACTCAAGAACATGGTTGATAACCAAAGACGACATAAGTCTGATAATTTCTGATAAACAAGGTTAACTCCCTAAAACCCTAGCTACTAACGAATATAAATAGCGACTCTAACCCTAACGGGCTGACCTAGAAGACTAAAGCCCAAAAGTGGCTTGAATAGTACTAAACCCGGTCCAATTCTTCATTTTCAATCTCGTTCCACATCAGATTTGTCTAGAGATTTTCAATCAAACAGTGAAGCAGAGCAATAGAGAGGAGTAGCAGTTAGATGAATAGTAAAATGAAGGTGGAAAAATATACCTCTCAACACTAAAAAGGATTTTGAACATTTTGAGAACCAAATCTTCACATCCAGTGTCCAGCATTAGCAAACAAAACTTCAGCCTAGCCACCATCTTTAGTAATTCAACCCTCCTCAGAAAATATGGACTGTTGACAGCACCAAGTTCGGAAAACATTCTGAAAAATAGTCCAAATATATCCTGCACAGACGTAGAATTTACTGAACACGTGTAACCAAAGAAAGGTGTACAGTTCACTAAAGGAAGGTAATCAAGCAAATGGGTATTCATATGGACACCAGAACAATTACCCTTATTATAGTTTCGCTAAAGTCAGGATTTGGCGCCAGTACTCTTATAATTTCACACATGCAGATGCTGACCAGAAGACTAACATCCTTATCTTCATTGTGGAGCAGGCCATGCCTAATGAGAGAATCACTCAGTGGCTTGACTGCTGATTTTAGTAACTCTGACTGTTTTAATTCTGGCAAAGCGCTTGTAGCTTGCTGCAAAGAGATATCACAGGTGAGCCAATACCACTCCAGGAAATCAAGACTATGGGAGACAACACAGAGACTAATATATGCAGATAACCTTAATCACCATTTTAACAAAAAATTCTTGACATGCTTATATCTATTACTATTTGGTAGCAGGTCTCCCATGGGTGGATTTAATGCCACAACCGTGGCCACAAGAAGCTTTTAAATAGTAAATGCAATGAAATGATCTTTAAAAAATTGAGAAGAGACACAACAAGAGCATCATTTGAAACCCTCAAACCTATTAATCTCCCGGTATTTCCAACATCTTCTCACTTTATTTTTTTTTTATAAATCAAAACATACATAAACACTATCCAGTCAGGCTGTGATGGCACTGGTGGGAGTTGCAAACTCATGCTAAAGCTAATAGTTACTTCACGTGTCACCCTTACAGCATATGACCACATTGCCGGAAGTTATTTTATAACAACCTCACATTGTATAAAATAAATAAACAAATAAGATGGGAAATAATAGTTAAGGAATTGTGATGATGTCTTTAACTTCTAACTCGTTCGTACTAATATCATAAACACTAAGCTGAGGAAGTAGAGAGAAGGCATGTGTAAATAAGAAAGGTTGTGCAGCAAATGCACAAACCAAATTAAACAAATGATTTTCGACCTCGTCATATACAAGCAGAAATAACATATTTAGTTCACTCAATCGCGTCTAGATGTCAAAGCATCACTCCTTTACCACAGAGGTCTCCCCTGTGCAAACTCCAGAAACGGAACCATAATCCAGAACACGAGGGTAAGTTTCAATCGACTGAATTCAGCTACATGTAACCTTAAGACACCTAGACTTAAAACCAAAATCAACTGCATAGCACGTGCACAGTCAACTAGCTGGATGCAGGTACCAAGGTATATCACATCAACACAAGTCACTGATGGTTAACAAATGACCAGTATGTCACATCCATTCAAACCTTTTTACCGATTATCCTTTTATGTGCACCTAGACCATGAATATTGAATATGACCAGCACAATGGCAGATAGATGATAATATTATCTAACCCATAGCCCTACGAAATCGAGAAACATTACATATGAAGCTTGTACAAAGACCAAAAACTTAAAGCGAGGCACTACGGACTAGCATAGTACTCCCTCCGTCCCATAACAAGTGTGATGTTTGGTTCTGGGCACGGAGATTAATGTGCTGGGTAAATGTTGGGACAAATGCACATGGTTGTAAATGTTGCCAAAAATGGAAATATGGTATTTGTTGGATCATTCAATGCATCATCTACCTACCTTCTGCTCTAAACATTTTTGCTACTGAATCATTATCTCAGTCCTCAAATAAAGCAAAAAAACAAACGAAATCACTGTAGAACGAAATCGACAACTGCAATCACATCTCGGTATTGTAAAATAAAATAACGAGGCCAAAAATCTAGTATAATACACCAATTTTCCAAAAAAAAAAAAAAATCTGGTGATTTGTACCTTGAGCAGCTTGATGAGAGTGTCTTTGGAGGGGCACTTCTTCGAGGCGGCAAGTTGTTTGCCTACTCGAGTTATCACTAACTTGGCGTCCTTCTCCGATTCAGCCATTTTTGGGGGTGAGATTTCACTGTGTGTATGTGTGTGAGAGAGAAAGTGGAGTGTGTCTGGTCTGGTGGGTTTTCGCTTGTGATGAGAGGAAAAGAGATTTATTCCCGCCTGTGTCGTGCGAACAGTGTGTCAGAGGCGGGTACTTGAAAATGCACTAGGGGTAGATTAGGTAATCGCGGCAACCTGCACTATTTTCTTTCTTTTCATTTCATTCTATTAGAGCACTCCCCCAATGGTTGGGCTCTTTTTTGGGGCTTCTAACCTTACAAACGTAATTCTTCATCTCTGGAGCTTTTTAACGTTTCGAGTGCGAATTCACGTTCCGAGCTTGGGATCTTCACTAATTTTCGACTTAAGTTGTCTTAGTTCTCGAATTAAGTTTTCTTAGTTCATCGTCGAAGAATTTTAAAAATAAAATGTCAATTTTAGGGGTATCATTTTTTATAAAAGATTGTTAAAATGATTTGAACATAATATACTTAATATTTCTTATTTAAAATTGCATGGGTGGTCTAAAGCTATAGAAAGAATGCTACATAGTAAAATTTTAAAAATCCTACGTTAATGTCACCTGAACAGATTTGCAATGTAGTGCTAAGTGTCACCCATCTTTTGTAATGTACTAAAACTTTTCTTTAATTGTATCCTTGTATCTACTATATATCCCATACACTTGTAATAAATTTTGTTAAATATGTACATGTATATTTCTCGAAAAATGTATACTATATTAACGCTCCATGGACGCTCCCGCTCCCAATTATTTTGGGTTTTGACGAATTTTCGCTCCCGCTCTCGCCCCACTTTCGCTCCCGCTCTCTTTCCATGTGACTAAGCTTTTAACCAACAAAAGTCCCCTTCAATTTTAATCTACAGTGGTTTTAGGTTTATTTTGGACTTTTTTGTGGGTTTATATGCCATATATTGCTCCATTATTCAATTTTCTTTTAAATTTGTAATTATACAATTGTTTTCTACATCTTTGTACATTTAAAAAAATAAATTTATATTCAATTTTATATTGTAATTTCATAAATAGTGGAATTAAAAAATAATAATTTTATATTCATGAAAAAAATAATTAAAAAACAGTTTTATTGAAACTAAGCCAAATTACAAAACCGAAAGTAACAATTTTAATGAACAATGAAAACAAGCAAGCATACAAATATTAATTTGGACCGTGTTCCTCATTCCATATATGTTGAATCAAGTCGTATTGCAATCTTGCGTGCATTTGCTTACTCCTGGAGCGGCCTCGATTTTGAATGTATTTTGCGAAACTGATTGGGGCACCCATAACCGGAGGTACGTCCTCTACACCTTCAGGTTGTTCGTAGTCAGGTATTTCATATTGTGCACCGTACGTTGGTATTTCATCCTCCACAATCATATTGTGCAATATGATGCAAGCTCTCATTACCTGTCCCATTTCCACTTGATCATAAAATCGAGACGGGCGTTTGATGAACAGAAATCTCGATTGAAGAGCACCAAAAGCACGCTCGACATCCTTTCTTACAGCCTCTTGTCTGGTTGCAAACAATGTCGCATTCGAGTATTGAGGAAATTTAATAGATTTGACAAACGTTGCATGTGGTGGATATATACCATCGGCCAGGTAATATCACATATCATATTGGTTACCGTTAACTATAAAATGAGCCGGGGGAGCTTTATCTTCAAGAAGATCATTAAATAACGGGGAGGAGTCTAATACGTTTACATCATTTCGAGTACCTGGAGTGCCGAAGTATGCATGCCAAATCCATGTGTCATACGATGCAACTGCTTCAAGTATTATTGTAGGTTTCTTATGGTCTCCTCGTTGATATTGCCCTTTCCACGTCGTAGGACAATTCTTCCACTCCCAGTGCATACAATCGATGCTACCCAACATCCCGGGAAAGCCACGTGCCTCTCCTATACTTAAGAGATTGTGAATGTCTTCGGCATTTGGCTTTCTCAGGTATGTTTCACCAAACACTGCAATAATGCCTTGTGCAAACTTTATGAGACATTCATGAGCGGTAGACTCCCCAATCTGTAGATATTCATCGACCGAGTCGGCACAATTTCCATATGCCAACTACCTCATAGCTACAGTGCATCTTTGTAATGGCGAAAGACCTTTCCGATGAGCTGCATCAACACGTTGACGAAAATAAGCAGAGTAATTGCCTAGCTCTTCCACAATTCTCGTGAATAATTCCCTATTCATTCGGAACCTACGTCGGAATTTTTTGGGTGGGTACATGGGTTTTTCAGAGAAGTAGTGCCTCACTAGTTTCTCATGACCAGCTACCCGTTCTCTATTTGTAGTAATTCTTCGGTGTGGAGGTTCATGTGCGTTGGGAAACATGTTTTTGACCAAATTTGGATTGGCTAGAAAAATATTCGGCCTTATTAACTCACTCAAAATAAAATTGCTCGAGGAAGCTATAAGCCCCAAATCTATTTCATTAGATTCGTCAAATGATGATGATGATGATGATGGAGAGGGGGAGGAGGAAGAGTTTTGAGACATTTGAGAGTGTTTGTGAGGGTTGAGGGTTGAGAGTTGTGTTGATTCAAGTGACATTTAACAACCATATATAACACTCCCACATGCCCACCAATCATTTCCAACGGCTAGTTTTTAACAACTATATTTATAACGACTAGTTTTTAACAGCTATATTTATAACGGCTAGTTTTTAACAGCTATATTAATAACGGCTAGTTTTTTAACAGCTATATCGTAACAACTTTTTATTCGAAAATTTTTAAATCACAACACACAAAAAATAAAGACCCCAAAGGTTACAATCGACATAATACTAAGGTTTATAAACAACCTTTTCGACCAACAAATGCATAATAATAACTAAAACTAGTCGACACAAAAATAATTAATTGGGAAATAACTCTCCGGCCATTTGCTCTAGCATCACCTGTTCTCTGGGCTGGAGCTCGTTCTTACCCGCAAGTTTCATATACATTTTCAACTTTTGTGCACGTGCTTTCTCTTCCGTTGCACGAGCATTCACTTGTATAGCTTGGGCAAGACCGTCACGCGACTTAATCATTCTTTGCATGATACCTGCTCTCTCCGCTTCTGTATCTGCGAATTTTGAGAATGAATCAACAATTTCCTCTGGAACACTCGGCATTTCTTTTTTCCTAGCAATTCTTTTCGCCTTTTTTTATGCCAGTGGGTCGGACATGAGTTTCATCTTCAGTGTTACCACCAGTAGGAGTCTCTGGGTTTGAGGATGAAGAATAATTTCGTTGCTCATTCGTCTTGGTTCTCTTATACGAGCTTGAATTGCTAAACAACACAAAACTTGGATCATTTCGCAACTTGTACCATGCGTGCTCCAAATTAAACTTCTTCCCCGTATCCTGTTCATAAATTTGATGTGTAGAGGACATGACATCATCATCGGACTGATCGCTAGTTTTCCGGCTAACAGCATTACCGTATGTAGCATTGAACTTTGAAATTTGTGGTTTGAGCGTGTTGAACCATCGATTTTTGCATGACTTGGCATCTCTCGCAGCTCCACTCCCGCGATTATTATCATAGCAAGTTGCAACTCGTTCCCAAATCCTATCACTTGTTTGATCGACGCCGGCGATAAGATATGTGCTAATATGAACAAAAGCACCAATGAGACAGTTGTCTTCGGGAATTGTCCACCTCTTTTTTGGTACCTTCCTTTAAGCTTCAGTTGGCGTGTCTTCCATTCGACATCGTGTAGAGAATTGAGGAAATGAACCACTTGCAAATTGGGAGTTTTGATGGTAACTGAATTGTTGATCATGTTCGAAATTTGGATTGGTAAAGTAATCGGACGAGTGAGGAGCATTTGGTTGAAATGGAGTTTGAATGTAAGGATAAGGTTGAGTATTACGGTCGGGCATATTTTGGCTATTTTGATTACTTGATGGATTTTGTGGAAAGGATGAACTTGAAGAATTGTACATATTGCTAAAATTTTGGTTATCTCTTTCCATTTTGAATTGGTATGCAGTAGTATATAATTTGAGGCTATTCATAGAAAAAAATTGGAGGAAAAAAAAAAAGCAGGTTGAAATTTGAATTGCAAATAAAGAAGGAAAAAAAAAAAATAAAAAATAAAAAAAAAGTAAAGCAAAGCAACGGTTGGAATTTGAAAATTCCAACCCAGGCTTATTTTGGGGCTGCAAATTTAGAGGCAAAGTGGGGGCTTTTTTCCCCCAAAAAGCCCCCATTTAGCCTCCATTGGGAGTGCTCTTAGGCTTAATTATGTCTTAGGTAAAAAATCGATGAGAATGGAAAAAAAAATATTAGTACAATATTATTTTCGACCATGTGACAGACTTTAAGATATTTTTAAAAAAATTTAAAGGATCTTTATCGTATACTCTACAAAATAAAGAAAGTTTTTACCTAAGACATTTTTCTTCTAAAAAATCTTATTTCCATTTTATGCATGTATCATCTAGTAAACTATTATCCATTTTATTTACATACCCTTCACCTAAATATGTGGCACTTAACCGATGTGATTATGATGTGCTGTAATAATGACCTACGGGTACAAAGAAATACAATAGTTTATCGAAAATATATATATAAAAGCTTTAATATGATAAATTTCACGTGTGGGATGGGATTTGGGAATCACCTGGCTAAATGGAGCTATAAATTAACCACTTTTGTAAAGTAAAACAATGATGTTTTAACAAGTTAACTGTGTAAATTAACATTAAGTTCGAAAGCCAAGGAAAGAAGCTGCTCACGCTACCGTTTAGATTCAAGAAATAACCATTTCAATTTGAGATAAACGACCTGACATTATGAACTGCGCGTATAACGGCTAAAAGTTTCAAGTCAAGTTCAAACAGTTTAAAGGGATTGAGAACGCTACTCATACCAACAAGGTGCACTTTTCTTATAGGGAATCCATCTATAAGAACTCCAGATTTAAGCGTGATTTATCCTGAAGAATCTTGGGCATTTGACGAATCAATGGACTGAGATAGCTACCACGATTAATCGTAAATACCATTAGTCAATTGCATAACGCGTGTAAAATGATGACAGCAAAGACAATCTATGCACCCTCAATTTTGGACTGAAATCATAGTGTGACTAGGCCCAAATGCCCAATGAAATT
Organism: Plantago major; assembly: GCA_026545765.1. Lineage (NCBI taxonomy): Eukaryota > Viridiplantae > Streptophyta > Magnoliopsida > Lamiales > Plantaginaceae > Plantago > Plantago major. The sequence continues at coordinate 1,358,941 of CM048839.1, read as the reverse complement.
GACCCACTATGTTTCCAATTTCTGACCCGTGTATCGTAACAAACCTAAAAGTCACTCAAAATTCAAATGACACGCTCATTTCAAGTTGTATGAATTAGCAACCAAGAATCTCCTAGAAAGTCCCATCTAATTTGTCCATATTGACATGCTATCCTACCTCACTAGCTTCAAAATTTCCAAGCTCGTTTAAAAGTTCACTTAGCCAAAATCCCACACCAAGACTATTCTCAAACCAAAATGGCGTGTATGGATGCGTTGTAGGCTATGATTCTCCAACCAATAGAGAGAAAGGTCCATAAAGCGTAGTACTACCACCCTGCAATTCGAAAAACGGCCATTCTGGAAACACAAACAAACAACAAACAAAATCAATCGAAACCGACCCTTTCTTCCCTCAAAAACACCACTGCAACAACAGCCTACCAACACACTGACATTCGCAACCTCACCACTGCAATTCTCTACCTGATTCATTGTACCGGGTTCTCAGCGTCATTGTTTTTGTCGGGATTCATGGAGGAGAGTTGGTTGTGCCAGTGGAGTGTGATTCGATAGATACTGGTAATTTTCCAATAGTGCGGTTTCAATTCATCAAAATGCTGGGACAGGAAATAGACGTGTCCGACTATGTTCTATTAGCAAATAGTGTTATTTTATTCTTAGAATCCTCAAAATGCTGTGAAAAACGTACTAGTACAGTCTTTAACGATTCTAGTAGTTCATAAGTTTGTTCTTGTATGTGGAGATGAATGTTGATTGAAGATGCCATCAGTTAGTAGCAACAACATGAACAATCATAGTACTCGATCCAGATTAGTTGCGTTTGGGAGACAACAATAAAAAAACAAGGGAAAAGACAGATCATTGACAGTTTCTTGAGCTAATGGGCATATTGATGAATTTAATAGACTCCATAGCAATAGTAGTTAGTAGTAGTAAGATTATGATTTATTACAGGCTAATTATGATGATTTATACATAAACATGCCAAGTAGAAACATTTTTCACATTAACATTTCTCCTAGACTCAACACCAATTGTCTTCTAAGCCAAAAGCCAGAAATTCTTGTGCCATCTGGTGCTGATAAGGTACCCACTAACCCCTTTGCACTGCTTCTTGACTCCAATTGTTAAGCAGTCCAGTGTGTTGATGCAATCTTCCACAAATTCTTCTGAGCTGCTTCGCAAACACAGGCTGCTCAATTCGAAAACGCACCATCAAATCAGTACCAATATTTCACCTTTCATCGATTCGGAATCTATCTTCGATTTTTTTTAAAACATACAAACACAGTACTCACCAGCTGAGGAGTGAAGATGAGTTCTTCTGGCCTAGGACCAGAACAGAGACCTCAAGCTTCTTCACTTGGCTCAGAACTGTATCCATTCTGGGTCCTTGGATCACTAGTGCTTCTACTTCAACCTATAATATGTTTATGAATTCACATTATCAAATAAACTGAAAACTAAAAACAAATTCTGCAAAATCAAGAGGAAAAAAAAGCCTGCTTTCACTTGAGCACAATGTGAAATAAAGGTCTGAAAATTCAACAACATCCTGATAAAGAAAACATAAACTGTACTAGTAATGATAAACTTTCCTCTCTTTTTTGACTGGAAAGAAAATCAATGCATAACATGAGGCTGCATACATTAAAATATAATAAAAATTAGTAACTGATGTAGATCTCTGTCTGTATTCATTTTCTTTGATAAAAAAATCTCTGTTTTTACCCTGTGCCATTACACTGAAGTAAACATTCAACAAGAAACAATCAGATAGCCAAGAAGCAGGACTAATTAACATCACATTGCACTAAAAATGTACAACTAACAACCAAATCAATAACTTTCAGCAAGTTCACTGCATACATTGCATCAATTGTATTCTTGTAATTTTATTATATGTTCTTGAAAAAGATCCCAACTTTGAACAATGCCAAGCACACAGATTGAATCAAGAACATCACCTCAGGTTTACAAGTTCACTTTAGACACTGCATCAACATTCTACTATCATGGTATTCTTTAAAATTTGTCACATGGTCTTGAAAAAGATCCAAACTTTGAACAGTGCCAAGCACACAGATTGAATCAAGAACTTTACCTCAGGTTTACATGTTCATTGCTTCAACATTCTACTATCATGGTATTCTTGAAATATGTTACATGTTCTTGAAAAAAGATCCAAACTTTGAACAATGCCAAGCACACAGACTGAACCTACAACCTTACCTCAGGCTTACAAGCCTTGCAAAGGGAACCAAGAGTAGAAGCCAGATAAGGAGAACCAGCATCCTGAGAGCCCTTACAAGAAGATGACACAATGTGAAGCAAAGTGAGAATATCACCCTTGTTAGTAACATGAGTCAAAGCCCACATCATTGCATGCTTTGAATGAGAACTATTATCCACAACAACCATAACTCTCTTCTTCACCATAAACATCCCATTTTCACTCCCATACATTCCATTCATACCCTCCATCTGCTTCAAACTAGCACCCCACCCACCTCCACCACCAGCCCACCTCCTAGATCTTGATTTCCACCCCTCCTTGTTGCTCAGCTGCCTGAGAAATGAATCTGAACTGGCCATTATATTGTCTGGTTCTTGAAGTTTGTTAGTGGGAGTAAATGTGGAGGGTTGCTTAAATGGTTGTGTTTGGGAGAAAGGGACAAAAATGGGGAGCAAAAGATGGAAGAGGTGATGGGGTGTGATGTAAATAATATGCAGTTTTTGAAAAGGGGAAGTTCACGAGAATCAGTGGCTAGCTGCCTAGCTAGTTGTTGAGAAGGAGAAAAGGTAAAGAAATCAATGTGGTTTATTATGTCAGCTTTGATCTTGAAGAAGATGACTGAATTGGTAATAAATAAAAATTTTGATAGACTATTTATCATACAAATTAAATTTGAGTTCTCTAATGAATTGTGTTTGGTATACTACTAAAATTTTCCGTTAAATCACTATTACACTTACATAAAATCGAATTAATATTCCCTTGTTAAGATATGTTAAAATTCGATATGTTAAAGTTATATGTCAAACGGTTTTCCTTTAAGTCACTATTACACTCACATAAAATCGAATTGATATTCATCTGTTAAAGTATGTTAAAATTCGATATTTTAAGATATTTTAAAGTTGTATGAGAAACGGTTTATGATTGTTTTTGCAATTAATTTGAGTATTCATGTATTGTATTTGTACAGTATATAGTACTGGATACTCTTATCTTTGTCACATCCATTGGTAATATCGCAGAATCTTTTGTACATTTCTTTCAGTTTTCGTTTTTCATCACCATGGACTGGTTCACAGGGGTGACTCACTCACTGACCACCACCATCATCATGCTCATGCATTATAAATGGGATGCACGCTACAGGATCACTAATAACATATATCCTTTTTGGCTTAGATTTTGACTCCATATCATTGACTGTGTTTCGATCGAGCACAACTTGATATTACATACTAAGACTTTTTGCGATCAGCTTTTTATTTTATTCTTAATTAATCTTAAATCGTAAAATGTTCAATTTTTATATAATGAAACTTTAGGACTAAATTTTCATTATATAATTTAATTAGACATTTTACATTCTTGATTAAGATTAATTAAATAAAAATGAAAAATTATTTCAAAAATCAAAATTAAACTTCGGACGGGACGGATGAAGTATCATGTTTAGAGTTTAGACATATTTAGATATATAACTAATACTAAATAAATCAACTACTTGTAAGTTGTAATTTCAGTTTCGTTGTCATTTAACCACCCTATATATGACTCTTTGTTTTGAGTGATTTATAGTGGAAGAATGATTTTTGTTTATAAATCGTGAAAAAACGTGAAAATCGTGGGAAGTTTAGATATGTGAAGAAACATTTAGAAACAAAAGAGCTAAAATGAAGAAATTAAGGTTCAAGTTGTTTACATGTCAGAAATAATCATCAGTTTTAAGTATCTCGTTATGTCTTAATTGGATAATTCATAAAAGCGTAGTATTAAGTTTGTGTTTCTGTTAAGAGAAAATCTAGAAATGGGCACATTGAACATGTTCAAATTATGAGTTTTGTTTGAGCAATCTGGCAGGGACTAAAAGAATCTCAAAGGACCGTGTATATATTTTGTTTAAGTATTTCTTTTAACATTATTTATTATCAATGTTAATAAACACTCTTGCCATTAGTAGGAAACGATCTTGCTTTGTCTAACATACTGGAATTGAGTAGCTTCATGTACGATCAATTTAATGGTAACAAATTGAATTAGTGTAAACATTGATTACCCTTTATATACATGGTACAATATAAAATATACAAATTAAACGATGTTAACGTTTAGTATCCTTTTTGTACATGGTACAACATAAAGTATACAAATTGAACGATGTCAACGTTTAGTACCATTTCTGTACATGGTACAACATAAAGTATATCTTTTGGATTTTACCCGGAATTGATATATTTAATGAGATGGAATTTAATATTAGAACAATTAATTTGTCTAGAGAGTCTCGTAGAATATTTAATTTTTCTACATAATAGACAATGTCACATTCCATCAGTGTAAATTATGAGAGTATGTCAAACACTTCAGTATGATGAATATGATATTTTCTCATATTTAAAAAAAAAAACATGATTTTCCCAGCAATTTCACTAGTTTTGGAGAATATGTTACGAGTGTTTCATTGGAATTCATTTTCAATATACTAGTAATCGTGACACGCGGATAGCCGCGTGACATTCTTATTATTTTAAATTTTAAATTCATATAATAGAAAAAGATCAATACACAATTTTAATCATATAATTTTTTTACGAATTTAAAAGTTGATAGAACATATTATTTTCTCATTATTGTTTATAAAGTTATTTGAAAATATATATAAAAAGAATTAAAAAAAATCACAAACAAATCACAAAGTTTGAATACATGCTCTTATTCCTATGAATATTAACATTTTGATACGGTTTTATATAGCCTAAAATTAAGGAAGTGGTGGGGAAACTACTTATTGAACTAATAACTACTTTCAAGTATTTGCTTAGTATTAGGAGTAGATATTTTTTTAATAAGAATATTTATATGTTAACTTGTGCTACTAATTAAACAATCGAATTCATGTAATAGATTAGAGAAACCACACCTTACGAATAAGATATTCTTTTGAGTTTATCAGGTAAGATATTAAAATAGTGTGGAATTCCATTTATGATTTACAGCATATTATATGGGTAGAAAGTTTAGTTTATTTTGAGATTATGTTCTTTTTCTAGATGATCAGTAATCTCCATCTTCATTTGCAGTAAAGTGAGGGTGGGGAGTGGTTGTTCAGATCAATTCTCAAATCGGCAATTACACGACTCCCAATTGGTTACTCCAACTTTTTACGTTCGTTATTTACCATCAAATCAAAATCTACATGTCCGTCAATTAACCTGTCAATTTACATCAAAGATCAAACACAGACTTTTATGTATCACCACAATCAAGAAAAATTTCATTTAATTACCACGACATCCATTCCATAACGAAAAACCAACGTGTAAATGAACCAAGTGAACCATATAACTCTACGGTTGTAGTTTGGTTCCGATAATATGGATCGTGCAGTTACTCCCAAATTACACTACGGATGAATGGAATATATGTTGATACTATAAATCAACGCATATCATTTCGGCCTGCACACTTCATATATACTTTTACATGCACATGAAATATTATTAAAATATAAATTCCCAATAATAAATATAGACACTGTTGGTATGGTTTCGATCCCTTTAAGCGCTTCAAAATTCTATAGCGCTGAGTAAGTAGTTGGGTATATATTAATTATATCGACCGCGATAAAATGTATTAGGGTGAGCGCGGGCGGGCATTGGCGAGTATTTACAAAAAATCAAACCAACCCACCTATGGCGGGTGATTATTTGTCCGACCCACGGCGGGTAGAATAATTTTTTAACCCGCGGCGGTTCGGGTGATAACAATGGCGGGTGGGTTGGCGGGCTGATTGTCGGGTAGATTACTACATTCATCAAATTAACAAAATATTTTGAAAGCAAGTAAAATGATGAAATACCATTTTCACTTATATAGTTTCTTAGTTTATACATGAAATAACCTTAGCTTTACGTTTATTAATCTATTATATATTTCTATATATTCATTTAAATGACAATTAATTTATTTAATATATATACATTTTTTGTTATGTAAATAATATGGCGGGTGGGTTGCGGTTTGCACCCAACCAACCCACCACCCACCCACCAGTTGGCGGGTTATAGAAAATTTAACCCGCATAATTTTTTTAAAAAAAATTAATAAAATTAATCGGCGGGTGCGGGTGAGATGCGGGCGGTTTGTGCGGACGGGTCGGTCGGACGGATTGTTTGCACACCCCTATTAATGTATGATATTAAGGCTCTGTTCTCTTCAACTGAAAACTCATTCAGTCCAGTTCCATTCAGTTCAGTTCTGCTTAATTATATTTTATACTACAATTCAGTTCAATTCAGTTCAGTTCAATTCAGTTCTGTTTAGTTCAGTTCAAAAAATTACAGTTAAAGATAACATACACTAAGTAATAATTAATAAATCATACAACAAGACACTTAAATTACGGATCGAGAAGATAGTAGCACCTAGCTATAATACATAAATATGCACACCGCTAAGCTTCAATTCATTAATGTTTTGCAAGTAGTAACTGAACATCCGTGTTTCCGGTTGAATTTCTAGACCATTCTATTCCTATTTGCTCCTTCCAAGAAAATCCTCTCTATGGTTGATAAGCTTATTTTCATAATAAATTTGTTACGTGAACGCCTAGCTTGTGGCTAATAAACTAGCTGATCTAATAAGCTTGTCCATGAAGCATTTCAGAAAAATAAGTTAACTGATTTATTTTTACATATCATATTTAGCAAATCAGCTATCTTATCAGCTAATTGATTTACTAAACATTTTTATAAAAACCAACTAACTTATCTGCTACCCAATCAGCTACCAGCTAGCTTATCAGCTAGTTTTGCTAAACAGAACTAGTTGAAGCATACAATAATGTGCCCCGCTATGTATCGGTATAAGATTTATGATAGATGTGATAAGTTTCATGTACTTTGTATTCGTCCCAAAATAATAGGATCGTATTATTGTATTCCCTTAGCGTACCAAAATCCCAGGGACATTTCTATATTTATATACTCCACTAGTACAAATTTTACGTATTTGCCACTACTTAATTAATAGTAATGTATCTATCTATATATTACATTAAGCAAAAAAGGTTTGAAGCCATTATAGGCTATCCACCTTATTTAATTATGTGGCAAATCTCTATTCTGTGATTGGTCCGTTTTTTATATGGTTGTCCATTCTTTTAATTCTGACTGTTCATTTCCAAACTACAACCATATGTTTAAATTGTTGCCATAAAATCATTTTTGTGAATTATTGTTGCCAAAACATTCACTCAACAATTGTATCTAATTATGGAATATTTGAATTGCAATTTGTATCCTTAATTACATTGCAAATCTACTCCTCGGACTAAACAATGTATAATATTCTCCCTTATTTTGTCTTTTCTTATGATAATTTTGAGGACTTTCGGAACGAACGGGGAATTAAAATAGGTCCATCGGTTAATTAGCAGTCATCTAAAAGTTTAGGTGTCGAATTGTAAAGCCTGGACTTAGGGAATTGCTATACGATTTTCATTTGGAGATGTCTTATTTGTTGAATGCCTAATTTCCGATTTCATCTCGTAATCTCAATTGATTTGGTATAATTTCATTGCCATTTCACCCATATCTCAAGTTTTGATACCCGTATGTTTTTGCACCAATTCATTTTGACGGACTTGATAGAGACGATGAACAGACAAGAAACATTTCAGGCACAGTATCAAAGCAGTAAGTATTAATAGCTCATAATTTGAAGCTACCATAGTTATTTAATTTGTTCAATTTACAACATCATGATATGATGTTGTAAATTTTCATAACTGGACTAAAAATGGGATTTTGTTAGAGCATAAAGATTGGGTTATCGTGGATATGTTTAGTTAACTTTTAGTGTTGGATTATAAACCTCATGATGGTTTTGTATAATCTGATTAATTTGAGTTTTCTTTAATGATGAAATGAAAGTTCATAATTAGTTTACTGACATTTCCAAAGTGTTTTATGATTCAAAAGGAATTGGGTAGAGAATAATAAAACAACATTTGAAATCTTGAAAATTAAACAAGTAAATGGATCTTATGGAGCATTTTTTGGATCGGGAAGTTCTGGAATTTGCTATATGGTCAACAAGATAAGGTAAATTGAAATTTTGAATATTGTTTAAATGGACTAATTATAAAGAATAATTTTAAGAAAGAGATAGTATTTTTGTAAATGTGTATATATATATATATATATATATATATATATATATATATATATATATATATATATATATATATATATATATATATATATATAAATATATATATATATATATATATATATATGAGTATATTATGATGGTAATAGTTGAGCGGGTAAAAGATACTCCTTTCGTCCCATAACAAATTGCACTCTTTAAATTTCAACATATTTTTAAGTTGAATTTGACCTTAAATCACTCCTGAATTAATTATATTCGAAAATTTCATGAAGTGTACATTCATATTATAATTTCGTTAAATGTTTTTACCTGTATAATGTAAGAGTAATTAGTGGTTAAAATTGACCTTGAAAATTACTCAAAAGTCAAATGTGTCAATTGTTATGGGAGTAATAATTATAAAAATGAAAATGAGATGTTGTTTGCGGTACAACTAAAAATGGCCATATGAAAAACTTTGTCGGGGTGCTGGGCTCTCACAGAAGTTTGTATAAGTTATTTTCATAAATATTTTTCAATATAATTTAAGAACAATTTGTAGTCAAATTGGTTTTTACAAACTCAAATTACACATTCTTTATTGGATGAAATAATAGACCTTTTGTAGTTGTGAGCATGGTCGTCGACTCAAAAAATTTGAGGCCTTATATATGCCGAATTTTTTAAATGCATCCCAAGTAAAAATGTATTTTTAAAAGAAGAAGTTTCATTTATAATATTTAAATTATTAATATACAAAATAATCACTTTAAGATTATAAAAATTCACATGTTATTTGAAGTAAAAATCATATATTAACTATTTATGAAAACTATTATTTTCATATTTTGAATCCAACTTGCTCAACACACACACACATGTATGAAAATCTCTACTCAACACGTGCCTTGATCTCTTAAATTATGGATTTTTTTTTTAAAATTAAATAACTTAGAAGTGGGAGTACCACCAACCAGATCCCCACTTATGTAGCCCTAATTTCACAACTCCCTCTACAATCAAAACAAAATTCGAGTGCATGTTACGTGTGTTTGGCACTCGATTCGAGTTGAGTTTTGACAAATTTTTGCATTTGTTTTTCCACTCTACACTATACTAAAATTATTATTTCACTAACATCGTCTTTCACACATTCCGGTGATTTTATTTGGGGTGGTTGGGGGGGGGGGGGGGTAGTTGGCCAATAGCCCCAAAAATATTATTATTTCACATACATAAATTTTCACATATTTCTTGAGGGAAGGGGGTGTGTCCCCTAGCCCAAAAAAAAATTATTTCACTAACTTAACTTTTGACATGTTTTGATAAAAAGAATTAGTGAGCCCTCGACCTGGCCCTTCCACACAATAAGCACACTTACAAAAATTTAGTATTTCACTAACATAATTACAAACTATATTGCAGATTGGGCAGGACAGAGCTGCATTTTTTATCGGGTTATGTCTGGTTTGTGTCCTATTTCACGGGTATGGAAAGGGCCGGGTATATACTGAACTGGACGCAAACACCATTCTTTTAAACGTGTACCATGCCCGGGGGATTCGCAACGGGTGGGATAGAATCTTAACCATTTAAAAGACTAGATTGGAAGAGGTCTTCTTAATTAGTAAAATTCGTTAATGTGATTAATTACTCAGTCATGCCTTATCATAGATCGTGCTAAAAGTGAGGTATGGAATAAATCTAAGCCAAAAGTTTATTGTTCATATGGTTGATGATGAGTCCATCAGACGAGACAAACTTTCATCTCAATTTCAACAAAAGATAGTTCATTCCTTTTATACATTCAGGTCAACGCGAAGTTTAGGTGAGTAGGAGCATGTTTGGCATACCATTATAAACGACTATTCATCCGTTAAAATGTTTCAGCGTATTTATTTTGTATCTTCTACAGTAAAAAAATTAACTCAATTTTTTTCTCCACTAAACAATCATCATTCTCTTTCTACCCTACTCTTACATCCTCTCTACTTTTTCAATCAATCTGACAATCTTAAACTAATCAAATAACATTTAAACCAATCAAATAACCTTAAAAAATATCAAACACATCACTTTCCTTCTTACACACATCAATTTATTCTTACATACCCTATATAACAACCATATAAATTTATAACTTTATTCCAAGCACCATGTTTTATAACTCACCTTTAACTCAATTACTATTTATCAACTAATTTTTTTTCTTTAACTCACGTTTTTTAACTCTATACCAAACAACCAGTAGTTTTTTTTATAATTATGTATGAAGTTTTGTGGGACGACTAAAAATGACAAACAATACGGTGGACGCATAGTTTTAGGTGAAAAAAATGATAAAAACATAAAAATCAAGCAAAAAGTGTAATTTAGTGGCAAAGTCATGTGAATGCATGAAGTTCTTTGGGACACAAGGGGTATGGATCTCTAACAAGGATTGTGGAATATATGACACGATAACCAACATGATGTATACATAAGTTTATTTCGATCATATAACAGAGACTTATAAGTACAATTCACATACATCAAGTGTGTCAATTTTCACTAAAATTACTATTTTTCAGTATTTACATGTATAAGTTGTTTTTTTATATGAACGTTTGTTGATGCTAATGACGTATAAATTCTCACCGACCATACATTTTAGATGTATACAAACTGAAAATGTTATTGTAATAAGTGTGGAGTTCTATGCATATACTTTTTTTTTTACTATACCCCGTCGAGTATCGACGGGTCACATACTAGTTTATACATTAAAATAAAATCCATTCAACCATTCTCGTATATGCCACCTCATTTAATTATGTGGAATTGATTTGCATTCTGATTGGTCCTTGCAAATCTATGTGGTAATGTGGATGGTTTTCTCATTTACCATTGGTCATATATCTACTAATATGATGATTTGTCCAAATTTTATCCATATTTAGTGCTAATATCGGTTGATTTGTTTAACCACCTTGATCGATTTACCTTAAATAGCCAAGTTTGACTTCTATACATAGTAAATATATAGATCAGTTTCCAAACGGCAACAAGAATGTAACATTATGATTGTTTTGCCTTAATTAAATTAATTGTTTTAATTTATTTCCTTACAACTAATCTTGGTTGATTATTGTTAAAAATAGTGGCTCCCTAAAAATAGTTCAAAATCTAACATGTAAAACTACTCACCACTTTTTTTTTAGGCCAAGAGGCTTCTTTTCAACTAAAACTCATTCGATTCGATTCGATTCGATTCCATTCGATTGATTCGATTCATTCGTCTTCAATTCACTGTCTTGATTCGATTCAGTTCATTAAATTCATATTATTATTATTATTGTTGTTAATAATAATAATAATAATAATAATATTATTATTATTATTATTATTATTATTATTATTATTTTATCATTTATTTACACACCCGATCTTTTGTACGAGGAAAATAAAATTTTTTATCCAATTGAGTTATTTTCAACTTTTTTTCTTTCTTTTCAATACGACTTTTAGTAGATCAATGAAATAAAGAGTATAGTTACAATTTGAACTAACAAAAAATCTACATGTTCAAAAACTCCAAAACAAGTTAAACCAAACCAAAAATCGGACCAAACTTAATAAAAATAATATTATATATCACAAATATTGAAAAATGGCATTTATTCCTCTATATTATCTTCCTCGGGCTCTATATTGCCTGGAATAGAGCGCCAAATTCTCAATGTCATCTCCTTGCGCACCCTGTTCATCGTTTCTTTCCTTGTCGGGTTCAATAAATCATTATCCACTCCACCTTGGACATTGATATCATGTTGCAAAACTGGTATTTCAAGTTTACACATGCGCATAAAATTATGCAGAGTGAAGGTAGCAACAATCACGTATATTTGATATGTGTCTTCCATTTGAGGCATCGTATAAAGTACCTTCCACGCGGTTGGTTTTAAAGTTTGTTATACAATAATAAATAAAAATGTAAAATGACAGAAAAAAGAGTAGGAAGAATGTGAGAAAGATGACAAAAATAATATATTTTTTTAATTGTGATTATATATACCATCATATAATTATTATTATTATTATTACACAATAATTTCTTGATTCGATTCGATTCGATTAGTTTGATTTGATTGATTCATTCCATTGATTCGATTCGATTCGATGAAATTTCAGTTGAAAAGAACATAGCCTAATACATCTATTTACTTCCTGCCAGAGAGGTTCCCAATTACTTCTATTAAATTTATTTATTGCTAATTAAAAAAATGGAAAGAGAAAAGTATTCTTCTACAGCTAGATCCAAAAAGGAAATATCCTGAAAATTCATCCTATCCCAAATAATCCCATCAATCCTTCCAAACCAATTGCATAAGATCCAAAGATTCATTTACCAACAAAAAAAACCAAATCATCATGCGATCAAACAACTTCGTTTCAACTGGTTGATTGGGAGCGCGAAGGGAAACACGAAGAAAGATTTAAGTCTGTATTGATTTGGGCACTCACGTGAAGGTACAATGAGATTTTCTTCTTGCTCTTTCAAAAAGCTTCATCGAATCCTGATAGATGGTATGGAATTGGTGTTGTATGTGGTGAATTCTAAATTTGTTGGAGGTGAAGTTGATATTGAGTGAGATGGAAAAATATACAGGAGCCCGGATTGAGCCGAAGTAGATTCCGCAGCATTACTATGTAATTACATGATTTCGTACTGGACTGGATATTGTGTAATGTAGTTACATGAGTTTGTACGCTGTTCATGGTTATTCATCTTCTGCTAAATATTAATAGAGCTTGATTCTATTTTGGTAACTGTAAGTTTCAATCTTCTATCGTTAGTTCTGTAGAGAAGGACATGATAATTTAAGATGTGGATGAATTTTCTAGATATATCCTCCTTAATCTAATCAGAAGATATACTTTCCTCTTTCAAGTTTTCTAGTCAGAGCAATAAACAAATTTAATAAAGAATAATTGGGAATTGCTCTGGCAGGAAGTAAACAACTCTGGCCGCATCAGTGGCCTTTTTTAATGCAAAAGTAGTAGGATGATTCTTCTTCATAATTTTTTAATTCATTTAAATAGTTTTTATAAAATTATTAACTTTATCAACCCACTATCTATTTTTATCACGTTGTATTGTTTCTTAATGTATACAAAATGAGTAGGTTTTGAACTATTTGAAAAATATATGACGTATTGCAATTTGCTATGATGTATTTTCAACCCTACCCATATATTAATCAATGCAATTTGTTTCATGTTAATTGAAGCATTTTATTGTCTCAAATCTCTTAATTACTTAGAATCAATTAAATAAGACATTTTTAGAGTATCAAGGAGTTGGATAAAATGACTTCCTCCGTCCCATCAAAAAGTTTTCATTTTTGATTTATTGTCAATAAAATAAGGCCAATTGAAATATTGAATATTCTTTAAATGGTCTAATTATAAAGAACAAACAAAAGTTTATAGTAGGTTGATAAAAGTGAAAATTGTGTAATATTATTTATATGAAGAAAGAATAAACAATGAATTAAACACAAAGTCTTAGGAGAGATGTGTATCACTACAAAAAAACAGGGACAATCCGACGGAAAGGGACGACGGATTTTATCCGTCGCCCCAGTAGCGACGGATAATTTTATCCGTCGCTAATTTTGTTGACCATAATAAAAAAAATAAATTTTTTTTATTTATATCCGTCGCCAAATAAAAAAATAAAACAATGAATCTATCCGTCGCCAAATGACCGGAAAATAAAAAAATAGAAAAGTTAGCGACGGATATATCTAGATCTATCCGTCGCTAAAAGCCTAAAAAACATTAATATATCTCCACCACCACCTCTCCTCCTCCACCACCATCTCCACCAGCACCACCTCTCTTCCTCCACCACCACCATCTCCTCCACCACCTCCTTTCCTCCTCCACCACCTCCTCTTCCTCATCTTCCTCCCACCACCACCGCACCACACCCAACACCACCTTTCTCCTCCCACCACACTGCCACCACCACCGCTCTTCCTCCTCCACTCCACCACCCGCCTCTCACCACCACCATCCGCCTCTCACCACCACCACCCGTCTCTCCACGCCACCACCGTCACCGGATCTCCACCGTGCACCTCCGGATCTTCGATTTATCTTTTTGTACATTTTAGGTATTTTAGTTTGTACATTTTAGGTATTTATCCTTTATCTTTTTGTACATTTTCGGTATTTTAGTTTGTATTGTATTATTGTACAATGAATTTATATTATTGTCATTGTATAAAATTTTCGATTTATTGTATAATCGTATTGAATATTATAGTTTCGATTTGAATATCAACCGAATTATTGTCCGATTTGAATATTATAGTTTCGATAAATCAATATCTCGTATACGAATACAAATTGGATACGAATTAATCCGTATACGAATATAAAAATTCGAATACGGATTTTATTAAAAAAAATAGCTTTTCAGCGACGGATGGATCTATCCGTCGCTACATACCAGTTTTTTTGTAGTGTATTAATGAGAGACGGAGAGACGGATTAATGTTCTTATTTATATGTATAACGTTTTAAGCAATACGAGTAATGTTTATAACATTTTATATAACTTTTTATGTATGTGTATATCACCGATGTTTTAAGTAAAACTTCTAATGTTTTTATGTTATAACTGTAATGTTTGTCCGTCTCTTTAGTCTCTCCATAAGACCGTCTCCCAGGAGACGTACTCTGAATGAAAAAGAAATACTCCCTCCATTTCAGAAAAAGTGTTACATTTTACTATTATGCGGTCAACTGTCTCCGCATTTGACCACAATTTACTCTTAAACGATATTAATAAATAAATTATTAAAATTATATATTAAAAATTTAGTAATTAAATTTTTATTATATGATTTTATTAAATTATTTACTATTATCGTTTATGAGTAATTTGTGATCAAACTCGAAGACAGTTGACCGGTCAAAGTCAAAATGTAACACTTTCTCTGAAATGGAGGGAGTAGTTGATTGGTAAAATTGTAAATATAGATTTATTATGACAACATTACTTAAGTGGAGGTAGAAGTTAATTGTTTCCAGAAATGAGAATGAATTTTTTTGTGTAGGACAGCTGAAATGTGTATATGCATCTTAATTCTTCTATTCTTATCATTTAAATTTTTTTTTTTTTTTTTGCTCTTTATGAGTTGTAATGATGGCTTAATTTGATATAGAGTTAAAAATCTTGAGTTATGTTAAATTTTATGTGTTTTTAATTCATTTTTCTGAATTTTAGTTCTTAACCAAATAGACACTAAGTGATTAGAGCCATTATAATAAGGTGTCAGATTTTGAAACTTCATCATAGGGCGATTTTACATGATACCGGATTTCTGGTTTATTCAATATTTTGATCATATTGTACACAATCTATCGATATATTATTCAAAAGAAATTAAGCCATTCTAAATGCTGCCATGTAATAAATGAGGTGGGAATATGAGGCATTTTAATTGGATGTTAGAATTTTAAATTCAGTATGTTGAACGTGGAACTTTTTTTTTTTTTTTTTTTGAAGAGCCGTAGCTCGGAATTTTATTTAAAAGGAAAAGACAAACACGGGGGAATATACGAACCCGTACGTACAACAAGCTAAGATAGACAAAAGAAAATAACCACCAACCCGTGGAACATGTTAAGTTGTTAATATGTAGTGTACCATATAACTCCCTAGATTTATTTTAGTTATGACTCAATATATAATTTTTATTTAATTTCATATATATTTATCTACAAAACTCCAAAAAAATATTTTGAACATATATATAGATTCACCGCTACAAGACGAATCCATAGACACCAAATTTGAATATTTTATTAATTAATTAAATTATTTATTAAAATATTATGTAGGTTTATTAAATGATATAAATTGAAATAATGAAAATTTAAAAATAGAGCATTTATTAAATACTTAATACTCTCTCCATTTATCAAAGAAATCAATATTTATTTAGGTTTCAATGGACACTTAAAAAATTAGCAATAAAGTAACGCATTGGAGTAAATAAAAACCATCGTCTTATCAACATTTACGTGAATTCTAACACGCTTTTTACTTTTTACTCATTACTTAATCAAATATTACCTCCTATCTTATATATTCACTACATGGAACATTTTGAATATAAATTTCAGTTATATATATTAAGTTTGTTATGATTTTGAAAATTAACTTTATTGGATTATTAATGCATTATTTTAAAAATAAAAAAAGTAGAGTCAGTAAAAAATCTTTAGTTGCATAGCCAACTATGACAGCATCTTGGTTGGCGGTTGATCTTGGTATCATTTTAGTTAATTTTGATGCTACGGTCGAGTAGAGTGTACATAGGGGTGGTATTGGTGGTGTTGCTAGGGATCAATGGGGCCAAAATTATTGTTTGGTGTCAAAATTTGAGTCTTATGGTTCTTTTTAAAAAGTGTGAAAGGTTTGACTGACAAATTATGAACCGAATTGGTTCGAAAATCTGAGTGGCAACACGTAGTAATTAACTAAAGGGAATTTTTATTTGGTGATTAAATCTCTTAAGTCAAAATATTATAGATTTGCATTTTTTTTAACATTATAGAGGAAACCGAGGCATTTGATGTAGAATTTGTCCATTAGTAGTCGTTATGCTCTAATTTCATTTTTGGTTTTTTCATGATCATTGTTTCGAACTATTTTTATATTTGACTTCAAACAACACCTAGATGTTTAAATTTTTCCTATATTCTCAACTGTTACTTTTAGTTGTGAAATGCGACGCATGATTGTAAGCTTAATTTATTTAATGAGCAATGAGCATGCATAGTTTTTGTCTGGAATTGGTTACATTCGATAACTCCTGATGGATAACAAATCGTCGTCTTAATCGAATAAGCGTTTACGGTCTCTAGATCAGACTCCACGATATGGGATAAATTTGAATGACAGTGGAAAAGTCCAAACTATACTATTTTGGAAATATATTCTACATGTATTAGTTGTTTATCCAGTAGGTACTTAGTTTATATAACTGTTCTATTATCCGTGCATACAATAACATCTTCACATTTACTTCAAATTGGTGGAAAATATAACTGTTCTATTATCCGTGCATACAATAACACCGATAAAATTTCATATATGATTGTGCTCAATTTCACTAATTTACATTATGCACTTTTCTACAGGTATGAGTGTCTTCCGATGCAATGTTGAAGCGATTAGATCATGCATTTTGTCACATTGTCGTATTCTATATGTTTCTCAACTTCGACATGTTATATTATAAAAATTTATTCATTTTTTATTTTAAGTTTTTTCTCCATGCCCCGTCGAGTATTGACGGGCCATTAACTAGTGGATATTAATGACAAAAGGCGTATGAACACATACACCAAGCTAAATATCAGTAAGGCTCTGTTCTCTTCGTTTGCAAACTCATTCAGTTCAGTTAAGTTCAATTCAGATCCATTAAGTTCAGTTCAGTTTTGTTCTGCTTAGTTATATTTTATATTATAATTCAGTTCAGTTCAGTGCAGACGAAGACAACATAGTCTAAGTGTATGGTAGTCAGTCTCCTCTACCGTGCCACATGTTGTGTCCATCAATCAAATTTAGCCACCGAAACAATTAATACGTGTGAATAGTTGAAAGTGCAGCTCTTTAAGTCATTGTTGTAGCAACATTAATATGACTGTTGCAGCAACAATGACTCTAACAGTTTCAGTCCAGAAAATCTGCACTTTGAAGGACTTAATTAATAATTGCCTTTTTCACTAACGATAACCTAGTTCCATGTTTGTGATTGTTTGGTTTCAGATAAGGTGCGACTTGTATTCAAGAAAGCCTTGGAGTCTTAGAAGACAAGATACAAGGGATATCTTATGGACTCTTAGAAGATTGAATGATTTGGACTCTTGAAGATAAGGATAAAGATGAAGACTTGATTCTGCGTATCTACATCAGATTAAAGCATTATAAATACCAGATCAAGTGATGAAGAAGATAACGGATTTCATAGATTTTAGATTCACAATCAATAGTTGTAATCTTCTCATATTTTTTACTAGTCTTTGAAGCATCTACTTTAGGTGTTTTAGAATAATTCATTCCGACTAGTTTAGCGTTTGATCTTTTCTTATTGAAAAGGTTTAAACCTAGTTTGTATAAATCCTCTTTATTATAGTGGATATTTGCTTGTGCACGGTAGGTATATTTATATATCTACCAGAAAGAAACATCGTGTTTGCTGTGTTCGTTTATTTAATTCCGCTGTGTTCTGAGTGTTATTGTCACTGTGATAGCAACATTGCTATTCACAGGTGTGTATCAGTATAGTAACAAAGTTTAGGTAATTTTATTTCTTACAATAGTCAAATGCCTATTTATTTCGAGGATAGTAATTAAGTAGGAATTAGCTAAAAGGCACCATATGGGTAATGCTTTGGCTTGAATGGCTAGGTGTATGCACAACTTTTCAACACAAACACTATAATTGATGCGAACATTTATAAATGAACTCGCCCTTAATTACATGCTTATGTTGTCTCACTATCTCTTCAATCATTCATTGTCCTAAGGACAAATTTGAAATGGAAAGATGACCTCTTATGAGTTATGAACAAGACCAATTTACCAGTTGAATTTGAACTTCATAGCAACTACGACTACGAATATCATCAATGACGGAAGAGAGCAAGTTATTTATATCGTGGACATTGATTTCTGAAGGAGATATGCAAGAGACAATAGTTAAAAGTTATAACCAACTTTTGGTTAAACACTACTGTCTTTTCCTATGTCGGAATCAATTCCTACATCTGCATATTTTTAACTGCAGACCTCCCTAAATTGTTCAGTTCTTCAATCTGCCACAATTACCTTACTCCATCCGTCCCCTAAAACTTGTATATTTGTCTTTTTAATCTTCATACAAACATTTCATTCGTTACTAAAAAAGAAGTCACTCCACATTTTCAACTAAAAGTACACATTTGTCGGAAGAAGACGTTCTTTGTTGGACTTTTCCAAAAGCTTCTTCTGCTGTGCGGGAAGTCTATGAAAGTCGTTGGATTTGGCAATGTACAAGAAGCTTCGAGAAAACTAATCTTTTCTGAATTGTTCTTTTATGATGAATATATATGTTGTTGGGGTTGAATTATGCCTTGAAATTTTAATTAGAGAAGAGATATCGGTTATTTTTCTAATGATGAATGGATTTTGTTGGGGTGAAATTAGATCTTGTAATTTAATTGGAAAAGACACATTGTTTTTTTGTAATTAAAGTTAATTTAACTTAAATTAGGTACTCAATTGCACAACTTCGATAGTTATCCGCTTGTATATATAGTGTAACATGCGGAATTAGTATGATGTCTCGAGGAATTGTGATATGTCAACATGGCCCTCAACGGACGGATCGTATCATGTCCGATCCGTTTGACCGGATATTCGGTCAAACGGATGACTAAAATGTATATCCGTTATCCGATCCATTCAGAACGGATCGGATAACGGATAAATCCGCCAAATATCCGTTATCCATGAAATTTAATTAAAAAATATATATATATTTCAACATCAATTGGACAATAAAATGACGAATAAAACGATAGAAATCAGAGCATAGGACACCAATTCACCAAACAACATAGGTTCAAATATTCGAAATACACATCAAAAGTTCAAAAATCAAACTACGCAATTCAAATATTCATAAACCATAATACATTGCACATCAATCAAACGTCCAAATTAAATACAAATAGATGGAAAGTAAATAAAACTCCAAGTCTCTACCAATTCCACTTTGCCAACTCCAAGTTTCCAAAATAGTTCATACTTCAACTTCATACTAACTCCATCAAATCCATAATTCTATTTTAGGACAAATTTTGTATATATATATATATATATATATATATATATATATATATATATATATATGTAATATACTAATATATTTAAAAAAAAAACGTACCGAATATCCGGTGGATTTATTCGTTTTATCCGTTTGTAACGGATAGGAGAAAATTGTATTCACTATCCGATCCGTAAATGCGGATAAACGGACCCGATCCACGGATCTGAATCATATGAGCAGCCCTTAATAGATGCGGTTTCGTCATAGAATCATATAGCCTTGGTTCTTTGATTTTTGGAACACGAGTGATTCGGAATAAGAGGTTAGATGATGTCCATTTTTTCCACATTTACCTTAATTTCTCAGATTTTCTGAATATGAGGTTCGGAATGCTAATTGGGACGCCGGAGAATAGAGTTCGATCCCTTTCTTTCTACATTCACCTTCACTTGTCCGATTTATTAAATATGACACGCGAGATTCTGAATGCGATTCGCCTATGGTATGGGCGAATCAGGTAACCCTGATTAGGAGTGCACCTTTCTGGGCCCAGAAAGGTGCACTCCTAATCTATGTTATGAAACCCGGCGGGTCGACCCGGTTCAACCGTGACTCGGAGGGGGTCCGGGCCGGAAATCCCCCAAAACCGGAAAAAAATCGGGTTTTGGTAAAAACCCGGTTAAAACCCGGTTCGACCCGGTAAAACCCCGGTTAAAAACCGGTTCCACCCGGGTTAAAAAAAAAAATCAAAAAACCTCAATCACAACAAAAGCCCTAATCGCTCAGTTCCTTTTCCTTTTTAGTCTTCTTCCTTTTCCTTTTTTGCGGCTCATTCTTCTCCCATTCTTCTCCCGTGGTTTAATGTTATTTGTTATTTTGAACTCAATGTTATGGAGTTATGGTGACTTTGTGTTTGGAATTGAGGCATATGTCGTTTATGCAATGTTTTCTATCTTTTTTTTAGGTAAAAAATGTATATGTTGAATTTTTAAGGCATACATTATGTTTTATTTTTAAAAATATTTTTTATAGGTTGACCCGAGTTGACCCGGTTGAACCTCCTACAGTAGGTAGGCCGGGTCAACATCCGGGTCCGAGTTTCTAAACACAGCTCCTAATTGAAGGAACACTTTTGCCAATCTGCTGAAGTAAGGCACTAAAATACTGGCTCTAAATATATGTATTGAATTCTGAGTCTCTGGCTTATGGAACCATAGGCTAGCTGATTCTACCTGATGCCATACTTATAGTACTGATAAACAAACTTGTAAACACCTTCAACTAGCTACACAGGAATCTCTAACTCAGAACGATTGCCGATTGTTACTTCAACATTAACGAAAGAACATTACAGTAGTTGCCGTTTAACGAAACTGGGTACATTTCATGTTTTACATGTGCTTAAGGCTCTGCCTGATGTGAGGAACTTCTCTCAGGGATCTTTGATTTTGCAGCGATTCCAATCCAGTCTGGTTCAGCATTGACGTTTGATGCTTTTATGTCCACCACAGGCAGTTCATGGCCTCTGCTCGTGTCTTTTACAAGTTTGTTTGCATCAGAACTCTCCCTGTGTTTGCCCCAGACTACCGAGTAAAGCCCCACTACTATGATTCCGGCTCCGATTATGCTGCCATTTTTCAGAAACATTGTCTATGTTAGTGACTTTCTTCCACCAGTTCATGGTTAAAATTTCGATATAATTTGAATTTGATAGAAGTACCTTCCAAGGTGAACTTGCTCGGACAAAATCATAGCTCCCAAAACAGCAGTGATGACCATGCTTAAGGGACTGAAGGCTGTTACAAATACTGGACCGCGAGCCTTGTTCACGATACTTTGAACATAGTATGCTATTCCTGAGCAAACAATCCCCTGAAATGACATGACGAACGATGGATGAGGTTACTACGAACAAGGTCTAAACTCTAAAGCACGGTTCATGGCAGAAAGTGAACTTACAGAATAGGCAGCAGCAAGAAGTCTTGAATCGAAACCAATAGCCCAATCGCTCCTATCGTGCTTCATTATTGCAGCCACGATTCCACCTTCCACCGTTCCCATTACACAAATCCAAGATGTAAGAGATAGCTCAGCAGGATACTCTTCCAGAGTCTTGTTCTGTTCAAATTTTGACATATATAAGTAACACTGTAACACCAATTTGGCAATTTCTGATAACAAAACTAGCACAAGTACTAATTAAAACATTATTTTCAAATAGGCCTAACTAAGTAAGAAGTTACCTGTAAAATAAAGAAGGCAGACCAACCAACAATACAAGCAATCAACATGATCGTGCCGCTAACCCAGTGTTGATCACTGGCAGTAGCCGCAGTGTTGTGGTGACTAGCATCGTGAGAGTACCACAAGATGTCGACGACAGGGCCTTTGTACAACGTCATGAGCATTGCACCTGTCACGGTTATTGCTGTACCGATAACTTTAGCCATACTGGCCACCTTTTTAAGATTCACCTTCTCCAATCTGAGAAATGATCATCACAAATTAAACTTTAGAGCATGAGTTTAACTAGTTGAAAGAATTATTAACAAGTTTTAGCGACTTAAGTACCTGAAAATGACAGCCATGATGAAGGTGATGGCAGGTAAAATGTTCACTGTGGCAGAAGCAAATGTTGCAGAGGTGTATTGCATACCAACATAGTACAAGTTTTGGTCTAGTACTGGCCTGATTTTATCAAGTTCCATAAGTTAAAAGAAGTTAATATATGAGTGTTGTTTTAGAAATAAAAACTGTTAAATGATCATAGAGCATTACTCTAAGAAGGCGAGTATCGCTATCTTCAAGAACACGGATTTTGTCATTCTAGGCCTTACTTTCCTGGGGAAAAAATAGGGAAAACAATCAGTGTCACGCGTATCATGTTTCGAATCTATTTAAAAAAAGATATGAATGAATGTCTTACTTCTCGACAAAGTATGCGAACGGGGAGAAGATGACAGTAGCAACTGCATGGCGATACACAACCAAAATCCAATGACTGAATCCTTGTTTCAATGAAACAAGGGTGATTATGTACATTCCTGCATATCCAAATTGCAGGGCAACCATGGCCAAATAAGGCTTCATTTTGTCAAATAGATTTTGGATTGCCATTGCTATTTAGCTTCTCTCTTGCTCTCTAGCTAGCTAGTTAGTTCCTAAATCTTTTGAGTTTCGAATGTGCATGGTTTAGAACATGGGGTGTCACCTTTTATACACACAAAAAGCATAGCATAAAAAGAAAGAGAATTCTTTTTGTGCTTCCATTGTGGTTAAAGAGAGTATACCCTAGTGTGACTAGTGTGATATTGGCGTGTACGTCTATTTTAACCACCTTAATTTGAGAAAACAACGCCTAACAAACAATGTAGTTAGATTGTAGAGTTAATATCACCTTTAAAAATAGTAGTACTTGCTTAATTAGCGTAGACTAGACAAGAATTGTAATGAAAGAAGAATTTACTAGTTTAGTTTTAAAGAGTTAATAATGTTACTTATATTAGAGTGTACACATCTATTTTAAAAATTATGTTCATGAGAGTTCCAGAATTAAGCAAATACTCTATTTTAAAAATTATGTTCATGTGTTGATATGTCAGACTGATATATCATCTTTAAGAGTAGTTCACGAGTAGCAACGACAACTCAAAGGTCTCGACTCTCGATGGACTATTGGATGACTATTATGTATTATCAGAGGAACTTAAAGACGTCATCACTAATAGAATTTAACGATATCAACATTAATCAATCGAAACTCGACCCTTGATTGACACGGTTACTTGTAGACTGTTCTATGAGTGATATGCTGATCCCACAAACTCAACGCTGTATTTTCCCAATGGAGTTTGCCCACACCTTGAGTGTACTAGAAAATATTCCAATTGGTAACTCATGATAGTTCATTAGCTTCTATCAAAACAAGCAAGCTAAACTCCCATTTTTTTAGTTTTGAGTAAGTTTTCTGAAAGACGGTCTTATGGAAAGATTAAAAGAGACGGATAAATATTAAAAGTTATATACAATAAAATTGGAGGTTTTATTAAGAACATCGGTGATATAATTATAAATAAAAAATGATATAAAATGTTCACTCATAAAACATTACTGATGTTGTTTAAAACATTATACATATACTTATGAATATCAACCCGTCTTTCAGGTATTTCACTAATATACGTCTCTTTCAAGGCTTTGTGCATTTTTCATGTATATAGATCTGAAAAGAGACTACTAATTTTAAATTATTGGTTGGTTACTTCTTACAATAATGATTCAATGATATATATTATGGATGGTGAAATGTTGTGCCAATCCTAGCTTAATTTGTGTTACCTTTAAGACTCCTTATCCATCAAATTAAAAGTAGTAGTATCAAGTTCATAAGCAACTAGAATCTTTGCTTATGTATTGATTGAATTTTCTCCGTGGAATTGATAAAGGTGTTTGTAGTGAATCTTGTAAGGGAAAGCATTATTGTTTTATACTTCCTCTGTCCCGTCCCATATTACCCACTTTGACTTTTTCCAGATAACAGTGTCCAACTTTGACTACAAATTAATCTTAAATATCAAATGTAAAATGTTCAATTAAATTATATTATGAAACTTTAGTCCTTAAAGTATCATAATATAATTTAATTGTACATTTTACATTTACCGTTTAAAATTTATTCGAAGTTAAAATGGTTAACATGGGACGGGACGGAGGAAGTAGGCGGTATCTCGCAAAGTGGTAATAACAATTTTTGGCCACAAATGCACGAGTTTAGTGCGTTGTGATTCATTTGTGGATGATGAATGGACACTAATTTCCTTCAAAATGGCGTACATGATTCATTTGGATTATGGAGAAGATTAATTGTGCTTGTTTAATTGTCCTCTTACTTTAATTGTCCAGCTTGCGTCACTAGCTGTGGATATCCAATATATATTTGTGAATGTTACGGGAGTCGTGTATCATGAATTCATAACATTTTATTGCGTTGCACCACACTTGTACCCGGGGGCGTAGCTACATGCGTTGCCCTACCCTTTCTTTCTAATTTTTTTTAGTGTAACTCCGTCGACATTTTAACATTTCGCTTTACCTTTTTAGTGTGAAATTCTATATATCTTTCTTATAATATGCTTATTTAGTTGATTTTCGATTAAAAAGCATCATTATATGTTGTTGTTGATGTTGTTATTTTTATTATTATTATTATTATTATAATATTTTGTTTATACCGACATGCGATTATATCTAACTAGAATCCGCGTAACATGCTACGCGTGTTACTACATTATAATTTTCTTTATTTAAAGTTATTTTTTTATTTACAAACATGACATACATATTCAGCTTAACTTAACTAATTAATGTGAAAATGAATGATGTTTATATACATTGACTCAGTCTGTCAGTCGTATGATCCAGGCGCCAAACTTATATACACTTGTAAGTGTATAAGATTTTATTCTCAAAAATTTTAAGTTGCAAAAGCCAACCATTATTTTGGTGGGATATATGAGTTTATTAACCATTTAATTTTCATTTATAAGTTCACTCAACGCCTTATTGGATGAGTATTTTAGCCGAATTTTAACCATGAAATACCCATAAGCTATGTTGGCATTTCTATTGAGTTTCAGTGACATCTTACGCTTAAATCAAGAGGTCGATTAATTGGTTATTGGATATGCCATAACTCAGTAGAATCAACAATAAACTATCTTTCTTGTCTATCGACTCCAATTAAATATAAAAAGATCAATTTGCACACTAATCCAATTTCTAATTCAACTCGAAAGAAGTCAATCAATTATCATAAAATAACGATATTAATTACCTTCATAAACTTATTCCATTATTTGTAACTGGTGCCACAATAACTTAGCTTATACAATCACTTCACTTTGCTTAATGAGTCCAGAATCTCCAGATTAGAGATCTAAAGTCCGGTTTACACACTAAAAAACATTGAATACCAACAAACAAGATAAAAGATAAATTGAAAGAGGAACATTGAATACCATCAAACAAGATAAAAGAAAATTTTGAAAGAGGAATTGAGTTCAGGCGTAAATGAGCTTGATCTACATACAGCAAGTAATTTGACATGACTGGATTCATCATCCTCTCCAATTTCTTCCCACATAATCCACCCAATCTTCACCAAAACCAAATCCAGTAATCCACCAAACTTTTCTATAATTCCAAAAACAATCTCTTCCACCTCACAAATGCACAAAATTCCTCTTCAACCTTGATATTAGTACTGGTCGTCTAGGGATCGGAGTTCGGATCTTAGTACTGTACTTTGCAGTTGTGGTGTTAATATTTCATTTTTTGAAGTTTTTTCTATTGGAAGCTAAGGGCAAGGCGGAAAATTGCATGAGATCTGGAAATATCTTGTAATGGAAGATGTGAATGTGGGCTCTGGGCCGACACGCGTGTTTTCGGGCTTCACACGCGCCAAGTTTTTGGTTATATTCTAATCTAATAATTAAGCTAGTAACTATCATTAGTCATTGACTTGTTTGTTAAGTAATTCAATGACACAACATATGCTAGTACGTACTATATTCATGATTTGGTGTTTACTGGTGTTTAGTTTTGAATCGGTTAATTTTCACTTTCAGATTGCCTAATCAGGTTTCTTTAGGTTCTCGTAAGGTTTTAACATCTTTGGCAAGTTGTAATCCAAACGGATTGATCATGAGTACCGGAACAAAGCCAGTATGTGAAAGTCCGTGTTACTAACTATAAACCGGACTATTTTCATAAAATGGATTTTTCTATTCTTTTCTTGAATATTTGAGGTAAAATAGAATACCTTATGCTCTGTAAGAGAACAAACATAGATAGTGCATGCCTTAGTTTCATAGTTATTGTAAGTGTGAGATTTATGGGTGTGTTGAACACACTCACAGAACTCTTATTCCAGTGTTCTGGAAACATTGAGTTTATTCAGTGTTCTGGATACACCGGATAATGTATCCCACTTTGGATATTTAATATGTTTATAGTTTTTACCTTTATTCGAAATCCTAATTAGTTTCACAGTTTTGGTAATATATATGTGCAGATATTTTAGAATAAAAGATCTCATAAAATCCAAGATGTATATATATACAAGTCGAAGTTAACAAGGAGTTTGAGTTCAAGTTGTTTCAGGCAAGGAAGATGAAGTATACAAGGATTCTACTTGCAAGATCATAACAACATTGATGTAGGACTCTACTGATTATTAGGCGGTTCACAATCTTATAAATAGAGAGTTTCACATCGAAGACAGATTACGTGAAGCAAGCAAGAAAACCTTGAGTTTATATCTCGTAGATTTGCGTATTTGTCATCCAGTTTTCTGAGTTGTGTCTAGACAGAATTCTATGTTTGTTTCAAAGATTGATAGGTAGATTGGTAGAGGTAACTCTTTACGATTACTCAGTTGTTTTGCATCTAGAGATATTCGCAAGAATAGATCTAGAGTAGTTCTTGTATTCATTATCAACATACGTATAGTGAATATTTTCGCCATGAGGCTCGGAGGATTATAGGAATATAATCTTCTAGAAACATACACAAGTGTCATCTAAATTCCGCTGCTGAACTGCTGTTTATTATTTATTTGTTTCTGTTTTACTCCTGTCAGCGATTTAGTGTGTCGAACACATCAGAATACTGCATTGCCAATTATGTGTTCTGGACATGTACACCAAGTCGCAGAATATAGTTGTATAGTACTAAATCCCGGTCCGATTGCATTTATAGTTATTCACTTAACAAGGTCCGTGGAAATTAAAATTCGTCAGCTCCATATTTTGGAGTACTTCTCCATGATGGAGAAGTGTACTCCTGTTTCATGACAACCGTTCAGTTTTAACTTTTTCGCAGTCAACAAAATTGAATTGGACCAAAATTTTCATTGAATTGGGGAAGTGTACTCCTTCCGCATGGTATAGGTCCAGGGCTGGCCCGGAGATATAGGGGGCCCTGTGCGAAATTTTAGTTGGGGCCCTAAAAATAATAAAAATAAAAGGAAAAATATTTAAGATAAGTAAAATAAAAAATTTACACCATCATGAATTTAACACAAGACCTTTTGTAAGTTAGATATTAACTTTACCACTTGGAGACTTAGATTTTACTAACTAGTTATTACATGGAAACGGAAATATATAATCTCAAATTTAAAATAGGGGATCTGAGCGGGCGGGTCCTGTATAGGTCTACGCCGTCTGACTGGGAATGCTCGTGCGAAATATCTCTGAATTAACCGTAAATTATGTTAATTAGAATATATAGTTCAGAATCAATATATGTGGGTGGGGGGGGGGCGGTATATATTGGTAGCTTAGTCATAAATAATGTGACATAATTACCTGGCAACACGTAAAAGGGAGTGATTCTGACTTCTAAAGCTTGATTTATAATTCGAGCACTTAAGAGACAAGAAAATGAAATTCTTTTTTAGTGCCCTCAATCGATTTATTTCAACTTTGCTAGCTGACTGTGTATATTTCTCTTGAATATTCCTGCTCATCAATTTGTTGTCAATTTATTCACTACATATTCCTATCTAGACGGCATTTTCGAACCGGCACTTGGCCCAAACGAATGTGTAGCAGTGAAGTTGTGTGTTTGCACTTTGCAACTTTGCATAATCACCGAAATGATGTCCTCTTTATTAATATCACATAGTAATTATAATGGGACATAATAAGTAGAAACACACAATGAGTGCAAATAATGTTCGCAACAACAGGATCCCTACTCACAACTCGAACAAGAGACGACGGTGGGTTGTTTCTTGGAACTCTTCAAAACGAAATCAAATCCAAGAAAGATCGAATGTATAGAAGTTGAACAGCGGGTGTCAAGACAGGCAGCTAGTCGGCATCAGAGTAAGCCAATAATTTAATAGAACACGGAGTAAATAACATGCGAAATTAAATGTGTGGTTCCCTTGATGTAGAGTAAAATGCGCTTAATCCACATGAAATGGTCATCGAGAGGTGCTTCATGCTTGCATGTATTGACTAAAAGTATATGTATATGGACGTGTAATGCTAAGATACCGAAGTGCACCAACGAAAGAGGTAGTAAAGTATCATCGGAAAAGAAGGCGCCATCACAAATAAATTTTGATTTTGCTATGATACCTTAAAGAAATTGTTTTTTCGCCACCATGTGTTTAGTGTGCGTGTTTGAATTGAATTTATTGGTTTTTTTTACAAGATATAAGTACACATGATTTACAAAATCATACTGTAATAATTAATTCCTTTAAGTCAAGAGATTTTGATGATTCTCAAACATTTTAAATAGAACTGTAGAAGGCCCTTTCAAGTTATAAATTGTTAACCTTGTCATAATTAACACTTTGAAAGTGTTTGATATAGAGTTAACAGTTTTGAATTAAGAAGAAGTTTAGTTATTTTTAATAAGATTTTAACTGTTATCCGAACACACTCCTTAAGATTTCATATGGTTATTATATATTTCAGTTATCAACAACTCCATGTACAATCATTGCATGGTTTTCACGAAATGAATCATTGTTTTTTAAAAACACACACTCTCTCTCTAAAAAATCTTACGTGTCTAGAGTTTTAATCACAAAAACCATATAATTTTTTTTGAAACGGTTAAAATATATTAAAAACTTTTGAACGAATGTTTACATGAATATAAAGAATGCTTGAAAGAGTAACTCAAAATTACATCTCAATCATAAGAAACATCCTTCTTAAAGCGCTTATTTCTTCATGCAATTTTTAAATCTGAATCAATGAATGGGCCGAATTGAATCAATCGAATCTGAATCAAACGAATCGTCAATCAAGAAATTATTTTGTAATCATAAGAACAATTATATGATGGTATATATAATCACAATCAAAAAAATATTATTTTGTCATCTTTCTCACACTCTTCCTACTCTTTTTCTGTCACTTTACCTTTTTATTTATTATTGTATAACAAACTTTAAAACCAACCGCGTGGAAAACAATATGAGAATAATAACTCGATTTACCTTTACCTTTTTATTTATTTGTTAAATTTGAGAAAAAAACTCAACGTTAGCTTCTGAGTTTAATTCTATTGTTCTGATATCTTCCAACAAAAGAACATGTAGATTTTTTGTTAGAGATGTACGTACATAGTATGTGAACCAGATTGTATGGTACTCTCAGGTTCCTGTAGTTTCTTATCTTAACTCACATTTTACGGTAGAAAAGAAGGGTAATTCAAATTGTAACTATACTCTTTATTTCATTGATCTACTAAAAGCCGTATTAAAAAGAAAGAAAGAAAAAAAGTTGAAAATAACTCAATTTGATAAATTTTCTTATTTTCCTCGTACAAAAGATCGGGTGTGTAAATAAATGATAAAATAATAATAATACTAATAACAACAACAACAACAACAACAACAATAATAATAATAATAATAATATGAATTTAATGAACTGAACTGAATGAGTTTTCAGTTGAAGAGAACAGAGCCTAAAGCGCTAAAACCGAAATTGTTAATGGCAAGCACCTATTTCACCCTACACCTCAAGTCTCAAGACCTCCAAAATAGCATCCAATCTCATAATCTACCACCTTTCACTTTTACTAAAGAAACTCCATAAACGGAATAAAAATCTCCAAGTATCTCGACCAAGAAAACTTCCATAGAGATTATCAATCAATTGAAGATCCCAAAACCATAAAAAATCATATATGAAGGGAAACTAATAAATGCATATGAAAAATACATGGAAATAAAACATTATTATGTTTCCTCGTGTTATGAATTGAGAGTTGCATAAAATTTTCAATAATTGTGTGAAAAATAGCATTTTTCACGAAGTAAACATTAATTCTTAAACTCAAGGGGAAAACATGATTCTGGTTGAAATGTATTTCATGACAATTGCGGTATCTTTTGGAGCCTATATCATGAATTATTTAAATAACTACCTTGTAAGGCTCACGTTTATGGTTTGGCTAACCTAAGTATATAGTGGCTTATAAGAAACCGTAAAAAAGAAGATGATAGTCAATTCAACCAAAGAGCAATGAAGGATGAGAAGTCAATAATCCCAAGAAGGGTGCATTATCAACGTGAAATAAAGAAGTTATCATGCTGGGCTTTATTTGTTTTCTTCGCCATGGAGTTCATCATTTTATCTGTTTTTGACCGATTTCCCTGTAAGTATTTTTGTCCGCATGAACAAATTTTATATACTTACTCCCTCTTCCCTAAAGAAGTAGCATCAATATGAATTTACTGGCCACCAAGTTTAAATTTCTGACTACGAAATACTACCAAGCTATAATGATCGAATGTTTACGATAATATGTAATGAAGATTTAAGAAGTGAAGCTTTTTGATTC
This sequence comes from Plantago major, assembly GCA_026545765.1. Classification (NCBI taxonomy): domain Eukaryota; kingdom Viridiplantae; phylum Streptophyta; class Magnoliopsida; order Lamiales; family Plantaginaceae; genus Plantago; species Plantago major. The sequence goes on along the minus strand of CM048839.1, from coordinate 1,327,297 downwards.
AACATAACTTTCTTTTATAAAGTCTTAGAATTGCATTAGTGAGAGATCTGATAGATGGACTGATATTATTATTAAGTATAAATATAATGTTCTAATAAAAGATTAGTAATGTTTTATTACATTTTTTGTGTATGTATGTCACCGATGTTCTTGATAAACACCATTAATATTTCTAGATAAGACCGTATTGTTTTTTTGTTATCTTTTAAATCTCTATAAAAAAATAGTATCTTAAAGAGACTTATTCAAGTTTCTTTGAATGGGTAGTGAACTTGTACCAAGTCACAACTTCAGGGCTCAAGCTTGTGATGAGTTATAGTGGAACGAGCGATACATCACAAACAAGTAAGTTTGTCAAAATATTATTGTATTTATACCCATAAAAGGGTGTTATGTAATCCAATATCCTTGGCATGACTCCGCTTTTATTTTCTTTTTTTTTTCGAAGTTGAGTATGCAACAGATAAGAAGTTTGAGACCGTAAAGTCCATTTATAATCTTAGCAACTCAAGATCGGATGTGTACATAATCAATGGAGACATGAGGATCAACTCCAATTCGAGTACCATTTTTGTGGATTCAGAAGACACAAGTTCTTGGACAATATGCCCTTATTCTCGAAAAATTGACAACTTTAAGAAGGTAGGGACAAGTAGGGAGTGGAAAATTCAAGCATCGCCAAATCTCAAACAGTTTCCAGTTTGCAAGAAGCAATTCAATGTTCCCGCTATCTTGTTCGATGCATCGTTCTCCACGAACTATTTTCATGCTTTTGCGGATGTGCTATTCCCTCTCTACGTAACGGGTATGCAATTCAACAGGTCAGTGGTCATTCTCATGTCCAGGGTTCCACCTACCTTGTTGCCCATGTTCAAATCCATCTTTGAAAAGCTCACCAAATATAATATCGTACATATTGACAAGGAAAAACAAGTCATTTGCTTCTCCAAAGTGATTGTTGGCCTTAAAGCTGAGAAAAACCTCGGCATTAATCCTCTAGTGGCTCCACATTATACCATTCAAGACTTCAGAAGGTTTCTTCGGAGCACATATTTGTTAAACAGAGGAACCATAGACGATTGTTACAAGAGACGGCCTAGAGTACTTATCATTTCTTTAAAAGATATAGCAGACGATTGAGAAACGGGCAAAAAATAGCCAAAATGGCTAGAGAACTGGGAGCAGATGTTTCTTTGAAAGAAATGGAATCGAGTGTTTCAACCATCGCACAACATGTGAATTCTTTCGATGTGATGATTGGGGTTCATGGTGCTGGACTTACTAACATGGTCTTTCTCCCAGATGGTGCAGTTCTTTTACAAATCGTACCGTTTGGTGTAGATAAGTTTTCACATGAATTCCTCGCAGAGGGCTGTGAAGGAATGAATTTGAGGTACTTGGAGTATATGACGAGTATAAATGAGAGTTCTTTGTTAGGAAAATATCCGCCTAATAGTGAAATATATACAGATCCTGATGGAATACTACTGAAGAAGGGACTGCGTGTGTATCATGAGATATATTTGGCCAATCAAGATGTAACTCTTGATGTAGATCGTTTTAGGCCAACACTTTTAAATGCATTAAAGCATGTTCTTCCTTAACATTTGAAGAAATTGCTTGTACACTGTTCAATATTTTATGTACGTATACTTTGATTTCTTATTATCTAGGATCTTAATCTTATATATGTGAATTTTGTTTGATCAATACCGTCAAGCGTCAATTGTAAAAAAAATAGGTAAACATGAGATGTTTAACCAAGTTGGCGAAGTAGATGTCAAAAAAATTTGGACTTGGCTTAGGGGTGTATTTCAAACCGAACGAAGACCTTAATGAACGTTTGTTCGTTTAACAAATGCCATGTTAAGTTCATGTTCATGTTCGTCGAAAATTTCGTCCCTTGTTCATGTTCAGTTCGTTATGGTTTCAGCGTGTTCATGTTTGTCTGTTAGTGTTCGCTGAAATCGTGTTCACGAACAGTTCGATTTGTTTGTTCGTTTGTTCATTTGTATTCGTTATTATAAGAAAAACTCAAAATTCAAGCTATAATATTAAAAAAAATCTAGCTAATGTCTCCAAAAACTATTTTGGTAAAGAAAAGAACACTTTAATTAAAAAAACTAATTCAAGTGCAAAACTTCAATTAACAAAACTATTTTGGCTCGGTTTGAGCTGTGTGAAAATTGAAATGTGTATTATATTTTAATACATACATTTTATATATATATATATATATATATATATATATATATATATATATATATATATATATATATAATAAATATAATTTGTTCACGAACAGTTCGCGAACTACCAAACAATAAATGATGTGTTCGTGTTCGTTTATTACCGAACATGTTCACGAACTGTTAGGATATGTCAAACTCGAACACTAACTGAGCGTTGACTGAAATTTTTCGTGAAATTTTCACGAACGTTCGTTTTATTTACACCCCTAGCTTGGCTAATTATAGTATTATGTCGCAATGTACTAACCTTAGTACTCCACTCAAAATTGGACAAATGGCATAATCTAATAATAAAAATTAATTTATTAACAATTTTCATAATTTATATAATTTTGAAAATACAAATATACATAATTACAAAAACCACCCCTCCAAATAATATCTTTATATTTTCAACCCCAAATTTGTCCTTCTTCTCCCAAACTCACCATCGCCTTCTTCAATTATCACCACCACCGCCATAGCCACCGAAACTCCGACAAATCAATTTTTCAAGTGATAAGAAACTCTGCCACCATGGAATCAATGGCTGAAACCATGGAAGCTCATGATAAAGCTTCCATGGCAACCATGGATGGAAGCTTTCGAGCTTCCATGGTGGGCTGCCATGCTGGAAGCTCTTCAAGCTTCCATGGATAATAGTAATGTGATGATAACTTGGAAGGATTCCAGTTAGCTAGAGACAGTGCTAGAAGATCTACAAGATCTACTTACTCCATGGGAGAGTCTCAGATAACTGTTTTTGCTCTGAATACTGCAGAAGAGGTGGAGTATGAAGAACCAAGATCTTATAGTGAAGCTGTGTCATGCAAAGAGAGAGAGATCTGTGGCTATCAGCTATGCAAGAGGAACTTGCATCACTAGATAAGAATGATACTTGGGTCCTAGTCCCTAAACCTACTTCACAGAAGATTGTTAGTTAAAAAGCTTCCATGGAAGCTTTATCATGAGCTTCCATGGTTTCAGCCATCGATTCCACGGTGGTAGAGTTTCTTGTCACTTGAAAAATTGATTTGTCGGAGTTTCGGTGGCTATGGTGGTGGTCGTGATAATTGAAGGTGTGGTGGTGAGTTTGGGAGAAGAAGGACAAATTTGGGGTTGAAAATATAAAGATATTATTTGGAGGGGTGGTTTTTGTAATTATGTATATTTGTATTTTCAAAATTATATAAATTATAAAAATTGTTAACAAATTAATTTTTATTATTAGATTATGCCATTTGTCCAATTTTGAGTGGAGTAATAAGGTTAGTACATTGCGACATAATACCAATTAGCTGTAAATAAAGCGAACGTTAATGAAAATTCACGATCGCTCGATTAAATGTTCGAGTTGACCTATCCTAACAGTTAAATGAACATGTTCGAATAACGAACACATCATTGTTATGGTAGTTCAACATATATATATATATATATATATATATATATATATATATATATATATATATATATATAATACACATTTTAATTTTCACACAGCATTACACGTAGGTCAAATCGAACCAAAATAGTTTTGTCAATTGAAGTTTTGCAGTTGAATTAGTTTTGTTAATTAAAGTGTTCTTTTCTTTACCAAAATAGTTTTTTGAGACATTAGCTAGATTTTTTTAAGATTATAGCTTGAATTTTAAGTTTTTCTTATAATAACGAATACAAATGAACAAACGAACAAACAATCGAACTGTTCATGAACACGAATTCATCAAACACTAACAAACAAACATGAACACGTTGATACCTTAACGAACTGAACATGAACATGAACTGAACATGACATTTGTTAAACGAACAAACGTTCGTTAAGGTCTTCGTTCGGTTCGAAATACACCCCAAAGCCAAGCCCAAGTTTTTTGGACCTCTACTTCGCCAACATGGTTAAACATCTCATGTTTACCTATTTTTTTTCTTTTTTACAATTGACGCTTGACGGTATTGATCAAACAAAATGCACATATATAAGATTAAGATCCTAGATAATAAGAAATCAAAGTATACGTACATAAAATATTGAACATAGTGTACAAGCAATTTCTTCAAATGTTAAGGAAGAACATGCTTTAATGCATTCAAAAGTGTTGGCCTAAAACGATCTACATCAAGAATTACATCTTGATTGGCCAAATATATCTCATGATACACACACAGTCCCTTCTTCAGTAGTATTCCATCAGGATCTGTATATATTTCACTATTAGGCGGATATTTTCCTAACAAAGAACTCTCATTTATACTCCAGTACCTCAAATTCATTCCTTCAAACTTATCTACACCAAACGGTAAGATTTGTAAAAGAACTGCACCATCTGGGAGAAAGACCATGTTAGTAAGTCCAGCACCATGAACCCAATCATCACATCGAAAGAATTCACATGTTGTGCGATGGTTGAAACACTCGATTCCATTTCTTTCAAAGAAACATCCGCTCCCAGTTCTCTAGCCATTTTGGCTATTTTTTGCCCGTTTCTCAATCGTCTGCTATATCTTTTAAAGAAATGATAAGTACTCTAGGCCGTCTATGGTTCCTCTGTTTAACAAATATGTGCTTTGAAGAAACCTTCTGAAGTCTTGAATGGTATAATGTGGAGCCACTAGAGGATTAATGCCGAGGTTTTTCCCAGCTTTAAGGCCAACAATCACTTTGGAGAAGCAAATGACTTGTTTTTCCTTGTCAATATGTACGATATTATATTTGGTGAGCTTTTCAAAGATGGATTTGAACATGGGCAACGAGGTAGGTGGAACCCTGGACATGAGAATGACCACTGACCTGTTGAATTGCATACCCGTTACGTAGAGAGGGAATAGCACATCCGCAAAAGCATGAAAATAGTTCGTGGAGAACGATGCATCGAACAAGATAGCGGGAACATTGAATTGCTTCTTGCAAACTGGAAACTGTTTGAGATTTGGCGATGCTTGAATTTTCCACTCCCTACTTGTCCATACCTTCTTAAAGTTGTCAATTTTTCGAGAATAAGGGCATACTGTCCAAGAACTTGTGTCTTCTGAATCCACAAAAATGGTACTCGAATTGGAGTTGATCCTGATGTCTCCATTAATTATGTACACATCCGATCTTGAGTTGCTAAGATTAGTACAATGCGACAGCACTAAAGTTAGTACAATGCGACAGCACTAAAGTTAGACATCCCCAAAAAACTTTCATTGTAAGACGTATGGTGTTCAATTACTCCTTCATGGTGTTAATGGGCTAGTATTAAACGGGCCCGTCCGACCCATTAATTAAGCAGTCCCGGCCCGAACTATTAGAATAGGCCCGTGACCGGCCTCGACTGGATATTGGGGCTTTATGGGCCACCTATTTCATGGCTCAGCCCAGACCGAAAAAGCCTCGTAGCCTGGCCCAAATCGCTTCAGTCCTGTTGGAAAGCCTTTTTTTTTTTTTTTTTTTTGAGCAAAAAGCCCAATATATTCAGGAAGCATATTATATGGTATTTAGCTTGAATCGAAATTTATTAGTTGGACCAACACATTTAATTTAAATTCGGTTTAAACATTTTTTATTCCATTAATTGGGTATTACTTAACCCGTCCCGTTAAAAGATTTACGTTTGCTTTATTGGGCAAGAAAATAAGGAAAATGGAATATTTAAATAGAAAAGTAATAAAAAATGAATAAAAATTGATAGTGGATTGTTAATTGGAAAATTGAGTATTATCTAAATTGAAAATTAATAAAGAATGAATACAGTAGAGATAGTTTGTTGGTAAAGATGTAAATATAAGTGTTTTATGTGGGTATTAGTTTAGTGGGATATAGTAAAATTATCAAAAATGAAAATTAGAAACATTGAAACAAATAAAATAGTAAAATGAGAAGTTTTTGTTGAGATGGAGAAATTACTAGCTATACAAGGTCCATGGTCCATACTCAATCGTAGTCCATAGTGAATACTCACTTGTAGCTAGTCCAGAACATGACACCTCGAGTGACTAATTACACTAGTGCACCATTAAAAAACTTTGACATCGTTTCGTTTAGAATCCAAGCTCCTTCCATTACTTTATAGATCTGGCGGCCGTCGTTCATTATGTTTATCATGTCTTGTTGTTTTACGGATATCTTTTATGAAAAAGAAATGTGCAAAAATTAAAAAAGGATCACAGTATATACGAGTCGCAATGCCATTTTGCCAACCAACGGTCACCTATAGGCTATAGTGTCACAACTCACATCATATGTGATATGTGGTTTAATTCCACGTACATCAATGTGTAGAATCCACATCTGATGTGGCTGAAAACTGCAATAGGGATAGAGTGCATAATATCTCACAAACCGTTCTTCCATATTGCTGTAATATAATCACTCACGTAATGCTACCATATCAAATTATGCCGAATTATGCCATTCGGTGTAATTTTTTCATATTTGTCTTCAAACTCATCTGAAAATCCGAATACTTTCTCTCCTTACCGACACTAAAATGTTGGAAATTAATATATTATATATATCATGGCTAATTGTACATGTGGAGTGCATACATTTACCAATTCCAGTTTATTTGTAACGTACAATTCTACACCATTAGTTTTTGTTCCAAGCACGAGAATCATACATGGAGTAAAACTATTAGGTATGAAAGATCTATTTCTCTATATGAAATGATTTTTTGATTTTGAATGTTTTCAATACTACAAATGGTGTAGAACCATTTGTCCTTAAGCTAAATACTGCTATATTTGTTTAAAAAGAATTATATTTAACAAGTAACACGTAAGTATTCGTGAAAAAGTATATGTGATATTTGAAAATATTCGATTAAAAGGTAATCAAATCGTTTGAAGTAATAAAAAAGTTATCTAGAATATTAATGTAACGCTCAGACTTAATAAATGTGGCAAGGCTACTCAAAGAGTAATTTTATAGTACAACAATCCGTAACATCATGTACTTGCAATGATGAGCATTAAATTATTAAAATATCCAAATTTTTAACGAAATTATTTAATTTATTTATGGGTGATGATTAACGATTTTCATGTTGTATTATGTTCATAACCAACCTTCTTTATTTAAATATATAATATTATTCTTCCTCTCTCTATTGTATCATTTATACATTGGTCAGTTTACTAGTATTTGGCATTCACCACACATTGCAAAGAGAAATGTCGAATCATAAGATGATAGTCGACAAAAATGTGCATTATTATTGTGAAATAAAGAAGTTAATATGCCAAACTTTATTTGTTCTATTTTTCGTGGAATTCATCCTAAGCTCCATCTTCAACAAACCTCCACGTGAGCCTCTCCATCTTCCTTCCTTTCGTGGTAGTTTTGTTTCTATTTTAGACGACCAGTGGCTAAGTGGTGTTTTGTTTTTGGTCCATGTATTGCTGTTGAAACTCGAACACTTCTGGTGTTCCGATTATTTTGTAAATTAATAAAACCGTTTAACTTCTTCTTCTTCAAAAAAAAAAAAAAATCACTAATAACATATATCCTAATTGACTTTAAGTTGTTTTTTGGCGATCAGTGATTTTGCAGCAGGTGATGACTTCAACAATCAAGAGGTTGACCATTAATGAGATTATAGAAAATACAACGCAAACGAGTAAGTTTCTCACACAATTATTATGTTACTTGCAATCTAACTGTGTTTAAGTGACAATAATATTCAAGATATCTTATTCTAACAGATAACCAGTTTGAGATGAAGAAGTACATTTATAATCTAAGCAACTCGAGATCCGATGTGTATAAAATGAGTGGAGATATAAGAATCGATAGCAAATCCGATACAATTTTTTTGGAATCACTGGAACGAAGTTCTTGGACCGTAAGACCTTATGCTCGAAAACTAAATAATTCTGAAACGCCTTTTAGGGCTTGGAAAGTTCAACCATCAACCAATCTTAAACAATTCCCCAATTGTGATAAGAATTCAAGTATTCCTGCTATCTTGTTTGATGGAGCGTTCGCTATAAACTATTTCCATGCCTTCACAGATGTGCTATTCCCACTCTACGTAACGAGTATGGAATTCAATCGAACAGTGTTGTTTCTTATATCCAGATCCCGACCTATGTGGCTGACCAAGTTCAGTTCAATCTTTGAAAAACTCACCAAATATGATATCGTGAATATTGATGAGGAAACTCAAGTGCTCTGCTTCTCCAACATGATTGTTGGCCTTAAAGCTGACAAAGAGCTAGACATTGATCCTCAAGTAGCTCCACATCACTCCATTAGAGATTTTCGAAAGTTCCTTAGGAGCACATATTCACTGAAGAGAGAAACAATAGATGATTGTTACAAGAGACGACCTCGGGTTCTTATTGTGTCTAGAAAATATGGCAGGCGCTTGAGAAATGGGAAAGAATTGGCAAACATGGTTAGAGGAATGGGAGGTGACGTTATTCTGGAAGAAACTGGATCAAATATTTCATACACCGCGCAATATGTGAATTCTTTCGATGTGATGATTGGGGTTCATGGTGCTGGGCTTACCAACATGGTCTTTCTCCCGGATGATGCAGTTTTCGTACAAATCGTACCTTTTGCTATAGAAAAATACGCACAAGAATTCTTTGGAGTGCCTTCTGGAGGAATGAAATTGAGGTACTTAGAATATAAAATTACTCTAAATGAAAGCTCATTGTTAGGAAAATATCCGCCTAATAGTGAAATTTATACAAATCCAGATGCAATTCTGAAGAAGGGAGTTCCCACATTTTATAAGATATATATGGGCGATCAAGATGTAATCCTTGATTTAGATCGTTTTAATGTTACACTTATGAATGCAATGAAACTTGTTCTTCCATAATTTTTGGAGTCTATAATACAAATAATACCTGTTTGGATCCACCAATACGGATGTAGTAACATAAGTGCAGACACTTGCATGTATATCAATACGAAATCCTCAAAATTCTTATGGTAATCGTCGAGGAGAATATAAATATATGCAATCATCTCATCACATAGTATGTCGATCATATTAGTTATCATACATACAAATTCACTGTCGATTAGCATGAAATGCAACATGAGAAACAAATAAAAGTATCCTATGATTTATATTTGAATCGCAAACAAGTGCGGTCAATGTTTTTAAATACCATGTTAACGGTCTGGTTAAACTTTAAAGTTATTGAGTCGCACGTTGACTACGAAACCCGATACTTAGGGCTTGATTGGTTGGTTGTATGCGATTGACAATTCAGGTCATGTTCAAATTGCATATTCATACTAGGATCCCTATACATTTTACATCACACATCAAGGCGTTTGAGATGGCAATTCGGTAAAATCGTACTGGTGGCTAAGAGAAGGGGGTGCAGATGGGTGCGATCGCACCCCTAACCCTCCGACAGACCTTTATATATCGCCTATTAATTTTATCTTTTTTTTGTCGAGTGGTATAAACCCAATGTTTTATCGATGAATATAATTGTTAGTCATACTCTACTTATCATTTTCAACTAATATGTTACTTACTCCGTCCCACAACAAATGTCCACTTTCTATTTTTGTCGGTTAACATTTTTCAATTACTCGATTAAATTATATAATGAAACTTTAGGACCTAAAGTTTCATTATATAATTTGATTGAGCAATATACATTTACGGTTTAGGATTAAATCCGAGTCAAATTTGAAAAATGTTGGTCGAAAATCAAAATACGTTCGTTTTAATTTATGAAAGAATACTAAAGATTTGGAAAATTTACGTCAATTCGATTCTAAATCCGAGTTCGATTAACCAGAGTTTATATATCTTGAAAAGAAATTTGCATCTTGCACTCCCTGAATCGTACGGAACTCGCAAACTGTGTTTGGACAAAATACACACTAGCAATCAACTCCTCGTATGGTCAACCATTAAATCGTACATGGGTTAGATAACAGTTTGACACTTTACCTTGCACACAGACGGAAGAAGCAGAAACAATGGCCGCTAAGATGATGATCGGAAATGCCGCAGCGAGACCAGAAATACTCTACCATTTCCGGCCCTGTGTGAAATTAGTTCATAGAAACGCAAAAGGTTCATCAATACTGAAAATATCATCATCTAATTTCTCTTCAGCTTCTTCAGCCGAAAGAAAACTCCTTCTCTACTCTAAGCCCGGATGCTGTTTGTGCGATGGCCTCAAAGAAAAACTCGACGCTGCTTTTTCTCTTTCCGGCCCCAATTCTATCAGCGATGTCCAATTACAGGTACTTATTCAATTCTAAGCTAGATCTTTTATGGGTTTTGTGAAATTATGTTAAAAAAATTGTTGCTTTGGATTCTTGCTCTTGTATTCTGAAAAGTTAGATTATGGGTTTTGGTGAATTAGCTAGAGCAGTTAAACGTTTAGTAGGAATATCTCATAGTATTATCTCTAGCAAAAGAATTTGATTCCAGCTTGATATAGCTGTTTGGTAATGTGGTATTGGCTCTTTGTAGATAAGGGATATTACCAGTAACCCTGAGTGGGAGAGCCGTTACCAGTACGAGATACCGGTGCTGGCTAGAGTCAGGGAAGATGGCACAGAGGTTTGGTGTTTTTTTCCTTTCTTTAACCATTAATTTGCTATCCTTGTTTGTTTGCTTCTTTGTGTGTGGTTGCTTGTCTAAGTTGCTAATAGAGGTATTGGACATTGCTTACTAGTAGTTTACTACACCAAATTTTGGCTACTTCGAATTTGAGGTATGTGTAAAGCTTAGCAGAATGTGACCTATACAGGTGAAAAGGATGGATTCCGAGGTGGAATCGTTCAGTAAGAACATTGCTTTAAACTGTGCATTATTTTTTTACGTGGAACGGGGAGTTGAAATTGATCAAGATAAGCATCATTGATGTGCCTTTTTTCAGAATCCTACAGGATTAATAAGTCTATTTTTCAACCTAAATTTACACCTCCAAGTAAAGTGAATGTTTCTACTGAGCCATGACTCTGTGAAGCTGTTTGTCGAGGAGAAAAAAGAGTTAAGAAGCTCATCAATTACAAGGCGAGTGTTTAGACACACAGACCTGAAACACAAACATTACATGTGTCTACTGTATAGGAATGACTGGAAATCTTAGAATTTTCATTTGCAACCTTAAGTTTCATCTTTATCAACCCATCATGCGTAAGAGACCTGCAATTTATGCCTTGGATTGGTGTCCATGTGTTGATAGCATGACTTTATGAGCTTTTTAAATCTTTCTTTCTCATCAACAAATGTCTTCCTGCAATTCCTAGCAGCAGTTCTGCTTGTAATAAGTGGCAGTTTAGATGGCAAGCAAACCACTGATTAACCATGTAAAAGCTGAACATTCTACCTTTTTTTTAAAGGATTCTCATGAATAATTATGATATAAAGTTATCAACCTACGCGCCTCAGAACAATAACTCACAATAATTATCCTCTTTATTCCCACACACAACAGACCTTGTATTTTTGTCAACACACAATGAGGAGACTACTTGTAGTGGCAATTTTTAATAATTTGTAATGAGACGCATGTTCAGGGCCAAGATGTTCGTCTGCTTTAACTGTCTACACCCTGTGAATTTTTGCCTATCCATCTCTGGTGGAGTTTCTTTCTTTTTGAATATCTTTTGCCTAATTTATGATTTCGTGAAAATTCATGAATATACAAAACTGACACATGCAATGACTGAACCTTGCTAACTTCTTCCTTAATACACACAAGCTAACACAAGGATGGTTATAAATGCTAAGCCTACATTATAGTTTCAATCAGTGCATGTACATTTGTTTCGTTCTTGCACTATTTTCTAGACCTTGTACATTTTATTCTTACTTTCTTTAAACATGAATGCCTATTAACTGGGAAGAAAAGTTAGTGACTTAGTGCTATCGGAGTGTATGCTCACACACCCCGAATCGCCATATCGGCACATTAACTTTGCACTCCTACGAGCTGATTAACAAGTAGCATTCTTATAGTTTTACTTCCTTTTACCAAGGATGTGTCCATTCATTATATATATGCTTTCACCAGTAGATCATGTTGAAAAGCTCAATAATGTTCCGGGTAAAATCTATATTTTAACCCAAAAGTTAGTGCGTTAGTACTATGTTATTTGTGAACACTAAACAAATAAAATAGATAATCAAGAAAAAATAACACATAAAAACCAATAGAATGTTGCACAGTGGCAGATGGGTGATGAGAGGACAACAATGAGAGCTCTCTAGTTGATTGAGATCACCATTGGCAGATCCATCTTGCATGTGGATCCCTGCGTTGTGATGGAGCAGTTTGTGATGTGGAAGTTTGTGGCTTTCACCTGTGGTATAGGGAGATGAACAGGTAGTTCTCGGTCTACTGCTTGTAACAGAGATGAGAGAGGCAAAGGTCTAGAGATGTGAAGGGTATGACTGGTTGAAATTCAGATTATGGGATCTACTCCGCTGGAAAGTTTGGGGGTACATTATGGTTTAAAGTTAAAACTCAAGTTAGTGGCTTCTGGAAGGTCGTTTCAGTTCATTGAATCAGCAACCTCCCGAGTCCCGAATACGATCATGTTGCACAAAATGTGAACTGCTGTATCTCATGACTTTCTTTAACTAAAGAAACATCAATGTGTGGGCATGGATTTTCTCTCGTTTTTTCTCATTTAACACTTTGACGGGGGTCTGTGATGACATTTTCTCGAGCGAAGGGGCATGGTTCATGAGCAATTGTTAAACCTTGATATATTATTACTCCAATTTTCTTTTTCTGAGATACTAAATAACAAGATCTCTTCATTTATAAATCGATATACATGTATTTATAGTTCTGTTTCTTCTCTGCCTTCTGTAATGAAGTCATGCAATAATAAACTCTATTAACCGAACTTGTTGGAAGTCGAATGCAGTAATACCATCCTCGCATTTGCCAATCCGTTACTCCTCAGTAGTCTTTGTGCATGCAAACTCTGTTTTTAAATTTTTCATTGAGTTTTTAGCTTTGAGATGTAGTATGCTTTAGTTTTTACAAATATTCTGCAAATGCACCTTTTCCAAACCTTAGTTTTTAGTTATATAGTAGGATAGAATCATTCATCCCAACTATGAGGTTTCATCTTGACGTGTTTCTATTCTGGCAGGATCGGCTCTACTAAATGAATTTTGCGCAAGTTCTGAGAATCAATCCCGATTCTATTTTGATTAATTTGCTTTATCTTAAGTTGGCTTAAAAGCATCATGTTATGTTTTATTCAGGAGACACTACCTAGATTATCACCTCGCCTGGGAGTTGAGCTTGTCCAGAAAAAGATAGCAGCTGCATTTAGCAAAGAAACCACAAAAGAAGGGTAAACTCTTTACCTTTTTGTTCTGTTAGAATCGAAAGGTGTCTTTCGTTTTCTATTTCTAACTTTTACTTTAAACTGGTTCTGCAACAAATCATATTTATGCAAGTGGACATGTATGTATTCTTTCTTACACAGGAAATATATTCAGTTAGTTTCAATACGGAATATACTTGCCTAGACTGCGTCTAATTATTAGTTTTGGGAGATTGAATCTTGGGGGTTGGTTAATTTCTTGCTCTTGCATTATTATTTAAATTTCTTTGCTTTCACGTAGTTGACATATCATTAGTCCCCAATCACACTATTTTGATGTCTATAAATCTAATTCTATTCGATCAATTAGAACTTGCACGAAAAGCTTGAACTGGAAGCACACACTAGAGAAAAAGAAAAAGGGAAGATGTCTTATTCACACAGCTAGAACTTGAACAATCTATGGTACATTGAGAAGGATGAATTTGAAAGTGAATGTCAAAACATGGTAAGCTCCTGAAATGATATTGTACTTGTACAGTGTAGACTTGGATTTTGTAAACTGAACAAAAGTTCAACAGTGGAGAAATGGCATATAAAAACCGTCCAAAGGAATTCAAAAGAGCTCGCACGGTTATGAGCTTTATTAGTTTGAGTACCCTACCTGCCGTAAAATCCTGACTCCGCCACTGGTCGATATATAACAATGAAATAGACACTCTCCATAACCGTTCAAATTAAACGTATGTACCTACGACACTTTGAAAAAATAATAAATAAATTGAGACGGACACACTATTACTAGATTGAGGTTTTATAAAGGGTTGAATTTCTAGTTTCCTGCTGTGTCATTGCTTTCACATACTCCCTCCGGTCCATTAAAAGCTTTCTAAGGAGCTACTTTATCTTAGTTTAAGAAAAATTAGTTAAACTCCATCCATTTCAGAAAAAGTGTTACATTTTACTATTATTAATCGTTTTTGTTTGACCATTAATTTTTAAACGATATTAATAAATAAATTATTAAAATTATATAATGAAAATTTAGTAATTAAATTTTTATTATATGATTTTATTAAACTATTTACTATTATCGTTTATGAGTAATTTGTGGTCAAACTCGAAGACAGTTGACCGGTCAAAGTCAAAATGTAACACTTTTTCTGAAATGGAGTGAGTATTAATTTGTGAGTGGTAGTATATTGATAAAGTTGTAAGTGGGTGATAAAGTAAGTGATAGAGTGAATAGAATGATGATAAAGTAGAAAAAAGAAAAAAAAAAGAATTAGACAGTGGTTTAAAAACTTTACTTTTTTTTTATAGGAAGTTTCCAATGACACACTAAAAAAGGAAAGTTAGGAAGTTTTTAATAGAACGGAGGAGTAGTTTACATTCATATATTTTTAGTACACATTATTAGCTCGAGAAGGTTGAAATCATAAAAATATGATACGAATGCAATAATTGAATGAGCTTGTGAACCCAGATTGTAAACTGGAGAATTAAATTATCTTCAAAACTATGAAGAAATGGGACAAAAGGATACAAGTCAAAGGAGATCGAGTTTCAACCAATAGCTCGTAAAGTTAGATTACATTGTCTACGTTCTACAATACAATACAATACAACAAAGGCCTTGGGCATACATACTAATGGATTTAGTTGGTGGTGCTTACCATACATACCTTCCCCCTATTCAACCCAACCCCCTTAATTTGGCCCCATACAAATACTATATCTTACTAGTATCTTTTACACCATCACTTTAATTTCTTCATTATTTTTCTATCTGCAGCTTCTTGGCTACTTCTCGCCACATTAACATTATCTAGCACAAGACACTTGTCAAAACCTTGCTTAGGGCTGTTTGCTTTAAGATTGCCTTTCGGCTTTCATATGTTTGTACTTCCATAATTCGTTCGAATTAGTAAACCAGAATCAAGACCCATACGTCTTGATCGCGACATGTAGTTCTAAGATTATGTTAATTGTTTGAGGTTGCGCGGCTTAAAAATTGATATTTTTAAATATTTTGAATTGCTAATAAGCCCATCTAGGGTAAGAAATATTCCTAGACCAGCCGGATCCAAGTAGTGTAAACTAGCCGAATTGAGTTTTTCCCTTAGAGCTTGGCTTGCTTAGTTTTAGTCAAGCACTATTCGAACATATAGATAGATAGATAGATAGATAGATAGAGAGAGAGAGAGGGGTTAGTGGTGTGTACGTTCCCCTAGAGTCGAGAAGGAAATTTAATATGTTAGTATATCTTATATTCGAGAAGTTAAGGTTTCAACACACCTCCCCCAACCTATGAAATAATTCAATCTTTATAATTTGGTTCCTCGGGGTTTCAAATTCTGGATCCATCCCTGAGTAATCTTTATAATTTGGATCCCTTAGAACACTGAAGTCTGAACACTAAAACCTATCTTGGTGATGTTTGAGGATGATTCAACATCAACTCAGTCGATCTCCAGCTCAATCGACCCGAGAGTGAACCGACTACGGAGTTTTTCCGCAAGCGGCTCCACTCCGTACACCCCTGACCTGCCAAAGAAAAATGGTCGCAAGCACTTGCATTATTATATGAATAGACTGGAGAGTTGCCTTGCCGCGTTTATGGAACCAATTCGCGTTTGACATTTACAAATGAATTGAGATGGTATATGGTCCTGCTAACAAATTCCATTAGCTGGCTATAGCTCAGCACCATTAAGAATCTGGCCTACAAATATACAATCCGGACAGAGTATCTTGTCAATTGTCCTTATTAATCTAATAGTACCAGTACAATCTGCTAGCCTGTAAGTAAGGTACGTACGGTACGTACGTACTCCTTTCCCACGGTTACATTGCATACATTATACGGACGGATATGGGTATGTTATCTCAAATGTTCCATAAATGTTGAATAGATGATCATTGGAGTTTGCAATTGACAGCTAATAAGGAGCAATTAATAAGTATACATACTTGGATCTATTTCTTCATGAAATTTCTCACCACTTTCTTCATGAATGTGACTGTTTTAAATGTCTGGTGAGTACCAAAAACTGCATATCCTCTATGAAATGTCATCATCTTTGAGCAGCGACGCACTGTGCGTGCAGCATTAATGGACAGCAATGCCACCTGATTCATTGATTAATTTTCTGTTTGGTATGATCATTCCTTTTCAGTGTACCCGTCCGTGAATTATTCCTGCAGGACAAAAGGTGTACCACCCGATTGCACGATCAATTTTCGGATCACATATCGGTTATCCTGTAATATTTCTCCTAGTGTGTTGAACTGGATGTAGTTAAGTTACTAATCAGTAGTTGAAGAAGCTAAGTAGAAGGGATGTTAATATGTGCAAGTTCGAGATATTTGATGAAATTATTTCAAGATCAGCTAAGGAAGTGAACTCGAACGAATGCTTATAAATATCAATTCGTTAGATCTGTGCTAAACTTCTCTGTCACTGTAACTCGCATGTATCAACAGGGGCGGACACAGTCATCCAGGATTTGAAGTCTGGGGGGCTAAAAAGCTACTCGAGGGTAATACTAGCTAAAATGCCCCTTGGGACTTTATCAGAATCGGGTCCGGCGCAGTTATGGCAGCGGGAGCAAGCGAATACAGGCTGTGTGAGCTGTTCACTGATATGTCCATTTTGGGGAAAATGGGTAATTCATTGTCACGCTGCAGCTTTGTGATGTTGTTCCTATTTATGACATGTGAATTAACTCTGTACTGTGGGATAGAAAGCATAGATGAACAATCTCATTACAACTGAAGTAAAAAGCTGGTCAGGTGAAAGTGTCATTGTCAAGTATTGAAGTCTGTCCAAATTAGAAAGTGGTACCGGATGGTACATAAATTTTGGTTTAATTTGCTACTAGCTGAGATGTAATGCAACCCATCACTTCATGCATGAGGTGCATGCATGTAGCTGCTAGTCTGAATCGAAAATGACCCCAATCCCAATCCGCGTCTTTTATGTTAATAACAATCTGCAATTCAACGCTACTTCCGGAAATCCTCAGATCTATGCTCAAGAACTCTAAAACACCGATTCCACCGAAAGTGCACAATCGAATAATGTAACACATAGATTTTGGTTTGATTTTCAGCTACATCCAAGGAGAGTATCAAATCTTCAACTAATCACCAATATAATACATATTACAAGAAGAATCGAAAGATCCTAGCAGTAACCTCTACTATCTGTTTTCTCCTCTCTGATTTTTAGAGATTTCTCTGAATTGTTCAACAAGAATTTACAATGAATTAGCTAACGGACGAACTAAGAGAGTTGATGATACTCCAATTATGATGATAATTTACCGCCTTCAATTGAGCTTTTAGGGATATTAAGCTTTCAAATTACCAAATCCAATCTGCTTTACTCGTCACAATCTTTACCCTCCAATTCTCCAGTCTACGGTGTTATCTGTCGTGTCTCCGCAACTCTAAGAATAACACCAACATTCATCAACCAGTGTGCTCACCACACTAACCTTTCTTCAGCAGATCATTTATCTATCATCTAGGAACTGAAATGAATTGGGTCTATACACTCGTGACCAATTTCAACCTCATTAGATAAATCATTCAAGTCGAATATGAAATTTGTCTTCGTGAAGATTTAGTTCGAATTAGAATCAGGTAGTTAAGTCCTCTAGCTAGATAATATTTGCATCAAACTGCAAAAGAAGAAAAGTACACATAGCAATCAAATTAAATCAAATAGTATAGTATAATAACAAGAACCCAAAGTGAATATCCAGATGTCCATTTTTGCACAAAAAGAATCTACACTAATTTCATCTATTAAGCTTCGGCGAAACACACATGACAAGTAAACAAATTAAGGTTACATGTAATGACAACTTTAACAATTATATTCTACACAAAGTGTTTGTTTGCAAGCATGAACAAGATTAGTAATTCCTCCGTTCCGGAACAAGTTTTTCACTTTGACTTTTTGCAGTTAAACTTTTTTTAACTACAAATTAATTTTAAACAGCAAATGTAAAATGTTAAATTAAATTATATAATGAAAATTTAGCCCCTAAAGTTTCATTATATAAAAAAATTAAACATTTTACATTTGTGGTTTAAAATTAATTAAATAAAATGGAAAGTTGTGAAAAATCAAAAGTGATAAACTCGTCTTTAGAAAGTAGTTAATTATGCTGTCAGGTATCAGAGAGCAAGACAAACAGCTAGCTCTTAGTCCGACAAGTTTGAGAGGTTAATACTTTAATCTTGTTGGAGATCGTCGATCGATCGCTTAATAATGATTTTGATTTCTAAATGACCAATTAGACGCACTCATTTAGTATTATTGTTCCCATTTGTATCTACGAGGAAGCAGAGAGTAGTACGGATTGACCCGACACTCTTCTTTCTTTTACTAATTAAGACACCTCCTTTTGCCGTTATATTTTCTATTAGGTGCTGAATCTCAGAGGGTTTATTACATATTATACGTGTAAATATTATGACAATGTTGTAATTTCCCACATCATTTGTGTGATGACCGTGCAACTTATATGATAAGGACTTTTAAAGGGTGATTGTCCATCTTTATATACTTTATCACATAATATGAATCTCATACTGCACTGGTTTTATTTTCATTCCATTATAAACATATACTAAATTCGTTCCATTTTGAGCTCTTGCTCTTGGCACTTTTTGAACTCCGATATGCCTAGGGGGAGCTCTCGATAGCATTGATATTGAGCTCTTGCTCTTAGTTAATGACAATACCCGAATTCAGAACTTTCAATTTAGTTCGACTGCAAAACGTTAAACCTTGTTTGTTGACCTAACAAAAAACAAGCCTAGGTAAATGACTCGGCGGCAGTCGTAAGTCCCCTGAAAAAGTAAGGTGGGTTCCATTTATACCCATCATGATCAAATTCTAAAGCTTATCAATGATTTCAAGGCTACTTTTGTTTTGACGGTGTGGGTACTAGGTAAAACTATTATTCGTGATAATTAGGTGAAGTATAAGTTAGAAAATCTGAGGTTCCTTCCTGTTTGTTTCTATACGAGGCATGTTATCGGTCGTGTGCAATTGATTTTTTGATCATGAAAGCAAAAGGTCGAGTTTCTTTTAGTGGGAACATAACATACTCATATAGTACTACAAGAGATTCGAATCACATTGCAATCTACAAGGGAAAAAATAGAAATAAGAAAGAAATCCTCAATCCAAACAAAAGCATGCAGCTTATTAATTCAGGTGGTTTAACTTGTGAGCTTACTAATATCAAATGCCCTCCGAACCAGATTTTTCCCTAGCAACAATATCACATATAAAATTAGGGACGTATAAATATGGGGTTCAAATTAGAACATGTAGGAGTAGGACGCACTGGACACATATATGTTGGGGTGCATTAAAGTCATGACAATTACAGAATAAACTTGTGAGCTTACTAATATCAAATGCCCTCATAACCAAGTTTTTCCCTAGCATTATACTCGCGATCACATATAGTGAGGGACGTAAAAGGAGTAGGACGCACTGGACATATATATGTGACCAATAAGATGTCATTTATCTTCATCAACCAATTGAGTCAAACTTAGCAAGTGTTAATTAGAATGACATTTGGTATGATTTTTCTCCAATTGTATATTGGTCTAAATCTGAGTTTAAACGTATAAAATTAATTAGAATAACTACCGAGATAATCACGTTATGAAACGAATTTGATAATAATACTCAAATGATCTAAGGTTGATTTTCCTCAAGTGTAGATATTGGTTATTTGGTTTAAGTTTGAGTTTGACGTACAAAAAAATAAAATAATTGTTGAGATAATGATCATCTCACGAAACGAGTCTAACAACATTACGATTACTCGAATGATACACTAAGGCGAAAATCAAACTGTGCATTCCTTTATACACTGGGCATGAAAGAATCATGATTAGCTTATAAAAATTGTACATGAATAATGAGGAGTAATAATGCAAGGGGAGTGAAGAAGAGAACTAGTAATATGGATGAAATGTAGGGTTAGATAAAGACGTGAGTGTGACTGTAAAAACGCGTTTTGTTCAATTGATTTCATCACACTTTCATTAAGTCGTGCATGCCAGTGAAGCACCAGCTGTGTTTGTTTCTCCTCATAATCACTTCATCATCATCTTTACTATTTATAACTTCAGTACGGTTTACTTTCCATTGCGTCGTTACAATATTTATCAAATTATATTAATTCTCTCTTTGGATAAACTACATATACACCCCCTACGAGTTCCCTCATTACGTTCGATTCCCTAAGTATGAACTGTTATACCGATGCCCAAAATGCGTTGATCATTTGTAATATGATTTTGTTTCCCTAAAATTTCAAAATCAAAATTATAGAAAAATGAAAAGAAAATTGAAAAAATCAGGAGCAAATTATCACTTATGTGATACTTGACGAGTTAATTGAAAAGTGGACATTAATAGGAGATATAAATGTAATAATTCTACATGTTTTTTATATTTAAAGATGGTTGAATGGATATTTTGGTTTATACATAGAGTTATGGATTATTATCTCCATACATGCTCACATCATAAGCCCACAATATCCTCGAAGTTGCTCTCTTTCCTATAATATAATTAGAATCCTACGCATCACTTTCTAAAATGGAATTATTAACTCTACATCATAAAAAAGTATTAAAGAGATGCATGATTAATTTTCGACGAAAATAGAACTTTTATAATAGTGAGCCATATACATATGCTTGATTAAGATACTAGGTAAGCCATGTGAGTGACCATATGTCTCAGTTGATATTTGGGACAGGTGACTTGTGATCATCATAAGTCATAACTTTATAAATAACTCAAGAACAAGAACTCTATCAATCAGTCATCGAACTTACTAGTTGTTAGATCAAAGTGTGTAAAGAGTTAAAAAGTGAGACTAATCTTTAGTTTTCACTGACGGTTAAAGCTTAAGTTAAACTGTTAAAGTTCGCAATTAACCCAATAACAACGACCTAGCGTCTACGGTATACTTCAATTCGAGGCACCTAACATTGGGATAAGATTCTAACGGGTTTGTGCTAGCCTACAGCCCTGTTCTTGATTTTGGTGCTAGCCTACCCAAAATTCTGCCTCTTTTTATGAGAAAAAATTGCTGGCCCGTTGAACTCAATTCTCGCGGTTCATGTTTGTTAGTTACTTGTATCATAAATACCGTTATGTCACTAAAAGTATGGGTTTGAACTTTTCTGAGTTTATAGTCGAATGTTTTCTTTGCTATTTCTAACTGAAAATCTAAAATTAAAATATATATGCAGAAATTCATCAAACATTGTCATCACTCATGAGATTTTCCGTATCATTTTATTTGCTTACACTTTACACTCCGCATTCTTGTATTGGAAATTCCTAAAAGAATGAACTCGTTAACATTACGAATTCATAAATGAGATGTAATTCATATAAGGCATATCGTTTTTTGGCATCTACCTTTGAATGAATTGCCAAAATAACCTTTTGTCAAAAAATATATGCCAATCTAACCTTGTATTATAATTAATTCCCCTTGTAGCCTTTATCTTACCAAATAAGCTGCCACATAGATTTCTTGGATATAGTTGTCTACTAAAATGCCACAGAAATATGACTCCAGAAATATAAAGAACCAAACTAATAGTGTAGTGAGAAAAAACGTGGCATAGTAAAAAAAATATTTTATCCAAAAAAATGTACACCATCAATCTCTCCTCATAAATCCTAATAAAATACAAATTAAATACTCATCTAAATATTTGACTCTTTAACTAAGAAAAAAAAACTTTAGGTAAAAATGAGATATCAAGAATTATAGAAAGCCATAACACTTGTAAGTGAAATACTCCTAAAAGAAAATAAAAAACTAACGGAAATACAAATACATAATTCGGATCATTATTAAAAAAACAAAACTATAATTCTAAATCATTTTTTTTTAATCTTCCGCTATGTAACTAGATATTTCTCTAAATTTGCAGAAGTAGTAAATGGTGATACATTAATCAACATAAATTACGACCTCTACGTGTTGCTACAATATTCAAAAGAGCATCATAATTTTGCTACAGTTTAATCAGTTAGCGAACATAAACTAATAAGATATCAAAACATGTCTTATAAAAAGACTTTTGAAACTATACTTGAACATAAGAGATTTTGCAATTTTTATCTTATAAAAATATGATGTACAAACATCTTTGTTTGTTTGGAACACCAAAATAATATTACTAAACATCCAAGTATACAGTAAGTATAAAAATTTATATATCTAAATATCGAATCCATACCACCTCTACAAAATTACAAATACGGTATGATTATTTTTTAGTTTCTACAATATCCATTTGTCTTGTATAGAGCATACTTGTGATTAAGTTCTTATTTAAGTAAACTATTTACGTATTTAGAGGTTTTTATAATGGCATGCCATGTGAAATATTTAATAATTTTCAGGATCATTTCATAATTTAATAGGCAAATATGTTAATGCAATTGAGTTTAGTCGATGATCCATCTACCACGGGACAACCATGTGGCAAATAAGAGGTTAATGAGGTAATTATATTTTATAAAAGGCTATTTTTGCTATTACTTTTTTGCAAGAGGCTACTTTGGCAATAAACTCTCCATCGCTCACTTCTAAAGTATTTGCCGAGAAACTTTACCTTAAACAGAAAAACAAAAGATTGAGGGTTAATCAAATTTGTTACTCCAATTTGAAACTAGTAATTTCAGGGCAACTAACTTAGAAGATGTTGAATGGATGGATAGTGTCACTCAAATATGTCAATCAGAAAAAAGGATCTGCGTTAAACCACGAGCTATACTATAATTGATTATAACCAGCAAGTATCTACCTAATGGTAAGAAAACCATTGTTTAGTTTAATGAGTCAGGTCGAGCATCTCATTCATCGAGCTAAACTTGAATCGTAATTGAGCTCGAATCCAGCTTGGATCGTTAACAACACAGGCTAATGTTTTGAACATGAGCTCAAGCTCGAATCACATTAATTAAGTTTGAACTCAACTCGTTTCGTTCGAGTTTTAGTTAAGTTCGAGCTTGTTAATTACTTATCGGAAAATACACATAAGTGCAAAAATACATATATTGAACCGAGCTTTATTCGACTCGATCATCAAAACGATCTTCTAATGAGGTTCGAACTCGACTTGAACACGTTATCGAATGAGGCGAGCCGAGCCGAATCGAGTCAAACGCTTGTTAAGCATGGACTCGCGTAACATATACCTAATAAATTTCCTTTAACCGTAAAGCAAAAGTAAAGCATAAGTGTGACAAAAATATGAAATTAATACAATTTTAGTTCGATGTTAACAAAAACGGCTCCATCTATATCAATTTTCAATGGAGAGATATAGTAAATGATGATGATGGAGCAGCAGCATAGTTATATTATTTATTATCCACAAGAAAATAACTACTGGAA
The DNA here is from genome assembly GCA_026545765.1 of Plantago major. Classification (NCBI taxonomy): domain Eukaryota; kingdom Viridiplantae; phylum Streptophyta; class Magnoliopsida; order Lamiales; family Plantaginaceae; genus Plantago; species Plantago major. Next base: position 1,303,322 of record CM048839.1, on the reverse strand, counting down.
GATATCTGGCATCCATTTCAATGCATCTTATACTACTACTTCTATACACAAGCTTACACACACAGTATGTGAACATTACTATTGTTTGACTAAACCAACTTTCTCAAACTTCACTTGATTCCTCTATAAATACCACTCCCAACCCAATTTCTCCACCTCACTATCACCCCATTTTCCCATTAAACAGAGCCCCTTATACAGAGCATTTCAACACAACAAACCAAAAGAAAAAAGACTAAAAACCATCCGTTTGTTTGGCTACAAATTTGAATCGAGTTTTATTCTTATCCTTTCGATCACCAATTCCTAAAATCTGAACAATGGTGAAGACAGAGAACAAGAACCAAGATTCTGCATCATCTGAATGCAAGAAGAAGAACAACAAGTACAAGGGAGTAAGAATGAGGTCATGGGGATCATATGTGTCTGAAATAAGAGCACCAAACCAAAAGACAAGAATTTGGTTAGGTTCTTATTCCACTCCTGAATCTGCTGCCAGAGCTTATGATGCTGCACTTCTCTGCCTCAAAGGCCCTTCTGCCACTCTCAACTTTCCACTCCCTATTTCTTCACTCCAATACCTTAACCATATTGACAAGAATACCCTCATGACACCAAAATCCATCCAGAAACTCGCTGCATTAGCTGCCCATGACACTAACTTCCTCCAGAACGCCAAAAACATGTTCACTACTAGTCCGCAATCTCCGGTCTATAGCACGCCGTGTTCGGTTGATTCGGATGCGTTTAACGACTCGCCTTCGGCTTCGTCTGCGTCTCCGGTTTCGAGCATCGACGATGATCTTATTTCTCTGGCGGCAATGCAGTCGGATGATGACTATGTGGTACAGTTCGACGATTTTAGTAGGGCTAGTGAATGTAGCATGGGCTCGTGGTACAACTTTGATTCCCCAAAGTACAATGACATGATGCTTACTAATGGTGCCTTTTATGATCCTATGATGGTGGAAGATGCTTGTGAAGATGGCGGAGATATTCGCTTGTGGAGCTTTTGCTGATTAATTTATCGGACCGGGATTTGGTACGACTTAATTTCAAGACTGGTATCAAGTGCTTCATTTTGGTTAAATGTTGGAATTATTAATTATTCGTTTTCGATGATCTTCAGATTATTTGTTGAAGACATTACTGACAGAGACATTAAAGTACTACTAGTGACGTTAATTTATATATAAGAATATTATGTTTATAGTGTAAAATAAATTCAGCTTCTTCATGTAATTGTAATATATATTTACCATGCTTCATATTAACACAAAGTCTCATGAGAGATGTTATCAATAAAATTATCCATATTATTAATCAAAAAGTCTATGTTGTTAATGAAATAAGTTTTGTTGTAATATGAAAAAAAAAACATCAATGTTGAGAACATAGGTGTTTTTTATTAATAACATCGATAGTTTTCTTGATAATATAGGTCTGTCTCTAGATAAATTATCTAGAGACCGTCTCTTAAATTTATTATTGAGGAAACAAAATTATATATAAGCTTTGTACTTTTCTTTTTTCCATTTGAATTTCAGGAACTGTCTTAGTATGATAATGAGGTAAGTATATATAGGTTTTTATGCTCTGTGTCCCATTATAGGTAGTGTAATGTTCTTCTTCCTTGAGGTGTTGAGACCATTTGAGAATAAAAAAAAAATACTAAGACGACGTATCTAGTAGCTCAATCATCATTAATAAAACGATCTGAAAAGTGATTAAGTCACTGCTATACAAGATAACGTTATACATGTCTAGTTTTGTCACCCGTACAATCACTCAATTGCGGTTTGGAGAGAGCATATCAAGAAGTCCAAGTAAAATTATCCAACCATTTGATCCTCAAGTTGATTAGTAAGGTTCCATAGCAACATGATGGAAAAAGACTACTGGAGTATACAAAACCGATTAGTCGTTTATACATAAGTTTGGGACCGTAAATTTTTATTATTATAGAGAGTTTATTTCTTTATAGAGTAGTTTTTTTAAGGAGTTTTTATTGTACATAGAAGACATAAACCATTGACCTGGAAAATGGCAAGTATTTCAACAAGTAACCGTATTTTGCGATGACAAGAACATCAACTTGACACTATTCAATTGTGGTCCAAATGATCACCAAATCTTGCATGTGAAGTGTTCTAGCTCCATCGCTCATCTCATGTAAGCGTCCGTGAATGTTTCAATATCATCCGTAATGGTTCAATCAATTTTCTATCACATGCCGGTACTAAGGAACAATAACAAATTCGCCCGCTTTCATTTGAAAAACTACTCTTCCAAATATTGGACGTGCTACCTAATTTGAACACACACCTTATGAATAACCATATCACCAACCATTTATTAATCACAAGTGTTTTACACATTATTATCCTAATATGCATCCATCTAATAAATAGTTAAACTGTCCGTAATGAATAATTTTAATACTCCCTCCATTTCAGAGAAATTGTTACATTTTCGATTTGTTAATCGTTTTCAGCTGATTAATAATTACTCATAAACGATAATAGTAAATAATTTAATAAAATCATATAATAAAAATTTAATTACTAAATTTTCATTATGTAATTTTAATAATTTATTTATTAATATCGCTTAAAAGAATCGCACAAACGCTGACAAACGATTAATAAAGAAATGTAACACTTTTTCTGAAATAGAGGGAGTAACTTTAATATGGGGTCATACATACAATACATAAAATAATAAAGACCACATAGTAAAATATTGTATTTGTAACTTGGGAGCATGATGCAAGCCATGTAATATCACAGAAAATTGACGCAAGACAAATTATATGCACATGGAATTGCCCTTATTATGGTGAACTTGAATGTGTATAGTTCCATCTCCAATTGCTCCTCTCTTACATTACATGCATTGTGTTTGGTCTTCACTAGAGATATATTGTGGGGCCATAACTCATATTTTTGGATTTTCATCAATTTTGTCCTAATATGGATACTAGACTGTTACTTTGTCAATCCTATCATAGTTTTTTAATCCCATTTCAATAATTCTATTTGTTCATCGATATTTATGAAAATTGCATTTTACACCCAGTCATGTATGTTCTAACTCTTTTTTTCATACTTTAACTTGAAGTTATACGTTCAGTTTAAACAAAAGATATATATGTATACAACTTATGAATGATAAACCTGAATAAAAATGGATATTGGAGTTTAGTAGCACACAATAAATGGTCAAAGGGCCTACAGAAAGAGAGATTTTGGTCAGAGGCATGTAGTGAAATGAACATGGCATGGTGCCCATATTTTTTGAATAGATATATATATATATACATCCATATTTGCAGATAACATATCATGTGGCCTTGAAGCTAACTACTTATCAAACTAACATGATTATTTCCATTGGCTTGCTTGGTGATATATCATGTGCATTCAGAGTGCCTAGACTTCGTATATCACATGAATATATGTCTCTTTTGGGAATCCAATGTCTTTAGAATAAATGATCAAATGACTCACTCATATTGTCATGTCACTTTTCTCATGTTATCTTTCTCAATTTGTCCACACCAAATTGTGCCTCTTTTTTAATCAATAATTAGCAAATGGAACTGTACAATGTGATTCTAGATTGGGGTTACCTTCTTCATCTTTAATTGTCAGCCAACTGATTTCATGTGTAGTTTTACTTGTTAGTGAATTGATTTCACGTTTATTCGCAAGATTAACATCTCATCGTATAAGAGTTTGGGATGTTCTCGAGATCCAGATTGCGAGGCTATAAATTGTCTCTGGTGAGTTGTTAGGCCGGGAGAATATGTTGTTCATCGGTAGAAAATTAGAAATTTAATTTAAAATACACTCCGTTGTTTTTGCAGCTTTTCTGTTATGGACTTAGGATTTCTTAAGCTCTGTTCTCTTCGTCTGAACAGATTTAAACTGAACTAAGCTGAACTGAATGGATCTAAACTGAACTGAATTGAATTGTACTTCTTCCGTCCCGGAACAAGTTTCCCACTTTGACCTTTTGCGGTCAAACTTTTCCAACTTTGACTACGAATTAATCTTAAACCTTTTTTTTATATAATGAAACTTTCGGGGCTAAATTTTTATTATATAAAAAAATTGAACATTTTACACTTGCAGTTTAAGATTAATTCGTAGTGAAAGTTGAAAAAGTTTGACCGCAAAAAGTCAAAGTGGGAAACTTGTTCCGGGACGGAGGAAGTAGTATAAAAATGAATTAAGTAAAACTGAACTGAACTGAATGAATCTGAACTGAACTGAAATGAAATTAATGAGTTTTCGGATAAAACAGAACAGAACCTTATTGGGTCACACGGGTGCCTACAAAATTGGGTCGTGATAGCATATTAGAGTCTGTTAGGCCATTTAATTTATATGGGCCACCTCATATTGGTTGATTTGGTTCCAATAAGACCAACTAAGAAAGCTTCAGCTTTGGGAAATTCCGGCCGAGTGTAAAATTTGCCCATTTCTTTCCTTTTTTTTTTTTTTTCTTTTAACAACTTACACATGTATACATACTTAAGTTAAATGCCCTCACAAATATTCGTCCATGTCGTCCAATTCATTTCAAAGTGCAGATGTACATAAAATATCGAAAACACTTCAATTTCCCAAATTAGAGTTCATGAAAGCGTGAGAGATTATCACCGCCTTGTAAGAAACGTAACACCATGATTTCCAAATCGAATTCAGATTCCGAAGCTTATGCATCGAAACAGACGCATACCTACTATGAACTAGAAGATAGGGGCATAATTGTCATTTAGCATATGGTCCACAATAAGTTGTTTTTACACCGTCGTTTTTTTTTTTTTTTAAAAAGAAACAAACAGTGTTCGGCCTAGTACTGACCTGAATCTCTCCCTCTCTAATTCTCCAGCCCAAAACCTATATAGTGTGGTCCTAAGTTCTATAGCCCAATACGACAGCATAGATCCATTAGCCCATCAAATTGTTGGGTCTGCCCCCCATCAACTTAGCCCGGTCCGGAAAGAAGTAAGCCCAATTTTAAAAATCCAACAAAAGGGAGTATATTTGATCGAACCCTAGCCAGCCGCCAAACTCCAGAATCCACTCCGTAACTCGGAAGGAAAAAAATGGTGAACGAAGTAGGTGAGAAACCAGAACCGATCTTCAGAGACATACGGAGATATTTCTGCCAATACTGCGGGATCTGCCGATCCAAGAAAGCTCTCATCTCAGCTCACATCCTTGCCGATCATAAGGTGTGTTGTGAACTATGCTTTTCTTAGTATTCTTTTTGTACGATTTCCGATTGTTGTGATTGAAATTGATCTTCCTTTTCGGTGTGTTTGTGATTTGAAGGATGAAGCTAAGGAAGAGGAGAAAGCTGAGGTGAAGAAGATGAATACCTGTGAAGAGTGTGGTGCCACTTTTACAAAGCCTGCTTATTTGAAGCAGCATATGCTTGGCCATTCTGTTGAGGTTAGTTAGTGCCTGATAAATTCAATGTATATGCTACTGGTGTCGAACTGTTGATGTTGTAAGCAATCCGAAGCTTCCCGTTTGGTATTCGTTGACTTTTTTCCAGTTGCAAATTACTCATGGTTTACTCCTTATTTATGTTTGCTTGATTAGTATTCATGTTTTGTAGCGAATGATTCGCCTCAGGTTCGATAATATAGTACATAGTTTGTTCAGCTGTGGAAGTTTGTAGTGGTCTATAGTTGTAAGCTATCGATCTGTGTTTGAATTTCTAGATCGTGTTATCGTATTTGCTTGTTCTTTAATCGTCTATACCAATACTATAGACTTCAAAAGTTGCTCGTCTTAATTGAATTTCATGGATTTTGAGTCCAGTAAGCGGAATGAATCTGTTATTAATTGTTTTTCTGAACTTTAGATGCAATTCAAACTGTATGTGCGTAAAATGGTACACTGGAATCGATGTGTCTAAATATTCTATTTTATCTGTTGAATTTTTGGAATGTCATATTGTGATTTGGTTACTTCACTGCTTGCACATTGGTTTTTTGTATTTTGAAATTCAAGCGCAGTAAATTGATTTAATCAGAATTTTATAAGCTTTTCCGTTAGCTTTTGTGCATCTGCTGTACCTTTATTATCTTTGGTATTGAAATTGACTATATTGCAGATTGTAAGGGAAAGAAATATAATTATGAATCATTGGGTGTGAAGCATTGGATCCCATACAAAGAACTCCAAAATGCACGAGGCAGCATTGTTCCTTGAATGGATTAGTACCAGGCGGGGGACTGCCTGTGAAGGTCCTTCAAGTGAGCCTCGGTCACGCTCGGAGGTCTGAGGAATTACTGTACATTTTATTAGAGATTTATTGGTGAAGTCTATGAAAGCTGGGATCTTATGGAAACTATGTCTGTTGCAGAGGCAATTTTCGTGCCCAGTGGATGATTGTCATTCTAGTTATAGACGGAAAGACCACCTGACCAGGCATTTGCTTCAACATCAGGGTAAATTGTTCGAGTGTCCCGTTGAGAACTGTAGAATCAGGTTTGCTTACAAGGGTAATTTGACACGTCATTTGAAAGAGTTCCATGGAGAATCACATGATGAAGGTACTTTCAATGTTGAGCCTCCTAAGGAGCATGTATGCCGAGAAGCTGGTTGTGGCAAGTCGTTTAGTTATCCTTCCAGATTGCGGAAACATGAGGATTCACATGGTAAGTTCTGCAGAAGTCTATCCGTTATTAGTCTCATTTGAAATCTGATGTCACAGTATGCAAAACATCTTTTTTGACCATGTAGAAATTTTATTTTGGCTGTATGCAGTGAAGTTGGATACAGTTGAGGCATTCTGTTCTGATCCTGGCTGTATGAAGAGTTTTACCAATGAGGACTGTCTAAAGGAGCATATAAGGACCTGCCATCAACGTATACATTGTGATAAATGTGGGGCTATGCAGTTAAAGAAGAACTTTAAGCGTCATCTTTGCATGCATGAAGGAAAAGGCCACTCAGAGAGGATCAGCTGTAGTTTTGAGGGATGTTCACTTACATTTTCCACGGTAACCTCCCAAACATAACACAATACATGTGTTTTTTCTTTTACTCAGTAATTTTTTACTGAAAACAATTTGTCTTCTCAGGCATCAAATCTCAACCAACACATTAAAGCTGTACACTTGGAGCTTAAGCCATTTGTCTGCTGTTTCCCTAATTGTGGCAAGAGGTTCCCGTTTAAGCATGTGAGGGACAATCATGAAAAATCTGGATGCCATGTTTATACCATGGTATGTTCTAATTGGTTTCTTTCCAAGGCATTATTTCTAGAGTAAATAAGTGGTATTGGCAGGAAGTCTGATCTTTTACACTTTATTTTTAGGGAGATTTTGAAGAGTCGGATGAGCAGTTTCGTTCTAGGCCAAGAGGTGGCCTGAAAAGGAAATTCCCATCAATAGAAACTCTGATGAGGAAAAGGATTAGGATCCTTCCGCCTTCTGAATCAGATCAGTTCGTTTTTGCTCAAGAAAGTACTTAATCAGATTGATGGGGGGCGGTGTTGTTGGAAATGGACATATTTGTATAATGATGTTGTTAAAAGAGTTGGTGGTGCCTAGTGGCTGTATAACGGTGTTGTCGTAAATGAACATATCTGTATAAGGATGTTAAAACAGTTGTTGCCGCCTCGTGGCTACTTCAATCAGTTTTGTGCAACTACTCAGTTTGGAAATGTGTAATACTCTCTCCGTTCCATTAAAAACTTTCTAACTTTCATTTTTTCGTGTTTCGTTAGAATCTTGTTAACCCAAAAAAATGAATTTTTTTAATCCACTATCTAATTCTTTATTATTTTCCTTTTCTACTTTATCATTATTCTATTAATTCTCTTACTGTAATTCACTTTGCAACTTTCTACAATTCTCTACTTCAACAGTTGAGGTTTAAATTTATTTTCTTTTTTTATTTACTTCAAAACTTTATTCATGAATTTATTTTAAATATCGTTAATTAATTATAACAAAATCACATTAATCTTTTTAAAATATATTATTTGAAAATAAAAATTACATTACTTAAAAAAACAATAATACTTGAAATTAAAAATTAGAATAATTGAAATTGAAAATTACAACAATTAAAAAATTGTTGAGAGAAAATAGAGAAGAAGAGAATATGGGTTATTCTAATGTGATAATGAGAGAGTCTGACGTGTATTTATCTGATATAAAGAAACTTCAGAAGGCATAACAATGGGACTATATGATTCTATTCCAATACTAACTCTTGTACATTTATTCTCTAACACTCCTTTTAAATGAACATGAGTTGGTGATCGTTGATACTTGATACGCTGTGGGAATCTTTCATTAAAACCTCATAAGAAAAAATGGGATAAAAACTTAGTCAAGGGAAAAAGAGTGCAGTACGTATCCTTCTCCCCTAATTTATGGATCACTGTACTTCTTCGAACTTCTACATTTCCATCTTCCGAATGAACTTCTCAAATGATGATGTCGAATGTAACTTGGTCGAGCAAATCTTGAAATATGTCGTACTTCGATGTAATATTCTTCTCATAGATAATGACGGGGAATAACTTCTATAATATACGCCTTGTCTTCTTCAGGAAGAACTTTCAAAACACTTGAAATATAGTATAGTTTCCTTGTTCCATAACATCGCTCCATAATGCCATAAAGATATCCAACAAGCCCATAAATCGTATCTTTACCAAACAGTTTCACAATAATGGAGATATGGAGATATATGCGCGTATAATTTTGCCTCGTTAAAAACCTCGCTAGGAAAAACTCATTGGGATAAAAACCTAGAAAGGGAAAAAGAGTGCAACAATTTCTCATAGAATGCGCAAATGTACTCATTGCTGCTTGACTGCCATTAATTCATGTACCTTCTTCAGGAGGTATAGTAAGGATTGTTGTAGCTCTTAATAGCTCAATTGATTGTGGTACTTCTGGACCATGTGAATCTCAAGAATAGTAATAATACTCCTTGTAATAATCTCTTATATGCTCAAACTTCAGATTGAGCTAACACCGGTGTACCAATAATAATCTTCACGAATCATGAGAATCATATCTCATACTTCACTTGTTGAAATAGTAGTATAAATAAGTACAAATATAAAAACCTTAGTTCCTCAAGAACTTTCTTCATTCAATCCATGTTCGCTGACATAATACTTTTAGTCTTTGTTTGGGACTAATGGCGGAGATGATATCTCACCTCATTTAACTTTCTCAAATCATATGATTCGTAAGTGAAATCAATCACTATTCATGTATACAATGTGTTTTGAATTCGTTCGATCAAAAAGACCTCAAGTCCATGAGCTCATTTTCCATCATCATCATCATCATTATCATCATCATGATGTAATCGAATGAACGCACATGTAAGATCCCCATGTACATGTCCATCGATTTCGCATATGCTTATTTATTTCTCTCGGTTCCATATATACCGGTATATCAAATCTCTTTTCTAGATTTTCAAGTCAATCTAGATATCTGAATATTCTTTGTAGGTACCATTTCCTTTCATATTGGCCATATATTTTAATTCAGATATCTATGCCATCCATGGCATTCATTACTTCTCAAGAGTACCAACTGCTCGGTCTTGCCAATCTTTTTGTTTTGTACTTAGCATTGGAACCGTATTTCACTCACGTAAATAAATTATCAATACAATAGGCAAGTTATCTCAATGTTCAACACATGCCATTCTATAATCAATATGCAACTCTGTATGCCTCAAAATATAGGGTCATAGCTGGTTAACATTCAAATCATAAAGTTTCATGTTTGAACATATCTTGATATAGTAACATGAAGCTGAATGTTTAGTTCATGTTTGAACTTTCAAATTATATGGGGATCAATTCGCTCTACGAATTTGTTTTACCAGCTTCCTCATGTTCTTCCTCCCTAAGCTGGGAAAAACTAGCTCATACTAGTAATAAGGGCTCAAAATAGAAATGCCCAGCTTAGATAATCACATATATATGCATACAACCATCTAGTATGCTTCACACATCAGTTCTCTACGAAGAAAAATATGATAGGGAGTCAATATATTTGCACAGTTGGATTTTCTTGTGCTGAAAATAACTTTGCCCTCAAATTGGAGATCATACTTGTGGGTTTCCGGCCACTTATATATCAATCAATGCCAACTTTAAAAGTGTGACGTTTGCTCATTAAGATCTCGATATGCTTCATCTTAGTGTTGTGTCTTGCCATGATAATAATTACAACATGAGAAAACTTTCAGCACATAATCATGTGGAAACTTCAGGTTCCACAACAACGGTTAAGTTATAACCGGATAGCCTAATTTGTCACATTGAGATCTCTCTCATACATCACTTGAATTTGGCCTTTCAATAATGTGACAATTGGATACAGTCGATGTGTCTTCCATAATTGGCAAGACAAATAATGTCAATTCCTTCAGGAATTTAGTGAAATATATATTCGTGGGCACAGTTTTTATGAGAGTAAAAACTCTTGTATTATGATGAAATCAAGCCATACACTTTCGTTATGTCTTCTTTACATAATCCATATATGGAGGGTATATATAAATTTGAGCGTTTACAATATAATGCTCCCCCCAAATGTTCATGGCACCATTAGTGTTTTACCAATTCCATCACATATATCTCACAAGATATAACAAGCTTTTAAAGTGTTATCACCCAAGCATAATTTGATCATTAATATATCCCAACTACGCCGGTTGGCTATTTCACAACACAAGTGACTTTGATCATTGATATATCCCAACTATGCCGGTTGGTTATTTCACAACATAAGTGACTTTGATCATTGATATATCCCAACTACGCCGGTTGGTTATTTCACAATATAAGTGATTTTGATATATCCAACTACGCCGGTTGGTTATCCACACTTTATTTGCATCACCATCAATAACATCATTTAATATGTGTGCATAATATATTCCAACGACGCCGGTTGGTTATTCCATACTTCTTTGGAATTTCATACACTCTCAATCATCAATTCTTGACCACTTCCGGTCTATGATGTTGTGTATCGCATATTCACTTCACATAATATGGTAGATTATCTTCAATGTTCCAGAAAATAATATATAAAAAGAATGAATTGAAGATAAAAATTTACAATACAAGAAAAATAAAAAATAATAAAAAAGATAAAAGTGGAAAAGAAATAGAAAAAAAATAAAAAGAGAAAAGAAAATCAAAACAAAACGAGAAAAGAAAAAAAAACAAAAAAATATTTTAAAAAAAGGGAAAATGGCCTTGGGCCTCTGGCCAGAGTCCCAAACCGTGTTGCAACTCATTTTGCAACACGGCTGGAGTCGGTCTCACAAACTAATACTCCCTCCTATTCATATTATAAGATGTTTTAGGTTTTTCACACAAATTAAGACAACTCTCTCTTAATCAATAGTTTTGATAAATGATTGAAAACAAAAATGTTGGTGTCTTGGATAAATAAACCCACCAATAAAATAAGAGAAACATCTTATAAAATAAATAGGAGGGAGTATTTAACTAATTTTCCTTAACCTAAAATAAATTAGCTCCTTAGGAAGTTTTTAATGGACTGAATGGAGGATTATGTAGAAATATTACTACTAGTATTATCTTGGTGTGAATTACGTAAGGCGCCCCAGTATAATTTGGACCAATCACAAATCCTGTCGAACTCAAAACTTTATTTTGAGTAGTCCAATTACAAATCAAATGGAAACAAAAAATAATTGGACTTAATTTAATTGACAAGTTTAGTTATACTACTACACATTTGACTCTTAGGGAGTGATTGGTTTAAAATTAAAGTTCAGAAAATCGGGTTAAAAATACCTAAATTTTTACGAAACTCAAGATTTTAGTTCTATACCAATCAGTCCCGTGTGCTGCTCTAAAAAGGAAAATGAAGGCAGTGTGTTATGCTGATTTTGCTCATAAAGATGATCCTGTATCTTTCCACTGTAAATAAAGAGTGCAAACTAAAATTAAAGTGTCTAATTAAAACTTTTTCAAATAAATATTGCCTAACTCTCAAGTTATTGTAATTGAATTAGTGCAACATCTATTCGTATTTCCCTGGCCAGGATTATAGCGTTGTTAAAAGAGCCGAGCCAAATATTTTGATACTCGACTCGTTAACAAAAACAAGTAAAAAAAATGGGCTCGAGCTCATGTAACTTGTAACGAGCTCAGCTCGAGCTTGAAAAAATAATGAGCCTCTACGAGCCTTTTCGAGCCTTATCTATTGAAGATATTGAAAATAAGTATAAAAAATATATATTTATTAAATAATAAGCTTCATCGAACCCAGCCGGACTCGGCTCGTTAGATAAACAAGCATAATATGAGGCTAAGCTTTATCGAGCCTAGTCAGGTTCGGCTCGTTAGATAAACGAGCATAATATGATGCTCGAGCCAAGTCCTCCCTAAGGCTATGCTCGAGCCGAGTCGAACCTTGAATCTTGTAAATTGTAACATTGATGATATTCTAAAAATCAACTTCTGCATTTTCGGGTTTAGCATAAACTTGAAGTAGATCTATATGAAAGGCCCAAAATTCACGTGCAATCAGATATGGGCCTATTAACGAAGTCCACTTATTACTAAGCGTTATCATGATTTTTTGGGCTTTGGCCTTTGTGCCATTACATTTTAAGCCTACTTTGGGTTGATTTATCAATTATCAAGTACACTATAGAAATGATTTCCCCGAAACATTGCGCGACAAGGATGAAAATTAGCGGTATTTAATATAATAAACAATGTGCAAGTTTACTGTTTACATATAGTAATTATTTGGGTGTTCCTTCACAAGTCTAATGTTAAGTAATTAATCTTGTGTTTGCAAATGTTTAAAATAAAGTGCTTTTGTAATTTTCAAGTAGTAAAATCAGTTTTTTAGTGTTTTATATTACACCTTCTGCGAATTTTCCTAAAAAGCGGAATGTCAGAAGAAGCAATAAACAATAGCTTCTAACTGCTTTAAGCAAGTAGTAGCTTTTTTTCAATTAAAAACAACTAGTTAAATTAATTTTTACAAACACAAAAACTTCTGCTTTTACAATTTTAAGCTGTTTTTTATATGATATATCAAACACTACTGACTTTTACTTAAAATCAACTTTATCAACTTTTAGTAGAAGCAGACAAAAAAGCACAAGTAAAATCATTTGCAAACACACACTAACTACGTTAAGACCGGAGTGGTCGTCGAACCGACCGAGCACCACGGCCACCCCGAAATCAGCCTTCACAAGGCTGATTTCGGGGCAGCCGTCCCACTGTTCATGTGGGCCATCTATATATTTTTTTTTACTTTTTCATTTTCATTTAATTATAATTCATAAAATATAAAATATAAAAATATAAAAGTTACACCGATTTTCATGGTTTTTCGTTCTCTACAAATAGAGACCACTCTTGACTATATTTCGATTATTTTATATTTTACAGATTTTAAACTCGTAATTAAAAATATATTTTTATAAATTCAATTTCATTAATTTTAACTTCTAAACACTACTATAATATGTTAAGCAAGTTAAAAAAAATATTAAAAAAATACAAAAAAATATTAAAAAACACTATTCACGGCTTTAGCACGATCTATTGGATAATTTTTTTTTCTACAGTGGTCGTTAAATCAGCCTTAGTTCACGACCGCCACTATTCACGGCCTTAGCTAAGTGGTCTTAAGTACGATGATAGTGAGTAGGAGTATTATTTATGAAAAAGTGACAAACTGCCAGTTTATAAAAGTGCAACATGGTAATTTAAAATGTTACTTTTTTTTCTTCCTCAAATTAGAATGGTAAGAGCCCACGATCACTTTGTAGGAAAGCTTGCTAAGGGTCGGTTTGTTTTGGTAGATGAAGTTCAAAAAAGTTTTTACACAAATAAGTTGGTAATACGTTTCCCTCCAATAATATGTCTTGGTTCGATTTGCCATGAGGGTGTATATGTATGGAAAACCATTATTGACCTTGTATTTGCATAATAAAAAAATAGTGAAACGTGCTTAAACTTTAACCGAAGTTGGTAAATATGGTACTTCTAACAAACACCCAATCACCAACGATGATGTGTGTCGATTCTCCCATCCTCCGATCATGTACCACTTGAGATGATGATTAAGGAATAGTTTTTATCCTCTTATGACATAGCGCATGTTTATACAAATAACTATCGGAGGGCACATTTAAAGGAGTACTTATCGATCTTCAGATCATGGGATTTTTCATATATTTCCAGTGTACATAAAGGAACCACATTAATAAAAAAAATCGATGCATGTTGGTAAATGATTTCACCAACTTTACATGATAAAATCCATACTTTTCCAACAGTAAAGATCATTACGTACGGAATCTATATACCATTTCTTCAAGTGGCCCAAAACTTGAAGCCTACGTTTGATCAAGCACAATTTCAACTCATTATGTTCTTGCTAATAAATAATTTAAGAAAACTGCAATAAACACTAGTTATAAATAAAATACAGATAAATCACTATCAAAAAATCAGAATAAAAAAGATTTGGTCAACGGTATAACATAATGATGATTGATGAGTGAGAATTGGTAACAAGATTTAGAAATAAATTGAAGAATCACCAACCAAACATTTGATCTGTTCATCATCACTTTTCACAGTTATACAGGTCAATCACATGGTTGTGCAGTGGGGGAAAATTGTATCCCTCGCCATTAATGCATTTTTGTGACAATTTTGCAGGTTCTAGTTGCACCAGTAACATCATCACAAAGACATGTCAATGGCACTTCTCTTGTTTAGAACCGGCAATGTTGCTGTAGTCCAACCTGGACAAGTAGCATGTATACCAGTTCAATTCAACTCATTTGTATGTTTAGTCCATCACAAGTTATGGTTCAATTAGGATGATGACTTTTTCATACTTGCAAAATAAGTTTATAAGTGTAAGGACTCCGCCTGTGGGATGAGAGTCGACTCTTTGTACTGATGTGGTTATGAATTACTATAATTTTGAATTATATATATCAACTCGTTGGTGCAATATGATCCTTTTGATGAGAGAGTTTACTAATTTACTTTTGAAATGAACCGGAATGCGTTATTTCATGTGAGAGTGTATACTTACTTATATATCTTATGCTCGTAATCCATATGGGATGCATTCATATATACATTGCATCACATTCTGATATTGCAACCTTGTGGGATGAGTCCTGACCATTTGGGCCGTCACAGACGCACAGTCACTCATAAGCTGCTGTATGAGTGATATGTTGGCCCCACAAATCAATACATGTTCTTCTTCGCGCACTTTTTTCGTGTATGCATATGAAAATGTCTTAGCTAGTCACTCTGAAATTCTTATGGATGCAATCCTGAATACAAATCATGTTACATTGTCCGTATGCATGATGTTAACAATATATTTAAACTATTTGAAACTTTGATTAGTAAAAAAAATACAATTGCAAACAACCTTAGCCCCGTTGTAGGCTAGTACAACACCATTTGGCCGCTGAGATTACTAATGACAAGGCCACACATTGAACTCATGTGCTTGTTGTTTAAATCACTCACAACCCAAAGTTCTTCATGGTATGTGGAAGTGTTTTGACTTGTATATCTTGTAATCATTAGGGTGTTAATTGACTTGATGATGTAAACTCATATTGCATCGATAAATAACCATTATTATAGTTTAAAAAATCGAATCATTCATCCCTATACCTATAAGAATATGACAATATCTATGCAGAGTTCAATACTTGTTTTTGTACAGAGAATAAAACTGGGAAAAATACTGCGAATAACTTTATGCTTCATTTGGCAGGATATTGCAAACTAGTGTAAAGCCAACAAGGTAGAGATATGTCTATTTTTAATTTGGTTTTTAGTTTTTTTTGTACAAAAAGATACGTGCGTTATGTTGCACTCTTGGACTTTAAAAACTGTGTAATGAAAGTAGGGGTGTTAGGGAATCAAGCTGCTCACGAGCTGCTCGTGAAAAAGCTCGGTCAACGCTCAGATCGAGCTCGAGATCGATCAACGCGAGCATGCTCGTCTCATTTTCGAGCTTGCATCGATCACCTTGACAAAATGATCGAAGCTCACGAGCAATACTTAATTTAATATATATATATATATATATATATATATATATATATATATATATATATATATATATATATATATATATATATATATATAAACCCTAACTTAAGTTGTCTTTCACTTAAGTAAAAAAAGCTCATTCTAAAAATCAGATTCTCAAATTTAAAAAATGAATTCATTTTCAACCTCTAACGAGTCGAGCGCTCACGAGTAAAAGTAAGTCGAGCTGCTCGCGAGCAATTTGATATTTTAACGAACTGATCACGAGTACGATTATGAAAAGCTCGACGATTACGAGCCGATCACGAACAGACTTTAAATTCTGACGATCTGTGATCCATTAAGCCAAAGTTCGCTCAACTCGTTAACAGCTGTAAATGAAAATCATAGGTGGGGAAAACATAGGTAGGGAGATTAGTGTTATTAATATTTTGATGATGAAACAAACTATGATTAATGAAAATCTCACTCCATTAGACCGACCTTTGTACACAAAGTCAAAATGAGAGACTGAGTTAGGTTACTTACTACCCTCATTATATATTCTTCATGTCATTCATTTTCAACCAAAAGATTTCAAACACTTCAACTACACCTGCACGAACATTTATTAATCCGCACCATTTTTCCTCCGACAAACACAATCAACATCATTATTTTAGCTAAATACAAATGTTATATAATGTTCAAAAGTAAACATACAATGTTTGATTGTTTTAGTCAAATATTTGATGTTAATATCGGATATGGTTTATGTAGTATATCCAAAAATAATTTTATGTACTTTAGATTTGTGGAAAATTTTGACTTTGCCTCAAGATTGGTGGTTGTGTATGTGCAAGATTTTTCTTGATCTTTAATAATTATACTAGTGAATACGAATACAACTTGGATCAATCTCTAGCTAGTGGTTTTTTTTTAACATACGTGTTCAAATTTTACCTATGATATCAGCTTCCCGGGTTGTGTTAATGTACTCCTCTTCTTTTGGGATTTACCACTCGTTGAAGTTAAATGACAAATAACCCCATCAATTTGTGATATCCGTTTATGCAACAAATTGAAAAACATCACATATTTGGAGTAGTGATTTCAATCGGAAATCACATAATTAAAATTTAAAAAGGGTGATACAAATGGAAGTTTTCTGGTACTTGACTGTGTGTAAAAAATTATTTGTTGTAGAGACTATCATATCATTCAAATAATAGTTCAAGAGTAAATGTACAGTCTCAAAAGATATACGTCCACCGAAGTGAATGTGAGTGTGTCACGTTAGACATACTAGCGAAACAAACTTTGGAAGAAATCAATGTTTTGATATCAATAATTATCAACATCGTTCCATTAAGTTAAACCATCATTTTTTTTATCTATACCTTTATTAACTTTTCAAATTGTCTAAAGCTAGTCTTTTTGTTGTATATAGGTACAATTTTTCAACATTCTCAGTCTAGACGCCGTTGATGAATTAGCTAGCAATAATTCATGATTGTTTTGGACTAGTTTAAAAACATAGCGTTGGAAAACATAATCGTACTTGAGCAAGATTAAAAGCTTTTCACTAAATTTAATGGTAATTAAAGCTGCTGAGAAAGTGAAAGCTCATGACTAATTAATTATTAGCTGCAATTAATTAATTTTGCCTTGACATTGTAATGGCTAGACTGCATAGGTTTCTGTCTTTCTTGAAAGTCTCGTTGTCTAGATGACATGTTATTAGTACTAGGTCTCAATTTTGTTGTTTCCACTTGACATCTTCCAAGTTCCTAATTGTGTGATTAAACCAGACATAATCAACATTACACATTTGTCGTACGTTGTCAACTTGTTTCGAACTAAATCATCGGGCTAATCACTCTTTCAATAAACTTTTCAACCAGTAATTATTTGAAACATTTAATGTAGGTGCATATCTTAACTAGATATACATTTTGGACAAGTTGCAATTCGATTTTGGGACATAAAATGCAGTTGTGTTGAACAAGTAAAAATGTTGGAAACTACTTTGCTCTTGATATTGAGAAACTCGAATATGGCTGATTCGATTCTTGTAATATAAACAAAGTAGTTGAACTTTTTGTTTGTTGGACAGTGGGTGAGGTCGATTATAACCAAAATTCTAATGTTATATACGTAAAGAATGCAAATGAAAAAATCACACGAGATGGCCATAGTTGTGGCATAAAGGTTTTTCGAGTATCTGCATTAGTTTCAATTTTCAAACAGCTTCCAAACCAACAATTGGTTTACTTGGATTAATTTTCAACTTTTGGTGCATCGATTACATCTAACTGATTATCATCTTCAGTGGCGAAGATAAGGGGGTGCGGATGGGTGCAGTCGTATAAAGACGGGCCATCATCCTTTAAAAGTACTTGTTAAGGGAAGAAGGTTATCCACCTTATATGTTGTTTGCATAACCCACTCACAATATTCTAACACGCCTCCTCACGGGTAGGCCGCGGTTAGTCGGCTCTACACGTAGAATCATAATAGCCTCTTTGGGGAAGGGTAGGCCGCGGTTAGTCGGCTCTACACGTGGAATCATAATAGCCTCTTTGGGCAAGTCGGAATTATTATCGGCTGGGGCACTCATTATCAACTTGGACCTGCTCTGATACCATATAAAGATGGGCCATCATCCCCTTAAAAGGCCTTTTAAAGGGGGAAAAGGTTATCCACATTATATGTTGTTTGCATGATCTATTCACAAGTGATGTGGGATATTTTAACATGTCGCACCCCAAACTTCCGACGGACCTTTGTATATAGCTTGTTAATTTTTATTTTATTTTTGTCTAGTGGTATAAATTCAATATTTTATTAATGAATATAATTGTTAGTTATATTCTATTATCATTTTCAACTAATATGTTAGTAATACTTAAGATATGAAAATTTTACGTCAATTCAATTCTACATTCGAGTTCGATTAACCAGACTTTATTCATCTTGAAAAGAAATTTACATCTTACACCCCTAAATTCGAGTTCTGGCTCTGTCCCTAATCATCTTCAATGTAGGAAATATCGCTACACTAGGCTTGTAGTGGAAGTAGAATTAAATCTTCTTTTTATTGGCGAAACTAAACGCGCGTATTGATTATTGTAAAGTTGCAATTTAAGAATATAATCCATATTTCCATGGTTCTAGTACATGACCCTTTCACATCGTAAAGCGAACAGATAAATTGATTAATGGTTCGATACTAAATTAAATAATCCAAAAGATGATGATGATGATAACTTCGAGAAAATTGCAGATTTGACCTAATTTGTTGAATTAATAAATGAAATACTACTATACTATTTATTGGCGGGAACCTGAGGCAGAAATAAATTAAGGTGATGGAGAATCAGTGATTTCAATATGACAATCACTTTTTTTTTTTTTTCAATTCAGACTAGAATATAATTATTAAATGTGGAGTATAATTTAAAGAAGAGTAAGTTATTTTAAGAGAACGTATACAATAAAAATAAACGATGACCAATATATACTACAATTATTTTTATGAACTTAAATTATTGTTTAGTTATGAACATTGACGTTCCCGATGTTGTATGAAAACGGTCAAGCATTTAATTAATTTTCTTTTTACACAGCTATGTATGGAATGTTAAAAGGAAGTTGTATCCTGAATTAACACAACTTCAAAGTTTAGGTAAGGTCAATAATTGTACTAGAATCTTCGAGTGAGATCCACCTGCAAAATGAGGTAAGGAGTTAGCCCTTTGGCCGTGTGCCTTGGACAAATTGGGCTTAGATTCAACTTGTCATTCGGTACTTAATTAAGACTCCGAGTAGACTGGAGAGAGTAGAATATTGCAGGTTGTTGACTTAATTAATGAGTAAATGTGCTCCTATATATAGGAAGTGCTCCGGGGACAAGCCTCTAACTTGTCCGGGGTCTTTGTTGGTAAGGCGGCACGTTTAGATCAACTGCAGTTTAGGACAATAGGATGTCGGTCTCCAGGAGGTTGGTCCTGATCCACCGCGGTCTTTCCTCTGAGTAGATGTTCTCCTTGGTGAAAGGAGAATGGTCGGACCCGTTTGGCTTGGGTCGGTCCGACTAGATTAATGGTGAGTTCCTTGTGATGCTTGAGATCAATTCTCACATCTTGACTATAGGAGGTCGGTCTCCTTTTGTAGTTCGGAGATGAGATCTCTTCAGTTTTGATGACGTCCACGGTCTTCAAAATATATTATAAGAAGGTAAAGTTCGCCCTAGACCTTCTTGGTTCGTGGGTCGTAGAAGAGCAACCATTTGTACATATCACACTCGTTCTCATTTAATTTTTTCGATGACATTTTTATCATTTCACTAAAAGTTAATCTTCAATTTTATAAAAGAACAGTTACCAAAATTGTATTACTAATAGAAAGCATTTTGCCATCATCTGAATTTAGACTAATGTAAAATCACACACCACTGCGTACACACTGGTATTTAAGTATCTAAAATGTAGTTCAACGATATTCATCATATTTTCTCTATGGCACTTCAAATATAACTACATGATTTAATAAACCATAAGAAGCAAAATAATTTTACAATCCTTTCCTAATAGACCATTTATTTAAGAGACGCAATCACGCAATCAATATATATCACATCTATAATTTGTTAATCAAAGTTTTACGCATATCAGGTAAGTTACATAGTATATCAGAGTGGTATTTAATTTGTTGCCATAATTAGAATGTTGATACTAATACATGCCGGTCTAAACACTACTCTACACGTTGTGGATCAAAATCAAGTCTTGGTCTCAAATGATACGTCAATTTTTTATTTATTTTTTTTGTTTTGTCTCTCTTGTATTCCATCTCACTTTTGAATCATCTTCTCAAAATATCTCCCTTCTTTCAACTAATCATCTTCATTTACTTGCGATCTCAATACACAAAGTTAATTACAGTGTATACGTAATTTGAAAATAAATCGATATATATGTAATATAATAATCTTGTGTATTGATTCAATAATGAGTACATGTATTTATACAATGTGATTGCTCAATAGCCAAGTATTCTAATCTAATTAGGAATCCAAGTATTCTAATCTAATTAGGAATCTACTTTAAATATATACATATTCTAACACGCCCCCGCAGTCAAAACGGGAGGCTGGCGAATGTTTAGACTGTCACGAAAATCATCAAAGAGAATCTTCGGAAGGCCCTTAGTGAAAATGTCAGCAATCTGATAACGAGTGGGTACATGTAAGACTCGAACTTCACCCCTTGCAACCTTTTCGCGGACGAAGTGTATATCCATCTCTATGTGCTTCGTGCGTTGATGCTGGACTGGATTACCGGACAAGTAAATGGCACTAACATTGTCACAGTAAACTAGCGTTGCTTTATGAACCGGAAAGTGCAGTTCGAGTAGCAAATTGCGAAGCCAACAAGATTCGGAAACAACATTAGCAACACCGCGATATTCAGCTTCAGCACTGGAGCGAGAAAGAGTGGGTTGTCGCTTAGATGACCAAGAGATGAGATTATCACCGAGAAAAATACAATAACCAGATGTAGACCGTCGTGTATCAGGACAACCACCCCAGTCAGCATCGGTGTAGGAAGTCAATTTGTCCACGCGCGAGTTATACAGTTGCAAGGTCCTTGGTTCCTTGAATGTAGCGTATAATACGCTTGAGAGCATTCATATGATCAACCCGAGGATCGTGCATGTGAAGACACACCTGTTGAACCGCATAAGAGATATCCGGACGAGTGAATGTGAGATATTGAAGAGCACCAGCAAGCTGACGATAGGCAGTGGGATCCGCAAAAGGAGCAGAAGGCGAGGCTCCCAATTTCGGTTTGGTATCGACCGGCGTTTGGGAAGGAGAGCAGGAGGACATGTTGGCTCGTTCGATAATCTCCTCGGCATATTGTCTCTGTGTGAGAAATAAACCGTCTTTGTTCCTAGTCACTGCGATGCCCAAGAAGTAGCTGAGAGGACCAAGATCTTTCATAGCAAATTCGGCACTTAAGAAGGCCATAATGGATTTGCGAAGAGTGTCGGTAGATGCAGTGAGAATAATATCGTCAACATAGAGAAGAATATAAGCAATGTCAGAACCACGACGGTAGATAAAGCGAGTGATCAAGCTGTCGTGAGAGAAACCAATGTCGCAAGATGGTCAAGAATCGGCGATACCGGGCCCTGCTGTTTCAATCCGTAGAGGGATTTCTTCAGTAAACAGACATGGTCAGGATGTTGAGAGTCTCTGAACCCCAATGGCTGATGCATGTATACGGTTTCAGTAAGGTTACCGTGAAGGAATGCATTCTTGACATCAAGTTGGTGAATTGGCCAGGAACGAGAGACTGCAATCACGAGCACGAATAGTAGTAGCCGGTTTGACAACAGGACTGAATGTTTCATCACAATCAACACCTTTTTGATGGGATCGGCCATCACCTACAAGACGAGCCTTGTGTCGCTCAAAAGAACCGTCAGATTTCTTTTTGTGACGAAAAATCCACATAGATCGAATAATATTTGCATTGGATGGCTTAGGAACTAACTCCCAAGTCTTATTATCAATAAGAGCATTATATTCATCGAGCATGACGGATTTCCAATTAGGATCGGCTAAAGCATGTACTGGATTTCGAGGAAGAGGAGAGATGGCAACGGATGTAGCAAGATTGACATAATCCGGACCATAGTATTTAGGGTTCCGCGTACGCGACCGGGTGAGAGGTGCGGTTGGAGCAAAACCGGGAGGGAATGTGGGCCGATTAGCGGTTGGCCCAGTGGGGGCGGAACCGGGTTGTGAAGCGGTTTGGCCAGTGGGGGAAGAACCAGGCGGGATATCGGTTGGCTCAGTTGAGGCAGAACCGGGCCCAGAGGTGGGCTGCTCAGATGGGCTAGAGATGGAGTTGGGCCGAGTGAGCAAGTGATGAAGAAAAGATGGATCAATATCCGAATCCAAGTACTCATAGGTGGTGGGGTCGGGTGTGTGGTGCTTGGAGAAAGGAAAACTCAATTCGTCGAAAACCACATGTCTAGATACAATGATTTTGCGACTAGAGATTTCATAGCATTTGTACCCCCGATGATCAGATGGATACCCAAGAAAAACACAAGGGGTGGAACGAGCTTGGAGTTTGTTTATAGTAGAAGAAGGAAAGAGGGAAAAACAAAGACAACCAAAAACACGAAGATGGTCATATCGTGGAAGTCGATGGTATAGATATTGAGTGGGGGAGGAAAACTCAAGTACCTTTGAGGGAAGGATGTTGAGTAGATAAGTTGCTGTGGCTAGTGCATGATGCCAGAAGGATGGCGGGATCGATGCATGAGCAAGAAGAGTCCGAACAATATTATTTAGGGAACGAATATGCCTTTCGGCTTTGCCGTTTTGGGAAGAAGTGTGAGGGCAAGAAAAACGGAAGTGAATACCGTTGGTTTGTGCAAAAGAGTGAAATAGACTATTGTCGAATTCCTTGCCATTGTCGCATTGGATGTTTTTAATAGACGTATTGAATTGTGTGCGAACAAATGCATGAAACATAACGAATATAGCAAATACTTGAGATTTCTTAGAGATAGGGAAGGTCCATAAGAACTTGGAAAAATCATCAAGAAACAACACATAATAGCGGTGACCGCTAGAGCTAGCTATAGGGGAAGTACAGAGATCACTATGCACAATATCAAAGGGAGAAGTAGTAGTGGATAATGAATTATGAAAAGGCAATTTTATTTGTTTCCTTAAAGAACAAGAGGGACAAAAAGAATGTTTTAGAGCATTACAACGAATAAAATTCTTGCGAGAGAGAGAGCTAAGTATAGCTTCTCCCGGATGCCCTAAACGACTATGCCATAAAGTAGAAGGAAAAACTGAAAAAGCTGTTTGAAGGGGGTGGCCGATTTGGTTGAGTGGATTGGATATAGGTCTCCGATGCTATCACATCTCATGATTCGTTTCCCGGTCTGGAAATCCTTAACAGAAAAACCAAAAGGATCAAATTCAATGGAAACAGAGTTATCTGTGGTAAACTTGCGAACAGAGACAAGATTTTTAACAAGGTTAGGAGCATGTAACACGTTTTTCAGGAGAAGAGGAGGATGGGGAGGAGATAGGTAAGTGTTACCATAACCTTGAATCGGAAGCATATGACCATTGCCAACAATAACTCGATGATTATAAGTACTCGAATTGAAATAAGGGGAGAGAGTACCTTTGTCGGGTGTCATATGAGACGAAGCACCCGTGTCCATGTACCAGTTACCATCCGGAGGAGTGAGTCCCAAGGTATGCATAGCTGCCTCGACATCGGTGGGTGAAGCACCGGAATAGAATGCTCACGATGAGGCGGACGAGGCCAAGGAGACCTGCCGAGTTGGTGGACGAGGCGCTGCCATGGGGCCGTGGGGAAGGGGCATGGCGGGGCCCATTGCTGCGAGGGCCAGCCGTACGGCTGCCGTGGCTGCCACTGGTGAGGAGGAGCTCCAGGAGGTTGCCCGTATGTGGTGTTGCCTTTGCGGTTTGGACCGCCTCTGTTGTTGTTCTTCTTCTTGTTCTTGGTGTTGTTGTACCTGCCAGAAGAAATAGAAGAAGAGGATGGGATGACAGAGTCAGAGGTATCTCCAGAGTTATGGCCACCAGAAGAAGCTAAGAGGGCCGAACCACCGGCCTCTTTGTGTGCACGATGCTTGAGTGTTAAACTCATGAGCTTTATACTGAGCGAACACTCTCAAAAGAAGGTAGAGGATCCTGATTTTGAACATAGTCAACAGTTCCGGAATAAGCTTCAGTTAAACCACTGAGAAGACGTAGAACTAGACGGCTTTCAGAAACCTCAATACCAACGTCGGCAAGTCGATCGGCAAGGGACTTGACGTGATTGCAATAGGCCTCGGCAGAAGAGAAGTTGTCAAGGCGGACGTCTGCGAGCTCTTCCTCTAGATGAGTAGCTCGAGAACCTTTGTTATCCATGAAGATTTGTTCAAGACGGGACCAAGCAGCAGCAGCCGTGTCATTCTTGACAAGAATGGCATGAAGGAGGTCGGAAGAGACAATGATAGATCCATCAGAAACGGCATCAAGTCGATTATAGAGATCGACATCGGCTTCCTTGAGAGCCTTGATTTTGGCGATGTCGGCCTCTTCCGTCGGTGGTAGGATGTGATGCATAAGATTATGCACCCGTGCTTGAACCTGGAATAACGTCACCCAAGAATGATAGAGGCCTGTCTCAGTATCCAACGTGATAGGGATTAGTGATCGAACGTTGGTGATAGAGAGAGCCGGATGAAACTTGGATGATTCAGACATGGTGGAGACGAGGAGCTGTTCGGGAAAGAAGGTGGCGTGAGGCCGGAAGAATAGAGGTAGAGGAGGGTTGTTTCCGCGTGAGGCTGACGAAACAGGAAGGGGAGCGTAGAAGAAGAGGGGCGCCGAACGGGAACAGCTAGCAGCGGAGGGGACCGAATTTAGGTCTTGATACCATGTAAGATAATAATCTTGTGTATTGATTCAATAATGAGTACATGTATTTATACAATGTGATTGCTTAATAGCCAAGTATTCTAATCTAATTAGGAATCCAAGTATTCTAATCTAATTAGGAATCTACTTTAAATATATACATATTCTAACAATATATTTGTAAAAGTAATATATTAATTGATTTTCTGAATCAAAATGTATATGATTTAATAAAATGCACTTTTTATCTATATATGAAAATATGAATGTTCTTAAAGTAACACATTAAGTTTTCAGTAATAACGATAATGTCCGTTACTTATTTTTCTATAGATGGTATATCAATAAACTTATTCATCTTAATAATCCCATTTGTCCTTTTAATTAATTAATTTTTCTTCATTCAAGGTAATTATTGTGAACATACAATGCAACACTTCAACACTTCAGATATTAAAGTTCTATCTATGTTAGAATCAAGAGCGTATACATTCACTATACACGAATACATGGAGCTGAGACTTTTGTGGGTCTCATTATGTGTATGTGTTTTTGCATGGTGGGTGCATTTATCTTTACGCTAACATATGACGTTCTTGCTATGTTTTAAAATTTGGGTCGGACCGGCCGGTCGGACCGCTAAACCGGTATTGAACGGCCCAAACATGGCTAAAAAACCGGGCTTAAGCCGCTGCCCCCAAAACCGGCAAACTCGGCCCAAAACTGGGTTGGGCTGGTGACCCGGAACCGGGTTGGGCCGGTTTTTTTTTTTTTTTTTTGCAGCTAAACCCCGTCACGTGCGAATTTAGGAAGAAAAGTATTAAATAAAATATATTTAATTTATATAGTCCAAGAATAAAAAATACAGGCACAAAGAAAAAAAAAGGCTCTAGTCGAAATGAGGGTGCAGCTTTTTTTATTAAATTAAGAAATTTTTAAAAAACCTTAAAATCCCTTCCATTGAGAGGTACTAGTTAATTCTTATGTATATTTTGAGTTTTCCATTGGATTTACATTTTATAATGCAAATCAAACATAAAATCCATATTTGTTCTATTTATTAGTTATTCATTTTATTGGTCATTTTATATATATATATATATATATATATATATATATATATATATATATTAAAATGACGTCATACCGGCTCTATCCGGGTGAACCGGTCCGACCCGGTTGAACCTTTTTTGGAGGGTGGCCGCTCAACCTCCGGTTTCGGCTTGCGGTTCTTGTCGTGCTCAGAACTAATCATCCACACTCCTTATTAGTTTAGGTTGGTTAGGCTGTAATACTACTTTGACATCCCAACTCCCAAGTTTTAATCACTAATTAATTGACACCTTGTTCAAGTAGCATGTTGCGATTGAATGCCTGGAACGTTACCAACAACTACTGCTCTTGTAAATCAATAGCAGGTTGTTTGTCGCTGAACTTTAATTGAGAAAATTTTATTGAGATGTAACTGATGAATAATAAATAAATTTTCATTGAATTGTAAAAATTTACGTTTGACATAGATTAAAATTTTATAGGTTTTTATAAGTATTGTGAGTTTTAATTGAGTAGTGACTCAATTAAAAAAGATAAAAATTATCTCAACTAAAATGATAAAGTCTACTACAAAAGTATAACATGTTAATTGTGTGCCAAGCAGCCCGCTATTAATAATCAAAACCCCAAACGAATAACTAATTATGTACTTTCAAGTCCAACTTCTTGTTATTATTGCTACTAAAACTATGTTTCACAAAAATTAGATAATACTTGAGCTCTAAGTTATAACCTTACACTAAACATAATATAATTCCTTTTCTTTTTAAAAAAATATATACATCCGATAAGTACGAATTATCAATTATGTGTACTTGTGTAGATTGACTAGATCGGAGAATCAAGATAAAGGCAAGAAATGCAAATAAAATAAAGTTTAAAAAGGAAGTTGGAACCACATATTTGGGATAATGTGAGTTCTCCATAGCTTGAACCCCAACAAGGCAGCAAGAAATACGCAATCCATGTGGTATTCTAATCTTCATATCGCCAATTCCACAACACACACACTTTTTAATTCACAAAAATAATACAAAGCGACTTGCTACACAACATCGTTGCATTAACACCATAACTCGGAATATCAAATTTATTATATATATCGACATCCATATTTTATGACCATATGGGATAAAGTGTCTTTTGTTGCGATGTTGGATCGAGATTATTTCTTTATAATTAGTACAAGTATGAGTTTTAAAAGATTTTCTTCCTGTTTAGCATTCAACTTCGAACTCAATTTGAGTTGAGTTTGGTGTTGATGAATTATTAATTAAATTTTAGTTGAGTTTTGAAACTTTATACAACTTGGTATTAAATAGTGATATTGAGAGATGTAATTGAATTTTGAGGTATTGAGTTTTAGAGTTGATGAAAAATTACTCAACTCAAGTAGTATAGGGTATAGCGGAGAAACAAACACGAAAACTTGACAAAACTCAACTTGAGTTGATAGCCAAACACGCAGTTTGTAACTAAGGTATAGGGTTGAAATTTTGTCTATACTTAAATTTCTTGGTGGTGGTACAATTTTTAATGGCTGTGGTTCATGGAAGATGGACATGTTACTTGATAAATGAATGTTTTCGACAGTGTATGATTTTTGTGCTCGTTTTGATATACTTTGAAATAGTTATATCCTCTAGTGAGGAGCGGCGTGTTATATGTTATTCCCTCCGGTCTTTTTAAAAGGTTTACATTTTGATCTGGTATGAATTTTAAGGAAATTGAATAAAATAATAAGGAGATAGTATAAAGTAAGAGAGAGTATATAAAAAGTAAGAGAGGTAATGAATAAAGTATGAAAAAGAGTATTTAAAAAATTAATAAATGTAGATAGTGGATTTTCAAAAAAGGAAACGTTAAACTTTTAAAAGAATTCTCAAAATCGTAAACTGTAAACTTTAAAAAGAACGGATGGAGTATCATTTTAGATGTGGTAGCCTCATTTTCTATAAATATATCTTGAAGTTGTATGAGACGGTCAAAAAATGATAAATATATCAAGTCGGCGGGATGGAGGGAGTTAGCTCGTGTCAAAGAGTGCTCAATTATTATTCCTTAATTTTACCTTATACAAATAGTGGTGTACAACGAGATCTATGGATTATAATTTTATTATTCAACTATGTGTACTCTCTACATTTATTTTAGAACTCCGATGATAATTAATCTTTCAATCAATGTTGGTTACCGTTTAGATGATTCTTATAATTAGTACAATTATGATTTATTTTACTTGAAATCTGTGAAAATATAAAACATTGACGTAACTGATTATGCAAACATCTTAGTTTAGTCTCAACAAGACTTTTCAAATGGAAATTGTACGGATGTCATGTTACTACACGAAGTTACCAATAAGTCACAGCATCAGTCAAAAGAGCAGTAATTTTTTAATAAGAAAAAAGATTAGTACCACTAATTAAATTAAATTAAATTAAATTAATTGAACACCTCAATGAACAGCTTTTCCTAGCTAATGCATGTGGAGATAGTGGATGGATTTGAATATGTACATATGCAAAAAGGATTTGACAGAAGAATCAAACCAGGCTTTGATTTCGAATCGAGAAAGAGAAAAAGGTTATTTCTTTTTTCGTAACTAAACCTTTATTTCATTAAACCCGGAAAAAGGTATGCTAGTTGTCTTAAAATCTTAGTTCTAAGTGTTACTTAACAAACGATATTAATCATATGTTATTTGAAAATTTTAAAAAAACTATATATACTAGACGACATGGGCATTCATTTTTCTCTCTAATTTGAATGTAATATAATTTTGTCCAAAATCATTGTTGTAGGTTTGAGAGACTCGTGATTGTAGTTGCATATATAATTGTAATTTTGTTTTCTGTTTAAAAGAATTAATTAGGATTGATTTATGAACAAGTCATATTTCTATTGATTTTCTTTTCAAGCATGAATGGAAGATTGTGGATGAAGCATGAATGCATCAATCAATATCACAAAAGAAAGAAAAAGGATGTGGATTTTAGAGCAACTATATGCAGGGTCGGACCACTGGGCCCAATCCCCTGTAAAAGAATATTTTTAAAACATTTAAGGTAAAATTTTGATGTTTTTCAAAATAGTTCGGGTTTTACTTGTAACTTTATAATGATATATTTTAAGTCTACTTTAAATAATTTATCTAGAGACGGACTTATATTGTCAAAAAGATCATCGATGATATTAA
Organism: Plantago major; assembly: GCA_026545765.1. NCBI lineage: Eukaryota > Viridiplantae > Streptophyta > Magnoliopsida > Lamiales > Plantaginaceae > Plantago > Plantago major. The sequence goes on along the minus strand of CM048839.1, from coordinate 1,273,500 downwards.
TCAAAGGGGAAATTACATATAGGCACCCCGTTAGATGCAAATGTTACAGATGGCTACCCATTAGATCAACAATTACATTCAAGTTATGTTCGTTAAAAATCAATTACATCCAAGCACACGAATTTAACTTTTGGCGAATTTAAATCTGAAAAAGTCATTTTTGCCCCTGTTCAAATATCAGCTTTTGAAAATGGCCAAACAGCCTTAACTTATCATTGTCACGTGCACATCATATGAGGACCTAAATGTAATTGAACTTGTTATATCTAGTACTCACTCGCAATTATTTTTTTACCGTTATTTCAAAAAAAAAAAAAAAAGCCGTTGGAACTGATTTTTGAAGTGATTTTAATCCTATTTATACACCAAAAAAGTCCATTTTTACTCCTCATTTCAGTTTTTTCCACTTAAATTGTGTACATTAAATATGCATTCAAAATACAATGTTTTGGGTGGTGATTCGTCCTAGTTGTCCAAAGCATGGGTGGTCGGAATGGTGTCATGAGCAAGAAAATGTGCAAACACAAGATCGGGGAGATTTCATGCATGCCCAACTGGCTTATCCCACCAATAATTCAACTTTCAAACTTTAATTATAATTTTCTTGACTTAATTGTAAAATCGAAAACTTTTTTTGGGCCAAATTGAAAGAAACCAGCAAAATTAGTATTTCAACACAAGTCCCTATTACAACCCTAATTCTCAAAAAGCAAGTGTTTCAAATTTCTAAAACATTCAATTCAGTCTCTGGCTTTTAAAATCGAATTTAATCATCAACCAAACTCAATCAAAATCAAATCATAGCCTTCTCTAATTTTGGATCTTAAGATTTAAAATGTATGGCTTCCAAAGAACCCGATTCAAAACCTTCAAAGCTCAACCATGAATTATTTTTATACCAACTACACTCACGAAAATCGAAATCTACTACAAAGCTCCAAGCTTATGGCCGCCATTAATGGCGGCCTGAAATTTCGTGAAAAGACCGAATATGTGTACGACCCATGGCTTCCTTGGCTTTTCGCCCTATGTTAACAACGCCAATATCTTCTGCTTGCTCTATCGTGAGATGTGGTTTCGCCATTTGTCTCCAGATTTTCCCCAACTTTGAAGTAGAGAACTTGAACAAAATCCTAATGTAATTTTTTTTTTTTTTTGCTATTTACTATAAATTGAATCATTCCTATTTTCTACTACTATTTTAAAAAATATGTGGTATTTTATAAAATGTATTTTTTATTTTTCATAATTAAATTGGTACATATAGATAATGTGATAAGACCTCGTTTGTTTGTTGCAGAAAATGATGTAGCTTATAAGTTGGTCAACACAAATGGACCTGGATGTCAAGGGCATCTAAGAGGGGGGTGTATGTAATTTTCCCTTAATTAAAATATCTATGTTTTCAATATTGATGTTTTTTCATATTACAACAAAATTCAGTTAATTAACAACATAGATGTTTTGGCTAATAACATAAATGATTTTATTAATAACCTATCATATAACGTTCTCATCATACACTTTGTAGTATGGAATGAAAAGAAAATCTCAGTACGCTCCGCCCTTCATTATGAATGTATCTGAAATGAAACCCTACAAATTACAATTAGGCGGAGGAGCATGTGCTAACTTGCATAAAAAACAATGAGATGGAACAAGCCTCCTAACATTATCTATCCGAACTTGAAGATGAAAAGGCACATGACCCTTTTCATATTTAATTGCAATCATGTAGCATGAGGCATGTACCGAGATGGTTTTTTGAATTGAGATTGCAAGGAAATATCTTACTTTGTCACATGGATTTTTAACAATAATTAGGTAACCTACCTCTTAGGATATCATAGTGGTAAATCTAAATCAATCATCCATGAAGTCATTTCAATGTTAGGAGAAAATACTGAAAATCATCCACTGCGGGGATTTGAATATGTGACCTTATGATCATGATATATCTCAATCTTATCAGTTAAACGAACACTTGACATATCATTTATAGGTGTACCAAATCACTAATCAAGCTACAAATCTTTGACACCGTGCACATGAAATAAATCATCTATTTTGATAAAATCAATTCGTGACCTCTTGATTACGATGTGTAGTCAATTAATAATAAGAAACATACGACAGAGATCATGTGGAAGAAAAGGCATGTTTGCCCTGGAGTGCTTTTTCTTAAGCACAAAGTTTGCTAAGATGATTTTTGAGAAGTGGTAGTAGTCTAGACTTCTAGTAGAGATCTTTTGAGTGTCTGGCTGGGGTAACATGATAGTCAGAAGTCTAGGATGTGAAGTATCACAAGGCTTTTGTACGAGACCAGTACTTCAAGATCTACAATGCTGTACACCAATTGAACACAACCAACTTGCAGTACCAAATTCTTGTTGGTTCATTGAATAGAATTCAGTTTTGAACTCGGATTCTGGTAATTTAACAATGGAACAATCATCTGTACAATTGGTTCGATAATCTAGAACTTGAACTAAATCATACGTTGTTCAAATATATATCCTGTGTTTACAAACTCCGTTAAAACCTCAACATTGTTGTTATTTTCCTACCTGTTTTTACAAACTGTGTTAAATCCAAAAAAAATTTCTCAATTGATTTTGATGTCAATACCACTACTTTTTAACTCTCTTTACGATTCATTTACTTCCATTACTATAAGTAAACGGACATGACTCACAATTATTGATCTCCTAAACGAACCGAAATTGTTTTAGATCACATTAGAGGGAATAGAGGGGCTAATAATTTCGACACACGTGAATTAGCTTTTAACAAATTGTTTTATAGATTGCCCAAAGTATATTGGTACTGTATGCAACTATGCATGTTTGTAGTTTAAACGTCGTTTGCATTATTGCATATGAATTGTTTGATTCCGAACATGTAGTTACATAACTTTTAGTTACATCTTGCTATCATGTACAGTGGCTAGGCTAGGGTGGATTTGCTTTCGTCTCCTAAATTTTGAATTTTTGTATGTTTAATATTTTGAATAATTTTAAATTTTAAATTTCAACTTCCTAACCTTGAAAAAATTCAATAAATATAATTTCACTCCAACCCGAATTTAAAATCCTGGCTCTGCACATGATCATGTAACATAAGTTACTCAAAATAATGTACAGTACATGTAATGAGAATACATTTTGGAATCAAATTATGAATTGGCAAGCCTTCTTCTAATGTAAAGATCATCCAAGTCAAATGTAGGACAAATCTAAAGGGGCAAAGTTTCCTCAGAGGGAAAACAGTACCTAAAAGGAAAAGAACAATATTTGGTTACAAAAGGAAAAAGATTGAAAACGAAGTTTGCAATTTACATAAAATTTACTAGCCACAACGTGATGTACAACTCTTGTGATAACTTCTGCTTCAAACACAAGATTTTGATAGGATTCCACTATATTTTGGTGTCCATTCCGAAATTCAAACAAGACCAACTCAAGACCAACTCACCGTAAACATTTGATCGGTTGGCTTCAGATTTACTGCGTAAGAGCCTATTCATAATACTGTTTGAGCTAATAATATGGTGACACGTATAGTTAGCTATTGAACATGTTTGCTTCTTCCCCAAATGTCTATTATGCTACAACATACTGTAATGAATCAGATACATATCACTGTAGCAGTGGATCCCATACTGTGGGTCCCACTGCTACAGTGAAAGTGTAAGACTACCGGAGTCTAATAAACCCATTACATTTTACCATGTTTCGAAAAAGATTCTGACAGATAAAGATAATAATGATGATAGTTGCTGCTTGCTTAAGCATGTCTGCATAAACACAGCATTAGTTTTGAGATAAGATGCCAATCCAGTAATAACAGCAACATGTAATCATGCTTAAGAGAGCAACTAGATCATATGGCTCTGTTTCATCATTATTTTAACCCCACCATGCAACTTGCAAACAGGATAATTCCTGAAATTTGATTTTCCATTGATGTATACAACCAGCTATGTACAAGTTACAGTATGGTTGAACCAGTCCTCAAGCATACGCTCTACCTCCGGCCGGCTCTTTTAGCCAAACCCGGGTGCTAATTTACGATCCTCTACTACGGAAACTTAGTAAATTTACATTTAGTAGCTAAGCATGACACATAAGTTTTCAAATTTCAACTGTTAGTATCGCAAAATTTTCCATCGATCCTATTCTGAACGGCCTTCACAGCTGCAACTCTGGCTGCTGTGGCAGCTCGGTTGGCAGCCACTACAGCCTTGTTCACTTGGTCATCCACCCGGCGGAGATGAACTGCATTTTCAGCCGTTTTCCTAGCAGCCTGCAAAAGTACAAAAGATTTAGGTATAGTTCTGCAAGTTAACTAAAATTGATAGTAGCTACTACTATTAGCATGATGCTCCTACCTGAACAGCTCGAAGAACTGCGTCTGTTAGAGGTGGAAGAGCAGTCTTAAGATTCCCACCGTCCCATTCGCCACACCTCCTCTCACCGCTCCGGAACGTATACATTCCGTAACCTTGCTTCCGCCCTTCGTGCCACGAACCTTCATAACAGTGCCCATTGGCAAAGTGGTACACACCAAAACCATGAACCTTATCTCCAAAATACTCCCCTGCATACCTATCTCCATTCCTGAAACAAATACAATTCCGAATCAGTAACTCGAAAAAGAATCATCTAATACATGACCAAAAAAATCAGCAATTTCCAAAACAGGACCAAGCCATGGAATAATTCAACTGCTGGACTTTTACCTAGCAATCCATGTGATCCTAAACACCCTTAATTTCAGCACTCATTCCCTTTAATCATAATCCACATATCTAATTATTAGATTACCAACTTAAGGACCATTACATACAGTTCCACAAAAGAAGTCAATCAAATTTACTGTACAATAATTAGGAAATTACAGTTCAAATTCGTGTAGCTAACTAGCTACTTTCAAAATAGCACCATCAGCTTACCCGTACAAGAAAAATCAACACTAATGCAGATAACATTAACATCCATTACAATCCCCCACAAAATCAAATAATTTTAACCAGTTACATCAATGCCTCTCACAGTCACAAGATAATCCAATCAACAACATATGGATAACAAAACTTAACCACAATCAATTCACAAACAATGAAACAAACTTATCCTGAGACGAAAGCGAGAACGAAAATCGAAGACTACAGACCTGAAATGGTAGCAACCAAGGCCATGTTTAACACCAAACTTAAACTCCCCACTGAAACAGCTCCCATCAGCACAGCTCTGCAACCCAACACCATGACTCTGACCATTACACCACTCACCAGCATAGCTATCCCCAGTATAGAACTTATAAACCCCATAGCCATGCCTCAACCCTAGCCTGTACTGCCCTCTGTACCTACTCCCCTTACTCCAGCTCTCAATTCCATACCCATCATACCTCCCATCAACCCAATCACCCTCATACCTCCCATTCACAAAGTAATTGTACACTCCACTACCATTACACCTCCCCTTATGAAACTCCCCTTCATAAAAATCACCATTACTGTAAAACTCAACACCTTCTCGAATAATCTTCTCCTTCCTCCCACCAGTTTCAGAATCCGATTGCGGATTATCGCCGATGAACCACTGGACAGGCTTGGAGCTCGTTCGAGAACAGAAACACGAAATCCCCAACTTCTTACAGTACTCTCCCCAAAGCTGCTTGCAGGAGCTTCTGGTGACTAAATCCTTGTTCCTCGAGACGAAAAACAGCAATACAGCAACGAAAATTAAGGCTAGGAGCAGATTCTCCGAAGTGGAGATGTCGTCTCTGTTGTAGAAACTGAAGAGAGTGTAAACAGAGAGTAGAAGAATCGACAGAATCGGAGCTACTCTGGAACGGGTCGGGTGACGGACCGGCTTGCTATGGAGCTTCTGCTCTTCCAGGTCCGTTTCCTGATCGGACGCAATCTCATCCACCGATGATAAGCTCTGTATTGACGACCTGACGGTCGGGGATGATCGGAGGAGTGAGGATTGGGTCCTGGTTAGCTTCTGGCCCTCCATTTTTGTTTGAAAATGACAGGCTCAGGTTCAATTTAATGAACAGGAACAAAAACAAATTCAAATCCTTTTTCGATTTTTTTTCACCTGGTATGCTTATTCAAGTACTCGCCACCGGTAACGAGGTTTTGATTTGAGGTAATCGGAAGCAGCTTTCATTCTCCGCCGAGTGCGCACGTTAAGCAGTTGAGTGGCGCAGGTTAAGAATTTTGTGGAGAAGGAAATGGAAGTATGTATGTATGTGTGAGCTTAGAAAGCTAGAGAGAGAAAGTAGTAGTGGATTGCGAAATGTTGAAGGCGGACCGGGTTTCAAGTGGGGTGTGGGAATATTTATATGGGCAAAAATGCGATGTGGTGGGACCACGTTCATTCAATCGCAGCCGTTGGATGGATGATCTAGAGTACGGTATTGTCAGCCGTTGGATTGGATTGACCCGATATTTGGGTGGTCGGATTATGATTCGGTATTTTCGCTTTTTTGCGTTTATTGTGGAGGGAAAATGTTAAATAGAAATTGTGTCACGGTATTGTTACTGTAGTACTAGGAAAGTACACTGCGACTAGCGATTTGACTTTTAGAAAGTGTAACTATATTTTAAAATTTTGAATTAAATGTCTGAAATAGTCGTTGAGTTTTAAAAGTGGTTATTAGATGTGCGGGACATTTTTAAAAGTTGGGGAATATGGTGTGAAATGAGGAATTAAGTGGTTTGGGAGCTGTTGGATTGATGATTTGAATTTGTGGTCCAATTAATGAGTTTGTATGTTTTTTTTTTTTTTGCAAAAAAATTAGTCCTACATGTAGACGAATTTAGCTATTTTAGGTGACGTAATTACATGAATCTTGCTATTTTAGGTTATTTAGCCTTTTCTTAAACTGCAACAAAATTGAAATAATTTGCATTCGTGCTATTGAATGGTTGACGGAGATTCTCATTCTCCCTCCAAAAAAAAAAAGGGAAAAATATCAAAACGGATGATTATATAGCTTATTATGTTTGATAATTGTTACGAATAATTACAATGTTCTGACATTAGAATTTACGATCTACCATTACAATTTACATGTGATAATGTACCTAGACTGTTATGGTATATATGTTCGGTAAAATAAGTTGATAAAGTCTTTGATAACTGATAATCACTTTATTGTATGAATACCTAACTTAAATTCTTACGTTAGTTATCCGATCGTCCCCTTCAAATTTAACAAACAGACTTTTATAGTTAAATTAATTTCAATAAAGTAAAACTTTTTAATAAGGTAACTGGTCAAGTTGCGTAAGCATATACGACAAAGAATTTAAAAAACACAATGATTACAAAAATCAAAATACTCATAAGCGTGAATAATTTGCAATTGCTCTCCACTACTCCACTGTACCAACACAAGTCTTTTCCCACGCACTTTGTCCTCACTCGTACGTGAACCGGGATACTTTCCAGTTGGTCACTCATCCTGAGATTGCTCAAGAGCAAGCACGCTTAACTCTGAAATTCTTATTGATGGATTTCCGAAAATAAAGGTGCATCTTGTTGGTATGAATATCATTCAACCCCTATAACCTCTCTGAAACTTGATTTGAAACTTTGGGTGTTACATAAAACCCTCAATCACCATCTATTCGTGTTTTTTAAATGAACTTAAAACCTCAAACCCATCTATCTATACATGAAGTTGTAATTCATGCAGTCCAGGATAAAATTGAATGCAAGATTATGTACTGAAAATCCTAAGTAAAGTTAACTACACATTTGTGCAAGAGAACGAGTATAGGGGTAAAATCCCGCATTTCCAGAATGATGTAACATTAATACGTTTTTAATATAAGTAATATACTGCAACATATAAAACGCTTGATCGATCCACGTAAGTGTATGATAACAATACAACACACTTTATTAAAGCCGCAGAGGAAAAACTAAAAATAGGTACAAGTCGCATGGAATTATCCCTGTTTTTCCGGTTGTTGCCGAGACGAAATTTAAATACAGTATATTTGTATGATCTCAAGTAGACCACATGATAGTTATTCATTGCCAGCTAATTAGGCAGACTAACGGTGGGAAACTGACTGATTAAGAACTAACTAATAACATTGACTGGCGAACTAATTAATTACTACTACATGTTTCCTTCTCTAATTTTATCGTTAATTAAGATTCGTAAGTATTACACGTACACGACAACTTCTTTGTACCCTGCGATCTTTAATGTGTTGTCTTTCTGACATTTAATGCATTGATATAATCGTAGACAACTCAGAAAGACCTGGGGAGGTAGTCTGACACGTTAGAAAAGAGGAAACCTCAATATATCTACACTTTCATCATCCCAAGTAACTCCAATTTATTGCACTCGGATTAATTTTCTTCTAGTTGTCCTAAAGCGTTGAAATTCTTCCCAATTTCGGGTTCAATTAAGTGGCATTTGATATCACCATTATCATGTTCGATATACATATAACTACTCACATCGACTATGTATATCAAAGCTAACTGATAAATTAACTGATACTTGTATGATAAGATTGTTAGCTGATTTTTATCGAGGTGCTTGATAAATTAACTAAACTTATAAGCTAGTTAATTAATTTGCTTTAATACTAACTTATTTTTTTAATAAAAGATTTAAAAAAAGCTTATAGAAAAAGCTAACTTATAATGCGCTCAATGAACACATTTATTTCAAAAATAAATTAGAGCTAAAGAGTACTTACATACTATAGTAGTAAGTACCACTTAAAGTATGATTATGTTGGTATACACGATAATGTTGGTGTTTAAGTTCAGAAAATAGTTTCACGAATCCGCTAAGCTGAGGCATGGACCATCATAATGCACTAATGATCTAGTATAGTACTTTGATTGAAAGAGGAACCAAAAAACAAAGCCTAACATCTGCTAACTATGTTCCGAGACTATTTTGACCCGCTCATCTCATCCGGTCGAGGTTCATGCAAGTCAACTCTCACCGGTGCGTATATTAGATTAAATTATGCAATGCACTACTGTATAAATAAAAACATAATTTTGTCATGGTAAACGGGCCGATAGCGGTTCAAATGAGTTTCAATCCGGGAAGAAGACTGCCGTGGGTTTCAAAACACAGCTTGCTTCCCTTGTGCTCCTTACTATGCTTGCCCCTTGATTGTATACAATATCATCTACTTTGTTCTTGCTCAGATCAGATGGTCCGTTGAGGAGGCCCCTCCAATCGAATATAATCGTACATGATCCCGCTGAACAATCCGCCTCTGCCTTGCCTGAGATAGATTGTGTTTCTCCCAACCTGCAATTGAGAGCCTGGTACATCCACATTATACAACCAATATAGTCCGTGAATCCCATGTCTTGCAATCGCATTATCTCTTCCTATCCGCCCTGTTCTAAATTCAGCAGGCAGCCTGTTTGGATTGTTCACGCGTACCTGAAACACACAAGAATGTGATGATCATCAGAAACATGATTCTCAAAGACCTGTTATAGGAAGACAAGATGGAAGGACGGGTATCCATACTTGTAATTCGGCATAGTTAGCAGATGCTAGTGCTAGTCTGAGTGTATAAGTTCCTACATGGTCTACAGTTCTCATGTCAAATGCTATTTGCCACTGTGTTGGTACATACTCATGTCTTTGTTTCCTGAATAAACAAAAGAAAACAGATTCACATAGAATTCTTGATTAGAAAAAACATATGGTTCTTGGTTTTCTGGTGACAAACAGAAGTTTAAAAGTAGATTGCAGATTGTGGAATTGATCCACTGTACCTGGTGACATGGGCAAAGAACCAATCCTTGGCATAATTGCTCTTGCCGACGATGTAAACTAGATCTGCAGTCGGATACAATTCCGTATATCTGTCCCACAGTCCATATTGCCTGAACCTGGTACAGAAATTATCAAGGATAAGTAAAGTTGTGATCTTTAATTAAAATGATATGAAAGGAATAAAAACGAGTTTGTGAAGTGTAAGTATACTTTTCGGTCGTGCTGTTTATAAATAACTTATTTGTGCGGTCTGAAGATGGATCAGGAATGAAAAACTCGGCAGCAGAGCGATCAGGGATGCCGATTTCCCATAGAGTTGGACCAATTCTAGGTGGATAGAATACAAATTCACCCATTTGAAGATTTCCTCCTGGTACGATGATTATGTCGCGTTCATATTTATAGTCTCCAATTACTCCCGGAACCCAAGCATACAAATTATAAGTGCCTGCTCGAACATCACTTATGTTGAAGTATCCATTTTTGTCAGTTTTCATCCAAAATTGATAACCCTGAGAATCAAGCCATCCATGAATACATGTGAATAAACCAGATATTAGACAAGAATAAATACTGAGCTCATCAGAAAATCAGTTGTAACCTTAGCGTCAGTTTGCCAAGATCCTGCAGGTCCAAGTGGAGCTAATCCCACATGAGCTACTCCCGTGGGTGGGAGTTCGCCAAGAAGATATCTGTCACGAATGAGCAACCGACCAGTGATGCTACCTCGTTCATTTGATGCGGGGAAATCATTTGACATAGGGAAGTCATATGGCCATTTTGCCGTTTCTACCAAGTACTGTGATGTACGAAAATTATTAAGTGCCGTGCTTCATGGAATCATGGGTAAGAAAAGAGAAAGACGAGGATTATTAATTCAAAGTACCTGTCTCTTAGCGTTTTCCCAAAGTGCATCATGTTTTTTTCCTGAATCAGAGTTCAGATAGACGAAAACAGGGCCAAAAACCTTCTTCCAGGGCTCTCCTTGTTGCACGCTAGCTCCAAAATCTGGACCAGCATAATGGCTGCTAAGGAACATCTATAAACAAAAGGTTGATTACTATCTCGAACAGTTCTTGATACAACAAAATTGAAGGCATTGTCTCCGGGACAAGGAATGGACTCCAAATGTTACTTACACCCAGTGTGGTTGGGCCAGTATGTGATGTGAGATCTGGTTTGAAAGGGCTACCAGCAAGGAACTCACTGCTTGGCGTTATCATCCAGAACCCCACGTGCGGATCAGAGCTTATCCAACCATGCACACGATTATCTTCATTTTCACACGAGTACTGATACTTGTCATCGACCTGGTCATGTTATACATTCAAAAATATTCCATGCATGTTAGTGATCAACCAACATGGGCATTGTTCCAAGCACACAGCAACCTTCATAACAACTAAATCCTTCCATCATTAGTACACATCAAACACCTAGTTGCTGGTGTTTAAAATATTACGTGACCTTCCTCGTTTGGTCTACATGTACGTGAAAACTTGCATCTACCACCCAAAAAAAAGAATATGTCTGCACTCTCCAATGTGGAGGTCATTGTAATATTCCAAAACAAGTCTGCTAGGTGTTAGATGTGCTATCAATGGAAGGATTAAAAATTTGGGTAATACTCTCGTTCATACCTCTCCTCTGAGGTCAGAATTGTCAGGATTTGTTAGTAGAACTGCCTCTTTGTAATCAAGAGGTTGGCCGACAGTCCTGTCACGGGCAGATGGCATGACACGTTGAATGTCGTCTGTTATAGCCATGTATTGGAACCTAATAATCAGTTTAACCAGAAGAAAAATGTCAATTATGAACAAAGATATCGACCAATACTTATTACCTGCAAAGCAATTATAAAACCTTAAATCTTACATTTGCTCCTGCAATTTAAACGTAAGCCTCGTACTAACAATTCTCATTGCAGGCCATCCTTCTAAGTGTTCCATTATGCAATACGAGTAGAAACCAGATGATCCGCGCAACAATATATATCTGCATGTGGATTAAAAGGCAGAGTATGTGAATCATGCACTCCCGCATATAAAGCATGAAGCAAATTTCAGCTGCATTTGAATCATCAAACCTCTTGTCAATAATAAGGGGAACACCACCATCATCTTTCGAAACACTCCATGTTTTTTTGAACGAAACTTCTATCTGATTCTTAGTATACGCCACCACGCTGTATACAAATGTTGAGTCTTCCAGCCTGCACGAAACAACATTCAGCTTGTTTCCTTTGTACATTTCTAATCTTGTGTCACAGCACAAAGTTAAATTCCAAAAACCTTACGTATCAAACCCGCTTTTGCCATTGTCTTGCCTCTCCCAATTAATGTCCCAATACCTACATGTACAAATTCAATGAGACCATAAGAACTTCTGATATTAGACAATAAATGGACTGAACTATAAACGCATGTTCCATAAGCCAATGCCAAGTGTAAATGGAATGTACAAAATGATCGCTGCTCACCCTCTTTGCGTCTCTCTGGCATGGTACTGAAGAAGGTTATCGACACCGTTGTATCCTACTCCTGAAATTAAACCTGCTGGCTTTGTCAATGTTAGCGTTACTATTCCGTTTTCAAGAACCACCTGCATTTACAATTACATCAAATTGAGTCACAGATATTTCATGAAATCAGCTAGTTTCGGGTTTACTACAGAGTTTATCTGTTCAAGTTCAGTTTATCTGAAGCTTACATGATCGTTCAATTCGTTGATCCTGAGTGGAGATGAATGATTTTTGCCATGTCCATGTCCGTGTCCGTGTCCATTTGAAGCTGACCTGCATATACACATTTGGGATGCGATTACTGGCAATCAAAGTAGTTTGTTCATTCAAAAAACCAGAATGTTAGATTAGATATGTAGCTGGGTTGTTTTGTCAAACACTTGGTGGACATGATGTTCAATTAGATTAAATTTCCAAGAGTAACTCAACTACAGTCTACAGGTTCTTTCATAGTTGATGCACCAAATTCGGAAATTACTAATATACCTGTAACATGAATTGAAATTGCAATTATTGCGGACAAACTATTTGCTAGCGCATGATAGATGATTATGTCAGTGTGTTATTTATAAGGTTAGCATACGATGACGATGATGATGATGCCGCACGAGCATGGATTACGCCTTTGGGAGGAATTTCCTCCGCGTCTTAGAGAAGTATGTATCATGTATGTGTTCTTCTGGTGTGGTGATAATATTGTATTTTCTAAATTGGATTACAAAAATATACCGTGTCAAATGTTAAAAAATTAAATTTGATATACAGATAAAGAAAATTTACGAAATCGAACCGACCTTGGCATTGACCTATCAAGGTAGTTTCGCCCCTGCCCGTGAGAAGACCGTTTTAAATGAACATGTAAGTATATTCATAAAGTACGATAATTTGTGATGCACAATAATATCTTGTGACTGACAATATGTTCTCATATCATGAATGATATGATTCACTTACAGGGACGACAAATCAAGTGAAAAATCTCTATAAATCACGGAGAATATATAATCGCATCCAATTTAACGACAATCAACTTATTTACTTGCATAATCAACCTTGTCAAAACAGAGTTCTCTAAATGCTAAAGTTACAGCTAGATTGCATTACCTTCCAATGAATTTGCCATCTTACAATGTCGAAATTAAGTCAAATTAACCTCCTTAGATTCATGCTTATGTGTAATGAATATAAATTATTCAAAAAAATTCACTATGTTTTGAAATCAAAATTACACAATAAAATTTAAAAAAGCAGTCTCCAAAAGTTATTCCGGCAAGATTTAAGTCATACTCTTCATGCGTAATACATGGTCGCCAAAAGTTCATGAAAGTCAAGTAGAAAATTAAACCTTAGCTTATGTTCAATTTCATCTAACGGAGTACTTCCCTCCAACGAATATGTTTAAACAAAAGTAGCGTTTTATAACATTGACATCAACTTACTAGGTGCGTAGTGCACCACAATGGTTACCGTAACATCTCAAAATCCGTAACGAAAAAGAGACCACGTACCTAATTATCGTCCTTGCAGAAGTAGAACCAGCAAGAATAAAGAAGGATAAAAGCAAAATTCCAATCCTCTGCTGCTCCTGTAAATTCCTACGACCCATCTTCCTATACTCGACCATCACAAATCCTTCAATTTGCATCACAAGAGAAATCCGGATTAGTTTAATCGAATTAAAACGAATGAAGTTGGAACAAGAACATGAATGCACGTTGATTATTATTGTAATATATAATAATAATGTACCTGCAGGACGGATGTGAGAAAAAACAAAAAGTTGCAAAACCTGTGTAGATGGAAAAACAACGTATCTTTATTTTTTCTGAAAGAAAAGAAAAGGATCTGTCTTATATAGATTTAGCTTAATTCAATTTTTCCTTAAGAAAATAGCTAGGCTTACTATATTTGCGTTCAATGGTAATTTTTGGACTTATATTTTAAACAGCTCTTGAATTAGGCACAAAAGTTTTGACTCAAGCATGACTCCGCTTTTCTTGCCATGCAACTCTCTGCACTTTTTGTCCATTCTTTTTTACCATATTTATTTACTTTTCTCAATCTATCTTTCTAAAAAAAAGACAATTATAATTCTGGTATTATATTAACCAAAAAGTGATTGCCAACTAATTACGTACCGAATATAGCCATCTTTCCATTTTATGAAAGATTCTCTCCCCACTAGAAAATTAGAAACAAGATGTATTTCAAATGGTTTGGGATGTGATTAAAACTAGATTTTACTCGAGCTGGCCTTCTTGTCCTGTTTAATATCAATTTTAATCGAATCTCAAAAACACGTTTTAATCCACCTACCATTCACCACTCAATTAAATTTTATACCTATACCTATTTTTTACACTCGCTCAACTAGTTTATCAGCTAATAAAATTACCAAACACTATATCTGGACCACCTAACGTTTTTTTAAAAGTATCGTTCATGCAGCTCTAAATCTTTTCTTTGAAATAAAACACGCACTAATACATCTTGAAATGCCACATAAAAAAGTGTGTACAAGTACAGAACCATAAAGCATACTACAACCAGTGTCTTCTACTACTACCTTTTTCCTTTAATTTATAATAATTTTGCTAGGATTTAATTAAACTTTATTTTAAAATTAGAAGTGTGTATTTTAAATTTGTAGTAGTAGAAGCACAAATAAGCACCATAATCTAAGAAATTACGAAGCGGAGAAATCTGATTCATGCGTAAACTGGCTCAAGTTTGGTAGAGTTGACTATAGCCCAAGTGCCCAACTACGCCACAGACTTGGGCTAGGCCCAATTTTCTCAGAGAGATCCTCACAGAAAATTTTCTATTTGATGGTACGTAGAGAAAATTTTCAATTACGTGAGTAATATGGAACGAAAAACCTAAAAAGTGACCTAAAACCTAGGTCACATAATACTCATACCATGATACCAAGGTGATGGAATTATGTCCCGAGTTTGCTCTCACATTTTGAGAGTGCAATTCTCGTTCTACTGCGCTTTGTTTTCTCTAATTCTCAAGAGACTTACTCCTAATTAAAAATTTTGAATGAAATTGACTTTATACATGTATAAGGAAGGGTCTAAATCATTAACTTAGTTTTATATATCCAACAAATGTTACATACTCATCCCTCCGTCCAAAATTTTTTTTTTTTTGAAACATCATATTTTTTACACAAAGTATTGAAAGAGACGTGTATTAGTGAGAGACCTAATGATGTTTTTAAGTATATATATAATGTTTCGAACAATATCAGTAATGTTTTATGAATGAATTCTAATATCATTTTTATGTGATGTATATCACTGATGTTTTTAGTAAACTCTGTAATGTTTTTTGTTATAATTGTAATGTTTGTCCGTCTTTTTTAGTCTCTCTATAATACCGTCTCTCAGATGACTTACTCTTTTTTTTTAATTCATAACTCCAAAATTATGATATACTACGAGCATAAGATAATCATCATACATCCACTCATACAAGCATTAAAAGTACCATCCTATCTATCTCAAATGTTTTTCGATCTAGCTTACACAAGTCACAATCCAAACCAACTAAATTAATAATATCATGATAATTCATCCTCAACTTTTACATCACCATAAAATACAAACAAAACTATTTCCTCGTCTGTCCACTGCAGACTTCAGAATTTCACTCTTCTTCAAATCACAACTCATATAACCTTTTAGGTTTCTTTGGCAAAGATCAATCACATGTACAAAACAGGCACTTCCACCATCTATAACTATAATAATCACAATCCTCGATCAGCCTATGTTCATAACAAATCAAATCACAAGTAATTTAACATGTAGCCATACATTTAAAATTTTGTACTCTGGCTCTCATATATCTTTCAAATTCTTGAATATCGCTTCTGCTTCAGAATTCCATTCTATATCATCTAGCTAAAAACTGATTGAAAATAAACTTTTCCAAAAGTCCAACAAACTGATCATGTTGGAAAAGTAAACAAATTGGATAGAAGTTCGAATTTCCAATTGCAATTATCTTAATTAAAATGGCTCAAAAGCTTACATAAAAGCTTACATGTTGTATTTTTAAAACGTTCGAGTTTCTAGGCATATTAACATGCATACTCTATATCATAGTAGACTAGGAGTATAAAATAAATAGTAAGCCAGTGGTAGTAGAATGACGCATACATACAACCAAAATTGAGCTTTATTTATTGAGTTCATATGAGATTAATAAAATCTGTAAATACAAGTTGTGTGCTGTAGATGACGCATTACCAAAAGGTTGATTCCATTATTGATTGGCTAATAAAACAATTAGCATTTTAATTAATTTATTAACTTCTAACAATTATCTTTATTTATTATCCTAAGAACTTCAAGTGGTTGGGTGAATGAGTGTCTCAGCAAGATGTTTGGAGTGCTTCAGATCCTTATTTAATCCAATATATCCCTATAATTAAATTGAATCCAAGTGTAGGCTTACTATTTTCTTTTTCTTTTTCTTTAATTTGAATGTGTCCATATGGTCTTTGATGTCATGAAACATTGAAATAGCTCAACTAATTAAGTTTGTAATAACTTGTGATCTTCTTGTCTGATGGTGTTTTACTGGTATAAACTTGAGAAATACGATTAACTTTTAGATGAATATGAATGACGCAATGTAATATTTCATTTGATAACATCAAATGTAGTACTATAAAAATGGGTTAATCGTCTATTGCAACTTTGATTTTATAAGTGCTTGTTGAGTTAAAGTTCATAAGTTAGATGTTGTACTATGTCAACTAATGAACTTCAAGAATTAAAAAGTTTCTACGTCATAGGTATAATTGAGAATCCTACAATATTGGTCTATTTATTTAAAACCATGGTACTATGGTATCACACAAGTATTTTTGTTCTTGAAGAATTGATGTTCATTAATTGATATATTTCCAAAAAGTACCATGATAATTTTGTGGATGAGACATATCACATCATGATTACACTAGAGTGCCAATATCATTCTTTGCTTTTATGTATTTGTAAATGTTAAGTATCCAATCTCAAACGCACAATCGACCAACTACCAATCAAACACCAATAAGCAATCACACAAAGAATTTACGTGGTTCGATTGAATCGCTTCAATCTACATCCACGGAGAATCGGTGATTTTATTGATCTTTTTGATATCTCAACTACAAGCTTGTTACAGAGAATTGAAACGAAATACAGCCTGAATTCGCTATACAATACTCACAACAACAGCTCCCAAAACGCTCTCAATCACAGAGAAAACGAAAAACTGAAATCTGGAACTTGGAATTGATCTAAAACTGCAAGCTAAGCTCTCTTACTCTGTTTTTATCTGGCGAAGAAGATGATTAACGGCCCAAGAAGCAGGAACCATCCGATCAAAACAGCCATCTTCAATCTAACGGACGAAACAAAGTCGCATAACCACTTAACTGGTAAAAGCACGTTTCTTCTGTTTCTTCTGCCGCCTTTCAACAAACCAACTTCAAATAATAACAAACCAGTCCCTGAACTTCTGACATTATTCGAAACAACCCCAAAACATAACAGTAAACCTTCCAGATGGGAAGCAAATGGTGGAATTTGATACACACCCGAGTACGAGAAAAATATGATACACACCCAAGTAGGAGAAAAATAACTCTAAATTGTACCACTCCTTGCATAACCTTAATATAAAAACAACATTTTACATGTAGTAAAAACTGAAATCAAACAAATCTAACAATCACATTCAATCTCAGAGGTCCAAATAGAAGCCGAAAGCAAGCGTCTTGACTTCCATCCTAGGACTAGTTTATTTTTGCTCAACTCCTCAACTCTATACCCATCATTGTACAATCCTAAGAGCAACTTGGCTTGGCAATGATTGGCAAAACTTATGTTCATTGGCCGAAATCCGACGGATCCCAACCACTGGTCCCAAGAACACCCTTCATCGTCTCCACATGAATGATAGATACGGGCCAATGACCCTGCAATCCGAGGCCCCAAAAACACTCGTTCCACCAGTGCTCGAGCTAGACCCTGCATCGGGAATCCAGCTTCCAGAGAATCGTACATAGCAGAATAATGGTGTAATGATTCCATGAACCGGCCCACAAACCCGGTGTCACTTGTGGACCCTATCTCCTCCTCCACAAGGGTGATAAGTCTCGGGCTTAATGTCTTCGCCCCAGATAAAAAAGAGGCAATCGAGTTTGGGGCCCTATGTCTAAAATGTGGCAAGTGCAACATACAATTAATTATTAAAGCTTCCCCTCTAACCAATTTCAAAGAGGAAGGTCGAAATGTCTCATCCGCGTCCAATCTACACTGGTGGAAAGAGAACGGTTGGCCTATAGAAGCCGCAAAGGCCGTCAATCGACGACCGGTTTCTTGAATCGAGCCGAGTGACCGCTTCCCACTCCCACTCCTTGATAAGGCGGTAATCCTTAGATGAGGAGTTGGGGGGCCATCTTTCCGCGAAACCAATGCTTGCATTAGCGATGCCCACTGGATTCCCTCCATGATATCATAATCAACAATATGGACCCTCCTATCATTCGTCACGGCTTCTAATATCGCCTGATTGGCTGTAAAATGCCCGAATTTCACATAAGGAGACATGTCTTGTAACAATTGGAACGCGGCGAGGACATCTGTCTGGTGGAACTCCTCTTTGTAATGAACTTGCCCACCGTTCCCAACAACTTGCTTTCCACCAGGCGCACCATCTAACAAACCCTGTAAGGCATCGGCGAAATAGGCTGCTAACCTCTCCATGTTAGTGCCATCATTTGGTGACACCAACTCCTTGAGCCGAACCAATATCACTCTAGCCAATTCCCAACACTTATTGGCACCCGTGAGAGCCTCGGCTGCAGCCGTAAGAAGGTGGATCAGCCTCATGCCCTTGTCATCCTCCGTGCCAATGGCTTCGTCGTCGGTCATTGCTGTGTACTCAGGTGACAAGTTGTTGTTACACTCCTCATCAATTTTTGGCCAGGAGGTGTTATGTAGTACAACATTTTCATCAATCATGGAATCAATTAGATTGTGGAAATCCTCCTGGCCACCGGAAAGTGCCTCCCAGTCGACGACAGGGGACCAATCGTTCCAATCACAACCATCATCGGTTGAAGTCGTGGTGGTTGTAGTAGTGGTAGTGGTGGTGCTGTAAGTAAAATTTGAAAAGTCAAGGTCCATAACCATTGCCATGGCCAAGGAAAGTGTTTAGTTAACTACAATTTTCAAAAGTAGGAGTATATTGTGGAGTTCAGAGGAAGTGTTTAAGGAAGAATGAAGAACAGAGGAAGCAGGGGAAGTGCTGAAGCTAGAGACAGTGTTGGTAGGAGGCAATCAGGGAAGGGGCATTAATATAAAGGGATTAGTGAAGGGTTACAATCAAATTAGTGGGGCTGTTAGCATTAGGCATTAGGTGATTATTATAGTAATTTGAGTCTTAATCATGGCTCCCATTAATTAAATATGAAAGCTTTGATGTCACACAAAACAAATATCATGCTAATGCTGCAGTCCCATTAGTTGATTTAAAATTCTAATGATTGATCAGTTCACAAGATTATCAGAGTTCTGAATTCTTAATTAAGAAAGCAGAACTGGCTGGAGGTTAAGGCATCAAGCATTATTAAAGGGCTTTGCTAGTTAATGACTTTTTGATCTCCAATTATTCCAAACAATCAGGGGCTGTACATTGCTACTTGTTTACCAATGTGGCTGTAAATTTCCATCATTTTTCTTTTTCTTTCAAGAAAAATGTAATGTTCTACATCTTATTTAATAACAGTTGGCTGTTGGTATTTTTCCCCCTCTTAACATCATCACCCTTAGGTGTGTTGGCAAGCTGAGTCGAATTTCAATTATGTTACTATTTACTTGTATGTTCAAGTGTTGTTCCGACAAGTCAAGTTTTTTACCTTAATACTCGATACTCGCTGAAAAATGAGTCGAGCTCGAGCTCAATCAACTCTAGTTGAACTTTCTTAGTTTCCACAAGATGATTGCGAACAGTTTGATTTTTTAACACTCCTAATCACACTTAGGTGACTTTTCCTATGATCATCTTTGCTTTTACGGGACTCAAACTCAACATCTCAAATTAACGTTGTTTTGCTTCTTTTACATAATTGAGCTGAGGTAGCTAGTAATCAATAAAAATTAGGGGTGGGGGTTTGGTATGGGATATTGGGAAAATCTCGATTCCGATTGGGATCAACCCGAACTTCCCGATCCCGAAATTTCCGATCCCAATTGGGATAAATTCCGAATTCCCATATATAATTTTGAAACGGGATTGGGATTGATTTTGCATTCCAATTGGGATTTGGGATCCCAAATGGAATAATGAAAAAATCAATAAATAATTAATACTACTATATATTACACAAAAACGACAACTCTTTTATGATGCAACTTTTTCGTCTTCTTTAATTATATCATTAAGATTGATGTTGGGTGGTACTTGTTTATCTAACTATCCGTTGTATGTTTAACATATGAAAAAACAAACAAAACAAGTTAGTTTGTGATACGAGTTGAATTCGTACTAACTTGTAGAATGTTTGGTTTGTGCATATAGAGGTGTAAATTGTTTTTTAAAGTCATTCAAAAGTAGAATTATATAATTATGTTTAATGTAAACTAGTATTTGTGAAATTATAAATTTTTGTCCAAAATTATCAAGAGTGTTGTAAAAATTCTTCAAACTATATGGGATCCCGCCTGATCCCGCCCAAATCCCAAAGTCCCGATCCCGAAAAATTCCAACTTTAATTGGGATGGGATTGGGACATGAAAAATATGTCTCAATCCCAAATTTCCGATCCAGAAATCCCAAAATCCCAAATATCCCGTCCGACTCCAGCCCGAATAAAAATTGAAGTCAAAGAATAACATTCCATATAAAAGGAAATTCTTTTGGCCTGAATCCTGGATCTCACTATTCTCCACTTACCAATAAGAAGGGCCTTGTTACAGAGAATGGATCTCAAGAACCAGCAGTTATGTCTAATTTGTTATTAATTGTTACTCTACTTGTTATCATCCAATACATAGTGAAATAATCAAAGTTATCATTTATCAACCCTAAATTTATGGCCACCAACCATCAGATTCTGTTTTGGTACTGAGCTAACTAGTAGTCTAGTACTATAGTACTATATGCAACAGAATCTTGTTTAACTCACCAATATTCTCAACACGAGATTGATACTATGTCGAGCAATGCGAGACATTTTTGAGGGTCAACTGATCCCATGATGTCTTTCACAACAAGAAGAATCGAACTTGAGATGTTAGATAAATGAACACAAACCCCTTATGACTCGTCCATCTGCTTCGAAAGTTCTTGCATAAATGAAAATTTATAACATGACCGAGATTCCTATTATATATCTCAGTTCCAGATCAAACTTTCACTTTCTAGTAACTTAATTAACATGTACACAGTACACTACACAGTACACATTCACCTAATATTGCTAACAAGTAAAAGTTAAAACTTGATCAAACAATCCACATGTCAAGTATTTACATCCACAGGTGGTTTTAACGCTTGCTTAAGACCAAAAATGAACTCAACTGTTTGCCGAACCAATTAATCGAAAGAGTTGATTATCATCAAATTCCGACCAATTGAGATGATAGATACAGTTCAACAATCCAACAAGAGCAAGCTTAGTTGCAGCAAAAGTTAAAACATCAGATAATTGCCGAAACTTTTAGGCCAAAATTCTGAAAAATATCAACAAGTAAAGTAACTTGGATCCTGTTAGCTTGGAAATCATCTAATTGGAAAGCTCAGTTACTTAATTAATCAAAATCTTATCTCGATTAGAGTAAGTATCCTGATATGCGGTCTATAACAATGTTATAAAGAGTCCAACAAAAATTAATTAGAATTATTGATGAGAAATTATGTGCTAATTAAGAACATTCGTGTTCTTCATCAACAAAAAAATATGTTGTGTTAACAAAATACTCCCTCCATTTCAGAAAAAGTATTCTGATTTGATTTGTCGGTCATTTATCTTGAGTTTGACAAATTACTCATAAACGATTATATTAAATTATTTAATCAAATCATATTATAAATATTTAATTATTAAATTTTTATTATATAATTTTAATAATTTATTTATTAATATCGTTAAAGAAATTAATTCAAACGCTAAACGATTAATGACAATAGTAAAATGTAACATTTTTTTTGAAATGGAGGGAGTATTATGTTTGGACTTTGAAACATTGATGTTTTTATACAATAAGATTGATGTTTTTATACAATAAGGTATAAACGGTAGTATAATAGTTTGTGTGTAAAGTTTTAAGACGTAACTCACTCTAATGGACGTAGCGATTCAGTTACGCTAACCGTAAAAAATAAGGACAAATATAAACAATAGATTAAAAGGTATTTTGACTAGTCTTTGATGTTCTAATCTTGATTGTTATCACTTGAATTAAGAGTAATTAGACCGTGTCGTGTCACTATAACTTCCACATCACAACCGTTGCCGGCTCGTCCGGCTCGATCCGTTCTGGACCAATCATCGAGCTTGATGAACACTCTGTCACTCGTCAAAGGCTAAATTCAAACAAACACTTAGATTCTAAAGAATTTATGCCGGAAGAAGATGAGAATATCAAGTCACTTATTTTGGAGTGGAAGAAGCTTCTCCACCTATCTTGGAGTATTGAGTTAAATTGAATTAATATGAAGTATAGGATAAACTTGCTAAGCTAGCTAGCATTGATTCGGTCGGGAAAGTCCTTTGGGATACACCTCCGATCCAAGTTATACCTTTCTTCAAGTTTTATAAAGTCTAAGGACTGAGCGTCTTTATTACCAAAAAAATAAATAAATAAATAAATAAAAGAATTTATGCAAACTGCAAACAACTCATTTCATTATAAAGATTGCACAAGAATTCATCATGTTAATTAGGTGTTACTCACTTCCTCTTCCACATAATATTTTCGATCACAATAAGAATATAAGATACTGTCACAAAAAAACCTAATTTAAGGGAGATCGGGTGATCCAGTTAAAATTAGACCAAACGTGATTAAATGACATGAGATATTTATGTCATTAATTATCATCGTGCAAGTGTGTTTCCACATAACTTATAAACATCAATGGCGTCTTAGGTATGTAATATCCTCTAGTACTGTATTATTGTATAAATACAGTTCTTACAACTGTGAATATGTGAATCGACTGTCAATTTCTTATACGTAATCACCTATTAACTTATCGTTTTATATCAGGTTAGCTAATCAGATAGTTTTACCAAACGTACAATGCCAAAAGTAAAATTACGAGCTCACAAGCTAACTAATTTTAACATAAACTAGACGATATGCTATGGTTTGTATCTAGCACGAGCATTAGCTAACTTACAAGCGAGTTGAGCTTGTTTAATCATTTGACCAAAATAAATACTATGTTAATATGTTTTGTGAACGCTTAATGTATACAAGTCGAACTTGCTCATTTCTACCATGTTTGGCAAAACTAACTAGTATTGTAGCCTCATAAGATATTTGATCATTTAGCTTGCATGATAGGCTAGCAACTAGCTAATCAGTTGGCTGAAAACCTGGAAATGGGAGCTGATATATGCTTAGATTATTATATCATCCAATTCATGAAACATTTCAATAGAATCAAGTAGTGTATATCAGCTCTTGATTTTCATCTATCAACTAGTTTATTATCTTTTAGTTTAAAATAGTGCCAAAACCCCCACGTTTCTATGAAAGTCTGCACGAAACCGCATCACCTAATTTTCATGAACTTCTTACTAACAGTGTTAGTTTTTTTTTTTTCTTTTGTTTTTGAAAAGGTAGAATGCATTCATATTAAACCATGGTCTTTCATAAAGTTTTTAGATTAATTTAACGGGAAATTTAGACCGCTAGGCAATGGTCAACAAAAATAAGCTAAGGGGGCTTCATGCAAACTTTCACAAAAACTCAAGGGGTTTTAGATTATTTCTTTTAACTTTAGGGGTTTTGTACTCTTTTCTGATAACTCAATGGAGGTTTGTATCTAATCCCGGTACACTACAAAAATAATATTAATCGATGCAGTGTATATTTGTATAATGAAATTCCGGCTATTTGTAAGTTTAAAAATATTAGCATTAAAATTAATTTCCCATAAAACTATAGGAAAAAGGCATCTCTTGGACATATATGAAGTCAATGAAGGTGATTAAACGATGGATACAATTTATCCCAATTTGATAACTAAATGTCCCTCTCGTGTGCGTTAATCAATTTTGTGAAGACCAATCGGGAAATCCCCTAATAATGAATCATGCCATTGGTCCATCATATTTGTAAATTTGAGAGGTCAAGAAGATGAAGTTGATTGGTTTAAGATGCTTGTGGAGCTTGTTATTCAAGTACATTTAGGGCCAAATTTTGGTCAAAGATGTTCACATCACTAAAAAGCTATGTCTTTGTTTGATCCTAATTAATGGTAATACTAATACCAATCTTCAATTATTGGTATATGTTAGGGTCGAGATAATGTTGAATTAATGAAAGTGGACATGTTATATTTTGAACTCTAATTTGAAAATAAATTTTAAAGGGTGTGACATATTTTATGTCATTTAATGGGCATTACAAATCTAAATTAATTGGGATAAACAAGGTAAAAAGCATAGTGATGATGAGGCTTTGACTAGTTACAAATTAAGAATTAAAGTATAGTGATGATCATCAGTAATGACATGATAGAAGTGAGCTAAAAAGTCAATCCCTTAGTTTGCTAACCTATCACAGAAGGTGGCCAGCACCATAAGAAAATTAGTACATGACATGGGTGTTAGTTACACACATTTCAGAATTAGTCGTTAATCATTTCAGTAATAATAATTTAAGTGTGACATTATGGCCTACGGAAGCACGAAGCAGATAGTATTCGCACATTTATGGGAATTGTTTTCAATTTTTTCTCAAAAAACAGTGTGCGAGTAACCTGATTTTGGTGTATAAAATCGTGGAATTCTTAATTGGAAAAGTTCCAATTTTTCTAAATATAACGAAAGATCATATTTCGATGATACAATTACTTGATATCCTCACATAATTTGCATTGATGTAATATGGAAAATCAGTATAATATTCTTTTTCAAAATTTGGTCCGAAAAACTATAAACCTGGATGATCTTTGTAACTGTCATATAAGGATGAGTGACACTTAAAATATAATGAGACGCCCACAAGTGATATAAAGTGCGTTAAAAAGAACAGTCATGGACAGACGAGTTGGCGTGGGCCCAATTCTGCCGCGGGTAGGAGTAGGTATCGAATTTAGTGTTTTGTATGTATTTGGTATTCCGAATTGTTGATAAGCAGAACCATTAACCTTTCAAGAGTAAAATCCCGTCCAAACGTGTGTTACTCCATTTGATTATGAAGACAAGTTATATCCGTTATTTAATTTTGTTTGATACAATATTACAGTTATAACCAACAATTTTAAAAAATTATTGCCTAAATCAAGTCTATTATTAATTCATATATCATTTGGTGAAGAACGTTCCATATAACTCACTTAGTACGTACGTTCAAACTTACATAATTACTTAAACATTCTACACCATATTGTTTGTGAATTAATGACTGGTCTAGTGTAACGATTTAAACATGTAAGCTCTTGATTCGAGTGTCAAAGCTTATCCGCGGGACTAGAAATGGTATCCGATCCGTTAGGATGTTTAAAGAAGTTTGAAATAAAAGGTGATGATGTAATGGGTGGATGGCGCCGTATAAGGAGTTGAAGCAAAACGAGCTGACAAATAGTAGTAGTGATTGATCTCAACATTTAGCCTACTTGGTGTTCATTATTATATTTCAATTACAAAAAAAAAAAAAAAAAAAAAATCATCGGCCGGCCGGTAATGGTTGTAGTAAGTAGTAGTATATTTATGGTCCCCGGTAATGAAGCAATCGTCTAATACGCCGGTCGGTACACTTACAAATAATCTTAATTCTCTCCTGCCGGAATCTTCCTACTCTATATATCTGCAACTTGCTTTTCTTTAACTCTAGTAATAAATAGTAGTACTAATAATTTACGTACTCACAAACACGGATTGATTTTCATATACATGTTTGAAATGGTCGTATTACACACTCTAGAACGAATCCCTTTGGACTTGGTTTCGCACACTTAGCTGCAATATTCTACCCTCTAGTCTACTTGGACTCCTAAGTCCCGACAAGACGAGTTGAATCTAAACTCAGTTTGTTTAAGGGAAATAGGCAAAAAGGGGTCTAACTCCTTATCTCATTTTGCAGGTGGATCTCACTCGAAGATTTTAGTATAATTATTAACATTACCTAAGCTTGGAAATATTCATTCATTGACTAAAGGACTTAATCA
This sequence comes from Plantago major, assembly GCA_026545765.1. Classification (NCBI taxonomy): domain Eukaryota; kingdom Viridiplantae; phylum Streptophyta; class Magnoliopsida; order Lamiales; family Plantaginaceae; genus Plantago; species Plantago major. The sequence continues at coordinate 1,246,772 of CM048839.1, read as the reverse complement.
TTTTGATATCACATCATATTGTTGGCCATGTCTGTGGGAATTCTTTACGAAAAGTCATGGTTCAAAAGCAAGTTATAAGGCGCAACACAACAACCAATTCAAGGGCGCGAGGGAGGCCCGGACCCGATGGGGCGAACCCGAAGTTCCGCCTGATGGAACCAACACTGGAAAATCAGATCATTCTGGAGCATGATCAACGGGACTGTTGATACGAAAATGTGTCCAATCCGTTAAGGGTGCCATAGAGCGTGTCCTAGAGCACATCAAGGCTAAGATAGCCATTCAAAGCTAGTCCGACCTTCGAGTGGTCCGTCCTAAAGGAAACCATCTCAGGTCTACTAGTACTCACAAGTCAGCACGCCATTTCAGCTAGGTCCGACCAAGCTAGATGGATGACTTCCGAGCCTGACAAAAGGTTATCTGGTCCTCCCAAGTACCGCAAACTGTCAGTCCTAAGATGCTAAACAGACCGAACGAGAGAATCTCGGACGCCACCAGTACAGTAAGACCAAACTTATTTGACAGAACCACTGAGATGCTTCCGTGGAACTCTAAGGTCCGGACACCTTGAGTTACCCAAGGCAGAGTCATCCAATCATGCGGATCTGTCCGAGGGACTTACACGGACCCAACGTGCAGAACAGTACTCTCAGAGGGAAAGGACCAAACTACCCTCCCAGCCCATTAATTAGTATTGGATTACTATTCACTAATGGGCCATGGGCCAAATGTAGCATTGGTGTCCAAATCTGAGGCATACACTTGGCATCATCTTATGAGCTACTTCATAAGTATATGATAACTATAAATATAACACAAGGTCCAATACCTTGAGGTAAGTGAAATTCCCTAGGAAATTGTGTTGTCTCCTAAGTCCTAAACATCCTTGATTTCATTACCTTTCCCATTACTATTGCATTGAGAGCTTTCATCTCTCCTTTGAGTAAAGCCTACTTCCGGATTGACTTAGGCAATCCGGGTAACCCATTCTAACCCCCCACTTAGTCCTTTCAGGTACTCTTGCTCGGACAAGCCTTCTCTCGGACTTCAAGTTGGAGGTGGATCTTAGATTAGGTTACTTGTAGTAGTAGTGTTGGTGTTTGAGGTTTTATCCCTCAACATTTTGGATCTTTGCCACCTCCGCCAGTAGGCTATCCGCCACGCATGGAAGGACATCCGTACAGATACGGCGATGAGATGGAAATGGAGAACCCTCTGTACAGCGGAGTGATCAACACTATCGCAGGCGGACCCTCTGGAGGTGATAGCAGGAATGCAAGAGAGCGGACCGCCCAAAACCTTCGGAACAATGATAGGGTGTACGGTGCCCCCGCGATTCGAGGAACAAATGCAATATCTTTCGACAATGAAATCCCCTCCTCTGGCAAGGAGGCGAGGAGATTGACAACCCGGACGTTCCTCTTGTAGTTTCATTGACCATCGCGACTTATCGAGTGAACAAAATTCTGGTGGATACCGGGAGCTCTTCGAATATCATCTCTAAGAGGACACTAGATCAGATGGAGTTGGGAAGAATCCGCTACGACAGAGTTCACACCTCTATACTAGGGTTTGGAGGAGGAACTGTTCGACCACTAGGAAGTGTTATGTTACACGTTTCACTCGGAACCTTCCGGCCAGGTAACACAGTTAGTCCGATTATGCGTGGTTGATCGGACCTTCGACTATAACGCCATCTTTGGGCGCCGACTCAATCAATTCCGGCTATTTCATCCACCTTACACAATGAATGAAATTTCCAACTCCTTGAGTAGGAGAAGAGGTAGGAAACATCCGAGAAGCTTGGGAGTGTTACATTATGTCCACGAGAAGGGCATCTGCCCCCGTTTTGGCAGTCACGGTGACCTCCGATCCGAGAGTTGTGCTCCCGCCCAAACAGGAGAATCCGTAGATAGGGGTAGGAAGCCAGAAGGAGAAGTTCCCTAGAACTGCACGGATCGAGCCTCACGAAACTCTCAAGGAAATCGAGATTGTTGTTGGAAGCCCGAAAAAGAAGACTAGAATCGGAACAGAGATGAGCGCAGAAGTGGAGATGAAACTTATTGCTTGTCTCCGAGACAACAAGGATGTATTTGCTTGGAGTACTGATGATTTGAAGGGAATAGATCCGAGAATCACTGTTCACCGTCTGAACATGGATCCCTCGATCAAATATATCCGACAGAAGAGGAAAGACTTTGGCCCAGTCAAGGGCGCAATCATATCTACGGAAGTTGACCGGCTCTTGAAAGCCGGGCACATTGAAGAAGTTAGATACTCGGACTGGGTCTGTAATGTGTTACTCGTCGAGAAGGCCCCAGAAAGTGGAGGATGTGCAATGACTTCACAAGGCTCAACAAGTTTTGTCCGAAGGATCCTTATCCCCTACCTCGCATAGACCAGTTGGTAGATTCTACTGCGGGATGTGCGCTCCTAAGCTTCATGGAAGCATATCAGGGCTTCTATCAAATCCGGATGGCCAAGGACGACATCAAGAAAACAGCCTTCTTCGCGGCAGGAGGAGTATACTGCTTCAAGGTGATGCCATTCGGGTTGAAAAATGCGGGAGCTACATACCAGCGGTTGGTGAATAAAATGTTCAAGGAGGAGTTGGGCAAGACTATGGAAGTCTACGTAGATGATATGCTTGTTAAAAGTAAGACTGAAGAAGAGCATATTGAGCATCTCAACAATTGCTTTTCCATTCTTCGGAAGCCCCGAAAAGTGTACGTTCGGGGTGAAAGGAGGAAAGTTTCTGGGATACATGGTCACGGAAAGAGGGATAAGTGCAAACCCTGAGAAGATCAAGGCAATCCTAGATTTGCCCCATCCGAAGAACCTCAACGAGGTACAACAGCTTATTGGGCGTCTAATGTTCTTAAGTCGTTTCATTTCTCGATCTGCAGAAAAGAACCTTCCGTTCTTCAAAATCCTCCGGAAGGGAGAGAGCTTTGAGTGGACCGCGGAATCATCTAAGGCTTTTGAAAATTTGAAAAAGTACCTCCATTCCCCTCCGCTGCTCTCCAAACCCGTGGAAGGAGAACCACTCTACCTCTACCTAGCAATCACGGAAGAGGCAATGAGTTCCGTACTAGTGCGGATTCAAGCTAATGATCATTTGCAAATCTACTATCTTAGTAAAGCCCTTGCCGGGGCGGAGACAAGATATGTGAAGATTGAGAAATTTGCGTATGCTCTGGTTTACACCGCCCGACGGTTGAAACCATATTTTAAGTCTCACAAAATAGTGGTACTAACTGCGGAACCTTTGAAGCAGGTCCTAGGAAAGCCCGACCAATCAAGACGACTCTCTAAGTGGGCGATCGAGCTAAGCGAATACGACATTTTCTACCACGCTCCGTCAGCCAAAAAGGCTCAAGTCCTCGCCGACTTCTTAGCGGATTATCCAGAGAAGGATTCAGAGAAAATCCCTGACAAGCAGGTGCTCGAGTGCTTAATCACCAAGCATATTGTCCGAAAGCCAGTTCCGCCAAAGTTCAACCCGGAAAACCTCGAGGAAGACTAGTTCATCAATCGGCCCTTTCCTTTGTCAGATGGGGAAACTCGGGTCAACCAAATGTTTCTACTTGATGATGTTCCCAGAAACTCCGGTGCTGACAACATCAGAACGGAAATCACGGAAGGGGATGAACCAAGAGCGGAACCTCAGCAGCTCGCAGGAGATCTCCAAACCCAAAAACATCCTTTCGATATCTGGACATTGGAAGTGGATGATTCTTCCACTGGAAGAGTGGGAGGAATTGGAATCTACCTTAAGAGCCCGGATGGCGCGGAACTCGACTATGCGATTTCCTTGGAGTTCAAAGTTACCAATAATGAAATTTGAGTATGAGGCACTTTTAGTGAAATTAGCCAAATCACTCCAAGCCGGAAGGTCAAAGCTTACGGACTCACAATCGTCGAGGCCCAATTTTGTGAACTTTTGCCACAAAAGGTCCTTCGATGATCAAGTATCTTGAGCTATTCAAGAATGAGGCCGACCACTTGGAATTCACCTTGGAAAAGTTTGATAGAGCTTGGAGCGAAAGAGGCGATGCCTTGGCAAAATACGCATCTTTCTGATGACTCTGAACCAAGGAGAGTAATCCTACTCACCATTACTGACTCATCCGTCATGAGTCCCAGTTCGGCGGTCATGATACTTGACACGGGAAGAAACTGGATGACTGACATTTTTAACTATCTCAAGGACGGATCTTTGCCAGTCGATCCGAAAGAATCAAGGAGTGTGCAATGCCGAGCAAATAGATACTTTATAATGGGTGACGATTTGTACAAGAGATCTTTTTCCGGGACTCACCTGAGATGTTTGAACCCACAAGAAGCACAAACCGTCTTTGGAAGAGATACCAATGAGTGTGGAAGTCATTCCGGGGGGAGGACTCTCGCCCATAAAATCATACGACAAGGCTACTATTGGCCTACCATCGATAAAGATTCCGCCGACCACGCCCGGAGATGTCAGGATTGCCAATATTACGCCAACATCCCACATCGTCCGACGAACCCTATGATTCCGTCAATCATAGCATGTCCGTTTGATCAGTGGGGCATCGATATTGTCGGACCATTTCCGAGGGGTACCCAACAATAGAAATTCCTCATTGTGGCGGTGGAATATTTTACCAAGTGGGTAGAAGCAGAGGCCGTAGCAACTATCACGGAAAGTCGAGTGCGGACCTTCATTTGGAAGAACATCATTTGCCGCTTCGGCCTACCAAGAGTTCTAGTCTCGGATAACGGCGCTCAGTTCTCAGGCAGTAGGCTCAAGGAATGGCTTGCCTCCTTCAAAATCGAACAACGTTTCACATCCGTCGGATACCCACAAGCCAATGGTCAGGCTGAATCCATAAACAAGACAATAGTCAAAATCCTGGAGAAGCGTTTGAGAACTTCCGAGAAAGTCAAGCGACGACACGGAAGGCGTGCTATGGGCTCATCGCACCTTGCATCTGATTGCGACCAAAGAAACTCCATTCTCCTTGGTATATGGTTCGAGGCGATACCATACCGAGATTGCCGTTGAGACTTTGAGGATCCAAGAGTTCGAAGGCAATGCAAACCGAGAAGCTCGGATATCCGACCTAGACATGCTCAAACAGAAAAGGTCTGAGGCATTGGCGAATATCCATAGTATCGACCGCTGTCGAACCTACAACAGAATGTTCGACGGCTAACTTGCAAATCGGAGACTGGTGCTTGACGAGGACATTTTGAACAATATTGGAAAACTCAAGCCCAAGTGGGAAGGACCCTACAAGATTATCGGCGCAAGAGTGAATGGCAGTTACGAATTAGAAGATGAGAACGGATATCCCCTCAAGCGTCCGTGGAATACTAGGAACCTTCAGAAGTTCTATGCATAGAGATAACTGTGCGGATCTCCTTCAGATCTATTGGTCATCTCAGTTTCAACAATTATTACACGGAACTCCGCCAGTTCTGTTTTTCGATCCTTTTGTCATTGGCCTTAGTGCCCGCAAGTTGTAATTGAATTTCCGGCAAATCAATACAACCTCTATCTTTCGATTTGTGATTTTTTCGATCCGTGCATATGTGATTTAATGTTCGTTTAATGACAAGGAAAGCAAGAGATTTCATTCATACAAAGACGAATTATACATAATCTTGTCTGTACAATTTACAATCTCGGATCGATATCCGGACTCACGGACGCAATATGAAAAAGCGAAACGTCTCGGAATCGTCATCTCCCAGCAAAGATCGTTCCCCCGTCGGAAAAAGCTTCTTCCATGACGAGCGGCAAGTCTGGTTTCTGCGGAGGCCAGGAACTCGATCTACCTGCACACAGGAAAATGGTTAAACGTGGTGGAATCCCTCATGATACCACCAAAACGTGGCATTGCAAATCCTGTGCCCGGGGAAAACAAAGTACGGATAGGAAGAGATTTCCGCCTCACCGGCTTTAGAGACTCAAACTCTCTTGAAAATTCGGAAACCATTTCCAATATAAGAGAGATTGGAGCCATTAAAGTGGGGTTGGAAGAAAGCAGAGGAGACGGACATATATACATTCAAACCGAGATCTATGCTTTTCTATGATTGATCTTCAACAATCTTCCCCTCTAGACCCACGCCACTCTCAAGCTCAGGATGAACGCCGACTTGAGAGTGGACGGGAGTCTCGAGGGGGAAACTATTCAAGAAATCATCTTCTTGCTAATTGAATAGATATGAAAATTGGAAGTTGGATTTGCACGACCAAGGCCAAGAGGGATCCGAAGTATTTATAGAAGTAACGAACCAATAGGCGTCAGACACGTCAGAACTTCGATGTTGACAATGGGCTTAAACTATTCATTTGGGTTGAACAGTGTTGGGCCAGACGGGTTTATCCAATCAAGCCTAACAAGCCCATCAACCACATCCGAGTTTCTTGGTCATTTTACAAAGATATGTGCGTCAATATAATCCGACGAAGCTTGCACAAGAAAAAGATGGCGATCTCATCCGAGGAAAAATAGTTCGAATTTTATAGACAAAATTATCCGAACATTTACATAACAGAAGTACAATCTGAAAAGGTCCAAGGATAAGTACATACTTTCACGGGGCATACCCCGCCTTGTTCCTTTACCAGATTCCGGAAGTCGAGCCTTGGGACTCCGAGCCACCACCTCGGCCCCGACGAGCCTGCTGCTGCATTCGGATCCTCCTGCGGATCATCCTCACAATCCGCTCCCTTTCTGCGGCTAGCCCACTAACTATCCCCGGACACGGAGGAGGGTCCCCTTCGAAGTCGAGGATGATTGGGTCATCCGCGGTCCCCTTTCCGGGATAATATGGGGGATGTTTGACCCCGCAAGCACAGTCCACCCAATGAAGGAAGCGATCAAACCTGGGATGGTTTAGTTCTCTGGCTGCAGTGAACATTTGGACGGACTCTCTGGAAGGATAGGGAAATCTGATCAGGAGAAAGGGTTAAAAAGTACAACAGTAAGAAAAGGGCACTTACCCCTTTCTTATTTATAGTAGTGACAAACCCATACGATCTCAACACGTGTCACTCATCTGACGGCTCAGAAGATGAAGGGACGCAGTAATAATGACAAGTTCACTGCTTCACCTTCCTTTCTTCTAGAAGAATCACGCATCCCAAAGGTCGATTGGATTTAGCAATCACGGACGATACGAAATTCGTGAAACGATGGTTTTAACTTCTACGTCGGACGCCATCTACTGCGATCCGTGTTCTTTAAAGATGTGTTTTATGATAGTAAAACATACGAACGGTGGACGGAAGCAAATAAAGCAAAAAGCAGGCAATAACTCGAAATTACAGGAAACATTGTTTTACAGACAATTAGTACGGATAAAAAAAAATAATAAAGCAGCATTGTTCAAGGCAACGTTCCGTGCCACAAAGAGATGCAGATCCAAGACATTACATAAGTTTCACGGGGCATACCCCAGATTCTTCACTGAGGATTGGGTTGGCTCGGACCCAATTCTCCACTGCGAGGCGGATCGGCAGCAGACGCGTTGGCAGCAGCTTGGGCAGCAAGGGCTTCCGCGAGCTCGAACAGGTTGAAATCCTCAGCAAGACCAACTACCCGGGAAGGCATATAATACCAGTCCTTGAGGAAGCCCCGGTAATTCTCGAACGGGACGAAGCACACCTTTTGTAAGGCATCCGGCACACACTTCGGGAGGAAGGGTCCACCGTTCTTGATCTCCAGTTCACCTTCCTCAGTGACAAGATCCGCAAACTCACAAGCGGCCAATCGATCATCCGAGACAACATCCACGGAACTTCCACGCCGTTAGCATCCGAAGGTTTAACCTTCCGCCTTCAATTGAAATCTTGAGAAATAACCCTTGGGTATGGTGACCGATGGCGGCGGAGAACCCATTCGATCGAGATTCGTCGGACTTGTCGCTATGAAGAACTTGAAAGAATCTGACTTCATGAAATCTCGGCCCGCCTCAAGACGAGAGTATTGGAGGTCTTCCAACAGGTAATCCTTCATTTCTCGGAAGGCTCTCATTGATTTCTGAGTGAAACCCTCCTGCCAATCCAAGTCCGCCTTGATTGCCTCCCAGCTGGTCTTCAGCTTATGGAACTTCACCTCGTGCTCCTTCAGCTGCATCTCCAACTGCTTCACTTTTTCGGCCTCATCCGCGGAACTGGCCATGGCCTTGAACAACTCGTGCTCAATGGTAGCCCGCTCACTAGCTTTCCACTGCATGGCTCGGACGAAGCATCCAAGCTGCAAAGAATCCATATAAACATAAGTTGTATGCTTGTCATAAGGACATAATGAAAAAAACCATTAGAAGATCACGAACCTGTTGATATAGTACATTGAGGCCACCGACCCGCTCAACCTCGGGAAGTCCGCAGGCACGCTCATACTCCTTGTCGAGAGCGGCCTGGTCAGTCGGTAGAACGGCGGCCAACTGCTGCCTCTTCCGCCCAGACGTTATGGCATCCAGCATAAACACTTCCTGCTGAGGCGTGGACCCAGCAGCGGTTGGTGGCCTGGAGGCAGCGGCGCTCCGAGTAACAGGTGCTTTGCCCTTGTCAGGCACCCCCATGACTTGCGGGTCTTCTCCCGCCTTGTTCTGCCTCTCCTCCTCTGCGGCGAACACTGCCGCATTCTTGGGATCTCCCATAGGAAGATCCGTGGACGTATTGATAATCTTGGTCCTCTGACCAGCGGCGACCTCCAGAGATTGTTGCTCTCTCTGCTGCCTCTTCTTTTTGGCGAGCGTCGACATGATATAGTCGAACCAGTGAGCTACATAGCAATGCAAACATTTCAGAACACGGACGAATAACAGAGAAACGACAGGAATATCGGAGATGAGAAAATTCATAACGAGACATTCAAAACACGGAGTTGCACAAAACATAAGTTAGACTCCTTACTGAAATCTGTCTTTCCTCCGACTTCCACGGCATCGGTCAGTCCGCATAGATATGGCAGCGGCTGACAAATTAGTCCGTGGAACGGGCAGGTAGGCGGATCATTCTTCTTGTGGATCTCCGCCACCCAGGGAGCAACGTTCTTCGAAAGCGGACGCCAATCAGGAATACTCTCTCTAAGGAATTTTGTGGGCAGCCCCCATTGTTCCCTCTGTCTCTCGGACATCCCTGGCTTCAAAGCCATCTGTACAAAAATGTACCTATCCCACCATTTCGACCCCAACGACGAGATGGAGTCCGAGATGAAGTTATAGGGTTTCCTATTCATAAAAGTGTAAAAAAGGGGATTCCCCGGACTGAAAGAGACATGGAAAAGCTGCCTGAAGTTTTCAAAATTCACTGTTTGCCCCTTCTTCTTACAAAAGATTACAAAACAAATAAGGTTACCCAGGGACTTGGGGATAACCTGACTCGGACCTATGCCAATATGGTTGAGGATGTTCTTCAGTTCCGTGGCAATGGGGATCTTCCATCCGCAGGAGAAGGCAACCTCGTGCACGCACATATACCCAGCGGGTGGGTTATAGAATGCATGCCCGGGATCAGGGATCATTATTTCTACAGACTCAGGGATCTCCCATTTTCGCCTCATTTCCGGAATCTCCTCAGGCCGGACCCTCGATGGACAGGTAGGAAGAAGCCGTCCGCGTTTAGCTCTCCGAACTTGTCTGCTATCACTACTGCGGATGCGGGACGAGGAAATTTGATCCTTGCCGCCTTGGCACCACGGCCTTCAACCAACGGAAGGCTGGATTGAGCGGCGACTCTGAGTGCAATACACCCGACGGCACCTCTTGAGGGACGGACATCGGGAGAACCTTCCTCTTCTTCCTCCCCGTCTTCACCTTCTTCCTCTCCACCTTCTTCACCATCAGGTCTCCCAGATGTACCAGGGTTGGACGGACCTGTCTCTACCACAACACGGTCCTCCACTCCGGCCTCGAACATCTCCACGTCATCAGCCTCATGCCCGCTGTCGCCTGCCCGTTCAAGTTGAAGCTCATTCGGATCTATAGGCTCTCCCACACCGCCTATAGTCCGAGATTGGACCAACGTTCTCTCGCCATTAACACCTTCTTCGACCATCGCCCGTCCGTCGGAGGATTGGTATTTCATGGGTTCCGTGTACTGGCGTCGGAATCTCGGAAGATAAGACATCCACGAGATAGTCTTCTGGACACGCTCACGTCTGCGGATTCACCGCCAATCTACTCCATCTGGTAATCCCGCACTCGTGAAGCGTTTTGACTATCGCCTCCGGACATCCTAGGCGAAGAAGCGGATCGAAACGATGATTGTTATTGTCCGAGAGTTCATTTATATGTCTTATTAAGTCTAGAGGTCCGGGAAAAAGTTTAAACCCTAAGATTTTCTATACACGTATGACAGGGCCCCAAGACCACAGCACAGCTGTGCCAGTGGCACCACGATCTGCCCCTTGTGGCACGGCAATAAAAGAAACAATTCACAGGCGAACACCACAACCAATACCAATTTATCATCAAGTAAGCATGCATTGTCAAGACGGGTTGTGTCGGACGTACCAAATAAAAGTACAAGGCATCGATGAGGAAAATTGGCATATTATAAGCATGCGTGAAACACATCAACTAGCATCTCAACCAAAGGTATCGCAAGAGCCAATTACTAAAGACAAGCACAATTACGGAAGCAGCAAGGGAAGCTACACTAGACATGCAATGGGCGTATAGCGAATACAGGCAACTTTAACAAAGCCAAAAAATGAGGGGTACTTACTTGCTAATATTCAACAGAAAGTTCAGCGGACGATCGAGTTTGGATAATGTTCGAGGTTCTGATCTCAATTGGATAGCCCAAAGTCTTACAAGTCCCGATTGCTCGGATCGATCTTGCGTTGTTTGAATTGCTTAAAGATTGCTCGTAGTTTCAATTTAGCTAAAGTGTGAAAGTGACCGATCGCCTAACTATTTATAGGGCAAAGTGGGAAGGCGGCGTCACATCACTTAGGTTTAAACCGCTGATCTGATCAAATCCATCAGCGGTCATGACGATTCACGAATAGATGGCTAACGGCATTACGTTTAGTGCCCCATGAGGAGTCGTGTCACTTGATCTCAACCGCTGAGGCTTTCCAATCAGCGGTCGCCGTTCCCTCGGGATCTTACCCGTGGGCGGACAAGCGACTTCGTTGGACCCGTTGATTCTTGTTGAGGTCCATCGACCATTTCACAAATTTGGCCCAACGGATAACCTCCTACTTGATCTTCCTCGAAGACTTCGTCATATCCTAACCGCATACTCGGACCCATATATCTCGGATAAATACCTTTTCCATCTACGGTCCGGTTATGTGATAACTTTCGGATGTAGACGAAAAAAGGGGAAAGATATATTGAATCCTTGAGGACACGGACGGATCCCGACAAAAAGGATTTTTTCCTTTTCTTTTAACTAACGATTGGACACGCTCCACGTATACCGATCCCTCATAGTTACCAACTATCTTCTACTAAGATACTTGGAAACGGGGACATATGTTGATACTGAAATGTGTCCAATCCGTTAAGCGCCATAAGCGCATCAAGGCTAAGATAGCCATTCAAAGCTAGTCCGACCTTCGAGTGGTCCGTCTAAAGGAAACCATCTCAGTCAACTAGTACTCACAAGTCAAGACGCCATTTCATTAGGTCCACCAAGCTAGATGGATGACTTCGAGCGACAAAGGTTACTGGTCCTCCAAGTACCGCATAACCGCTATCCCTAAGATGCTAAACGGACGGACGAGAGAATCTCGGGCCACCAAGACTGATAAGACCAAACGTGTTGTGAGAACCACTGAGATGCTTCCGTGGAACTCTAAGGTCCGGACACCTTGAGTTACCCAAGGCAGAGTCATCCAATCATGCGGATCTGTCCGAGGGACTTACACGGACCCAACGTGCGGAACAGTACTCTCAGAGGGAAAGGACCAAACTACCCTCCCAGCCCATTAATTAGTATTGGATTACTATTCACTAATGGGCCATGGGCCAAAGGTAGCATTGGTGTCCAAATCTGAGGCATACACTTGGCATCATCTTATGAGCTACTTCATAAGTATATGATAACTATAAATATAACACAAGGTCCAATACCTTGAGGTAAGTGAAATTCCCTAGTAAATTGTGTTATCTCCTAAGTCCTAAACATCCTTGATGTCATTACCTTTCCCATTACTATTGCATTGAGAGCTTTCATCTCTCCTTTGAGTAAAGCCTCCTTCCGGATTGACTTAGGCAATCCGGGTAACCCATTCTAACCCCCCCCCCCCCCCCACTTAGTCCTTTCAGGTACTCTTGCTCGGACAAGCCTTCTCTCGGACTTCAAGTTGGAGGTGGATCTTAGATTAGGTTACTTGTAGTAGTAGTGTTGGTGTTTGAGGTTTTATCCCTCAACAGGGACGGTAACCAGGCTTCCGTCTTCAGCGAAGGGCGTGCTCCGACCGCAAACCAGGCTCTAACAAAAATGTAATACATGGTTTATGCCCTTCAAGATGTACTTAGAGTCACAATTAATGGAACCTGGAGGGTTTGTTCGACCCCCACGCATTTATTTCATCATCCAAATTCTTCTAATTTCCATGTGTTAAAAATGAGAGTATTAGTCTCTGCGTGGAAATATAATTGAGTTTCATTCAAAGTGTTTGACTAACTATAATCATTGATGACAATTTCTAATAATTATTAAGACTTTACGACTAGAAATTAACATGACACGAATTATAAGGTGTCTCGGTGGTAAATATGTAGAAATATAAACGAAATTGCCTAATTTTGATTAGGGACAAGTGTGGGTGAGATAGTGCATCCGTGACGCAATTCGGACTAGGTTTTGTTGTTGTTCGAGCAGAGATTTAAAAACTCTGGAAATATATCGAAACATTTCCGAATAAGAAATTGTGATCGTCAACAAATCATATGATTTTATAATTGATTTATAATTACGGGACTTGAGATATTCCTGGAACATTCCCTAGGAGGCAATAAGATATTCTATTTTAATACTAATATCGGCTTATTTGAGCATCTGGCACAGCATATTTCCTAAATAAGAAAAAAAGTAGTGCATTCAACTTAAAAAAGGCCATGTTTTGGACTTATTATTTTCTGTCAAATTTTATTTATAAAGCAGACACATCATCTGCTATATAAAAGAATTAAAAATCCAAAATCTTGTAAGGCAAATTGCATAAAATCTCAAAAATTAAGACGCAAATCGCAACCATACAAACTTTAGGAGACATTTTACACTAAGGAATAAATGTTAGAGCAAAAATCTCTACCCAACATTTATTGGCATTTTCACAAATAATCTATTTGCGGGTGCTCAATAATTTCGTACATTTGATGGGTTGTACATACAATATGTTATTCAAAATAAGCACAAGTCTACCTCATGTTTCCTAAATTGCATGGATAATTTCACGTCCTTTAAAACTCTGCACACTACACCTCAAGTTTTCTAAAAATGTCATGTACAATTGCGCAAGTGGAGTTTGAAGGAGACTATTTAAACGTGGTGACTGAACTTCGATCACAAGATACTTCTTTATCTGTCATTGGGAATATTATTGAGGAAACCAAATCTTTTGCTTTATTTTTTGAGTCGGCTCCTTTTCTTTTTGTTAGACAATCTAGTAATATGTTAGCTCATTTTTTAGCTACTTTGGTTAAGACTGATAGTTTTGGTTCCTCCGAGATTCCCTTTGTGAATCCTGATGTATCCGTTTGATTCATGTTTATCAATGAATGATATTTTCCCTAAAAAAAATGCCATGTACATGTGCATATTTCGAATAATATATGGTACATTCTATTTTTTTGGTGGAGTGTATTCTGAATTTTCTTTTACATGAAATTGACGAAAATGCAACAAATTAAGAGAATAATTTTAAAAATAGACATATTGGACCTCCACCACTAAAGCTATACTCCTAAATAACTCATTTAAACCTTTTACTAACATCATTTACCTATCACTCTTTAATACACAATTATTTAATTTTACATACCGCACTACAAGTAATTAAGATTGAGGTAAGATAAGTCGGGTTGAGTATAGCCCCTCGACCCGACTGAGATGCACCACTGGCAGTTGGTACGGTAAGTTTAAAAAGAACTTAGCAAGCAGAAATAATATCAATATTTTACTTGGGAAAAATGACATGATGTGTATCTGTGTGTACGTAAAAGAGTAGTGATTGTAGGATCTCATGTGAACACTTGTCACTCCTGAGATCTGTTCATACAATACTAATGACACATTATGTGGACGCTGTTAACAAAATAACCAGCTAACCAATTATGTGTGGGTGATTCAACAATCCCTAATATGACAATGGAAGACATTAGTGGCATTGTCTCTCATTGGACTCACTTGATGCACTTCTTCCTAATCCCAATAATCATGCAATTGCTCAATTCAAATAAATTCCATACGTTTGATATTTTCGTACTTCCAATCTATTTTATACTCTTATTATTATTCTGCAACAATTATTTGACACCTTTACAGTTTATACTACTAAACTAATCAACACATACATTTTACAAACTAGTAATTTCTAAAGAATCGATTCAAAATCAAATGTATAAATTGTGTTAGCACTAACTTATCTTGTTTTCGAAACAAACATATTATCGAACGTCTAGCTGGTATCTTATAATGTCGTGTAGTTGGCTTGCTAATTGTATAGCTTATTAAAAACTAAATTAGCTGGTTTATTTAATTTGATATACTATATTTAAGCAAATCATATATTTTCAACTAATTAATTTATTATACACTTCCATAAAAATTAATTAGTTTATCAGCTATCCCCGATAGCTATTTTTTTAAAATAGTGATCGGGACATAGTTTTGTTAAACAAAGCTTTAGTTTACATGTTCTCACTTGCGACAAGATTCAAGACTACAGCTTATATGTTCTTTTCACCAATCTTGGCATTTTGTCACTTGGTGAGCATTTTAAAAGTGAATAAAAACACAGGAAAAGGAGGACTCCAGTCATGGTGAGACCACCATCACGATCATTCGTCGAGAACACCAGAATTATGTTTTTCTTTATAACGTTTTTCTCTTGGTGCATTGGAATCATGTTAATTTAGCTGAGATGATCATAATTGTCTCTTTGTAACTAATCAATCTAGAATTATGAGTTGAGAACTAGCTTGGTTACATAAGATATAATCCTCCAGTACATTGGTTTGTTGTGCTCATAAAGTCATACATAATCATTAGAGACCTCTAAAATATGGGTACTATTCTTAACAGGGATGGCAATGGACGGGTTTCCAGAGTTCGAAATTCGACCAGGCCTAGCCGCCTGGGGTGAACCCCCTGACCAACTCGGCACATGACCTCATTGCGGCAGAGCCAACCCCATCAATGGAGCTGGGAGGTCACATACACAGTGAACTTTTTCACTCTTTTTTATGTTATCTATTTAACACATTCATATGAATTAAATAATCTGACCATTTCGGAAAAAAGTTACATTTTACTATTTCATGGTTATTATCTTGGCGTTTGACTATTACTTATTTAAACGATATTAATAAATAAATTATTAAAATTATATAATGAAAAATTAGTAATTAAATTTTTATTATATGATTTTATTAAATTATTTACTATTATCGTTTATGAGTAATTTGTGGTCAAACTCGAAGACAGTTGACTGATTAAGTCAAAATGTAATACTTTCTCTGAAATGGAGGGAGTATATAGTAAAGTTACATAATTGAAAAACTAAATAAGAAGAAAAAGAAATAATGGGTGAAACACACTGGGAAGAAAGTAAGGATATAAATAAGAACAATGATGATTATTCTATTGGAAATTACATAAAGATGTCACTTTAGGTGGTGTACTAACATATAAGTCTAGCTTGATTAAACTTTTACAAAAAATTCCAATCTATTTTTGGTGCCTTAAAATCTAATAAACTCTTACAAAAAAGTCCAATCTATTTTTTGGTGCCCTAAATTCTAATCAAGTAGACTTTAAATTCTCATTATATTGGGTTTGATAACATAGATAACATCCATTTAGCGTCAATTAATTATTAACAACTTATATTTAACTATTTTATACATATACTTATCTAATTAAAATGCTAATTAATTACTAATAAATTATATTTGAATAATATTGTGATTATTAATAAAACAAAATGACACCTGAAACCAATTAAACTAACACTGAATTTAATATTTACCATTGAAACTAACACTCATTTAGATCATGACGTTTGGTTTCAACTGAAACTAATGAAACCAACATTGTCCATGCTGAAACTAACTTTTGAAACTAACACAATGGTGCTGAAACTAACACCGATGATGCTGAAACTAGTGCATGTTATGCTAAAATAAATGCCGAAACTAATGACTTTGGTGAAACTAACTGAAACCAATTAAACTACCATTGAAACTAACATTTATGTCGGTTATGATGTTGATTTCAATTGAAACCAATGAAACTAACATTGTTAATGTTGAAACTAACTTTAAACATAATACAAATGATGTTGAAACTAACTGTATAATAATTACGGTTGAAACCAACAGTCATGTCGATTATAATGTTGATTTAACTGAAACTAATGAAACCGACATTGTTTATGTTGAAACTAACACCCTAATTAAGACCGTAGCTCCTAGAGGATGTATTCAAATTCAGTTGATTGGGTTTACCATTTCCCCTGGGGTTGTAGAATTATGAGTTCCTAAAACTAATCTTATTTTGTTCTGAAATTAGAATTGTTGGCCAAACAACGCTTAATTTGGGTTTAAGGTTTAAGCCGGGTCCAGGGCGGTACCTCCGTAGCTCCCGGAGGCTGTATTCAAATTTAGTTAATTGGGTTCACTATTTCCCCTAGGTTTTAGAATTATGAGTTCTTAAAATTAATAATATTTTGTTTTGAAATTTAACATTGTTGGCCCTGAAACTAACTTTAATGAACCTAAGACTAACATTCTGAGTTCCTGAAACTAATACTAATGAACCTGAAACGAACTTTCTGAGTTCCTGAAACTAATACTAATGATGTTGAAACTAATACAAATGATGCAGAAACTAATACTATTTTGTTTTAAAACTAACATTGTTGGTCTGAAACTAACTTTAATAAACCTGAAACTAACATTCTGACTTCCTGAAATTAACTTTAATGAACCTGAAACTAATACTAATGAACCTGAAACTAACTTTATGAGTTCCTGAAACTAATACTAATGATGTTGATACTAATACAAATGATGCTGAAACTAATACTGTTTAGTTCTGAAACTAACATTTTTTGCCCAGAAACTAACTTTAATGAACTGAAACTAACATTCTGAGTTCTTGAAACTAACTTTAATGAACCTGAAACTAACGTTCTGAATTCCTGAAACAACTAACTTTAATGAACCTGAAACTAATTTTTCGAGTTCCTGAAATTAATACTAATGATGTTGAATAATACAAATGATTCTGAAACTAGCGAAAATAACATATTTTTTTTTATGTTGAAACTATTGCACTACAAAAAATCGTGGCAGACGGATAGATCTCATGCTACAGACCGATCGCCCGGACTACTGGCGGATATAAATTCCGTCGTCCCACTGGAGCTGTGGCGATGGATAAATAATCCGTCGTCCAATTCGCGACGGATTATCATTTTTTTACTTTTTTTAATTTTTTTTTAAAATCGATTATTGGCGACGGATAGAATCTATCCGTCGCTGAAAAGCTATTTTTAAAAAAAAAATCCGTATTCGAATTTTTATATTCGTATACGGATTAATTCGTATCCAATTTTTATTCGTATACGAGATATTGATTTATCGAAACTACAATATTCAAATCGGACAATAATTCGGTTGATATTCAAATCAAAACTACAATACGATTATACAATAAATCGAAAATTTTATACAATGACAGTAATACAAATTCATTATACAATAATACAATACAAACTAAGATACCGAAAATGTACAAAAAGATAAAAGATAAATACCTAAAATACCTAAAATGTACAAACTAAACTACCGAAAATGTACAAAAAGATAAATCGAAGATCCGGAGGTGGACGGTGGAGATCCGGTGGCGGTGGTGGCGATGAGATCCGGAGGCAGTGGTGGCGTGGAGAGACGGATGGTGGTGGTGGTGGTGAGAGGCGGATGGTGGTGGTGAGAGGCGGGTGGTGGAGTGGAGGAGGAAGAGCGGTGGTGGGTGTGGTGCGGTGGTGGTGGGAGGAAGAGGAGGAAAGGAGATGGTGGTGGTGGAGGAAGAGAGGTGGTGGTGGTGGAGGAGGAGAGGAGAAAGGGAGGAGAGGTGTGGTGGTGGTGGAGATATATTAATGTTAGATCTATCCGTCGCTAACTTTTCTAGTTTTTTATTTTCCGGTCATTTGGCGACGGATAGATCTATCCGTCGCTAAAAAAAAAAATTTTTTTTCTTTTTATTATGGTCAACAAAATTAGCGACGGATAAAAGTTATCCGTCGCTATGTGTAGCGACGGATTAAATCCGTCGCTACCCTTAGCGATTCGTCGCTACTGGGGCGACGGATAAAATCCGTCGTCCCTTTCCGTCGGATTGTCCCTGTTTTTTTGTAGTGATGGTTGAAGAAATTTAGAACCCAAATCAATTAGCAAAGCCAGTAATAAGATACATACATACCAAAACAAAATTAAGTATCATATACTCGTCTGCTAGCTTGCTAATGACAATAATGGAGTCGTCAACCCATCGGAGCAGCAAGCTCAGGGGCCTGATCAAGAGGAAGCTAATCATGACTCTCTACCGAGCCACCAAGCCTACAGCTAATTCTAAAGCTACTAAATAGGTAGAAAATGAAATAGGGATCTGGGAGATGACATGGCTGGAGGTCTTCTTTACCCTCAGTTTTTGTTACGCGATTTGCTTTTGTCGATGACCTTTGGACAAAAATAAGTTGAGCTTTGAGAGCAGCGAAAAACAATTCTAGTCTCTGGATGACTTTGGTCATATTGAAGCTAAACGGCAACAAAAGAAAGCACTGCCTCCTAAAAGAACTGGACATTTCGGAAGTTCTCATTCTTTTACTCACTAATTCCGATTTTGAGATGATGATGATTGGTAAGGGGCTGAGGATGGTGAAGGTGGATTTCAAATCTTTGTTATGCAGATCAAAAAAGTAGAGAGAATATCGAACTGAGTTTCCCCACCTAGAGAGTATCAGATCCCAGGCCCGTTATGGATAAGAAAAGTAGAGCGAAGATGAAAAAGAGTTTCCCCGCCTAGAGAGTATATGCAGACTCCCTCCACCCCCACCCCGCCGGAGAAAAATGTAGTTTTTATTAACTTAATCATAAAATGTTGCGTTCGGGTCTTGTAACAAAGGTATGGAACGGGTTCGAGTATATGCCAGACCGGACCTGAACATCATTATTTCGAACGGGGTTGAATTCGAGTTGGATAGAATCAGTCCTTCCAGCCAGAGACCGGAGAGAAGAGAACCCTTATACCTCATCCTACCGATCGAATCTTATACATAAAGAAAATGAAATTGAATGTATTCACGTGTAAAATGTTGTTTATAGCATGTAAAGATCAACACACCACCAATTAGCTCATGTGTATCTCTTCTATCTCCTGAAACTAAAAAAAGCACGTCTAGTAACAGATATACCAATATAACGATATATGCTAAAACGATCTTGGTGTGGATAATACAAATATACCAAACCAACATCATCATAAGAACACCCAACTGATAATCTATCTGCTAAAACGTTACCCTCACGTTTAACTTGGGAAAGCTTAATTCTCCATCAAATACCTGAATTTCTTTGAAAAGTGAAACAAAGGAGCAAAGCTAAAATTTATCGATTTAAGAGATCTAATCACCAAAGAACAATCCCTTTCAATTACTACATGTTGCCACTCAAAATCTCGAACAAATTTTGTTCTTAATTTGGCTGGCCAACCTTCCGCATTTTCAGCAACCATAAGACATAAAAAAAATTCACCAAGCAATAACATTGCCCTCATGATCCCTAGCAACAACACTAATACGTCCCCCTATTCGGACTCTGATCAACCGTATCAAAATTTCACGTAGGGTGGCTGGAATTTGAATGAATCTGGTGGATTTAACCCATCAACTTTATATATTATAGTGTATTCAAAGTAGTATAATAATTCAAAAAGTTTCACTAAGTTTGTAATTCAATTTAAATCTCATCTGTTGATATTACTATTTCAATTCGAATCTAGTACATACATGTGTCATTGTTTCAGTAGAAGGTGCAGGGTTCGAATAACATTGGCATAAGTTTCTCCCTCTTTTTTTTTTTTTTTTTCAATAATAGATTCATTAATTTATATATAAAACCCTTAACACACATAGTGTGTTACGTAAATGCTAGTATTTATATATATATATATATATATATATATATATATATATATATATATATATATATATATATATATATATATATATATATATATATATATATATATATATATAAATGAAAGGATAATTAATTGACAATTGACAAACCATGCAATGTAGTTAAAGTAATAGTCAAATACATATTAAAAAATGAAAGTACAATTGACCACATTTTTATAGTTGAGTTTATGCTATCAATTGAGTCGAGTCCACAAGTTGGAAGTACCCTTTCTTTGAATAAGTTCTTCATATAGCATGGTTTAGTCTCCGAATGTAGTCCCCAAATTGTAATTTTAACAATCTTAGAGTTTGTTTACCCCTCGACTTGAGTTCTCAAATGAAATTATCATATTCTTAGAGTATTTTACCACATAAAGTGGCTTACGTTTCTAATATAGTTTTACGTTTAAATGATTTCAATCGTAGAATATTTTTACCGTTCGAACAAAATTCCTATTTCGGAATTATCTCATTGTTAGATTATTTTCAAATAGCATGGATCATCCTTGCATTAGAGTTCGAATTATATTATTCTTATAGTTGTTTTGCCCTTCAAATGGAGTTCTCAATTAAGAATTACTTCATTCTTAAAGATGATATTAACCTTTGAATTGAATTTCCAAGTTAAAATTATCCCATTGTTAAAGTGTGTTTACCCTTTGAATTGAGTTCCTGAGGAATTTATGTATTTCTTCCAATAATTTTTTCATATAGTGTGGTTTACTATTCAAATAGAGTTCTCAAGTTGGATTTATCCCTTTTTAAGAGTTGCTTTTAACTTCAAATTGAATTTTCAAATTGCAATGATCCAATTCTTAGAATTTTGTTTGCTTTCACGTTGAGCTCTCATGTAGGAACTATCTAATTCTAAAATTTGAGCTTACCGTTCGAACTAAGTTTTCATTTTTTTTTAATCATTGTTATAGTTGATTTGTCATACGAATTGATTTCCCTAGTTAGAATTATCCCATTTTTTTAGTTGAGTTTACTTTCGAATTAAGTTCCTGTGCTTGAATCATCCTTCATTAGAGTATTTTTCCCATATAATGTGGTTTATTATCAGAATAGAGTTTCCAAGTTGTAATTATCTCATTCTTATAGTTTATTTGGCCTTGGAATTGAGTTTCCACGTTCGAATTATCTCATTCATAAAGTTGAATTTTACTTTTCGAGTTGAGTTTCCAAGTTTGGATTATCCCATTCATAAAGTTCGTTTACGCCTCGAATTGAGTTCCTAAATTGAAATTATCTCTTACTTAGCCATATCAGATTTTTCAACGACCCCTGCTAAATGGTCTTTTATTTAGCTTAGTACTCACAGTTCAAACAATTACAAATGATTCCAAGTTTATAATGCAACAAACCCAAAAAGTCAAAGATTATCTAATTTTATTTAATTTTATAATAATTTTTTCTATTTTAACTTTTCTTTTAGTCTTCTCCTATAATTTCAAATCTTCAACACTTTTTTTCTATTTTATGCTACTCAAATATTCAACACTTTTTTTTCAATTTATATCTTATAATTGGTGTCCATGGATTCGTTTCGTTGCGATGAATCCAAAAACATGTTCAAAATATTTTTCGAAGTTTTGCAGATAAAGTTATATGGGATTTAATAAAACTACATATGTAATGAACATACTAAAAATATAAATAGTGAAAATTATAAGGTGTATTGCATTGTCAAAAATAAAATGTTCCATGACATATTTTCCAAATTTAGAATTTACACAACCAATAGATCTCATTTAACAATTTAATTTTTTATTTTAATATATAAATAATTTATTTAATTAATAATAATATATAAGATTGGTGTCTATGGATTCGTCTTGTCGCGGTGAATCTAAATATATGTTAAAAATATTTTTCGGAGTTTTGCAGATGAAGTTATATGTGATTTAATAAAAACTATGTATACAGTTAACATACCAAAAATATATAGTACATTTCTAAATTACTATTTTTTTTTTATTTAATTTTGTGAATAAAACTCAATGAAATTCAAAGAGACATGCCACATAGGATTTTGCACATGTGACATGCCTCTTTACTGAGATAAGTCACCACTTTTATTATATATATATATTTAGATGGATGAATGGATGGATTAAATCTGATTGAGCGAGAGTTTTAAAATATACAATTAATTAGATTGTTTTTTTAATAGTTAATTTGAATGATCTTTATATGTTATAGTTGTTTATATAAGTAATTTACCTATTATTCTATTCCGATAAAATCATATTGCAAGACTTGAAACATATACCTAGTGCATAAAGAGTGACACAAATGACCATATTTATACATAATGATTAGGATCTTCGGATAAGAGATATAAGTTGAATATGAAATTTAGTCAATATATCGTGTTACAATAACACTTTAAATAGTGACTTTGATTAAACGAGTAACTCTCATAACACGGTGTCCATCCCGTATATTTCAAAGTTGAATGTTACCTTTACTTCTGAATATTCCTAAACTAGAACAAACGAGAGTATAAATCTTATAAGCATCCGTTGTCGTCCAGCGGTTAGGATATCTGGCTTTCACCCAGGCGACCCGGGTTCGATTCCCGGCAACGGAAATTTTTAATATAAATATCTTAACATATATAATTTCTATGTTTTGAGACGTTCTCGAACCTCTGAGATTGCGAATATGCATTTGCGATTTCAATGTAGTATTTATATAAATATCTTAACATATATAATTTCTATTTTTTGAGGCGTTCTCGAACCTCTGAGATTGCGAATATGCATTTGCGATTCACATTTCTACCAGCAAAGTGTTTGTTGTGGTATTTAATTTAAAATAAACTTATCTAACATGAATAACAATATGTTTTTATCATATTATTAATTGTGAACGTTCAAATGTTTGTGGGTAAAGATAAATTTCACAACAATGGGGAATATAATACCACAAACACAACTAATCAAATAATTTTAAATACAGTACCTTAAACAATCATTCCATTCATTGATGACTTGATTCATTTTGTATTACATCATCCTAGCATACAATTGGTTCACAATAAAAGTAAGGAGGTTTGAAATAAAGTTATGTTCTGGACAAACTATATGAATATAATTATTGTCCTCTAACGTTAATGATTGAGCTAGGGGATTAATATTATTCTTCCTACTAAAATTTCAAATCAGCAAAGAGAAAATACTAAAGAAAAAATCGAGTGAAAAGATAATTTAGAGTTAAAAAACGGTGTGACATATATATGTTGGATAATTCCTTTCTTTCTTTTTTTTTTTTTTTTTGGTAATTTGGGATTAGGATTATAGAACTTTTATGTGAAATACTCCCTCCGTTTCAAAGAAATCTTTCCATTTTACTATTACGCCATTAATTTTCGATTTTAATCAGAATATTTTTCTATAATAGTAAATAATTTTATAAAATTATTTACTATTATAGTTTAAGATTAATTCGCGATCAAAGTTAAAGGTTGTTGACCGGTTAAAGTTAAAATGGAAAGATAGGGGGTGCATGTCAAAGTGAAGTTGACTGCAAGACTAGTCAAATGCGTTGTTATCTTTAGAAGCTTCGAAATTATGACCAACCATTTTAATTAATCACTCGATAAATGCATCATCAAAATTCAAGTTGTGAATTTATGATTTTCTAGTCTGAACTCTGAACTTCATGTATTAGGTGCACATTAGATCTATGATTAATGCTAGGCGTGCATGCTATCCAAGAGGAATCACTTACGGTTGACATGACTGAAAATCAATATTACGAGGACCTTAGGGGCAAAAATCGGAGGGTATGGATGGGGTGGCCGCTCCCTATATATATCGTTAAATTAGCATGTTTCGCATTCAGTTTTGTGAAAATCTTAGCATTTTGTACCACCTAAAATTTTCAAAATAATAGCTTCACATCCTTCAATTTTATTCATGGTTCCGCCAAATAGCGAACACGTTGACTTCATTCTCAATTGAGATGTGTATTATTAGTGCCTGTTAGGTACGGACGAAGGATCCATTGCATGGTGCATCAACTAAAGAAGTATACCTTAGTTAATGCTAATGATCAATTATTAATTATATGACTAATGACCTCACTTCTATTATACTCCGTCCGTTCCAAAGAAAACTTTTCATTTTGACTTTGAACGGTCAACGTTGAAATTAAATTTTCATTATATGATTTTATTGAATTATTTACTATTATAGTTCAAGAGTAATTTGTGGTCAAAGTCGAAGACAGTTGATCGCAGAATAGTAAAATGGAAAGTTTTCTTTGGAAAATTAGTCCCAAAACCACAGAGGTATGAATTTCTTATACAAAATCAATACTTAATTATTTCCCAAACCCACATTTTATATTCGCAAGTGTAAAATTAAATGGTAAAGATTCTAAAATAACAGATTGAATACCACTTCACTTTTAGTCTTCTGATTAGTCGCAATTTACATGTCAACTGGTCCAAACAAAATCTCGAGCAGTATTACCAAAAAAAAAAAAAAAAAAAAAAAAATCTCGATCATTGACACAAGTACACAACTATGTGCAGTAACATAAAGAAAGCCAAATAAACCAACTTGCTATAAACCAACCTATCCCCGCTAATCGCCAGCAGAAGTACAGATACAAATTTAAGTTAAACCAATGGGCAGTGTTGATCCTTATGAACTTAATAATAGATTAAGGATTTTGTAAAAGTACAAGTTGTAGTACACAATTATGCATGCATTTGATTTGAATGTCACTTGTAGCAAACTTGACTGATTTTTAATTAATTCGGTTTTATCATCATTAGAATATTCTAGATTACCTCATTACCTATTTAATTAGACACTTGAAGGTTCTCTTTAGAAAGAGTGTCTCAAAGACTCAAATGACAAATTGATTCGAGTCTCTGTTTTCTTCGTCTGAACAAAATAGAATAGAACAGAATAAAATTTATCTGAACTGAACTGGATTTATTTGTTGTATAAAAAACAACTAAGCAAAACTAAACTGAACTGAAATTAATAAGTTTTCAGATATAGAGAATAAATCCTTATTCTAACTAATCTACTGAGAGAGTCTTTCCCTTACCATCCAATAATAATTTGCAAACTACATCCATTCTGATATATACCTTTAAGTCCTACTCCCGAACTAAGAAGACTTAATCATATCGGGACAATGCTATCAAGAGAGCTCGACCTCACCAAAGTTAAGGGTCCGACTACACCAAAATCAAGAGGTCGACCCTCTAATACTTCAACCTTCGGACTACAATCCAAGGCTCATCTACTTAAATGGGCCAAGTCCATTAAGGGCCCATGAGCCCAACTTCTAGCATGGACGGATCCGGACCGTACACTTGGCACTTATCCAAGAGAGGATGATAACAAACCTTTGCCTATAAATACAAGGCTTTTACTCCTCATAAACGGTAAGTAACGACTTCCGAAAATCTACTATCAAAATTTTTAAGTCCTAGATTGAAAAGTCGACCGACTTATTAACTAGTTGAATCTAAGTACCGGGTTGTCCTAGGCAAACCGGCCCAAAAGGGTCTAACCCCTTATTTTCTTGTCACAGATCAACGATGGACACCACCGAGGACCGACAGACGCAACGGAGGACCGACGGACTCGACCTCGGTCCACTTTTTTCGTCCGCACACTTTCCGACCTTCGCAAAGTCACGAATTTAATCAAAGTAAAGGCGACTTGAACCAAGGACTATTTGACTTCCGCTAACTAATATTATCGTTCGAGCAAGAACTACATCAATCTAGGGCGTCGACGAACTAACTAGCGACTTATCCATTTTTACCCTACATCATATTGACGTCGTTTGTGGGAATCACTTAGTACAAAAAGGCATGGCTCCAGCTAGAAGACGTACTAGAAGGACAACTCCAGTAATCCTTAGATCAACAACTTCTGATGTTGGGCCCCGAAGTCAAGTCCGCAACCGCACCCCACGGGAAGTCAATCCTTTCACAGGGAATCAACGGATCAATGAACATGATGATAGGGATGGCCTCGAAGCTTCTCTTTCCACCACGGAACGCATTTAACGGACAAAGAACGCCCTAATCCACTCAACTCCGACACCCGTGACGCAATGATCGTTATACCTCGTGTCACCGCCGACGGTCCATCGGCGGATACAATGAAGCTCAAATTCAACTTTTACAACTCGCCCTGTTACTAAGGACCCAACCTCAATTAGGGCCAGGCGTGAACCTCCCAGACAACTCTAACAACGCACCACGAAGAAGCGCTCCCGTATTGCCGATCCAGAATCAACCACAAGTAACAACAGATCATGTGGTGGAATCCAGAGGACCCCCAAACTCTCGAAATACCGATCGGTCCAAAAGTCTCAGAGCCTCAAGTCGTAGAGCCCCGGAGACTTACGAAACATGCTAAATTGCCAGGCTCGGAGTAATTTGCACTCGAGAAACAATCGGAGGACAGGTAGAGAGGAGAACATGGGAGTCGGCGAGAGAACACGCTGTGACCCAACTCCTTCTCGAACCACCGCGCGAAATTAGCAACGTCAAGATGACGGGAGAAAGGACCACGGGGAGCAATACGACGAGGAAGATGAAACTCTCAACGGGTACCGGGGCGACACACCACCCCAAAACCATCCCCGCCATGGACGATTCCGTAATGAAAGAATACAGTCGCCAACCAGAATGACTAGGAATGATGATTATCGAGATAATAGGAGGGGAAGCCGAGATAGGGGAAGGGAACATCATCGAAACCGAACCAGGTCAAGGTCTGCCAGGACTCACAGGGGGGACAGGCACATGGATGAAACCGAACAAATAAAGAACAAGTTAGGATCCATGAAGCTGCCCTAGAATTGGAACGGTCAAAGCTAGAAACACTTACCCATGCAAGAGATATAATGAAATATGGAAGGAGCCTGAATCCTCTTTGCTAAGCTATGAGGGACACCGAACTCCCCCCGAGGAGGAGTGCCCCGAGTTCTAAGAAAACGTATGAGGGAATCACATGCCAATAGATCACCGAATTCGTTTTGAGGCATCCCTAGGAGGCATGGGAGTACCGGACAATGTAAATGCACAGTTATTTCCCAACACCCTCTACGGACCCGCCATGACTTGGTGGAAGCACCTCCGGCCCAACACTATAACATCTTGGGACCAGATGATCGCCAAATTCACTCTGCGATTCGAGAACTTCCTCGAAACAGCTCGTCCAGTCAGCTACCTGGCAGAAATTGTGCAAAGGGAACATGAAAGCTTGAGATCGTGTGTCAAAAGGTTTGAACAAGCAGTTGTCCTCGTTGAGTCACACCCCATCAAAGATCGAGTATTCCACATGGGCGAGAACACCAACAACGCTTCATTTTGCTACACGATTGTTAATGCAGGAATAACCACCGAACGAGATTTGAATGAAGTAATCAAAAAAATCTTGAGCACACACGAAACCCTCGACAAAATGGTAGTGAGAACCGAGGTCAAGAAGGCAAAACCAGTACCAGATAACACAAGGTTGGGAAACCAACATTTCGAGCAAAAGCGGAAAGGTGACAGAAGAGGAAGGGTTGAGGAAAGAAGGAGATCTCCCCGAAAAGTTTACATAAACTACGCTGACCTAAAATCCCCTAAGGAACAAATCTTGACCATCATGCAAAGTCAAGGCGTCCCAATCCAATGGCCCCCCAAGCACAGGGAAACCAGGCTCACCAGGAACTCGAACGAGTACTGTCACTTCCACCAACAGACGGGACACTCCACCGGAAAATGCATGCACCTCAGACAGGAAATCAGGAAATCTAGAGGTTGATCGAAATGGGATATTTGCAAGAATACATCATGAGGAAGCCCGAGGGTACCGACCAACGTGAAGCCGGACGAAGGTACCAGTCCAATGAGTCGCGTGGTGCAAAGGACCGGAGAAATGCATCTCCCCGTCATTCTCCTCCCAGAGGGTCTCCCCAGGCATAACAGAGGTGAAAGGCCCGCTCCGATCAAGAGGCGCTCGTTTAGCCCAAGAAGACAATCAGTGTTACCCGGACCACCGAGCCCAAGAGGACGCCGAGAGGCCAGGAGATCCCAAAGTCCCCGGCGAGAGCGAGAAAATAGGAGATCCCCAAGTCCGGCACGAGAGAACGGGAGGGTAGCATACATCGAAACTCAACCGGCTTACGTAGATGATAACCCGGTCCGTTTTGGAAGAATACTTAGCATTGTCGGAGGACCTACTGGAGGAGACAGTAGGAATGCTCGAGAAGCCATGGCAAGATCACTGAGAAATTCGGATGAGAAATATGTCAATATGGTGGCTCCCGGCACCAACGTGATCACCTTTGACGAATCTGAAGCACCCCCTCCATGCAAGGGAGAAGGATTGGTCCATGACCCGGATGTCCCATTGGTGGTGGAAATGGACATAGCAGGTTATGAGATCACAAAGGTATTAATCGATACCGGTGCCTCCTCTAACATCCTCTTCATGAGCACTGTCCGAAAAATGGAAATGAGTTTAAGAGGATTGTTACCGGTGACAACGGACCTCGTTGGCTTTGGAGGAAACCGGATCAGACCAAGAGGAATCCTGTATCTCTCGGTTTCCATGGGAAAAGCTCCACTCAGGGTTACTCACCAAGTCCCTTTTGTTGTCACCGAGGCAAATTGCGAATACAACATAATTATGGGGAGACCGGCTCTAAATCAATTCAAAGTAGTGGTGCCAACCTTCCACCTAAGGTTTAAATTTTCCCTTAGTGGAGATCGGAGAAGAGCATGGGAATGCTACACTCTCTCTCTACTAGAAGGGCATCGCGACCTTCTAGGAGTGAACATGATATAAGGAGAGAAGAAGATGACTGGAGAACAAAGAAACAGTGCCTCTTTATCCAACAAGAAAGCTGAAGGAAGAGGCGAGAAAGACCTCCCGGGAAAGGAATTAACTGGTTGAAAATGGGCGTGGAGGAAAAGAAAATGGCCGCAACGGCCAAGGAGTGCGAGGATAGAATCGATGAATATCAAGTCATTCCCCCTGAACCACCTCGTGAAACACCGACCAAAAGCTTCTTTCATGAAAATCGAATGGCCCCCCATGAAGACGTCTTAGAAATCCCAATTGACGAAGGATATCCCCAAAAAAACAGTGAAAATCGACTCGGAGATGGACGCAGAAACAACCATCAAAATGATTGCCTTCCTAAGAAAGAATGTTGATGTTTTTGCCTGGGGAACTGAAGATCTGAGCGGTATAGATCCTCGAGTCATGGTACACGAACTCCACATTGATCCAAATGTCCGACCCATTCGACAGAAGAAGAGAGATCATGGTCCTGTCCACAACAAGATCATCAGAGATGATGTAGAACGACTACTCAAGGCAGTACACATTGAGGAGGTTCATTACTCTGATTGGATATGCAATGTGGTCCTAGTAGAGAAAAGTCCGAGAAAATGGAGGATGTGCAACGACTTCACTAGTCTCAACCGTTTCTGCCCAAAGGATCCCTATCCCCTGCCAAGAATTGATCAATTGATAGACTCAACTGCCGGGTCTGCACTGTTGAGTTTCATGGATGCTTTTCAAGGCTTCTATCAGATCAAGATGGCTGAGCATGATATCGAAAAGACCGCTTTTATCACCGTAGGAGGAGTATACTGTTTCAAGGTCATGCCGTTCGGCCTACGAAACACTGGCGCCACCTACCAAAGATTGGTGAACCAAATGTTCAAAGAAGAGATTGGCAAATCAATGGAGGTTTATGTAGATGACATGCTAGTGAAAAGCA
Source organism: Plantago major (assembly GCA_026545765.1). Lineage (NCBI taxonomy): Eukaryota > Viridiplantae > Streptophyta > Magnoliopsida > Lamiales > Plantaginaceae > Plantago > Plantago major. The sequence goes on along the minus strand of CM048839.1, from coordinate 1,216,578 downwards.
AGGAGACATCTGATCACATCCCCCATCTGGAAAGATGTTTTGCCATAGTAAGAAAATACAGAATGAAACTCAATCCAGCCAAATGCACATTTGGAGTAACTGGAGGAAAATTCTTGGGGTACATGGTGACACAGAGAGGGATCGAGGCAAACCCAGAAAAGATAAAAGCCATATTGGAGCTTCCACATCCGGAGAAACTCAGGGACGTTCAGAGACTCATAGGGAAGGTTATATCCCTTAGCCGCTTCATTTCCAGATCAGCTGAAAAGAACCTCCCTTTTTTCAAAATCCTAAGGAAGACGGACAAGTTTGAATGGAACAATGAGTGCAAGGAGGCATTTGAGAACTTGAAGCTCTATTTATCCTCCCCGCCTCTACTTTCCAAACCAGAAGAAGGAGAGCCCTTGTACATATATCTCGCCATCACTCCTGAAGTGGTGAGTTACATCCTAGTCATGTCTGAAGAACGAACACCTTCCGTGTACTACTGAAGCAAAATCTTTGAGGCGGAGAAAAACTACAAGGAAATAGAGAAGTATGCCTATTGTCTAGTAGAGGCCTCCAGGAAGCTCAAACCATACTTTCGTTCCCACAAAATAGTGGTCCTCATGAACCAGCCGCTGAAACAGGTCTTAGGTGACGCCTCGAAATCAGGAAGGTTGGCTAAATGGACAATTGAGTTCGGAGATCATACGATCGAGTATCAAGCTCCATCTGCCAAAAAAGCCCAGGTCCTGGCTGATTTCCTAGCCGAATATCCGGGGAACGCGGAACCTAAAAAAGATAAAGATGAGCAAGCCCCCAGTGAAGTCCCGAAAGACATTTCACCAACAAGCCAGGTTTTGACATTGACAACGGAAGTGGCTGGATTGAATATTCAAAAAAATCGGGAAATCGATCCCATGACAAAATGGATTATCGTTGAAAAAGAAAGTCCTAGCTTACCTCCCCCACCAGAAGGAGAGCCACCCGTGACCGCCCTAAAACATAAACCGACCCTACGAGTGGCTTTTATCCCAAAAGAACTCGGTCCGGAAGAAAATGACATATGGAAGCTTTATGTGGACGGTTCATCGGCCGCTCATGCGGGTGGAACGAGGTTATTACTAATCAGCCCAGAAAGAGCCCAGATGGAATATGCTATCCGCTTAACATTTCCAGTAACAAACAATGAAGCTGAGTATGAGGCTCTGATAGCAGGAATGAAGATGGCCAAGTCAGTCATGGCCAAGAAACTCAAAGCTTACTCCGACTCGCCTAGTCACGTAGCGATTACTCGGGCGATTCGACAAAAAGTGCTTCAATGATCAAATATCTAAAGGTAGTTAAAGAGTTAGAAAAGGCGTTCGACATGTTTAGTCTGATCAAGATCAACCGAGCAAAAAACACCATAGCCGACGGATTATCAAAGTGGGCTACGGCTTCCGGAGCTGTTGATACCCGTACGGTGGTCCTTATGACTGCCAATGAATCAGCCCTCACTGCCAACGAGGTCATAATGAACATGGGCGTCATATCTAACGACAACACTTGGATGAGCGACATCGTGAACTATCTACAAAACGGAATTCTACCCCGTGATTCAACTGAATCTAGAAGAGTTCAATGAAGATCCCAACGCTACTTCCTCTCTGGTACAGACCTATATAGAAAGTCCTATGATGGAACTCACCTCCGTCCGGGTCCGAAAGAGGCCGGCCATAGTGTTGAAGGAGATCCATTTAGGAAGTTGCGGAAACCATTCAGGAGGAAGAGCCTTGGCCCAGAAAATTCAGAGAAACGGCTATTATTGGCCAACAATGCAAAAGGAAGCTGGAAAATTCTCACGATCATGCTCGGAATGTCAAAGGTTCGCAAGGATCCCCCATCGGCCTACCATACCAATGATACCATCAACTATCCCATGTCCATTCGATCAGTGGGGCATGGACATAGTAGGACCTTTCCCAGTAGGCCGCGGGGCAAAAAAATTCTCATTGTGGCCGTAGAATACTTCTCGAAATGGGTAGAAGCCGAGGCAACGGCCTCCATTTCGGAGAATAAGGTCATGGACTTCCTTTGAAAATTATCGTGTCGATTTGGCCTACCACGAATACTAGTTGCGGACAATGATCGACAGTTCTCCGGGTACAAGCTCAAAGATTGGTGCGAAGAAATGAGGATCGAAGAGCGTTTCACTTCCGTTGGGTATACTTAAGCCAACGGACAAACTGAGGTAACCAATCGTACCATCGTCGACAATCTTCAGAAGAGACTGGGAGACGCGAAGAAAGATTGGGTCGATGAATTGGAAGGAGTGTTATGGGCTTATCGTGCCACGGCAAGAACGGCCACACAAGAAACTCCCTTCAGTTTGGTGTATGGATCCGAAGCTGTAATCCCGTCCGAAATCTCAATCAACACCTTTCGGATCCAAGGGTACGTTCCCTCGGACAACCACGACAAAAGAGTGTACGACCTCAACATGCTCGAGACCAAAAGGAGTACGGCCCTAGCTCGAACCTTAGGATACCAAACTATCATGGCAAGGGCCTACAACAAACATGTGAAAAGTAGGGACCTCCAGATTGGAGACTTGGTGCTACGAAAGGCTGATATACTAAAACCAACCGGAAAACTCGAACCCAACTGGGGAGGTTCCTACAGTGTCACAAGGGCAAGTATCAATAGGAGCTACGCGTTGGAAAGCATGGACGGCAAACCGCTCAAGCGTACCTGGAACGCCAAGAATCTGCAGAAGTACTACGCCTAGATCATTTGTAATAGGATCTTTTGAAATGTATCATCTTTTGGCTACCATATAATCCTACCGTTCGATTATAATAAAACATTTGTTTTTCTGTCAACTATTTGCAAGAAGAACCGTACGCGCCACTAAGGGCAGACATTATCTTAAAGTTCCTCGGACCAAAAGTGTCAGAGAGAAACTCCCTAAGAAACAAAGATTGAGGTGCGGATTGTCTCGGGCCCAAAGTGTCCAAGGTATACCGACGCTCAACTCAAAAATTATCTCAAAGTTCCTCGGACCCAAAGTGTCAGAGAGAAACTCCCTAAGGAACAAAGGTTGAGGTGCGGATTGTCTCGGACCCAAAGTGTCCAAGGTATACCGACGCTCAACTAAAAAATTATCTTAAAGTTCCTCGGACCCTAAAAGTCCGAGAGAAACTCCCTAAGAAACAAAGATTGAAGTATGGATTACCTCGGGCCCAAGGTGCCGAGGCATACCAACACTCAACTCAAAAAAGTATCTTAAAAATCCTCGGACCAAAAGCATCCAAGACCAAGCATTGGAAGAACCCAACGTTGACGAATTTTGCACGAAAAATGTAACTCCTTGAATCTAGGACCCAAAGAGTCTTAGAACAATCAAGGACCAACACCACGAGACCGAATCTCGACCCAATCCAAGCGTCGGGCCAATATTCAATTTGTTTGATTTTCGGGCCATTAGTTCAATGTTTGAATAGAAGCTATAAAACCATGAAGTTTGAATATCACGATAACACAAGATATGGATCCGAGGATCAACAAGATAACAAGAATAAAGACATGCGTACGAACATTCAAGATGGACGAAAATAAAACCCAAGTCTATTGCAATAAAATCGGTCACCCCTGGATCAACAAAAGTTATAGTTAAAATCCAAGTTAAAAAAGTTTTTACCCCAGACTCGGATACCAATTAAAGTAGAAGAAGTGGAGAACATTTTTTTCGGCCAAGCAAACTCCAAGAAATGCAAAGTTCGGAACAACGAGGCAAAATAGACCGATCAACCAAGCAAGTTTGAGATAGATAAAAATATCAACAATAGACCGATCAACCAAGCAAGTTCGACATAGATAAAAATATCAACGATAGACCGATCCACCAAGCAAGTTCAAGATAGATAAAATCATCAACAAAAGACCGATCCACCAAGCAAGTTCGGGATAGATAAATATCAACAAAAGACCGATCAACCACAAAGACCGAGCAACCATGAAGCATACCGATGGAATAAATTCAGAAATAGAGATGAAAAGGCAGAAGAAGAAGCTTACTTCCACAATCTGCCTTCCTTCTTGAATCTCGAAAACGATCGAAAACACGGGATCTCGGCCTCCAATTTGGGTCTCTCTCAAACCTCGGCCTCTCCCAATATCGGTCCCGTCCCGGAATCACCCAACGACGGCCGCCTTCAAACCTCGGTCTACCTCGAATCTCGAAACGGATCAACTCTCGATTTTCTCCTCCTATCCTCCTCGAATTTGCAATGGTGGCAGCCTTGAATCTCGGGAGTCTAAAGTCGAACAGCAGCCTCCAATAATCAAACCTTGGTCCAAATCCGGCTAAAACCTGAAAGTGAATCAGGCACACATAAGAATGGCAAGTGACATCATAACAATATTTTGCTATTGGAACAGAAAGATTGTTTCTTCTCCTTGAGGCATTGCGTATGAAGGTGCTGAGCCAGTGCCCATTATTGTTCGCAGTAGAACCACTTATAATGATCTGGTGGGCAAATTGTATACCATCACAGGTTTCAATCAGCTACTGCGAATAGAATCAAGATTACATTTTTCAATTTAACAAGGCGGCCAAATATTAGTGGGTTAGAATTTTACTTGGAAGAAATTCTAAATAAAAATTAATGAGCAGTCGGATGTGGAACGAGGGATCTTCTAGAAGGAGTGTGCTTATTAGTAATTCTCAGTTGGCAAAAGAGAAGATGGTTCAAGAGAAAGACTATGATAATATGTTAAAGAGCAAGATGGATCATACCGGTGCGTATAGTGTTGTAAAAAAAAAAAAGGTGAACAGTAAACTCGGAATAGTACCGATCTTCAGTAGCTTCAATCTCGGTCCAAATTGGTATCGGCCTCCTTTCTTCTTTCTCGGACTCTCTTGAAACGGCGGCCTCCAAGTCAATTTCGGTATGTCGGTCTGCTTCTCTTCTCTTCTCCGTCCGCCTCCGTTCCGCCGATCTGCTCTGTTTTTCCGTTCCGCTTCCGTTCTGCCGGTCTGCTTGCTTCTTCTCCGTCCGCCGGACTGCTCTCTCTCTCCTTCCCGCCGGTCTGCTCGTTTTTCTTCCGTCGGTCTACTCGTTTAAAAATCTCAATCTGCTATCCTTCCACGTCGGTCTGCTCTCTTTTTCTTTCTCTCGGTCTGTTTTCTTTTCTTCAAAATCTCGGTCCTTGGTTCTTTTCTACAATCACAGTTCTTTTCTATGGGTGGGTGAAAAAATTGTGAGGTAAATGGAGGGTAAAAACCCATTTACATAGAAGTAAAATGGGCCGGTTCAACCGGGCCCATGGGCTGAAAGCTCTAGCCCATACATCAAGACTTGAGCGACTGGTATAAATGACGAATCAAGAATATGGTTCAATCGCAAAATTTCACAATTATCTTTTTACTAAGATATTTGGAAACTCGGGGGATGAGGAAGATGGATGAATAAACGAGAGCTCGGAATTATTTTGTGTCGGTACAAAAAGTTTGACACAAAAATCGGATCAAAAAAATTTGACACAAATAAATTATCTCGAACCTCACTTTGCCGAGACGAGAGCGTCGAAATTATTTTGTGTCGGTACAGACGAGGAAGATGGATGAATAAACGAGAGCGTCGAAATTATTTTGTGTCTGTACAGACGAGGAAGATGGATGAATACACGAGAGCGTCGAAATTATTTTGTGTTGATACTGACGAGGAAGATGGATGAATAAACGAGAGCGTCGAAATTATTTTGTGTCGGTACAAACGAGGAAGATGGATGAATAAACGAGAGCGTCGAAATTATTTTGTGTCGGTACAAAAAGTTTGACACAAAAATCGGATCGAAAAAGTTTGACACAAATAAATTATCTCGAACCTCACTTTGCCGAGACGAGAACGTCGAAATTATTTTGTGTCGATCAGATGGATGAGTAAACGAGAGACAATGAAATAAGAGAACTAAGAGATGAAGAAGATGTACGTATGTATAGTCCGCAAGAACCAATCAGATGGCGCCACGTAAGCGGAGTGACAAAACCCATTTACGGGCATGGGCTTGAGCTTGGGCCTGAGAACAAATTTTTTTTGGGAAATGAAATAGGCCCAGAACAAGAAGCCCATTATCACAAGATCACGACCACCGGAATTGAGATATGTCGGACTCCAACTCGAAATTTCACAACTATCTTTTTACTAAGATACTTGGAAACTGGGGGGACTTATGATATGTACCTTTAAGTCCTACTCCCGAACTAAGAAGACTTAATCATATCGGGACAATGCTATCAAGGGAGCTCGACCTCACCAAAGTTAAGGGTCCGACTACACCAAAATCAAGAGGCCGACCCTCTAATACTTCAACCTTCGGACTACAATCCAAGGCTAATCTACTTAAATGGGCCAAGTCCATTAAGGGCCCATGAGCCCAATTCTAGCATGGACGAATCCGGACCGTACACTTGGCACTCATCCAAGAGAGGATGATAACAAACCTTTGCCTATAAATACAAGGCCTTTACTCCTCATAAACGGTAAGTAACGACTTCCGAAAATCTACTATCGAAGTTTTTAAGTCCTAGATTGAAAAGTCGATCGACTTATTAACTAGTTGAATCTAAGATCTTAAGGTTGTCCTAAAAGGGTCTAACCCCTTATTTTCTTGTCACATATCAACGACGGACACCACCGAGGACCGACAGACGCAACGGAGGACCGACAGACTCGACCTCGGTCCACTTTTTCGTTCGCACATTTTCCGACCTTCATGAAGTCACGAATTTAATCAAAGTAAAGACGACTTGAACCAAGGACTATTTGACTTCCGCTAACTAATATTATCGTTCGAACAAGAACTACATCAATCTAGGGTGTCGACGAACTAACTAGCGACTTATTCATTTTTACCCTACATCACATTCAAATAGATTTAGTGAGCCATGATTCCATTTGATCTTGTTACACATAAGTACATAATCATATCGGTAGCTCGAGTAATAACCTCTATACTTACGCCATCATGATTTGACCTTATTTTGTTTTCCTAAACATAATCGTGCTGAACCGGCCCATTCCAAACCAAGCCTATACCAAATACAAATGGTCGAAGAAAATTTGATACATTCGTTTTCTTCAATCAAAACTCATTCGATTCGATTCATTTGGTTATATTTTATACTACAATTCAGTTCAGTTTAGTTCAGAAAATTACAGTTGAAAAGAAGTTGAAAAGAACAGTTAAATCAGTAAATAAACAATTAAAGCATTTATAATGGTATCGTAGGGTAACGTAATTCTTCCACTTCGTCTACCTCTTCGGAATTCATTTTCGGCCCAATTAGCAAAAAACTCATCTAGCCCAGTTTATTCCATTTTAAGATTTTCAACTCAGCCCCTTTCTCTTCTATCTTCTCCTGCAACTCTTCGTTAGTCTTTATGAGCCCCGTTTTCACCAATCTTCTGAACCAGTTTGTCACTCTAACAATTCCCTCTTCTTCCAGAAAGAACAGCTGCTACAGGTTTGTTTCTCGTTTGACATTTAACTTCTTATTCCGTTTAATTTCTGCGATTTTTGCTCAGTTTGCTTACTACTTTCCAGTCAATGTCGAATTTCGTTTCAGTAATTAATTGCCAAAATGCAAATTAGGCTTTCATGTTTATGCTATATAATTTGCTTCCCTGTGCATAATAGTAAGCCAGTAATGTGATGTATTGATTTATTTTAGAATCTGATATCGTTTGATACTAGCTGAAGAAACGTGTAGGGTTTATGATTAACGGAAAGTAGATTTTCCGAGCAATCACTTGATTTTGGTAAACAATAGGAACATTTCGTCACATTCCTATGAATTAGGTGAGTGGGTAGGATGTATATGTTCCTCATATTTAGGAAAGTTATGATTTTTACAAGAATTTGACAGATTTTCCGGTGCTGATTTGAAGGTTATATAGACTTATGCCTTTTAATGTGTATATCTTGGCTAGAATTTATGTGAGTGAAATATGCAAAATGTCGTTTGCGTGGGCAATTATGTAGGTCCTGCTTTAAAAATGATAAGCCTATTGGACTAGTTCTGAATAACCTTAGTTATTTTCAAAAAAGGTCGTTTGCGTGGGCAGCAATGTCGTCGATTAAGATGGTTGCTGAGTATGCAAAGTCTGGCCGTTCGTCGTGTAAGAAATGCTCGAAGTCAATTGAATCAGGCTCTCTGAGGTTGGGTTCGGTGAGTAAAGACCCCAGAGGTTTTGACATGACCAAATGGCATCATTTGGAGTGCTATCCGTTTGAAAATTCTGGTTCGGTTTCTTCTGGTGAGGACGTGAAGGGTTTTTCATCTCTGAAGAGCGCTGACCAGGAGTCTCTGAAGAAATTACTTGATGAAGTGTCTCAGGCATCAGAGGAGGGAAGTGATGCAGGCCAAGGAAGTTTGAAGAAACAAAAGTTGTCTGCACCTGAGGAAGTAAAGCCCGAGCTGGAAATTGTGGTGTCTGCCTCTGATGTCAAGAGCACCTATAAGGATGCCGAGTTGTTGCCAAAGTGGAAGGCATTCCAGACTGTCATATTTCTTGAAAGGGACGATGGTCTTCGTGATTCGGAAAAAATTGCAGCCTTTGATTTTGACGGGTGCCTTGCAAAAACATCAGTGAGGAAAGTCGGTGCAGATGCTTGGTCCTTGATGTATCCCTTGATTCCGGAGAAGCTCCAGAGTCTGTATAATGATGGCTTCAAGTTGGTCATATTCACCAATGAATCTAATATTGAACGCTGGAAGAACAAAAGACAAGTTGCTGTTGATTCTAAGATTGGACGGCTTGAAGGTTTCATTAAGCTTGTGAAAGTTCCCATTCAGGTTTTTATTGCATGTGGAGTGAGTTCTGGTCAACCAGAGGACCCTTTTCGCAAGCCAAAACCGGGGATGTGGAGGCTATTAGAGAAGGAGTTCAATTCCGGTCTCCCAATTGATATGGATAAATCATTCTATGTTGGTGATGCGGCTGGAAGACCGGACGACCACAGTGATGCTGACATAAAATTTGCAGAGACCATTGGACTAAAATTTTTTGTCCCTGAGGAGTACTTCATCAATGCAGATTAGTAGCCCCCGTGTCCTATTTGTAACCTTCCATTATGATGAATCCTAAGAACTTTTAGGTGCCTTATGGTTGTGAATCGGAATTGGTTAGGGAAATAGACAGTTGCTCTTTGTATTAGACCACTCTGGGTTTTAACGTACCTGTATTTCGTTTCAGATGGGATTGGCACTATGTCAGCAAGCAAATTATCAATTTTAACCACTTTATGGTCCTTATGTGTTGGTTACTTGTTTTATAGGGTGAAATAGAATCTATGGGCTTATCTAGCATGCACAATTAGAAGCTTGTATATGGTACATCAATATTCCACATAGTCTCTGCACTAAATGTTTTCTCCTTCACTTTTGACAGTCTAAGAAAAAATAAATTTCAGGTGATAAAGTTGAAGGCAAAAATCAGTAAGCAGAATGGCTGGGAAAGAGGAAGTGAAACACCTGGAAGAATGCTCTGTTTCGAAGTATGTTATATTATCTTTCCTTATTTCTTTTATTGCTAGTTTGTAGTTCAGAAATTTGTAAAATTGAAAATATGTCTTAATAGGCTTTTAATTTTTGTGGAATGAAAATAAATGATTGTTTGATAACTGCCTACTAGTCAATTTATTTATCAATTGTACGAGGCACAGAAATTTTGAGTTTGACCAATGATTGTGAGGTTAATGTGAGAAAGTACACATGTGACATTACATTAAGATGATTTGAGCTTTGAGGTTGATTGAGACCTTTCTGGAAAGGTCACATTGAGGTGCTTGTGAGGCAGATTTCCGTTATGAATATTGGGATTGGGAACTAAATGGTCTGCTGATTAAATCCATGCAACAACTGGTCATGGTGCCAAGAAAGCCTGTGTTTGTTATACCAGTTATGATCCTTGAACATTGCATTTAATCTTAATGCTTCTTAGGCAAGATACTATCAATCTTTAGTGGTCGTTTTAAATTTCAATAGCTGCCTGATATTTAGGCTCAGAAGCTCCTGGTGCCATTAACAATGCAATGTTTCCTCTGATTATTAGCTTTAGAGACCTATCAAGTGCACTTGGACTTTCTGCTTTGGTCTGAGTTTCAGTGATGATGGTCAATTTAGTCCCTAGTCTTTCTGTAATGGGTAAATAGATACAATTAATTTCATGCAATAATAAATTTCTTAGACTGTCAGCATTGTCTTGCTTCTCTGATTTTTAGTCTATTCTTGTAGCTTTGCCTTTCTTTAACCATCTTTGTATGCTTTTAGTGCGCTAGGGACATGGGTATTCTCAGTACTTGGCGCCTTGGTTGCTATACCTGTGGGAATCAAACGAAAATCTTTGGCACCCCTGGTATTCTTTGGTACAACTGGCACCATGCTCGATATAATCATGGGAATCAATGCTTGTGAAAGAGAACATGCTGAACGTCAGATGCAGCTATTAGAAGAACAAAATGCAGCTGCCTCATTTAATGATGAGGCTGAAACTTGATGAGGTTTATGCAGGGACTCGCCTCATCGTTCTTCTTCGACGGTTGTCTTCCGAAGAGCGTAATGTGTACGAGTAATTATCTTGTGTCAGCTGGATATTGCTCTGTCTGTATCTTCACATTGCAGATGTTGATTGCCATAAACGTTTAACGTTATAGCTGGTTGCATGCATATCTTTGCTGCTTAAGCGACATACTTAAACGCTAATTATACATTATCAGTCTGATCATTTACATCATCACTAAATAATCAATATTACCAGGTTTTTACGCAACAAGCATATGCAAGTTTGCAACACAATTCTGTTTTCCGATATTTGCTGTATCACTTTATATTGTAGAATTATAGAGTACTTTAAATTTGTCTGTTTCACAATTCACATGTATGAATTTGTTCGACTTTAATCTAAAAAGTTGTACTACGAATTCTTTGAAAGGACCATAAATACTCACTATACATTTATAATCAATTGAATTGATCCATTTGGTGTAATTTTGCTGTTTCTTTACTGGCCTGTTCGAGTCGAACAGAGTTCGACTTCAAAAATCGTGATAACTTTAAAAAAGAAAAAAAGAAAGAAACCTGAAGCTCTCGTTATGAATGGGAGTATGAGAAGATTGATTTTGCCATTCTCGATTGGTCATAGAAGAATGGATTATGGATCGGGGCACTATGGATTCTTTTGCTTCGAAGATTTGGATTTTATTATATCTTCATTTTTATTGTTATCAGAGTTGTTATAGGCTTATAGCCATTTAGACCATGTCAATATCAATTTTATTAATGATTTAGTGTAATTTGAAGTACAAACTTGATTTTGTTTTTCGCTATAGTAGAATGAAATTGAAATTTTAATGAATTTGATATTGGCTTTAGGGATTTGGCTGCGATTTTTCAGAAATGACAACAATAAACTTCTACAAAATCTTAAACATTTATCACATAAATAAATCTTGAAACATTTTTTTTATTAAAACTTTAAACATTTATCAGTACATTGAAAAATACATTTTTTTTTTGTACGTTATGATTTTTCCGGACACAGAGCCCAGACTCTTATGTCTTTAGGTTTGAATGCAACAAAAATAAAATTGTTTGCAAGGAAAAGATTGAACATCCAAACATTTTAATCAACCCGAGAGTTCCACTCTACTACCCCTTGCCTGAATAAGAGTTGGACATTGAATGTACCAAAAGCCTTTTTAAGTCGATAAAAAAAAAAAAAGGTGTACAATTTTGTTTTGCCACCCCGAAATGAAGAGTTTTTGGTGGATTAAACCATTTATTATTTAAAATAATAGATATCCCCCTAAATTATTTTTAAAGGCTATTCATCCAATCGTATTTTGTTAAGCAGTGTAATTTGCCCCTTCCGTTAGAGCGTGTATTACAGTCACTTCTGTCACAACTGAAACTTATTCGTAATATTGTTTGTATACTATTCATCTAATAGAAAAATCTATCGATTAAAAATAAGATGTATTAGTTATAAAATTCAATAATTTTAAAAATGACAAATTACGCACTTAACTAATATATTTGGTTTGCCAAGTAAATTAATGAATAGGCTAAAATATCCACTGACAAAATTATGATAAAAAGATAAGAAATATTGTTTTTTTCGTGAAAAGAGATGGTCAATTTGTAAACTAGAGTTTTTGTTAGTATTTCAATCAAATTTGGAGAAAATAACGGATTGCAATAAACAAATAAATAAAAATGTAAATATGTATAATATTTGAATAAGAATTCATAAGTGAAATAATATTAGTATAAAAGTTTAATGAACAAACATAACTTTGTTTTTAAATTTTTCTAGGCGGTTAAATTGTCAATAAAAATAATATAAGTAGGTGCTTTATATTATAAATACAAAAGGTAATTCGTCAATGGTTACCAAAAAGTTAATGTAAGGGTGCAACTTGCCCCATTGGGAAGTTGACTTTCGGAAGATGAATAGACTAGAAAACTCATCTGCTGATCATGTGGCTAAGTTAGGATATGTTTTTAATGGAGGTGCGATGGATTGTATTTGCAGGTGTGGTGGAAGAACTTTTCTGGATTCATGAAGAAGATTGGTGTCTTTTAAGGTTGTGGAGATATGGTTAAGAATTTTAATGTAAACCTATTGGAGGTGAATAGATGTAAGGCTTTGAATGCCGGTTTTGGTTTCGGTCAATTGACCATGTACTTATGTTTGAGTATTCATTATGCTCTTCAAGACTCTTATTATTAATAAATTTTTGCTGTTTAAAAAAAAAAAAAAAAAAAAAAACTGGAAGCTAGTTGAGGAAGTTGGAGTGGAATTAATCTTTTTTTTCCACGGGGAAACGAATAGTCACAGGTACTTTGGATAAGAAATAAACTTATTCTTGGAATTGTAAGAAAATTTAGGAATTTCCCCGCGACCAATGTATCTAGTGCAATAGTAGATTTCTTTTGCGAGAATGGGATTTTTACCAATCTCGGCTCCCTGTCTCTATGATCATGTAATCGAGAGAAAATTACAAATGGTAACCCTTAAATTGACACCCTAAACAGATTGCCCCCTTCTATTCAAACAATAATAAATACCCACTTGGACTTGAACAAAACCAAAACTGATTTCTCTCCCCTGACAATTTCTCCTCTCTCTTGACATGTTGGAATTATTTACTCTCAACTATTAAAGAAAAGCAAAAAACAAATTAAATAGTTTTGTTGATTAAATAAAAGGTAAAAGGAAAAAAAAACCCATCTTCTTACTCTTCTTCTTCACTTCCGTTATTCTTCTTCCCTTCCATTTCTTGCAAGAACACCACCAATAATCATGTTCTTCTTTTCCCTCTATTCTTTATAAATTCCGGCACCGGTTAATTCGATTGGGATGCAAGAACATATCACCCAAGTTTAGTGGCTAACATACCACTCAAATTGTGTGCAATAAGTTCATGAATAAATACCAACATATCACCCAAGTTCAGTGGCTAACATACCACTCAAATGACACAACAAGTTCATGAATGGTGACTAACACATCAAAACAAGCTTAGTGGTAAAATACCACTCAAATTGTCCTAAAATTGACTAACACAATGGTGACTAACATATCACCCAAGTTCAGTGGCTAACATACCACTCACAGATATAGTGGCTAACATACCACACACATTAACACAATGATTAAAAGAACAAATAAAGCATTCATTGTAACATTTAAGCTTACCCGTAGCTCGTCGAAGTAAAAGTGCTTCATCCGGTCCGGGACGTTTGACCACTTCTCGCCTCCCTGTCCCGGCATCTCCCTCCTCCCCCTAAAGATTTTGCCTAGTTTGTCCGAGGCATCCGGTGGCCAAAAACTGTTATCAATGAGACAAACAAGAAACGAATATTCATTAGTAAAATCATGTAACATATATTTATCTTAAGTGTATGTTCTACAAATGCATAATACTTACTTGTTCCTGCCGTTGGGGAAAAACACCGGCTTCCCCTGGAATGTAGCACCATCCGTCAACGTCAGGTAGGGACACCCGTCAGAGGGGTAGTCACCAGGAGCATGTGCCATGTAGGCCGGTGGAGTCTCTGGTACCTGAGACTGGCTGCTGCTCCCACCAATGTCGTATCGAACGAGAGGACTAGTACCATGACTCGCTGGTGTACTACCACCCGCTGGACTAGCTCCCCTACACCCGGGAGGAAGGTATGTCGACTTCCTTTGGCGCGGCATCTGCAAGAGCATATAAGAAATTGCAGGAAAAAATGTGTTAGTAAAGAATACATGAATATGCATGTAAAACATATACATTTGACATATATTAAAGCACAAAAAGTAATAATAATCAACAACTAAGCATATAATACTTCCGATCACATTTTTCTCCTTCCTTTTACGCTTTGAGAGATGCTCATAATCCATGAACGGTGCTCGTGTCTCACCATGATAACACCATACCTCATACTGAGACACGAACCCCATACGTTTCAAGTGCTCCACTACCGTTTCAGGAGGCAAAAATTGTTTATTCATACATTTGTTCCCCCCCACACTCAAACAAGTAGTTTGTATAAGCGCAAAAGTGATGAAGGATTTAACCCCTTCCACAAAACTAGACTGAATTCTGCCATTAACTATGCGACGGTACATCCATGAACAATCGGGATTCATAATTATATGATTAGCCTGACACGTCTACAATTATTAGATTTATAACATGCATTTTACGTTAATATAATCACCAAATAGTCTCAAAACACTTGATTAAATCTTCATAATCTAGTGTATATATACGAATTTATCGAATCAAAATTACTACGTACTTACAAACATCCTAACATTATACTAATTAACAATACAAATTCACAATCAATATATCAATTGCACCTAGTTAACTAGCTAGTATACTATAGCTCCCATAAACATACAATTGATCTAATTAGTCGAAATTAACAAAATTCCCAAATTTGTCAACAAGTAAGGGTTCCAAAACACTCAACTAAATCTTTCTAATCCTACTACATATACAAAAATATCAAATTAACAACCCTACATATTTCCAAACATCCTAACAGTATACTAAAAATCCAAATTCACAATCAATATATCAATTAAACATCTCAAAGTTAACACACTACGTAATATAAGCTAAACTGACTACTACATACTTACAATAAACATGCAATTGCTCAAATTAGTCTAAATTAATAAAATCCCCAAATTTGGCAAAGTTAGGGTTTTAGCCAAAATACCTTCGATTTAGCTGAAAAAAGATGAAATTGGTTGACCACACGAGCTCCTAGTCCCACGAGCTTCGAGAAGACTCCAAAATTGGCCGGAACGGTCGAGATTTGGTCGGAAATTGGAAATGGCAAATGAAGAAGAAAGAAGGAAGAAAAAGAAGCTGCTGAAAAATGGAGAAGAAAAGGGCTACTGCCCGATGTATATAAATTTTAGCGACGGATCGCTATCCGTCGCTAAATAGCGACGGATAGCGATCCGTCGCTAAAATCGATTTTCTTTTTTTTTATATATTTTTTTTAATCCGGTCAACTTATTTAGGGGCGGATATAACGACGGATATTTTTTTTAATCCGTCGCTAACGCCCGTCCCTAAATAACGACGGATATTTTTATCCGTCGCCAAATAGCGACGGAAATATATCCGTCGCTAATTTGGCGACGGATTGAGCGAATTCGCTCAATCCGTCTCCGATCCGTCGCTAAACCTAGTGATTCGTCGCTAGATAGCGACGGCGACGGATTTTATCCGTCGCTATGCTCCGTTGCTATTTGGCGGATTTCTTGTAGTGATCGGAGCTGTAATACACATAGCTCCACTCGAAGCTGTATATTCTGACTCCACCGAGTTGTAACATGACTCATCGAGTCAGATATTACATCTCCGATGAGTCAGATATTACATATTCTGACTCGATTGGGCTAGATCGAGTTGTTACAGCCCGGTGAGGCTAATTCTCCGTTGGCCGATCATCTTCTTCGTTGAATCTGTGATGATTTGATTGTTACTTGGATTCAGTTCATAGTTTCAGGGACTAAATTTGAACTTTTGGAAATTCAAAACCCTTACAATTGAAAATTTAACAAACTTAATTGCAAAATTAAAAAAGTTATTGGGACTAAATTGAACTTTAAAAAAAAACGGATAATAACTAGTTGGGCCCAAATAAATTTTGAATATTCATTTGACCCCCAATTATATCAACTTCCCCAAATTTGTTTACTTTAATTACATCCAAGTCCAGTAAACTTTAGTGACTAAATAAAGGAGGAAAAAAGAAAATCAAAAACAAAAGAAAATAGAGAAAAAGAAATAAAGAAAGTCTAAAATCAATTAAATCAATGGCAATTTCGTTATTATTTTCAACTTCAGATGACACATCAGCAAACGCCAGAGCCATGTCATCACAAGGTTTGACTATTGGGCCTATATGTAATATTGAAATTCCCTCAGTTAAAAAATTTGGATGCAACTGTTATTGTTCGAATAGAATGGGTGAATCTATTATTGCCACCAATTTAAGGGGTACCATAATAAATTTTCCCTGTGATTAAAGATAAACTTTGTTCGACTGATAGACCGTTATTTTCGTACGGAAAAAAGAAAAAGAAAAAAAGGTGACTTATTGTCTCCCTGTCTCTATGATCCTATCCTGCACCTATTGTCTCCGCTCTCTTAACTTTTCCCTTCCTGGCCTCGTTTAAGACTATACGATAAAGCAATGATCAGATTCTGCACCTATTGTCTCCTCTTATTGTACCAGGACTCGTGCGTGAGAGTTTGCGAGAAATGCTATTTTTGATCTCTTTTAAGTCTTCTTTTTTCTTTGAATTCTGTTGATTGGTCTTTTCTTTCTGGTTGTGCTGATTAAATTAGTTGTGGTTCCTCCTATTAGTGAACTTGTCTTTGCCTGTTCTTCTCTGCCTTTTCATTCTATATATTTTTCTCCAACTCTTCCTTTGCCTTTTAGCAAATTATTCGGGGTCTTTGATCTTTGAGTCAAACGTCTCTGACTTGTATAAAATACGCAATTCTTTGATACCGAAAAATGTCTTGGTTAGACTTCCAAAGCCCTTCCCTTTTACATTGTCCTCCTTTCTCTACCTCCAATCTACTCCTTAAGAACGCGATAGAGGATCTGTTGTGCCTTTTTTCTGTTCAATTCTTGCTACCATTCTTCTTTCGACTTCATGTTTGCCTTGGAATGCATTCTTCATGTTTGCCTTGGAATGCATAATGCATGGAATATCCTCTTTTTCGTCCACCCATGGTATAGTTTTGGAAGAATATATCTACCTTTTCCTATGTATTATATGGGAGAATGTGATGTATCCCTGTGTTCTAAGTTTAATAAACTCCTTTCGATGATCGATTTATACATAAAATCTAGCTCCTAAATTTTCATTATATAGTTTAATTGGGAATTTTACAATTACCGTTTGAAATCAATTCGTGGTCAAACTTCAATTTTGTTGACTCCTAAAAAGTTAAAACTGGACAACTGACGTGGGACTGAGGTATACACTATTTGTAATTTGTAATAGAACCTAGTTAAGTTACCTGTGACATTATAGATGTGATAATACTAATATGAAACACACTTGTATGAAACAAAATGGTGTACATGGAAAGCGTGTGTGCATTTGGATATTCATGACAACCATGATTTTTAAGTAGTGTTTCAATTTTATTATTGTAACGTTTTGAATTCTTCCCAAGCAAGCTCCGTTTGTCCAGGATTTCTTCTCAATGTGAACTTATAAACCTTCTTTCCAGACTTGATTTCATCCGAACATTCTTCTACGGTGTATAGCCCATCATAGATGTAAGTTGTGATCAGCTTAGCCCTTGAATCTAAAGGGTCAGTACCCTTTATTGTATCCCTCCATCCACGGACAACACGAACAGGTTTCTTATATTTCATGCTGTTATACAAAGCCAAATTTCCTTTTTCGAGCTTCTGGTCTTCTAGGATCTTACACCTCCCAACAATATTTCCACCGTGACCTGTGTATACCAAGGTATCAGCATTCCTGGTATCATCATTGTAAGCCCCATACCCAGAACTAACAATACTAGATGCAAATGGCACTCCATCAAACTTTGAAAAATCTATACCAGCTTGGTAAGGACGGTGAATCCCAACCAGAGCAAGTTCTGTTCTGTACTGGAACACATCGCCCACTTCAACTCCAGGCACAGCTCCCAGAATTGGTTTCTCCGTGTTCACTTCTTTTCCATCATCTTTAATCTTCTTTGCAGCAAGAAGATCAATACGGGTCAGTTTTTTACCAGATCGCTTTGACACACATTCCTCCCCGGGCACTTGTTCCTTTTGTAAAAGCTCCCGGCAATAATCATTAAACAACCTAAGTGTCTCTCTCACTCTATTCCGAGCATCACCAAAGTTCCTTTTCTTTTTTATGACAGGAGAATTGGGGGGCAAGCCACCGTCACTTGGACCTGCTTTGAGCTTCATAGACGACCCACATGAAAAATCTCCTCTACCGGTACTTTTTCTAGCAACCGGCTGGGACTTCTTTCGCCATAGATGAGTTATACCCAACACTTCTTCTCCAGTTGCTCCAACCAAGTTACTTGAACCTACTTTCTTTTTCTTCAATTTGGACTTCACAGCAGATGTCGAACCCTGTCCAGCATCCCTATCCTCATCTTCCGCTGAACCGAAAGCACAATGTGAAGACTTCCCTTTATCACTTTTTCCAGGTGAATCAGCACAAATCTTCTTTTCAAGTGGTCCTGCAGAATCCTCATTGCTGTCCTCAATGTCAGGTTGGAACATAGAAATAGGAGCAATTTCAACAGGGGATTCAATATAGGCACGAGTATTTGGAGGGAAGTCGCGAACAGCAAAAACTTTTCTATGGCTGTATTTATTCTTCATCCTCACAGTCACAGCATTCTCTGGCTTAGGGAAGTCACGAACAGCAAAAACTTTTCTACGGCGGTATTTATTCTTCATCCTCACAGCATTCTCTGCCTTAGGGAAGTCACGAACAGCTTCATGAGAACACAAATCAATTTCATCGTGAGAGTTGTTTACACCGGCATAACCCATGTTATTCTTTCTCGCATTACTTTTATCCTCAGCAACCCCGTCTAAATCGGTTGTTTCATAAACTTCATTTCTCAAAACCTCTGCATTAACAGTTCCAGAAACTTGAACATCATAGAGTACAGGATCACCTATATCAGAACTTTCGTTAACCTCAAGATCAGCTTTCTCACAAGCAGCATTGTCTTCAGTTTTCGAACTATTCGGAGCTGCATTTCGACCCCATCCAGGAGGAAAATCCCGGTTAGCAGTAACTTCCCTGGGCTTATAATCTTTTACCATTTCTCACACTAAAACCCTTACGAACAAACACCTGAATTTGTATGGAGCTTATTAAGCACTTTTAAACAGCAAAATCACTTAATCGGCTACAAATCATCCACAATCATATTCCATTTCCAAACCTAATTTAGTAGAATAGATGCGTAGTGATAGAATACGGAGAAACCAAACCTAACATTACTTGTGAACGGATTAACAATATAGAGTACATGATAGTTAAAACAGTAAAATTGGAAGAGGCAGATCGAATTGAGCTAGTTAGTAGATAAAGAGCAGGAAATATTGGATTTTTAGTCGTACCGTTTCCTTCCTAAAAATTGACGAGTAAATTTGAAGTAGCTGAAAAGGATTTGGGTACACCAAATCAAACATAAAGCATATAATATTTTAAACCAAATTATTAAAGCAAAGGAACTAGTCTCAAAAATGAAGAGGAAAAAACACAGAAATGATGGAAAATTAATAAGTTGAAGATGATTTACCTCGCCAGAAGAAAATTTCTCAGACCTGAAACACTCGATCACTCTGAAACTGCATCAATATGAAATTACGAAACGCGGTTATGTTAAAGAAAGCATCACAAAAAATAAAAATCAGTAATTAAACAAAAAGCAGAAATTATGGAAAATGAAGCAAGTTGAAGTCTTGAAGATGATTTCACCTAGATTTTTCTCCAAAGCAACGTTCAGAACCTTGAGAATTAGGAGAGTGGATTCAATCTCTATTGCGTGTGTGTGTACTGTGTAATGTGAGTACTGTAAGATGACAAGGAAAAGCAAATGAAGCTATGAAATAAGAAGAAGAAAAACAAACAAGAACGGGAAACTGAGCATCTTTTATGTTGCAATGACAAATGTGGAAAAGATATTTACTGGAGGTTGTTAGATTTGATTAATGATATAACGCGGATGTAGTTGTTTTTTTTATAAAAATGTAGTATATGATATTAAAGAATGAGATGCAAGCCAAACATGTTTATGTTTCTTTTATGTTACGTTTGTGTGTCTTTGCGGGAAATAATTACATTGTTAGTGGATAATGCGTTATGTATTTAACCGATAAGTAAGATAAGGCATCTTTCTTTTCCAATTTTCTTTATGTCTATCTTATTTCATTTTAACAGTAAAATAGCACGATAATTCTGATGTGTGTGGTAGTGAAATAGACATCAAATACTTACGCCTTCCCTTACCGATAACTTTAGACAATTAAGGTTGGTGTGCAATCATATGTGAAAATTGAATATAAAAAAGGTGGCAAAAATTGTACTTTAATTTGATGCTAAAAATGACGTTATGCAACACTCCTGAAGTAAGCATATAACGAAATTGAGCATATATTTATACACAAACTGTTTTTATGCCTTCGTATGAGTTTGTTTGTTTTAAAGATAAAACATCATGCAAAAATTTCGTATAAATATGTAGTGACTCAACCGATAAAGAAAAAGAACGGAGCAATTGAATATTTTTATGTTCCAATCGTGCAAAATCATTCACTAAGAACTTTATCGTTTCAGTTTGTCCAATGATATATATAACGCGTGGTGCAAGAGAGATAATAATTGTGAAATACTTACTATATGACAGGTGAAATGAAAATAAATGCTGGTATTAGACCAGGGCCTGATTTTGGAAAAGTTCTCTGAATTAAATGACAGACAAAAAGAAATTAAATCCAGGGTGAGCACATGTTGGACCAGGCCCTAATTTTGTGCAAAGCTTATCTAATTTGCCTAACTGGGTATTGAAGTTTACTCCAACTTAAATTCCTTCCCATTTCAATCCAAAGTGAGAAACTCCTATATCCACGCGTTACAATACTAATTAGGAAAGAAAGTCTCATCATTTCCATTTATATATAAAGTGTCACTACCACTAAATAAATACTTCACCTTCATCATAAAGCTAACCCACAAGTAAAAAATGAAGTAAAATTTTGACATTAAGGGGTTAAAGATGTCACTTTATGTGACACCAAGGAAGTTTAGAGACCAAAAATCATCTTCCACCTTCGGATTGCAAATTGACTAACATTCTATCTTTCCTCTATGCAGTTTTTGTTTTGAGTTTGTAGATGTTCAATGTTGAAAGCACCTTGTGTTGGAATGAAACATGGGCATAGGCTTGGTCATGTGAGCACGAAGGAGTAACGCGCAACAGTTCTTCCTGATAGGCTACAAGTTTTTAAATGGTAAAAACTACTATATTTATAATAAATCACCATAAAGTTAGAGGATCATAATAATACTCAAGTAGGAGTCATAAGGTGATCTGGTAGTAAGGAGTTGAAACTGTATGCAAGAGCTGCAGGGTTTGAATCTTGACAGTGTCCTAATATAATTAAGCTTATTGAAAAACAAAAACAAAAAAAACTCAAAGTTATCACGGAGTTAAAAAATTTATTACAAACACCAAAACCCAAACTCTAATAAATCTTTTCCAAACCTTTAGATCAAAACACAACATACACTAGGCATTTCTCTACCGTGCCAATCCACTTCTATACCACGAAAAATCATCACATAATGGCAGCTGCTCAGATTGTTTATTTAACTTCTTAATAAATAAATATTGCAATAAGTTAGCCATAGCTTAGCACACGAGTTATTTGACAATGCTATAGGTTATGATATGTTGCCATTTTTTTATGAACCTATGTATTTATTTTTTAGTCTGAAATGAAATACTATTTATTATACTGCAAATATAAATATACTACTAGTGAAACTCACAGACAATTTATATGCGTCATTGTTATTTGTTAGTATAATGCCAATTAATTTCCAAAGTGCAAAGATAATTACAAAATGTTGCTCCACGACCATGAGTCCTCTTTTAAGGCTTCCAGTGTTTCTTTACATATTACTTACTTCAATTTATTCTATAAATATACTTTATAAAATCCTTAAATTTCAACCGAAGTCTATTTTACAAAGTTAATATACCTTGACACTCAATTACGCTAAGCCTATTTAAAGAATAAAATGGTGATAAATTTGTAAAATTTAATTGATTTTTATAAAATTGTTTGGTAAATTAATTAGCTGATAAGCTAGCTGATTTGTTAAATATAGTATGTAAATATAAATTAGCTAGCTTATTTTTCTAATAAAACTAACAAACTTATCAAATCATTTGGCGTTAAAATGCGAACTTTGTCTAAATGCCCTAAGTGCCCAAAGATCATTTTTTATTTGATGCGTTAACCGAGTTCATAAGATGCAATTACTAAGGGTGTACCATATAAATTTATACTTCATCCGTCCCGAACTAAATTTCCTAAAAAAATAATAATAATTTATTTTTTCTAATGTTTCTTTGTCTCTCGTGAGACTTTGTAATCCGTAAATGCTAAAATTGAAAACTGAATTAATAAACAAAACTGATTGGAAAAGTAGATTATAGATCTTCTCACGTTCGTTCCAGTAACATTGCCATCCTTACACGACGTCGTTTTGATTATGTGATCTTCAAACAATACAAAACCAAGCAAGCAAAATTGCAGAGTTTTCTTCTTCTTCTTCTTCTTCTTCAGGGAAACAAAAATGGAAGAAACGGTGACGGAGCACGGTAGATCATTGGCAGCTCCAATTGTTTTCATCCTTGTATTCTCCTTCCACTTCGCCTCCAAATACCTCGATTCGTACAAGAAGAAGGTGATTTTCATTTCCTTTACAATACGATTGATTTTTGTAATATTTTCCAGAGATTTGTCAATAATTACGATTCTGTTGATTTATTTTGAAAACTTTGGTAGCGAGCGATAATTAGCGATGCAGATGTTCAGCTGAAGGCAGAGATCAAGGAGCTATTGAAGGAGGCAGCTTCTTTGACACAGTAGGTGTACTTTGCTTTTTATGCGTCTGTTGAAGCTTCTGCAAAGCTATGTAGATTCACGATGGATGCAATTTGTTAAGTTAAATCTGTTTTATGACTGATAGCAGGAATATATTGCAGTTGTAGTCCTTGTGTTTGTTAGATTGGAATGAGTGAAATTTAGTGTTTCTGTCGAATAGTAGTCGATAATAATCAAACTGTAAGGGAGCATTAAGTTCATTTTTTTTTTTTTTTTTTTTTTTTTTTTTTTTTGCAAGTTAAGCATTAGGTTCATGGTAGTTGTGCTTGTAATGATCTGAGGGTGGAAGGAGGAGACTTGCATTTTAGAGATTGTCGTGTACGAAATTTAGGACTCAGAATGCTTATTTGGTTTTGTTGATTTCAGGCCTGCAACATTTGCACAGGCTGCGAAGCTCAGAAGGGCAGCAGCTGCCAAGGAAAAGGAACTTGCGAAACGTAATGACTCTATTTTTTAAGTTAATTTCATGATGAAACTAATTGTAGGTCTGGTGGTTGAGAAGGTGTATTTCTTGGAATCGGTTGCGCTATTGAGTGGCAGTGTGAATTATAGTTTTCGAACATAGCCTTGTTACATAAGGGAAGTGTGTGTTAGCTTAGCTTTGTTATAGATTTTTGTGTGCAACATTGTTAACAAGAGTACTTGCTTAATAGTGACATGACCAATTTACCAGAATTTCTGAACTTTATAATAGGTAGTGGTAAGGTTACTTATTCATTGTCCTGGGATTTAGGGTATGCTGAAAGTTAATGAGGACTAGTGTAGGTTCCATTTTTTGGTTTATTTCTTCTGATTATTGGACACCAAGAGGGTTAAATGTGGGTAATAGGGTCTAGTACCCAAAGGTTCCTTTGTGGACGTTGATGTGCTCTGGCATCGATGCCAGATGAGAGGGAATATTTTCGCTGTAATTTCATCTTTCTTGTGACTTTTTGTTGGGTATTTATGGATTTTATGTGTCTTTAGTTATTACTACCATTCTTCAGGGTGTTTTCTGGTTTACAGTTGCCTGATAGTTTAGGCTATCTTGTGCTTTGTGCATTTTCATATTGGTTAAAGCGTTTGTCATTTATGCCTTCATCAGTAACTACTTCATGCTTTCATTATGCATTCCTCTTGTATTCGCCTTTCACCACCATCATGACTGAGCTTCTAATTACCTGACATGACTTGTAGATCAACAAAAGCTGAGCAGGGATCTAGAAGATTCATTCGGTACATATGAAAAGCTCTTGAAAGTATCCAAGGTTACTAATTCTTCAAAGTTTAAGAGATTACCTATATCACTCATGCAAAATCTGTGGAATTAACTTAATGTATTCAAAGCAGGTTGTGACATATGCCTTTCTAGTTTTGTGGTTCTGGCGGATACCGGTTTCCACTATACCTGATCAACTTGTGCAACCTTTTGGTATGGGTTTTCTCCTCTATCACACCTAGACTTTGATTTCTATTGTAATTCAGTGTCACAAAGTCATTGCAATTCCTCGAATGCTCACTTATTGCCCTTCACTATATTTTATGTAATATGCCTGCTAGTAATACCGAGCTTCTGTATAGTGTATATCATTGTTCCTGAATAGCAATTTGGAAAGAAGCTTATCATATATTGTGCCCTTCTGCAGGTAAACTGATATCTTGGAGAGCAGGAGTATCTTTGAAAGGGAATATTATGGTAAGAATGATATATCTACTTGTATAGTTTATCTGGTCTTGTTGAATTCTTACGTAAAATGAAACAAAGATTTAATGCCCATGTCTGTGCAATAAACCCTCCTAGTTTTTAGTTGGAAGGAAAAACAAAGAAAGTTTTCCTTAGGCCACTTTCTCTAAGCACCAACTCATATTAAGAGTCTAATTGGAGTACTTTAAATCCTTAACAGGCTCTGTGCCTTGCATTTTCCTTCTCATTTGTTGGAAATCATTCACCGTGTTATTATTGTCTCACCTTATTGCACATGTCAGAAACTATGCATTGTATCATCTCCCGTATTTGACTGTTCATCTGTTACATTTGCAGGTTGGAATCATACCTTGGCTGATAGTATCTACTAGAGTTAGCAAGTTTATCTGCAGGAAATTATCTGTCGAAATGTAAGTTAGGCTAGCCTGTCATATTCCAATAGCTCTAGCGTCCACTTCAGTTTTTGTTTTGATTAACTCGCTCACATGCACTAACCAAATCTGTAGTAGAGCTGTTGGAAACTCAATGTCCATGTAAAATTTAATTACCATAGCAAAGTTTAACTATCGCAGATGGAGCTGAGAGTTCTCTAGACATTACATATAATGTTTGAGTTTCTGCCTTCTGTTAGTACTTGGATCTTGCTTCAAATTTTGTGAATGAGAATTGAATTACAATATCAATTGTATATTTTCGTAGGGATTGAAGTTTTCAGTTTTAGCACCAAGCTTGTATTCTTTTTTGGATATTTTGTATCAGATCAAAGAATTTATACGTACCTAAACCTGTGTGACTGAATTTGTCCATCGAAAAACATTAGCCAGACAGAGAGGAACTAGTTAAGCAAACTGCGAATATGAATAACCTGGCAAGTATGAGTTAAGTGTTTGCAAGGCATCATAAGAGAGATTGCTGGCTTGTAAGACAGAAACAGAGCCAATGCGCTGGGAATTACCCGTTTTTTCTCTTATTCAGAACATTCCTTCTTTTCAGTAATTTCATATATACAGTGTGCATTTGAATCTAAGCTTAACTGAGATTCGAGTACAGAAACATAAGGGCAAACACATTTGTTAAATCTCGGGGTTAAGAAACTCATGGCGCGGTTAAGTGATCTAAGCTGAAGAGTTTCTGCCAGGAACAGGCATTGATACTGTTAACATCTCAAGCCTCCCACTTTCCAAGTCTCTGTCTGTGTCAACTCTCACTTTAAATTTCAATGGACTGTTTTTTCCATGCTGAAACATCATCTTCAACAAAATCAACCAAATCATATAGAAATTTGGCTCCCTATTACCAACGGTCAATTGTCGCAAATGTTTCTGACTGCAGATTTGGTTCTGATGATGGCTTTTATAGCAAGAATAAACCTTCTCAGCTGTAATGTTCCCGAACAAAACTTCTGCTGCTTTGTTCGAGACCAGAAGTGGAATGTACTTCAAGTCATCCCATACATATAACTGCCAATAATATAGACTGGTCAAAACGAATCTGATTGAACACGAGCAGCTAAAAATCATCAAGACAATCAAGCATACAAGAACAATGTGCCAGGTACAATAACGAAGCAACTATCTTGGAAAATCTGAACACGAAATCATCATGCACTTTTGAAGAACGAAGGGACATACCAAGAAAGGTCTGTACATGTTGCCTATTACATGGAGGCGGTCTGAACTTCTTTGACAATGTAGAGGAAACGGGGCTGGCTCCACATTTGACCTAAAAACACGATGTCTTATTCAGGGGGCGTAACCAATCAAGAACATAAGAAAAATGAATAAATTGTTGACATACCCAACAGTGGCATTCACAACGGTACCACACATCTGGCAGCCACTGGTGATGAGATCCTCAACCAGACTACTGTCACCTAATGCATGTAGCCTCCTGCTGATGAACATCCTTTCAGCCTCGGTCTCACTTAAGTTAATCCAGGTAATTGGCAAGAATATTTCGCCAACTGAAGCATGAAAAGTTGCCCTAGAAGAATTCTTTAGGTTGCATGCTTCTGATAGAGATAAACAATCCTGAGTATATATTTCTTCATGTACTTTCCAATTTACCTTCAGCTGCATCCTATGCTGAGCACATTATGGCATTTTAGTTCATCGAACAAGTAACAAGGAAATTAAGTAGATATCTGCTACCAGCTAAAGCTCTTAGAAATGAAGTAACAATATGTCTAGTTCTTTGCATCAAAACCAGCATCACTATATATCCCCGGTAAACCAAAGGGAAAAGTATACAGAAGATTGTTATTGGTGGTACACCATATATTCAGTTTTAGGTAACTGTAGTTTTCATTACCCTTAGTAATGCATAGTTTTGTCATCTTCAGTATATATTATGGACTAAATAGTCTAAGTGCTAGCTTATAAACAAGGTTTGATCTATAAGGGGCATACTTCATAGTAGTTCAGTACACTGCCACAATGAACAAGTCTAGCCCGCTGCAGCCATCCAACAACTTTCTCAAGTTTGCCCCTCGCTGTTGGTCCCACACGACATTCCTGCACCAACTCATCTACACCTGCATAAGAAGATGCATATTTATTCACAGTTCAATGAAAAACTGTTAACAGTAAGCTCCACTAATATACATAAATGCACCAGGAGACATACAAGAATGTAGCCACTAATTAGTATACTTCAGAAAGCAATATGCTTTCATCCTAGCCCGGCTTTAAACTCCAGAATCTTACTATACTTGGCAGAATTGCAGGTCTTACTTACAAGTTACAAGTACAAATCCCTTAAAGTCAAACTGGGAATCATTCAACGCCCCTTAATGATATCATATCATCTCTTCGCTTTCCAAGGGTTTTTTTTCCTTCTTCAATAGTATTAAGTTTATCAATATCTAACAATCGTTCTTGCAGCAAACTATGTGATTGTCGTGTGCGAAAGACAGCAGGTATGGATAGAGAGAGTACCCTTGGAAGAGGAAAAATCACTCTTGTGAATCAGACATTGCAACGACGAACAATGAAACGTTCTTGCCTCAACAACATCTCCAAATCTTGTAATTTTAAGATCTGTAAGCATTCACAATTACAACAATTACTACAGAAATCCAATTGAGGGCCAAGTAGTACCAATACAAGCAGCTAAGAATACATGTATTCGAATAATCGACACAGAATTGGTGAAAATTGCAGAAAGTAGCATACTTTGGAGAAGAAAAACATGACCAGCTAAAATTTGGGAGCCCATAGACTTTTGCCAAATGGTAACAGGGAAATACGACCTCGTTTCATCTCCGACCAAAACATCCATCCTCACCACTTCTCCTCCTCCTCCATTTCTTGCAAGTTTGTACTGAAAAGCAAATCAACACATTTACGAAAAGCAAATCGACCGATCAACACAAATAGTAAGTAAGAAAACCTGAATCGGAGTGATTCTGTGGACAAAGACGAGGAGTTGTACGTAATCATCGACGTGAGAGGCCGCTTTGCAGAGATCAATTAGAGGTCCGTACCATCCGATTGCTGCCGCCATTTTTTCTAATTGCTTAGGGCTGATTTTCGCGCCATTTATCCCTTTGTTTTAATGTGAACATAATTCGGAAAAAGAGTCCGTCTTGCGAAAGACCCTTATATATAGGAAAGTCCCTTCAAATGTTAAAACTAGACAATCATACCTTTTTTCTCGACTTGATTTTTTTATGGTTTTTCGCGGATCTTTTGACCCGGATTCATTAAAAACGGGTCAAGTATAATGTAAAAACTAGACAATATAATGTAAAAATTAGACAATATAGACAATTATGTTTCACTGAGTAAATTTCTGGATAAGTAATAAAACTAGACAATTCATTTACAAAACTAGACAATTCAGTTACAAAACTAGACAATATCATCATCAGTTCAAAACACTAATTTTTCTTCGATTGCTTTAATTAGTTTCTTCAGAGCATTCTTCTTCAAATCATCCAATACACTCTCTTCAAAATCATCATAAGCATAAGGTCTCTTATATCAAGGAAAAGGAGTTTCTTGGAACAGCTCCATATGCTTCATCAGAAAAACACCACAGTCAAAAGTTCCAAGTTTACCAAGTCCAATCCACTACAAAAAAACTGGTGTGTAGCGACGGATAGATCCGTCGCTACAGACCAGCGATCCGTCGCCCCAGCCGGGGCGACGGATCGGGCGACGGATAATAATTCTGTCGCCCCACTGGGTCTTTGACGACGGATTATCATATTTGACTTTTTGTTTTTTTTTAAATCGATTATTGGCGACTGATAGATACTATCCGTCGCCCAATATAACGACGGATAGATTCTATCCGTCGTCCCATCTAGCGGCAGATAGAATTTATCCGTCGTTATATTGGGCGACGGATAGATACTATCCGTCGCCCAATATATTATTGGAATTAGTGACGGAATCTGAAATTCCGTCACTAATTCCGTCACTATTTATTCTGTCACTGTTAATCCGTCACTAATTCCGTCACTATTTATTTCATATTAATCCCTATTTTTCGTAGTTCACCTATTTAATCAATATAATGTTCGATAATAAATCAATAATACGGAAAATGTTTCAATAAATGATAAATAAAAAAAGTAATATCCGGAGCAGGAGAAATTATCCGAACAAGTGTAAATATAATAAATCCGAACGTACATATACATAACTAGCTACCAGACGGGGGTGGCGAACAACGGACATGAACGCTTCCATCAGAACCAAAGGCGTTCTCCTCCCTTTGTTCTCTGGCGTGCGCTCCATCTCTTGAGTTAGAGCCGCAACTCCGTCCAAATACCGCACTAATTCCAATACAGTCACGTGTAAACCGGACGTCTGATTGGGATGATGATGAGGAGCACCGGACTAGCCAAGCTCAAACCGAGGCTCCGAGTCCATATATTCGCCCTTTGTTGTCCGATTTGTTGACCTCTGAAGATGTTGTCAACTTGTTCATTGACAACACATCACCCGCCTCTTCCTCCCCTTCGCCACCGAGCATCAACCTCACTGAAATCGTAAATAGCAGATATCATGATCGATTCTTGTTTTCAAAAATAACTTGTAATAGTGTACAAATATGAACTTTAAGCAACATAAACATATCATGATAGACGAGGCCCGATTCGGTCCATACCCTTCGCTTGGCCTTCTTGAAGATGTCATACTTGGATGTCACCTCCCCCCGTGAGATCTGAACAACATATATAGTCAACAATTTATCATCTCACAAGTAATCAGATACACAATACATACATGTAATGCTAAATTGAAAAAAACATATATATACATACCGATTGGTAATAATCGGTGAGTAGATCGCCTCCCAAGGTGGTGAACGACCTTCCTGCCGCGCATCGGTGAGACACCCAGTTACATGCTGATGTAAACATTGTCTCGACATCGATTCGGCACCATGAGGCATCCCAAAGGCCTTCCAATTTGCATATCAACTGGTTTAGATCATTGGATCACCGGGAATGAAGTACTCCTTCTACATTCCCAATTTCATACAACATCCAAAGTCAATACATATATAACGTCACCATGTTACATCAATTTAATAAGATACAACAACATAACAGATATGGTGACTAACATATCACCCAAATAAAGTGGCTAACATACCACTCACATACAGTGGCTAACATACCACTCATATTAAAACGATTATAATTACAAACAAAGGAATGTCATATTTTAACTTACACTCAGCTCATCAAAGTACTCGGCCCTCATGCGGTCCGAGATGTGAGACCAACACTCACCACCCCTTGGTGGCTCTCTCTTGCTCGGAAGATGTCACCTAGTTTGTTGTGGACCTCCGAGGCCATAAAGCATTGTCAATGTATAAGATACAAGAAACAAATATATATTACTTTAGTACAACAATTTATACTTGTCAACTATCATAAGTTATGTTTTACATATTTAAGAAGAATGTATAATACTTACTTGGCAGGACCAGCAGGAAAAATCACATGCAAGACGTCCCACGTGACGTTGGGATTCAGTGGATCGAACACGAGGTAGGGACAGTCGTCATGGTCGCCCTCCAAAGATGTGTCTGGTTGGTAGAGCCCCGATCGCTCTCCTTTTGGGGGGTCTCGAGAATCAGACTCGCCCTAACTACGAGCCCTCACTTTGACCCAAAGACTAACATGCGGTCAGGTGTGGGGGGGACGATAGGTGCGTGGTCTCGGCATCTGCAAAAACATGTAACAAATACAATAAAATGTGTTAGTACCAGTTATAATACAGAACAAATTATAATAACACATATAATTACTCAAGTGTTATCAACTACTAACTAGTTATAATACACATAATATACCGTTATCGTCGTCCTCTAAGTCTACATATTGGTCCTCGTGCATATCAAACAACTCATCACCTGCTTCTATAGGATTTTCTACTTGTTTATCGACATCCTCTTGTTAGTACGAGTTGGTAATTGAGTCGTCTTTCTCAATGTACTCCACTTTCGAGCGAGCACGAATAGGTATCGCAGCTAACCATTCCGCCTTATCGCGTTTCCTGCTTGGATATTCAAGAAACACCACTTGTCGTGCTTGAGTCGCCAGAATAAATGGTTCATACTTGGTTCGGTACCTCTTCCTTTGGTTCGCATCAACCATTTCATACTGCTCGTTCTTCCTCATACCTCCTGGATTAGGATCATACCACTCAACATCAAACAAGAAGGTTCGTATTGCTGGACTACCGCTATAGGAGTCACGTATTGCTTATTTCTGCACTGTTTCATTGCACAAGGGCACTTTATCAATCCATCCTTTACACAAGCCGGATTTGAGATTGCAAATGCAATGAAACCTTCAACCCCTTTCAGAAAACTCGATTGAACTCTGCCATTTAGAGTACGACAATACATCCATGAACGATCGGTATTCATTGAATAATTAGATAATAACCTGACACATTTGAATTCATTAGATCGAGGTCTATCATTTACGATAATAAATCAATTTCAATCAATTGCTACGTAATATAAGTTATATTAGCTTCAACATCAATTGTTACGGCATTACATAATATAAGTTACATTAGCTTCAATTTTACCATAATGTTTGGTTTCATATATCAACTAATGATTACTAGTTATACAAGCCTAGAGACAAAACGGATTATCAAATGATTCTTTCTCTTGCAGCCCCCTTCTCATCACTTGTGACGCTCCCTACCACAGAACTTGCATTCCAACAGATCTACATCCTCCTCCCAATACACCATGCACATGTTCCGACAAGTAGAAAGGCACTTAATAGGCGGCCCCAAACCCCGCCTCTCCCTCCATTGGAGGTATGCCATGGACGGTGCTTCCTCACCGTGATGAATCCATACATGATACTCAGGCATGAATCCATAACGTCGCAAGTGCTCGAATACTGCTGTAGGAGTCATAAATTGCTTGTTTCTACAGGTTTCCAATGTGCAAGGACACTTTATCAACCCCCAGTTGCACAAGCCGGACGTCCCATGGCAAACGAGATGAAACATTTAAGCTCTTCTACAAAACTCCTAGAAACTCTATCATTTACCGCCGTACGATCATACATCCATGAACGGTCGGAATTCATTGTATACTTTTTTAACCTGTTCCAATTGATTAGATCGTATTTAATTTATTAGATCGATTCCAATTCGGATAAGAAGATTGTAGAGATTAATTGTTAATTATTATACGTTCCTTATAAATTAATTATTAAGTGTTCGATATGTTACAAAATTTATTAAGTGTTTTACTACTACGAGTTATAAATTATAAATTACACGTTAATATAATCAACATATTATCCGTCGCTCAAAACACTTAACTACATCCTCGTAATTTATCAAATCAACCAAAACTACTACATACATACACATTAACTGAACTAACTACATACATACTTAACATACATATCAAATTACACATACATATCAAATTACTACATACATACTTAACATACATATCAAATTAACTAAACTAACTAAACCAACTACATACATACTTAATTAACATACATACTTCACTACATACATATATACCTATCGAATTAACATACATACATATTGAATTACTACATACATTCATATCAAATTTACTAAACTAACTATCAAATTACATATACAAATCAAATTAATCAAATTACATATACATATCAAATTACATATAATTGATCAAATTAACTAAACAAGCTACTACATACTTCATATAAACATACAATTAAGAATAAGTAGTCAAAAATCAAAAAAAAAACCCAATTTTTCAAAAGTTAGGGTTTAGAAGTAATACCTTTAATTCTGAAGAAAATAGCGGATGAAATTTGAAATTGAATGAAGAAACGAGCTCCTCGTCCAACGATCTTTGAATTGACACAAAAATTGGGAAGAATCGACAACAAATGGCCGGATTTGACCGAGGAGAAAGGAAGAAAAACGAAGGAGAGAAAATGGCGAAAATGGCTTCTGCTTCAGCCATCCAACGATTAAAACCCTTCTGGGTCGACGAACACGTATCCGTCGGCCCAAAAGGCCGATCCGTCGCTATACGGGGCGACGGATAGTTATCTGTCGTCCCGTAGCGACGGATAACATATCCGTCGCCATTTTTAATTTTTTTTATTTTACACATAAATATTAACGACGGATAATTTATCCATCGTTAATATTTAATTTTCTTTTTTTTTTTAAAAAAAAAGTCAACACCGGGCGACGGATTAATAAAATCCGTCGCCCATATAGCGACGGATTTTAGCGATCCGTCGCTATGGGGCGACGGATAAAATTCGTCGCCCCTTTCCATCGTTTTAGCCCAGTATTCTTGTAGTGATCAAGCTTCACAATTTATACAAAAAATATATATATATATATATATATATTGAACATTTATACAAAAACTAGAAAATTTCTCTCATAAACTAGACAATATAATGTAAAATCTAGAGCTATGTTTTGAAACTCGGACCCCGACGTTGACCCGGCCTACCTATTGTAGGAGGTTCAACCGGGTCGATTCGGGTCAACTCGGGTCAACGTCCTACTAATATTTTACGAATAATACTAATAGTATTATAGTATGATATTTTACAAATATGTTGAGATCAGTTAGTAAATTTGATAGTTGAAGGTGAAAATGTAAAAACTAGAGAATTCCTAGACAATATAATGTAAAAACTAGAGAACTCCTCACATAAACTAGACAATATGATGTAAAAACTAGACAATATAATGTAACAACTAGACAGACAACACGGAACGATCCTAATGTACCAAATAACAGACAACACGAAACGGAAATAACGCACAAAAATCATTTCACCAGCATAAAAACTTCCCCAAACGCTAAAATAGCAACCAATTATACTTCCTAACTTGAGGATTACACAAAAAGTCGATTGGAGATATTAATTTGGAGAATGTGGTACTAACCAAACAAGTGGCAAGCATGACGAACCCGATTGGCAGGCCAACGAAGATCAAGCGGTAGCTCGAGGAGCTTCTACCTGAAATCGGAGGTGATTGGAAACGATTTCTCGCCGACGAACTCTCCGATCACTCCACCCGATCTCCGATCTCAGCTCCTCCGTCCGATCTCAATTACTCGGCCCGATCTCCGATCTCAGCTCCTTCATCCGATCTCCGATCTCAGCTTCTCCGTCTGATCTCCGATCTCAGTTTCTCCCTCCAATCTCTGATCTCAACTCTACGTCCGATCTCCAATCTCAATTCCTTCTTCATCGCCATCGTCGGATTCAAAGTATCTAGCTCCTACACCGAGAAACTGAAACATACATCACCGATTCAGCAAAAACGAAGCAACAAAAAGCGAAAACGAACTCAAAAACACTAAATCGAGTTTCAACATACATTACTTGAGGATCGCACAATGAAACCAGAGAAAATCGCTCCAGATACTAGGGTTTTGGAAAAATCGCCAAAAAACAGAGAAATCGAAGGAGAAACGGCTGAAAATGGAAAAAAAAAAATAACCCAAAAAAAACTCTATTTATACTATACCCATATATAAAACGGTATGACCCGAATAAATTTCGACCCACAAAACTCGGGTATTTTGACCCGCTAAATAAAAAAGGGCCAATGTAAAAACTAGATAATTTATGTAGAAATCTAGTGGACTTTTTAGACTTTTCAAATGTTATAGGACTTTTATAAGACTAAGTATTCGGAAAATCCCTTTCTTAAACAGTCATGAATATCCAAATTATCGTAAAAGTTGAGATTTTACTAATAGCAAAATTATATTCTTCCCACGAGTAATCCACTTTACAGTAACGTGATATGGATTTTCCAATATTTATCACAAGAAAATTCTATTTTGAATATGTGAGAGCTCAGTAGGAATTTAGAAACAAAATGTCATTCTAGTGTGGTTGCAGGAGTTGCTCTTTGATTCAAAGACACTTTTTACCCTCGTCCAAGCGAACACTTTGTCCGCAAACTTTGACAAGTTTGACAAGCCTCGTATTTATATTTGGAGACTTAAAGAACGAATAATTCTATCAGATTGTGAGATGACAAGTTTGGTTTAGCCTATGCTGTAGTATGATTGTAGGTATGTACAGTGCAACATTCAAAATACTTGTTACAATAGCATATACAAAAGCCAAGTGAAAGTACATGACAATGACAGGAGCCACTCCATAAAGATTGTACCAGTGCACACTTGCACAAAGTGCTTTATTTATCGTAACTCAGTAACTAGTTACTGATGTAGCATAGACTAAACAAATGTCTCGGTGTAACGTGATCACTCACTGAAGCTCACAAGTGTCGATCGATATGACTTTCTTGTCAGTTATGGTGTCACAGTAACTCTCTCACTTTGGCAAATGATAAAAAACGGAGAAGACAATAATAAACACTTGCAGTTGTATTGCAACTTGCAACAGATAGGTTCAGTCAACATAGAAATATCAAATATCCAAGCAAATTCTGCTACATTGAGTACCTGAAGTTGACATTTCAATACTACAAGGCAGCAGGGACTTTATTTGGTGACTGTAAATAAAAACATGTTCATTTGCACCATGGCAAATAACAGCAGCAGTTCATTTTATTTGAACGTTAAGATACTACTCGCCTACCAGAATCCAGTGAAAGGCAGTCACGACAACGACAAACACAACGCCCAACCTTTAAAAAAACCATTGGGCTCTTCTCCATCTACTAACTAATGACTTCAGCTTTGATTCCGAAACTCCACAGTCAACAGGTTGCACGGGATAAAGGCAAACTAAAAAACATACCCTTGTTCCCATGACAAACTGGAAATGAGAAACACCACCAAAACACACACAACCTTAATCCACAATATATCTTCCACCAACCTCCATACTTGGACTATATTCTACCTTTCCTCTTGTTATGACGTCATTACTTGCACTCTATCATTATTCACAGTGGAGCAATGACCAAAATAAAGTAAATTCTTACTGCCTCCAATGGCGTAAATAAAGCAGATCATGAAGCTACTGGATATACGAACTCAAATACAACCTTGCCACAATATCAAGGGGCCCATCATCCCCACCGACAGCATGCAAGACAACAGGGATTGTTGAAAGTAGATGCACAGTGAGAGGAAGAACAGCAGGTTCTACAACAATCATGTCTGAGTTAGAGTTACAGAGCTTGTCCCCACTATGTTCAGCTATATCCGTGTCAAACTCCAGATCAACCGGATTAACAACCAGAGCGACTTCTTCAAGTATCTTGGACTTGCCAGGGCTGCTTTTCCTGTGAGAACGTTTAGGAGTAGACTGACTGAGGACCAAAGTCGATGTAGCTTCAAGCCACTCTGCGGTGAGGCCATCAACTTCATCATAGAATATACGCCGCTCAGTCTGCAAACAAGAAAGCAAGGTGCATATTTTGTGACATGGAGTCGTTCACTTCGTAATTTAATGTGAAAATATGCAATAGGATAACGGGAGAACCATGGTTCTTAAGAACTTACTGCCAACTTGGATACGTATACTGACATAAACTTTGGTCCAAGGCCCAAGACTCTTGCCTCTGAATACAAAATCTGCTTAGACACCAAAAAATGAACACGGGTGTGTCATCCTTATGTAACTGAGGAAGTAAAGGAGACTGGAAAAACAAAGTTCAGCACAACTAGTCTGTTACACGCTATCAGAATATAAATCAGTGCACAAAATCCACATACAAATTGAAAGTTAACTGTGTGCTGCATATAATATTCCCATAGACACTTAAAAAGGATACCAAAACAAAACAAAAAAAAAACCATTCCAGTGAAACACACATGCAATGACTTAAATTTATGGTTACCTCTTTTTTTTTGAGAAGAACCCACATGCAGAGCTTATCAGTTGCATCCTTCACGTGTCGGGTGGCCAGCTTCTTCTGATTGCAGTGAGATGCCACACCAACAAGAGTTTCACTGCATGGAACCCTGTGTTTTGATGCCGAAATGGACAAAGCTTCTTGAGCTTTGGCTGATTCTATTGCATCTTGGTGAAACTGCATGCCACTAAAGCATCTGTATATAACTTCCCCCTTGGCCAGATTTTGCGAAATATATTTACCTTTCAAGTAAATGCCCTCAGCTTCTATGGTAGCAGCTAAAGTACGATGAACTACAATATCAGGATATCGACGCAGTGGAGAAGTGAAGTGAGTATAGAGAGGAACAGCCAGTGCATAATGACATCTATCACTATTTGTGTCGTTTGAATCTCCACTGCAGAAATATGAAGCCAATTGCATTGGCCTTGCAGCATAAGACATAAGGATATCAAACAGTATAGAATCATTCCTCAGTTCCCTCTTGATAAGCTCCAGTGACTGGTGAAGGTTGGAAGAGGAAGAAATGTCCAGTTTCAAACCATGCTTTTTGCAAAAGGATTCAAAATCTCGAAGTTTCCTCACATTTGGTTCAGGATGCCTTCTTAATAGAGCAGAAAATGGATAAGCTCTTGTTATCACCTCCGCAGCTGTACTATTGGCCAACAGCATGAACTCCTCCACAAGAAAATTAGAATCACTTCGTCCAGAAATTGTACTGTCATATGGCATGCCTTCTTCATCAAACAAGAAAACTACTTTAGGACTTTCTAGAGACAAAGCACCATCTTTAAACCTACCCTCCTTCAACTTCAATGAAAATTCATGGAGAATCTTTACAGATCTAATGACGTCGCACCATTCAAATTGGCCATATAGTGCAGGCCAGTGATCCCTGATTTTATTCAAATTATTTTCAAATGACCCATCAATAATATCTTGTGCATGTCCGTAAGAAAGCTTGCTGCAAGAGCGTATTATGGTTCGACCAATCCACCGGTCTAAAACTTCACCTGAAGAATTTATGTCCCAAATGATAGAAAAAGCAAGCCGGTCCTCTCCGGGATTAAGAGATGCTAAATTTTCTGAAAGCATTTGCGGAAGCATAGGCAACTTACGCTGCAGCAAGTAAACACTGGTGGACCGAATTTGTGCATCAATATCCAAAGGCGTATCAGGTAGAACAAAGTATGAAACATCTGCTATGTGGACCCCCACCCTAAAAATGCCATTTGACGTCCTTTCAACTGATAAAGCATCATCCAAATCAGTAGCAGTAGCAGGGTCAATTGTGAAAATACACATGTTTCTCAAATCTCTTCTAGATTTTAATTCCTCTGGTGGCACCTGCCAAGGGATGTGAGGAAGGCAAGAGACTACATCGGGAGAAAATTCAGAAGCATCAATTGCATTTTCAAATAAAATTGCAGCAATTTGTGCCTCTACATCACTACCTCTTCCGAATGCTCGAACCACACGAGCTTCCGGGATATGACTTTCATCAGCCCAATCAACAACTTGTGCTGCTACCAAGTCAGCTTCGACAGTTAAATCTCCGGATTCTAACCGTTTCTTGATGCTTACAGGTAAATTTCTTATGAGAACCATCATTTTGGTAAATTTGGGATCAGTCGGTGTTAGAAGAACATATCCATGATTGAGATCGCACGGATTTTTATTCCTCTTACAATCCTTCCTTCTACTCTCTCGACTACATATCCACTGCTTCACATTGAGAAAACCAACAACATTGTCCCGTCGAACAGAACTTTCAATGATGGCCACAACTCTACCAGTTGGCCGTTTTGATGGGAGTAGGCTAACTACAGCGCATAGCGTCTCCACAGAATTTACATTGCCGTACGCAGAGTCAGAAGCAGGTGCCTGATAACCATGAATATCTCCATTATTGAACACTTCATTTGTGTCCCTACTACCCAATGCTGCTCTAGAAGAACCACCACGTTCATCATATTTACCATTTTCTATAATATCCACAGATGTACTAGAAGAAGTATGCTCGTCTAATTTGCTTTTACCCTTGTTACAATCATGGGCCTGTACAATAGCTTCTTGTTGCTGTAAACCATTATTATTCGAAGTGTCAACGGACCCTTTCATTCTTGGCCATAATGATGGATGATCGACAATAATGGCGACAGTATCTCCTTCAACCTACAATAAACATGATTTGGGAAATTGAGATCGTTGTGCCAAGAAAAGTTTATCCTCAATCAGAAATATGTTTGATGATCAACACTCGCATGCAAATTTGTTTGTTCGGGTTTTCATATACATTGGGATCAGCATTATATAAGTGCCCACACGTGCATTTTTGGAAGAAAGGTAGATAAAGCCAGGATAGTGTATATCTATAGGCGTGAACATGGTACATTGCAGCTAAATAGGCATGACATGGTACATTGCATATACGATTAAGTTTGTGTCCACTAGCACTAGATTGGGTGGTAGCTACTATAGTATTCTATGTTTCTTGTATTAGTTGCAGCTATTGCTACCCCTGCTAAAAAAAAAAAAAGTAAATCAAGATATGATGCTCCATTAGGGACAAGCCAGTAAGCAGGAAGGAAAATGATAGAAAACACTCATTTTGCCCTAATCCATCCAGAACTTCCCAGAGAGATTGTTATCAGTGTCTTCTAACTATCCACGAATGAAACAGAAGTTGAGAAAGGAACGATGAGACAGGGACAGATATTCAGGACTATTGCATGATTTAATTGAAAAGTCAGCTTAATTAATAGATTCAGATGAGCCATGATAAGGGTCTTCAATTTGATTAACAGAAACACCACATCAAGCCTGAATGCTATTACCGAACTATCAAGAAACATTAACATGAGGAAAACTGACACTATATGATATCATGAATTGAACCCCCGAGGTTTATACTATCCACCCAAACACAAAAAAATAAACAAGGTAAATATACTTACAGCTCGGTTTTGAGAATCCAGACCACTAATAAGAACATCAGTTTGCACTCCATCAACCTTGCAGTACGCCTAAAATCAAAGGTAATGAGATTGCCATGAACTATAAATGACCCTCATGGGCCTCACGGCCACAAAAAGCTAACAAGTCAACAAGACAAACCTCAATCCTGTTATAACCATTGACACGAAACAATGCTCTCAACACCTGGCCACTCTGCACGAGGAAAGCAATACCATAATGAAAGGGAAACAAAACCTACCAGCGAAAATTGTCAAGTTCAAACTGACCTGTAATGCTTCGTTAACGGCTTCTGCAGGCCAGTGT
Organism: Plantago major; assembly: GCA_026545765.1. Taxonomy (NCBI): domain Eukaryota; kingdom Viridiplantae; phylum Streptophyta; class Magnoliopsida; order Lamiales; family Plantaginaceae; genus Plantago; species Plantago major. Next base: position 1,176,059 of record CM048839.1, on the reverse strand, counting down.
GGAGGATACAATTTCCGGTGAGCTTGAAAATTAACTGATCTGACATTCAAAACTGATCGAACAGGCTCTATGATTGCTGCCGGCTCAGGGCTTGAATTTGAAAATATTGGATTGTCACTTTCATGCAGTTGCTGATTCTGAATACTGCCATGAATTGTTTCTTCATCTATATCCATTGCAGGCATCACATTGGAACCTAAATTGTTCGACGCTGCACAATTTGTTGATGAGTTGCCTGATTCTTCCAGGCATAATTCACTTCCAGAACTAGCCGCTGTTCCAAATACACCCAGTCTCAGACGCTTTGCACTCACTTTAAGTGCAGCCAACAACAGTAATCACATATAAAATACCCTTAATCACAGGTGCACACCATATACTAACACTTTCACTTAGCAAAAAACAGGTACAAATCGAGAATCTAAGCTCGAGGAGGCACAGACACGTAATCGAAAAGCACTAAGCCAAAGTGGAAGTGATATACACATAGCTCTGACTAATCAGATGTTGCTCTGATTATAACAATTAACAAAAGCAACTGCGTATATCATTACCCAAACCAAACACCCAGGTCCAAGATCAAAACTTTTCACTAGACTTGGACAATCTAGCAAGAGTATATGCAAAAGCAACGGCGTATATCATTACCCAAACCAAAAACCCATGTCCAAGATCAAAACTTTTTCACTAAACTTGGACAACATAGCAAGAGTATACAACAACGAGCTAAGAAAACAAAAGGGGATACCTGGAATAGAGTGATTTTGCTTAGTTTTCCTGGATCGACGCCTTTTCTTCTTGCTATCATCTTCAACATGATGAGCAGCTGATTCAACAAGTAAAGCTCCCATAGTATCGAATAAATTACGTTACCCAGATGTATGTATGCTCGAAATTGAACAAGTTTAGATCAATCTAAGAAAGAGGGATTCACTCGAGCCTCCGGTTTTCACCAATAAAACTTAAACGGAAGAAGAGCCCGAATCAATAATGATGGAGATTACTAGATTAGAGAGAAAAAAGACGAAAATAAATGAGAGGAAAAAAAACAAGAATGAGAAGAAGATAGTGTGGTAAGGTAATAAAGGCGCGCGTGGTTGATGTGAGAGAAAGAAGAGAGGAATAAACAGACAGACGCAATGATAAGTGGTCGGTCGGCGAAGGCAAGGAACAGACGCCGACTAGTAGTTGTTTTTTCCAATTTATTTACCTTTTCTTCTTTCTTCTCCACTTATTTTCTCTTCATTCATTAGATTGATTACCTAACTAGTCTTCAATTCACCCTTTTGCTTTTAGACTTGATGATGATGAGTAGGCATTAGAAACTCATAATTTACCCCCAAGGTCTATGGTGTGATTATGCGAATAGTACTGGCACCTAATTACAAAGAATGAAAGAAGTATATGAAGGTAAGTAATGTCATTGTTTTTATAATTAATTTGTACTTTTTCGAGTTGAATTAGGGTTTGAGCTAGTGCGAAGTGATATGTTTTAATTAATTGGAGAAAAAAGATTGATTATCGTTGTATTTTTAATGATGAATTAATTTTTGTTGGGGTTGAATTAGAGTTTAGAATTTAATTGGATAAGACACATGATTTTTTTAATGATGAATTAATTTTGTTAGGGTTGAATTAGGACTTGAAATTATATTGATGAATACATAATTGTTTTTTGTAATTAAAGTTTAATTTACATATATATTACAAATTGGTCCAATTTAACTTAAATTAAGTACTCAATTGAACAATTCCAGTAGTTGTCCACTTATATATATAAAATAATAATAATAATAATAATAATAATAATATATACTGTAATAAAGTGTCTCGTAAATTTAAATTGTAAGGATTGTACGGTTTGTAAGTTATAAGATACTGACACAAAGATCATCACAATTCATGCGATTGTGCGCGAAGTTCAATTGTCTCCCCAGGTGTATTACAAGTGCATACCCTACTAGCGTCTGTTTTTCAGTACCCTCGGGGACTGGTAGAGTTCAAATGATGGCACATAAAACATCATCAAATGACCTGTCATGAAGCTCATAACATGGGTCACACACTGGATTTTCGGGTATGCATGTGCATTGAACATGCATGTGCCATTTTACGAATCACATGGCAATAAGGCTCTGGTCTCTTCGTTTGAACAAAACTGAACTGAACTGATCTGAACTGAATTGAACTGAACTGAAGTGTAGTATAAAAGAACAACTAAGCAGAGCTGAACTGAATGAATCTGAACTGAACTAAAATTAATGAGTTTTCAGATGAAGATAATAGAGCCTAAGTATGCTATCCCAGTTTCGATGTGTTCGGTGTTGGAAGTTACGCACAATATGAAGGTCTACGCATTGGCTCAATTACGATCCATTAAGACTATGAGTGACAGGTGAAATTGGGTTTGGGACATGTTGAAATTTTTTCCAATTTCCAGTTGAGTTAACAATGATAAATATCTAAAGCGATTGTCACCATGTATGAATTACACAATTTATATTGATGTATTACAAACGAGGCTTCACATGTATTCACGAGTCTTGCTCATCATTCCAGGTCATAAGACATAAGAGATACATATTACGTTGCATATTCATGCTGCATCATAACTCAATAACTATTAGAGTACGAAATTGTGTATCCACAAATTGAAGTGGGGGTAGATTTGTAGGAGGCGGTGAAGTTACTAAATGATGAATTGGAGGTGCCATTGGAGCCGCTTTTATAAAGCTAGGTGTTAAGTTGCAAGAGCCTTCTGCATTTGCCTTGTAAAAATGAATTGAAATGGATTATCTGGAGACCCAATTTAGTTGTGACGAACTTGCTAAACTAGATAGTTTAGATATGTACGGAAAAATCCTTTGGGATACAACCCCAATCCAAATTGTACTGTTTTTCAATTTTAATATAGTAGTCCATTAAAGAAATCATCACAATTCATGCGATTGTGCGCGAAGTTTAATTGTCTCCCCGAGTGTATTACAAGTGCATGCCCTACTAGGGTCTGTTTTTCAGTACCCTCGAGGGCTGATAGAGTTCAAATGATGGCACAGAAAACATCATCAAATGACCTGTCATAAAGCTCATAACATGGGTCACACACTGGATTTTCGGGCATACATGTGCATTGAACATGCATATGTGTCATTTTACGAATCACATGGTATGCTATCTAGTTTCGATGTGTTCAGTGTTGGAAGTTACGCACAACATGGAGGCCTACACATTGGCTCAATTACGATCCACTAAGACTGTGAGTGATAGGTGAAATTGGATTTGGGACAATGTTGAAACAATTTCCAATTTTCAGTTGAGTTAACAATGATAAATATCTAAAGTGATTGTCACCGTGTATGAATTACAAATTTTATATTGATATATTACAGAACGAGGCTTCACATGTATTCACGAGTCTTTTTCATCATTCCAAGTCATAAGACATAAGAGATATATATTACGTTACATATACATGCAACATCATAACTCCATAACTATTAGAGTACGAAATTGTGTATCCACAAATCAAAGTGGGGGTGGGTTCGCAGGAGGCGGTGAAGTTACTAAATGATGAATTGGAGGTGCCATTGGAGCCGCTTTTACAAAACTAGGTGTTATGTTGCAAGAGCCATATGCATTTGCCTCGTAAAAATGAATTGAAATGGATTATATGGAGACCCAATTTTGTTGTGACGAACTTGCTAAACTAGATAGTTTAGATATGTACGGGGAAATCCTTTGAAATACACCCCCAATCCAAATTGTATTGTTTTTCAATTTTAATATAGTAGTCCATTAAAGAAATCAAAGAAAAGAGCATGACACTGTGATAGTGCATTTTACTCGCAGATGTTGATATTGATAAGTTGATTTAAATATATGGATAAGTGGTGCTCGCAACAAATGTAGCTATACCTTCTCCTCCCAATATAACAAATTGCATAGTATATTAATCTCTCAGTCCGAGTGGTACCATTTGAGTACACCACCTTTAAGTTACACTTTAAATCTCGCCTATAAGTAGAAAATACATGAATGTGATTCTAAAAACGATACGAGCCCAAAATCCAGATAGTAAGATGGGCTTGTGCCCACATGGAGGAGTCGAATCACACTGTGAGCCCATATGGAGAGGTCAAATCACAAATTGCTGTCTAAACCCTAAACCTAGAAAATAGCCCCAAATCAGCTTCATCACCACTTCAATAGCCGCATAAACTTAAAAATCTCCGGTAGCAAATGGGTCGCATGAAGCTCTTTGACGACAATGGTGATTCTTCAGACGACGATTTATCGAAGATTGAGATCAATCATGAATATGCGAAGCGTCTAGAGCACAACAAGAAGCGAGAGGAACTTCAGCGATACGAAGAACTCAAAAAGCAAGGCAGAATTGACGATAGTGACGCATCTTCTGAGGACGAAGAGGAGCTTTTCAAACCCAGTAAGAAATTTGATTCTAAGTTTTTTGATGCACTTATTAAGATTAAGAAGAAAGACCCAATTTTGAATGATAAAGATGCTAAGTTATTCGATTCTGATGATTCGGAGGAAAGTGATAGTGATAGTGAGGACAAGGGGAGTAAGAGAAAGAAGGAGAAGAAGCCTATGTATTTGAAAGATGTTGTTTCGAAGCAGTTGATTGAGGAAGGTCCTGAATTTGATGACGAGGAGGAGAATGGGGATGAAGGAAGAAGAAAGGTTAAAACCTATTTAGATGAACAGGAAGAGTTAAAAAGGGTTTTGCTTGAGGCTGTGGAGGAAGCAGAGAACGATGATGGTGGTGAACTTTTTAAAGTGAAGAATGACGGGAGTGTCGAGAATGAGGAGGAGGGCGAGGAAGAAATTGAGAAGCTTAATGTGATATTTGGGGAGGATGATAACTTGGATAAGGATGATAAATTTTTGAAGGGTTACTTCCTGAATAAGATGTGGATTGATGATGAGAAAAGTAAGGATATTGGCGACGGGGAGATTGAATATTCAGAAGATGAGGAAGAGATAGAGAAGCAGGAGGATTATGAGAGGGAGTTTAATTTCAGGTTTGAGGAGAATGCTGGGGATAGGGTGATGGGTCACTCACGGAAGGTGGAGGGTTCTGTGAGAAAGGTACACAATGCTAGAAAGTTGCAGAGGGAGAGGAAGGAAGAGAGGATGGCGCAAGCTGAGTTTGAAAGGAAGGAAGAGTTGAAACATTTGAAGAACTTAAAGAGGAAGGAGATCAATGAGAAGTTGGAGAAGATTAAGATGGTTGCTGGTGATGGGAATATTGCATTAGATTTGAATGATTTAGAAGAGGATTTTAATCCTGAGGAACATGATAGGAAGATGAAGGAAGCATACGGTGATGAATATTACAAGGCTGAGGATATAGATCCTAATTTTGGAAGTGATGAGGACGGAGATGGTGTCGAGAAACCAGATTTTGACAAAGAAGATGAGCTGCTTGGACTTCCAAAGGATTTTTATGAGGTAAATGAGTCCAGCGCTTCTGACAAGGAAGATGAGCTGCATGGACTTTCGGAGGTTCGGGATGAGGGAAAGGGGTCCGGTGGTGATGAAGATAATGAGCTGAATGAGGGTAAGCAAAAGAGAAAGAGGAAATCAAGTGCACTGGATAAGGCTAGAGCGCTCTTGATGGATGATTATCATAAGTTGGATTATGAGGGCGTGATAGGGGATTTAAAAACGAGGTTTAAGTACAAACCTGTTCCTGCTAAAAGATTTGGGTTAAACACTGCAGAGTTGTTGTTGGTAGATGAGAAAGAACTAAACCAGTATGTTCCGCTAAAGAAGCTGGCCCCATATCGTGAAGAAGGATGGAAGGTAGATCGTGGTAAGATCCTTGAGATAAAGAAGAACCTCAAGGAACAACGTTTCGGAGAGACCTCAAAATCCAGTAAGAAACATAAGAAGAGCCAAAGTAATGGTGAAGCAGCAAATGAAGTGGTTGAAACATTAGAAGATGATAAATCGCATCCTAAGGGGTCAAATGACAATGCCACTCTATCTAGGAGCAAGAGAAGGCATAGCATGGAAGAATTCAAGCCAACTCAAGAGACCTCAAAATCCAGTAAGAAACATAAGAAGAGCCAAAGTAGCGGTGAACCAGCAACTGAAGTGGTCAAAACATTAGAAGATGAGAAATCACGTCCTAAGGAGTCAAATGACGAAACCACTCTATCCAGAAGGAGCAGGAGAAGGCGTAGCATGAAACGTGTCAAACCAAATCAATCGAGGCTTGAGGCATATGGGCTTATCTAAGAGTAAGAACCAGTAGTCAGTTGGTTTCCTACGAAGGTAATGTGTTCTAAAACTACAAGTTTTGTGTCCTTTCTGTCTGTCTGTCTGTCTCTTACCTCATTAAAATGCATACTTATGAAGTTGTCATCTGTTACTGTTTGACATTAGAATATCATTATGGAAACTAATTGTATCTAACTGGAAAGAAGTGCATTCGTTGGAACACAATCTTACTACTTATTGAGCTGTGAGCATCAGTGCTAGCCTAGATTGTTGCGAAGATGATGTTATTACTTTTTATGCAACCCAATATTTTTTTATAGCTAATGGGTAACATTTGAACTAGCTTTTATACTCTTATCTGAGCTAAGATACAAATAAATCCTTTATAAAAAAGTATTGATTGCTTTAGTTTATTTTCTTTCAGATGACTACCTATCAGTCTTGAATACTGATTTATGTGTGTAGATGTGTAACTGAAAACCCACTAGAGTTCCATTGACCCTCTACCTTTCAGTGAGTATGGGTTAACTTTGCATTCTTGACCCTCACCAGTCACCCCACCCCCACTGCAGTTTCATTGACCTCTGCATTTTAGTTAAATTTTATAAAACCATTTTACTTTTCAGTGCGTAGGTTTTAGCCTTGAATTCTTTGTTCTTTTGTATTCATGAGCCAAGTTCACTTCAAACCTATTTTAAAACACCGAGTTACCCAACTCTGTCCTTGAGGCAAGACTTCATAGATCTGATCTTATTTATTCTATAGATTATGTAAGATACCATGTGGTTTATTATTTCGAGTACAACCTACTCATATCTATAAAGCCAAGCTATTTTGAATTTAATCCTTCGGAATATATTGCATGATTATTCTCAGTCAAAAACTGCGCAGGATTAATCCCCTCTAGTACATTTTCCATGCTGCTTGATTCAAATAAATATTGGACGAGAATGAACACAAGTTACTAGAATGTAGACCCAGTTCTTTTTGCTGGGATATACCAATTTGCATTTTATATTTAGAAGTTTGAACATGCCAAATGGCTATGCAGCCACTTATCTTCCTTTTTGTTTTTGTTTGACTTGTGAATTTGTGATCAACTCTGTTACATTTTCCGTTCTTGTAGGTTCTGTTCGCAATTGAAACTATATGCTGGACCGCGATGATCTTATCAGTATTGTGTGCAATTTTAACCGGATTGTAGTTCAAATGTTAAATTATACTCAATTCAGTCCTTGTATTGATCGGTGGAGCACTGTAGCACCACTTCAGGAATTTTCTTCTTGATCGCATGTAGTTGCTAGTACTAGGTGAACACTTGCAATGAATTGTGTAAACGGTTGAGATGCTTCCTTTTAAAATGTTTTATTGAAGTTTGATTTGGCGCCTTTATATTGTATGGCAGTTTAAATTTATTTGTACACACTTTATAAAGTATGGGGTCCTATCTACATAATTTCAAATTGCACTCTGAGAACTGCACCTGTTTAGCAATTCAGCAGTAGTAACTAGTAATATCAAATTGTTGATATTTCAATGTTAATTTGTACTCCCTCCGTCCCGCAGAACTTCATACATTTGTCATTTTTAGTTGTCCCACATAATTTCATACATTACCAAAAAAAGTAAGCTACTTCATACCCAACAAATAATAAACAATCTTAACTTTACACTCAAATTACATCTTTTGCCACTAAAAATACACTTTTTTCCACCTTTTCTATATTTTATCATTACTTTAACTTTTCGCATAAAACTGCACGCTAACCGTAATGTATGAAGTTCTCTGAGACGGAGGGAGTAACATTTGAAAATAATATGAAGTTTTTATGGAAAAAAAGTTTGGTTAACAGGGTTTTAAATTCAACTGACCATCCACTACTACATTATTACAGTATGTTTCAGCAGCATTGAATACATTGTGTATCAAAGGAACTACCAGTGCACAATATTGAATGTGTAAAATCTAGTTCATCAGTTTGATCTTATGGATTATATGGAAATTGGGCAATGCATAAGAACCAAGTACACGTTGGGAAAGAACAAATGAACTCGATATCAATAACTAGCTCTTAGTGACTAAACACGTTTCTCTAGTCTCTTCAGAAAGTAGTGGCCCCAGACAATGGTACTCCCTCCAAGCTTAAAACAACAAAATCGAACACGCACTATTTGATGTATCCCAGGTATCATTCTGGGTCATCATCGACAAAATCATATTCATGGGCCTCATAACCGAAATCCATTTCATGGTCTTCCATCGAGGTTCCAGGTACGAAGTGTTTATTTCCCATTGAGGTGAATGGCATCAAACCAAATGCTCGGGCAGTCTTAATTTCACGTGCAACCTTCCTTTGGGCTTTCGCGCTAATTCCGGTCTGCAGATGACGAAATAGCACTGTTACTTACACTCCAGTAATTTATGAATAGTATTGAACTATAAAACAAATTGGATAAGATTGTGTACCTTGCTTCGCTTGATGATGATACCGGCCTCAGTTAGGAAGTTGGCTAGAAATTTGACATTCTGATAAAGAAATATCCCAGCTTGTCATTAATAATGGGCAGCAGAAATTTTGTCAAAGAATTTTATATAGTACATGTACAGAAGGGTGACCAAATAGAACAAGAGTCGAGGTAATCACCTCTAGAACTTTTCAGGAAGAAGAATGAGGAAAAATCCACAAAAATGATCACATTGACTTGCCACAAAAAGAGAGAAGGCGATTGGGGGGTGTTAAAATCTCAAAACTAACGAATCCTAAAACAAAAAAATAAAAATAAATAAACAACAGCAACATAGAGAATAGACACTCCTATGGAATCCAGAATATCATTATATTGCCACTCAATATCAATTACTACCACGAAATCACTGAAAAACAGTGTTACAAAAGCCAGCTACCATCATATGATGAAAAGGAATAGCGTTTTAAAATGAAAGTGTGTTCAGGAGAAAACCCATCAATTATCTGCAATAGGGAAGTGCATAAATTATCTGTCGACTCAGGTCGGAAGTACAGTGCAGGATTTTCAGGACAACGCATATTCACCACCTCAATCCATTATACATTTAAACTCATACTATCTTTTGAGTATTATGATGCTCTGTTAGTAAATGAAGCAAGAACAGGGGGGCAAAGGTCAGACTGGAGTTATGGGGTGACAAAATGGGGAGCAAACAGTTTATATTAAACTTGCGTAAATACAATTATATGGCAGAAACTTGTGGGAAGCCGTCCTTTTAACATGAAGAATGACGAATTGATATTTTATGTGAAAGCACTCATGTTTTCGAAACATACCTGATGTTTGAGCATTAAACATTTTATGCCTTGTTGTGTATTATCAATTACCGTATTTTAGATGGGAACACCGGTGATTTCACACAATATATATCTGAACAAAATGCATTTGTTGGCACTATGAAAAACAACATTTGTTATGTAAAAACACCAATGTTCCAGGTTATAAGTTATAATAACCCTGATGTTTGCAAGTCTTTTTTTGTTTCTCTATAAGACCATCTCCCTAGAGACAAAGTCACATCACAACCATCATGCAAAAGAAGAGCTCTACAGAATGCAGACTTAGAAATATAGCGAGCACTGCCTACAAATTGATATAATTTGTTATTCTTAAGCTTTTAAAATAATGATATACATAAAGAACAAAAACAAGTATAACAAAGTATACTGGAGTGTGTTCCCGGTTGTTTTTTGTGCAGACTTGAAATATTTCACACTGAATCTTTTGTTTTATCGTTTCCGTAGAAATTTATCGTTTTTTCAGGTAAAATTAATGAAAGAAAAAATTGTCATATTCAATACAGCAATAGTGCCCTTGCAGGCTATGTGCTATATAGCAAGTTGAAACAGCGGTCAAGTTCATAACCAATAATGCTACACAGGACTAAAGCCTCATACCATGTGCTATAGAATAGGACAGAAATAGTCAAATCAGTAAAAACCACTTTACATGAGTGTAAATTGGGGGAGAGTGCAAAACACGTGGAGTCACTGGGATGGTGTTGGTGTGGTTGTTCCTAACTTTGAGGAAAAAACAGGAGTTTCCAAATAATTAAGCGAGCTACTGTCACCGAGAAACTCATTTCATATGATGACGTGTAGTTAAAACAAAAACATCACTAAGACTCATTCCTTACCCTGAAATCAGCTTTACGTAATACTTCTTCGGTAGTAGTTTCAAACTCAGGCCTTTTACGTGGCCTATGAACACCAGGATTTCGCAGGTCAAGATCCTACACATAATCAAAGCAAGCATGTTAGAGGAACTGTGATAAACTGGAGAAATAGCAAGAACTTATAAACATCACAAGGAAAGGTAGCATAAAGAATCAAACAAGTCAGATTGGGGATTCCCAGTAAAGTTAAATAGCTCAATTCAAATAACAAAAGCACCACACACAAGTTCCTACAAAAAGGATGAGTGATTATAGATTCATGCAGGGAATTCTACATTCAGAGTATATCTTAAGTCTTCTAATAGTTTAGTTGCATTTGCCTTTTCATAGCTATATCATGGAACATTGGGGAATTGTCACTTGTGTTTGGTCTTGATACAGTATTAAAAAAACATCAACACTGCGAATACACTTGATACAAATAAAAGAGAATATCAGTTAAGCAGCCTGCAAAATAGTAATTCAATCACAGGATATACCTTGGTGTCATAAGTCATCCCACTTTGAAAATTATAATCTGGCCTGAAAGAATAATTATCTCTAGATACTTCATGGTGATCAAACTCAAAATAGGTGGCCGTTTTCTTTAATTTCAATTCCATCCCATCACTCAAAGTATCAGAAACCTCGTCTGGACCATCCAAGATACCAAAGTCACCCCCTAAATCAAGTGAAGGTACGTTACCAGCTCGATATTTTGTATTGTCAGTCTTGTTAAGATCCTTATAGATGGAACTAAAGCTAAAACTCTGTTTCTCAGACTCATCAGTAGATTCAGACGAGTTGAAACTATTCATGTAGTCATTGCCTGCAAAAGCAGAGATGTCCGATTGAGACCAATAAGTAGAAGCTAAGAACTGAAACATGCCTACAACAAGAACACTGATAAAATCCCAATGCTTGATCATAACGCAAAAGTAAAAGGGACGAGCCACACTACGAAAAAAAATGATAACACAGGATACATTAAACGAGAGAATTTGATTACAAAAACATCCCATATTCATCCATGCTTAATGATAAGTAACTACAATAGCATGTGTATAGGAATCAATACTTCAACGTCATCACTCACTGCACCAGCTAGTGAACCGTAAAGTACCTAATAGACTATATGAAACCAACAACCAGACCATACAAGCATTAGGATTTTTATTAATCTAATGAACCAGTCCTACTGATTCAAGATACAGAAACCCTGAACGGTTTTCAGCTCCCAAAATGTTTAATTGATCCCTATTTAAACAGAGAAATTCACCTTCCCAATCAAAAATTTAATGGACTGTTTGTCACGCAACTAAGAACTCTGTTAATTCAATATTCACCAGTTTCCTGTTTGTTATACAGCTAAAAACTCGGTTAATTCACTATTACACTCACCTAAAATCTAGATGATTATAATCTGTTTAAAGGTCTTAAAGTATTATGCCAAACAGCCTATAAATTTCCTTGCATACATTTAAACCCAAATGATTGAATACAATAAATCTAGTGAAATCAAGAAATTGCTGATAGAAGCAAAGCGATAGATTACCTGATAATGGTTGGGCAGAAAATGGCCTGGTCAGGCAGGGTGTAGTGCGGTTTTGGAGAGACAGAGAAGAGCGAATTACAGTTCGAATGAGTTTCATTTTAGGTGTTGATTATTATCAGTGAAATTGCAGAGAGAAAATCTTAGAGAGATGGAGGAGAGGAGATGAACGAGGTTTAACGAAGGGTTGAGTGTTCGGATCTGGGTCGTCAATTTTCTATTGGGCCATTTTGTTTTACTTGGGCTCGGTCTGCATTACAATCTACAATAGTCCATGAGATTGGCAGGTGACAAATTCATCAAATCAAGAAGTATAACTCGAAAGGGCTTCATACCATAGGAGGGTGGTGGTATGCATATATACCATTCACCCCAACCGCTTTTAAGTGATATTGGATGTTACAACAACGGTGAGAAAATATAATGAAGATGTAAGAAACATAATAGTGTTACCGTTGTTCTCTGACCACAAGTAGAATATCATTCATCAAGAATCATGGCTAAATAAGTTAAGAGTACGACCCACTATCATCATACACACTATATAAGTTTTAGATGAGATAATGGAATGAAAATACAAGAAAAGAAATAGTGTTAATCGTTGTTTCCTAACCACAAGTACAATAGCAACTTGGTAAGTTTAAATAGGTTTGTTAGGCCATGGCCTAGTCCTCAATGTAGAAGTGTGACCTACACACGAAAGATTATTTGAGTGAGACAATGGCCTAATTTTTAGTTTAAATGACAGGTAAGCATGTCTCGTCGTCATACACATGATTTTATGATGAATTGCTTATTTGGATTATTTACGTCTGTGTTACCGCTTCTCAACTTTCCCCAATCTTTATATCATACACACTAGTTTTCCAAGCGGGGTAGAGAACGGGTCAACCATCTGAGTTACTTGAATGGAGCCCCGCTTCAATGAATATGAAAGATTGCCTCTGATTGGGATTTGGGATGTTGAGGCTAATACATCCACTTCTCTTATGTATAACAATCTCAAGAAAAATGGATTAATTGGTTTAAGGTCCATGTTTGGTCCTGGACATTGCCCAATATACCAATTAAAATCCTTTAACCCTATGAACCTCTGGTGGGTCTAACTCTAATAAACATTACAGAAAAGCATGAAGGCCGTATTTACCATCACTATAAAATTATTATTATTCAAAGTAATGATATAACAGAATAAGAGGTGCGCGAAGAATAACGATTTTCTCTCAATTTTCCGTCTGACAGTGCAATTATTCCAATATTTATAAAAAAGCCCACCCTCACAATATGGCGCGTGCAAAATACGACAAACAATATGGATCGTCAGATTCATGTCAAAACTCCATATCCTCTTTCCCCTTTCTCTTCTCTGTACGACTCCACTACCTCCTCCTCTTAACTGCCGCCCTTCTCTCCACCACCTCCATTTCCATTTCAACATCCCTTAAACAAGTTAAATGATGAAACAATCTATATCAAAATTTTCATCTTGCCACTACAAGAAATCCGCCAAATAGCGACGGATTTTATCCGTCGCTACCTAGCGACGAATTGGAGATGGATTGAGCGAATTCGCTCAATCCGTCTCAAATTCGTTGCTAATCCGTCGCCAAATTAGCGACGGATATTTTTATCCGTCGCCAAATAGCGACGGATAAAAATATCCGTCGTTATTTAGGGACGGATATTATATTTATTTAGGGACGGATATTATATCCGTCCCTAAATAAGTTGACCGGATTAAAAAAAATATAAAAAAAAAAAAAAGAAAATCGATTTTAGCGACGGATCACTATCCGTCGCTAAATAGCGACGGATAGCGATCCGTCGCTAAAATATATATACAATCGGGCAGTAGCCCTTCTCTTCTCCATTTTTCAGCAGCTTTTTTTCTTCCTTCTTTCTTCTTCATTCGCCATTTCCAATTTCCGACCAAAATTCGACCGTTCCGGCCAATTTTGGAGTCTTCTCGAAGCTCGTGGGACAAGGAGCTCGTGTGGTCAACCAATTTCATCTTTTTTTAGCTTAATCGAAGGTATTTTGGCTAAAACCCTAACTTTGCCAAATTTGGGGATTTTGTTAATTTCGACTAATTTGAGCAATTGCATGTTTATTGTAAGTATGTAGTAGTTAGTTTAGCTTATATTACGTAGTGTGTTAACTTTGAGATGTTCAATTGATATATTGATTGGGAATTTGAATTTTTAGTATAATGTTATGATGTTTGGAAGTATGTAGGGCTGTTAATTTGATATTTTCGTATATGTAGTAGGATTAGAAAGATTTAGTTAATTCCTCCGAGCTTCTTTCCTCCGAGCTTCTTTGATTCTATGGAGCGTACTAACACATTTTTTCCTGCAATTTCTTATATGCTCTTGCAGATGCGGCGCCAAAGGAAGTTGACATACCTTCCTCCCAGGTGTAGGGGTACTAGGGGGAGTCCAGCGGGTTCTAGTAGTACACCAGCGAGTCATGCTACTAGTCCTCTCGTTGGATACGACATTGGTGGGAGCAGCAGCCAGTCTCAGGTTCCAGAGACTCCACTGGCCTACACGGCACATGCTCCTGGTGACTACCCCTCTGACGGGTGTCCCTACCTGATGTTGACTAACGGTGCTTCATTCCAGGGGAAGCCGGTGTTGTTCCCCAACGGCAGGAACAAGTAAGTATTATGCATTTGTAGAACATACACTTAAGATAAATATATGTTACATGATTTTACTAATGAATATTCGTTTCTTGTTTGTCTCATTGATAATGTGTTTTGTACCGGATGCCTCGGACAAACTAGGCAAAATCTTTAGGGAGGAGATCTTGCGAGACGTGGAGGCGAGAAGTGGACAAACGTCCCGGACCGGATGAAGCACTTTTACTTCGACGAGCTGCGGGTAAGCTTAAATGTTACAATGAATGCTTTATTTGTTCTTTTAATCATTGTGTTAATGTGTGTGGTATGTTAGCTACTATATTTGTGAGTGGTATGTTAGCCACTGAACTTGGGTGATATGTTAGTCACCATTGTGTTAGTCAATTTTAGGACAATTTGAGTGGTATGTTACCACTAAGCTTGTTTTGATGTGTTAGTCACCATTCATGAACTTGTTGTGTCATTTGAGTGGTATGTTAGCCACTGAACTTGGGTGATATGTTGTATTTATTCATGAACTTATTGCACATAATTTGAGTGGTATGTTAGCCACTAAACTTGGTGTTATATTTAAATTGTTATCTTTCTTTAAACTTGTGTAATTTTTACGTTGAATGGAATTGTTGTAGAAGGACTACTACATTCCCAATGCCCTGGTGTCCCAGTTGTACTCTGTTTTCGAGACTTTAGGGTCAGACATCTATAGGAAAATGGTTTACAAAATGAAGGAGACACGCAGACAACCAACTTGGGTGGGGGATGACGAGTGGGCACTTTGGGAGGCGTACTGGAATGATCCTTTGTCGTGATCAAGCGTAAGAAACAGACAAAACCGTTTATGCGAGCGCGAGATAATGCAGCTGCCAGACATCACTATGGGTCGCGAGCTGTTGTTACAGATCACGTGATGGAGGCTAGTAAATATGTTGTTTATGACTTGGAATATGATACATAACAGTTTTTTGCTTTCATTTCAATCAACTAACTACTTGTTTGCACATATATTTTTTTAGGCCAATAGAGGACAGCAGAAGAGTGCTCTATACCACTTCAAGAAGGCTAAGCTGAAGAATGGCATCTGGACTGACGTGAGGGCCGAGCGTATTGTGGTACGTTTCTTTCTTAAGGTTAACATTTGTATTTGAGTATTTTAAAGTGATTCCTAAAATTGCATCTCATTTCGTATGCAACCAACAATTGCAGAGTGAGGTCTAGAGGAGGATGGATGAGAGGATGATCGACGGTCATGAGCTGTCAATTGAAGAGCAAGACCAGATCTTCTTCGAGGTCAACCCAATGGACAACAAGGGTTGAATGTATGGATTGGGAAGTTTGGGCCCTTCCATGAGTTCTGGTAGCTTCTCAGTGTCCCAGGGAACAGGATCGCGATCTAATCTCTTCACACAAGACCAGGTTCAAGAGATGATGACTCCTCTCCACCAGGAAATAGCTGCGACCAAGGCAGCTTACGAGCAAGTGCTTGAGGAACAGGCTCGTATGGCTCAGCGGATAGACGCTTTGAACCAGATGTTCAACACTTCTTCCCATTCTCACCCACCGCCTCCTCCCGATTATTCTTAGTTACATCAGACTGATATTGTTTATGCTACACATATACTTTGACACTATTTCACCTTCTTGTGCTTGCATACTTTGGACTTGTTATGGATAATTTATATTGTTTCGGGTATATTAATGCAATTTAATTGTTTCGGGTATATTAATGCAATTTAATTGTTTCGGGTATATTATCTGTGATTATATTATGTGAAAAAACAGGTGAAATGTGAAACAGAAATATAAAAAACAAATTTTTTTAAACAGTGAATTTAGCGACGGAAAAAAATCCGTCGCTAAATTCACGAATTAAGGGCGAATTAGCCCATTGAATTTAGCGACGGATTTTAATCCGTCGCTAAATGTCAAGCGAACTAAGGGCAGATTAGTGGTGGGATTTAGCGACAGAAAAAATCCGTCGCTAAATTCCGTCGCCAATTCGGACGGACTGGTCAACGGATTAATCCGTCGCCAGTTCGTCATTATTTAGCGACGGAATACTTATCCGTCGCCAAAAAAAATAGTGACACGTTGTTTGTGCTAAATCCGTCGCTAAGGATTTAGCGACGGATCGGCACAGTTTTAGCGACGGATAATTTCGTCGCTAAAACTGGTATTTTTTGTAGTGTGCTTAGAGCTTCACAATGATATAATTGAACCACAAAAGGATGGAGGATTCGAAACCCTAGAATTGGCGACGGAGGATCTCCGACCACCGCATCGAGCTTTACTCTCCATTATTGTTGTTCAAAGAATCGTTCCTTCTACTCAGCAGAAAAACCATTTCGCGACATCACCACCGATCCCTAATTTCGGGAGATCTCGATTGTCAAATTCACGGAAAAGATGGCTGCAGTTAATCTTCAAAAGAGCGAACAACATACATCTTACTTGTGAATTTGCCTAATCGGATTCTCCAAAGGACGGACAAAAGAAGACGAATAATTTCATTGCTTGAAGCTTTTGATATTCTTGCAGATCTTTCAACCTCTGGCGATTACTCGCAAGGCGGAGCGGTAAGATTACTGTTTATTTGGAGAGAAAAAAAAAAGAATTGATTTTGACCTTTTCACAAAAATTAGTGGATTGGGAGCTGAATTTTTGTAACCCGACAAATTTGTTGTATGTATTGAACACCATGTTAAGCTGTAAGAGATAATTCCTTTTAAGAATAAGAGCAAACAATTTAGTTGTGTAAGTTCGATTTTGTGTTTTTTTCAACTCACCAGCCATTGTGGCTTTTATGCGTGAGTTTTTTTGTTCACAACCAGTACTTGATTTGGTGAATTCACAACATAGGTTAGTTATTTTCACCCAATAAATGTTCTAGGATGACAATTCTAGCTCACATAGTTCTCTTTATCCATCATACAATTCATACTGGGACTCCTTTGCCTCGTTATTTTTCTCTCCCTGGAGTTATATCTATACACCTATATGACTTCTGGGTTTGACATTCATGTAATTTTAGCTTCATTCAATTAGTCTGCTGATAGTATATCTGAGCTAAGCAATAAAAACAGGTAGGATAGACCATAATCAGTAAAAGATGTTTTGGTCTATCCTACCTGTTTTTATGTAACCTTACCAATTTATCATCTTCTGCCTTTTGTCATATCAGAAAGTAAGCAGGACTATTTGGCCATGTATTCGAGCATTTTCGGTGGCATAAGAACTGATCCTGCAGCCATGGTCATTCCAATGGATGATCATATGGTTCATAGAGGCCATGGAGTTTTTGATACTGCTGCAATTATGGATGGGTCAGTATGAAATTTTGCATGATTAGCCTTTCATTATGTATGATAAGTTCCCGTACAGTAATATCGAAGAAGCACAAATGTAATATATGCCTTTCTTAATTTTATGCGAATGCTCTTGCTGAAAATGTAATAATATATCAGGTTGTCATTTGTTTGCATTTCAGGCATCTTTATGAATTGGACCAGCATCTGGACCGTATCCTAGGATCAGCTGCTATGGCCAAGATAAAGCTTCCCTTTGACAGAGAAAGCATTCACAATATACTCATACAAACTGTGAGTGCTTCCAAGAGCATGAAAGCTTCATTGAGATATTGGCTCTCAGCAAGACCTGGTGATTTCCAACTATCCCCATCTGGTTGCTTCCAATCGTCCCTTTACGCTATTGTAATACAAGATTTATCACCTTCGAATTACAAGGCCATAAAAGTAGTAATTTCATCAATCCCGATTAAACCTCCCTAAATTGCTGTTATGAAGAGCGTGAATTATCTCCCAAACACGCAATCCAAAATAGAGGCTGAAGAAAATGGTGCATATGCTGTGATTTAGTTGGATGAGGATGGGTATATTGCCGAAGTCCCAAATATGAGCGTGGCTTTTGTTACGAAAGAGAAGGAACTACTGATGCCTTCTTTTGACAAAATTCTAAGTGGCTGTACAACAAAGAGGGTGTTACAGCTTGCAGAAGGTCTGGTTAAGGAAGGAATTCTTCGAGGCATAAGACTAGGAAAATAAACGATCCAACTGGGATGGGAGGATTGTTTTTAATGTCTAAGTGTCTATAATGAACATCAAAGTTGGATTATGTTTGACGTTTGAAGATGTTTTCTAATGCAGAAGGCTTGGTCTACACTTAATACTATCATTGATCTCTTGCAACAAACACTTTCCATCACAACATGAAGTTTCAAAGGAAACTCTCGACAAAGAATAGTTTTTCCCGGTTAGGCACGCTTCTGGAATCGAATATATACATATAGCTAGCTAGGAGCTACTGAATTCTATGAGTGAATGGTTCCACAATTCTCAGCATTAACTCATGCTTTTGATTTTATTGTAGCAAGTGGAACTAATAATAGACGTTGGATACTAACTCAGAATAGATCTTCTAGCTCTTTGAGTTATGCTGAAGTTGAAGTCCATGGTATGCCTGTGTTCAATTATTTCATTTTGTGTGTTAACGGCTAATAGTATTGTTTTGCAAAGAAGAGTTATTTGTTTTCTATTTCGCTGCAAGAATTAATCCTGAAGATTGCTATGAAGACTCAAACTTCTAGAGATCTGTTTTGAAAAAAAATTTGGCCTTTGCTTTCTCCTGTTATTTTCTCTGACCATCCGAAGAGGCCTGGTGATGAAGATCCATTACCTCCATATAACATCGTGAGAAAGTGATGGACATTAGTGCTCATTATGGAGGTCCCAATTTGCCACAAGTTTTCTCACATAGACAATTGTATGTTGCACTGTCAAGAGCACGAAGATCATCTGCGATCCGGGTATTGATTAGGCCGCCTACACTAGACTCCGATGACCACACAAAGACAAGAAATATTGTTTACATAGAAATCTTATTGAATCAAATCTAAGATTAGGCAATATATAAACATTAACTTTTTGGTTGCGATTGAGAATGATACATTTTCAAATATTATTCTTTTCTTATGCAACTTCTACATTTTTATAGCATTAACCAACTTTGACAATTAATCATAAGATTACATAGATATCGGTAGAATTGTACCGAGGCAGATCAAATACTTATAACTTAATAAACCATAGAGTAAGACCAGAATACGTTGCCTCACACGCTACGTAATTTCTAGCATTTGTAATAAAAAATTTGAAGTGTTGAGTTATATGATTGAGGTTAAAGATTTAAAGTTAATAATTCTAGAAGACTAAGGTATGTCAGCTGACTTTAGTCAACGCTTACCTGGTGAACGGCCTCGCAAATCTCGACCTAAACATCCATTCCTACTTTGACACGTCAGATAACAACGCTTCAAATGACGTGTAAACACACGGGGCGTATTTTACCAGCGTGAGGCATACCACAGCATAACTTTCCCATCTTCTCTATATACTATTGTCAATTTCCAGAGCTAATCGTCAAAGGGTGTGAAAATACCAAAGGAAGAAGAAACAAGAAAGTTACTGGAAATTGCAGAAGAATTTCTGCTGCAATGGCTTACGTTGAACGAGGTACCTTTATTTTCCCCTGTTCGTATCATGCTATGAGTAATTTATCTCTAATTGTTCTTTAATTGATGGATTGTCGCAAAATTTGCATTTTTTTCCCACAATTACGATGCAATTGTCAATTAATCGATTCCCAATTCGAATTAAGCATTAATTTGGTGTAAGGTTTATATATCGATGTATATTTGTTGCTTGTGTGTATATTTTGATATCCTGATTGCAGTAATTTGTAATTTGGATAACGAATATGCATTTATCTATTCAGAAGCTGAGCGACCTAATTTCTTGATTCAGCTTTCACCTATAATTCTTGTCTTCCGTAGAAGATACAATTTGATTGAAAGACAGGATGAAAAATTAGATATGATACCCATCTCAATAACGCGAATTGAATTCGTCTCAGCTCAGTAACTAATTTGCCAAATGTCTGATTGATTATTGACTAGTTAACGAAACGGACTTTTTAGTTTTATAGTTTGGTTGGTACTTGGTTGTTTATATAGTGAGCACTTCGTATAAAACGATTTATGTAGCTAGTTGACTGGCAAACAGTTCAATTTGTAATCTGGTTTGGCCCTAGGGAGGATCACCTGTTTCAACATCCGACATTGCGTCTTATAAAAATCTGCATGAAATCTGGAAGTAGTATGTCACTCAGGCCTCTTATAACTTAGTGTCATTGGCTTTTGCATTTTAGCTAGCCTTACTATGCATTTGCTCTTGTCTTAGCAAGTTATTTGTGATGAGTTCAGGTGATATAGTTGCTTCTGTTCATCTTATTATGACCGTTTTCTGAAAAATGTGAACCTTAAGAAAATGTATGCATCTCTGAAAAGATTCAAGAATGTCGCTCTTGTCTTAGAAAGTTAATTGTGATGAGTTCTGGTGATATAGTGCATATGTTCATCTTATTATGGTCATCTTCTGGGAATTGTTAAGCTTGAGAAAATGTGTCCATGTTTGAAAAGAGTCAAGACCTTCAGTTTGCATTTTGATATTGTCGCCCCGGTTATCAATCTTTTAATTGGGCTGAAGAAAAAGCATGTTCACAAGATTTTTGGAAATGTATTAGTATAATTGTAATAGGCTTTATAGTAGGATTTAAAGACAGAATGAGTTTGGATTGGTTGGTGCACAGTTCCAACCTAACTGAATTGGTTGTTTCCCAGGTGTTGTCAAATCTCAGAGATCAATATGGCGACTGAGAACAATTACAGATTTCTTCCGATCTATTGTTAGCTTCATCAGTATCTTCTTTGCAACAATGTTTTCGGTAATCTTGCATCTCCTGTGCTTTAGTTTCCTATTCATGCGTGCACCATATACCCATTTCCTTATAATTTTGCAGATGGAGAAGAGTGATGCATACAAGAAATCTGGGGCCGGCAAGAAATGGGATGGTGGTGGCCCAGGAGGCCCTGGGAGTGGCCCATATGGTGGTGGCCCACGTGGACCCCCTCGTGGGATGAATAATGTTAGAGGGATTGATCACAGTAAGTTTCCGCTAGACTATTTTTTGATTTATCGTCTTGCATGCTTACTCTACCCTTTGCCTCCTTTCAGCCTCTCATCTTCGAATTTCTTTTGTGTCTCCACAGACTCTCTCCCTGCATGCGGCTCTTGCTGTGGTTAATGAGGTACCTGTCATTTTATGGGTGTCACTCTCCTGCGATCCGTAACCAACTTGTGAATTGTAACAACAGACTTTATTCGGCGACTCAGTCCCCGAACTTGTTATACTGAGTTTCATTTACTTACTTGGATGTACTACGTGTATAAGTTGAAACGTTTATGTCTATATTCAGATGACACATTCGTGTTTTGTGTATACTTCAACTGAGCTTTGCTAATATGCTTTCTTATATGTAATTTAGAGGCACAAAACTTGTGAAATGAGTGACAACTTCTCAATATCTGATTCAATGCAAAATTAGTGTACTGGAAAATTCAGAAGACATGCCAAAAAATTTAACTGGAAAACTGAATCAGGAACCTCGTCTCATCTAATAAATCCCTCACAGGAGATTATAAACTATAGTACCAGTTCAAATCGTTCGATTGTTGCTTTCAAACTTTAAGGAAAGACCAAGATACTACTACCAAAACTTAAAATAGTTCTGAGCGGAGTCCGGATTTTAAGTTTGCGGTCAAATTATATATATGAAATTATTTCCTATGACCTATGGGTGAGGGACGAAATATAAAATTATCAAAAATGATACACACATACTATAATTTCTTTTTCTTCAAATGTTATGGTTGGCTTCAATAATTTTCGTGTCAAGAAATTCGAACTGGAGGGGGTTCGATGTCAGGAGGGGATACATGGAGTTTCTTGTGGGACTCGAAGCTTCCGGGGAAAGTAAAGATCTATGTTTGGAGGCTTTTGAAAGGAGCGATGCCTACGATGCAACAATTTATGTGGCGTAAGGTGGTTAATGTGCCAATTTGCCCGGTGTGCCTAACATGAGGAAGAATCAATGTTGCACCGACTTAAGGAATTCTCTTTTTCGCGACAAGTGTGGGCGCTAAGTAATATACCGTTTATACATTGGGGTTTACCTGTTGATACTGTCGAAGAATGGGTGAGGAAAATGTATGCGGACTTAGCTAAGGAGACGTGGGAGTTTGCGGCTACTTTACTATGGGGCTTGTGGTATAATAGAAATCAGGTTGTGCACGAGGATAATCCAAATTCGGCTTTGGATTTGGTAGATTTTGTTAGGAGATTTCTGGCGCAACGTAAAGAGATTCTTCTGCAACATTTGGCCAAGACTCCTGGGCGACGGGGGGACGAGATGGGAACAACAAATGGGGATGCGCATAGTGAGGTGGATACATGGGTGGAGTCGATTTCTGGACATGGGGCGGCACCTACTGTTTTGCCGGAGGAAGGACTGGTTCGTATTAATGTGGATGCGGCATTTTCTGAAGATGGTTTACGTGTGGGTATTGGTTTTGGAGTGTGGATGCATGATGGATTGTTTGCTCGGCGGAAGGAAGTTGTGGATCATCCCTTGGCTCCACAAAGTGCAGAAGCTTATGCCATCCGGGCGGCGGTTCATTGGGCGGTCTTGCAAGGGTGGGATCAAATCCAGATGTTTACGGATTGCCTTTCGATAGTTAATTCTTTTAATAGCTTAGACTTTGATTTCTCCGTTGTTGGACCTATTCTGACAGACATTAAGATGTTAGCTAGTTCTTTCATGTTTTTTAGTTTAGATTTTGTGCCGCGTGGCGAAAACTTGCTAGCCCATAAACTAGCTCGTCGTGCGGTTCGGTAGGGAGTCTTTCTTGATTCTTGTACGGTTTTTTGACTCATTTGGTGATATGAATACCTTAGATTTGTTGCTTTAAAAAAAAAATGTTATGGTTGGCGAATTTTCCATTATGGCCCATTCCGTCTCCACCCTGCTTCCAGATTCCATATAGAACCACATGAATACACATTACATCATTTTCACGTTTGTTCTTCATAACCACGAGATTCGTACGAAGCAAAGCTAATTACCAATTCGGAAGATTTATTTCTCAAGATGGAATGCCGATTACATGGAAATAACTTGGAAATCCCTCAGTGTTATAAATATTGTGCTTTTCTAAGTATTTCATTGTTGATAATGCTTAATGATTTCCATGTTAGATGTTATATTTTCTTTTGATTTATACCTTGGTGCATATTACCGTTTGGCTACTAAAAAATGCAAAGAGTAATGACGGATGAGAAATTAACAACATTGCCCAAAAATTCGTATTATCATGGCGAGTTATATAATTTAGTGTTCTGGGCTCTATTTGTTTTCTTTTCCATAGAATTCAGCCTTTTCTCTATTTTCAGCAAAACCCCATGTAAGTTTTTCCATCTTGTTTATGATCTTGTATGAAATTCTTGCATTACATTAAAGCTTTTTTGTGATCAGTGAATTTGCAGAGAGTCACAACTTCAGGACTCAAAATCTTGATGAGCAATGAGGAAACAGGCAATACACCGCAAACACCGAGTAAGCTTTGCATAAAGATTGACTTTTGTTTTGGTATATATACCCGAAAAGGCCAAAATAAACATGTTTTGGTCATCTATTCGTATTTCTGGCAGTAACTAAGATATCGTGTTGGATTAACGGCAGATAACCAGTTTGAGATGAAGAAGTACATTTATAATCTTAGCAACTCAAGATCTGATGTGTACAAAATGCGGGGAGATATCAGAATTGACAGCAAGTCAAGTACAATTTTCGTTGATTCACAGGACACAAGATCTTGGACTGTAAGACCTTATGCTCGAAAAATTGATAACTTTAAGGTAGAGTGTGTTAGGGAGTGGAAAATTCAGGCATCACCGAACCTTAAACATTTCCCTCATTGTCAAAAGCAATCAACTGTTCCGGCTATCTTGTTTGATGGATCGGTAGCTATTAACTATTTCCATGCATTTGCCGATGTGTTATTTCCTCTCTACGTGACAAGTATGGACTTCAATAGAACAATAGTCGTTCTTATATCCAGATCCCAACGTTCGTGGTTAACCAAGTTCAGATCAATCTTTGAAAAACTCACCCAATACGATGTCGTAAATATTGACAAGGAGACTAAAGTGCTTTGCTTCTCGAACGTGATTGTTGGCCTTAGAGCTGATAAGAATCTTGAAATTGATCCCCTCATAGCTCCAAATCACTCAATTAGAGATTTCAGAAAGTTGCTTCGCAACATATATTCGTTGAGAAGAGAAACCATAGATGATTGTTACAAGAGACGGCCTCGGGTACTTATAGTTTCTAGAAAACATAGTAGGCGATTAAGAAACGGGGAAGAATTGGTCAACATGGTTAGAAAAATGGGAGCTGATGTTGCTTTGCAAGAAATGGAGCCAAGTGTTGTAGCCACTGCGCAATTTGTGAATTCTTTCGACGTGATGATTGGAGTTCATGGTGCTGGGCTTACCAACATGATCTTTCTGCCAGATGATGCAGTTTTTGTACAAATCATACCTTTTGGTGTAGATAAAGATGCATACGGTTTTTTTGCAGAACCTTCAGGAGGAATGAAGTTGAGGTACTTGGAATACAAGGTGAGTCTAAATGAAAGCTCTTTGTTAGGAAAGTATCCTCCTAACAGTGAAGTTTATACGAATCCTGATGGAATTCTAATAAGCAAGGGGTTGTTGCTTTTTCATTCGATATATTTTGACCATCAAGATGTGACTCTTGATTTGGATCGTTTTAGGCCAACACTTGCAAGTGCAATGAAGCATGTTCTTCCTTAATTGAATTTTGTACGATTTGAGATCTATAATTCAGTTAGGAAAAGGTATTAATTAATGTTCTCCCTTTTATGTAAGATGAAACTTGTTCTTTACTTTGAGATGGTTCTACATGTATAACGGAATGTACAACTTCACATTTGACCTAACAATTCTGTGGTTTCGGTGATACTATTGCTCGTCTAAGTGCTTAATTACAACTCAAGTTTATGTGGATTAATTACAAGACTTTACAACACAACAACGTTTGATAATTAATCTAAGTGTGTTTGGGCTTACCATGAAACTAGAATTTGGGGAAAGAAGAAGCATTAAGAATTTCTCATGAAGGTTACTTGCGCAGTTGCGCCACGGACCGTGCGGAGATCTAGTGCGGTTCCATCAACTATGATCAATTAATTTATTTTTTTGGAAAAACTTTACAAGGTCACGGGGAAAATCGTTTTTAGGAGACCGATTTATTGATAAGAAAAACATTGATGTTTTTAAACAAAACGTCTATTTTTTTTTAACACAATGAATGAAATTTTAGTTTATGCTAAACATCCTAAATGCACAATAGTAATAATGTTTGTTCGTGTTTTTCATCTTATTTGTAGACAGATCTATCTGGAGACTTACTCAATTTCTTTTAACATATTAATTTTATTTTACACGTATAACATGCACACGTATATAATACTAGCAATAGTAATAATGTAATATGTTATTAGTATGAGTAAGTCTCCAGAGAGACGGTCTCTAGATAATTTATCTAGAAACAGACTTATATTGTCAAGAAAATTATTGATGTTATTAATCAAAACACCTATATTATCAACATTTGTGTTTTTTCATATTACAACAAGACTTATTTCATTAGCACCATATACGTTTTGATTAATAACATGTATGATTTTATTGGTAACATAAAACGTATTTAGATAAGTTATCTAGAGACCTTATTTCATGATACTTTGTGTATTAGTATTACCATCACAATTTTGCAAAAAAAATAAAAATAAAAATAAAACTTTCTAGAAATTGCAGCGTTGAACTTATTACCCAATTGCCATGTTGAACTTTTGACTATCACCTCTACAAATGATAACTACATTTTCTTTTTCCTAGTAACAAAATGACACCGATCTACCTAGTTTCTGGACAAGTTAATATTATATACTTTCTTTTAAAAGTCTACGATATTATATTACTTAAAAAATTACTACAACGTGTACCATGGTCACTTCTAGGAAATTCAAACCTAACCCGGTTAGCTAGGAACAATCCATGTAACATCCTTCATACAAAACCAAGAACATAATCCAATAAACAATTTGTTACTATTACTATATTATTGAGGCTGCTTGTAAAGTTGTAGTATTGTCTACGTAATAGTGGACCAGGTTGGCACATTCGACTTCTTCAAAACCCCATCATGTACTTTATATTATATATACCTAGTATTAGTAGCCACGTTTGATTATTCAATACGCATGAAACATTTTACTCGTTAATTTCAATTTAGACTATCACTTCTTGTCACGGTCAACATTTCAACCACCCTCATCCAATTTCTTCTTCTCCCCTATAAAATCAACAGGATTCATTTCTCCATTGTCAAACAACTTCTATCCAAACATTAATTCATCTTTCCAAAACCATATTACAAACGTTAATTACAATTTACAAAACCTTGACTTAATTGCAGTGCCTCCTTTGATTACAGTTTGCAAATCTAGCTACACAAAGGTATGTCGATGTCGATTCCAATTTCAAGTTCGACGGTTGTTAGCCGCAGACCGCTCCATTTGAGTTCTCTTCAAGCCTTGTCATGGAATCCTGTATCAAAGTTCGGCTTCTCCAAGCGTAAGGACCAACTCACCCTCCGCGGAAACAAAAGCCGGTCTTTAGTCGTTTACGCTAATGTTATTCCTGGTCCATTGCCTTCTCTACCACCACCATCAGGCGGTTCAAGGTAAGCGAAAACTCACAGACCCCGAGAAATTACCAACACTTGAACATTCAAACAATGTGATTCTTATTGATGTTTTTACTTTGACTAAAATCTTGCAGCACGAGTTGGATTTTGGCAGTGGTGGTATCTGTTATATTACCTTTTTTCTCACATAAATGGGGTCCTTTGTGGGTGCTTAAAAGTAAGTATATATTTCGCGATGTTACTTTATTGATATGTCACTTTTCACAAATGATGTTCATTCTTTATCATTTCAATCTAATATATCAAAAACTAATTTTCGTAAACTTAAATTTAAATGTGTAGATAGGATTGATAACACGGTACAAATGGTCGAAGACATAGTAGAGACGGTGGAGAAGGTAGCCGGGGAAGTAGACAAGATTGCAGAAGACATCGGTGATGATCTCCCCGCAGGAAAATTGAAAGACATGATGAAATTAGTCGAACATATGGCCGAAGAAACAGCTAAAACTGCAGATGCCCTAGACAACATTATCGACCAGGTAAAACTAACTAATCAAGTTTCTCAATTCACACAATTTGATCAATGAAACTGCGTTTAACAATGTTAGCGATAACGTGTAAGAATATTCAGAACATATCAAGTTGATCATGTGCAAATTAAATGTAGAAAAATGATAATAACTAGCTATACATCTTTGACTATAGATTATAAGTATTTTGTAACAGTTTTAAAGTATAGCAGTAAATTAAACTCTAATTCGAATAATTTTCTACTCACACAAAAGCTCAAATTTCGCTATAATACTTCCGGATTTTTGAGATTACTAATATGTTACGCCAATATGTTTATGCAGGCTCAAGAAGCTGAAGATCAAGTGGAATGCATTGTGGAATCCGTTGTTACTTCAAAGCAAGATCAACCAATTGTGGAATCCGTTGTTACTTCAAAAAAAGATCAATCAATTGTGGAATCTGTTGTTTCTTCAGAAAAAGATCAACTAATTGTGGAATCCGTGGTTACTTCAGAAAAAGATTAACTAATTGTGGAATCCGTTGTTAAGAAAGATCAACAAAAAGATCATGAGGATTAAATTAGGTAGACATGCACTATATATTAATTATTCTTGTTTAGATATACTTTGTACAAGCAAGAGTACAAGACCAATAATATTCATGGTCAAATATCATTTGTATAGAGATTCTTTTATTCATTTGAATTCTCCAATAATCTCATTGCACTCTCTTTTCACGGTATATTTTATTTTTTATTAACAATAAATAGAAAGGGAATGACATAATAAATTAATCAAGACAATAAGATAATCAAACTTATGTGTAAACAACGTTGGTTGTAATTTTGGTGGGTAGTCCTTCATCCAATACAATATCATTAAGTATTTTTATGGTAATTGTATACAAGGTAAAATACGACTCATCATATGATTTTAAAGGGGCAGGATCCAACCGAACCCATACAGGATGATAATATATATTTTATATTGGACCATCTACCCATACACGGCCCATTAATTAGTAACTGATACATGTTTTAAAAAGAATTGTATCCTCAAACGCGAACCAAAATAAATTACAAAAGTGTATAACACAATAACATAGTAGGTTTCCAACAACTCCAAAAAAAATTATTATTTTACATGTGAATTGTTTGGGGTGTTTTCGAAGATTGTAGGTTTACAGGGACCAGATTTCTAATGTTTCAGAAACACAGGGAATTGTTTGCAAATTGGAATTCTAGTTTGTTTTGTTTCCTAACCGAATTTGGAGAGAAAACGTAATAGACTAGGATTAGTGGAAGAATGCTTCTTGCGTGAGCCATCAGATCAAATTGGCAGTTAGTGATCGTGCGGCTGTGATCTCTTCTGGAGGTTTAAGGAGAGCTCTGTTTCTCTTATAAAAGAAACAGAAGCAGACAGAAGAACGGCATGAAAAAGAAGAGAAGAACGAGCTGATTAATCTTCGATTTCTTGTGTTTACTTTGTGATTAAGAGTGGTAGATTGAGCAGTAGTTGTGAGGGTTGTGTGGTAGAATTCAGGGCGTAATTCTGGGTCAATCTGTCTGTAACTAGGCTTGTATTGAGGAAGGTTGTGGAGTAATAAAATTCGTTGATTCTCCGTGGACGTAGATTGGATTTATTCAATCGAACCACGTTATATTGTGCTTGTGTTTATTACTTTGATTGGTGATTGTGTTTGTCAAGTAGTTGATTGGTTTTATTGCGATCTTGACATTACAAATATAATTTCACATGTTATGCTAGTTCTTTTTGGCGCCCACACCTCCATCATATCCCAACCTCCCACACACACAAAAATATATACTCCCTCCGTCTCAAAACTAATGTCACATTTTGACTTTTTGTAGTCAATATTTTTCAACTTTGACTCCGATTTAATTTTAAACCGTTAATGTAAAATGTTCAATTAAATTATATAATAAAACTTTATAAGGTTGTATGAGTTTCTTGTTAGAGATCGATTGTAGCTACATTAGTTTACAATTTTAAGTATTTAAGTGGTTTGCATGAAAATATGGAAACGTTTTTCATATTAAAGGGTTTATTAACATTGCCAGAAACTTGAGCGCTTGTAATATACTACTCTAGTAGTATGAATAACAACAATTGGAAAGTATGATGTTAATAGAAGAATAGTTACCATGCCGTAAATTAGGATTAGGGATTCACTTTTTACTTTTCACATTTTTTCGATATATTTAGTATTTATCGAACCGTTACCAAAATTTTCGATATGAAAATCAAACTGAAATATAAATTCGGTTTGGGTCTTCAATTTATATTTTTTATTATTTCGATTTTTGGTACGGTTCAGTGTTCCGTTACGAAATGAACACCCACATTTAGAGATCCAAATTGTTAATTTAAAAATGAGAAGTCTTCTTCGATAATCCAGTGGACCAGGTTGGCATATTATTCGACTGCTTCAAATCAAAACTCATGTGCAAGATTCATACTTTGGCCTTGTGCTTGATTATTGAAGTACTTACAAATAAAACAACCTCGTTTAAGATGAGCTGTACAAACATTTTAAATTTCTATTACTCACTCCGTCCCGCAGAACTTTATACATTTGTCATTTTTAGCCGTCCCACAGAACTTCATACATTATCAAAAAAGGAAGCTACCTCACACCCAACAAATAATAAACAATATCAACTTTACACTTAAATTATAATTTTTGCCACTAAAAGTACACTTTTTCCCACCTTTTTTATATTCTATCATTACTTAACTTTTCGCATAAAACTGCATGCTAACCTTAATGTATGAAATTCTCCGGGACGGAGGGAGTAGTAGTTTGTAGTTTAGTCAACAATTCAACTACCATTCTCATCCATTTCTTGCTCCTACTATAAATTACTCCAACGTTTCATTAATTCTCCACTCTATCTACTCAAACATCCTTCGAAAGCCATCTTACATAGGTCCAGAAAACTTGCATCCCCACAAATCCTCAATATTTTCAAACATCCTTAGATAGAGGAACATTTGAAAGTTATGTCTTCGATTTCGAGTTCTCTCATTGTTACTCACAAGATTGGTGCCCAGTATGTTACTAAGCCGCTCTACTCGAATTCTCATCAAACTAATTTGCCATGGAGTCCGATCTTAAAGTTTAGTACCTCAAAGACTAGGAACCAAATTAGTTTCCACGGCAACAAAAGGTATATACTATATAGTGTTCAGTTTTAACTATGAGTACTACAAACAAAGACACAAAGTTGATCGTATATATAGTATACGCTAATTCTTGTCCTTTTTCTCTTATACCTTTTGTTTCGTCTGTAGGAATTCGCTAGTGGTTTACGCGGAAGGTGCACCAGGGCCGGCTCCATTGCCTTCAGGATCGCCAGCTTCAGGCTCATCGTAAGTGAAGCTACTTTTCCACGAATACGTACATTTCTAGTCAAATATTTATTGTTTAATTAACAAACTGAATTTGCTACGTTGCAGTAAGAATTGGATATTTGGAATTTTGGTATCATTTATACTACCATTTTTCACTCACAAATTGGGTCCAATATCAATACTTAAGAGTAAGCATTTCAATCATAATTGTTCCTTTTCTAAAGATCTACAGTAGTTATACGATCGATAAGTTAATACTAATATTCGTAAAATGACAAATGTGCAGATAGGATAATGGGGGCAATACAAATGGTGGAAGACATAACGGAGACGGTGGAGAAGGTGGCGGAAGAAGTCGACAAGATCGCAGAAAACATTGCTCATGATCTTCCCGAAGGAAATCTTAAACATCTAGCTGAAGTCGTTGAAGATCTTGCTGAGAAAACTGCCAAGGCTGCGGATACCCTTGACAACGTTATCGACAAGGTATACACACTTTCATTTCGATTTATAACAAGATAAAAACTTGCGTTAGACGATAAGCTAGATATATACAAAATGTTAGATAATGGGTTAGGTAGTCGTTCATGGCTGCTTCTTTTGCACCAAAACCTTTCTAATTCATCAATTTGAGCATATTGACTAACTGCGGTATACGTTTTTTCTTAATTTTTATTATCGTAGTTTTAAAAAATCATGAGCTAAGACTGGTTGTATATATAATAATTATAACTTGTGATGTTAATGAGACTAAATTGAGGTTTGTAAGTTACGCTGACATGGATTGGTACGAACATTCAAAATAAAATTTCATTAATTAGTATGGATAGATTAAAATATAACATCAAGTTGATCATGTGATATCTTAGAAAACGACGACATTGTGCAAGTCTATTATATTTAAATTTCACAGTCCGCGCGATTTATATTTATATATATTATATTGTGAAGAAATGCCCGGTTGTTAGAACTTCAAATGCTCGTGATTCCATGCCATAATTCGTACCTAACTTATAATTCGGGTCAATTTGAAGCGGATAATAATAATAATGCTAATTATATGCGAATTTAAATTATATATGCAGGTTCAGGCAGCAGAAGAGCAAGTGGAATGCATAGTCGAATCCACCGTTACCAATAAAAGTTCGAAGAAAGACGCAAAGGATATCAGTGACAAATAGATTCGATCGGTGGAGATTAATCATTTTTTATTTCATAAAAAAATTTCGATATAACTTTAGTTAGAGAAGGATCAACATCATATTCCTACCAACAAACATCACATAATTTTTATATACCTGCATTGTGGAACATGTGTTATTTTAGTTAAATATATACATAATAATATTTGTAGTTAAAAATGTAATGTTGATTGAGATGGTAAAATCTGTTCAAAGTTTATTTAATACTATCATGTGCTATATTGTAAATAAATCCTCCAGCGTTGTCACGACCTCTTGTACAATTTGTACAACACGAGCTAAATTCAGAGTATTTGTGAAAGTCAGGCTTCGATGGATGCCATGAAATAGACCAACTTTGTTCTAACTTCTAGGAATACTTTTTTACTCAACTAACTATTCCTCCGCCCTGAGTGATTATTTCCTATTTAACCTTGTTCATCTTAATTCGGAACGGAGTAAGTATTTAATAAAGAATAATAATGTTTATAGTTGAAGTGAAATTTCAGTTCTAACTAGTGGTTCCCTAACAAAAGTTGGATAATTACTTGCTTAAGAAGACAGTGACAGTATATATATAAATCTGAATTTAATTCATGTGCATGGTTCATGTCTTCGATGGAAGTGTAACAAATATAAAATGACCGCGTTACAGTTTAGTAGTTTACTCACGCCTATTTGGGTTCGTCCACATGTTTCATGTCTTTGATGGATATGTTGTCCAAAATGTAACGAATACAGATTGGCCGTGTTACAATCAAACTATAGTCTATACTCGTATTATAAGATCTTTCTTCTATAGGATAAGTTTATTATAAGCTGATGTGAAAATTGACGCTACTTGTATTATTAAAAATAGCTGGGGTGACTTCATTTTTTGAGTGAAGTTGTTGAAGTCGCCTTACCAATCTATAAACAAATGCTACAAGTTCTAGTACTGTTGTACGCAAATTTTGAATAATAAAACTTCTAAGACAATATTATTTCTAATTAGCTGTCATCATTTATTTGATATCACTTCAAGATAGATGCTAATCTTGATATGATCACGATGCTAATCATACATGATGCTAGGTTTTTTTTTTTCCTTCAAACTATTAATCTTCATATCACCAATAGAATCAAAAAACGTACAAGAAGAAAGAACGAAACAAATCTCCCTACCGAACCACACAACGAGCTAGTTTATGAGCTAGCAAATTTGCATCACGCGGAATAAACTCTAAACTAAAGAAAGTAAAAGAATGAACTAAGGCCTTAATGTCTGCCAACACAGGACCAACTACTGAAAAATCAAAGTCTAAAGAATTAAAAGAATTAACAATTGAAAGACAATCCAAGAACATATGGACCCGCTCCCACACTTGCAAAATCGCCCAATGGATTGCCGCACGAATAGCATAAGCCTTAGCACTTTGTGGAGCTAACGGTTGCTCAAAAACTTCCCGACGTCTAGCAAACAAACCATCATGCATCCACACCCCGAATCCAATCCCAACACGTGAACCATCTTCCGAAAATGCCGCATCGACATTGATCCGCACCATTCCCTCTTCCGGCAACACTGTAGTCGATTCCATCTCCTCCCCTAGTTGAGCATTATCCCCAACAGCTGCAGCAGTACCTGAGCAGCCCTCCCCATGTGCAGGCACATCAATTCGACCAACAGAACGCTTGCTGGCCGACTTCTTGAGAATATCATTCCTCTGCGCAACAAAACGGCATACAAACTCCACCAATTCCAAAGTAGAATTTGGATTATCCTCGTGAACAACTTGATTACTATTATACCACATCCCCCACAACATCGTCATCGCCAACTCCCACTCTTTCCGACCCAGATCAGCGTAAAGCTTCCTCACCCATTCATCAACAGAATTAACGGGTAGGCCCCAATGGACAAACGCTATATTACTCAACGCCCACACTTGTCGAGAAAAGTTGCACTCCTTAAGTCGATGCAACATGGATTCTTCGCCAACTTGACATACCGGACAGATTGATATATACATTTACCACCTTTTCTGCCGCTTAAGTTGTTGCATCGTAGGAACCGCCTCCTTAATTAGACGCACACGCAAATTTTCACCTTCCCCGGTAACTAGAAGAGGAACACCCGCCTAATCTTCCCTCCTGCTGTTGTTTTATAAAGCGATGAGCCATGTAATACCCATCGCGTACCGTGTAAAATCCTTTAGGCGTCGAGTGCCACACCAGCCTATCCGACATCACATTCTCGGACAATGGAATTCTCAAAATCAACTGTGCATCCCCCTCCAAGCAATACACATTTACTAGCTCAACATCCCACCATCGATCTGTTGTGATGAAATCCGCAACCATCATCTCATCTGGGACGTCACTGCTGCGTCTAACACAATGTAGAAAATTTTCTCACGGTACCCATCTATCTTTCCAGAACACTCCCCCGAGGATAGTACTTCGCTTTCATAAGACGAGAAAGAAGTGTATCTGGTTGAGTAAGTAATCTCCAAACCTATTTTGCTAGCAAAGCCAAATTAAATGCATTCAAGTTACACGATGCTAATCATACACACAAGAAAACAGACACTCATAATGAAACATGCACGCGAAAATTCCAATAGTATATATGTAACGACCCGGACCACTAGTGGACCGACCCTTTAAATTTGGCCATTCAGACTAACATGTCCTTTCCTCAAGACTTTGTCCTCACTCGTGCGCGAACCCGGAGACTTTCCAGTTGGTCACCCATCCTAAGATTATTCCAGAGCAAGCACGCTTAACCCTGGAGTTCTTATAGGTGGATTCCCGAAAAGAAAGGTGCACCTTGTTGGTATGAGTAGCGTTCTCAATCCCTTTAAGCTCTTTGGACTTGACTTGAAACTTGGGGGCGGTACATTCACCCCCCTTGAATTGTGCGACGTCCCCGCCGCACCATGGTCCGACAACCGTCCACCCCTTATGGGTTTTGGGTTAGCACAGCTCTAATACCATTTGTAATGGCCCGGACCATTAATGGGCGAGCTAGACCTTTTGGCCATGATTCTTCAAGACCTCTCCAAGTGATATCTTTTGTACATTTATTCTTTCCTCACTTATTTCGTCTGTGACGGAGAGACTTCCCAGTTGGTCACTCATCATAAGATTGTTCCAGAGCAAGCACGCTTAACCCTGGAGTTCTTATAGGTGGATTCTCGAAAAGAAAAGTGCACCTTGTTGGTATGAGTAGCGTTCTCAATCTCTTTAAACTTTTTGGACTTGACTTGAAACTTTGTGGCGGTACAATATAATAAGGGAAAATTACATACCTTACACTTTCAATATGCATCCGAATCGTATTGGTTCCTGAAAGTTGATCATTTACAAATTTGTCCAAAGTTTACTGATTCAAAATTTTCTAGTTACATCCACACTTAAAATTCAACTTTTTTCACCAATTGAAGTGTATATGTTAGTTAAGGAAGAAGTACCTTCCCTGGAAGCTCTACAATTCCATGGAAGCTTTTTTCTTCTCCTTTTAAAACTTCTTTTAGATATTACTTTGGGTATATTTTAAAAAATAAGTTTTATTAGGGTTTATTTTATTTTTACAATTATATTTGAAGCTATTTTGAAATTTAGATACGCTACTATAAATTATTCTATGGTAAATTTATAAAATACAAAATATTTGAATAAAATGTGCAAATAAATCCTGTAATTGCAATTGAACCCGATTTTTTTTTCTATTTAATTTGATCAACTCAAAAATGAGTATTTGCGTTTATCAGCACTGGTTTGATGAAATCTGTAATTGGACCTTTGGAGGATGATATAATATAGTCAGAGCAAATTTCTTGAAGACACAGCTTATTGGCATTAATAAATCGACATAGTTGAGCAACTTGCATAATTTTAGTCATAAACTTTAACAACTCCAAATTGAACTGCAGTATTTTCATCAATAACAGTTCAAAAACAAAAGTAAATTCTAAACCATATGAAGTTAAACAGCTGGATAAGTATTGTTAACAGATACAACACCAAAATACAATGTGAACAAATGTGTACATAGTAGTCAAGCAAGAATTCATAAGGTAACAAGTTGTTCCAGTTACATCCTATTACCACAGAACAGAACTCAATTGTAATCACTAATTAATGATTGTACCACCAGTGAGCTACCATGTAGGGTGCCCTTAGTCAAATAGTTCATAATGTTATCAGGAACTGTAGAATCGGAATCGGAAGGATTTTTCTTCAAGATCAGATGTTTCATTTGGGGAAATGGTGATGTATTTTGCTCCAAGAGGTCAGGATCCATTGCAAGAACCTTCAAAAATAGAAAACAGGTAAAGATCAATACAGATGGAAAATAAGAATGCTGTGTGTCAACATTATTTCACTCTATTGGTGGTATAGATAAGTATTGAGCAGAGTACCTCAATTGTTTCCATGGTTAAGGTAACAAACTTTGCATTCCCAAGTTGTCGCAACATCCTGGTCAAATTCCAGGGCATCTTCTTCGCGATACCATCGGTGAATGGGGCTTGAAGAACAGCATGTTGATGGAAGTAGACCTCCTCCAAACATGGTAAATCAATCACAGGACATACCAACGAAATATACCCCTCATACCTGAGTGAAGT
The DNA here is from genome assembly GCA_026545765.1 of Plantago major. Classification (NCBI taxonomy): domain Eukaryota; kingdom Viridiplantae; phylum Streptophyta; class Magnoliopsida; order Lamiales; family Plantaginaceae; genus Plantago; species Plantago major. The sequence goes on along the minus strand of CM048839.1, from coordinate 1,139,047 downwards.
CAACATTGGAGCCGAAATTTGTCGTATCTTTTTTTCACACGTAGAAAACATTGCCGTAAACGATATCTCCAGGATCTTAAGCTTGGAGCCAGAAATGATTAAGTCATCAACTTCACAGCGGTGAAGAGTCAACTGCTCTAAATTTGGCAAACCGGAGAAGGGCTCTTTTGAAAAACTGTAGAGATCATCATCTCTGAATTGGAAACATTCAAGCTGTAATGTGGTGAGATTTGGCAGTATAAATGGGTTTGGTACAACAAGGCTATTTTTGTACTGCTTTAGCTTCAGAATCTTGAGTGATTTAGAAGCAATAAATTCACCAGAAAATTTAACAGGTGTGGGACGGCAAAGTACATCAAGATCAATCTCTTGAGCACCATGACTGACGGCATACTCAACACACTGCTCAACAAATTTCGAATCCGTGGAGGTAAGATCACTACGCAATCGAAATTCGCCAACACAGGAACTGCCATCACGTTGAGCGAGGTACTGAATCACGAAAAGGATGAACTGGGGCATGAATCCATCAACATCCCAAGAATTCCAAATATTCACACGACTAAGATCGGCAAGGTTTCTGAAACTGAAGTTGAGATCAGGTAAAGAAGACCAAGAGGTTTTCCATCCTTTCGAAAGAACAGATGTCTGAACGGCATGTTTGAGGTGAAGGAATGAGAGGATCTGTTCAAGAATGCACTCAGGTAATTGGCTAATTCTATCTCCTTTTTCTTCCATTACACAGTTGGATAACTCTCTCTTACTTTTGATTCTCTTCATTAAACCTATCTCATTAGCTTAGTTATTGGGTGCAAGTTCTTTTGTAGGGATAATCCAATCTGAGTTGAATATTATTTCCTTGACTTTTGACATGACTATTGGAGAAAGACTGAATCACTGAAAGCAATCTCATCCATTTCTCAAACCCCACTTGCCAACATGTCAGACAACTTCAGCTAATCAACCAGGCTGTCATAGCCTTTACTATTGCAAATTGCTACTAGTAAGTGGCAAGTACTGTACAAGTAGAAACAACCATCAGTCTTTTGAACCTTACATGTAATTTTCAAGCATTGTACGTACCGTTATCTTAGCGTAACCAAAGCATACGAAGAAGGACCAGATACTCATACACAAAGATGGCCCTTATTATTGCAAATTGGCACTAGCAAGTAGCAAGTACTGAACAAGTAGCAACAACCATCAGTTTTTGAACCTTACATGTATGATCAAGCATCGAACCGACAATTATGATCTTAGCATAACCGAAGAATACGAAGAAGAACCAGATACTCGTACACAAAGATGACCCTTATTATTGCAAATTGCCACTAGCAAGTAGCAAGTACTGTACAAGTAGCACACCCATTAGTCTTTTTAACCTTACATGTTATTATGGCATCGAACGGACCGTTATCTTAGCATAAACGAAGCAGACGAAGAAGAACCAGATACGCTTATTATTGCAAATTGCTACTAGGAAGTATAGCAAGTACTGTACAAGTAGCAACAACCATGAGTCTTCTGAACCTTACATGTAATTGTCAAGCATCGAACGGACCATTATGATCTTAGCATAACCGAAGCATACGAAGAAGAACCAGATACTCTTACACAGAGATGAGATGGATATCAACCCAAAGAATATACTCATGCAAGTAGTCAAGTAGCAAAACAGAAGTTAAGAAGGAAGTTTATCTACAACTGAAAAGGGCTAGACAACAAGAAATAAGGTTCTCTAATGACAATAAATGGTGATGTTAACTGGTGCATTGACAGATGACAGGTGATTATTATCTAGGCCCTCCACACCCCCACTATCCAAAGCAATTATCCACACACACAGAAGAAGTAGATATCTAGATAGAATAGACAAAGAAACATTACCAAGCAAACATGGATAAACCACCCAATAATTCCCCACCATATATCCTCCGATCCACATGCCTCTATTAACCTAAATCCGAACAAAATCAGGTCACAAAATCAATGGAGGAGGAGAAGAAGAAGCTCACAGGCACAGTCAAATGGTTCAGCGGACAGAAAGGGTTCGGATTCGTCGCTCCGGACGAAGGAGGCGACGATCTGTTCGTGCATCAGACCGAGATCCAATCGGAAGGGTTCCGCACACTTCGCGAGGGGCAAAAGGTGGAATTCAAGGTGGATACTCGAGAGGATGGCCGGAGAAAGGCGGCGGAGGTCGTGATTCTGGCGAGAGCGACCAATCGGCGCGGCGGAAGGGGATTGGGGGAGGGAGTGGAGTGTTATAATTGCGGGAGAATTGGGCATCTGGCGAGAGAGTGTTACCGTGGGAGAGGTGGCGATGATGGTGGTGGTGGTGGTTATAGAGGTCGTGGTGGTGGTCGTGGTCGTGGGAGGGGTCGCGGTGGCGGAATGGGCGGCGGGAGAGGGTGTTATAATTGTGGAGAAGAAGGGCATTTTGCGAGGGAATGTCCGGTTCAGGAAGTTGAATGATGGTCCGGTTTATTTCTCTGATTTTGATTTTTACTCTCCTGTCAAATTGCTCTCCGGTCCTCTCTCTGTATCACTTTTCTCGTTATTGGAGTTTCATTTTTGACATAGAAGAAGTTTACCACACTTTTTTACTTTTTCCTTCTTTTTTGTTATGGGAAATGGATATAGTCTCACTGTCTCACTCATTTTGAATCTTCTTGTCTTGGAACTTTTAAAATTGACGATTATTGTTTACAACAGTGTCATAGTGTAACTGTTTTTTCCTTCTCAAATTCGTCCACAGAGTACTTATGTACTAGTCATTTTCACTTTTCATATAATAGTGCGTTTAATATGAGCGAGGTTATACAAAGTATATGCTATGCATGCATTAAGTATCTTGCAAATTGTTCATCATACAATTCTGTAGACCAAACTGATAACTTTACTCTAGTATAGAGAATTTGTCTTGAATTATACCATGACGTGCCAAGAAAGAAGAGTTACATATTTTATTCGAATGGTAGAGGAGAAGGGGTGCAAGTGTATATTTTGTAAAAGATGATATACTGTTATGGATAATTTGGATTAGTGAACGCCCATACTTATGGTGAAGGAGACGAGATGATTATGATTGAGTTTATCTCAACTAGCCCGCATGTTGTTTTGTGTTAGAATATGTTTAGGATTATATTGGTAATTAGAAGTATAGGTTGATTATGATTCTTTATTGATATCTAGCTATACACTCTTGTATATATATGAAATTGATTAATGAGAATCAGCAGGGGAAAATAATTCTTTCCTGGCATCAGAGCAATGTAAGTCTCCAACGAGCATTGGTCCGGCCTCTCCTCTTTTCTTTCTTCCGCCCTAAAATTTCTCGGATTTTTTTTCCCTCAATGCAATCAATCTGATTGCCCTTGCCATTCTCTCTTTCTTCTCTTTTCTTCCCTTTCTCCTTATCTCTCCAGCGCCTCCACGCGTGCTCCCCTTCCTCCTCCAGCCGCTGCCCCCCACGGGGACCCTAGCGTCGCCGCCTCTTCTTCGGCCTCCTACTTCGTTTACCTCCCAAGCCGCATCAACGGCTTCCACCGTTCCGGCTGCCTCTCTCAAGGCTCTTGCGCATCTCTTCTCCTCCACGCGGCTAGGCCGCTCTCTTCTCCGGTGGTCAATTCCTCCGGCCAGGTCTTCCTCCTTTGATTACGCAGCGGATTTCTATTCTTCTTATGCGGTTGAGCCTATTTCTTCTCCCGCAGCTGTACTGCTGCGTTTTCTCCACGCGCTGTCGTCTTCCTCGAGCAATTTGCTTTTTCTTCTTCTTTCTTCCCCGAACAGCAGCTGACTTCGAAAGCACGTTTGGAAAGGTTCATATACTTGGAATCCGATCTCCACCGTCCACAATGTAGATTCGTGTGTTAGCTACATGTGGTCAAATTCTCAGGGCGATCCAACGGCTGAGCTGGCGAGAAACGTCGTTTTCCTACGACTGCGCTGTGCAGTTTACTACATACGAAAACTGTTTCCTTTCTTCTTTCTTGGCTACAGCAATGGCACCCATAGTTGTCTCTGTGCCGCCTCCATGATTCCGCCCAACCTCTCTGGTCATCAACCTCTTCTGCTCAAGTTGTTGGATCTTCGTCAGCCTCTATGTGGTCTTATATCCTCTCTACCTATTCTGGATGTCTCTCTATATGTCTGCTCTGGGTGCTTAAGTTCTTTCTTCTTCCGTTGTCATCTCGTCTTCTTTGTCCCATCTCGTTCTTCTCCTCTCCTAACTTTCCCGTCTCGTGTGGCGCCTCTCCCAGATTATGTCGCCATGACTTCTGGTACCTCGCCTGAGGTTACGACCTCCTTCCACCTGACCTTTGCAGACTCGAGCACTTCAGTGGGGTTGGGTACCAAATTTGGATCCTCCTTGTCCATACCCGACTGCCCCTTGGTATCACCCACCGTCCGGTCCATCTCACCAAGCTGGTCTTATTGGACCTCACCCACAGCAAGCCCATACATTTTGCCTCGCCTGCTCTCCTACAACATCAACGTAGCACGTCATGGATGAAATCTGCCGATTCTTAACTATGAGTCGACTTTTCCCCAAAGGACTTCCACAAGTTCAGTTTGACGTTTTTGGGGACAATCTCAACGTTCATCAACCTCCCGTTTCGACTGGGGGGGGAGTGTTGGAATATGTTTAGGATTATGTTGGTAATTAGAAGTATAGGTTGATTATGATTCCTTATTGATGTCTAGCTATACACTCTTGTATATATATGAGATTGATTAATGAGAATCATTTTGGATGCTTGACACTTTGCATGGCTATAATTAGGTAGTCAAATTATGAGACAGATATACACAAGCATTCATTGAAATATTCTGTCCGATCAGTTCCTCCAACTTTCTATCATTTTATACTTAATTGTTTTTCTTATTTTTAATAGATACCACTTTATGTATTTTGTATTCTAAATTGTTAGAACTTGTAAGTTCTAAGAGTCCAAAAATCTGTATTTCGAATTTAGGCGTTTTAGAGCGAATCGAACACGGAGTAGAGTTAGAATTCGTAAAGAGTTTGAGGGTGAATTAGTACAACTCAAGTGTAATTAGTAACGAATATTAGTGAGCATTTAATTTTATAACCCTTGAACTAACCCGTCCCAACCCATTAACTAGCTAAACTCAGCCCAAGCCATTAATTAGGTCTTTTAATCATCAGTAAAACCTATTATTAAATCCTTTATCAGTTACAACTTGATTGGATCCAAAACCCTTCTCTTTCTAGCAACTCTCGGTTGACACCAATAAGAGCCATCTTTCCCAGTTCATTCTTTGTTCCTTCAATCACCTAGCTATCACTGCATCATATATATATATATATATATATATATATATGTATATATATGATGTTAACCTTGTGAGGTTGATTGTTATCTATGTTATAATATGAAATTAATGCAAGTTTCTTAGGGGTTTATTTACGTTTATGTGTTAATTTTCAAAATTATAAGTTATGTTGTATGCAAGTTCCCCTATGACTTGCATTCACGTTTATATGTTGATTGTTAGAATTATAAGTTATGTAGTATGCAAGTTCTTTCATGAATTATTACGTAGCGTTTTTTGTTTATGGTTTATGAATGGTATATTTACTAATAACGTTTACCTGCTTTGGATTTTATGGTATGATGAGTTAGTAGATGATTAATTTTAATAGTTGGCTTGGCCATGGGTTTTCTGCTTAGTTCTGTTCCGAACTTGCTACAACTTGGGGTGTAATTTGTACTCATTCATTTAAGTATTTATGTTACAGTGATTTATGTTATGTCATACATCAAGCAATGTGCGCGTGTGTTGTGATGTTAAAGTTTACGGTTTGACTTTGCATGTTAGTTGATACAGAATGGTTACGGCATCAAATTTTATTTGCTAGTTTGTGTGTATGTTTTACTGAGGTTATGCTATTATATACATGTTGGATGTATGAGTTGTTATAATTTATTTGACGTTATGCACAAACATTAGTTCATTCAGTTAGAGTTTAGAATATGTATTCACTTTAACAAAACATGTACGGTTTGAAGTAAAGAAAGGTTTTTAAGTTAAAGTTAAGTAAATGGCTCGTAGGGAAATATCATTGTATTTGTGGCGCAGTTATTATTTCATGTTCAGCGGATAGGGATCAAGGATTTAAGGCCGTCAGATTTTATTTATTCAACGGATAAGGCCACGAAAGTGACCTGAGGCCGGCAGATAGCCACCATGGCCAGGATAGGAACCTACGATGCCAAGTGAGCTCGCGATCATGTTAAGTTTTCAAGAAAGTTCAAAAAAGGTTTTAAGTTCAAGGTCAAGTTAAGAGTTTTCAAGAAGAACAAGTTTAAGTGTTAAGAGTAAGGTCAAGTCGGTCGTGGGTTGCATTAACTTTGGAGGTCGTAGACGTCGTGAAATTTGCTCGGTAGGTGGTCACGGTGACCCTTTCTAAAATATCAATTTTAGGTATTTGAAGAAATTATTGAGGCGTTAAAGCGATGATCACTACCAGAAGCGTCTTTACCAGTTCATGATTTATAAACTTTGTATTCAAGCTTTTAAAATTTTAAAGTTCCGATGCATTATTTTATTAGTTCAAGAATTAGAAACAAGATTTTTCATGTCAAGTCTAAGGACGTTTAAGGCGTTTAGTAACGTTTTATCTTTTTACAAGTCAAGTTCGATGAATTTTCAAGCTCACAAACTAGCACGAGTTATATTTTTCTTAGTTCGTCTTTTTAAAATTCAGGGCGCTACATAAGTACTCTAAATTAAGAATTAATGCACTCAATTCATCTCAACCTGACAACGTTTTAACTGGGTCATTTTATTAAAAACTTTACTATCATTTTTAGACAGTAGAAAAAGAGAACGCGAGTAACTGATAAAATGATATATACTTTCAAATTTCATCTACAAAAATCTGTATTACTGGCACACAAATTCTTCTTCACAAACTGTCTCATCGTGGGTTTGTTTCATTGTGGGTGTGATTCTTTGTTTAAGTAACCTAAATAGAGTATGAAGACAAATTCACACTTAAGAAAAGATCATAACGGAGTTTGTGTGATTAATAAAAGAAGTTATTCCAAGACCCAAATCTAACAACCGGTAAGTGATATTATACCATCATAATATTGTTCATTGAATTTGATACTACCGCTTAATAATACAAACTTTACAACATGGAGAATCTTCTCTCAATACGTGTATTAATTTTATGGTCTCTATAGCTCCCTCGAAACGCGACAAGAAACCGCAACTTTAAAACTTTTGTGACTAGGGTACAATAAGTCACAAATTCCAGTCCGAAAATGCAATTTCGTCCCAATATAAACACCAGCTTTCACAATTGAATTTACTTGCACAGAAGAAAAATTCGGAAAAAGATCTCATCGGAAAAAACAATACGATGGCGAGCAGTGGAAACGGAGGTGGCGGAAAGGTGTCGTTCAAAGTGACTCTCACTTCCGATCCAAAACTTCCTTTCAAAGTGTATGTTGTTTTTCCTCAATTCGATTTTATTTTCATCTTAATTTTGTCCGTTTCTAGAATTTAATCTTTTTTTGGGGCAAAATTGGTGAACAGGTTTAGTGTACCAGAGGCAGCTCCATTCACTGCTGTTCTCAAGTTTGCTGCTGAGGAATTCAAAGTTCCTCCTCAAACCAGTGCGATCATTACAAATGGTAGCCTTTTATGTTCTTCACTGCATTTTTCTCTGTTTTGTTTTGTAATTCTAGTTTTGTTTGCCTCTTATGGATTTTGAGCTAGGTCTCTGTTTTATATGTGACTTTTTAAATCAATTTTGAAGCTGCAAAGCTCAAGTTTTAAACTTTGTTTTTCTTATTTGTTTGGGCAGATGGAGTCGGAATTAATCCGCAACAGAGTTCAGGTAATTTAGAATATGTGTTTACGGATTAGTTTTATTCCGTTTATCCTACATTTGATTGCTGTAGTTTTGTTTCAAATGCCAATACCTGTTGTGACATATGATTGGGTCCTCTGGGGTGTATAGAGTACATTTTGGAACCATGGGTACAGAAGTTATTCACAATGTATCTTCATTGTTTTGCTTAGTGTATCTCCATTTCATCATTGACAATCTGCATTGTGTAAAAAAATTGAGGGCAACATGTGGTTTATGCAGTCGGACTTCTTATTTAGAACTTCGTAAGGTCTAGTTGTCTAGTCACTAGTGGATGTTAAATTCTACTATAAGCTAATAATGTGGTCTGGTGTTCCGCAACTGCTTAAAATGTTCTACGTTGTTTACATCTTCTTTTACTGTGAACATCAACAATGTGCGTGCTACATTTCATCACTCTACATGTCACCTTTTGTGATTGTCACTCTACCACTTCTCACGTGTCTTATATTTCATCCAACACCTTGTAGCTATAGCTTATAAGCACCCAAATAATATAGCTTCTGCCTAGTTTGCAACTTCCTTTGTTTTGTTGTTTTGATACTAGCTTCCATTTCCTCTCTATGAACTTGAATTGTTATTCATGGAATTGATGTTGGACTGCTTTGGGTAGTGTTTCTCCTCGTTGTCTGTCGCTTAATAAGGCCTCTTTCTTCCTCTTATCAAAGGTATCTTCCGTAGTTGCCAAGTCGAATTCCCTTTATGTACAGTTCAAGTAGACCAATGTATATTTAGCTAGTACTATATGTTCTCTTTTCAGTACTTAATTTAACTTTCATGTTGGTGTGTAATGTTTTAGTATGATTCAATGCTCTGTCGACACATTTTGGCAACTCTGACTTGTTGAATGGATCTTCTAGGAAATGTGTTTCTGAAACATGGTTCTGAATTGCGCTTGATTCCTCGCGATAGAGTTGGTGCCTAAAGCTGACCGACTGAGCTGAAAATGGTCTTTCCATCAACTCCATGTGTTTCTGTTAGTGGATAAACGCTGGATTCAAGGTTATTTTATGCCTCAACAAAGAAGTTACTGTTGTAGTTTTTTTGTTTTTACTTGAGATGATATGAAATCTAGAGATTGCTCCTTGCTCCTTGCCGGTTGATAAATGATAATGGATGGAATCGTTTTAATATATTTCAATATATTTTTTGCCTTCCCCTTTCCTTCATTTGTTGCTTTTCCATTTAAATTCCTTTTGGACTTCTCCCAAGCAAAATTCTCTTGTCAAATCATGGACGATGCAACCTTCTACTTCCCCACTTGAACCTTGCTTCTTAACCATGATAAGATTTCGGTCTATAAGATCGTTCACATAATTTAAAGCAGCCTCTTCCAAAGAAATGTCGTCGATTGGTTTAAAAAATGCCTCAGCAACCTTGATGAGATCGGGGATACGGATTTCACTATCTTCTTCAAAAGTTGCCATGTAAAAGAAACATGGTTTCAAATGAATAGATAAGTAACTGTAACTCAAAGATAATATATCTAAGCAATAGCCAATTAGCCATCATGTTCTTTACTCAAGATCGATCGTACATTTTTAGCAACATTTTGCCAAGATTTTGCTGTCCTTTGTGACCTCTACGTCCAATCTGTTACAAACAAAAAATGCGAAAAATCTACAGATTTGAACTCTGCACTTGTACTGTTACAGCTACAGAAGCAATCATGACAAGAACGAAACCAGGTCATCATCAAGATTAGGATGAATAGATGCTGCTGCATCCTCAGTTCATTCACTGCTCATTGCTAATAGACGCCCCATTTCTAGCTAATGATGATCACATTTAGGTAGATTTAGATCTAACCTGTGTGAGCCCGCTCTGTGTCTATCCAGTATTGCATTCACAACGCACAACTCAACTGTATCTTCGCCTCCACAAGCTAGCGAGTTATTTTTCTTTCCACATCTTTCATGGCTTCGTTTCCTCTTCCGGAAAAAATCCTCAAGAAGGGAACTTGAGCAACAGGACAAGTAGGATTTCAGACTTGATCTAGTACGGCCGTAAGGGAACTGAGGGATGCATATGCCATAGCTCCCATTTCTAATCAATGTGTGCTTGTACTATAACTTTTTGAATTGAAATCAATTAAGCACTGAAGGTTTCAGATGGATATTTTGATGTGATCATGGACTTTTCTGACAATGTTGCCTTTTGTTAGTACTTGTTTTAAGGTGCTCCCAATTCCACTGCTATTTGATGACTCTGTCAATCAATGCACTCTTTCATGTTCTACATGCAAGTGAACAAAACTTATTTTACAAATTCAGCAAGACCATTGAAACTTGACACATTTAGGTTCTCCACAGCCAGTCAATCACCAGACAGGAATCATAGGAGAAACTACTATCGGGCTTCTCACGCTGTGCTTGCCATCACTTGAAACCCAGACGATTGAACCAAACTTTATTGCTCCAGTAGTGTTAGCATTGTACTGTATGGCGAGTGAGTAGCTTTGCTTCTCATACCTCTTGCCAAACTGCAATGTTGCTGGGGAGACACTAACTGTAGAGCCTTCTGGAGCCGTCACATGAACATCATATGAAACTACATCGTCTCCAACATTTGTGACTGTTCTTTCGTAATAGTGATCCATAGCACCTGTAGTCCCATTAGTGTACAATGCTATGAATGATGGGTAGTTCAGATCCGAAGATGGTTTCGAACAATTATAGCTTGACCTTGTAATGGTGAAGATTTGGCTCTGAGTGAAATTCATGGAGCAGAGAAGATTCACATAATCTTGTGGAGTAGCATCATATATGAGACCTGGGTCAAGTGCACTGTTTGGATCAACATGTCCTGCTCCCATGGCTAAAGGAGTTGCAACTTCGTATTTGAAGAGCGAATCGCGAATGGAATCTCCTGTGTTGTCTAAAGGATTTGCAGTTGTAATCATGGATGATCGAATGGCTGCTGGGCTCCATTCAGGGTGAGCACCCCTAAGAAGCGCGGCAATTCCTGAGGCATGGGGACATGCCATAGAAGTGCCTGAAATAGCTATAAAGTCACTTGTCAGAGAAAAATTACCAATGCGAGCTGTCGACTCATTGGGAAGCCATGATGCTAATACCATTGATCCTGGTGCCATAACATCCGGCTTAAGTATTCCAGGATAACTCGGGGAAGGCCCTCTTGAAGTATACTGGGCAACAACAGGAGCTTTTGTCCCGATCACGGTTTGTTGAAACTTGATACTGGCAGATGGTTTTGCATTTTTGGTTGCATAATCTATGACAGTAAGTGCATCCAGAGAGTTGATAGCAACACTTGGATATGAGAACTCCAGATAGTCAAATGCAGCAGGATCATCTGCTATGAAAATAGCAGCTGCTGCATTTGATCTTGACAGATAGGGCATTTGATCATAGTCGAAGCTGAATTCGCATACGACTATGCCATACCTTACTGTAGACAACGCTTCCGTGGAATTACATGATGAAATTGATCTGTTGTAAATGAGTGGCAGATCACTTACAAGTGCTGCAGCTGGAAACATTGTATACCCTGTGACGGCTACTCCATTGCCAAGAGTCAATGTTCCAGCAAAGGAACGATCGATGGAGCCAGCAGCAACGGTCAGTACCCAAGGAATTCCATTGTGTAAGCTTCCGATATTGTATTCGTTTCCAGCAGATGATGAAACAAGGACGCCTTTCTCCATTGCGCCAAACGAAGCTATAGCGATTGGATCTTGGTATAGAGGAACATCATCGAAGCCCATGGATATGGAAATGACATCAACACCATCGGCAACGGCTTGATCCATCCCTGCAAGAACATCAGATGCATACCGTCCTTCAGCCCACAACACCTTGTACATTGCCACCCTGGCACGAGGTGCAATTCCTCTTGCAGTTCCATCCGCATAACCAAAGAACGAAACATCATCAACGTAATTTCCTCCAGCAGTTGATGAAGTGTGCGTCCCATGGCCCATAAAGTCCCTTCCAGAGTTCATACTAATGGTTGCGTTCGGATTAGCACCAATGACTCCCTGATTGAAGTATCGAACGCCAATGAGTTTCTTATTACATAACGAAGAATTGAAGTCTTCCCCCTCTTCACATGTTCCCTTCCATCTTGCAGGAATCTCCGTCATGCCATCGTCCCTGAAGCTCCGACTTTCAGGCCAGACACCGGTGTCTATAACACCAATGATCACATCTTTCCCGAATTTAGAAGCTGGCCACAACCCTGTGCTAGGACTCAACGAGAGGAACTCAAACGTGTGAGTGGTGTCAAGCGTGATGTTTCTGTCACTATACGCCGAGACGAATCCAGGTGATTGTTCGAGGATTTCCAGTTCATCCTTGGACAACACGGCACTGAATCCATGGAACGTGTTATCGTAAGTGTAAACTAGCCTCCGCGGTTTGTTATGTTGCTCCAGAGAGTTGGCTTTGATGGATTCTAAGGAGTTGATAGTATGAGTATACCAATGGTTGTGGTTGGCAAATGCCTTGGGCATGTAAGATTTGTCCATGTGGACAATGTAAGTAGACCTTTCACATAAGGTCAAACTAGCATGTTGTAGAAGATAAAGAGCAATCAAGAAGAGAGAAAAGCACTTGTTTATCTCCATTTTTTCAAGATATTGGTAGATGGTTAAGAGATGTGTTGCTTATTTATAACCATGAATGTATTGATTCTGAAGTAAAAACAGAACACTAGAGTGTTGAAACTACATCTAAGACAACAATGCCTTGAGACGAATGGATGTGGCCGAGTGGCAGAATCTGTGAGAGTTTATGCATGAGGTTCTAGGTTCAAGACCTGGTTTTCGGTATTTAATTTGACCTTTTATTCCAAGCCTATTTTCAACCCGTTTAAATTACCGTTTTGCCCCTGAACGTTGTTGATTATTGATTATGCCTTCTACCATTTTTCCCAGCTCCAGAAATTACCGTTTTGCCCTTTTACCCGTTTTTGCCCTTTTTGACCTATAAAAAATCGGAGTAGAGATTATATGGAGTTTGTAAGTGGTGCTTTGGAGTAATTGTGGTTCAAGGTGACTTTGGATGATTCGAGTGGCAATTAGTGGAGCTTTGTGGTTCGCTATGTTAAGTTGGATTCGGTTCGCCTTTGAGGTAATGGGGTTTCTTTGACACTTTTGCTTCTATTTTATTGTCATGTATATATGTGTAGTTTTGTGATTTGACAAATAACTTATGATTATCATATCAAGGAATGGGACTTGGTATAATAATATATTCGAAAATGATTAAGTATGTGTACCCATAAATGTTTTATTGTGATTGTGATGTATGAAAATCGTTTTGTTCAAAAGCATGGATTGACAATATGTTTTATGCTCATCGATATGCCTATGAATTGTTTGGCCCTTTCGAGGGAATGTCGTGCTTTTGGAGATCTTCCATTGTTATGTTATCCCTTTGGTAGGGGTATTGTTATTGTTATGTGAAAGTCAACCTGTGTGTCACCACGGTTCGTGTGGTCGTAGTGTATTGTCTGATTGAGCTAAAGATATGAATTGTTATTGTTTTGAAAAATATTTCATGCAAATTATTTTGAATATGTAAACGTGTGTATATATGTGTGTGTATATATATGTATGTATATATATATGCATACACACACACACACACATATATATAGATATGTATGTATATGTACATATAGATATGTATGTATGTATGTATGTATATATATATATATATATATATATATATATATATATATATATATATATATATATATATATATATATATATATATATATATGTACATGTGTGTGTGTGTGTGTGTGTGTGTGAAATACTCTTCTTGATCCGGTAGAAGTGTCATTGAGGCTCACCCTTACCCACCCCTTTCAGATATTTGGTAAGTGATTGGACGAAGATACTTTGGAGTGGAGATGGTAGACAGATGATGGATTTCTGAAGATTATTTAGTAGTTGTTGCGTACTCTGAGATTTGTATTGCATACGATGATTTGTACTGTTGGGATTGTTGGTATGCCTGAGGACTTGTAATTATTGTTGTTTATGGGATTTTAGATGCTCTGTAATACCATTCGACTGAATGTTTATGTATTTGGGGATTAAAGGAAGGCTTCGTCTTGGCGTGAGCCCATCTCACGATAGACGGCCGGTCGCGCCAAAGTTTTGGTTTTGGGGCGTGACAGCCGACCTCCTAAAGGTCCTAGGCCGCCGCGTGATCTAAACGCGCCACCTTACTTAGACAACACGTGTCACAAGGTTATTGATTCGACCAACCTCCGGGCAAGTCAGAGGTATGTCCCTCGGAGTATCGCCTATAAATACAAGGGCATTTACTCCACTTGAGGGTAAGGCAACTACCACTAATATACTATTGTCTAACCTACTCGGCACTACTTTGTCTGACTAGGCGTGTTGAATCAAAAGACCGGTTTTTCCTAGGCAAACCGGCTAAAAAGGGTCTTGAGACAATATTATTAGAGAATTAGTAGTAGCAGAATTACTTTCCTGTTTTTACTGTTCCTATTCCGGATTTTGAACACCCTACCTCGTTTTGCAGGTGGAAGCTCTATTCCGAGACTCTAAGTACAAATTATTGGCCTTACCTAAGCTTTGGAGTTAACATACTTAAGCTAAAGGACTTAACCATTTTTATACCACATCAGTTGCATTTCCTACAATCAGGATCGATCATGAGCATTGGATTAGTTTTTTTCGATGAAATTGTAAGGGTACATTTATTGTCTGAGCATGTAGATAGTTTGTAAGACGACAAAGTTCCTAGTATATCGATCATTTGATCTGTTATCGTGCACAGATAATCGGTGGCTGGAATGATGTCCTAAAAATGTGCTGAGAAAAACGTATGCAGCCCCATTTTATGTTTTACGAAGCTATAAAATTAATTAGTCTACTTAATTTCCAACTCTGTGGGGGTTTATCCAGTGTGCATCCGAAGGTTCCCACCGTCATTTAAAAAAAAAATCAGCAAGTTCATAACCAACAAGTATTGGATTGGTCTGTTATTCTTTTCTTTCTTGATCACCCGTTGTACTTGTACGGTTGCAGCTAATTAATGAAACTAGTTAGCACAAGATGCATACACTCAATCAGTACAAAAGATACACACAAAATTCTCTTTATCCTTCAAAATAATGGAGTTTTCGGGACTAAGAAGTAACAAAGAATAATCAAAATATATACCACAAGTCAACAAGAAAAGTCAGAAGGAAAAGTCTTGATTTCGTTTTATAACTCATTGGGTTTCTTAATTACGCCCTGTTGGCAATATACAAGACCCTGTATGTGTTGGCTAATTGGCTTCCTTCGGCGAGCCTTTCGACTTCACTGTCCTCTTCTGCAAGTTGGACTCGAACCTAGTGTCCAACATGTCATAGGTTTTCCTTTTCTATTTATATTATTTTAATTTTCTATTGTACACTATCATAAATTTTAATACAAATTGTTACGAGATATCGGATATGTGAATGACGAAATTAACATGACACGTTTAGCTGCAAAAATAACAACATTAAATATCATGTGATTAATTTTAGTTAAATATATTACATTTGCATTTAAATATGTGATGTTAATTTTATGTTAGATACTTTGTCTAAAAAAAAAGTTACACCAAAATTTTATACCGTGACATATATTCATCATTTGCATGACTAGTTTGAGACTATATATGCTATGTGTAATCGCAGCGTAATACTCAATCTCAACGGAACACCAAAGTGGATTTCACAAAAAACGAGTATATATTGGAAGACAGTCTAGTCTAAATGTCTAATACATAAATACACACACCATGATTATTATAGAGAATATTAGCTAGTATTTATACTTCATGAAATTAGTGAATTTCGTAAATAACAAAATACATATTGTTAACAACGTATATTGGTATTTTACTTAAAAATATAAGATTAAATCATAGTTAAAGTTGAAAAATGTTACTGCAAAAAGTTAAAATAGTATATTTGATCTGGAACAGAGGAAGTTAATTGTAATAGCATCGAATTATCATGTTATATTCTTGAATTCTCTTCTGACCGATCACCTGTTATAAGTAGTATATAACCAAAATTTCATTAAAATTTAACCAAACTTTAAATTTAATTTAAATCTTAATCACTTACTTTCAATCTGATGCGTATATGTGTTAATCTAGATAGGCTGTCGAGATTCTCTTTGGCATGAATTTATCTCTTTATTTTTACATTCTTAATCCTTTTCTTTTTCTACAAATATGTGCCCGTATTAGTGCAGCAACATGCGTGACACGCATATGCTAGAACATGAAAGTAGGTGCACATTTTCCACACACTCAATCAGTATAAATAACACACACAATTCTCTCTATCCTTCAAAAGCAAGAAGCCATGAAAACAATTACAATGGATGAAGCCATAGAAGTGATAATAAACAACCTAAAAGTTTATCCTCATTTCAGCAGAGAAAAGGTGCCCATGAATTACCCTCAATTACCCCTCAAACCAAACACTAGAGTTTTCGGACATAAAAAGGAAGTTCTCGGTTGTTATTTTGATTGGTAGTTAATTATTAGTAGTTTGATATGCGTTACCGTGGCCCTTGCCCATGAGTAGGGTTGTTAACGAGTCGAGCCGAGCTTTGGCATAATGGATCATTGATCGTCATAATTTCAAGTTTGCTCGTGATCGTCGAGCTTTCATGATCGAGCTCGTGATCGGTTCATTTAAATATCGAGCTGCTCGCTCGACTTGCTTTTGCTCAAGGGAAAGACATCTTAAATTATGACTTTTATTATGTATATGTAAAAAAATAAATAAATTTAAATATATATTAAATAAATTATTGCTCGCGAGCTTCGATCATTTTGTCAGACTGATCGATTCAAGCCCGAAAATGAGACGAGCTTGCTCGCGAGCAAACTCATGTTGATCGAGCGGCTTAATTCCCTAACACCCCAACCCATGAGGGTATTTCCTGAACATCCTATTAGGTGGACTTTGTAGAGTTGGACTCTGACTAAGTTTAGTTATGAACTTTGCCCGCGTACGTTGGGTTAGATTAGAGTTTCGAACTCTGTATAAGCAACACCCATATATATACTCCCTTTTATGTGTTGATGAATGATGATTTGAGTAAAGACATGCTTACCTTTGTTCAAGGAAACTGGGACCATCTAAGGTTATAGGTGACCTTATTGTTCCGTAGAAGCCTCGAGAGTATCAAAAGATGCCATGATTACTGTTTAGAGGGTCAGGTATCTTGACATATCCGTAGATTGACCATGTAATTGATCATACTGATATAGTCGATCAACTGTCAAAGTTACTACCTCCGTTCCAATAAAGTGTTTCGTAGTTCCTTAATTTATCTAATATTAAGAAGAATTAATAAAATATTAATTTATGTGGAGTATTATATTGGTAAAGTTGATAAAGTAAGAGATAGATTGAATAAAATGATGATAAAGTAAAAAAGATATATAATAAAAAATTAGTTAGTGGGATAAAAACTTTACATTTATGGGAGTAGTATTTGTAGTTCCTCCGTCCCAGGAATAGCTTTCCATTTTGTGTGTTTCAAACAAAATTTTCCATTTCATTTTTTGGTAACCACTCATCCAACTTTAATATTAAATATACTCAAAATTAAATCCACTAACTTTATTTTATCCTAATTTCAACTTCAAAAATCAATTTTAGGAATCCACTAGTACTATTTTATCAAAAAGTAATATATACCTTATTTTGTCCACCTAAAAAGTAAATGGGGACCTATTTCCGGGACAGAATAAGTACAAAGTTTGCATGTTTACTAATTTGGAGTTGTATATGTGCCTTAGTTTGCTACAATATTTCCATGTTAGATTTAGTATTCTCGAGTGGATCATGTGGAATTTGGGTATTTCATAGCAATATGCTATTGGTATTTCATAGCTGGTTCTACCAGCTAGATATTCACGTAACTAGTTTATTTTTAAAAATAAACTTATGGAGCTGATAAAATAGTGGTAGTGTTTGATATATTAATCCCAACCCAACTATTGATTGCCATTTTAAATCCTCCTCCTTTGTGAATGGGCTTAAGATTCTTGGCAGAAGGAAAGTTATTGGTCTTTTTTTTGTCATTGAGTTTTATTGGTCTTCGTCTTTTTTTTTTTTTTTTCGGAATTAATTAAAGTTCGTCCAAGGCGGAGAAGAATACAGAGAGGGGAAAGTCGTTTTTTTTTTTTTTTTTTTTTTTGGAATTAATTAAAGTTCAGACTTCAGAGAGGGGAAAGTCCAAATCTCTATAGTAGTCCAGATCAGATTAGTCTTGGTCTTCTTTTGTCATTCGCTTCCATTAGTCTTGGTCTTCTTCTTTTGTCATTTGCTTCCACTTGTTTTTCCTTCTAATTTCGTCTTTTACTCCAAACTAGTACTAACCCCGTGGCATCGCCACGGTATAGTTAACTTTTAATAATAAATAGAAAAGGGTTGTTAAAATAAATTAATTGAGAAAATAAGGTAGTTAAATTTATGTGAATAACATCATGGTGTCGGTCGGTAGTCCTTCTTCATTCCATATTACTTCCTCCGTCCCAGAACAAATTTCCCACTTTAACTTTTTGCAGTTAAACTTTTTCAACTTTGACTACGAATTAATCTTAAACCGCAAATGTAAAATGTTCAATTTTTTTATATAATAAAACTTTAGGGGCTAAATTTTCATTATATAAAAAAACTGAACATTTTACATTTGCGATTTAAGATTAATTAAATTCAATGAAAAGTTACTAAAAAAAAATCAAAGTTAAACTTGTTCGAGAGGAAGTATATCATTGAGTGTTTATTTATGTTAACTATAGAAAATGTAAAAATAGGGTTCTACCGTACTCGACCTGTTAATTAGTAACATGCACATTTTTTTTTTTTTTAACTTTTACATGCAAGAGGTTCGATCACGGGTGATCCCATAATTAGCTTATTCAAAAAAAACAAAACATTTTTTTTTTAAATTATCTCTCAAACGAAACCAAAATAAAATACAAAAGTATACACAATCAATAGGGTTGTTCCAAACAACCCCCACGGTGGTATGTGGTCACCCCACAACACACACACAAAAAATATTATACAAACTTAATTTCAAATATTACGGTTGTTTTTTTCCAACCCACCGGTTCCCAACAACCCCGCGGTGGTATGCGTCACCCCACCAAAGACACAAAAATTATTATTCTACAAACATAATTTCACATGGTATGGTTGTCCCCCTCCCCTTAGAGAGTACATGCCAGACCCACCCCCCCCCCCCCCTCCCCCTAGAGAGTATCAGATCCCCAGGTCCGTTATAGATCAAGAAAGTAGAGCGAAGATCGAAGAAAGTTTCCCTGTCTCGATAGTATATGCAGACTCCCCCTCCCCCCTCCCACCGGAGAAAAATGTAGTCTTTACTAACTTAATCATAAAATGTTGTGCTCGGGTCTTGTAACAAAGGTGTGGAACGGGTTCGAGTATATGCTAGAGGGGACCTGAACATCATTATTTCGCACAGGGTTGAATTCGGGTTGGATAGAACCAGTCCTTTCGGACAGAGACCGTAGAGAAGAGAACCCTTATACCTCATCCTACCGATCGAATTAAAGAAAAGGAACTTAAAAGTCTTCACGTGTAAAATGTTGTTGATAGACATGTAAAGACCAACACACCACCAATTAGCTCATGTGTATCTCTTCTATATCCTGGAACTGAAAAAAGCATGTCTAGTAACATATATACCACTATAACAATATATGCTAAAACGATGTGGATAATACAAATATACCAAACCAACATCATCATAAGAATACCGATAATATATGTGCTAAAACGTTACCCTCACGTTTAACTTGACAAAGCTTAATTCTCCGTCAAATACCTGAATTTCTTTGAAAAGTGAAATAAAGGGGCAAAGCTAAAATTTGTCGATTTAAGAGATCTAATCACCAAAGAACAATCCCTTTCAATTACTACATGTTGCCACTCAAAATTTCGAACAAATTTTTTTCTTAATTTGGCTGGCCAACCTACCGCATTTTCAGCAACCATAAGACATTAAAAAAAATCACCAAGCAATAACATTGCCCTCATGATCCCTAGTAACAACACTAATACGTCCCCCTATTCGGACTCTGCTCAACCGTATCAACATTTTACGTAGGATGGCTGGAATTTGAATGAATCTGGTGGATTTAGTCTATCAACTTTATATATTACAGTATATTCAAAGTAGTATAATAATTCAAAAAGTTTCACTAAGTTTGTAATTCAATTTAAATCTCATCCGTTAATCTTACTAATTCAATTTGAATCTGGTACATACATGTGTCATTCTTTCAGTAGAAGGTGCAGGGTTCGAATTCCATTGGCGTAAGTTTCTCCATTTTATTTATTATTTTTCTATATTTTCTCTATTTTTTTCAATCACAGATTCATTGGTTTATATAAAAACCCTTAACACACGTAGTGTGTTACGTAAATGCTGGTATTTATTTATATATATAAGTGCACAACTATTAAAGTTGTGCAATTGAGTATTTAATTTAAGTTAAATTGAACCGATTTGTAATACGCATGTAAATTAGACTTTAATTACAAAAAACCTATATGTTTTATTCATTCTAATTCTAAGCCCTAAAGCAACTACAACAAAATCAATTCATCATTAAAAAAATTCAATTTGTCTTCTCTAATTAAATTTTAAGTCCTAAATCAACCTCAACAAAATCAATTCATCATTAAAAAATCTCAATATGTCATCTCCAATAAATTCAAAACCCTAATCGAACTCCAAAAAAAATCAATTCATCATTAAAGAAAAGAAAACAACGATAACCAATATTTCTTCTCCATCTTCTTTAATCAAATTGGAACAGATCAATTCGCACTATCTAAAATTTTAATTCAACTAAAAAAGACAATTTGTTATCAGAAACAACGATTGCACTTACCTTCATATACTTTTATTATTATTTGTAATTAAATGCCACAATGACACGCTCACGTTCTAGTTATATTATATAAGAACACCCAACTGATAATCTGAGCGCTAAAACATTAGCCTCATGTTTAACATGGCAAAACATCATGGAACAAAATTCTCGCCCCCCTATTTGGACTTTGTTCAACCGTAGAATCAAAATTTATAATTGAAAATCTAAATATCTATTAATTTCTTGTTAAATAGATGGGTGGAATATTAAATATTTAATAAATGCTCAATTTTTTAAATTCCATTATTTCATTTTATCTTCTTTAATAGTATATATTTTATTTCAGTGAATAAAATAATTTATTTAATTAATAATAATAATCTAGATTGGTGTCTATAGATTCGTCTTGTCACGGTGAATTCAAATATATGTACACAATATTTTTCGTAGTTTTGTAGAATAAATTTATATTAAATTTAATATAAACTATATATGCAGCCAACATACAAAAAATAAATAGTGGAAGATATACTGGTTGAAAATGCAACTAATTCCACAAAATTTCACGTAGATTGAATTTATTTAATAAATACTCTATTTTATAAATTTTCATTAATTCATTTTATCTTATTTGATAAATTTATATTTTATTTTAATGAATAAAATGATTTCTTGAAATAATACTATTCAAGATTGGTGTCTATGAATTCGTCTTGTTACGACGAATTTAAATATATGTTCAAAATATTTTTCAGATTTTTGTAGATAAAGTTATATGAGATTTAATAAAAACTATACATGTAGACAACATACCAAAAATAACAATGAAATATATACTGGCTAAAATACAACTAATTCAACAAAATTCCACGTAGAATTGAATTAATCTGGTGGGGTTTAGCCCCATGTGCTTTACATAATATATGGATGGATGGATATGGATGGGTTGGACTAAAGTAGTCAAGAATATTCCCTCTGCCTCTTGCTAATTGGGGTATGTTAAACGCAGAATACTTTTTACTAAACGTAGAACACTTTTTTATATATTGCAAAAGGCCCTCCAACTGATAAAAATATAGAATTAGTCCCATTTTTCGGAAAATTTCTCAAATTATCACATTTTCAAAAATATATAAACGTATATACACTACGGTATCATAACACAACAAAAATCAATGTCGTACAATCATTATCCATATTATGCCGATAATGAAGAAGTATAATTTTTTTTAATTTGATATTTATATTGTTTATAATTATTTTATTGCGTTCGTATATTTAAATTAACTAATATTTCACCAAAAAATTTTTTTAAAAAAAAAGGACCAAAAACACGTTTGGTAGCCCTCGAGACTGCCATACGGCCCGTTTGGCAGCCTTGAGGTCTACCAGAATAAATTTTGTCCGTTTCGTGAGTTTTTTTCGGTTTTTTTAAGTAATAAAAATATTATTTTACTGTGTATGATTTGATTATTTTTTTTAATTTATAACATTGCTCTTAAATTTTAATTATGTTTGTTTGAAAATCATAATCACCTTTGTGTTCTTCAATTATGTTTGTTTGAAGATTCGAAGACAAAGATGTATGTTAGAGAGTTGAAATGCATAAAAAAAAGTGTTTTTGGATAAAATCACCTTCGTTTTTTTCTTTTTTAAGTTTTTTCGATTTATTCATTCGGATGATAAAATTAATTCGAATAAACTTGTTTGATGTTTTTTAGGTAAAATATTAATTTTTTCAAATTATTGAACCATTTTGTAAATTATAATAATAGTGGTATTATATGTAATATGTAAAAATTTGTTCTGCGTTTAATAAAAAGTGTTTTGCGTTTAATATTCCTGATTACTAATTAAATAGGAATATTAACCAAAGCAGGCATTTATATAAATGAATAAAATATCTATATATATACCAAGAAGACATTGATGCAGTAACTTAGATAACAAAATCAATTATGAAACCACTTATATTAATAGTGTGTGATGTATCTATCGAACCATTACATGATTGGAATGTAAGTTTTACTTCAATGAAAATGTATTATTGAAATAAACTTTGATTGAAACATGCATCCGTTGATTGAAACGCAACCTTCTCCATAATGATAATAATCAAATCCTTGGCAGACTTTGAATGTGGGAATTGATCGTGGATAAGCTTAAAGAACACATGGCAATGATAAATACAATAGAATATATACGTAGGGTTTTTTTTTTTTTTTTTTAAAGAAGTTAAAATGCATTTCAATAACGACAGAGAAGCATAAGGAATGCCTCAAAGTCAATACAATGATGAATCAAATACCTATGAACCAGAAGCACTAACACAAACTGTCAGTAGCTACCCATACCATATGCCAACATTAAGCCATCTACTGATCTGCCGAACCAATTCTAGTAAAGCTATCTCAAATCAGATTTAACATACCACGCGGACAAATGACCCAATGATTCAGCTCATATGATGAGTTAATCAAACTATTTGACTGCAGCCAGGACCACACTATGCGTTTGCCCTTTTCCACGACGTCAACCACCGTTTCCGAGATATCCTGAAAGAATTTGATGTTCCTGGTGCGCCAAATTAGCCATACGTGCATTGCCAAACCATGATCCACACCTGCTTAGCTTTTGCCGGTCCAGTATCAATGAATCTCTGTAAGATCTCCACCGTATTTTCCATCACGCGGAGCTAAGTTTCTAGCCAGTTGCATAATCTCGACCACACCATCAACACAAAATCACGTATATATTGGATAATTGTGAAGCTCTATTTATATAGTGATTGTTAACATAACTTCCAAGTCGGTTTATATGGATTTTTAAATATCAAGGTGAAATCCTAACAAACAGGAGTATCGGCTATACTATTAATAGTACATTAGGTAATTAAGCAAATCCATCATAAATTGCAGGAGAAGTTAATCATGTATTTGAACTATATTTAGATTTAGAAACCCATATAATTAGGGAAGATAAACCACCCAAAATTTCTTTCGGATTCAAATTACATGTTAACACTCCTAATTAAGCTGAACCAATATATCAAATATAACTCGATGAAAAATGATTTTTTTTCTGGCTTTATTTTGCCACGTCAGCTTTTGGCATATGTGACACATCTTTTTCCATTTACATCATCACTTTTATCATATATATATATATATATATATATATATATATATATATATATATATATATATATATATATATATATAGATTCTCTTTTGACCGATCACATGTTATAAGTAGTATATAAACAAAATTTCATTAAAATTTAACCAAACTTTAAATTTAATTTAAATCTTAATCACTTACTTTCAATCTGATGCGTATATATGTTAATCTAGATAGGCTGTCGAGATTCTCTTTGGCATGAATTTATCTCTTTATTTTTACATTCTTAATCCTTTTCTTTTTCTACAAATATGTGCCCGTATTAGTGCAGCAATGCGTGTCACGCATATGCTAGAACATGAAAGTAGGAGCACATTTTCCACACACTCAATCAGTATAAATAACACACACAATTCTCTCTATCCTTCAAAAGCAAGAAGCCATGAAAACAATTACAATGGATGAAGCCATAGAAGTGATAGTAAACAACCTAAAAGTTTATCCTCATTTCAGCAGAAAATCTCCCAGATGTTCGAATACTATTCGACAACCGAGTCTATGCGAAAATCACAATGGGGGATGATGAAAGCACCGAGGAAAAAACCAATGTAGACGGAAAAAACGGGTTGAACCCGTTCTGGAACTTCAGAGCCACGTACAACCTCAAAGACTCCAGTATAATGCAGGAAAATCTCTCAGTAGTTGTGAAGCTGTACACGGAGCGTACGCTTGGTCACCGATGCATTGGTGAGGTTGACATGCCCCTGAAATCGCTGTTTGATCACTGGTCGAGTGCTGGAAGTACGGCTGTTAGTTTTCCGGTCCAAGGTGCGGGAAGTAGCGCGGTGTTGAATGTTTCGTGCAGTTTTGGGGAACGGTTTTGGGTTAAGAAAGCTACTTTGTGGAAGAAGGCTTTGGTTACTGTAGCTACTATTTTGTTCAGGTTGACTCTTCGAGCTGCACCTTGGTCAACTAAGGTGCGGGAATAAGTAGCGCAGTGAAATTCTTTCGCCACCGAGATTCGAATCCTGAATATGAGACTAAGTCTCCGAAGAGTCTGAACGCTTTTCTTAAAAAACATATATTTCTGGATTCACAACTAGGTTATCACTTCGCTAATGCTTTTGTTACGGTACATTAATTCATGTGGCTACGCTTTATTCTCTTCATTAAAAAACTCATTAATTTCAGTTTAATTTAGATTCATTCAGTTCAGTTTTATTCAGTTCTGCTTAGTTACTTTTTATACTGTAAATAAATTCAGTTCAGTTCCATTCAACTCAATTCAGAACAGACCCTTAATAATGTTGTTAAGACAAATGGCCACAATGTGATACTATATTTAGCAAATTAATTACGTAATTAGCTATAGTTTTGCTAGCTAGACGTAGCTTTCGGAGTTTAAAGTCGTAAAAAGGTGCCCATGAATTACCCTCAATTACCCCTCAAACCAAACACTATAGTTTTCGGACATAAAAAAGGAAGTTCTCGGTTGTTATTTTGATTGGTAGTTAATTATTAGTAGTTTGATATCCGTTACCGTGGCCCTTGGCCATGAGTAGGGCTGTTAACGAGCCGAGCCGAACTTTGACATAATGGATTATTGTTCGTCATAATTTCAAGCCTGTTAGTGATCGGCTCGTGATCGTCGAACTTTTCATGATCGAGCTTGTGATCGGCTCGTTAAAATATCGAGTTGCTCCCGAGCAGCTCGAAAAGCTCGACTTGCTTTTGCTCGTGAGCGCTCGACTCGTTAGAGCTCGAAAATGAATTCATTTTCTTGATTTGAAAATCTAATTTTCAGAATGATCTTTTTTTACTTAAGGGAAATGCATCTTAAATTAGGGTTTTTATTATGTATATGTAAAAAAAAAAAAATTTAAATATATATTAAATAAATTATTGCTCGCGAGCTTCGATCATTTTGCCAGGGTGATCGATTCAAGTCCGAAAATGAGACGAGCTTGTTTGCGAGCAAGCTCGTGGTGACCGATCTCGAACTCGATCTGAGCGTTGATCGAGTATTTTCTCTAGCGGCTTAATTCCCTAACACCCCAACCCATGAGGGTATTTCCGAACATCCTATTAGGTGGACTTTGTAGGGTTGGACTCTGACTAAGTTTAGTTATGAACTTTGTCCGCGTACGTTGGGTTAGATTAGAGTTTCGAACTCTGTATAAGCAACACCCATATATATACTCTCTTTTATGTGTTGATGAATGATGATTTGAGTAAAGACATGCTTACGTTTGTTGAAGGAAACTGGACCGTCTAAGGTTATAGGTGACCTTATTGTTCTGTAGAAGCCTCGAGAGTATCAAAAGATGCCATGATTACTGTTTAGAGGGTCAGGTATCTTGACATATCCGTAGATTGACCATGTAATTGATCATAGTGATATAGTCGATCAACTGTCAAAGTTACTACCTCCGTTCCAATAAGAGCTTCGTAGCTCCTTAATTTCTCTAATATTAAGGAGAATTAATAAAATATTAATTTATGTGGAGTATTATGTTGGTAAAGTTATAAATGGATGATAAAGTAAGAGAGAGATTGAATAAAATGATGATAAAGTAGGGAAGATATATAATAAAAAATTAGTTAGTGGGATAAAAACTTTCCATTTATGGGTTAGTAAGTTTCTAACGAAATGCCAAAAAATGAAAGATAGGAAGTTATTAATGGAACGGAGGGAGTAGTATTTTGTACTTCCTCCGTCCCGGGAATAGCTTTCCATTTTGTCATTTTAGGTGTTCCAAGCAAAACTTTCAATTTCCTTTTTTTGTAACCACTCACCCAACTTTAATATTAAATATACTCAAAAGTAAACCCACTAACTTTATTTTATCCCACTTTCAACTTCAAAAATCAATTTTCAGAATCCACTAGTACTATTTTATCAAAAAGTAATATATACTCCCTCCGTCCCGCAGAACTTCATACATTTTGCCATTTTTAGCCGTCCTATAGAACTTCATACATTACCAAAAAAGGAAGGTACCCCACACCCAACAAATAATAAACAATCTCAAC
Organism: Plantago major; assembly: GCA_026545765.1. Taxonomy (NCBI): domain Eukaryota; kingdom Viridiplantae; phylum Streptophyta; class Magnoliopsida; order Lamiales; family Plantaginaceae; genus Plantago; species Plantago major. The sequence goes on along the minus strand of CM048839.1, from coordinate 1,112,067 downwards.
TTTACACTCAAATTACACATTTTGCCACTAAAAGTACACTTTTTTCCCACCTTTTTTTATATTATATCATTACTTTAACTTTTCACATAAAACTGCGTGCTAACCCTAATGTATGAAGTTCTCCGGGACGGAGGGAGTACCTTATTTTCTCCACCAAAAAGTAAATGGACAGTTATTCACGGGACGAAATAACTACGAAGTTTGCATGTTTACTAATTTGGAGTTGTATATGTGCCTTAGTTTGCTACAATATTTCCATGTCAGATTTAGTATTCTCGAGTGGATCATGTGGATTTTGGGTATTTTATAGCAATATGCTATTAGTATTCTGGTTCAATCACTTTTCATTTGGAGCTAGATTAATAATGTCATTCTAAGGTCATGTTTAGCAAAATTGACCGCTAAAATAACTGGTAGTTAATAGGCACATGGTAAATTAGATGGTAGTTGATTATGTTGTTAATTGAGAATTTTATTTTTTCTTTTTAAAGAATGGAAATCTATTTTTTTATGGGTGTTTAGTAAATTAATTAGTTGATTTACTAAATATAATAGTATATAAAAACTATTTTGCTAGTTTATCGAAAAGGTAAGCTACCTGAACAAGTTTATGAGATCAATTAACTTATCTGCTACCACCTAGATATTCACGTAACTAGTTTATTTAAAAAAATAAACTTATCGAGCTGATAAAATAGTGGTAATGTTTGATATATTAATCCCAACCCAACTATTGATTTCCATTTTAAATCCTCCTCCTTTGTGAATGGGCTTAAGATTCTTGGCAGAAGGAAAGTTATTGGTCTCTTTTTTTGTCATGGAGTTTTATTGGTCTTCCTTTTTTTTTTTTTTTTTTGGAATTAATTAAAGTTCGTCGAAGTCGGAGAAGAATACAAAGAGGGGAAAGTCCGAATCTCTAGTTTTTTTTTTTTTTTTTTTTTTTTTTTGGAATTAATTAAAGTTCAGAGATGGGAAAGTCCAAATCTCTAAAGTTGTCCAGATCAGAGTAGTCTTGGTCTTCTTTTGTCATTCGCTTCCACTTGTTTTTCCTTCTAATCTATTACTCCAAATTGGACTAAAGTAGTCAAGAATATTCCCTCTGCCTTTTGCTAAATTCTGGTACGTTTATATTTTATTTCTTTTTTAGGATTATTTTTTTACTTCTAAAAATTCATGAATTTCAATTCAGTTCAGATTCATTCAGTCAAGTTCTGTTCATTCTACTTAGTTGTTTTTATACTACAGTTCAGTTTAGATCAGATCAGTTCAGTTCTGTCCAGACGAAGAGAACATAACATAATCCGTCTCGATAATATATGAACTCCCGTCTTAGGCTCTGTTTAGCAAAACTAATTTGGAAAATTTGGTTGGTAGAATTAGTATTTGGTTTTAAATGTAGGTGTTTAGCAAATTAAATTGAAAAGCATTGGTATTTTGTAAAATGACATAAAATGGCATTACTCTTATTTTTCTTGTCTTTAACATTTCTTATCGTATTATTAGTCTATAGTTTTTTAAATAATAATATATCATATTTTGTCCAATAATTATAATATATATTTAATATACTTTACATCGCCACTTTAATAACATCATCAAAATTATCAGAAGTTGAAAGAAATAATCGTTGAGCATTTTAACTTAGTAATGAAAAAAATCAGTATTTGATGTGTACTACATGTATGCATTTTAAAGAGGTGCGGATACATTAATCCTTATCTTTAGTTGCAAAAAGACACAAAATGTATAACAAAGGATCCTACATGTATGCATTTTAAAGAGTTTCTTATTTTCTTTATTCTAATTTAGGTTAATATAGGTTAGAGATATTTTGAATGAAAAGATAAAGCCCTTCTTTTAAAAAAACTACATTGACTAGCTTTTTCCAAATTAATCGGTTAAAGAAGAGGCTGGCGTTCACGTAACGAGCTTTTTATTAGTCAATGGTCAAAAAAATCTCATGGAGCTGAAAAGCTAGTGGTAAACAGAGCCTTATTCTGGAAGTTGGACATGAGCTTACGGTTTAACACGCCAAAGGTTTTCGTTTATTTTCGAAATAATGAACATATGATAATTTATAAGTTAGCTAATATGATAAATTAATCAAAGAAGGTTACACAAAAAAATAAAAAATTAATTCATTTTTATATACCATATTTAGCAAATCAACTAATTAATTTATTAAACATTAACACAAAATCAATTAGTTAATAATGAGCTACCTAATCAAATACTGTACGAACTAACTTATCAGCTAGTTTTGGTAGGTTAGAATAAACACAAAGACTAGCTCTAAAAAGCTCCAAAACAATTCTTGACATAGATCCTAAATGGATATAAAAATAATCACCCACATTGTTTAGTATATATATTAAAGAAAAAAAATTGCCATTAATACAGACTTGTCCTACCAATTATCAAAATATTACTCCTAAGGTGATAAAGAGAAGTAAGCTGAGTTACTTGATCACAATATCACATAAGCTACTTGTCCTACTCTGCTACTCATAGCTAACTACATACATACTCGCACGATCCCTTAGAGATTCATACAATAGTATATTAACACGTAGTTATAAGTAAAATGTTAAATTAAATTATGAAAACATAAAAATGTATTAGAGGTATTGTTAGTGGCAAAACTAATGTATCATTTGTGTGTAAAGTTAGAATCGTTTATAATTTGATGGATGTGGAGTATTTTTCTTTTTTTATTAATGTATGAAGTTGTATGATGGTTAAAAATGTAAATTTTGTGGGAAGAAGACATTCCTACTTGCTTCCTTCAAAAATATACACGTCACTTACAAGTTGTAAATGAAACTAGGTGCACATGATCGACATGCAAGCACCCAATCAGTAGTACTGCTATAAATAACACACACTCAATCAGAATGAATAACACACAAGTACAATTCTCTCTATCCTTCAAAAGCAACAAGGCAAGAAAACAATAAACAATGGATGATATCATAGATGTCATAGAAGTACTAGGGGATGTAATAATACACGATGCCGGAAAATTCTTCAAGGGCGAGGACATACTCTGCAGAGAATTCAACCTGAAGCTCATTTCAGCAGAAAATCTCCCAAATGTTCGAAAAATATTCGACAACCGATTCTATGCGAAAGTCACAATAGGGGGTGATGAAAGCACTGAGCAAGAAACCGAGGCAGACGAAGAAAACGGGTTAGACCCGATCTGGAACTGCACAACCTGTTACAACCTCTCAGACTGCAGTATAATGCAGGGAAGTCTATCAGTAGTTGTCGCGCTGTACTCGCAGCGTACACTTGGTGACCGATGCATTGGTGAGGTTAGCATGTCACTGAAAGCGCTGTTTGATAGCTGGTCGAGTGATGGGAGTAAGACTTTTGCTCTTCCGATCGATGGTGCGGGAAGTGGAGCTGTGTTGAATGTTTCGTGTAGTTTTGGGGAACAAATTTGGGCTAGGAAACCTGCTATGTGGAAGCAGGCTGTGCTTACTAGCGGTAAGATTTTGTTCAAGTTGGCTTTCAAAGCTGCAGTTGGGTAATCTAATTGAAATTAATTCCTTTCCGATCCGAGCGGAGCTTCGAATCCTGAAGATGAGCCAAGTCTAGGTTCTATTTGTTTTTAAGTATTTAGCAAATCAGTTAGTTTAATTATTAGCGATAAACATATCTACTGGAATTTGAAGTTGTAAGAAGTTGTTACCTTTATCATGTAATTTCATATTGTGGATGATCAGTTGTCACATAAAAAATCATATTGTCTTGTATTTATACAAACGTATACATGTGCCATGTAATCATAAGAACTCTTTGTTTGCATGAAATTTTAGACTATATATATATTCAAATTGAAACCGCGTTCAAAGTTAATAAAATCAAACTTTGACTACGAATAACTCTCGAACCGTTGTGCAAAAATCAAACTTTGACTACGAATAATGAAAATTTAAATCCTAAATCTCAAATTTCACATTAAAAATTTGGCTATTATAACTTAATTAAGTTAAATAAATTCTCACTCAGGCATGGAAAAGAAACCTAAATCTCACCCTAGTAAAATGGCAATCACGGAACATATGAATTCACACTTTCTGATATGTACCTTTAAGTCCTACTCCCGAACTAAGAAGACTTAATCATATCTGGACAATGCTATCAAGGTAGTTCGACCTCACCAAAGTTAAAGGTCCGACTACACCAAAATCAAGAGGCCTTAAATCTCATGACCTTCGACTACAATCCAAGCCTCATCTACTTAATGGGCCAAGTCCATTAAGGGCCCATGAGCCCAAGTTCTAGCATGGACGAATCCGGACCGTACACTTGGAACTCATTCAAGAGAGGATGATAACAAACCTTTGCCTATAAATACAAGGCCTCTACTCCTCATAAAGGTAAGCAACGACTTCCGAAAATCTACTATCGAAGTTTTTAAGTCCTAGATTAAAAAGTCGACCGACTTATTAACTAGTTGAATCTAAGTACCGGGCAAACCGGCCCAAAAGGGTCTAACCCCTTATTTTCTTGTCACAGATCAACGACGGACACCACCGAGGACCGACAGCCGCAACGGAGGACCGACGGACTCAACCTCGGACCACAAACGTGTCTAGGTCCACTTTTTCGTCCGCACACTTTCCGACCTTCGCGAAGTCACGAATTTAATCAAAGTAAAGGCGACTTGAACCAAGGACTATTCGACTTCCGCTAACTAATATCATCGTTCGAGCAAGAACTACATCCATCTAGGGCGTCGACGAACTAACTAGCGACTTATCCATTTTTACCCCACATCACAGAAATTTCCAAAAAGAATTTCATTATATAACCCACAATCAATAGGATTTCCCTAATCCTGGAATCACTTAGTACAAAAAGCCATGGCTCCAGCTAGAAGACGTACTAGAAGGACAGCTCCAGTAATCCTTAGATCAACAACTTCTGATGTTGGGCCCCGAAGTCAAGTCATAACCGCACCCACGGAAGTCAATCCTTTCACAGAAATCAACGGATCAATGAACATGATGATAGGGATGGCCTCAAGCTTCTCTTTCCACCGGAATGACGACGACAATGCGCCCTCGATCCACTCAACTCCGTGAAGCAGCGTTGATTGTTATACCTCAGTCACCGCCGACGGTCTCTTGCCGGATCTGATGAAGCTCAAATTCAACTTTTGCAAGCCGCCCTGTTACTAAGGACCCAACCTCAATTAGGGCCAGGCGTGAACCTCCCAGACAACTCTAACCACGCACCACGAAGAAGCACTCCCGTATTGCCAATCCAAAATCAACCCCAAGTAACAACAGATCATGTGGTAGAATCCAGAGGACCCCCGAACTCTCGAAATACCGATCGGTCCGAAAGTCTCAGAGCCTCAAGCCATAGAGCCCCGGGAGACTTACGAAACATGCTAAATCGCCGGGCTCGGAGTAATTTACACTCGAGAAACAATCGGAGGACAGGTAGAGAGGAGAACATGGGAGTCGACGAGAGAACAAGTCGTGACCCAACTCCTTGTCGAACCACCGCGCGAAATTGGCAACGTCAAGATGACGGGAGAAGGGACCACGGGGAGCAATACGACGAGGAGAACGAAACTCTCAACGGGTACCGGGGCGACACTCCACCCCAAAACCATCCCCGACATGGACGATTCCGTAATGAAAGAATACAGTCGCCAACCAGGATGACTAGGAATGATGATTATCGAGACCACAGGAGGGGAAGCCGAGATAGGGGAAGGGAACATCATCGAAACCGAACAAGGTCAAGGTCTGCCAGGACTCATAGGGGGGACAGGCACATGGATGAAACCGAACAAATTAAAGAACAAGTTAGGATCCATGAAGCTGCCCTAGAATTGGAACGGTCAAAGCTAGAAACACTTACCCATGCAAGAGATATCATGAAATATGGAAGGAGCACAGAATCCTCTTTGCTATGAGGGACACCGAACTCCCTCGGGAGGAGTGCCCAGTTCTAAGGAAACGTATGAGGGAATCACATGCCCAATAGATCACCGAATTCGTTTTGAGGCATCCCTGGGAGGCATGGGAGTACCGGACAATGTAAAGGCACAGTTATTTCCCAACACCCTCTACGGACCCGCCATGACTTGGTGGAAACACCTCCGGCCCAACACTATAACATCTTGGGACCAGATGATCGCCAAATTCACTCTGTGATTCGAGAACTTCCTCGAAACAGCTCGTCCAATCAGCTACCTGGCAGAAATTGTGCAAAAGGAACATGACAGCTTGAGATCGTTTCTCAAAAGGTTTGAACAAGCAGTTGTCCTCGTTGAGTCACACCCCATCAAAGATCGAGTATTCCACATGGGCGAGAACACCAACAACGCTTCATTCGCCATCTGATTGTTGATGCGAGAATAACGAGAGTTGAATGAAGTAATCAAAAATCTTTGAGCACAACACTTCCACCAACAGACGGGACACTCCACCGGAAAATGCACACCTCGTGTGAAATCCAGAGGTTGATCGAAATGGGATATTTGCAAGAATACATCATGAGGAAGCCCGAGGGCACCACCAGCCAGCCGACGACGAAGGTACCAGTCCAATGAGCCGCGTGGTGCAAGGGACCGGAGAAATGCATCTCCCCGTCGTTCTCCTCCCAGAGGGTCTAGTCCTAGGCATAACAGAGGTGAAAGGCCCGCTCCAATCAAGAGATGCTCGTTTAGCCCAAGAAGACAATCAGTGTTACCCGGACCACCGAGCCCGAGAGGACGCCGAGAGGCTAGGAGATCCCCAAGTCCGGCACGAGAGAACGGGAGGGTAGCATACGTCGAAACTCAACCGACCACGTAGATGATAACCGGTCCGTTTTGGGAGAATACTTAGCATTGCCGGAGGACCTCTGAGGAGACAGTAGGAATGCTCGAGAAGCCATGGCAAGATCATCGAGAAATTCGGATGAAATCCAATCAATATGGTGGCTCCCGGCACCAATGTGATCACCTTTGACGAATCTGAAGCACCCCCTCCATGTAAGGGAGAAGGATTGGTCCATGACCCAGATGTCCCCTTGGTGGTGGAAATGGACATAGCAGGTTATGAGATCACAAAGGTATTAATCGATATCGGTGCCTCCTCTAACATCCTCTTCATGAGCACTGTCCGAAAAATGGAAATGAGTTTAAGAGTATTGTTACCGGTGACAACGGACCACGTTGGCTTTGGAGGAAACCGGATCAGGCCAAGAGGAATCCTGTATCTCTCGGTTTCCATGGAAAAAGCTCCACTCAGGGTTACTCACCAAGTCCCTTTTGTTATTCTGAGGCAAAGTTGCGAATCTGACATAATTATGGGGAGACCGGCTCTAAATCAATTCAAAGTAGTGGTGTCAACCTTCCACCTAAGGATGAAGTTTCCCACTGCAGCAGGCATCGGATCCCTTAGTGGAGATCGGAGAAGAGCATGGGAATGCTACACTCTCTCTACTAGAAGGGCGTCGCGACCTTTTAGGAGTGAACATGATATAAGGAGAGAAGAAGATGACCGGAGAACAAACAAACAGTGCCTCTTTATCCAACAAGAAAGCCGAAGAGGCGAGAAAGACCTCCCGGGAAAGGAATTAACTGGTTGAAAATGGGCGTAGAGAAAAAGAAAATGGCCGCAACGGCCAAGGAGTGCGAGGATAGAATCGATGAATATCAAGTCATTCCCCCTGAACCACCTGGTGAAACGCCGACCAAAAGCTTCTTTCATGAGAATCGGATGGCCCCCCATGAAGACGTCTTAGAAATCCCAATTGAAGAAGGATATGCCGAAAAAATAGTGAAAATCGGCTCGGAAATGGACGCAGAAACAACCATCAAAATGATTGCCTTCTTAAGAAAGAATGCCGATGTTTTGCACGAGGCCCGAAGATCTGAGCGGTATAGATCCTCGAGTCATGGTACACGAACTCCACGTTGATCCAAATGTCCGACCCATTCGACAGAAGAAGAGAGACCATGGTCCCATCCACAACAAGATCATCGCAGATGAGGTAGAACGACTACTCAAGGCAGGACACATTGAGGAGGTTCATTACTCTGATTGGATATGCAATGTGGTCCTAGTAGAGAAAAGTCCGGGAAAATGGAGGATGTGCAATGACTTCACCGGCCTCAACCGCTTTACGCCCAAAGGATCCTATCCTGCCACGAATTGATCAATTGGTAGACTCACCTGCCGGGTGTGCACTGTTGAGTTTCATGGATGCTTTTCAAGGCTTCTATCAGATCAAGATGGCTGAGCATGATATCAAAAAAACCGCTTTTATCACCGGAGGAGTATCTTGTTTCAAGGTCATGCCGTTCGCCTACTGAAACCGGTGCCACTACCAAAGATTGGTGAACAAATGTTCAAAGAAGAGATTGGCAAATCAATGGAGGTTTATGTAGATGACATGCTAGTGAAAAGCAAGGAGACATCTGATCACATCCCCCATCTGGAAAGATGTTTTGCCATAGTAAGAAAATACGGAATGAAACTCAATCCAGCCAAATGCACATTTGGAGTAACTGGAGGAAAATTCTTGGGGTACAAGGTGACACAGAGAGGGATCGAGGCAAACCTAGAAAAGATAAAAGTCATATTGGAGCTTCCACATCCGGAGAAACTCAGGGACGTTCAGAGACTCATAGGGAAGGTTATTTCCCTTAGCCGCTTCATTTCGGATCGGTGAAAAGAACCTCCCTTTTTCAAAATCCTAAGGAAAACGGACAAGTTTGAATGGAACAATGAGTGCAAGGAGGCATTTGAGAACTTGAAGCTCTATTTATCCTCCCCGCCTCTACTTTCCAAACCAGAAGAAGGAGAGCTATTGTACATCTATCTCGCCATCACTCCTGAAGTGGTGAGTTCCGTCCTGGTGCACATACAGAAGAACGAACACCTTCCGGTGTACTACCTGAGTAAAGTATTGGGAACGGCGGAGAAAAACTACAAGGAAATAGAGAAGTATGCCTATTGTCTAGTAGAGGCCTCCAGGAAGCTCAAGCCATACTTCCGTTCCCACAAGATAGTGGTCCTCACGAACCATTACCAAGCAGGTCTTAGGTGACGCCTCGAAGTCAGGAAGGTTGGCTAAATGGACAATTGAGTTAGGAGATCATACGATCAAGTATCAAGCTCCATCTGCCAAAAAAGCCCAGGTCCTGGCTGATTTCCTAGCCGAATATCCGGGGAACACGGAACCTCAAAAAGATAAAGATGAGCAAGCCCCCAGTGAAGCCCCGAAAGACATTTCACCAACAAGTCAGGTTTTGATATTAACAACGGAAGTGGCTGGATTGGATATTCAAAAAAGTCGGGAAATCGATCCCGTGGCAGAATGGATTATCGCTGAAAAAGAAAGTCCTAGCTTACCTCCCCCACCAGAAGGAGAGCCGCCCGTGACCGCCCTAAAATATAAACCGACCCTCCGAGTGGCTTTTATCCCAAAAGAACTCGGTCCAGAAGAAAAGGACATATGGGAACTTTATGTGGACAGTTCATCGGCCGCTCATGCGGGTGGAACGGTTATTGATCGACGCCAGAAGAGCCGAGATGGAATATGCTATCCGCTTAACATTTCCAGTAACAAACAATGAAGCTGAGTATGAGGCTCTGATAGGAGGAATGAAGATGGCCAAGTCAGTCATGGCCAAAAAACTCAAAGCTTACTCCGACTCTCAGCTAGTCACGGAGCAAAGATTTCGGGCAAATTCTGAAAAAAAGTGCTTCAATGATCAAATATCTAAAGGTAGTTAAAGAGTTAGAAAAGCGTTCGACATGTTTAGTCCGATCAAGATCAATCGAGCAAAAACACCATTGTCGACGGATTATCAAAATGGGCTACGGCTCCGAGTCGCTGACACCGTCGGTGGTCCTTATGATCGCCAATGAATCACCCTCACTGCCAACGAGGTCATAATGAACATGGGCGTCATATCTGACGACAACACTTGGATGAGCGACATCGTGAACTATCTACAGAACGGGATTCTACCCCGTGATTCAACTGAATCTAGAAGAGTCCAACGAAGATCCCAACACTACTTCCTCTCTGCATGCACCTATAGAAAGTCCTATGATGGAACTCACCTCCGCTCGGGTCCGCTTTGAGGCCAAAGATGTTGAAGAAGATCCATTTAGGAAGTTGCGGAAACCATTCAGGAGGAAGAGCCTTGGCCCAGAAAATTCAGAGAAATGGCTATTATTGGCCGGCAATGCAAAAGGAAGCTGGAAGATTCTCACGATCATGCTCAGAATGTCAAAGGTTCGCAAGGATCCCCTACCGGCCTACCATACCAATGATACCATCAACTATCCCATGTCCATTCGATCTGTGGGGCATGGACATCGTAGGACCTTTCCCTGTAGGACCCGGCGGGAAAAAATTTCTCATTGTGGCCGTAGAATACTTCTCGAAATGGGTAGAAGCCGAGGCAACGGCCTCCATTTCAGAGAATAAGGTCATGGACTTCCTTTGGAAATTATCGTGTCGGTTTGGCCTATCACGAATACTAGTTGCGGACAATGGTCGACAGTTCTCCGGGTACAAGCTCAAAGATTGGTGCGAAGAAATGGGGATCGAACAGCGTTTCACTTCCGTTGGGTATCCTCAAGCCAACGGACAAACTGAGGTAACCAATCGTACCATCGTCGACAATCTTCAGAAGAGACTGGGAGACGCAAAGAAAGATTGGGTCGATGAATTGGAAGGAGTACTATGGGCTTATCGTACCACGGCAAGAACGGCCACACAGGAAACTCCGTTCAGTTTGGTGTATGGATCCGAAGCTGTAATCCCGTCCGAAATCTCAAACAACACCTTCCGGATCCAAGGGTTCCTCGCACAACCACGACAAAAGAGTGTACGACCTCAACATGCTCGAGACTAAAGAAGTACGGCTAGCTCGAACCTTAGGATACCAAGCTATCATGGCAAGGGCCTACAACAAACATGTGAAAAGTAGGGACCTCCAGATTGGAGACTTGGTGCTACGAAAGGCTGATATACTAAAACCAACCGGAAAACTCGAACCCAACTGGGAAGGTCCCTACAGAGTCACAAGGGCAAGTATCAATGGGAGCTACGCTTTGGAAAGCATGGACGGCAAACCGCTCAAGCGTACTTGGAACGCCAAGAATCTGCAGAAGTACTACGCCTAGATCAATTGTAATAGGATCTTTTGAAATATATCATCTTTTGGCTACCATGTAATCCTACCGTTCGATTATAATGAAGCATTTATTTTTCTGTCCACTATTTGCAAGAAGAACCGTACGCGCCACTAAGGGCAGACATTATCTTAAAGTTCCTCGGACCCAAAGTGTCAGAGAGAAACTCCCTAAGAAACAAAGATTGAGGTGCGGATTGTCTCGGACCCAAAGTGTCCGAGGTATACCGACGCTCGACTAAAAAATTATCTTAAAAGTTCCTCGGACCCAAAGTGTCAGAGAGAAACTCCCTAAGAAACAAAGATTGAGGTGCGGATTGTCTCGGACCCAAAGTGTCCGAGGTATACCGACGCTCGACTCAAAAATTATCTTAAAGTTTCTCGGACCCAAAGTGTCAGAAAGAAACTCCCTAAGAAACAAAGATTGAGGTGCGGATTGTCTCGGACCCAAAGTGTCCAAGGTATACCGACGCTCAACTCAAAAATTATCTTAAAAATCCTCGAACCAAAAGCATCCAAGACCAAGCATTGGAAGAGCCCAACATTGACGAATTTTGCACGAAAAATGCAACTCCCGGAGTGTAGGACCCAAAGAGTCTTAGAACAATCAAGGACCAACACCACGAGACCGAATCTCGACCCAATCTAAGCCTCGGACCAATATTCAATTTGTTTGATTTTCGGGCCATTAGTTCAACGTTTGAATAGAAGCTATAAAACCATGAAGGTTGAATATCAAGATAACGCAAGGTATGGATCCGAAGATCAACAAGATAACAAGAATAAAGACATGCGTACAAACATTCAAGATGGACGAAAATAAAACCCAAGTCTATTGCATTAAAATCGGTCACTCCTGGATCAACAAAAGTTACAGTTAAAACCCAAAAGTACGAGGGATGATCCGGGCATGACCGATGAGAGGTGTTAAATGTTGGTACGAGTTTAACCCTCACAAGCCAAGGGGATAGCTAGTCAAAATATCACCAAAGTCATAATAAGTGTTCAAATAAGTCAGACACTCTACAAAAATACGCAAGGGCATACCCTTGGATCGAATCAAGTCTAGACCTCGGACCTCTTCCAGAAGCGGCGAGTAACTTTCTTGCCTTCAACCTCCTCCAAAAATGTAGCCGGCTCATGATCAAGAATGGGACCCGGGAGATCCATCCACTTAGCATTGTAGTTGGAGGATTGCCCGCCACCAATCTTAGAGGCGTAAAAGACATCGGGTAACCAAGAGGGGTAGACCGGAGATTCACCTACGGTAAAATCCGCCAAAGGAGCAACCACGGACCAAAACTCATCCGAAGTAAGAGCATCGGGGGACTTCAATTTGGGATCAAAGACTGCCTCCCCATCACAATTCTCCATTATCTTGAGGTTCGCGTCTTGGCTCGTAATGGAGTCATTCAAAAATCCGGCGTCCTTCAACTGACTCACACAATCAAAGAAGGCATCCCCCCTAACGTCGCCCTCTCGCATCTTACTAAGGAAATAGTAGGAGTCAGACTTAAGGAAATCTTTCACGGCATCAGTACGAGTGGTCTTCGCTTTGGAGAGAAGTGCCTCGGCCATCTTAGCCCGAGCGGACGTGATCAGGGACCATGCTTTCTCGGTCTTGCCATGAGCAATCTTCTCCTTTTCGAGCTTTTTGTCCGACAAAACTCTCTCGGACTTGAGTTTGACAATCTCGGCCTCACGAGCAACCAACTTCGCATTTGAAGCCTCAATCTCCTCCTTCAGTCGGGTAGTATCGGACTCTTGTAAGTCCAAAAAGGCTGCGACATGACTGGTGACCTAAGAAAGGAAGTAAGAAGTTACTTACAAATCAAGGATGGTCATTAAGATAGAAAGATGAGAAATGAAGCGCGACAAGTGAGAAAAATGCAATATATACAAGAAGTTACTTACAGCATCGGCATGATTCTTGATAAATCCCGACAAAGAATTGAGGCTCCCCACAAGGTCGACCCTAGACATACCACGAAGCGCGGTGGTATCATTCACATTGGCGTCATTGGATCCCATCACCACTCGGATCCTCTTAGAAGGAGCCCTCTCCTTATCCGCCGGTGCATTCCCTTTTCTCTTGGCCGCATCAGCTTCACTTCGAGCCACAATGCTCACTTGCTCCTGAAAAATGAACTTTCGTTAGGTAAAACAAATTGAGAAAAAGAAGGCACAAAGAGCAAGAATTTAGACCGAGGTACCTGCGGATTAGGGATCGATGAACCACCTGGGACCGAGGAACCACCTGAGGCCGGCGGCTGGAGCACAGAAGCATGATTCATCGGCTCGGTCGTAGGGATCTTTTGCGGACCCGGAGAGTACTTCTTCTTCTTGCCGGCCCTCAGCTTCTCTCGGGCCTTCAACTTCTCGGCATTACGTTGCTCAAACAATTTGGTGGCGGACTCCATGATCCAGTAACCTGCGAGGAAATAACATCAGAACAAAAGCTGAGAATAAAAAAGATATTCTACCAAGTATATGATCTACTCACGCAATTTGGGCCTGTCGTTACAATAGACCGGCACACTAGTCAATCCGGCCAACCACAAGTGAGGTTGCAAAACCAAACCGTACGGATAATAAAATGTCGGATCTTTCCCAACAACCCCAAAAACGGCGGCCTTCTCTAAAAGAAGTCCGGGATCGGTATCATGATATAAAGTGATGCACCCCCTCGTCCCTATGAGTGGAACGTAGGTCTTCCCCTCCTCGGACTCCGCAACAATCGGCCTAAGTGATTCTAACCAAACAGGCACTCTCCTAAGTTTGGTGGTCGGAAACTTCTTTCTAAGGAAGTAGCTAGGTAATTTTCAATCACCAGAAGGATGTTTGACATAAAAATACTTCGGCCACCACTTGGAAGAATGGGATGACTCATACCCATCTAGGAATTTATAACCTCGTCGAGCCGTGAAGTAAAAGAATGCCGTCCCGGGACTAAGGGCTATGTTGAAAGCCGCTAGAAACTTTTGATACGAGAAAGCCTCCCCCTTCAAAGCCAAGATCACTCCAAAACACATAATGGTGCCTAAAGCATTAGGAAGAATCTGTGTAGGACATAAACCCGTCTCTCTAAACAACTCCTCTATCTCGGGTATCATCGGGAGCCTCCACCCACACTTGAAAGCTCGAACGTGAAATGCCATATAACCCGGGGGTGGGTTGTATATAGTGGATTAATAAGAATAGAATAACTCCAAAGTGTAATAGTTATTCATTCCTTGTTTCTTAAATTAAATAAAATATGAATTATAAGGCAAGGTCAAGTATCTTTATTATTCTTCGACAATTATTACTTCATGTTTCTTCCTCGAGCCTATTACTAAATTGCTTAATTACCAATACCGATTCTTTGCCGTGTGCATCCTAAATATAAAATAGGATATATGCCAGGTTTTATTATGTTCCATGCAGTACTCTAAATTAGAAAGATCACAACCTAGGATTTCATTATAATGTGTTTTTCATGTTTGACAAAGTTCTATCTTCACAAATGCTGTACTTAAATATGTCATTTATTTGGGTGATTTTACCTTAGTAACTTAGTCGTAAGCGCTGATTAGATTCCATTTTAGAGTATTTAGGGTCGCACTACTTGTTGTCATTATTTCTTTTTCGTGGATGGAAGAGAATAACAAACAGAAAGTTCTTTTTTTCTACTAACCAGAGTTGAAAATACTTTTCGGCGTAACACAAATCTTAGTAAAAGCCCGGGCCACTCGTTGAAGATAAAAGGACATCGAACCCGTAGGAAGTAAGCCAGACTTGTTTTGTTTGGCAATCGGTAGAACATAATATAAATAAGGAATACACACAACTTTGGTTTAGAACGAGGCACGCTTTTATCCCACCACGTTTTATTAAGTCAAGAATTTAAGGACGTATATTTTATTTTGGTTAGAAAGGGAGCTAGGATAGGGGCATATACTATACAAGGAAAAAATAGAAAACACATAGGTATACTCTACAAATAATATAAAGGTAGAACATAAAAAGAGGGTGAAAGACATTTTAAGTACGTACTTGAAAATACTCGGGGATCTCAAAACGGCGACAAAGTCTAGAGATGATCGACACAGAAAGAGTCGTCGAACAAGTAGGAATGATTTGATCCTCATTGGCCTCGGCATCAGCCCTCAAATCGCCAATGGGATCAACACGGGTCGTCTTATACTCAATTGACGTCTTAATGGGCTTCCTTTTATTCCTACGACCTTTGGACCTCGAAGCATCAAGAGCAACAACAATGGTGCGCTCGGAATTCTCGAACACCGGAACCTCACTCCCTCGGTCTAAATCCTCACCCTCGGAACCCGTGATGTCAACATCCTCCTCCAACTCACCTCTGTCACCACCACTCGCCCCCTCACTCGAACCCGCCCCATCATTCGGAGCACTCCCATCCTCACCAGAATCTCCCTCAGACGAACTTTCATCACTATCACTATCACTATCTCCGGACGAAGAAGACGAAGAGCCAGAACTAGAAGGATCACTCACCGCAACGTCCTCGGGCTCGGGGGATGATAAAACCGTCTGAGTTCCATAAATCAAGCTCGGATTCCTAGGGGGCGGATTGGAGTCAAAAGACAAAGGAGACTCGGGCTCTCCTATCGGGACGGCCTCAGCATGATCATCTATCTCTAGGACTCGATTACAAGGAAGAGTCCCGAAAGACCCGACAACCTCGGGTTCCGCCATTGGAAAGGATGATAAAGGCATCGGCTCAAAAACAAAAACCCTATAACCATAACCCAAAGATGCAGCATACATAGGCGGAAGTTCCACCTGACGAGGAGGCAAGACCTCGGACCTAACAACACGGGAATGAGATAGACGGACCAAATGCCTAGTACCCACTTGACGAGGAGACCTACGGGTTACCAACTGTACTTCGGACTCATCCATATCAGACGATTGGTTGGAATCCGTCAGAACTACCATATTGTCACGAGGCGGCCGAACCTCTTCCCCGTCACCCAAGTAAACCTCACCAAGATCGTTACTCACCCCATACATGTTTTTCTTTTAATTTTTGGATCTGAGCTGGGAAATCTACATACATCAAAGACAAAGGAATTCAACCAAGTTAAAAAAGTTTTTACCCCCGACTCGGATACCAATTAAAGTAGAAAAAGTGGAGAACATTTTTTCGGCCAAGCAAATTCCAAGAAATGCAAAGTTCGGAACAACGAGGCAAAATAGACCGATCAACCAAGCATGTTCGAGATAGATAAAAATATCAATGATAGACCGATCCACCAAACAAGTTCAAGATAGATAAAATCATCAGCAAAAGACCGATCCACCAAGCAAGTTCGGGATAGATAAATATCAACAAAAGACCGATCAACTACAAAGACCGAGCAACCATGAAGCATGCCGATGGAATAAATGAAAAGGCAGAACAAGAAGCTTACTTCCACAATCTGCCTTCCTTCTTGAATCTCGAAAATGATCGAAATCACGAGACCTCGGCCTCCAATCTGGGTCTCTCTCAAACCTCGGTCTCTCCCAATATCGGTCCCGTCCCGGAATCACCCAACGACGGCCGCCTTCAAAACTCGGTCTACCTCGAATCTCGGAACGGATCAACTCTCGATTTTCTCCTCCTATCCTCCTCGAATTCGCAATGGTGGCAGCCTTGAATCTCGGAAGTCTAAAGTCGAACAGCAGCCTCCAATAATCAAACCTTGGTCCAAATCCGGCTAAAACCTGAAAGTAAATCAGGCGCACGTAAGAATGGCAAGTGACAGCATAACAATATTTTGCTATTGGAACAGAAAGATCGTTTCATCTTATTGAGGCATTGCGTATGAAGGTGCCGAGCCAGTGCCCATTTATTATTCGCAGTAGAACCACTTATAATGATCTGGTGGGCAAATTGTATACCATCACAGGTTTCAATCAACTACTACGAATAGCATCAAGATTATATTTTTCAATTTAACAAAGCGGCTAGATATTAGTGCGCGTTAGAATTTTACTTGGAAGAAATTCCAATTAAAAATTAATGAGCAGTCGGATGTGGAAGGATATACCTAGGTAAATGAAGAATTTGTGGAAGGAGTGTGATTATTAGTAGTTCTCAGTTGGCAGAAGAAAAGATGGTTCAAAAGAAAGACGATGATAATACAAGATGGAGCATACAGAAACATCTAGTGTAAAAAAATAAATAAATTAAAAAAAAAATTAGTTCTCAGTTGCCGGAAGAAAATATAGTTCATGAGAAATGCGATGATAATATAAAATTGGGTTTAAAGAACAAGATGGAGCATACAGAAGAGTTCTCATTTGCCAGAAGAGAATATGGTTAAAGATAAAGACAATAATAATATAAAGTCGGGTTTAAAGAGCAAGATGGAGCATAGATGGAGTATACATGAAGCATAGAGTGTAAAAATAAATAAATAAATAACTAAATAAAAAATGATGAAGTACAGTAAAACGGAATGTACCGATCTTCAGAGACTCCAGTGTCGGTCCGCTTTCTCCTCTGTCGGTCCGCTCTTTCTTCTTCCGCCGGTCCGCTCTCTCCTTCCGCCGGTCTGCACTCTTCTTCTCAATTTCGCTTCTTCAAATGTCGGTCCGCTCTCTCCTTTCGCTTCTTCAATGTCGGTCTGCTTTAATGGCAGTCTACTTCTTCTCGATTTTGCTTCTTCAAATGTCGGTCCCTTTTCTTTTACTTCAAGTCTCGGTCCAAGTCTCTTCCGTCTTCAGTCTCTTCTCTTTTCAAAAGGCTGGGTGAAAATGATGAGGTAAATGAAGGGTGAAAAATTCATTTATATAGAATGGGCCGGTTCGACCGGGCCCATGGGCCGAAAGATCTAGCCCATACATCAAGACTTGAGCGACCGGTATAAATGACGAATCGAGAATATGGTTCAATCGTAAAATTTCACAATTATCTTTTTACTAAGATATTTGGAAACTCGAAGGACGAGGAAGATGGATGAATAAACGAGAGCGTTGAAATTATTTTGTGTCGGTACAAGATGTTTGATACAAAAATCGGATCGAAAAAGTTTGACACAAATAAATTATCTCGAACCTCACTTTGCCGAGACAAGAGCGTCGAATTTATTTTGTGTCGGTACAGACGAGGAAGATGGATGAATAAACGAGAGCGTCGAAATTATTTTGTGTCGGTACAGACGAGGAAAACAAGAGTAAAACGAGAGCGTCGAAATTATTTTGTGTCAGTACAAGATGTTTGATACAAAAATCAGATCGAAAAAGTTTGACACAAATAAATTATCTCGAACCTCACTTTGCCGAGTCTCGGTCTCGTCTAAGGCGTGCCCATATTTCCGACGGAACCAAGAAACAAAGAAATAAGAGAACTAAGAGACGAAGAAGATGTACGTATGTATAGTCCACAAGAACCAATCAGATGGCGCCACGTAAGTGGAGCGACAAAACCCATTTATGGGCTTGGGCTCGGGCCTGAGAACAAAAACGGGGGACATGAAATAGGCCGAGAACAAGAAGCCCATTTTGACAAGATCATGACCACCGGAATTGAAATATGTCGGACTCCAACTCGAAAAATTTCACAACTATCTTTTTACTAAGATACTTGGAAACTGGGGGGACTTATGATATGTACCTTTAAGTCCTACTCCCGAACTAAGAAGACTTAATCATATCGGGACAATGCTATCAAGGTAGTTCGACCTCACCAAAGTTAAAGGTCCGACTACACCAAAATCAAGAGGCCGACCCTCTAATACTTCGACCTTTGGACTACAATCCAAGCCTCATCTACTTAATGGGCCAGGTCCATTATGGGCCCATGAGCCCAAGTTCTAGCATGGACGAATCCGGACCGTACACTTGGCACTCATCCAAGAGAGGATGATAACAAACATTTGCCTATAAATACAAGGCCTCTACTCCTATAAAGGTAAGCAACGACTTCCGAAAATCTACTATCGAAGTTTTTAAGTCCTAGATTAAAAAGTCGACCGACTTATTAACTAGTTGAATCTAAGTACCGGGTTGTCCTAGACAAACCGGCCTAAAAGGGTCTAACCCCTTATTTTCTTGTCACAGATCAACGACGGACACCACCGAGGACCGACAGACGCAACGGAGGACCGACGGACTCAACCTCGGACCACAAACGTGTCTAGGTCCACTTTTTCGTCCGCACACTTTCCGACCTTCGCGAAGTCACGAATTTAATCAAAGTAAAGGCGACTTGAACCAAGGACTATTCGACTTCCGCTAACTAATATCATCGTTCGAGCAAGAACTACATCCATCTAGGGCGTCGACAAACTAACTAGCAACTTATCCATTTTTACCCCACATCACTTTCATTTTTAGCTTCACAGACAAGTTGTCTCATCAACCATATTATATTCCTCCTATTCAAATTACTAGCTACTTCAGAACGGGAGAGCAGATTTACATCCTGTAAAATATTTGAACTTATTATCTGATTTAAGCACTTGAAGATTTATTAATCAAGTGAATCTGGAGAACATGAGATCTCTCAAGTAAAGGGTAACAAATTCCGAAATAATTTAAACCAACTCTTGGTATTTCTAGAAGCTCCTCCACATTAAACTTTAGAGTATCTTGTGAGAAAAGGGAGCTTGCATTAGCCTGTATGAAAAACGAGTTCCACCTTATATATAAAACAATGGCAAATATGTTATTGAGACACCGTGAAGTCGAATATTGAAACAACTATCCTCTTTACAAATTGCACACAAGCTAAGGTCGAGTACTTATGAGATCTTTGATACCTCTAGTCAGTCAAATTTAATTACCCCGTCAAATTTGTACAACATCCACTCATGACTCCAAGAGCTCCCATCTACCCCGTGTGGACAAGTACTTCTGAACCGCAACACTTTCATGATCGTCGTTCGACCACAAATTTCTAAAACTTTGTTAGAGTAATCGTCACACAACACCATTGAATTTTTACCAGTGAGAAATCCTCAGTGAAGTCCATACTTGAAATAACGTTCTGATTCACCTCCAGACAGTATAGTAGACCACATATATTCTTGGTACATTTAGGACGACGGATGATCATATTTCGGATTTGGAGCGTCGTGGTGAGCACGTGGACCTGAAAGAGACTGCCTCTTATTCTTTTGGGTATTAACGTAGTTGTTTGGGTAGGTTAGACATGTGGCGTAGTATGAGATTTGTATTGTAGTGATTTCTTTGTACTTGAGTGATTATTTGTGTTGGGACTTGGGAGAGAACTGTGTGATAGTTTGCAATCAATTTTGTATTTGGAACTCCAGACGCTCTAATGTACTACCACAAGTTGTTTCCTATCGATTTAACCATATTAAAATTAAGTATTCGTCTTGACATGAGCCTATATTCGATAGACGGTCTCGGTCACATAAAGTTTTTAGTTTTGGAGCGTGACAAATAAGATTAAGATTAACTTGAAATTCGGAAAGAAGAAGTCCTCGAGATCGTCTCAGATAATTTATCTGAGATTTTATATGTCAAGAAAATTATTGATGTTATCAATCAAAACACCTATATTCTCAACATTGATGTTTTTTCATATTACAACAAGACTTATTTCATTAACAACATAAACGTTTTGATTAATAACATAGATGATTTTATTGATAACATAGGTCATCTCTAGATAAATTATCTAGAGACCATCTCTAGATAAATTAACTGAACTGAAGACGAACCGAATCGAATCGAATCGAATCGAATCGAATCTGAATCGAGTTTTAGCCAATGAAAAAAGTAACTAAGTCTCATTTTGGGGGGATGTTAAAAAAGTGAAACAACTTTCAAAGTTGTATCTTTGGTCCATTCTCAGATGATTGCAGTGTGAAACAACACGCCTCTTACACAGTAATATACAAAGTTGTATTTTTGAGCCTATGCCAATCCCAGATGATTGCAGTGTGAACGGAGAATGGACCAAAGATACAACTTTGAAAGTTGTTTCACTTTTTTAACATTTCCCCCACAAAATGAGACCTAGGCTCTTTTTTTTTCAACTGAAAACTCGTTCAGTTCAGTTTCGTTCAGTTCAGTTCAGTTCAGCTCTCTTAAATTCATTAAATTATTATTATTATTATTATTATTATTATTAATATTTTATCATTTATTTACACAACCCATCTTTTGTACGAGGAAAATAAGAAAATTTATCCAATTGAGATATTTTCAACCTTTTCTTTCTTTCTTTTAACACGACTTTTAGTAGATCAATGAAATAAAAAGTATAGTTACGATTCAATTACCCTTCTTTTCACCGTAAAAGTTGAGTTAAGATAAGAAACTACAAGAACTCGAGAAGTACATTCAAACCTGGTTCACATACTTTATGCACATCTCTAACAAAAAAATCGACGTTCTTTTATCAAAGATATTAGAACAATAGAAGTAAACTCAGAAGCATACGTTGAGTTTTTTTTCAAACTTAATAAATAAAAAACAAGTTATACCAAACTAAAGTCAAACCAAACTCTACAAATTACGCACAAAAAAGTATAAAACAAAGTTATGTTAGTCAAATATACTTAATTTATTTTTATAATATAATTTTATTATATTCTTTTGTCATGTAATTTGCGAGTAATTACAGTCAACGTCCAGAAAAAAATCTCCTTACGAATTTATTAATGTACCGGATGTAGTATTCATTATTATTAAAAAATGGGACAGATGTAATTTCTTCATTTGCTTCGTTCAATTTCGATTCGATTCGATTCGATTCGAAGAATTTCAAATTGAAAAAACGAGCCTTAATGAGCTCTACATGGTTTTAGTAATTCGTAAAAGAAAAGAAATCGGATGAAAATCAAATCCTTGGGAAAATGCTTTAGGAAAAATCAATATTTTCCTTGATTTTCTGTTGTTTGGCACTCGATCTTTCATTTCTCAGGAAAATTAATAGTTATTATTTTTCCTTAACCTCCTTACTTAAAATAGTTGTAATCTTTCCCTCACTATTAGTTTTATCGTCCATCACTTAAACAACTTTTAATTGAAACTTTAGATATCACAGCTCTTTAATTTATCAACAATGAATTTTTCCAGGTCATACATATTTTTCATTTCATCATTAAAAATGATCATATATTACCACAGGTCATTGTAGCTACCCTCATCCATAGACGTCTTGTGCACATGATATGAATTAATTATAAATGATTACTTTAGTTTTTTAGCATCAACTCATATTAGTAACATCAAACCAAATAGTAATTGTATAGCTATGCTTGCTGGAAACTGGACACACACAATAGGACAGAGATTGAACTCACTCAAAGCAAACCGGAGTTATAAAATACCAGGGACTTGAGCCTAGACACACTGAAACAAAATTAGTACTCAAATCATATGTTGATCCGTTTAGCATGTGCCGACTAGGTAATATAACTCACCAGCAAGATAAACCAGAGGTTTAGGGTAAAACAAATGTGGGGTAAATTGTGTATATATATATGTACATAGATGTCGGAGGGAAACATAATTCATCTTGGAGGGAAGAAGTGACATGAGCCAGAGACTCTGATACCATGATAGAATTTCATCTCATCTAAAAGCTCGAACTTGTAGAGAGGTGTGGAAACTAGTCATTTACATTAATACTCCAATATGATGAAGGTGCAATCGGTGATTCTGTTAATCAATTTGATTGAAATGGATTGATGGTTAGAGAAGTAATTGGTTCATTTTGTTTACTAGTTAATGGCCCATCGATACTCGACGGGGCATGGAGGCCAAATTCAAAATAAAAAATGAATATATCGTATAATAAAATGTTAAAGTTAATGAACATAGCGTATCATATGTTTTACCATGTTCATCTTATATGAATACATTGAATCTCTTCTTACTGGTAACCGTAGAGAGATAACATGCAATTGTTCACGTTTGAATACGGGTGAGGTGGTAGAGTCCGACGTGTGAGAAAGATTGCCAAGGACTTTTGTTTATGGTCATTGCAAAATAGACGATATGGGGAACTATATTCTATCAAAATTGACAGGGAACTTCGTCTTGTAGAATGATCTAACCATCACAATTTGAATGATAAACCTTTTGGGCTGGGTAGACTACCGATATTATATTTGCCTCAATGATATGCTTTCTAACATTAGTAACTATGAGCTAGACTTATTCCATTTTACAATTCGGTAGTTTGATCTATATATCTTATAAGCATTATCATGCATACGCTTAAGAATGCTATAGTGAAAATTGGTATATTTAAGGTGGTTCAAAAAACAATATATAATATGAGGATCATAATTTGTAAGAATAGCAAATTCTTGACGTACAAGAATAATAGTTTTGCATTGAGTAAAATCTAGTAAATTACTGGTAAGACTTGACTTCATATGAAGGCATCCGTACCTGTAAAAGTATAAGGATATACGCTTAGATGTATTATAAATTGAGAAACATAAAACATAAATAAAATTATGCAAGTTAACAAATATATATGAAAAAATAAATTTATCCCATAATTTATCGAAAACTTCTTTGTAAACCACGTTGGTTGTCGTGTCGTACGTCTCACCTTCATTATCACATATGAGTACTTTCAGTCCCTTTCTACTTATAACTCTAGAGAGAGCAACATATAGTTGTCCGTGGCTGAATACAGGAGAAGGTAGGTAGAGATCGACATGAGAGAGAGACTGTCCCTGACTTTATTTATCGTCATTGCAAAGCGTATTGATATAGAAAACTGTCTCCTATCAAAACTTGGAGGAAACTTAATCTCATCAGATGGGCTCATCGTCATCCTAGGGATGAAAACCTTTTGACCGGCATTCATTTCAGATATCATTCTTACTTATATGATATGTTTCCCCATATTAGTTAAGCCTTGTTCCATTGTACAACTCAGAAGCCTGGTCAATATTTCTCAAAAGCATGATCATGCATCCAACCTTAGGCACTATTCTATGATTAGGTAGTCCCGAGCAATTAATAGTGTTCAAGAATTCTACTGAGAATAATTCTGCCATTTCACTATCTACTGACTCGGTCTTGCTTATGCTATCAGCACTCAAGTACTCCACAGAATCACCATGCATTTTAGACCTGACATAGTCATTAATCTCATTGATCATTTCATTAGTCGGTGCAAGAATAGCACGGTGATGGAAGTATTCCGGATCTATAGTTGGATAGGCTAAGTGATCAAAAAGGGAAGGATATGTGCAGTCTACAATGGTGGAAATAGGATTACTTACTTCACGAATAAGTATGTCATCAGGTAACTTGATGTCTACCTCGCCATCATTGGGTTCGCCCGCGACCCCATCACCGACTTGTAGTATCCACTTGGCAAAATCTTTAGTTTCACTAACCTCAACAGCTGATGATCCGGTCTGAATAGAAAAAAAGGTGTTAATTAAAAAGAACAACATAACAGAACAATTCATATGATAGTAACCGAGAATTTTTACAGTTTACCTGCAATCGCTTGTTTTTTGTGAGTTTTAGAACCTCACATGAATCCCACAGTATCGAAGAGCATAGAGAGGCATTTACAATATCAAATCTGCTACCACCAGGAACAACTGGCAAAATTTGCCTGAAATCTCCACCGAATACCACTACTAAGCCACCGAAAGGATCATCTGGACATTTCATAACATCTCTTAGACTCCTGTCGAGTGCCTCAAAGCAATATTTATTGGTCATTGGTGCCTCATCCCAAATTATAAGTTTGGTTTGCTTGAGTAAGCCGGTGACATCAGAATCCCGCTTCAACTTGCTGCATGTTGATTCCTCATGACACTTAATAGGAATACCAAACCTAGAATGAGCAGTCCTACCTCTAGGTAGCAAGAGTGATGCAATACCACTTAATGCTACTGGAAGCACTATATCTCCTCTAGCACGCAAGCCGGAACACAACGTCCTCCAAATAAAAGTCTTGCATGTACCACCATAGCCGTATAAAAAAAAACACACCACCTCTGCCCCCGTCAACTGCATCCATAATCTTATCGTAAATTGTACGCTCAAATGTGGGTACAGTCCATCGAATTTTGATCCCATGGCATCTCTGTCGTATGACATCTCATCAACTATAAACTGATCCGTGGCGTTGACAGTTATAGACTCATCCGATTCGCATAGCTCAAAAAAAGCAAGATCACAGCTTTGCTTTCAATAGCTTCTCAATTTCAAGCAACGCTAGGTTATGGATTTGTTCATCAGCAAGCCTCAAACCTGAATCGCGGAATGAATCGAAATAAGTAGTAAGTAAATGTATAGCATTTTCGTATTTCGGTAAAATATAAAATTTACTAACAAATTACCATGATTATGAGAAGTTTTTTGCTTGATGTATAGAATGTTGTCAGATAAGAAGTTACATGTCTTCCTCCATACCTCCTCTGGTCTCGCCATGCTTCGAGAAAGAAGAAGCATCGATCGTAAAAAGATGACGAAGGAAACGTGCTAATCCCAAATGACTTGCCTCAGAATTCCACGGACATACTCCCGTCATCCGTTAGTAGTCCTAAAGCCACATGAGTCCTTGCAGTCTCAGAACAACAGAGTTCACTGTTCTAATATCCTGGAAATATATTGCATCTCTAACATGATTCAACATAAGTCGCATATAGTTCATATTTTCAAATGTCATCGGCACATTATACATCCTTCCAACAGCTTGTGCCTTGGTTTTCCTACGGGACCACTTCTTCAGGCCATCCTTCCAAAGAATACTCATGGCAACTCAGATACGCCAATTTCCTAGCTTTCGTCAACCTTGTTCACTCAAACCATTCAAGAAACTTCGCTTAATCAAGGTGATCAAGATGCGGCATGAAATCTCCATCTCTGAAAGGTACCCCCTGCTCATCCTCTAGATGAAATGCCAAACTCTCAACCGCAGGTATCCTATAATGTATCTAGAATTAAAAAATTCTCCATATTGCCTCACATGCTGAAACATATCGGCAATCAGTATGCCTCTTAATCTCATCATTATTATTTATGTCTATGAATGTCACACCCGCTCCGTCCCTTCCTTTCAACATGTACTTGAACAAATATTTCATTGAAGCCCCACCTTTATAGTATTCTATGTTAATGTGAGATTGGTACTTCAGGAGCAACTGAGCATTGTAAGGGACAACAAAACTGTTTAAAAACGTCGACTCATATACTAAGTTCGACAACAAATAAATCTAGGTTTACGACAATAAACTATGCATAATATTTAATTAATATAAACCTACATGTTGTCAAGCTGAACTCCATTTTTATCAACGGTGACACCTGTGTCCCTTCTTCGATATATGTGATATCCAACATCGACAACATAGGTATTTTTGTTGTAGCTATTTGGAAAATATTTGGAGCACATGTTATCCTCCATGCATGGAGAAGTAGGTCTAGCCGGACCACATGGTCCGTGAATCATATGGGTTGACACTACATCGTACAATTCTGGATTAGTATCCTTGTCGGGTAACTCTGCACATATGTAGTCATCAATGTTATTTTTAATCTTCTCCTCACCCACCTTATTCAGGATTACCAAAATATGAACATGCGGAAGTCCTCGCTTTTGGAACTCAACGGTGTATATGACTAAAAAAATTCATAGTAATAGATATTATAAATCATTTTTGAATTTCATAGAATATAAACATGTAGAGACAAAAAAAAAATTACATGCTTTTGGTTTTCCAAACATATGTCCATCCTTTATATCACTGATCAACTCATCGAGTTTCATCTTGAAGAGTCGACATAAGATATCAGGCTTGTCTTCCTGTCTCAACCCAAGACTCTCAACATACCTTGTGATCTCCGACCACTTTGGATTGCATGTAAATGTTATGAACAGGCACGGATATCCTGCCCACTTGTATATAGCCATAGAATCCTGGTACATCTGCATGTACCATCTAGCACCCCCTAGATAAGATGAAGGCAGTATGAAGAGACTACCACATGATGTAGGATCATATTCAAAGTTATCAACTTTGCTGGAAATCTTCTTATAAGATTTGTATCTAAGCTTTGGTTGATTGTGACGAATCCACTGAAGTCTTTGTGACTCCATCATCATGTAGGAATCAACAATAAACTGTTGAAACAATCTCCTGCCAAGTATAAGCTGGTGACCTTCTCCCTCCCTTTGTTGAATTCTGAATGCTAAGAACTCCCTAAGTGTGAAATCTGGCCTCATACTGTATGTAGTTCTGGGTAACTCTGTATACCAACCATCTTCTGCATACACGAACAATAGTGGGTAATGCAGAGGGATATATATAGCATGGAAGAAATTTATTTATCCTTTGCAAATATCCAGTCGACTTCAACTCAACCATGATATCACTCTTATGCCTCACATTCTCAATGTCTCCTTCAATAATGGCAGCAACCTCTGATGCAGTAGGTAAATTATAGGTCCGTTCATCCTTGGCACGTTTTGCTATAAGCTGCAGACTAATATATGTTGAGTTATTAAGAGATATACGATCCCTAGCCATCCTATATGTTTTGGCATAAGGATTATATTGGTCGACCATATCTTTGATGCTGACTGTTACATAAGTGTCCAAACCCTTCCCATCACCACTGACATACATGCATATATACAAATTTACTTAAATGAACTAATTATCGTGTAACATTATTATTATAAGGAATTTTATTAAACAATATATAGATATTACTGGCACTAACCCAAGAGCATTGATTTTGTTCTGTACTTCGTGCTCAGTGTCATAGATGTATAGTTGAGCAAACTTTGGTTCTTTTCCTTCGTCTGACAACAAAGAGCCAATTTTGTGGAAATTCTGACCACCCATCTAGAAACAATAAAGACCCCGACCTTTGTTAACCTCTTTGTCTATTTCCACACCCATAGAAGTAAAAGAGAACATCATGTTATATGCCCATAAGTTCTCAATGATACTCCGACTATCCTCGTGTCTATCCTCTAGGAGATCAATTAACAACTGAGGTGGTTGTTGAAGAATTGGAAGCTTGACCAGACCTCTCATGCAACATAGGGTGAACTTAGGATTCTTTTTTTTTTTTTTTTGATTAGGTGGTCTACTTTCTTCAAACCAGAATAAAGCACCACAATGTTCATATTTATACTCTGGATCACCCTGTCCAAATACATTGCACATGCATGTGGAGCAATAATTTTATAGGAGAGACTACAAAATATGTAATTGTCATCCATTATCTTATGTTTGCAGAAATAATAAGGGTTATTACATTGAGCCCCATCGGAGCTGAAAATCTAAGAATTGGACATGTGAAATGGATTGTATTTTAACGTTCAAATGTTGGAGTTGACCTCAGTTAGAAATTGGGACATTTTTACAATTGAAAGAATATCAATGGATATTATTTGTGCTTTTTCTTAATGTAATGTAATGGGTGTGCATTAGAGACTTAATTGTTCATATTTTGGGTTGCAATTTATCTTCTTTGTTATTGTTTGTTAACAATAATAATAATATGGGCAGAAATATCTTTTCAGGTATTAATTCGAGTTGTGGTCGAGTTTGTGTGGACTAAAATGTAATTTTATTTTTCTCGTTAATTGTCATCTATTTTTTACTAATGTGTAATTACAAAATCTAACATGGTGTAGGAATGAAATTTGGTGTAGGAATGAAATTTTAACAATTAATTTGTATATCTTTGCATAATCAATAATGATTTTGATCAATGTCACATAAACCATTTTCGCACCAGCTCCATTGGTTTGGATTTACCATAATAATAAAATAAATTATTTACCATCAAGTATCTATAATTCTAATGGATACTAAATGTTGTATGCCGAATATTTTTTTAAACGAACTATGTGAAAGATACATAAAATTGAGTGTAGAGGTTTAAAAAAATGCATCTAAGAGCAATGATCATATTGTGAATTATGGGTTCAACGTCGTTGGCAAAATTTTGGAGTTTGTACTTTGTTGGGCAACAATGTTCCAATTTTGTGATCATTTTAGCCACCTATCTTAAAGCAATAAGTATATTTTCATTTATTGATTTCCTTGTCTATTTTCAACCCATTGAAGTAAATGCGAAGATGTTGTTATATGCACTAATAATAGAACAATTATATAAACTGAGTATCTACTGGATAAACAACTAATACTTGTAGAACATATTTCCAAATTAGTATAAATCAAACCAATGATCATGAAAATATCAAAAAAAAAAAATTAGAGCATAGCGACTACTAATGGACAAAATTCTACATTAAATGCCTCGATTTCTTCTATAATGTAAAGAAAAAGATGCAAATCTATAACTGCATACTTAGGAGATTTAATCACCAAAGAGAAATCCGCTTTAATTAATTACTACATGTTGCCACTCAAAATTTCGAACCACTCCAGTTGCTAATTTGTCAGTCAAACTTTTCACACCTTTTAAAGGAACCATAAGACACAAATTTTGACACCAAGCAATAATCTTGGCCATTGATACCTAGCAACAACACCAATACCACCCCTATGTTGACTCTACTCGTCTGTAGCATTAAAATTAACTAAAATGATACCAAGATCAAGAAATAACCAAGGTGCTGCCACAATTAACTATGCAGCACATAAAGATATTTTATTGACTATATCTATTTCATCCTTAAAATAGTGCATTAATAATCCAATAAAGTAAATTTTCAAAATCATAAAGTAAATATATAAGGTAGAAGGTAATATTTGAATAAATAATGAGTAAAAAGTAGAAAATGTGTTAGAATTCATGTTAATGTTGATAAGATGATTTAATGTATCCATTCGTAATTGTATACCTAAATAAATATTGATTTCTTTGATAACGGGAGAAGTATTTAGTATTTAATAAATGCTCTATTTTTAAATTTTCATGATTTCAATTTATGTTATTTAATAAAAATAATATTTTAATAAATAAATACTTTAATTAATTAATAAAATATTCAAGTTTGATGTCTATGGATTCGTCTTGTCGTGGTGAATCTATATATATGTTTAAAATATTTTTCAGAATTTTGTAAATAAATATATATATGAGATTAAATAATAATTATGTATTGAGTCAACATACTAAAAATAAATAATTGGAGTTATATGGTGCACTACATCTTAACAACTTAAAATGTTCTACATCCAACATACCAAATTTAAAATTGTAATAACCAATCAAAATCCTTCATATTTCCACATAATTGATGATGTGTAATGCATGAGAATGCTTCAAATGTTTTTCTTTTAATGTATGTATAGATTTTTTTTAGAGAGAGAATCAGATTGTAAAGAATTGAATGGGTGAAGATAAGGAGATGGAGATTCGGTTGATCTCTCATTTTCCACAATTTCCTATGTTTTCTAGTTTTTCATTTTTCCTTTTCTTAATTTCCTTTAAAACAAATATGAGAAAAATTATATTTTCCTTCAATTTCTTTTCTTTTCCCTTGGAATTACTTAAACCATGCAGAGCCTTATTATATTGTTATAAAAATGTCATTACTTAGCATGCATGCTTAATTAACCTAATTAGACACCCAAATCATAACGTTACTATAACAAATGCAATTGTATACCAATAAGCGACAAATCAAACATTGTTAATATATTTTCATAACATTACCATAACAAAACAATTCATTTGAAAGTTTTGTTCAAAGTTGTTATACTGGTTATGTATTACTTCCTATTAGAAAAATTGTTTAATAATTTTTATGGTTTATTATGTTCTATAAAATTCAATTAGTTTCCATGTAATTTATAAGCATTCCAAACGTTCATTTTGGATTAATTGAAGTAAGCCATTTTAAAATATCTGAACATGTAATGTCACACATTATAAAATTTGAAGCATTTGGCATGAAGTCTAAATCAAATATTTTTTAACCAAACTAAACATGCATTAACTAAACATCAAAAGATACATATTGT
Organism: Plantago major; assembly: GCA_026545765.1. Lineage (NCBI taxonomy): Eukaryota > Viridiplantae > Streptophyta > Magnoliopsida > Lamiales > Plantaginaceae > Plantago > Plantago major. The sequence goes on along the minus strand of CM048839.1, from coordinate 1,080,981 downwards.
TTTTGGTATGGTATGGGAACCATACGGAGAGCCACCTTGTTTCGGAAAAATTATTCTTATCTTTCTACACTACTCTTGATCTCTCTTCGACTTTTCAATTATAATGACAAACTCAACCAATCAAATAACCTTTAAAAATTCAAATATGTAACTTCATTCTTATACACATCAATTCTTTTTTGCACATCCTATATAGCAACCATATAAATCCTCTAAAAAAACTACATGTGGAACAGTTTCAATCTAAAGTTCAATTATGATTAACCATTAATGGCTTCAATTCCTCAAACTTAAACACATAATCCTCAACTCCAGCTACTTGATTAAGTTTATTGAATTCACCGATAAATCCTTCTCCTGTAACTGATGTAAACCTGATTAACAGTAGTTCAATAAACTTGTCTCATCCCGTAACCTCCTTGGGCTTTTGTACGGTAAGACAGACTTTCACCCCGTCTAGCGTTAAATTAGGAATTGACCTGTCTATTTTGATTAAATATAAAAATATAGAAATAAAAATATTGGAATTTTAAAAAGAAATATAATTATTTTTTTGAAAAATTTTAGAGGATAAATTTGGGTATTTTGATTATATTTGTATTTTTTAATTTAAATATTCATAAGGCGAAAGGGCGATCACAGGTGATAGCGCGATCGCCTAGTCGACTTTGGCGATTTGATATGGACCGTTAGATAGAAATCTAATGGTGCATAATCAATTATCTGTATTAGGAGAAGAGTCCAACCCCTTTCCTTCTATATTATCCAAGTATCAACACTAACTTCAAAATACATTCCAACAAAAACTTATAATACCATTGGAACCGATATATACTTTAGAGGATTGAAAAACACAAACACATATTGTTTCATGAACGCCGCAATACAAGCGATGTGGCATGTTAGAAGGTTTAGGCAGGATGTGTTGAAAACTATTATGTATGATTTCTTGTCTAAGGATCATCACTACGTAACCTTGCACTATATGTGCACTCTATATATGCAGCCCTGATAATCGGTTTCAGCTGGTGAGCTATTTGTGACTGTTTATATTTATATAGCACTTTTGATTAATTGACTAAATTTGCTTATTTATAGGGACAATAAAATATTCACCATTCTTCCTGGAACTGTATTGGAGACTACTGCCTAGCCCATCACACATTTGGCCTGGAGATTAAGGAGGAGGTCCGGTGTACGCATTGTGTTTTAGATGAAAAAATATCGCAAATTCCAACACAGGTGATAAAGCTCTTGATATCCATTAAGTGTGCATGATGATCTCTTTGCAACTATTATATATAGTATCTCAGATAAGATATATATCATTGAATCATTTGGTGGACCTAGAATTTCACCCACACACACTTGACAATGGTAAGCCTTGGATTATAAGTATTTTTCTGTTAAAATAGTTCGTAAACTCACTGAACATTTGTATACATATATGTTTTTCCCGACATACCAACCTTTATGGATGTTTTGGCTACAAGATCTACACTAGATGGGTTATCCACGATGATGAACGTGTACATGTAGTTGTTATGCATGTGTTGAACATAAATCCTTCATGTAATTTTCATTGAAACTTTTCATAAAATGTTAATAATCCATCTTTACACAAAACCTTCAATGTTTTTTTTAACTAAAACTTTAAACATTATACGCGAAACTTTAAACATCAATCTCACCAATTCACAGCTTAATAACCTTGCACCTTCTTTTTTTCATAAAACCTTAACCATTCTAGTCTTTCATAATCTATGGTACAAACTCGGGTTAACAAAGTAGGGCTCTTCTACGGTCAGACAGTTTCGCCCTGCCTGACAACATACAATTGATTCTACACCATTAGATTTTTTATATAACAGTCAATATCAAATCACCAAAAGCGACTAGACGATCACCCTATCGCCTGTGATCGCCCTTTTGCCTTATGAATATTTAAATTAAAAAATACAAATATTAATCAAAATACCCAAAGTTATCCTCTAATTTTTTCCAAAAAAAAAATATAATATTTTTTTTATAATTACCAATATTTTTAATTTCTATATTTTTATATTTAATCAAAATAAACATGTCAATTCCTAATTTGACGCATGTTGTCAGACATGGTGAAAGCTTGCCTGACCGTAGAAAAGCCTAACAAGTATTTATAAGATCTTTTATAGTTAATTTGACTAGAATGAGTGATATTGTTAATAAACTAATTGATGTTTTTTATAAGTAAAATGCATTGTTGTTAATAAAATAAATTTTTTATTTATGAAAAAAAATATTAATGTTCTTAATTATGCTAAGTACTCTGTATTAATTTGTTTAACTTTTTTTTTTTCCAAAGAACGTCTCCCAAACTCCCACGAAGTTTACTTGGGAGAATCTTTTCTCTAAAATAAAGGAAATAATTTTACTTCGTTTATGAAATTGATGAGAGTGTAAAAATTATATGGAAGAAATTAGGAACTATTACAAATGCTTCTAAGCAGCTTATTTTTAAAGAATGAACCGCAAAAACAGAAAACGAAAAGTCTCCTGGGAGACTTATCTAGAGACGGACCTATATTGTCAAGAAAATCATCCATGTTATTAATCAAAACACCTATATTCTCAACATTGATGTTTTTTCATATTACAATAGGATTTGTTTCATTAATAACATAGACGCGTTTTGATTAATAACATAGATGGTTTTATTGATAACATAGGTTGTCTCTAGATAAGTTATTTAGAGACCGTCTCTCATGAGACTTGGTGAACAATAAAACAATATTTTTGTAACTAAGAAAGAAGATGAATACATGTTTTAAAATCACGTACAAACACAACCGTGAGGGTCACATTCTCATATTAGATAGCCACCGGTCCTGAGAATCTTCTTATTCTAATTTGGTTGTCACTTTTGACGATTATGTCAAGAGTAATGTCGTGTTAGTCTCTATTCATTCGATCAATTAGTCGTAACATATGAAAAGTCACATGCACTTCAAAGTGTAGTTTGATGTTCTAGTCTTCTAGAGTCTACAGGTTTCGGTTAATTTTGTCTGCAAGAGTTTGTTAAATTTGGACTTTAGAATGTAATCAACTAATGAATCAATTTACTTCTCCAGAATGTCTTTGCAAATCAATTTTTTATTATAAATAATCTGCTCATCCAAGACCAATTTGATTACATATTGGCGTTTTTGTGATTAAAAAAAAAGGGAAGTAGACAGCTTATTGGCAGCTGGTTGACTTTCAATGTTATATGGCGACATTGTGAAAACCAAGAATGTGTCGAGACAAAGTTGAATTTTACAGATTATATACTGAATTCTCCGTATCAAAGTTATCAAAAGTTCCAATGGAACAAGAAGATGATAGAATTAGCCAATTGCCAGATGCGATTGTTCACCAGATCATCTCCTTACTTGACCTCAAAAATGCCGTTCAGACATCCGTTCTTTCCAGGAGATGGAAACATACGTGGTCTTCATGCCTTCAAGATCTCGACTTCGATTTCAGAAGCCTTGCGTACTTTTGTAACGTGCGTGTTTGGGATTCCAATTATAACATTAAGTTCTTGCCACGTTTCGCTAGTTTCGTGACTCGGTTCCTATTGCAGCGTGACGACAGTTTCCTCGTTCGCAAATTTCGGTTGTGTAGTGATCTTACCTCGACAGGTTCGGTGTTTGTGGAGAAGTGCATTAACTATGCCTTAAGTCATGGTGCTCAAGAACTTGATCTTGATGTATATTGTCATCCCACACCTGTCAATTTTCCTTCTGAATTCTTTGCTTGTAAAACACTGAGGACACTCAAGTTGAAGCAGTATGCCAATGGTAGCCTTGTTATACCAAAGCCATTTGTCTTACCAAAGGTTACCACATTACAGCTCGAATGTTTCCAGTTCACAGACAATGGCGATCTTTATAGTTTCTCGAAAGAGCCCTTTTCGGGTTTCCCCTGTTTGGAGAAGTTGACGCTCAACTGCACTGATCTTGATGGATTGATCATTTGTGGCTCAAAACTTGAGATATTGGAGATCACTTCTCGGGATGCGTTCTTTTCAAGCCAGAAAAGTATTGAACGAATTTCAGCTCCAGTGCTGACTTCGTTCAGGTACCAGGGGTGTGTTTCGTTGGTGTGTCATGTGGTGGATTTACCTTGTCTGGAGGAAGTGTACGTTGATATATTTGCTCTTCTTGAGTCACCATATACTGATGACATCGAGAGAAAGATGTCCTTGAATATGATCATGATGTTGAGACAACTTGGGAACACAAAGATAGTTACGCTAACCACCAATACGATTGAGGTACATTTACTCATGTTTATATGTCAACTGGGAAAAAAAGTTAGATCGCTCATGTTTTTTTTCTTGTGGATAGGTTCTTGCAATGGATACTAATCTTCTGGTGAGACATCCGTATCCATTTCTGCGTACGAAGCATCTGAAATTGGAGAAAGGGGGGTATGAACCAGAGCCCAATGTACTTGAGAATGTTATCAGCTACCTGACTCGGGGAACCTCACAGTATGAGAATTCAATGATGTTGTAGAGTTTATTCTTACTGCTCTATTGACACTGAAATCTTGTAATAATCTGTATCTTTCTACCATTACACGAAACACAGATAGAAATGGGTAAAGATCATAATCCTAATTAGTTTGGATCAAGCCTTTTGAACAAATTAAAAGTACAAAACAGCTCAAGGTTATCAAAAGTAAAGTTTTTCTCACTTGTTCAAATAAGCAAAGTATATTGAATTCGAAGTTCATGCTGGACTCTTTGTGCAGTAACGAATTGACAGGTGCGCTTATTAGAAATACAAAAACTAGTAACTGACTAAGAGTTTTGTGGCCAACAATAAAACAATGCAACGCCTCTACCATTCACGAGAAAATAATACCTTCCTGGGTAGGTTAGGCACAAGCGTAAGTACAAACTAACTGCCGCAGCATCAACATTCCTCAGGTCCGCCAGTTACACTTGAAAATATCAACACCTAAGAGGGAAAACAGGAAAGCATGTTAGCTTTTATCTGAAGCCTTGCACCACGAACCTGTAGCAATGCCCAACTATAAAAGTAGAAACTGGTAAACATTTTTTTGACACGTTCTAACACCATTCAAGTTAAATACTAAGTTCATCTGGTGTGAAAGGTGTTTAACTCGGGCCTTGAACATCAAACAGAGATGCATACACAGTGTGGACTCAAACTTAAGCAATAGAAACTACACAGAACCACTTTTTTCCCCGACCAAGAAACAAAAAGATATACTCCTATGAGATTACAATTGTTTGTCAGTACATTTTCGTTTACATGGCCTGTTTTAAGAAACAGGATAATTGACTCCAATGATCAACACCTAATTCTTGATTACCCAAGTTTAGCAGCATCTAACATCAATAACAAGTATTTCTGGCATCTGGCCAAGTCAGCACAGATAAGTAAATGCAAGAGTTCATCAGCATCTACGGAGAACATAAACTACAATATGAATTTCTATATTCTGAAAAGGCATAATGTGAAAGAAGAATACCTCTAGTCAAATCTATAGGGGTCATCTGCATAGGGATTCAGGGAACCTTCAGTGAATAAATCACCAATGTTGGAAGAATCTGCAAGCACTCGACGTTTGACCCCCTGCACAAGTGAGAGACATTGTAGTTGCACGACAAAACAATTGCAGCTTTATAACTCGTTATGCTACTACATGCATCTATTGTTTCTGCACGAGGGAGGGGAATAAATATTCTTATGCCGGAGTTAAGTGCAATAACAACAAATCTCCTTACAATATAAACAGACGCTTGATGCTCCCACTGGGCTATTAACTAATCAGTAATCTATCGTGTAAGATTCATCTCACTAGCACATAGTAATCACATATGGACAGGTCCCAAATTTGTAGCAGAGGACATAATAAAGAGAACAGATTTGTCGTGAGTGGTCAGCAGAATTACCTGGGTAACATTTTTGGGAGTCTTAGCTTTTGGTGTAGTTCTCTTCCTTAGATTTCTTGGGTCCTACAACAGAAAAATGAGTTTAGCAAAGTAAGCAGCATCCATGATCTGCTACTTCCCTAAGTGACTTCTTTACATTCCATAAACATACGTCGAACATGAAAGTGCTTCTAGTTTTTTTTCGCTTGGTGACTCTGCCATCTGATGTTTCAATCTCATACTCATGGTGAGTAACCTGAAAATAAGAAAGTATTAGTTGAACAGGAGACAGACAGAATTAGTACAGATCAGGCTAAAAGACATCACAATGCAGTATGTTAAGGAAATTAGGAAACACGCATCTTCTATGTGTCTCCAAGTGAATTGATGCATTTGAACAAGGCTAACCTTCCTACTATGCTTAGGTATATCCTTCTTCATCAAACTTGAAATTGGCGGCTGAGCTGGTTTCAGGAAACGCGAATCCTAGAAAACGAAATCCATTGAGATGCACATTTTTGGATCAACATAAGAATAATAATTGTGTATGTATATATGTTTCTTTCTAGATGACCTTCTCTGCAACTTCTGTTCTGTCAAGAACATGCCGATTCCTTTTATCACTGTCGGAGTTTCTCTTGGTTGATGAGATAGAGTAATGCTGCGTAAAAAGCGAAAAAATAAAGACTTCAGTGGTTAATCATGTCTTTACATCTATCAAAATATCTAAGTTCATGGGAAGTTTCAACAGCAGGATGTAATTTATCAATTGCATGCTCGCAAACTACTGCCTGTGCTACTATCAGAAACTTAAATGTTCTGGTGGACATCTCAACATCAATGTGTTTATATGTTCATCAACACCTTGTACTGAGCATCCTTGTGTGAAGTAAATTCACAGCACGTGTATAGAAAGAGAAAGTTAAATGAATGATTCATTTATCTAGACCAGTTCTGTGTAACACTGTCCCAGAGTCCCTATGATATACTCCTAGCGACAAATAGTTTTGCGGATATCATCATTTTTCCAATCTGTAACTAAATGAATCTAGATCTACTATATGTTTTTTGTTAAACACCAACCCCAAATATAACCATATGATTCAATATGACTTCTATGTTAAAAACCAAACACTGTCAACCACTATATCAATCTAAATTAACGACAGCAGTGAGAGAGAGAAAAAAAAGCTTGCGACTTCGGTGTCAATCGTGGAGTGGAATATTTGGGTGTTTTAGGTAAACCTTCTTTGAGTTCACTTCTGGATCTTCTTGGGGGTTGTCACCCATTACATTCCACTGCAGCTGAAGCAATGCCCTCTGCCTCTCCTCCTGTCATAACCAGTGACCACATCATACTTAGGATTTAAGAGAGACATTTTGATGTTCGCTATTAGGAAATACCTTGGCCTTTTGATTGTCTAATTCATCCTGAAGTCTTTTGCATTCATCTTCATGCTCACATCTCAAAGCTCTTAATTGAGCCTCATGTTCGGACCTGAGTGATGCTGATTTCTACAGAACATATATTCACTGTTAAAGCAGATACATAAATGCTTAATATTGATTTTAAACTTCAGAATTTAAGTATGGTGAACCTCTCTTAAGTCATTTTCAGCTTGAATTTCCATCCGTTTCAGATCTTCTTTGTGCTTGGAAACGAGGCTCATTTCTTTCTGACCGTGGTCCTGCTGAATGCCGATAATCTAAATAGAAAGGGTTAGCAGTAGTTTAGTCTATCTTTGTCGTAGGATTAGGCTATGAGACAACTCACGCACAAGCCATGGAGTATGTGATTTAAAGAAAATTAATATTGCAACAAGTCTACAAGCGCAACCGAAACTCAAGAGCAGTACGTTCAAGGTGTGAATCCCCCAGATATAGAAAATTATATTTTTGCATAGTTATCTAATTATATCAATCAAACTACTCTGACCAGGGAAAAGGTTTAGAGTGTTATATGATCTGCAGAAACTCGTCATTCCACAATATATTTTACTAGTATACTTTGTCAGCAGAAGGATATTAGAGTGCATAAAATATACTCAGTCTTCTCTATGTTTTAATGCTAAAGAAGAAAACTATTTCGGATCCAAGGATTTTATCATACTGTGCAAATGAAAGTTTTAGGTTATTTGAGAGATTTCTTTACTTCGAAGTTCCAAGAACTTAAATTTTTTTCTTCAAGTTAGAGAGCATAGGTCAACTTTGTTCGTTTTATACTTTCTGACATTTGTTGTGTTTTCTCTGCTACGCTTAGCTTCCTCGTTAAAATTATTGTTGAAAAGAAAGAGAACTTCAACAGTGAAGAGAAATAGTGCAAATAGGATGAGATGATCTAGATAAAGAGTCATACCATTGCTCCATGTTCTTCCTGTATTCGGAGTAAGTGTGTTTGAGATTCTTCTTTGTGATCTGCAATCTTTTTCTCATACTTTGTTTTTAAATCCTGCATAGCTTTATCTGCCTAAAAGTTGACATTTAAAATAGAAACTTAGTACTAACTAAAACACCAAACATAAATATAAATAATAAATAATTGTTTTTTAAATATATTTAGAAGAAAATGTAACTTGAGCACCTTTTGTTTCTCAAGATTTAGACTCTCCTGCTTTTCTGCCTCATATTTCTTTCGCATATCATTAATAGCCTGATCAGATCCACAAACTCAATTATATAAACCAAGAACAGGGGGAGAAAATTTTGGGATTCTGAAACTATTACAAAATGGTCATAAAGAATACCTGATCATTTCTCTGAGATATTTCCTTCAAATGCTTTGATAGCTCCAACTGTTGACTCTCTAACATCTGATCAGACTGCTTTTTGGCTTCTTCAAGCTCACTTTCTTTATCAGCTAGTGATTTCATAATCTAAAATATGACCGAAGAAATTGTGAACCATCAAAGAGGGCCAAATCTGCACAAATTTCATGCTAGAGTTAGTTGAGGAAACCTCTGCTTTATGGGTTTCATACAGTGTTTCTCTCGTCCTCAGTTCTACAACAAGCTGGTCCTTCTCTTCCAGTGCACTTTGAAGCTCACTGATTCTTTTCTCTAGTGACCTTATATCATCTTCACTTTTCTCAATCTGTTTTTGCATAACATCTATTTGCTCCTCCCTTTCCAGAATATCTGCTTTCAGCCGATCAGTAAGACCTTTGCTTTCGGTCTCCATCTCAGAAAGTTTCATCAGTAAATCTTTCTGCAGGGTAAAAAATAAAACATGTCAAAAAATGTAGCATACCATACAGCTACGTACAAAATACATTGATGAGCTTTAACCGTGTTTTGGTCTGAAGTTCTTGAGTTTTCTAGTGAAGTCTTAGCATTTTCTTCCAGTGTAGATATCATGGCTTGCATTTCGTTTTGCTTAGACAGAAGAGTTTCTGCTTCAGATTCCAAATTACGAACTTTCTCTTCAGCTAAGCGGCACTCATCAGCATGCTGAACCATCACAAACTCCTGTTCTTTCTGAAGTTCAAGAACTTTGGCATGCAATTCATCATTATGCAACTGTAAAGAGTTTCTCTCAGATGTAACAATCAAACACTGATCGTGCGTCTGATCAAATTTTTGTTGAACACACTGAACAGCAAGCTCTTTCTCATGCTGAGCCAATCGAAGGCAAGCATCAAATGAAGCATTAAGTTGTACGAATTTTTCTGAATAGGCCAGGCTTTGACTATCCAGTTCTCTTAACCTCACTATCAACATGTTAATCATATCTTCCAGCCTTTTGATCTCGTTAAGTGCCACTTCTAACCTGTTACTAAGACAAAGTTTGCTGGAACTAAGATCCATGATTTCTTTCTCCAACATTTCCTTGGAGTTCCTTATTTCCAATAACTCTTCTTCTTTGACTCTCATTCCAAGATGCAATTCTTGCATCTTTGAGGACAATCTTTCAGAAGCCATTTTTTCACCTGCTACAGCTTCTTCTAGCTGTTTTATGGTACCCTCTGCTTGGAAAAAAGACCCAAATAAGAGTCCATTCAAAACCAACACATTAAAGCATACTTGAGTAAATTTACTGTTATCGACATGCAAAAAACACTGAGGACTGAGAAGAGAGTGGCATGACAAGGGGCTCAGTTCCGCTGCGAAGTCATTGAAAACAATCCAGGTAAAACCAGAAAATCACTCACTTCTACTTTAATGGCTTTCTTTCTAGGAGAAGTAAAATGTAATCTGGGTAACTTGGGATGATGTACAGCCACCTACTTGGGGCGATACATATCCTATTTGGAATGTTTTAATCAGGAAAACACAGCTGATACAGGTAAATGTACGCCATAAAGATTTTCAATGAATTACAAACACTAATATGCTTGGTGCAAGTTCCTTTTGCACAGGGATTGTCAGTTTTTTTAGTTGGTCGCCTCTAAATTATCTAGCTACATACTTGTCTGCGAACTTCACAGCTAAATACAACCACAGGATGTTCTTCAAAAGATAGGACCTCGGAACAAGTTGAGCAAAATCAAGTAGGAAGCTGAACTCACCCGTGAATGCTTTCTTTTTAGTTGCTAATAAACGAGATAATTGTTCCAAAAAAAACAAAAAAAAAAAAAAAGCTCGAGCAGTGTGAAGCTGCTTAAACTTGGGGTCAAATGGTATATGAATGGAACACTAGCAGCATGTTTAATTATGAATTCAATTAGCTTCATTTTGGAAAAATAGGATATGGTTCCCATTTTGATAATTTTTTTGGTAATGTCTTAAGTTTGGTGATAATATGTGTGCATTAGTAATCATACTTTTATCACTTATAATAATGCTTCAAAATGATACCCTTGACATTGTATCTTGGAATTTAAGATTACAGAACTAAGAGCCTTAAAAAAACAACACCGTCTAATTCAGCAAGCTTCATACAGCACTTGTAAAAAAACATAAGCATTCTAATCTAAACAGTGTATAACATATATAAAAATTGAGTATAATAAATCTCCAGAGTGTTACCTTTCTCCTCGATGCAACTGGCAGCCTTTCTGTGTTCATCCCTTAGATACATTTCTGTTCTTTCTTTCACAAGGCTAAGCTCCATGAGCTCCTTCTCACCTTGATTTATATAAGATGTTGTTACAACAAATGCAGAACAGATCAACATAAACAAGAACCATAACATAAAATCTCATTTAAAAAATTAGTACAAGAACCAGTGGCATATTACTCACGAGTTTTAACCGTTTCCTCTGAAGAGTGTAGCCTCAAGGACATCGACTTCATATCTTCGTGCAATTTATCGAGTGCAACAGATGCTGCAGACAGTTTATCTTCCAGTAATGCTTTATCTTTCTCGGCTGTGAAAATCCAGAATTAGCACAACAGCAAAAATATCTCTAATATTCCAAATGACACACTGTATGTGCGAAGAGCATTTACCATTCTGAACCTGAGCAGATAACTGCTGTAAAGTTCCACTAAGTTGATTACACATTGTCTTTGTCGAACCGAGTTTAGATTCAAGAACATTCCATAGCTTCTCATCTTCTTTCTGCTTCACTTTCAACTTAGCATTTTCATTAAACGCACTCTGCAATTTTTCTTCCAATATCTGAATCTGCTCCATCAATTTCTTTAGCTTAGCATTCTGCACGCATAGAGGTATAGATACCAGAATTCAATCCTATTTACAATATCACAGAAGTTCACTAAGGAAACATGTATGAGGACTCTGGTTAGAATTTCTGTTAATTCTTTCTTCAATATACAGATGATGTTCATGACTAGTATACTTCCAAGTGTAACATCTATGCTCACTCATAAATGTCGCAGCAGTTTTATACAACTATATGCAGTGTTACCTGTATGTGTATGCCTAATTGAGAGACCTATTTTACACACTCATTATGCAAAACAAAAAAAAGTAATATGAACATAAGTTCCGGATTTACCGCCATTTCAACATCCTTTCTGGCAGCAGCTTGTTCTTTAACCAGTTTCTCTGGATCCGCACAAGTCAACCAGAGAAAATCACCAAATTAACACAGTAATCTCCTGACAATTTCGAAAGCACTTAAACATTGTACAAAAACAAACACCTGCAGCAAGCTTCAGATTTCCAATGCTTCCAGACGAAATCGAAGATGCTAGAGTCGAAGCTGAAAGCATCTTCGCATTCACAGCTACTGAACTAGAAGCTGCCGGAGATTTAAACGGTTGCAAGCTTTTTATGCCTGAAAATCCTAATCCTCTTTTCATTTTCACCTCACGAATGCAATCTCAAGCTGAAAACCCTACTAATTGCAAACGAAACACAAATTTAAGCTCTACGAGATTCCAATACTAAATTATTCGACATTGAGCTACAATCGACTGAACAAAAGTGTAAAAAAGCTTTGAGTGATCGAAAAAAAACCTTCGTTGAATCCAGACTCTGAAGAAATGCCGATTGGAGATGAAGAATTGGAACTCTCGCCTGAGAATATGTAGCAGGTTATGGCAGTATCGAAATCCAGCAATTGACGAGTGAATCGAACCCTAGTAACTCCGATCGATCCTCTCGAATGACTTGACTGAGAGATTTCTCTACTGACGAAAGACACTGACAATTTCTGATCGAGGTTTGAAATGAATTAAGCGCCACTTTGTATATTTATAGGGGATTAGACGATTAGTTTATAGACTTTGCATTGGTTAACTAATCGGGTTTTTTTTAACCGGATTAATCGCCACAAATAGTTTCCGTGGGAAACTAATCTAGATTAGTGTTTGATGCCCTGTTTTACTATTCGTTAAGCGCGAGGAATTACATATCCGTTCTCGAGTTCATTGATTCATGCATCATCTTGCAGTCTTGCTATTGAAGTTGGTATTGGTACCGTATTTCTAATTTCGGGAGCAATTTATTTTAGTAGTAGTAGTCAATTTAAGGAAATAATACTTAAATCAGCATATAGAATACTCCCATCTATTATTGGCTTTGTAACCATAAGAAGGTCTCGAAACAACTCGGGTTGGATGTTTATAATTATCCAGTCTCAAGTAATTGCCAATTTTTTTACCCCATAAAATTCATTTACACCCAATTTCAGAAAAAGCTCTTTGCACTTATTTCAATTCATTAGAATATTAGTGTAAGGTTTCCTCTGGTGGATCATGGATCTGATTTTCTTGCAATGGAATTTGGATTCTTGATTGAAGGTTCCCCATTTGATTGTTTATTTGGTCAATTAGGGGCTCTCCATTTTGAAAAAATTCCACTTAAAATTTTGTTAAGTTTTGATACTATTATTAGTGAATGAGAACTATAGTATAGAAATATATCGTTGTTTTGATTTGGGAGATAAGTTGGAATCTGACGCAAATGGATATGTAACAATCCGACCACTAATAAGTCGAGACCCAATTCAATGGACTGGTGAGGTTATGGTATGATATTGTACGCCTAAGCCCGCACGAATTTGCCTTTGGAATCGATCAAAAAACTTTATGGTGGTCTGCATATAAATGTGAGGAAATACAATTGAAACATCAATAAGTCAACAAGTATCGATAGTATCGATTGAAGTACGATGTGCACCCATTATCTTTCTTTCTTTTTTTTTTTTTTTTTTGAAATATTCACTACTTATTAGTTGACTGCTATTCCAACTTGTTCCAAATAGAATTAATGAGGATGATCCGTGTCACCGTGTGTTTAGCTATCAATTCAAACTCAACTCTCGAGTTTGTCAATTTTCAATGTATGTTTCTTTACTCTACATTATGTTTCCTCGAATCTTATTACTATTCGTTAATTTCAAAACTCAAATATACTACTAAACCCTATTAAAATCACAATTAAATATTAAATACAAAATTTCAATAATCAACTCCATTTGAATTATCAACTCTGAATTTTGAATCAAATGAAAAACACTCTGATCATTTTTCACTCAAATTTTAGACTGGAAATCACTTCGCATTGGACAAGTAAAATGCCTTAGTATGTTCACACTACATATAATAACTGAAAATAGGACACTTTTACTCCAACTTATCCCCTCCAAGCTACTTGATTAGACTAGATTTCTGCCTCACCCTCTCACTATAAAGATTTCGGTGAGACCACCGGGGGTAAAACCGGGGTCGAATTTTCCAAAATTAATGAAGTTTTCATTTCATTATTTATCGAATGAAGAAACAGACCAAACATAATCATTCACCATCCAAACATACGTATTTCAAATCTGAAGGCCATGGCAATTCATAAGCAGGCCTAATGATTTGATTACTGATATCAGCAGGTCACATTAGGGGTGGAATTTAGTAGTCTCATCTTAAATTATCAAAGATTAATTCTGAAGCATAAGCATTCAAATCCAAAAGAAAAATAAGATGAAAATGGATGCAAAGTGCTTCTGATTTCTGTTCTGATGAATTTAATGAGACCTTCAGGGCCTGAACTGTTGAGTGTTGAGTTTCTCTTTTGTCTTTATCACTCACAATTATTGATAACAACCTAGAAAGGACTGGAGTTTGGGAACAGGTATTAACTACCCCACTAAGAATAGTCCATAGATTCTGCTGTTGAAGTTTGTCAAATAACATTCATTACTACTTCAGTTAAATTTGCCTCACGCTTTTAAGCAACTATAACAGCATCCGTTCTTCCATCTCCTCTACGAGAATCACACCGAGATTGAGAACCATCCTTATAATACAACACCTGACTTTATTTGCATTGATCTTGAATTCTTGACTCCCGATTTGCATAATCCAGATACCCCTGTCAGATATCAAAACGTCAGCACACTATATTTTACTTACAGGATCAATAATCAGTAGGAAAGTGGGTCTCAATCATCCAAGCAGATTCACAAATTGTAAGTATACCGACTGTGTATTTGTTAAAGTTGACAAGTGAATCGTATTGTAGATTGTAGTGCATTTCAAATTTCAAGACCACAAGAATATAAGTATCCCCTAAACAGAATGAAGGAGCCAATGCATGCCAAGTCCGTAACTGTATTCTAGTAACAAGCAAACATTTAATGTTGGGGTATATTAACACTTCTAATTAAAAAAATTCAACATAAAGCAGTATAAGGATAAAGAAACTACTAGAGACCAAGATCAACAAAATTAACTTCCAGGAAGAAGATTGCTTTGGTACCTGAAGAATATTAACAGCCGCAAATTTGTCCGTAGCCGTCTTTTTTTGCACCGAACTTAAGTTCAGTGGGTCCAACATGAATGTAATACTCTGGTGATAGCAAGTCAAATGTAGTAGTAATCAATAATTTCACCTACTAAAACGCAAAAGCATCTCGAATATCAGATCAAAATCATAAACATCAACACAAGAGCACTGTTGAAATCACCGAAATCCACAACCAGAGTAAGCTTTATCATGCTACCTTGACAAGCATGAGGCTGTACTTCTAATTTTCAGACGCATATGAACTAAAAGTTGGAATAGGTAAGCCATACAGAGAAAATTACCATATGATCAAAGCAAGTGGAGATCTATTCTTGTCACTAATTACTAAGCCAGGCACAGTAAATCAAAGCAAATGGAGGTCAAGAACCATGAGAGAGAACATTTCAGGAATCCAGCTTTCTAATTGAGCAACAAATAACTGGTCACGAGTTGAGGCGGGAAGAAAGTAAGGAGAGAAATTCTAGAGATGCAACTCCGTCAAGCAGTGAATAACAAATGGCATGTCTGCACATTATCCCACTTCAAAGTTCAAAAATCAATCAACAAGTAAGTTAACCTTAACCTGCTCTCTTCACAACTTCAACAACATGAGAAAAGATATCCAATGATTTTTTGAATCATCTACCAAATCAAGCAAAGGGAAACAAACATAATTGTGTAACAAGAACTTCACCCTAGATGTGAAGCTCTCATCCCAAAATGTGTAATTTACACCTTCCAGCTTCCCTGTTTTGTTAAGACAGTTGACAAAGTCTTGCACTTGAAAAGCCTGACAAAAGAAGGAAAAAAAAAAATTGGAACTCATAATTAAGTGAAAGAATAAATGGCTTTGAAGTAGATGATAAACGTGATGTAAGAGATAGGAAAATACAGCTGCAGTATTCCTTTGTTTCTGATAGGGATAACCAACGACAAAACCCTCCACGGAAAATTCAGATATCTGGCATATAGAAAGTAAAAAAGAGACATTGGATTAGGATGGAATAACTAGAGTGTATTGAAAGAGCCATATCAGCATGATCCAGGTTATTGTGATGATTAGTTTTGAACTAATTTGTACATGTAGAAGGTAAGGAAAAGATCAAATATATCGAGGAAAACAATTGTGTGATGGCAATAATAATGCAGGAACGAGAAGCTGCATGAAATATCAAAGTTTTAACACAAAGATCACCAAGTAACAACCCACTGTTTCTCGGTCCAGCTGTGAAACGGAATAATCCGCCATGGCCAAAACCTCTGCTGAGGTTCTTTGGGTTGTTAATTTACTCCGTGATCTTCATTTTTCACTTTTTGGATCCACCAGTGCTATTTTGTGACAATAAATGCCATTTTTCTTGCTCACGGTCCTGTAGCCCATAAACGGTCGAATCACATCGACATCGATTATCATTTTGTTCGTGAGCTTGTATCTGGTGGACGACTTGTACTAAATTCATTTCATCCCATCCGCAAATAGTGGATATATTTACGAAAAGTCTTGTTCAACCATTGTTCGGGGCTTTCCGCTCCAAGCTTTACGTCGTTTCCCACGCTTCGTTCTCGGGGGAGAGGGGGTTGTTAACGACAATTATGCTAATGATGCTGAAAGACCCGCACAAGCTACACCAGACTGTTATATCACTTTGACTAACTGACTTAGTTAGTATTCTAAATATCCTTTGTGGTAAATAAATAAATAAAAAGACACATTTCTGATTAATTATGAAAACGTGTTTATGTTGTAAACCAGATACAAATGACAGCCTATGTAATAGTAAATCGGACACGAAACTCATATGTTAAGTACACTCCACATTTCAACATTTTCCAATCAAACTGCAAATGTTGGCAGAAATCAAATCCCTCCTCCTAGTAAGAGAAAGTAAGATACTCACCAAGTGAAGGAAATCATCAGCCATCAAGTTAATGTTTGCGTTTGTGCGAACGAGAACACTGCAGGTAAGTACCAAAACATATCAAGTTAACCAACTACATCCTGCTGTGCATAAATCTAACAATGAACGGATAATGAAAGCAACACGAATAGACCTCAAGGGTGATGCAGTTTTGTGATCAGTATCCGAAATGGCGAGGCCAATGTACTTGTCACCCACGTCGAGACCAAGCAACCGGGATTCCTTCTTCAACGCAGTTGACTTTAAAAATTCACGAGACAGCTGGAATGGCTTCAAGAAAATCATTTGTCTTGTTCACACAAACTAATCACTCACAGTACAATTGAGTCAGAAAAAAAAAAAAGAATTGAATTTAAAATTCGCCTGGTGAAATGAACACATAACAAGCAAAAGGTGCAAATTTGCAAGCATAGTAGAGCAAGATTTCGTTGAGGCATATCGTCGAACATCTCTCGAGCAATATCAAAAACGTGAAAATATCATAAAAAGCAATCAATTAAAACCAGCCAGAGTATATTTCTACATGTGTTGATGAAGAGGAGAGGAGAGGAGAAGAGAAAGCACCTTTATCTCTCAGAGAGGAAAGAGAAGAACGGAGAAATGCAGTGAAGTTTGTAAAGGCGTTTCGCGGGGAAAAAAATGGTCACCATTTCCAGTATGCTGGTGAGATAGAAGACAATCAATAATTGGGCTATGCCAGAAGCCCATTGCCCAGACCCTGGCCCAATAACAGTACAGGAGAAAATCCAAGCACTATATTGGTAATAAGGCCCACCCCCTCGGTTTTTGTCTACCGTGCCTCACGTATTTAACTTGTCACATAATTCACCCGTATTTTTAAAAACAAAGGTACGCCTCCCAAAATACCCTTCCAAAACCCTCGATACTCCACGAAGCAATCACTTGTAAACAACCAACGGTTGTTGGTTCAAGTGGTAAGGGACTTGAGTTCACTTAAGCAGGTCACGGGTTCGAGACTTGTGAATGTAAAAAACACCGATGGGAGAGCCGCCCCCTCAACAAGGGCCCGACAGTGCTCGACTGGATTAGTCGCATGTAGCGAATACCAGTGATAAATCAAAAAAAAAAAAAATCACTTGTAAACAAGAACTGGTCAACATCAATTTTAACGCAACACAATATTCTAGGTAATTATTCAGTTCTTCACATTGCTTCTCTTCCATCGATTTGCCCATAACTCTTATTGATTTATGGGTCCTTCTTCAATCGATTTGAGTATGAACCTCAACCTAACTATGAACATCAAGCTGATCCATTTCACTTATGTTGCTTTCCTTTTAGATTTCGCTTCTGATAGAGAATGTGATGTTAATTATTTGTTGTTTTATTATGTATTTGTGGCTTTGCAACTTTGGGTGTAGAGCAGATGCATATCTTTTTAGTTTTAAGGAATTCACACTCTCGCTCTGGCTTTCGAATTTGCTCTAGTTTTTTAATTATGTGATATGGAATTTTTGAATTATGTGATCTAGATTGAAAGTAAGGCTTGTGGGGAGAGACTGATATAGTGATGATAGGTGGAGTAACTGATGTCTGGTTTTTTAATGTTTCTGTTGTGAAGTCTAGCCGGTGGAAGGAGTACAGTGAAACTTTTCAAATAGCTAGACACTAGTATTTGGTTATCTCTAAAACTCCTTATCCTTTATATTACTCCACTCACCAACATAGAATAGACAATAGTCCAACGGTCTCTGCGAATTTTATGTCAGCATCGCTGTGGTCGTCCGGTCTTCCAGCCGCATCACCAACATAGAATGATTTATCCATATCAATTGGGAGACCTGAATTGAACTCCTTCTCTAATAGCCTCCACATCCCCGGTTTTGGCTTGCGAAAAGGGTCCTCTAGTTTACCAGAACTCACTCCACATGCAATAAAAACCTGGATGGGAACTTTCACAAGCTTAATGAAACCTTCAAACCGTCCAATCTTAGAATCAACAGCAACTTGTCTTTCGTTCTTCCAACGTTCAATATTAGATTCATTGGTGAATATGACCAACTTGAAGCCATCATTATACAGACTCTGGAGCTTCTCCGGAATCGAGGGATACATCAAGGACCAAGCATCTGCACCGACTTTCCTCACTGATGTTTTTGCAAGGCACCCGTCAAAGTCAAAGGATGCAATTTTTTCCGAATCACGAAGACACCTTTTGTTTCTTCAGGTGCAGACACCTTTTGCAAGGTCCACTTTCCTCAGGTGCAGACACCTTTTGTTTCTTCAAACTTCCTTGGCCTCACTTCCCTCCTCTGATGCCTGAGACTAGGGGTGAGCATCGGACCAGAACCGGCCCGAACCGAAAAAAGACCGGCCCAAAAATTTAGGTTTTCCTTGGCCCGAGGACCGTACCGAAAATTTCGGTTCAGTTCGGGCCAAAATCGAATTAAACTTGGAAAAATAAAAAATTAAGAAAAAAAGAGATGGAAGAGAATAAAAATTAGAATAAAAATCAGCTGCACCAGTACTGTCCAGATCTCATTTTTTCCCCTTCTCTCTTTTCATGCTCATCCCCTTTTTCTTTTCTTCCCCTTCTCTTTTCATGCTCATCCCCTTTTTCTTCTCTTTCAATGAAAGGAAAGGTTGTCGAGTAAGATTCCGTCGTGAGTTGTGGCGGAGGTGGAGGCGTGGTGGACGGAGGCCGAGCAGTGGACGCGGAGGTGGAGAGAGGCGTGGTGGACGGGGGCGGAGGTGGAGGTGCGGAGCAGTGGAGGCGGTGGAGCAGTGGACGCGGAGGCGGCGGAGTGGTGGACGGAGGCGGAGGTGAGTTGGGGGCGGAGGAAGGAGAGGGTTTGGATGAGAGGGTAAGAATTGGGGACTAGGGTTTTACTTTGGGAATTAGAAGATGAAGGATATTATAAAAGAATATATATATATATATATATATATATATATATATATATATATGTGTGTGTGTATATATATGTACACACACTAATCGGTTCTGTTCGGTCCGGGCCGTGGTTTTTCGTGTTTTGGCCCGGACCGAAAACCGAAATTTCATAATTTCCAGGAACGGACCGAATAGGTTTAGGGCCGGTTTTTCGGTCCGGTCTCGTTTATGCTCAGCCCTACCTGAGACACTTCATCAAGTAATTTCTTCAAAGACTCCTGGTCGGCGCTCTTCAGAGATGAAAAACCCTTCACGTCCTCACCAGAAGAAACCGAACTAGAATTTTCAAACGGATAGCACTCTAAATGATGCCATTTGGTCATGTCAAAACCTCTGGGGTCTTTACTCACCGAACCCAACCTTAGAGAGCCTGATTCAATTGACTTCGAGCATTTCTTACACGATGAATGCCCATACTTTGCATACTCACAACCATCTTAATCGACGACATTGCTGCCCATGAAAACGACCTTTTTGAAAATAACGAGTAAGTCTCCTGAGAGCCAGTCTCTAGATAATTTATCTAGATACGGACCTATATTGTCAAGAAAACCATCCATGTTATTAATCAAAATACCTATATTCTCAACATTGGTGTTTTTTCATATTACAACAAGATTTGTTTCATTAATAACATAGACGTTTTGATTAATAACACGGATGGTTTTATTGATAATATAGGTCGTCCCTGGATAAGTTATTTAGAGACCGTCTCTCTCATGAGACTTTGTGTGCATATTTCACTCACATAATTTGTAGCCTAGAATTAGATATACACATTAAAAGGCATAAGTCTATATAACCTTCAAATCAGCACCAGAAAATCTGTCAAATTCTTGTAAAAATCATAACTTTCCTAAATATGAGGAACATATACATCCTACCCACTCACCTAATTCATAGGAATGTGACGAAATGTTCCTACCGTTTACCAAAATCAAGTGATTGCTCGGAAAATCTACTTTCGGTTAATCATAAACCCTACACGTTTCTTCAGCTAGTATCAAACGATATCAGATTCTAAAATAAATCAATACATCACATTACTGGCTTACTATTATGCACAGGGAAGCAAATTATATAGCATAGACATGAAAGCCTAATTTGCATTTTGGCAATTAATTACTGAAACGAAGTTCGACATTGACTGGAAAGTAGTAAGCAAACTGAGCAAAAATCGCAGAAATTAAACGGAATAAGAAGTTAAATGTCAGACGAGAAACAAACCTGTAGCAGCTGTTCTTTCTGTAAGAAGAGGGAATGAAGATGTATGAAGTTCTGTGGGACGGAGAGAGTATGTGATTGTGTTATAAGTTGCTAGCATTTATGGAACAAACTAGATGTGTTAAACATTTTTATGTAATAAAAATTACTTTATTAAAATTTAAGTAAGGGATGAAATTACTTTAACGTGATTCAAAATTGAAATTGAAATTGAATATGTAAAATAGGTAGGATGAGGTCAAAATTACGAGGAATTTAATCGCACTTGTCGATTATTATACTAAATTTTAGATAAATATAGTTAGAGTGGAAATAATATGATTTTTTTATAAATAATTAACAAATAGAGTATAAATTATATGGAATATGTTAATTACTAAAACACATACTAATTATATTTAAAAAATTAGGTTGTTAAGTCACATCGGTTTTGTCGACCGTGCCGCATGTATTTAACTTGTCATATCATTCACCTGTGTTTTTATAAACGAAGGTACGCCTCCCAAAACCCTCGATACTCCACGAAGCAATCACCTGTAAACAAGAACTGGTCGACATCAATTTTAACGCAGCACAATCTTCAAGTAATTATTCAGTTCTTCATATTGCTTCTCTTCGATCGATTTGCCCATCTCTCTTATTGATTTATGGGTCCTTCTTCAATCGATTTGAGTATGAACCTCAACCTAACTATGAACATCAAGCTGATCCATTTCACTTCTGGTGCTTTCCTTTTCGATTTTGCCTCTGATAGAGAATGTGATGTCAATTATTTGTTGTTTTATTATGTATTTGTGGCTTTGCAACTTTTGGTGTAGAGCAGATGCATATCTTTTTAGTTTTGAGGAATTCACACTCTCGCTCTGGCTTTCGAATTTGCTCTAGTTTTCGAATTATGTGATCTAGAATTTTTGAATTATGTGATCTAGATTGAAAGTAAGGCTTGTGGGGAGAGACTGATATAGTGATGATAGGTGGAGTTAGGCCTGTCGATTTGGGTCCGATCCGTTGACATTATCCCAGTCCGATCCGGTCCACCAATAAATTAAATTTGATCCAACAGATTTGAGTCCATCGAGCGGACCGATCTGGATCGGTCCATGGATCTTATCTAATCAAAACCTAATAGAATTAAACTCACAAATACAAATCGATCTCTTTCTTCTTCACAGTGTCTGCGCGCAGACTGCGCTCTTTTCTTCTTCTTCTTCATCTGTGCGCCTGCTCTTCTTCTTCGTAGATCCTCTTCTCATATGCGCTATTAGGTATGTTCCCTTTTCGTTTAATTTCATTTCTTTAGGGCTTATTCATTTCGATTAAGGGTTCGGTTTATTGATTCTTGAAGTTTTATTTATGGCTTTTTAGGTTTTACTTAGAGCTGTAAGCCTGTAATTTAGGCAACTTCTTCGTCTTCTTCACTTCTCCGATCTTTCACTGGGTTGAGAGTATTTTAGGTAGTTTATCTTCCACTCATGCATGTGTTATTATTTAACTGCCCAGTAATAATGCTAATAGAATTTTAGAGTTGTTTTCCTACAATTGAATTATCTAAAATAAAAACCTTGAGTTGTATTGCCATCATGTCAGTCACTCAATTGGTATAGTGGTAACTGCAGTGGAACTTCCGTATTTACCAGCTTCAACATGTATAGTTTGTTGCTCCATAGTGATGTTTGTTTACTGTTATTGATAGTTGCAAGAAACCCAGAATGTATTTTTGGCAGAAATATGGTATATACTCTCTTATTTTAGCTCAAGTAGTGGTCAGGGCTCTATGATCCTCCACTCCAGTATTGGACAGGGAACCTAGAGCTTTCGGGTTATAGATGCATCTTGCATTTGTAGAACTTTGTTTTGTGGAAAAACAGTTGGAGAACACTAGTTTGTTACGTACACGCAGCTAATTTTGGGGGTGGTATATACATATATCTAATACATCCTTATAAATGTAACTAAAATGGTTCAAGCACTGTAACTATCAAGATAGTACACCAGACTTCTCATGCGGTGTTGTCATGTTCTTAATGGACTACATGGGTACAGTTAGTCTTTATCTCATACATGTGTCCTTTTTTCTGCTATCTTTTCCACCACATCAAATGTCGATGTTGCATCATTCTACCGGGTTTTCTTGCTCTACCGCTATTTGGAAGAAAACATGTTTGAATGATACCTTAATCTATTAGAATATGCATTAACTGGTATTAACTGGTAAGCCAAACGCTGTGTTGTAAAGCATGTAGGGGATGTTTTGATAGTAGTGATCGTTGACATTGCACATTTCTTCTATTCTGCAGCGATAGCAGTCTAAAGTAGGAAAAGTTGAGTAATCATCTCTGAAGGTTGCAGTCAATCTCATAATGAGGCTTCTAACTCATAACATGCTATCGTCAAACATCAAAGGTGTGACCAAAGGTTTCCCTCTAAAAATTGAGGCAGAGAAAGTGGTGGAGAAAGCAGTGGAATTCAATGAAGACTTTCTGAAAAACATGTTTGCCAAGGTTGAATGGAAGGCATTGGTGGAGGCGTCTGAGACCATGGGCTATTCTGAGCTACCAAAAGATGTTGAATCCTCTATGCTCGACTGTGACGAGTTCCTTCAAAAGCTTCACCATGCACTTCTGGAGCTTCACCTTGAAGAGGGTGCATTAGTTTGCCCTCAGACCGGTCGTAAGTTTCCTGTTAACAAGGGGATCCCTAATATGTTGCTTCATGAAGACGAGGTCTGATTGTTGCAAGCCTCTGCATCATCTCGAGTATCAGATTTATTGATGGTAGGGTCTTCAGGTGAGTTTTCACTTATTAGTTGCCCTGGTGAAAATGTGTACGAATATGGAGGATTTTAGTCCCACCTTTGATATGTATTTCTATATTTCTGCTATCTGGATATCTTTGGTTCTGCATTATGTTTGAATTAAACAGAAACTGCAGATGCCATTGGTGCAATAGTATTGGTGAAACACATGCTGATTAGTTGATATGATATAGTTATATCTTTTGCTTCTTGGTCGGGAAAAAAAGTGGTTTTGTTTAGTTTCTATTGCCTTAACAAGTTTGAGTCCAATCTGCGTATGCATCTCTGTTTGATGTTCAAGGCCTGAGTTAAACACCATTCACATCAGATGTACTTAGTTTTTAACCTTACCCTACTACTTACTTTTGACCAAGTAGTTAATTGTATATCATAACATTTCAGTATATCCTGGAAGTTGAAAGATAGACGTAAGAGGTCCAAAGTCTGGAAAAATGGACTGAAGTGAAACAAGAGAAGACGCTTATGATTCCAGGGAATTTAGGTGTGTATAATTAGGGCCTAATATAATAAGCCTGACAATATGATAAATTTAGTGATATGATTTCTATATATGTAATACACAATATGGTACTTCTATGTAATTAGACTTCGGCTCATGTTCACGATTCGAATCTCCATTCCGAAAGGAATCTCACCCAGTTGACCCAGTTGCAGCTAGGAGAGTCAACTTGAACAAAACAGTAGCTCCAGAAACCAAAACCTTCTTCCACAAAGCAGGTTTCTTAAACCGAAATCGTTCCCCAAAACTGCAAGAAACATTCAACACAGCTCCACTTTCCGCACCAGCGACTGGAAAAGCAACAGTCGTACTTCCAGAACTCGACCAGTGATCAAACAACCATTTCAGGGACATGTTAACCTCACCAATGTATCAGTCACCGAGCGTACGCTCCGCGTACAGCTTCACAACTGCTGAGTGACCTTCCTGCATTACACTGTAGTCGAAGAGGTTGTACCTGACTATGCAGTTCCAGAACGGGGTTCAACCCATTTTGTTCGTCTGCCTTGGTTACTTGCTCAGTGCTTTTATGACCCCCTATTGTGATTTTTGCATAGACCCGGCTGTCGAATACTTTTCGTACATCTGGGAGATTTGCTGCTGAAATGAGGGTGAGGTTGAATTCCCTGCAGATCATGTTCTCTCCATCACCAGCTTCTTTGGTGGTTAATTTTTCGGAATCGATTAATATTACTTCTATGGCTTCAGGGATGCTGAAATCATCCATTGTTGTTTTCTTGCCTTGTTGCTTTTGAAGGATAAAGAGAATTGAGTGTGTTATCTATACTGATTGTGTGCGTTATTTATACTGATTGAGTGTGTGCATCTTGTGCAACTAGTTTAATTAATTATGTACAAGTAACTGGTGATCATGAATAACAAACCAATTCAATACAAGTGGTATATGATTAATTACCCTGTACTAACTGCATAGGCTAGAGTTTATTGGTTAAGAACTTGCTGAAAAGTTCTTCCAAAACTAAGTCAAACGCGCGACATACCAATTCATGTCATATACAGTATGATTTTAAACTGCTTGCTTGTATGTATGTTCTGCAAATAAATTTAACAAGCTGAAGGCAATAATTGCACGAATTGTAAGTTGAGCTTCTGATCAATGAACCAAACCAAGCATCTAAGAGAAACGTGTGTCCTTTGGTTCAAATCAGTGATGGTTTGGAGTATGAATGATCAATTACTGCAACCGGAAAGTACACTAGTTTTCAGCTTCGTAAAACATAACATGGGGCTGCATATGTTTTTTTGGGATTTCTACGGTGAGATAGTAGTCGTACTACTTGTTAAAATGAGATAGTAGTCGTACAACCGTTGAGATCTAATCTCAACCATTGATCTTATGTACGACAACTCAATAAGTAGTCGTACTGGTTAATTTACGAATCTACCCATTGAAATTTATTTTAATATGTAAATACAATTATATAAAAATACATTATAAAACATTAAATTAAAACTTAACCATAATATAAAATTTTAGAAAAACCCATCAATTCATCAAGAAAACCCCATCAATTGATAATTATTTCTTCTCAGATATTTCCATTTGTCAACTCTGTTTTTCCCTAATTTGTAAGCCCTAGCTCAAATTTTTACGATTTCGCGTCTCTTTCACCTAGAAGATTTCTACCGCTCCGGAATATGGAGGCCTGTGAAGAGGATTATGACTTGGTCACCTGTGAGCTCTAGGCGGCTGAGGCGCTAGCTGAGTCCGTCTCTTGGACCGCCACTCCGATTTTGCGTCTCTTGGACCGCCACTCCGATTTCGCGTCTCTTGGACCGCCACTCCGATTTTCTCACGGCGTAGATAACAACGGAGACTCCGTTTCAGGTAACACGCCTCTAATTTCTAGTTACTACAATGTCATTTACTCCTTTATTATTACTCTCTCTTGATCATAGTACATTGATGGATTACTGAAAGTCTGAAGTGTTATTGTTGAATGATTTGAGTTTAGTTTATGTTGTTAAGTGCTTTATTTTTCATGTTTTGTGATGAGTACAGTAGAATAGGTTTACAGTGTTAGATTTGTGTATCTTGTTTGTTGTGTATTGTACTGGCACTGCCCACTGGTTTGTCTTGAATACTGAATACTAAGCTTTTCTGTGTTCACCTAAATTTGCTTAATGCGTTGAGATATCGTCCTACTACAAAAAACCTATGTTAGATTTAATGACCCTTTTTTCTTAATGAATTGATCCTTTCTGTAAGAGTGTATCCCTATATATTTGTTGTTTCTATTCTAAGTTAGAAATCCAACTTCTTTTTTTTTTTTAAGAAAAATACACAGAAGTAGTTAAAATAAATTTCTACTTGTTGGCTTCGTATATTATTTTCAGAGAATAGAATTAAGTTAAGTAGCTTGGTTTGTAAACTCAAATTGTATACACTAGTTAACTGACCTGTTTTACTTTTTTTTTGAATATTTATCTAATTTTTTCATTTTTGGATATATTTATTTATAAGATCTACTACAAACGCTTTACTTTGTCTTGTTGAAAGAAATGACTCTTACTTTTAAGTGTTAAAGTGTGTAAGAGTTGAGAAGGAATGAGAAGACTAATTAGATAAGATAGAAGAAGACAATGGATGACAGCCCATCCAATAACGTAATTCTTTCGTAAAAAAAAGGGAACTTATTTCCTGCTCCCAGTTTTTACTTTTCATGCTTACCTATTCCTAAAAGATCCTAAAAGATGAAAGTACTCCTGCTAAGGTAAGCAACTAAAAGAGAACGTAGTTAAAGAATCCCTTTTAAATTAAGAAGAAGAGAACGTAGTTTGTCCTAAAATTCGTCTAGTTACGAGTAAACCCAAGAAACCCCTATCTTTTGCCTCTGAATCTATCCATATTTAATGAATTATTAGTTTAGTCAATACTAATAATCTCTCGCTGGAAAAGAACTCTATGAAATGAAGACAAGGGGTTTCTCAAAAATCTTTGCGAAGACACTAGTAGTACCCACACTACTTATTTAGCTATCACAATAGTAGGCATTTTTCTTCCTATTTAATTGAGTTATTTTTTCTTCATGTCTTGTGCTATTTTTTTTCCCCCTTTCCTTATTATGCAGAATTATGGTTGATGAAGATACATATTGTTATACTGATGACGATATTGTAAGTTCCGATGACATGAAATCAGAAGGCGAGAATGCATATTTTCACACTTCGGACACTATCAAACATGATTGTGATAATACATTTCCCAATGATGATGGCATTCTTAAGTTTAGATTTGCTACAGACGATGAAGCACATGACTTTTATCTCGACTACGGCAAACATTACGGTTTTGATATTCGAAAATTTTAAAAAATAAGAAACCCAGAAGGGAGAGTAGCCTTTAGACAATGGGTTTGTAGTTGTCAAGGATCCACGTTAGACAACCAAGATAAAGCATCGAAGAAAGGAAATGGATCCACAGTTGAGCAGCGCTATCGGAAGCCTCGAAAGCCTCAGAAGACTAAGAGATTCAATTGTCTTGCCAGATTTCGAATTGCACTTGATCCTGATGATAATCTGTATAGGGTGACTATTGAATTGCACTAGATTCATTTTTTTTTGTTTTGGGTTGTTGCGGATTCCATTTTTTTCCATAAATCGAAAGACTATTGATGTTTAGAAGTATTTCAAGTTTTGAGGTTCCCTATTATTGCAAGTTGCATTCATGTAGCATTTTGAGGTTCATGGAAGATTCCTATATTTTACAATGAAAAGTATTTTTGTTTGAACGGTGTGAGGGTTACATGTCATTTAGGCTATTTATGTGAACGGACATTTGTGAAAACGTGAATGTGAAGAATTGATGGTAAAGTTTGGCATTTTAAAGTGGCAAAGAATGGTGTGGGGTGGATAATTGATGGCAAAAAATAAAAGAACAAAAAAATCCCTACCTTTTATTAGTTGCAATGATATCTAAAACAAAATAAAATAAAAGAACAAAACAAATCGATGTTAAACAATAATTCTTGGATAAAAGAACAAAACAAATTGATGTTAAACAATAATTCTTGGATAAAAAACAAAACAAATCGATGTTAAACAATAATTATTGGATAAAAGACAAAACAAATCGATGTTAAAAAAAATGTTATGTGGTTGGTTTTCTCTTTTTGTTGGTTTGGATAAGGATATATCATATATGTTTATAGTTAGATTATGAATATGTAATACCTTGTAGCCTGATGGTAAGTTTCTAAACTTGTATTCATGAGGTGTTGGGTTCAATTCCTATGAGTTAGGACATTAAATTTTTAAAATTAAATTAGGCCGTCGCCGTAGGTCCGGTGGCGGTCATTGGAGGTCCGATGGTGGTTCTAATTAATATTAATACATTTTCTTTTTTAATGAAAGGGTATAATGGTAAATCAACAATTATGTTTAATTACAATTATAAATTTTTTTACTAAAATTATTTGAATATTTTTATATTTTATGAATGAATTATAAAACAAGACCTAAATGAATAACTAAATGGTATATTTGGTAAACACTTTAATGTACGACTACTATCTTATTTTAATCATGTACGATTACTATCTCACCGTAAAAAAACCCATGTTTTTTACCACGCATTGTTATGACATCATATCAGTCACCGATTAGATGAGCATGAAAACAAACGATAACTAGGAACTGCGTCTTACAAACTATCCACATAACACAGAGAACATAAAGTTACCTTTTACACTTTCTTTCTTAATTCAATACAATGTCATTGGATCAGTTACTAGTTTGACTTAATTCTTTCTTTCTGCTCATGATCATCAGGTTAAGACATGTCATCATCACGAAAAGGGAAGAGGGATAATTTCTTTCGTTCAAGTGCAATTCAAGGAAAGTTTCCGGAAACGTGTACGTATATTCGAAAACTTGTAACACTTTTTCCTATGTTTTAAAAGTCGGATCGGAAAGTTAAGCCGGGCGACCTTTAAAAAGGGTTCGGCCGGGTTCGGCCGGGGTCGGACCGGTTCACCCGGATTAGACCGTTTTGAGCCGGTATGTCACCATGATATTATTTTATACTCACTTCGTCCCGTAAAACTTCATATTTTACCATTTTTAGACGTCCTACATAACTTCATATATTATTAAAAAGGCAAGATACCCCAAACTCAACAAATAATAAACAATATTACTTTTACATTTTCCCACTAAAATTACACATCTTTATATGTTATCATTTATTTTATTTTTCACGTAAAACTACAATATATACAGTTTTTCGAGGCGAAACTATATATCCATCCATCCATTCATATATATATATTATGTAAAGCACAATGGTCTAAATCTCACCAGATTCATTTAGTCCTACGTGGAATTTTGTGGAATTAGTTGTATTTTAGCCAGTATATATTTCATTGTTAATTTTGGCATATTGACTATATATATATATATATATAGGTTTTATTAAATCTCATATAACTTTATCTACAAAAATCCAAAAATTTTTTTGAACATATATTTGAATTCGTCGTGACAAGACGAATCCATAGACACCAATCTTGAATAGTATTATTTAAATATTTATTTTATTCATTAAAATAAAATATAAATTTATTAAATAAGATAAAATGAATTAATGGAACTTATACAACCTTAGACCATTCCCAATGGTCACAGTGATGGACGTGAATAGTGGCATCTGTGAGCCACGACTGAAACGATGATAAAATCTAGAAAAATCATGTCCAATGGGTCGTGGCCATGACCATGAATAGTGTTTTTAATAGATTATTATTATTATTATTATTAAATAATTCATTTCATTCACTAAAATAAAATATTAATCTCATATAACTTTATCTACAATAATTCAAAAAATATTTTTAACATATATTTGAATTCGTCGTGACAAGACGAATCTATAGACACCAATCTTGAATACTATTATTAATTAAATAAATTATTTTATTCATTAAAATAAAATATAAATTTATTGAATAAGATAAAATGAAATAATGGAATTTTAAAAATTAAAAATGACTTATTAAAACACATTATAAATAATTAACGTAGCATCAAGCGTTCAAAAAGATACTCATTTTAAATAGTTTAGCAGCAAACATTCTGGACAAACTAAAATATACGATTATTTTGATTAGCCTCATATATATATATATATATATATATATATATATATATATATATATATACACACACACACACACACACACACACACACACACACACACACACACACGACCATACCATTTGTGCACTTTCGGTTATTCTGGGCACTTTCATATATTTTTCTACTATATTCTAAAGTTGATGGTTTAGTTTGAAGCACACATGATCCGCATGTGCATAAATGATACTTGGAGCACTTTCTAATTACTTTGACATTTTCTAATACAAAATTAATGTAAAAATAAATTCATTTTAAGTTGTATTAACTCTCTACGTTTCTTTTTATTTTTGAATTCAGGTTTCGGCTTTTCTCTAAATACTTATCTATGAAAGATAATGAATAGTCGTAGGAGATAGTGAATAAAGTAGAAGAGGTGAGAAGGTAAAGAATAAAGTAATAAATTAATTTTCAATTTTTAGGCATGTGAAGATGATATTTATCCATCCATATATTATAAAGACCAGTTTTTATTTTCAATTCTAGCTATAGTACTTTGACCTCAAATCAATGGGAGAAATTCTTTCATTTTTTTTAAATTAAAAAATCACAAAACAATTATAATCAGGGTAAATTTATTTTTGATGCCAAGTTAATGCGTATTTGGTTCTGTTACCTTTACAATTTTAATCTAATTTTGGTTACATAATTCTGCAAATGATATTCAACTTTGTAACTATTTATAAATGTAATCAATCAAATCTTCTAGATCCCATAATTCCATCAAAATCGCCACACACACACTAATTTTGTTAATGGGCATGAATCCAGATAGGAGGACCTTTGGATCTATGCTTGACATAGTCCCTTCAACTGATCTTCTAAGAATGTTCTATGAATCGTGTACTAGACGTGTTCATTTCAGTTTCAGAAGGAGAAGAGACACACGTGAGCTAATTGGTGGTGTGTTGATCTTTACATGTTTATCAACAACATTTTACATGTGAAGACTTTCAATTTCCTTTTCTTTATGTATAAGATTCGATCGGTAGGATGAGGTATGGTATAAGGTTTCTCTTCTCTACGATCTATGACTGGAAGGAGTGGTTCTATCCGACCCGAATTTCAACCCCGTTTGAAATAATGATGTTCAGGTCCGGTCTGGTATATACTCGAACCCGTTACATACCTTTGTTACAAGGCCCGACCGCAACATTTTAGGATTAAGTTAGTAAAAAACTACATTTTTTTCCCATGATGGGGGGTAAGTCCCATATACTCTCTAGGCGGGGAAAACTCTCTTCAATCTTCTCTCTACTTTCTTGATACATAACGGACATGGGGGATATGATACTCTCTAGGTGGGGAAACTCCCTTCTATCTTTTCTTTACTTTCTTCATCCATAACCTAGGGGGCATGTACAAATGTGAAATTTTTTAATAATTTATAAATTTTTTTTGTTTGACGTGGGGTGACGCCCTGTTCATTGTTGATTATTGATTTGAAAAAAAAATAAAAAAAAACGTTAGAAACCATTTAGGAAAAAGTGTTACATTTTACTATTACGGTCAATCGTTTGCGTTTGACCACAATTTACTCTTAAACGATATTAATAAATAAATTATTAAAATTATATAATGATTAGTAATTATATTTTTATTATATGATTTTATTAAATTATTTACTATTATCGTTTATGAGTAATTTGTGGTCAAACTCAAACAATTGACGTCAAAAGCTCAAATGTAACACTTTATCCTAAATGGAGAATTTTATGTAGTGGGGTGACCACATATCACCGCGAGATTGTTGGGAACAACACTATTGACTGTGTTGTATATACTTTTGTATTTTATTTTGGTTCTGTTTGAGGGATAGATTTTTTTGTAAAAAAAAATGTAACTGTTATTAATTAACAAGTCGGGTACGGTAGGACCCTATTTTTACATTTTTTTGTAGTTAACATAAATAAACACTCAATGATATAATATTGGATGAAGAATGACTACCAACCGACAC
This sequence comes from Plantago major, assembly GCA_026545765.1. Classification (NCBI taxonomy): domain Eukaryota; kingdom Viridiplantae; phylum Streptophyta; class Magnoliopsida; order Lamiales; family Plantaginaceae; genus Plantago; species Plantago major. Next base: position 1,048,438 of record CM048839.1, on the reverse strand, counting down.
CACGATCAACGTTGTCTACAAGAAATTTTGACTATCTTATTTTCTCGATTAATTTATTTAATCATCACATTTCTATTTATTATTAAAATTAAACTATACCGTGGCATCGCCACGGGTTAGTACTAGTATACTATGAATTTGTCATTATTAAAAATCAAAATACTTCCTCTACACCGATAAAAACTTTCAATGTTAACAATTTTTATAAACTTTGATCACAAATTAAATTCATAATAGAATAAAAAGTATGAAATATATTAACTTTATATATTTCGCGATTAATTTGCGATTTAAGTTGGTAAAAGTTATAATCGGGTTATGAACTTGTGATAGCTGAATTAAAGCATAACAAAGGGAATATGCTAGGGGTGACTGAAGATGCCATTTTCTCGCGATATGGCCTATATGAATTATGACTATCAATATTATTATATTAATAAAAATAGCTTTTGAAAGTCTTTTATGCCCTGCATAAATCTTTGTTCCTCTCTTCTTCCCCGTCTCCCTCTACTCTTTACCTGTATACAAGTCTTGTAGCAACAAACAATGGGCTTCACTTCTTCACTATCCAGAACATACCTAACATACTAAAAAACCATCCAGATACTGCTAAAGAGGAGAAGAGAAGAAATATCTCACAATTCTCGCGCAACAGGGAGCAGAGTAGCTATGGAGATTGGAAATTTCGAAATTGGAGTCGAGAGATTGAAGAAGAAAGTGAACGAATTGGTTGTGTGTTTGGTCGTTTGAGTGGAGATTGTTAGATAGGGTTTTGGTTTTTGCAAAATAGTCTCTCCAAAGTTTTTTCTTTTTTCCAAAACCGGAGAAACCACCGGTTTTCGGTTTGCCGGTTCCCACCGATTTTTTACCGATTCCGACGGTTTTGTCCCTTCCGGTTTTTTGGCGGTTTTTCCTCACCTATGCCGCTATGCGCCCGTTCTGGAGCGGTTCTCCGGTCTGTACCGGTCTGACCCGAGTTTTGAAACAGAGATTTTTTCGACTAAGAATTGTTTATGCTATTTACCCAAAAAAAAAAAAAAAAAAAAAAAAACTGACCCCAAATGCAAATAAGCAACACTCATCATCATCTGTACAAAATTCAGTAGTTGGAAATTGTTTTCTCCGCTCTCTGAACTGCTCATGCTCTGCCTCACCGCCACCTTACCTCGCTTTCTCTCTCTTCGAAAACTCACTCATTTTTCTGTATTTGCACGTAAACTTCCTTCTTCACCAACATCAATTTCCATCTCTATCGTTACCTCTACGTTTATTAGCACTGATTTTCCTTTTCCCCTTTTTTTCTTCAGGTGCAGAAATGGAGCCGCAATTACCAACAACGCTAGTTCTCTGCGGAAAATCCAGTGAAGATAACGAATTAGCAATCCATTTGAAGACCAGTAACGCTCTAAAACTCCCCGATGGTTCTCCGGTGAATGTTGTTCTGTCTTCGGACATCGAAGGACGTGCGAGCTTTGATGGTGACGACTCTTTTCGATTGAACTCGTATATGAATTCGCTATCGACTGATCGGTTTGGGAGGCTGTTCATTTACTCTCCTAGATTGGCTTCTACGCACGATGTTGTATCGCAGTAAGCAGTTTTCGGTCTGCTCACCAGCTGTTTGATTCAATTTTTTGTGTGAATACTGTTGCCTGAAAATCGATTGTTGAGCGTTTTGAGTATATGATTTAGTTAGTCTGTAATGCACAATTGTTTTGAATCTCTCATATGCCAAAACTAAGTCAGCTTCATGAAAAAACAGTTCATCATTGATTCACCAAAGAAACAAAAAAAAAAGAATCTTACAAAAGTTTTCATCTGGAAAATTTCCTGTATGAACGTTACTAACATGTTTAGAGTAGGACTATATAGTAAGCTTGTTATCCAACTGAGTACTCTTTGATAGGATACACGTCGGGTACTTATTTCTCATTACCTAGCTCATATGCTTTCACTGAAGGCTTCAGATTAAAGGAGAGCAATGTTATAGGCTTTAGATTCTACAGATAGATTAATCAGTTGACACACGAGAAGTTTACTCTATATTTTAGCTTTGGACTGTTACAAGGTTTTCTAACTTGTTTCCTTTACTCTTTCACTTTGGAAGTAATTTTTCGGAGTTGCCTATTGGTGCAGCATGTGTTGCTGATGTGCAGTTAAAGGGGAGAGGTATTATTTGGTTTTACAGTTCATATTAAACTCTGGAATTATCACTTTATTGATTTTTTTTCTTTTTCTTTTTTTCTGTCGACTTTTCCTGGTTGTCAAGGTCGGTCGAAAAATGTATGGGAATCACCAAAAGGATGTCTTCTTTTTTCATTCACGATACAAATGGAGGATGGACGAGTCGTGCCACTTGTGCAGTATGTTGTTAGTTTAGCTATGACTGAGGCAATTAATGATCTTTGCCGACGAAATGTGAGTTATCTACTTGAACAACTCTTCTTGCTAATGAAATGTGGTCTCCTAATACTTCTCTTGTGGATACCATGACATTTCAGGGCATGCCACTTCTTGATGTTAGGATCAAGTGGCCAAATGATTTGTATTTAGATGGTCTAAAAGTGGGAGGCATTTTGTGCACGTCAACATATAGGTCTAAGAAGTTTAATATTAGTGCTGGTAAACACTCGATGTTATCATTATATGCAATTTTAATTTAGTAAGTTCATGCTGAATTACTTAATGGCATGTCATTTTTTTTTCTGTAACACCCTTTTTAGTTTTTACTGAAGACACTGTTTTCATCTTAATGGAGATGCATTTAAGCTATAACTACAAGCATCTTACAAAATGAAAATAGCCTTGAGATTTTCTCATTCTTTCTTTGTAGGAATTGGGTTGAATGTCAGCAATCAGCGGCCGACTACGTGTCTGAATGATGTTCTTCAAAAGTTGGGGTGTGTTTCTCACCAACTGCAACGTGAAGATGTCATATCATCTTTCTTCAATAAATTTGAGAGCTTATATGACATCTTTGTTAATAAAGGTGATTAATTTTTATTGCTTGATTGCCTGTTAATTTGTTTAAGTGGATTTGTTTGAGGCTCATAAGCATTTGCTGCTTGTTTGATAAACTTAGTATGACTTAATTGTCTTTCTTTGCTAGAAACTTGAGTAATTTATGAATGAAGTTACACATTTGAATTATTTTGATTTGGTGTCTAGAATTGAAAATTTTCTATCATTTCCTGTCAAGCATTAGTTGCAAAGCATTTGAGATGTATTCAGTCTGCTCAAAGAAATAAGAATTGAAAATAAACTCAAATGCTCCGTTGAGTTTCTTATGAACAATTTTTTTCACTTTTACTAAATTATTACCTTATGCTGAATGAAACTTCTTCGTTTCTTTCATGTTCTTTCGTGCAGGATTTCAAGCACTAGAAAATCTGTACTACAAGACATGGCTGCACAGGTAAAATCATTTAACCCGATATTATGAAATGAAGGCTTGTTATTCCAACACAAAAGATTGGATGGAATTATGTCCCTGGTGAATTCTTTCTCCTGACATTGGCAACTTCTGCAGTGAACAGAAAGTTATTGTACAGGAGGAGAATGAGAATCAGGATCAAATTTCAGAAACTGTTGTTACCATTCAGGTTATTTACCTTTTGTTACCTTTGCACATTGGGCTTTGGCTTAAGATGCAATTTATGGTTCTTTTCCCACTCAAATTTCCTATCCATACAGAGGATGATAACATAAATTAACATTATAATTGGTTCTTCTGAATTTTAGAGGGCCTTCGATGGTCACTTGAGTGAGCATATACAGAACTTTATGTAGGCTTCTCGCCATTTGCTGCAAATCCATTTATTAGGAATTCGACATTCATACTTTAGATTCTACTTCACTGCCAACAAAACTAAAGAAAAAGGAGTTGGTGTTTTAGTGAACCTACCAGCGGAACTTGGCAAATTCTGTTAGATTTTTCTGATGTCCAACAACTGTCTACACATCCCGCCGTTCCATTATGAATCATTTTTTATCTGATTAATAAAATATTGCAGCACTTAATATAAGCTTAAGCTTGGAAACACTCAACCAGATGCCAATATATGCATTTTGTGCTTGCTGAAATATTTTCTTTTCAGTAGTTATTTGAAACTTTCGGAATTTTGCTTGTTCATGCTTTGCCAAATGTTAGGACTGGCAGCTATAGCTTAAGTGACCATTGTAATAGCAGTCTTACGGTTTCTGTTACCTAAGTGGCATGTTTTCAAATCCGATCTATTTCACTTAAATCAGGGTTTAACAGCTTCGGGGTACTTGTTGGCCGTCACTGAAGATGGACAGACATGTGAACTTCATCCAGATGGGAACAGGTACATGTATTCTCATTTTGTTTTATTCTCACAATGAATTTCCTGTAGTTCTCAATCCAATTAATTAGCAAGCTTAATGTAATTAGGCTCATAACTCTCACTAGATGTCCAATGAATATCCAACTGATGCACTTGCAATGCAGTATACTGATATAAATTTAGTGTGATGTTATACTCCCTCTGACCCATAGAAAAATTCTACATTTGCCATTTTCAGCATCCCATAAAAGGTTCCACTTTCTATTTTCGGCAAAACACAAACCCGACAACCAATTAAACCAACTGTAAAAAAGTTTTATCATTTCATATACTGACATAAATTTAGTGTTATTAGATGGTTAATGAATTAAAGTTTAGTACATTCCATGAAAGGTTGTGGTTCTCTCTGTCCAGTCGATCCTGCAGTGATTTTTTACTGTGATGCACCATAACTTGAAAGAAACTTGTTAAATATTGGTTTTCTATCTTTCAAGTGATTTATATTTTATACGCCATTTGTTGTTGGATTCATTTTTTCTCCCACTATTTTTCCTTTGAGACTTGGTGTTCCAGTTCAGTTATATGAATTTGCTTTAATTTTGTGTATTGTATCTCTTTGAAATCTGGGATGATGTTTAATTTTAACGTGTCAGTGTTTTATTAGGTTATTCTATTCTGAAAACTTGGTATGTTCTCTTTCTTAGTCCTCAATACTGCAAAGTCGCTAATAAAATAATATTGAGTGCTGCTTTTGGGATATAAAGCTAATTGCTACGCAAAGACGTATAGAAAAGCATTACCAAGTCCCCGTATTGTAGTTCATGTCGTGTATTCCTTCAACCTAAATATGTTTGGCGTTCAAGAATCAAGTCCCATGTGAATTTTCAATCAATACTATACTCGGTCTAAGTAAAAATTTACCTGATTGATTTAATCTTCTTTGTGGCTACAGTTTTGATTTCTTCAAAGGGCTTGTCAAAAGAAAACTGGCCTGAGGCAGGTGGGGTGGCAACTAAGCTGAATCAGGAAATATACATACATGCTGTGAGAATGTTCACTCATTCTCCTACTTTTCCTTTTTTCTTTAGTACATGCAGTGATTTTTCTCTCGTCTCTGAATGATTATGTTGGTCGACAATCAAATCTGTAGCTTACGCAGATAGGAGAATTTGCAATCATGTTCATGTATATACGATTTATTTATTCTTTTCCCTTCATTTTGTAGTTCTAGTTGATACTTTAAAGTTTAAAGGTCAATATTAATAAAACAGGCTTACTGTGCAATGTGCATTAGTAACACCTGGTAGGTCTATTGCATGGGTTCAAGTTGATATTGGTTTGAAAGCTGTTGTATGATACTATTGGATTATAACATTAGCGTTGTGATCTGATTAAAAAGAGTTTGTACACTTGATGGTAACAATGCACTTCGTACTGAGTACGAAAAGCTCACCTCATAGGGATCCTGTGCAGTGTGCACATCCAGCAGAAGAGACATGCAAGTACATCTGTATATTTGTTCATGAATTCATTGTCAAATATCTGCGGACTGAGGGAGTATTTAGTATTTAGATTTTAGCAGCTAATCTATCATGGCTTCTCCATGGAACAAAAGTTTCTAGCTCATCACATGAAATTCTCACATGCTCTCTATACATCGTGATATATATGTGATGCTCCTTTTAAGTGAATGATCGTTTGATGAATCTATTCACATTCAAATACCAAACGTCATGATAGAGTTAAAACTCTGCCTTCCAATTTTATCGAGCAAGACTTATAAAATATTTTTACTATGAACAACACTTCTCCTTTTTGGAAATGAGCAGTTCTTTTTCTTTTTTTAAGGGGTAGTCGTCAAGATAATGTAACGTGTTAGACTTCAAATATCACACGTGTATATCTATCTACTCCCTCCGTCTCAGAAAAGTTGCCCAGCTTTGACCTTTTACAGTCAACGAAATTCAACTTTAAAAACGAATTAATCTCAAACCGTCTGATTAAATTATATAAAATTTCCATTACAAAATTAATTTGCATATTTATCATTACGGTTGGGGATTAATTTGTGGTTAAAGTTGGATTTTATTAACTGTAAAAAGTTAAATTGTACCGCATCGAGTATATGAGTACCTGCTTTGAAAAGTGAAGATAGTTAGGTTTAGGAGCGCGAGACCATTTTTATAATCTTTTACTACTACTACTACTACTTTTTACTCTAGCGGCTATCACACTACATTAAAATAAAACATAATAACAATCACTCACGTGATTTAATCAAAGTTGCATTATGAGTAGTAATTAATAATAATCCTACGATAATATAAAGTATTCATTTAAAATTTATTTGCAACAATAAATCGAAAGTTTGCATACGATGCCAAATAAGTGCCGCGCTGGGAAGAAAATAAAGTGAAAATGAACAAGCAAGCAGGACAGCAATTAAATGAATGCCACGTACCATCTTCACCCACCTGTCCAAAAAAACCGCCCGCCCAAACCGTAATGAGGCTCGGCTCACCAACTCGCCGGTAAATTCTCCCTCCAAGGCTCCAACCGTTGGTTCCTATCTTCTCTCTCCATCTCTCAACCCAACCATTCTCTCTCTCTACCTACCTTCTCACTCATCTTCTCCACCTGAACAAACTCATTTCACAAACCAATTACATTCACAACAGTCGATCATGAACACCACTTCCGCTATGTTAGTCTCCATTACCAATTCTGCTGTGTAACGCCGATCATGACCACCAACACTTCCGAGACACTTCCTTCGGCGATCGTTAGGGTTTCGTCGGTGCGTGACAATTCGAATCAGAACCATCACGGCTCGAGCCGTGAGGTGAAGATTATTAATGAAGTGGTTGGGAACGGGATTTCGGGGATTTTGTATAAATGGGTGAATTATGGTCGAGGATGGCGACCTAGGTGGTTTGTTTTGCAGGATGCGGTGTTGAGTTATTATAAGATCCATGGGCCGGATAAGATTCTGCTTAAGCAGGAGGCGGAGAAAGGTTCCAGGCTTATTGGGGAGGGATCTATGAGGAGGATTAGTAGGCGTGGCGTGCATTGTCATAGGACTGGTAGTCCTGGTGGTTCTTCTTCGTCTAGGAGCCGGAGGCCTGTTGGTGAAGTTCATTTGAAGGTGTTTATGTTTTCGTTGTTTGATGCTATTGAGTTACAGACTTATTTGATGCTTTGATTTGAGTCGGGGTGTTAGCAAATTGGTTAATGCATTAGGTTTTTATGAGTGTTATGCTTTGAATCGAGATTTGGTTCCGTTTTGTTGGTGGAGTTCATTAAATGTGATTGAATATTCAGTGTTCACCAATAATGATTTGCTCATTGGATGCATTGATTTGGTTTTAGCTAGAACTAGATGCTCGGGCCAAGGATTTTTTAGAGGGAAATACATGTTTTGGTATCGTTTTATTCGATGTTGTTAGTTTCTCTTTGTTAGCAAATTAGTTGATGCATGAGATATCTTGGGACCGCATTGAATTGTTGATTGTTGAAAGTCAAGAGGTTGTGCTTTTGATTGATTATTTTATCGTTTGTCTGGACTATATCACAGTTCTGCTTTCTACCTTCACAAGTATCATCTTTAAAATTTTGGATTCCTCATACTTCTTGTGCCATGTAGTTGATTGTGTTTTTTTTCCTTGCAGCTGTAATTCCTTGTACTATATTTTATGCTTGGTCGGGAAGTTATCGTTACTTATTCCATAGTTTTCTGCTCAATCTTCATGTTTTTAGTTTTTGTCAGGCGGTGTGTATTTTGAGATTGGAATAGTTTTCTGTTTGATTCTTCTAATTAGTACACCTTTATGTAGGTCTCATCTATTAGAGAGAGCAGGTCAGATGATAAAAGATTTTCAATCTTCACGGGTACAAAGACGCTTCATCTGAGAGCAGAGAGCAGAGAAGATCGCTCTGCATGGATGGAAGCATTGCAGGCCGTGAAAGATATGTTCCCTAGGATATCAAATAGTGAATTGATGGCCCCTGTAGACAGTGCGGCTATCTCAACAGAAAGATTGAGACAGCGATTGTTGGAAGCTGGTTTAAGTGAGCCTGCCATTCAGGAAAGTGAGGAGATCATGAGAACTGAAATTTCATCTGTGCAGAGTCAGTTGATGCTTTTGAGGCAGAAACATTTGCTCCTACTGGACACACTTCGACAGTTAGAGGTACATGTTAAGATCAGTAGAAAAGCTATTAAACCTCCCATTCAGAATTCTTCTGCAGTTTCTTCAAGCTGCCCATTAAGTTGCTTTTAGTTTTTCCAGATTTTGCATCCAGAAAGTTTGGGCCTGTGAGGTGTCTCCCCCTTTCTCGGGGTGTATAGTGTGGTAACCATTGGCTATTGTTATTTGTTCATTTGTATAGATCTCTTGATCTTGGACTGGTTCATATATATATATATATATATATATATATATATTGTAATCACGGGTTCATTTCTCTTTAAATCAAAGAATTATTGTTAATGTCTTAAGTGATACGTTAAAGTTCTAAACTGTTTCATCTGTCTAAATATACTGCTGGAATAGCTTTTTTCCCTTTTAATTATTTTATGGTGTGGATTCTTGCACTAAACTGCAAAACTGAAATAGGAATGTCAATGAAGAATAATGTCATAAATATTTCAACCTTGATTAATAACTCATTTATTAGTTGTAAACTAGAGGGTGATGCACGTGCAACATGGGGTTTATTTTCCGCACTATATATTCTTTAGCAATGCCATTAAGTACTAGCTTCATCTTTTGGTGTCCTGTGGTGCTTGTCTTGAAAGTTGTTTGTGGTCTTAAACACCAATATAATAGGTGTATGCAAGTACAGATTTGATAGTCTTACAGTTCTGGGATTCTTTACACAGTATATAGCTTGTATTATCTGGTGCCTATTTTACAAATTCACCATGATAAAAGATGTGAAGTTGTAAACAGCCTTGGAGATATTTCTGGTCTGCTTTGAAGACAAGTGGGTTCCGTTGTCACTTCTCTTTCAGTTGAGAGAACAAAATGTCCTCCAACTGCTGAACCCTAAGTAAGGTGCTGGTCATCTGCACTCTTCTGATCTTTTAAGCAGTTAAACTTGAAGCGGATAATATAGCACCATAGTCTGGTTACTGGATAAGTAATTTTCTTCAGTGATGGGCCTGTGTTTGTAGCGAGATGAAAATTGTTTTACAGGCTTAGAAGAAGCAATAGGATCCTGATTCCAATAATAGAGTACACAATCCCATTGATAAGTTATCCGAGAAAGGAAATGTCCCGTGAAGATTAATTTTCATAATTGCATGTTTAATCTTGTTTTTACTTCCTGGTCTTTAGTCCTGAGAAAATGACAAACTCTTTCTTTCATCGAATTCATTATGTTGAACAGTTCAAATCCAAATAGTCACAATAGCTATTTTATATAGGTAGTAAATCTATTGAAAATATTGGCATTACATCATCTTAAGCAGAGTTTCAGAGTGTTAACATGTTTGTTTGAATTAGTTAGATAATTTATAATGGGGCATTTCACTTTTTTCACTTTCTGACCATGTTAGATTTTAGCATAGGATTGCCTTGGTCTAAATGTTTCATGTTGTGCTTTTGGAAAGTACTCATACCTTCTATTTGCCGGTTCTTACTTATCATGAATAAGGTAAGTTAGAATGCCGTTTGTCTTATTTTGTGTACACCATTATGATAATAAGATTTTAACTAAACTTTACTTGATTGATGTCTTTTGCCTTTTCATTGTGATAATAAGATTCTAACTAACCCTTAATTTGTTTAAAGCGTAATTAAAATGTTATCAGTTCACCATTTTCAACTTCCAACTTGTGGCACTTTCTGATCCTAATACAAGCTGCCAGAGATCAGTTGAGAGATAAAAGTTCCCCCACAATTCGTATTCTGTGTGTAGCCTACAATAATCCTGTTTGTGTTGGTTTCGAATTCTATGAATTCAGCATTTGGATCTATTTCTGCTTTTTTTGGGTAATCCTTTGCTCATATGCTCCCATGAATGAAATACTAAAAAAGGTGCATTAAAATCAACACCCCATTAATGATAGATGAGTAGAATATTTGCTCTCTTAACTATTTCCATTCTGTATTTATTTCTGCCATTAAGTTATTTGTTGTTCCCTTCACTCGCTGGCTAAACAATTGTTACTATACTCTGTAGACAGAAAAAGTGGATCTTGAGAATACAGTAGTTGATGAGAGCCAACGGCAGCAAAAAGAAGCTGGAGCTACCTCAAGATCGAGGCAAGGTAAACAAAGTTGAATGTGTTTCCAGCATGTTCTAGCTTTACTTATATTCGGCTAACATAATTGCAAAAATTACCTTGATTTTTTCTAATATGCATACCTAAATGTTTTCTGGTCTGTGTACTTTGTTTTTATATTCCTTCTAATTAATTTCTTTTTGTGTGGTCTCAGCACGATTAGTTAGGAGAGTATTTGGTATGTTTCTTTGTTGGATAAGTGAGGGGCTGCCATTAAAAAGTCAGCAGCATGGACCGGTTTCTTTGATATTAGATTAGTGGTGGTCCTGAGAATAAAAATGATAATATTCACATTTGCCAAATATCAAATATGGCGGAGGAAAAAGGAAATGGTAGAGAGTTAAAAGTGGGGTGGGGTAGTAGTTTGTGGCATTAGTTAATGAGTGTAGCAAACAGAGATAGACAATGCTATTGGTTTATTTCAATCTTGAAAGAGTAATTAGTTGGTTGCATGCCTTCTATTTTGAATTATATCTTGTTGTAATGGAGAAGCTGATAATGAAATCCGTTATGTTACTGTCTTCTGCAGTTTGCATTTGGTATTTCATTTCTCTCTGTATGTTTATATATTGCAGAGAGCACTAGTGAATCTGAAGATGAAAATGAAAGAGCAGACGCAGCAGATGATGACACGGATGATGAAGACAATACTTTCTTTGACACCAGGGATATCCTCTCATGTACCTCATTCAAAAGTAACGTGTCAGACTTTAGGACAATGTATTTTTCATCATCCGATGATGAACTCTATGCTTTTGAATTAGAGGATGGGGTTGACCCTGCCATAAAATCTGCCGGAACGAGCTGTCCTTATGTTAAACGTCGGAAGAAACTTCCCACACCAGTGGAGCAAGAGAAAGGAGTGAGCCTATGGTCGATGATTAAAGACAACATCGGGAAGGATCTTACTAAAGTGTGTCTCCCGGTGTATTTCAATGAACCTCTGTCTTCTCTGCAGAAATGTTGTGAAGATCTTGAATATTCATATCTTATTGATCGGGCTTATGAATGGGGAAGGAAGGTGTGTTTATGGGAAGAATTTATTTTTGCTTTATAAGTCAAACCTCTTGATGCACTCGATATTCTCTATCTTCACTTTAACTTCTTTCTAATGGCATGCAACTGTAGTTTTAACAAACTAATCGATTTTTGTATGTGGAATCAGGTAAATTTATTGATTGTTCTTTTGAAACTTGCTATTTCAATTTTCCAAATGCTACATTCACATTACACATCAAGATTTGAGGACCTCTTTTTTCTTCTTCGTATTTTCTGACATCAGGTTGCTTCTGTAGCTTGTGGCATGGTTCTCTATCTTACATGCTCAGACCTTAACTCTACTGTCATTATATCTTTTGCCTCATTTAACATCACCATTATTATGATATATGGGCCGCTTGCTGCATCTGATTTCGTTTTAATGTTCGCATTATTTGTTGTATTTGTTTGTAAAATTTAATTCATGATGCTTTACTGAAGACCTATATTTCTGCCTAATAACTTATTTCGAATCCATAGCAATATGTATCTTCTTCCCAACTTTTTCTTACAAGATGTTATTGGCTTGTCATTTTTCTAGAATCTGATTTGTTATATATTATATATAGGGCAACGATCTTATGAGGGCCCTAAATGTAGCTGCATTTGCGGTGTCTGGGTATGCTTCTACAGATGGAAGAAACTGCAAACCATTCAATCCCTTGTTAGGAGAAACGTATGAAGCAGACTATCCTGATAAAGGTCTCCGATTCTTCTCAGAGAAGGTTTCATCTTAGCACTTTTCTTGTCCATTTTTTTTTGGGGTAATATTAGTTGGTCGTGTGTCAAGGGGCACAGGAGTGAAAAAAATTTCTCTTTTTTTTTTTTTTTTTTTTTTTTTTTGGTTTTAGATCTACACTCTGGCTGGAATGATCTTAAATATTCATTTAATCTTACTATTCTACTGTTTTGAAACAAGCATAATTTGAAGGGCAAAAGGGAAGAAAATGTTGGGGAAATTTTGGGTGGTGATAATCCTGGAAACTTCTTTGGATCGTGTAGTCACTTTCCAAACAAGATAATTCGACCCAATTTACAGCCTGGGTTACACGAATTCCTTGCGGGGATAATCCAAGAAGGCAATCTAATTCAGGCTATATGAATTTCGATCAGAAAGTAGAGAGGATGTTAGATTTTCGTATCTGTCTCCTGGAGACCGAATCCTCCAATATGTAAAGTACAAAATCGAAGCAGTTTTTCGGTAGTTTGGCGGTTGAGGGGTTCTGATATTATCCAGAATTAATCCATTCAGTGGCCCCTTGCAACCCGATGTCGGCGCTGCCCGCACCCATAAGTCCCCTCGACCCCTGCTTCGTATTTGCGGTCGATAACTCGTTAGCTCAACAAGCGTGCACTCCGCACTACCCAAACTCGTCCCGAGCCTTAACGTGAGATCGCATCGGTCTCTAGTAAATCACATTACTACTAAAATGAGTTGATGACACTAAAATCACCAACAGAAAAGAGATACTAATCCTTCTTTTTTTTCCCTTTTTTCTCGTTTTTGCAACATGTTATCGTTATTACGACAGGCTATTAATTATGGGGAGTTGAAAATAGTCGGTCGTAATTTAACTGCTGCAGCAGTTTTTGCATGGACATGTATTTGCTGAATAATTTGGTACTGTGGAAATCCTGAGTATCGTTCAATTTGATCTCTGTCATATTCATTGTCACATATATCATTGGACTCGCAAACCATATGACCTGGCATCCTGTATGAGAAAACCCAGGAGCCATGGTCACTAACTTCCCCTCTTCCCACTTGCTAGAAGTTTCTTATATGCAAGGTCAAGGTGCAAAACCTTATGCGACCTGGCACTTAAGAAACTAGTTTTATGTTTTTTGGAGTATGTCTTCCGTGGATGGGGTGACTATTGTCAGTTGTTTCTGCCGGTTAGCTATGTCATTTTCGGAGTGTGAGCTGTTTCAATATTATATTCTGTTTTCCTCATTTAGCTTTGATTTGAAGCAACAGCACCATTTTCAATTGGGATGGGTAATGGTCAGCCTCTATAGAGGAAGCATCTTCTCTTAAGACTTTGCAATCACCAGATAGGCAACTAATTCTGTAAAAAAAATAAACTATTTGATTAGGTGAGTCATCACCCGATGATTGTGGCATGCCACTGTGAAGGCAGAGGCTGGAGGTTTTATGGGGATAGCAATCTGAAAAGCAAATTTTGGGGTCGCTCAATTCAGCTTGATCCTGTTGGTGTTCTAACTGTTGAATTTGATGATGGAGAAGTCTTCCAATGGAGTAAGGTATGGTTTTTGGCAGAGATTTTTCATTTTCCTTAGTCCCCACCTAAATACCCACACTGGATTCACCTGAGTGACACATATCAAGTTATGACAGGTAACCACATCTATATACAATCTCATTCTTGGGAAACTATATTGCGACCACTATGGTACTATGCGGATACAAGGGAACCAAAATTACTCTTGTAAACTGAAATTCAAGGAGCAGTCTATTATGGACCGAAATCCTCACCAGGTGCCATCCCTTTCTCATAGTGGCATTCATGGAAATATTAGATACTGCATACCCCTTTCATGATTTGACTTGTGATGTATTGTGCCAATTGTAAAACTGGAATTTTCTCAACTGGATCGATTTATGATTTCATGATATGGGACTTTGGAGTTTATACATGTATCTGCGATCTATTTATTTCATTCTCAAATGATCTTCAAATCAAGGAAATATAATTGAAGAAAAAGATAAATAGGACTTGTGCTATAGCACAACTAAATTTTATTTCATGCACTAGAAGTCTCTTATGTGGCTGAAGATACTGGTTTGCATTTTCCTGTGGGATGGTTCAGTGCACGGTTTTTTTTTTTTAATTGTAATGATTTTGGACATTGTAGGTGCAAGGAGAAGTCCAGGACCAGAGTGGGAAGGCAGCAGGCACCTTGTTTGGAAAATGGAATGAGAGCCTACATTATGTGATTGGAGACAAAGGAAAGGGTCATGAATCGATAGCAGAAGCTCAATTGCTCTGGAAACGTAGCAAGCCTCCTAAATTTCCTACCCGTTATAATTTGACTCGATTCGCCATCACATTGAATGAGCTGACCCCAGGGCTGAAGGTGATATTTCATCCCAGAACTCTGCATTTGTAGGTGTGCATGCTTGTATCTCTTGAAGTTATCTTTCTTGAGGAGTGTTTATAATCATTTTTGAGAGAGCTTTTACTTGTAAATAGTACAGCAGAAATAGAAGTACATCTGGAAGTGTCATTAAAATCAGTGTTTTTTAAACATTAGTTAAAAAAGAACGGTTTGATCATAGTGTGCAGAAATAGAAGTACATCTGGAAGTGTCATTAAAATCAGTGTTTTTTAAACATTAGTTAAAAAAGAACGGTTTGATCATAGTGTGGGGGTTGCCAAAAACTTGAGGTCGTGGTTGCGGTATGGTTTTCTAATACTAGGGAAAACTGGTTTTTCCAAAGAATTGCAGAGTAGATACTGCTCTAAAAGGTAGAACTCTAGTGCTGCAAACCAACTGCTCAAAGATAGGGAACAAAGGTTAATATAAAATATAAGATGCACTGAGTTGATGTGAATGAATAACATATTGCTGATTATATGTAGGTAGTTAATAGTGACACTAAACTTTATGGGATAGAAGTGCCCACCCCAAATTGGTTTTGAAACAGTTACAAGGGTAGCGAGAGGACCAATGAGCGAGTTGACCCTAGCTCCTGTTTCATATCTTACGGTCACAATATCTTATGTCTTTTCGAGGAGTGTTATTTCGCTCTATAATTCTTTTTGCTTGGACAAATGAGCTATCACAAATTGGCATTTGTTCTATAAATGCTAGCTTCAAAGTATACTCTTATATATTATTTCTTTTATCCCCAATGCTTTGGCCTTTGGGCGATCATATCTAATAAACTGCAATGATGTTTTGCAGGAAAAACTGCCACCGACTGATTCGAGGCTGAGACCTGACCAGAGGTGCCTGGAAAATGGGCAGTATGAGAGGGCAAATGAAGAAAAACTTCGGCTGGAACAGCGGCAGCGACAGGTAACACTTTGAGCTTGTGGTTCAATTAAATTTGCTGCTCATGTAGAAGTCATAAGCATATCCAAGGGTTAAGGATAGACTCATATAAGGTCATGTTGTTTCTCGAGTCCCTGGGATTTCATTCCTAGCCAATTGAGGGACTTGCATTCATCTGGCAGTGACCCTGATTTTTCTTGAACTAGTTAGAGATTAGCATGTGGTTTTATGTGTTTTCATGTGTAAGTTAAATCGTTCATGGTTCTGGGTTATTGTAATGTTGTCCGTTGTGCTTTCTGCATAACACAATTGTAGTCATTCTGTGAAAGCAAAACCATTTGGCCAATTCAAAAATGTAAAATCTGTGTGCACTTTCGTGTGGATATTTTTGTGAACATTGTAGTTGAAAAATGCATCTAATGTAATGTGGCCCACATTGCTATATGTATATCACTGATGAACATAACGGATGCACTCCAGGTTATAGTTATTAACTTATTTAATGGAAAAACACCAGGCTCGGAAAATGCAGGAGAGTGGCTGGAAACCGCAGTGGTTTGTGAAGGAAGAAGGTTCTGCTACGTATCGTTATTCTGGTGGATATTGGGAGGCCAGGGAAAAGGGCAACTGGGAATCGTGTCCGGATATTTTCGGTCAGATGCAATCTGAGGAAGTTGTAGATTAAGTGGTCATCGCAATATGTTTTTACAGTGTGTAGGTAGGAAGTAGTTTTTTTTTTTTTTTTTGAGAATGGTAGGAAGTAGTTATAAGAACCAACAAAGCTGACTGTTGTCGTCATGAGCTGCAAATATGTTGTTTTGGCGATAGTGCTTGGATGAGGAAGCTCGATGAATCAAGTTGTTGATAAATGAAAATTTAGTTTTTCTTCTATCTGGTGCCGTCCGTGACTGATAATAAGTATATTCTTGAGTTGAGATCAAGTTAACGCGTTAAACCACGTTGTATATCTTTCAGTGGATCTAAATAAAGGGATATACATATAGGGTAAATTACATATATATATAAACTTCGGAACATGTATCCTGATTCCGGAAGATTCTGTTGTGACTTATTCATGATTCTTAGTCAATAGTTTAATCACATTTCAATTGATTCGGGTTCAATTCTGCAAGTTAAACTTCTCAAAGGTTCTCGAGCTTATCTCAGCTAGTTTAGTTATTTGTCCAAAATCAATACTAGTAGTATGTATAATTCAACGGAACTGTGAGTATCATTCAACGTACATGAGGAAGACCATGGACTTATACTGGTAGAGAGTCCGTTTTCCACTGGATTCATAGCCTTTTAGTTACCGTTTGGAAATCGATTAAAATGAACATGGTTTTAATTGAATTTTAACCGTGAATAGTTATTGAATTATAATTGGGTTTTGAAAAATTGTGTTTGAAATGAAATTAAAATTTTATAGGTTTTATAGGGTTGTTATATAGAGTGTAAGAGTTAAGTGATGTGTGTAAGAGTTTTTAAGATTAATTGATTGGTCTAAGGTTGTTATAATAAATGAAAAAGTAAAGTGAAAGAAAAAGAGTAGGTAGAAAGATAAAATTTAATTGGATTATGAATAGTTGGTGATTAAAAACGGATATAATAAATGAAAAAGTAAAATGAGAGAAAAAGAGTAGGTAGAAAGATAAAATTTAATTGGATTATGAATAGTTGGTGATTAAAAATGGATACTGTTCAATGCGATTAAAATCGCCAGGCAAACATGATGAAAATGATAACTCGATTAAAACCGGATTTTAACCGCTACACAAACAGCCTGGTAGTGATTGTTCACTTGTTTACGGTGATTTTTAAATATTTGTTTTTCTCAAGCAAAATGTAAATATTATTGAATGCACAGTTGAAGGATAAATTGTAAGTGACGACGATATCTGAATTTAAAATGGTAAGTGACGATATTGAATGCAAAGTCTTTTTTTTAAGTAATATTGGAAAATAAAAAATATGGAATTGTTGAGAGAGTTTCACTAAGTTTGTAGTTCAATTTAAATCTCATCCGTTGATCTTACTTATTCAATTTGAATCTGGTACGTACATGTGACATTCTTTAAGTAGAAAGTGCATGTACGCACATGTGTCATTCTTTAAGTAGAAGGTGCAGGTACGTACATATGTCATTCTTTAATTTTACATTGATTTTGTTATGTTTAGCTTTAACTACAGAGCTGAAACCAAATTGAACTCAATTTGATCATAATATGAGTACAATTACTTTCCAGAAATGTTAAACGCAGCACCAATTCGGCTAAACGCAGCACAAATTATTTGAGTACTTACCCAAAATGCCCCTAACTTAAAAAAATTGTATAACATTAACGTAAAATCGTAATAACTCGTTTACGCGAACACAATAACATTAACATGCACGATTCATCACGAATTACAACAATTGAAAACATCGAAATTTTTAAACAAACTTTGCTTATTGGAAAAAATTATAAAATACCTAAATATTTAAACACTATATACATTAATTGAAATTAATAAGAAAATTTAAAAAAAAAATTCGGGCCGGATCTGGGCTGCAAAAGCAGCCCAGATCATAATGGCAGGGTATAACATGAGTTTTTTATTATTTTTTTAAAATTATTTTTTAATGATTTGCAAGTTTTATTGGGGTTTTCTAAATTTTTCATATTTATTTGAATTACAGAACATGAAAATCGGAATACAACATACATTGAAAACATAAACTAGAACATATGCCATTGACGTAGGCGAACGCCATAATGTGCTTCTCAGTGGCTTATTCTTGCATCTCTAGTACCTCTCCAGGCCAACCATATTGGTGTTGGACATTCTGTTACCACGTGGATCCTGATCCAGTGATTGTTACCAATGTGACCCATTGTCCACTCTTCAGCTGTTGATGGAGGGTCCGGAGCCGGTGAGTCCATTTGAGAACGACACTCCAATGGCAAGTATGTCATACTCCCTAACGGAGAATAACCGCATAAGACCCGTTGGTACTTTGTTGCTACAAGACACCCCATATCTGGTAATGTGAAATACCATGGCTGTGTACCCGCGCCATGAAACCAGTTCAGACGGATATTTATTTCATCTACCCGTGCTTCTGTCATTTCGTCGATATACATCTGCCTGTTGTAGTGCAACTCATCAATGAGTTCTTGCCTGACGTCTGCCCAACGCTCTTGTTGACCGTATTGGTATTGAGCTATGACCCTAAAACCGCAGTTCCCGTCGCCGATGACATCATTATGGCCTCTAATCCAGAATTGAGTTTGGGGTGACATTTGAGTTTGATATTTGAATGTTCTGCTAGTACTTGCTAGAGAACCTGAACCGTCATTGCTTGGGGCGGAATTCTTTTGAGACTGATTCGGGTTTTTTTTTCCCAACCACTCGGTAGCCTTTTCCCTATTGCTTTAGGTTTCCTACCTCTCCGTTGTGCTACGAATGGCTCGTCCACGAACGATTGTGATGCATTTGAATTGTCGAAATACGATCTCATTTCATCCTCCGTGGCGCCTCATGTCCGCCCCAAAGGAAGAAACTGATCCTTTATACTCTGCTGTCTAGTCTCAGGCGGTTCCCCCATGTGAAGAGTTCTCCAGAACACGTTTACATCGTGAACCGGGTAGACGGTCCTCCTGTTTCTCAGCTTCACATGCAATTGACATGCGCACATTATAAATCCAAAAGTTGTAAACAGTATGTGATCGCAATCACTTGGATCATTGTCTATTTCTTTGACCATTTTCTCGATGGCGAGATGTGAAAGCACACCTCCGAGGTTTTTGAAGATCGGCATTGTTGATGTGGAATGAGGGACGATATTAAGAGATCTCTCAAACTGTGTGTAGATTTCATCAAAATGCATTTCAAGTAGGCCATTTAGCTTCGGGAATAGACGGTGGAACTTCTGATTTGAAGGACTCAACCACAACTTGTACCTAGCGTGAGCACCTTCGACTCTGTAAATAATTTACATTGTTGAATGTCAGTTTTGGCATAACTGTAATTATAGGGTAGTTGTATATTACGAAATAAACTAAACTAAGGTATGAGTGGTGGATTTATGACGATAAATGAAGGAATAACCTCTTGGTCGTGTTAGTTCCATAGTGTAGGATGTTCTTTGTCCACGCCTGGACAAAACGGTCACGGTATGGATCCAACAATTGGTTCCGTACATAGGCCATGCAACCTGGATGCCTATGCCATGCCTCCGCCATTTTCTGCAACAGCCTGCTCATAGAGTTCCTCGGTGTCTGCATGCACGATGTGATCCCATCTGGATTTGATTACGGGTTGATACTTAGTACCTACCATCTTGGATAAGTGAGCCTGCACATCCTTTGAGATGTGTCTCCGACACAGTAGGTGTGTTGCTTCTAGAAAGACAAGTTTAATCGCATTCATTTCCGCTAACTCTCTGTCGGTAACAAATACCCCCGGTGATACACCACATTCAGCAAACAACACCCGCAATTGTTTGAGCCCCCAAGCGTAACTTGGAGTCCTTTCGTTGGATAGGAAAATGAAGGCTATGTGATAGTTTTGCCCAGTGGGTAAGATGCCAATCAGTTCCACCAAAGGCATGTCGTACAAATTCGTCTTGTACGTTGCATCCATGACAACAACTAAAACAAGGACAGAACTTGAACGTCAACTGAATGAACATGGGGGTAACGAGTCACCCCCGACCAATTCGTACCGGCCAAATACAAATGTCGACGACACCAATTCGTACCGGTACCGGGCATCGACACATTTTAACGCACCAATTCCTATGCTTCTGGCATCCAGCATGGAGAGGAAGCTCCTAATGATCCCACCAATCAACCCTGGGAAGAGCTAACACATGCTGTTGATGGAGGCCCGTCAAATCCGGAGTTACTCAAAGGATTTCTAGGCCACATTGCTCACTCCATATGGATTGGAAATGTAAGCCATTCCATTCCATTCCTGATCTTTAAAATCCGACGATTCATATTCACTATAGTTAACTCATTCTTATTTATTGTTTACTTTAAAATGTCGCAGGATCGCAATATTCTAGGGGGGGTTCATCAACACAAAAAATTGACCAAGTTCAAAGATTATTTGAACGACAATGTCAACAATGTTGTCAACAACAGCCTTCTCTCACACTTGCCCACCGTTATGCAACCGAAGATCAACATGCCTTTGATTAGTGCATTTGTTGAACGGTGGCATCCTGAAACTAATAGCTTTCACTTGCCATTCGGTGAGATGACTATAACTCTGCATGATGTCCATTTTCTATTAGGAATTCCTATGCAGGGTCGTGCGGTGAAGGTGGTGACTCACAACCCAGAACAAATCAGGCACTTATTGTCAACTCATATGCAAATGAATGATGCATTGGTGAGGGCCAACTACAAAAGTTCAAGTCTGCGTAGCACAATTGAGGATTCTTTAAAGACAAACTCTACCACCCCATTCACATGTACATTGTGGTTGTTAGGCACATCGTTGTTTGTCGACAAGAGTACTTTCAGTACCATTGAATTTCTACCGCTCCTAAATCAATGGAAGAGGTTCAAACGACATGGGGGAGTCACGACTTGCCAATCAAGATAGCATGGGAATTGCATCACGACCGCAATCAAATAGGTGGATGTCTCTCACTTGCAAAGTTTGCTAGCTCTATATAATTTTTACATTTTATCATAACTTGAAAAGAGAATACATTTTTGTTGAAGTCTTTATATGATTTCAGATGTGGATCTACAAGCACTTTCCTTCTTTTGAATCATGGACTTGGGAACCGTCCACCAAGATCAAGATGCTCTACATCTTGCATACATAAGTGCCTTAGACAATATTGCTTCGAATGAAGTATGTCATCACATTTATCACGCTTGTCTTCATTAAGATTGAAACTCTGTTAAAATTATTTACTTACTTACCTCTTATGTAATAGGTTATGTGGACACCATTCGGACGTGCAGCAGAGGAAGTAGTCCCCATTTCTCAATTTAGAGGAATTATTCATTGTTTAAAGATTACAGAGTCTTACATGCCAGACCGTGTTATGCGCCAGTTCGGATATCCCCAACTAATTCCACAACCACTCATACAACCAATAGTTGTCTCAAGGCCACCACAACCGGCATTCTACAAATGTTCATATCCTGCTCAAGACTCCTTCGAGAACTTTCAAAACGTTCGATGTAATTTCCATAAACAAGCACTTCGAGTGCATTACGGATATGATAGTTTTCCAAACTACAACAAATGGTTTCACGCAAGGACGCATAGGCAAGTGACACGCCAACAAACATTTACTCGAAGAGAACATTACCGACCATCCGACATGAATCCTACCGTGGTATGGTTCCTAAACATTCAATACATATACATTCACGACGTTAGCATTTCATCTCTCAATTCTTATTATGTATGTTTTTTATTTTGTAGAGGATACAATGGTTCGGAGCTAAACTTGCACGCAACACTGAGCCGAACAGGCGTTGTATGAGCCAAAATGACGTATTCGACATTCTCGATGAAATTCGTGAACACTTTAAAGATGTTATTCCATTACCTAGTCATGGCATGTAATATTTCCGATTCAAGTTCGTTCGTCCGTGTTCAAGTTGTAATCTTTTATTCGAAAGAATTTCGATTCAAGTTTGAATAAAAGTTAATATTGAGAAATATATATACCGGTTTGAAAATATATATATATATATATATATATATATATATATATATATATATATATATATATATATATATATATATATATATATATATATCAGGTAGCATAGCGGAAATACAAGTATACATACTGCTGGACTTTATGGCTCTGATACCATTTGTATCAGGTAGCATAGCGGAAATACAAGTATACATACTGCTGGTAATAATGGGTAAGATTAAGATCATAAAGTACTGTAGCAAAATGACTTTTTACTGTAGCAATGAAGAAAATAACTTAATTATACCGAGATAACTCTGAATTTAACTCTGACTTGAAATTTGATCGGATTACAACTTTGAACTTTGAAATTTGATCAGATTACAGGAATCTGAATATTGCTAAGCTAATATTTTTGGGTGAAATTTTTACAAATACATAGAAGAATCTGGAAGAATATAATACAAAGAAAAAACTATCTGAATACATTTTTGCTCTGGGATTTCTTTTGTTCTTCGCGTTTTTTCTTCTGCCTTCTTTGTTGCTGATTGTTGCCATAATATAGGGAGAGTCTCTTCCTACTGTGCGGATTTGAAATTGTTGAATTCACATCCGGATGACTCTTTGGGAAAAGTTGATTGCAGTTTGTCGGGAATCTTGCTTTGTGCTGATTTTTCTTTGATTGAACAGTCTGTCGGGATTTTGCCTTTCACTTTATCTTTCTTTTCTTTAATTGAGCAGTTTGTCGGGAATCTATCTTGTCACTTTCTCTTGTTTTTACCTCTTTGTATGGGAGTAAAAATCCCATAACAATCATCTTCATTGTCTTGTTCAAAATTGACTGAGGAACTTGATTCTTCATCTTCACTTGCAGTTTGTAGAATTGCTTTCATCTCATCCAATGAGCTTGCTTGTGCTAATCTTGTTTGAATGGTATTTTTCATCATCATGAATTCTTCATTTTGTTGAACCTTTTCTGGGGAGACAATTTGCTTGCTAAACTTTGGATGAAGTTTGAACCATTCCGATATGCTGTCCAGTTCCAATGGACTGGTGTCCATTTTGTTCCACCATTTAACTTCTGCTTCTTTTGTTAACCAATATAAATTGGTATTTTCATCATACCAAACATTTTGTAGGATTCTCAAAATCCAAGTTAAATTGAATTCTTTGTAAAATTTGATCATCAGGGGGTATTTGTGAGAACAACTTTGTTTTTTGTACCTATCCGAAAAGTACTCAAATGATTTTTGAACTTTGTGGGGGAACATTTCTGGTAATGGTCCAAAATCATGCCACCATGCAAGAAACCAGTTAGGAAGTTCTTCTGGAGGTGGTAGAGTTTTTCCCATTAAAAAGAAATATGACATGGAGTTGACTGCATTTTGTTTGTAGAGGAATTTTGTCCAAGCTTGTATGTAATCAAAATAATTACAAATAAGATGGGGTTTTATCTCTCTCAGAGTATAAGGGTTTCCCCAATCGGCTAAACTAATAACTTTGTTGATGAAAATTTTTCGATAACCAATGGCTGATGAGGTATCTGGATGGTTTTTTGGAACTTTGTTTTGAATATGAAGAGAATTTGTTTGGACTAAGATGTCCTCATAATATTGTTGTGGTTTCTGATGATTTTCATAGATCCTGCAAAATTTGTCGTCTAAGATAAATTGTGAAATGTTAGCACCTTGTTCTGCAAATTGTGAGGCATTATCATTATCTAATTGTTTTGGAAAATTTTCTGGAAACCAGTCATCTTCAATGACACATTCTTTGTGAAAGTGTCCTGTGCTTAAATAGGGACAATCTGGCTGGTCATCTCTATTTGAAATTTGGGACTTGGTTTGTGTCAAAGTTTGTTGGGACTTAGTTTGTGTCAAAGTTTGTTTGTAGGTAGGTAATGTGGCTAATTTTGAATGCAGTGGTGGAAATTGTTCAAGCTTAGGATATGGTGTTAATGCTATTTTGCTAAGAGGTTGAAATTTGTCGCAATCTGCAGAGATGTCTCATTGCCTTGTTTGTGGAATATTTTGTAATGGTTTTGGTGACAAAGTTTGTTCAAAGCTTACTCTGTGCATATTGTGCTAAATTTACCATTGGTCTTTTCCCGGAACTTGTGCTCGCTGCTGCCAATGGTACTAACCTTCTTTCTTCCATCCCTGGAGAAATTCTCTTGTCAAATAATCTGGAATACAATTGTCAGTTCCTTTTATGAATTCTATATCAAAATCAAAAATGGATAAGATAGCTTGCCATCTAGCAAATATTTGTTTTGATGCCAAATTTTGTACATCTTTTGTCAAAACTTCTTTGTCGCTTTACAATCAATTTTAAGTAAAAAATTTTGGTTTAATAAATCATCTTGAAATTTGTTAATGCATAAGACTATTGAGAGTATCTCTTTCTTAATAGTTGAATAATTTTGTTGTGCTCCTGATCTCCAAGTACCCGAATGATATCTAATAATTGTCTCTTTATTATCAATAATTTGTTTAAGAATACCTCCATACCCTAATTACGATGCATCTGCTTGCACAATCTTAAGAGTATTAGGGTGGCAAATGGTTAAACAGGAAGAGTTTTGACTTTTGTTTTATTTCTCTAACTATCTCAAGATGTTTGTTTGACCAAATCAAGGGTTCTTTTCGCCTTTCAAATAAGGGTTTGCAAACTTGTCTTAAATTAGGTAAAATCCCTACATAATTCAAAGCTCCAAGGAACCTTTGTAATTGGGTTTTATCTCTAATTTCATCTGGGAACTTATCTCCAAATTCTAAGGACCGTTGGATGGGTATGATCGTACTTTCATGAATCTGATGTCCTAGAAACCTTATACTTACTTGGAACAATTTTATCTTTCTGGCAGAAACAACCAAACCATTTTCTTTTATGACTTTTAAGAAAATATTTAGATGTTTCCAATGTTGTTCTATGTCCTGGCTATATACTAAAACATCATCTATGTAAACAATTGTAAAAGTAGTGTAAGGAGTGAATATATCATTCATAACTTTTTGAAATTCTGATGGAGCATTTTTTAATCCAAAAGGCATAACATTCCATTCAAATTGTCCAAATGGAACTGTAAATGCTGTTTTGTACTTATCTTTTTCTGAAATTTGTATTTGCCAGAATCCTGACTTCATGTCAAATTTTGCTACAGTACTTTATGATCTTAATCTTACCCATTATTACCAGCAGTATGTATACTTGTATTTCCGCTATGCTACCTGATACAAATGGTATCATATATATATATATATATATATATATATATATATATAGAAAGAAAAACAATAAAAATAAAAAAAAAATGGAAAAACTGTGAACTGGCCGGGTTTTATACCCGGCCAGTTCACAAAATGGCCGGGTGTGTAACCCGGCCATTTAAATTCACAATCTGGGCTGCTTTTGCAGCCCAGATCCGGCCCGAATTTTTTTAATTTTATTTATTTATTTTAATTTATTTAGGTATTTTATAATTTTTTCCAATAAGCAAAGTTTGTTCAAAAATTTCGATGTTTTTAATTGTTGTAATTCGTGATGAATCGTGCATGTTAATGTTATTGTGTTCGCGTAAACGAGTTATTACGATTTTACGTTAATGTTATACGATTTTTTTAAGTTAGGGGCATTTTGGGTAAGTACGCAAATAATTGGTGCTGCGTTTAGCCAAATTGGTGCTGCGTTTAACAACTCTCTTACTTTCTTATTCCAGGAAGCTTACAAGCCTGGATGTGTAACTTGTGATTTTCAGTGGCCTATATCAAAAGTAGGGGTCACTAATTTGCATGTACAGTTTGCGATTTTGTTAAAGCAGGAGCGGAGTTTAGATCCGATTAAATTTAAACTAGCAGATCAGAAAGTTCACTGGATAATCCATCCAACATCTGGCCAAAAAAGATCTTGCACAGCCTGATAGAAAAGTGAGGAGATGATTTTGTGATGGTATATTAATTAGCTAATAGTAGTTCTTAACTGCTGTTAGTTATGGAACATTAACTGATGTTTTGAGTGGTATGCATCTTGATATGGGCGTGATATATTCGGATACCCGCACTCATCTTCAAGGATTCCACTGAACGTTCCTATACAGTACAATATGTTTGGTTGATGCCTTATGTTCAAGAAGATCAGGTAGAAGTTGTTTCAGATGAATGATATGAAAAACAGAAAGTTGATATAAACTCAGCAAGATCACGTTCACGGTTGAAACTTCGAAAACTCAAAATGTATTATCTGAAAATAATAATCTTATATTAACAGTTTCATGACTGTATCACTTAAAACAAACAGAAGGAAACAACATTAAAAAGAATCTAAACAAAAGGCTGATGCTAGCTAGCTAGTGAACTTGTCAATCTCTAAACAACTTCAGCTGCATTTGGACCATCATCGAAGAAACGCCTCTAGAACCAGTGCTGCTTCCATACTCTTTCATTGATCTCATCGATGGGGATTCCCATTGTCTCCGGTAGCCTAAAGTAGGCGAAAAGGCCCATAACCAGGATCCACGCCGCAAAGAAGAAGAATATTGTTGACTTCATGTGGCACAACATTGTCAAGAAGCTTGCGCTATAATAGCCGTGCATATCATGTTGGTGATGACTGCGACCGAAAACCCAGCAGAACGTGATTCAAGAGGGTATATCTCACTCGGAATCAACCATCCTAATGGTCCCCACGACAAAGCGAATCCAGCCACAAAGAAACCTATCAACATAATCAAAATGTATGGCCACGGGTTCGGAATCACACTCGCTGGCTTCAAATACCTTGCCAGGATCAGTCCTGTTAGAACCTGAGTATATAGCATCTGACCCGCAGCTTCAATAAGCAACACCCGTCTCCCAAAACGGTCAACACCGAAAACCGCAACCAATGGTGCAACAACATTGATTCCGCCAGTAATAACCGAAGAGATCAAAGAAGCATCTGACTCAAATCCCATGGCCTGAAACAAAACCGGAGCATAAAACATGATTACGTTGAACCCGGTAAACTGCTGGAGAACTTGTAGAATCGTGCCACAAATCAACGGAGGCAAGCTTGACCACTTTCGGAAGAGGTTCCTCCAAGGGTGCTTTACAGTCACGGCAACCTCAGTGGCATGAGCGATTTCGTTGAATTCCTTTTGTACGTCTTCGACACCTCTGATTTTCCTAAGAACCTCAAGAGTCAAGACCTTCGTCTTTCATACCACGTTCGATAAGACTGGTGGGAGTCTCAACGATGAAGATGGAGCCGATGCCTAGAAAAAGAGCAGGAAACGCAGCCCCACCTAGAGACACTCTCCAACCTCTCGAGCCAAGTGTGGAACTAGATTGAATTGAGAAGGGAAAATTCTTGGAAGAATTTAATGGATGTTGCAGTCACAGTGGGAGCAACATCATCTGTGCAAAAAAACTGTGTAAAAGGGAGAAAACGGGTTTTGGATGATTAAAGGCGTGTTTATACTTAAAGCCTTGTGACGTGTCGTTCACTGGTTGGCTGGGATCACGTGGGATGACGTGAGAAGTTGTATAAATAGTGTTTGGCGCTTCTACTGTTCATAATTCCGATTTCTTCTAACAGAAAAATCAGTTTTCCTTTCTTCTTCCTTGAGCTATTCGTGCTCTGTTTTCTTTCTTCTTCTGTAATCAATTATCTTGGTGATTGATTGTAACTTGTGGTTGAATAATCAATAAGAAGATATGGTATTTCTCCCGTGGACGTAGGCTATTGCCGAACCACGTAAAATCATTGTGTTTCGATTGCTTGGAGTGTTTACAATTTTCTGGGAATATTGATTGTTATTGTCACTGTGGTTACAATTGTTGTTGCAACAGTCGTTGATAATTTGTTCGGTTTGGAGTTGATCGTTATTGTTGATTGTTTGAGTTGATTCTAAGAACAATACGCAACAATTGACACCGTCTGTGGGAAGGTGAAATCAGCTCAAGAACGGTTATGGCGACAATGGCAAGATTTGACATTGAAAAATTGACAGAGAAGATCGATTTCTCATTGTGGAAGGCAAAGATGGAAGCTCTACTGGTTCAATAGGGATTAGAGCAAGCCCTGCTAGGTGATGCTGGATTTCCTAAGGAATTTGATGATGCTGAGAAGAAGCGTATCATAGGAAAGGCACGAAGCTCACTGATTCTTTCATTGGGGGACAAAGCACTGATTGAAGTGGTTAAAGAAAAGACTGCAAAGGCAGTTTGGGACAAGTTGGAATCTATGTATCATGTCAAGTCATCTGCAAGTAAAATGCATTTGAAGCAAAAGTTGTTCTCATTCAAAATGAGGGCTGACAGATCAATTCTTGATCAGGTTGATGAATTCAATAAGTTGTGTATGGACATTGAATCACTGGATGTGAAGGTGGAAGACAATGACAAGGCAGTTTGTTGTTAAGTTCATTACCAAAGAACTATGAACACTTCATAGATTCCATAGTGATGACCAAGCCGGATGATCTCACAGCTGCAGATGTTGAGAAGGCTCTGAGGAATAAATTGGATCAAAAGAATGTTGGAACTCAGCCTGACACAGCAGCTGAGAGTTTGTTTGTCAAGCAGTCTTGGAACAAACATCATGCCAATAAGGGGAAGATGACAACCAGACCAAAGCAACAGTTGAAGGAATCAAGCTCAGCCGGGAATGATAACACAGAGAAGAGGAAGTGCTTTTACTGCAAGAAACCAGGTCACTTGAAGAAGAATTGCTTCTTGTTAAAGAGGGAAAGGAGAGGAGGAAAGGCACCTGAGCAAGGTGGAGCCAACACAACAGATTTGGCTAAATCCTCAGATGCTTGTGATTGTGCAGAGGTACTTTCTATTACTGAATCAAAGTGTGGTTTGAATTGGATTCTAGATTCAGGGTGCTCTTTTCACATATGCCCAATTAAAGAATGGTTTGAAGATTTCAAGTATGGGAACATGGGTAAAGTGTTGTTGGGAGATGATGATGCCTATAGCATTAAGGGCACTGGTAATATACGGCTGAAAATGCATGATGGTGTAGTTAGAATTATTACCAATGTTAGATACATTCCTGACTTGAAGAGAAACTTGATATCCCTAGGAACTCTTGATAAAATGGGATATAAGTATGGGTCTGAAAATGGAGTGATGTCAGTAATGAAGGGGAACACTTCTGTGATCAAGGCAAACCTCATAAATGGCCTGTACATTATGGAAGGTGAAGTGGTGTCTGGTATAGCATCTGTTGTTGCCAATGTTGCTGCAACTATCAGTGCAACTGTTCCTGCAACAATGGATAAGACACAGCTCTGGCATGAGAGATTAGCCCATATCAGTGAAAAAGGGTTAAAGGAACTATCTAAAAAAGATGCCCTAGGTGGTGATAAGGTATCTAAGCTCAGTTTCTGTGAGATTTGTGTCCTTGGTAAGGCTCACAAGACAAGTTATGAGACTGTAAAGCATACAACTAAGGGACCACTGGATTATGTTCACTCTGACTTATGGGGACTTGCAAGAACTGAAACCTTGAATGGAGGAAAGTACTTTATGTCAGTCATTGATGACTACTCAAGGAAGACAAGGAGGAAACTCAAGTACCTCAGAACTGACAATGGGCTGGAGTACCTATCTGGGGAGTTCAATGAGTTTTGCAAGGGAAAAGGTATAATCAGGCACAAGACAGTGCCAGGAACCCCTCAACAAAATGGAGTGGCTGAGAGATACAATAGGACTATCTTGGAAAGGATCAGGTGCATGCTAATTAGCTCTGGTCTATCAAAAGGGTTTTGGGGAGAAGCTGCAAACGCAGCTTGTTATCTAATTAATAGGAGTCCCACTTCTGCACTACACTTCAAAACACCAGAGGAGGTTTGGTTAGGGCACACACCCAAGTATGATCACCTGAAAGTCTTTGGTTGTTTAGGTCTTGTTCACATAAAACAGGACAAACTAGATGCAAGAGCCCTAAGATGTGTGTTTCTTGGATACCCAACTGGGGTAAAGGGATACAAACTTTGGAGCATTGATCAGAAGAAGTGCATTCTAAGTAGGGATGTTACATTCAATGAGAAGATAATGCCTCTCAGAACTCAGGCTGCATCAGGGACAAAGGCACAAGTGTCTCCTACACCTGGCACTACAGGAGAAGGTGATAATACTAAGGTTGAGGTGGAGCATGTGTATGATACACATGTGCTTGACACTTTTGTTCATGAAAATGAAGAATCCTCAGGCACTGTTGGTCCAACTGTTGGTACCACTGTTGATGCAACAGTCACAGACAGATCAAGGAGGACTGGCAGACAAGCACCAAACTTGTATGGTTTTGGAAGAGTAGGGAAGTCCTACATGGTATCTTATGCACTGAGCATTGCTGAGGAAGTTAACTATGCAGAACCAAACAGCTATCATGAAGCTGTCACTTGCAAAGAGAAGTCTTTATGGTTGGAAGCTATTCAAGAGGAACTGGAGTCTCTTAACAAGAATAAGACTTGGAGTATTGTCACTGTGCCAAGGAATACCAAGTTGGTAGGCTGTAAATGGATCTTTAAGAAGAAGGATGAAGCAGCTGTTGGTGGGAAAGTGAGATACAAGGCAAGGTTGGTGGCAAAAGGCTTCACTCAAAGAGAGGGCTTGGACTACACAAAGATCTTCTCTCCTGTAGTCAAGCACACATCAATCAGAATACTGCTGTCCATTGTTACTCAAGAGGGTCTCTTTCTGCAGCAAATGGATGTGAAGACTGCATTTTTGCATGGTAATCTAGAGGAGATAATATACATGAGAGTGCCAGATGGTGTAACTGTGAGTAATGCAGATACAAAGGCATGTTTACTCAAGAAATCTTTGTATGGCTTGAAGCAATCTCCTAGGCAGTGGTATAAAAGGTTTGATGAGTTTGTTGTTTCAGTGGGGTTCAAGAGAAGCAGCTATGACAGTTGCATTTACCAAGCTGGGAAGCAAGATACAGGATACTTGTACTTATTGCTCTATGTGGATGACATTTTGATTGCTGGCAAGAGCATGGTGATGATTGAAGATGTTAAGGAGAATCTCAACAAGGAATTTGAGATGAAGGACTTGGAAAATGCAAAGAGAATTCTTGGAATGGACATTTGCAGAAGTCATGATCAACAAGTCACAACAGTCACTCAAATGAGTTATTTGTCAAAGGTGCTGCATAAGTATAAGATGCATGAAAGTACCTGCATATGTGCCATTGAATCAAAGCATAAATGTGTCAAATGCTCAGTGTCCCACAGATGATTCAGAGAAA
This sequence comes from Plantago major, assembly GCA_026545765.1. Taxonomy (NCBI): domain Eukaryota; kingdom Viridiplantae; phylum Streptophyta; class Magnoliopsida; order Lamiales; family Plantaginaceae; genus Plantago; species Plantago major. Next base: position 1,016,880 of record CM048839.1, on the reverse strand, counting down.
ATGAAAATGGAATCTGTTCCATATGCAAGTGCTGTGGGGAGTATCATGTATACTATGGTGTGTTGCAGGCCTGACTTAGCATATTCCATGAGTGTTATTAGCAGGTATATGAGCAATCCAGACTATGCTCATTGGAAAATTGTTAAGGGAGTTCTAAGGTTTATTAAAGGAACACAGGATCATGGTTTATACTTCAAGGTTGCAGAGAAAATAGATCAGCCTTTGGTTGGATATGTTGATGCTGATTATGCATCAAATCTTGACACAAGGAAATCAAATACAGGATATGTCTTTACTCTTTATGGGACTGCTGTTAGCTGGAAGAGTTCTCAACAACCTGTGGTAGCTTTATCAACTACAGAGGCATAGTTTATAGCATTGACAGAGGCAGTGAAGGAAGCTTTGTGGTTGCAGGGACTGTTGGAGGAACTTGGGATTGTTCAGAGATCAGTCATAATCTATTGTGATAATCAGAGTGCTTTGCAATTGGCTAAACATCAAGTTTACCATGAGAGAACCAAGCATATTGATGTAAGGCTGTACTATATCAGAGATGTAATAGCTGAAGGAAGGATCAAAGTGGAGAAAATACACACCTCAGAGAACATGGCTGATAGCTTAACAAAAGCTTTGCAAACTTCCAAGTTTCAGTTTTGTTCAATGTTGATGAAGGTACAGAAGGGTCTACTCCAACCTTAGGAGTGTTTTGGAGAAGCCAGATCTAAATTCAATCTAAGGTGGAGATTTGTGGAACTAGATTGAATTGAGAAGGGAAAATTCTTGGAAGAATTTAATGGATGTTGCAGTGACAGTGGGAGCAACATCATCTGTGCAAAGAAACTGTGTAAAAGGGAGAAAACGGGTTTTGGATGATTAAAGGCGTGTTTATACTTAAAGCCTTGTGACGTGTCGTTCACTGGTTGGCTGGGATGACGTGAGAAGTTGTATAAATAGTGTTTGGCGCTTCTCGCTCATAATTCGATTTCTTAATGTAAAATCAGTTTTCCTTTCTTCTTCCTTGAGCTATTTGTGCTCTGTTTTCTTTCTTCTTCTGTAATCAATTATCTTGGTGATTGATTGTAACTTGTGGTTGAATAATCAATAAGAAGATCTGGTATTTCTCCCGTGGACGTAGGCTATTGCCGAACCACGTAAAATCGTTGTGTTTCGATTGCTTGGAGTGTTTACAATTTTCTGGGAATATTGATTGTTATTGTCACTGTGGTTACAATTGTTGTTGCAACAGTCGTTGATAATTTGTTCGGTTTGGAGTTGATCGTTATTGTTGATTGTTTGAGTTGATTCTAAGAACAATACGCAACACCAAGTTTGGACGTGCCATAGTTGACGAGGTTCGCTATTAAGATACCGACTGATTAGCAGCTGGAAGCAAACATTTAGTCCTCCTCTATACTTGGCCGGAGCAATTTCTGATATGAATAACGGCACTGCCTGGTTCCCGAATCCGATACCAGCACCAATGTAAATATTAACTGCCGCGGTGTTAAGAATAACTCCGATGAAGAAGAAGAGGGCGGCAATCTGCATTGTGCGCTTACGACCGATCTTCTTGCAGCACCATGAGGCCACAAAGTTGCTCACAATCGCCGCAAAGTAAAAGGACGAGGTGAAGAGCTGGAGGGTCTGGTTATTGTACTTATAGTAGTTGTCTTCTCTAGCTCTATGTTTCCTTGCATACACCTTTGGAAAAAACTTCAACAAGAAATCGTCCATGGATGTTACACCTCCAGAAATTCCAATGTCGTAACCGAACATGAGCCCCCCAAACGCTGCGATTATGGAACAGAGGACGACCTGCCCCGTTAGCTTTGCCGGAAACTCAAGTTCCTCGCAGCTGCTGTATGGCATTGCTCCGATAGGTGGTGCCATCTTGACTGATGATCAGTGAACGTATTGTGTGATGGTTATTGAGAGGAATAGATGTAATTGATTGATTGTGGTGTGAGTTTTGGAACGAAGGATGTGAACGTTTATATATAGAGTTCTGACGATTATTAGAGATCTAAACATGTCATATGTCCTAATGATCTAATCTTGTATATGTTACTCATATTAATACGTAATTCAAAAATATACGAATATATATATATATATATATATATATATATATATATATATATATATATATATATATATATATATATATATATATATATATATATATAAACAACAATGGATAGATTGAATCAAACCGCCTTCAACAACAAGAATTGAGGTTTGTGCTCGCACAAATTCCTTAAAGCATATAAGCCCTCTCACCTATGGTGCTTGAGACGTTGAACGTTTGCCTCCCAGGATACAACGATTAACTAAAATTACTAGCCGCACAAGCTAGCAATTTTCGGCGAACTGAAATGGATGCTCGGTTTATGCAAAATCAGGGAAGGAGAAGAACAGTAAGAAGAAGAGGAGAAAGGCTAATTTCGCGTGTCTTCCTTACTGATTTCTGAGACCATTTTATAGGTGAAGAACAAAGGTAACATCTCATTTGTTTTAATTCTATAACAGTCAGCAACTAATGTCAGATTTGATTACAAAAATCAAATATGAGATCATGGTTGCAACTAATGTTGTAACTCCTCAGCAGTTACAAAAAAAGAAATTAAAACAAAGTTTCTGGAAGGATCAACCAGACCGGTAGCAAAACGTTGGCTCATGCGGGCTAGCCGCTTGTGCCTATTTCGGTCCGACATTCGTGTACGCAGGTCGCATGCGCCTACTCGCACCCAAGTCCCACTAGTTTCAGTATAAATCTGGCCAGGATTTGCAAACCCCCCCCCCCCCCCTGTGCGCCCGCGTAGAGAGTATTCAATAACCTTACCATCACATTTGAACAAGTAGTATGGTGCAATTGGTTATAAACTAGAAATGACTTTCATGTGCCAGCAATGTGGGATAATCCCACTTAACCAATGTGGGATAATCCCACTTAACCTTAACTCTGAGCACTTATTCCTCACTAGCCCAAGGTCCGTTTTGGGCATGCAATATATCAATTCGAAGCTCTTACATAGTATCTTACGACTATATATTTTGTTTACTTAATTAACGAATAATTTAAGAAGTGGTATCCTAGCAAACATACCCCACAATGCATTGTTTACTACAAGTTTTTCTTCACATTTCCAACAATCCCCCACATGAAGAAAACTTCATGTTGCATAATCCTACGATCGAATACCTGCATAGGATAGGTAGGTGTTACCACCTTTGAACCCTCCCTTGTATGAATACACCTTCCTTACTGGCTGACAGTAGATGCGATGTCCTTGAACTACTCTGCCGTTTGTGTAAACGATAGTGCATTCCACACAGTTTCTCTCTGGCATCGTTCCGTTCTCATGGTTGTGTTCATTTCGGCCATGAAACACCTTTCCTGGTTCTGCAAGAGTATGCAAGGATTCTGGATCCAATTCTTGTTGAAGCGGCCCACACTTCACTCTTACATAGGTGATTCTTTATCACGTGTAACTATATTACTAATAAGAATCATTAAAACCCACATGGTTAACCTCTTTACGTTTCGCACTGTATAGGTAAACCCCCACAATGAACTCCCCATCGATACAATCAGGTTGTCCCTTTGAACCTAGATCTTGGGATCTCCAGTCAACTAGGTTGGGTTTTCCTTCGCATCAATCATTAGTTAAAGTCTTCAATCCCATTCCAGCATAAGACTTTACTATCATCTCATGACTTAACCCTTTGGTTAACGGATCCGCTAAATTATCTTTAGACTTAACGTAGTCTATAGAGATAACACCAGTTGTGAGAAGTTGTCTAATGGACTTGTGTCTACGACGTATATGTCTAGACTTACCATTATACATATTACTTTGTGCCCTACCAATTGCAGATTGGCTATCACAATGCACACGTACAGCTGGCACAGGTTTGGGCCAACTTGGAAGACTTTCTAAAAAAATGCGTAGCCATTCTGTTTCCTCTCCACAAGATTCCAACGCAATAAACTCAGCTTCCATCATGGATCTCGCTATGACGGTCTGTTTAGAAGACTTCCATGATATTGCTGCTCCTCCGACGATAAAGACATATCCACTTGTGGATTTAGCATTCTTAAAATCTGAGATCCAGTTGGCATCCGCATATCCTTCCAGCACAGGAGGATATCTAGCATAATGTAGTCCAAAATCACGAGTAAACCTCAAATACTTTAATACTCTCATTATCGCATTCCAATGATTTAATCCTGGATTTTTCATGTAACGACTCAGTTTGCTTACTGCAAAAGCAAGGTCTGGCCTTGTGTAGTTCATCAAGTATATTGGGCTTCCGATTATCCTAGAGTACTCAACTTGAGACACTCCCAAGCCATTGTTCTTCTCAAGATGAACGCTTGGGTCCAATGGAGTTCTAGCTGTTTCAACACCATCTTTGTTGAATTTCTCAAGAATCTTGTCCACATAGTGAGACTGATTCAACATCAACCCATTCGGTGTTCTAACAATTTGAATCCCAAGGATTACATCAGCTAGGCCCATGCCTTTCATATCAAATCTGGATTTCAACATATCTTTCGTAGATTTGACCATTTTATCATTACTCCCAATGATAAGCATGTCGTCTACATAAAGACATAAAATAACATAGCCATTTTCAGTTTCCTTTATGTACACACATTTGTCACTTTCGTTAATGACAAACCCATTCTCCATCATGACATTATCAAATTTCACATGTCATTACTTTGGTGCTTGTTTCAAGCCATACAAAGACTTCACCAATTTATATTCTCCTGTGCAGAAAAAACTTCAGGTTGCTCCATATAAATTTCTTCTTCTAAATCACCATTTAGAAAAGCAGTCTTTACATCCATCTGATGCATTTCAAGATTGCATAAAGAAGCAAATGCAATTATCATCCGGATAGATGTTATCCTTGACACAGGAGAATATATGTCAAAATAGTCCTGACCATGTTTTTGGCGATAACCTTTAATCACCAGTCGGGCTTTATACTTATCAATAGTTCCATCAGCCTTCAATTTCCTTTTGAAAATCCAATTGTAACCTAGTGGGTTGCTCCCTGGAGGAAGATCCACTAGCTCCCAAGTATGATTTTGCAAGATCGACTCAATTTCACTATTGATTGCCTCTTTCCACAAGGGTCCTTCCGTAGAGGTCACAGCCTCTTGATAATTTTGAGGTTCACTCTCTAGCATGTAAGTCAAGAACTCAGGACCAAAGGATTTTTCTGTTCTTGCACGTTTGCTACGTCTTGGTTCAACCTCTTCTTTATCACTTTCTTCATTATGTTCTTGTGTGTCATCATGTGCCCGTTTAGAAGAGCTATTTGCAACATCTTCTAACTTTCTACATGGAAACACATCTTCAAAGAATGAATCATTTCGTGATTCCATTATCGTATTCTTGTGTACGTCAGAAATTTCAGATTTCACCACCAAGAATCGATAAGCACTACTGTTATGCGCATATCCAACAGATATGCGGTCTACAGTTTTAGGTCCTACCTTAACCTTCTTAGGTAAAGGAACCATCACCTTAGCAAGGCACCCCCACACTCGCAAGTGTTTATAAGAAGGAGCTCTTCCATGCCACAACTCATAAGGGCTCTTGTCAACCTTCTTTTTCGGTATTTGTATAAAATGTAGTTAGCTTCCAAAACAGCCTCACCCCACATTCCTTGATTCATTCCAGAAGTGATTAACATGGCATTCATCATTTCCTTTAAAGTGCGGTTCTTTCTTTCAGCAATGCCATTTTGTTGCGGTGAGTAAGGAGCAGTGGTTTCATGTTTAATACCACTAGAAGCACACAACTGTTCAAGTGGAGAAACATATTCCCCACCACGATCACTCCTTATCACTTTGATCTTCTTGTTAAGTTGATTCTCAACTTCATTCTTATAGAGAACAAATTTCTCTATAGCTTCATCTTTACTTTTAAGAAGATACACATAACAGAACTTAGTGCTATCATCTATAAAAGTTATGAAAAACTTATTGCCCCCACGTGTTGGAGTTGATTTCAAATTACATACATCGGTATGTATTAAATCAAGAGGTTGTGTCTCTCTTTCAATCGATTTAAAAGAATCTCGTGTCAACTTTGCTTCAACACACGTTTCACATTTGTGTGATGCATCAAATATGAAACGTTGGTAAACATTTTAAGTTAATTAATTTACGCAAGGTATCATAATTAACATGACCAAGTCTACTATGCCACAAATTAAAAGACTCAAGTAAGTACGCAGAATTCATAGTTTTTCCATTAGTATTAGTGTTAACAACCATTACATTGATTTTGAACATGCCCTCGGTTATATAACCGTGGCCAACATAGGTACCATTCTTGGTCAAAGTGACCTTATTAGACTCTAGAACAACACGAAAACCATGTTGGATCAGAAGAGAACCAGAAACCAAATTCTTCCTAATCTCAGGAGCATAGAGCACATTGTTCAAAGTCAGCTTGAGCCCATATGTCATCTTCAAAATCACAGTCCCACGACCCTTAACATCGTAGGTAGCAGAATTCCCCATGTACAGCTTTTCACCGATCTCAGTTTCATCAAGCTGAGATAACATATCCTTGTTGAAGTAAACATGCCTAGTAGCTCCAGTATCAATGACCATTCTCTGGTGTGAGAATCAACCAGATTCACCTAAAAAACCACAACATAAAGGTTCATATCAGCTACATCCTTAGCAACAGTTTCAACCATGTTAGCTTGACTCTTCTTTCTGGGTTTGCGACAATCAGCAGATTTGTGGCCAATCGTGCCACAATTGAAGCACTTTCCAGTAAACTTCCTTTTCTCAAATCCACCAGTTGGTTTCGTTTTGAACCAACTCGAAGAAGTTTTCTTCTTGCCTTTTCCATGCCCAACTAGATTACCTCTAGCATCCGGACGTGGGGAGTTAGGAACATATCCGGACTCCTTGTCAGAAGCACGATTATCTTCCTCAATTCTGAGCTGAACAATCAACTCTTCAAGGTTCATCTCCTTTCGCTTGTGTTTCAGATAATTCTTGAAATCTTTCCAAGACGGTGGTAATTTTTCAATCACAACAGCCACCTTAAACGCTTCTGGCAGCTTCATGCCCTCAGAATCGATCTCATGATAGATCACTTGCAATTCTTTAACCTGACTGATTACAGATTTAGAATCAACCATTGCAAAGTCCAAGAATCGTCCAACAATGAACTTCTTGGCTCCAGCACCCTCAGTCTTATATTTCTTATCTAAAGACTCCCACAGTTCTTTGGCGGTTTCCATTTGTCCATACACGTTGTACAGAGCATCAGAAAACCCGTTCAACACATAATTCCTGCAAAGGAAATCAGCGTGATTCTACGCATCAAGGGCAGTCAACTTCTCACGATTTTCCTCTTGACTTGGCCCATCCAAAGTCACATTGGGAGCATCCTTAGTGAGATACGTAGCAAGACCCAACGTGGTCAAGTAGAACAACATTTTTTGTTGCCAACGCTTAAAGTGCAGCCATTGATCTTTATATATATATATATATATATATATATATATATATATATATATATATATATATATATATATATATATATATATATATATAAACAACAGTGGACAGATTGAATCAAACCGCCTTCAAACACAGATTCATTAAAGAAAATACGCCCTCTCACCTATGGTGCTTGAGACGTTGAGCGTTTGCCTCCCAGGATACAACGATTAACTAAAATTCCTAGCAAACATACCCCACAAGGCATTGTTTGCTACAAGTTTTTCTCTCAAGTAGAGTTCTTGGTTCGTTATTCTATTACTCCTCTTGTGTGTTGTTTAAATCTAAAATTAACTTCTCCATTTGTAATTATCCCACTCATTTATTGTGTCGTTTAACTCTCGAGTATAATTTTACATTTCTTGTTTATCCAACTCCTTATATGTGTTGTTTAACTCTCAAGTAGAGTTCTTCGTTTGTGTTACTCTTACTCCTTCTATGAATTGTTTCAATCTCGAATAGTCTTCTTCGTTTGACATTATCCAACTCCTTTGATGTGTTGTTTATCTCTCAAGTGGAGTTGTTCGTTTGTTGTTTATCCCACTCCATTTGTGTTTTGTTTAACTCTCAAGTAGATTTATTCATTTGTTGTTCTTCTAGTGTGTACTTTTTATCTCTCAAGTAGAGTTGTTCATTTGTTGTTTAATCAACTCCCTTATGTGTTTTGTTTAACTCTCAAGTAGAGTTTTTCGTTCGTTATTTTATTGCCCGTCCGATGTGTTATTTAAATCTCAAATTGACTTCTACGTTTGTAATTATCCCACTCATTTATTGTGTTGTTTAACTCTCGAGTAGAATTTTACATTTGTTGTTTATCCCACTCCTGTGTTCTGTTTAACTCTCAGGTAGTGTTCTTCGTTTGTGATGGTCTTACTCCTTCTGTTTATTATTTATATCTCGAATAGACTTCTTCGTTTGACATTATCCCACTGCTTTAGTGTGTTGTTTAACTCTCAAGTAGAGTTATTCGTTTGTTGATCATCCCTCTCCAAAGTGTGTTGTTTATATCTCTCAATTAAGCAGAGTTGTTCGTTTGTTGTTTATTTAACTCCTTTTGTGTTTTGTTTATCTCTCAAGTAGAGTTCTTCGTTCGTTATTCTATTACTCCTCTTGTGTGTTGTTTAAATCTCAAATTAACTTCTCCGTTTGTAATTATCCCACTCATTTATTGTGTCGTTTAACTAATTTTACATTTCTTGTTTATCCAACTCTTGGGACATGAAAGTTGAAGAAGCAGTTTGGAAAATGGAACAAGGCTGGAGGTTCCGGACAAGAAAGAGTGTTGATGTAAAGTTGTTGGCACGAGCTTGTGCATGGTTTATGGACTAGTGATTTTGGTTAAGCTTTTAATTATTTTATTTGCCGAACATTGTCCATGCTCTTGTAAACGTTTTCAAGTTGTAATAAATTTCACCGATTAAAAAAAACTAGATAAAGACAGTTTGTACGACGATTAAAATTCGGTTTTAATCGAGTTATCATTCTCATATTGTTTTCCACACTTGGTTTTAAAGTTTGTTATACAATAATAAATAAAAAGGTAAAGTGACAGAAAAAGAGTAGGAAGAGTGTGAGAAAGATGACAAAAATAATATATATTTTTTAATTGTGATTATATATATACCATCATATAATTGTCATTATTATTACAAAATAATTTCTTCAGTTCAGTTCAGTTCATTTCAGTTTCAGTTCAGTTCCATTCAGTTCAGTTCAGTTCAGTTCAGAAAATTACAGTTGAAGAGAACATAGCCTAATACAGTAAGTTATATACTTATTTCAACTTTTATGAAAATAAATTAAGTATATTTGATTAACGTAACTTTGTTTTATACATTTTTTTTGTAATTTGCTAGTAATTTACGATTTAAGTTCGGGAAAAAAAATCTCCTTAGAAAGTTAATAATGGACTGGGAGTATAATTTGATTAAAAATCGATGTTTAGTGGTTTAATTTTACCTCCAAAATATCAAAATTTTACCTCCAAAATCCCAAACCCTAAGGAAACCAAAAGTCAGAATTTTACCTCCAAAAGTCGAAATTTTACCTCCAAAACCTCAAACCCTAAGAAATTGTGTGTGTATATATATACACACTCTAACTAATCACGAACTTCATCCCGACTCCCGAGCTAGCTTCCACCGCCAGTCTCAATTGATAGCTTTTTCTTCAGGCTTTTTTAAGGTCTGTTCTTCGTTACACATTACTTTTGGACAATTTATTATTCATTATTCTCCATGCTAGCACGTTTATGAAACGCTGCCTGTTACTACTTTGGATAAAATTACTTTTATTTTCTGTGCTGCCTGTTAGCGTAAATGTGTAATGTATATTACTACTGTGATTCTTGTGATTGGTCGACAAGTAGGCCGGACAAGTAGTAATAGTATAATGTCCTTTTATGTCTTGGACAGTAGCGTGAATATAATTCAAACACTATCTTGTAAAATGGATTAAACAAACTACTCTTGTTTTTAGCATGGGGAAAGTCTAATTGTACGCTATATTATTGAAAGCATATGCAGAATGAGGTTTTAGACTAGTTACATTCGATCAATTTGTATAAGTTGTGTTGTCTGTGCTGTTCTGTTCGTGGATAATTTGCAGAATGAGGTTTTAGACTAGTTGATTCGATCTCTGTTCTGTTTTGTCTATTAAAAATTAATTTGCATTATCCTTGGTTATATAAACTGCTCTATCTGTGTTATAATTTTTAAGATGGCGGGAAAGAGGACTACTTGGAACGACAGTATCACTAAAAAGCTAGTGGATATTTGTATCGATGAGAAGGGAAATGGATCTTCAAATTTTGACTGGAACAAAATTGCGAAAAATTTGAGTGTCCAAACTCAAATGAATTTTGAAGTTAGACAGGTTTCCAATCATTATAATGACTTGAAAGAAAAATATAAAGGTTGGGTTTCCCTACGATCGATAGCGAGTGGTATAGGGTTTGACCCCAAAACCGACACACTTGGAGCGATGGAAGTCATTTGAGGAGGTAAAATTCAGTACATATTTATAACTTTGAAAATCCTGTTTATTTTATTCGCTCTTTAATCAACCATGTTAATGGCCTTTTTTGTTTATTTCAGAAACATAGGAAGTATGCTCATATGTTGGTGAAGAAGGGATTGCAAAATGTTGATGAACTAGAGAGGTTGTTTGCTGGAAAGACAACTCATGGTGAAAGGGGATTTTCTATTGCAGTGGCCAGAACTAAAATGGTGAATGACTTGTTTGAAGGAGGAGAAGGAGAAGCAGAAAGAGTAGTAGAAGACAGTGTGGATGGGGATGATCCAAATGTTTACTCTGATTGTGAAGTATTAGGTGAAAAGAATCCTACTAACCTAGGAACAACAACTAGCTCAAGAAAAAGAAAGGCATCTGAAGTAGTGGAAAACAAAAGGACTCAACCTAACTTAGATACAGTTTTGGATTTATTGTACAAAAGTGTGACCGCACCTGATGTTAACAAAATTAAGACGGTTAGTCTTGCACTTCGTGAGATGGGGGTATTTAAAGAACGAGGGGATAGGTATTTTGTTGCTGCTATGAGGTACCTTGGTGAAGGAAATAACGGTGATATCTTTCTAGCACTTGAGAATGATAATCAGAAGTGGATGTTTTTAGATGAAGGAATGAATCAAGATGACACCTTCTACATCCCCCGTTACGAGGATGAATAGATATGCTATAAAAAGATGTTTTCCTTTTAGAATATATATTTGTAATTCTAGTTTCTTTAAGATGTTTCTGCATTAGCATTTTTCTTGTTATTTTAATGATTGAATTTGATACATTTGCTTTTGTTTCTTTATGCATTTTAATAAAATTCAAGTTATCTTATTCTTTCTTGTTGATGTAGAATGGAACAAAATGTTAGACGAGCTTGTATGATAGTTGGATTGGAAGTGCTAAGGATATTACCATCTATTGAATCAACATCAACAAGGAGACCTCTACGAATCGGAGGGGAAAGTGGTGCTGAGTATATACACACACTACAAGAATTTCCGGTTTTAGAGACGGAATTTAGCGACGGATTTTATCCGTCGCTAAATAGCGACGAATCGCTAGGCTTAGAGACGGAAATTTTTCCGTCTCTAAATTTAGAGACGGATAGATTTATCCGTCGCTAAATAGCGACGGATATTCTATCTGTCTCTAATTAGAGACGGATAAATCTATCCGTCTCTAAATTCGTTGACCAAAAAAATAAAAAAAAAACAAAAAACATAAAATTTAGCGACGGATACCATATCCGTCGCTATTTAGCGACGGATATGGTATCCGTCGCTAAACTACGCAGAAACCCTAATTTATACTCTCTTCCTCCCATCACTCACTATCCCTTCCTCTTCCTCTCTCCTTCTCTCCCACCACCACTCCACCACCACCTCCACCACCCCACCACCTCCACCCCCACTCGCCTTCCACCACCACTGCCCCTCCCACCACTCCACCCGCCACCACCACCACACATGGATCCGGCCTTCCACCACCGCCTCTGCCCCACCACCACGACATCTCCACTGTCAGCAACCACACCACCACCATGAGATCCGTCCACCACCATCTCCGATAAAGAAGAAAATGATGCTCCGATCTCTCTCTCTCTCCCACCACGAGATCTCTCCGTCCACCACCATCTCCGACCAGATCCGACGTCATCCAAGATCCAACAAGATCCAGATCCAGATTGTATATTGTATTATTGTAATTTCTTATTAATTTTATAATTTCTTATTTGTATTAATTATTATTAAATGTTGTATATTGTATTATCGAATATTGTATGAAATTGTCGGTTTATCCGTATTGAATAAAATTATCATTTTATCCGTATTGAATAATTGTATACAATTGTCGGTTTATTCAATACTCGTATATAATTGTTGGTTTATCCGAATGGAATAAAATTATCGATTTATCCGTATTGAATATTCGTATAAATTGTCGAAATATTCGTATTAAAAATAAAAACACAAAAAAAAAAAACTATTTAGCGACGGATAGTTATCCGTCGCTAAATAGTGCTGATGTTTGTTTCAGACGGTCAACACTTTATCCGTCGCTAATTCCGTCGCTAATTAGCGACGGAATTTCTATACGTCGCCAATAAAAATTGTGACGACTTTTTTGGAGACGGAGGGTTATCCGTCGCTAAGGATTTAGCGACGGATCGGCCCAGTTTTAGCGACGGATAATTCCGTCGCTAAAACTCATTTTTTTTTTTAGTGACAGGATCTTGAATGCAGATCCTGACTTATGCAAAGAGAAATTAAGACTTCATAGAGGTATGTTTATAAAATTATCCGATGGAAGATTTGTAAAAGTAGCAGAACAAGTTGGGATATGTATATTTATATTGGCGAAAGGAGCTTCCTATCGAGATGCTGCTGACGTATTCAAGCATTCGATAAGTACTATATGCAAATATTTCAAAAAGGTGTTGGTTGCCCTGGTTACATTATCATATGATATCGTTAGACCACATGCGAATCTTTCTCTGGTTCCACCCGAAGTAAAGAACAATACGTTGTACTGGCCATTCTTTAAAGTGAGTAAATTTACATTCATAAATTTTAATATTTGACAACATTTATTTTATATTATTTAATTGTAATATGTTTGCTATAACATCCTTAGGATTGTGTTGGAGCAATAGATGGAACTCATATTTAGGCTGTTATATCCGATAGTGAAGGTATACCATTTAGAGGACGAAAGGGCACCAAAACTTGGAATGTTTTGGCTTGTTGCTCTTTTGATAGGATTTTCACTTTCATTAATGTGGGATGGGAAGGAAGTGTTCATGATATGACAGTATGGGTTGATTCTTTGACTCGATCAAAATATTATTTTCCCCATCCGTCAACGGGTATGTAAAATAGTACTCCTATTACCAATATATACAACCGGGGTGGATGGAGTATGTTACAATTGTTGTCTTATTATGTGCTTATGATTTTGACAGGAAAATACTACTTGGTGGACTCTGGATATCCTAATACCAATGGTTATCTCTCTCCAATTAAGGACCCCGATGTAAGATATCATATTCCAGACTTTAAGAAGAGAAGAGTTCTTAAAGGGATGTCTGAGCATTTTAACTATCGACACTCTTCATTACGAACTACTGTTGAAAGAGCCTTCGGCAGCTTGAAAAGGAGATGGAAGGTCCTTTATACGATGCCTCAAATGGAAGACACATATCAAATATACGTGATTGTTGCTACCTTCACTCTTCATAATTTTATGCGCATGTGTAAACTTGAAATATCAGTTTTGCAACATAATGTCAATGTCCAAGGTGGAGTGGATAATGATTTATTGAACCCGACAAGGAAAGAAGCAATGAACAGGGTGCGCAAGGAGATAACATTGAGAATTTGGCGTTCTATTCCAGGCAATATAGAGCCCGAGGAAGATAATATAGAGTCCGAGGAAGATAATATGGAGTAATAAATGCCATTTTTCAATATTTGTGATAATGTTCTTTTTATAAAGTTTGGTCCGACTTTGATTTGGTTTAACTTGTTTTGGAGTTTTTTAGAGTCATTTGAAAGACTTGTAGAGTTTGGTTTGACTTTGGTTTGGCTTAACTTGTTTTTTATTTGTTAAGTTTGAGAAAAAAAACTCAACGTTAACTTCTGAGTTTAATTCTATTGTTCTGATATCTTCCAACAAAAGAACATGTAGATTTTTTGTTAGAGATGTACGTACAGAGTATGTGAACCAGATTGTATGGTACTCTCAGGTTCCTGTAGTTTCTTATCTTAACTCACATTTTACGGTAGAAAAGAAGGGTCATTCAAATTGTAACTATACTCTTTATTTCATTGATAAGTCGTATTAAAAAGAAAGAAAGAAAAAAAAGTCGAAAATAACTCAATTGAATAAATTTTCTTATTTTCCTCGTACAAAAGATCGGGTGTGTAAATAAATGATAAAATAATAATAATAATAATAATAATAATAATAATAATAATAATAATAATAATAATAATAATAATAATAATAATAATAATAATAATATTAACAGCAACAATAACAACAATAACAATAATAATAATAATAATAATAATAATAATATGAATTTAATGAATCGAATCAAGACAAGTCAATCGACCGAATCAAGACAAGTCAATTGATCGAATCGAATAGAACTAAACCGAATCGAATGAAGCCAACAAGAAAGAGAGCCTTAGAGATATATGTCCTAATGATCTAATCTTGTATATAACTTACGTCTTAGTATACTGTTAGGATTCTACTTATTATGTAATTAGGACTCTTTGGTTTTGTACAGTATATATATTTTGTCAGTAAATAAAACAAATCATTCAGCAGCAACATATAAGTTTCTTACCAACAATTTGTAATAGGATTGGAAAAGAAACCGAGCAAGAATTGGGATAAGGAAACAGAATATAAACTGGAAAACGAAAGAGAATACGAATAGGAATAGGAACCTGAGTAGATTTTGAACTATCTTTGGTGACAATGTTTTTACTTTTTAATTAGGTAATAATTATACTTGCAGATTCACGCGGAAACTGAGCCTTATCTAATGTACCAACTCAGATCGTGGGGTTTGAGCTTGGCTATTATACTGTGGACTGTTTGGTTCAATCGGAACCAAGTTGTCGATGGAGATCGACAAAGGAACAGCTATGGAAGTGTGCGATTTTACGAGGAATAATTTTGCACATCTGTGTTGGATCTGTCCCAATTGACGGCTCTAGCTGCAACCTTCCCTAGCTACCGTGTTTGTCTTTGTGGTTTCCACTGGATTTATAGCCTCCTAGTTGTTGTTCACTTGTTTACGGTGATTTTTAAATATTTATTTTTCTTAAGCAAAATGTAAATATTATTGAATGCACAGTTGAGGGATAAATTGTAAGTGACGACGATATCTGAATTTGAAATTGTAAGTGACAATGCCAAGTCTCTTTTTTTTAAAGTAATATTGAAAAATATTAAGTATGGAATTGTTGAGAGTGGGATTTGAACCCACGCCCTTTCGGACCAGAACCTTAATCTGGCGCCTTAGACCAACTCGGCCATCTCAACTTGTTGGGAACCAATGTAAGAATTGTTGAGTAAGAATAATACACACCATAATCCACCATAATCCAAGGATACCCAGAATAGTAAACCTCCATAGTCCGTGCTGATCGACATTGATCTGATAGGAGACCCTCTTGCACCTGGCGACCCTTTTATCAGATCAAGGTTAGAAGATTCATAATATGTCCAATTGTAAATGTAGGGTGAGTTGTGTTAGGTTTTACATGAGCTTGGTCCAGTGATGAAATGATGAAGAAAAAACGTTCTTGAACCGACAACTCTAAATTATTATCATTATTTTCGTAAGCAACGCTAACCAATTTTTTTAATTATTAGTATTGTTTTGTTTAATCATTCTTTTACAAAAGTTGGTTGTACTATTAAACGAACGAAATTAATTTTGATGTAAATACATAAAATACGCCAAAAACAAAAGTATAAAAGGAAAATATTGTCTAATAAGTAAATGAGTAGAAAAGAGAAATAAAGATTACAGGGGTCCAAAATGAAAAGAAATGGTGCAAACTAGGAAACCATTAGGGAAAAAAAAGGAAAGGTGGAAATTAGGAAACGGAAAAAATGAAAAAGAAAGAGTGCAAAACTAGAAAAATATAAAAGAAGAAATGGAAGGTGGAAATTAGGAAGGAAAAAAAAAAGTGCATTGATGTAAATCGATTGGTGTTCTTGGATTGGGATGTCATATTTAATAATTAATGGGAAGTTTGTATAAAATTAAACATTTCACGAGGAAGAAGATAATCCAAAAGTAAATACCTCCTCATAGAAGGTATTTGAAATTGGATTATTCATGTACAAATTTGAGGGCTTGAGACGGACTAGAGAAATTGGATTATTTCAAATGATCTATTTTTTCGGGCCGATAAAAAGGCAAGCAAACTGAATTATTGAGGGTATTCGGAAAAAAAAAACCCAAAAAAGCCCTCAAGGACTCTAACTTCATCACGAAAGCAGCACCAACTTTTATCCATCACGGTGGCAAAATCACCAACAACTTTTTAAAACACATACATCGTGCATTTGTCATGCATGATCATTTTTGTGTTTCTCAAGAAGCTCTGCAATCTCGATGATTAATCATGGTATATGTGTGGATATCATAAGTTGAACCTACAATTATACACTACCAGTACAAGAAAACTGTCGAATAGTAATGCCATCTAGTAACGGATATTATTTGTCGCTAAATAGTGACGAATCGACATTGATTAGCGACGGACTGAGCGATTTGCTCAATCCGTCACTAATTAGCGACGGATTATTTTATCCGTCTCTAATTAGAGACAGATAGACTATCCGTCGCGAATTCTGTTGACTAATTAAAAAAAAAAAAGAAACTTAACGACGGATAAGGTAGCGACGGATAGCCTATTCGTCGTTAAATTGTCTGTTGACTAATTTTAAAAAATATATATATAAAAAGAAACTTAATGACGGATAGCGATAGATAGCCTATCCGTCGTTAAACTGTCTGTTTACTAATTAAAAAAAATTAAAAAAAGAAACGTAACAACGTATAGCCTTATCCGTCGCTAAAATCAACAGAAACCCTAATATATATCCCCCTTCCTCTTCCTCCCACCACCACTCACAATTCCATCTTCCTCTTCCTCCCACCACCACTTCCCCACTTCCACCACCACCCACCACCACCCTCCTTCCGCACCACCTCCGCACCACCACCACCTTCGCACCACCACCACATCCCCACTTCCACCACCACCCCCGCTCCACCTCCCATCCACCACCACCTCCGCACCACCACCATCTCCCCCACTTCCACCACCACCACCACTCCACCTCCCATCCACCACGAGATCTCCCTCCCACCGCCTCCCACCACCACTGCCTCCGTCGCTCCGTCCGATTTGTCAAGATCCACCAAGATTCGTTGAAATTCGTGAAAATCGATCTTCTTTGTATTATTGATAAGATTGTATTGTATCATCACAAAGTCTCATGAGAGACGGTCTCTAGATAACTTATCTAGAGACGGCCTATGTTATCAATAAAACCATCAATATTATTAACCAAAACGTCTATATTGTTAATTAACGAAATAAGTATTGTTGTAATATAAAAAAACATCAATGTTGAGAACATAAGTATTCTGAGTAATAATATCGATGATTTTCTTGATAATATAAGTCCGTCTCTTGATAACTTATCTAGAGACCGTCTCTCAGAGGACTTACTCTTGTATTATTGATTCTTGGATATTGAATATTGTATTGTATTATTGAATATTGGATATTGAATTTTGTATTATTGAATATTGTATTGTATATTGTCGATTTATTGTATATCCAATTTTATAGATAAAATTGTATCATCTCGTCTCGTCTCATCTCCAAATAATATGTAGGTAAATAGAAGAAACCTAGATAAAACTGGATATTTATCCGTCTCGTCTCCAAATCTGCAGATTTATGCATTTTTTTTTAAAAAAGAATTTATCCGTCGCTAATTAGCGACGAATAATTTTCCGTCATTAAACTGGACAGGATTTTGGAATTAAAAAAAATAAAAAATCAGCTTATTAGAGACGGATAACTATCCGTCACAAAAAGGTCAACGAAACTATCCGTCACTAAATTCATTACTAAATGGTTTCTGACGAACGAAATAGATACGACCTTATTATCCGTCGCTACGGATTTAGCGACGATTTAGTAATGGATCTATCCGTTACTAAAAAACTTTTTTTTTTTGGGTAGTGTACGCTCAACGAGGTTAGATTCTGGATGTTACAGCGTGATAAACTGATAATTATTCTTATTCATATAGCCTGGAGTGTTGCTTGAGATAACACATGAGAAGAAAATGTAAGAGTTCTTACAAACATAGTCCATCAATTGGGTTAAATATGAGTATTGTTGATGAATTACAATTTTATGAAGTTGTAGGTTGGGGTGTGGCAGTGTGGCTGATGTCATTAACATCTATTACTGATATGACATCATCCACTTTTAATCGAGGCCATACAAATTTTCTTTTACAATGGATCTGATGGTCCGATAACATTGTGCTTTACAAAATTCAATCACTAAATATCATTCTTAATTCAATCGCACAGCTCCATATATCGACTATTTAATGGCCAATGTTACATTACTTCAAGCCCGGTCTATCAATTATCCCGACTTTCTCCCATACGTGTATCGAGATTAAGTTTTGTCCAAGTAAATTGAGCACCATCATCATACAATAATATAATTAAGGTCTGGAAAATCTCTACATATCCATACACTGATATACACCTACACTAACTAACACTATGGCCCAGACAGGTACACATCTTCCACATTTCCATCATTAACAAGACAATTATTAAAATTTATACATTTATCATGTTATCTTATGTATATCGAAATAATACTAATAGAGAGCTCATAATAATAAAAGTGTCTCACAGATGGCATCATATGACTCATACATAACCTCATCAGTCAACAGCCATGGAACTGAGATTACAAAATCTTTTGTCATCACTTGTCACATACTTATGTCCAAAAAAGTCTAATTTAAAAAAGATTAAATGAATTAGGAGATACTGCAATCATACATTTAACACACATTAAATCTCAATCAATACCAATAAATAAGTACTATGAAGGCATTTATTTATTTACCTAACGCACTTGGTTCAGTTTCTGCAATTATAATTTAAAATTTAAATAAAACTAGCAAAATTATTACAACAACAGCCGTAATTAAGGGAGTACATCGAACACATAAGATAATTTAGAAAAAGGTTTAAAAGTGGCGTTGAATAATTGGTAGGCATTGGACGTTTCACCTGACACATACTCAATGGACCATTATGTACTCCAATTTATAGTTAGTACAAATTTTGGAATTAATGTAAACGGCTTTCCGCAATGACCATTAAGCCCTTAATTATATAATTTACAACGCAGAGCACTTTTTACTAAACGCAAAACACTTTTTAACATACTGCAAAAAGTACCTCAAGTAGTATAAATATGAAAATTGGTTCCATATTTATGTTATATTCCACAAAACCCCACATTTTCACAATTATATAATCGTAAACACATAACAACACAATACGAGAACAAAACTCATGTCTTCCAAGTATTGGCCGGACTTTGGCAACTATGACGAATCTGAAGAGGTAATAATTTGTTCATTGTCTTAATTTAATATTTTATAGTTGTTTATTATTATTTTATTTCGTTCTTATTTTTAAATTAATTAAGATTTCATTAAAATTTCGAAAAAAATGCAAAAAAAAATCAGATACGTATCGTGGTCAACCCAATCGGTGATTAGATTGCTGTGGTCGACCTCAAGGCACACCACAATGATCTAGCACTGGGTCATTGAGGGGTCACTGGCCAGCGCGTCCACTACCGCCAGGTCCGTTTTAAGTCATTTTTTTAATTTGTTTTTCTTTTTAAGTAATTAGACTATATTTTGGACAGTTTTTTACTAATACTTTTTTAAAAAGTGATTAGTTATATTGTTTTAGCGTATATGATTTGATTAAATTTGTTTTTATTTTTTTCTGACATTGATCTTATGTTTGAATTTGTCAGAGTAATCCATATATTGATCCGGATAGATATCCAACGGATTCAGACGAAGAACCTCCTTTAAATGATGACGAACCAATATATTTTATACCTTCACTGGAGTATGATGATGGTGATGAAGGCATTTTTGGGCCGGGTTATGATGGGGTCGAGGAGGACGACAATGAGCATGAAGATCATAACCACTTGTTTCAAAGTATGGGTACATCCGGTTGTAGAGAAGATGCTGAAGATCAAGTAACACGCATCGGTCGGGAAAACAACATGTTTTTTACGGTGATAACCTCAAACAAGAACCGTGTCTACATTGGTTGTGAATGCAGTGGGAAGTACCGTACTACAACCACTGATAGAGTTGATGTTGTTCCCCGAACATCAAGTGAGACGAAGAAGAATGGTTGTCCATTTCAATTGAAGCTTAAAAGAATTGGTGAGGGTCGATGGGTTGTACATACGAGCGACGGTAGAGGCAAGCACAACCATGCACTTGGTAATCACGCAAATTGGCATACATCGGCGTCGAAGTTACAGGAAGGGGAGCAGAAACTTGTGGGTGAGAGTTGTACAAGACTCATTTGAGACCTATGAGTATCCTACAAATGGTGAAAGACAAGTTTCAGGATAATGTTAGTAATGTACGGCATATCTACAATGCCATACATAAAAATAAGAAGGTGGATATTGATGGGTTGAGCACGATGCAATACTTCCTGAAGTTGTTGAATGATCATCGATACTACCACTGGGAGAGGCTTGAGGATGGAACAAATAATCTTGGTGATGTATTCTTTACTCATCCTCATAGTGTTAATTTGCTTCGATTGTATCCTTATGTGTTGGAGTTAGATGCCACATATTCCACTAACCGGTACGACATGCCTATGGTGGAGGTTATTGGGTTTTTTGCCAACGGGGAAAAAATTTCATGTTGCATTTGCATTCATTAAGTACGAAAAAGACGATAGCTACCTTTGGATCATGCGCTCATTGTCTCATTTTTTCGAAGGTATTAAATCACCCGGAGTTATTGTTACAGATAGAGAGTTGGCCCTCACTAACAGCATTCACAAAGTTTTCCCAAATGCCACCACTTTACTTTGTAGACGACACATTGGTGTAGACGTACAACAGAAACATGTGAAGTTGGTCGGTAACAAGGAGTTTGAGTTTGCAGTTAAGTTAAGGTGGAATAATGTGGTGAATGCAAAAACAGAGGAGGAGTACGATGTTTACGTGAAGGAGATATTGTATGCTTGGAGATATTTACCAGGATTCGGAGAGTATCTGAAGAAGACTTGGTTAGTTCCGTTTCATACTCACTTCATGGCTTATTGGACAAACCAATATCAGCATTTTGGAGCTCTAACGACTAACAGGTACATATTATTGTTCATTTTTAGTACACTGCTATTATGCAATATATCATAAATATCATATAATTACTTGTAGGGTTGAAAGTGCACATAGTCAAGTCAATTCATGGATCAGGAGTTCGAGAGCTAATTTCCCTAAAATTTTTGAAAAGATTCATGAGATGCATGAACTTGATTTGAATGCCATCAGATCACAATTTGAATTGAACAGAACGAAGCATCTTCTTCCTTGTAGGTGTTTCATGTTGTTTCGGAGACTTTCAGGTGTTGTTTCGCATAACGGCGTTAAGCTCTTAGTCGAAGAGATAAAAAAAGACACCCCATCCAAGCAACTGCACTCGTGAGTTACGTACTACGCATGGATTGCCATGTGCATGCGAGATGACCAGTTTAATCGGGAATAATATGCCCATTGATCCAATCGACATTCATCCCTTTTGGAAGAGTCTTGATGTAGATGCATAACGTGACTGGAGTGAATCGGGAAGAGCAAGTGCTGATGATCTATGTGACGATGCATTCAAGGATTTCAAGGAGTTTGCAACCGATGCCCAAAAGAGGATGCTAGATGAATATATCCACAAACAAAAGTTCCCATATGCTATCAATATTGATGAACCACTCCATCACAAGCACAAAGGTCGTCCACCTAAAGCTCAAGGTCAGCGGTACAAAAGTGATTACGAGAAGAGTCAAAAGAAGAAGCCAGTAAGAAGAAGAATCAAACGCAGACGAAGGATCAGTCTCAGGATCATGCTCAGTTCTAGTCACAAGATCACAGTGAGTATCGGACTCAGGATCATAGTCAGTATCAGTCTCAGGATGATGCTCATTATCAGACCCAGGATCATAGTGATTATCGGCCTCGTGATCATGCCGATTCGATCACAGGATCACAGTGATTATCAGACTCAGGATCATAGTCAGTATCAGTCTCAGGATCATAGTCAGTTTCAGGATCATGCTCAGTATCAGTCTCAGGATCATAGTCAATATCATAGTTAGGATCAGAGAAAGACACAGGATCGCATTACGGAACGTGATCAATGTGACATGCAGACTTCGAGTTTCGCAGCGAGAGTGCACATGAGGATTATCATGCCACCAGAAAGAAGTGGAACTCAGAAAAATTTAACAAGTTCAGGTCCATGCCGAAGGTCATAAATCCATACATAGAAGGGTGGCTAAATGTAGATGCAGATGGACATTGTGGATTTCGGTCACTATCTTTCTATCAGTATCATACAAAGTGGAATTGGCCGAGAGTTAGATAGGATATCACATAAGAGTTGACCACTCACCGAGATCTATACATATGACTATGTCGTCGTGGTAAGTGGTCCTATTTTCATTATTCGTACGTACTTCATAAAATTATCGGTCTTTACTTCATAAAAATTGTTTTTTTCTATTGGTCATTTTGTAAGTGGTGAAGAAGAGTACATGAAACGACTCGAAAGTTTGGATTGTTTCTTACCAATTGCTCCACGAGCTAAATGGTTAGATCTTACAAATGTCGGTTTGGCCATTGCGACTAAATATCAGGTTGACATTACATCCTATTGGAAATCTCTTAGTTGTGTCTACTATCCATTGGAATGGAGAGGGTTTGATGATCATCTATCGAGTCCACCTACACAAGAATGGGCTCTTGGGCTAGTTGGAGAACACTTCTTCGTTTTACACATGAAAGATGATGCACCAAGGGAATGGGCCGAGTTCAGAGATTCGGCCCTTGAATGCTGGGAAGCACATTATGAGCATAGACATGCTCAGTTTGTACGAGGTTGATTTGTTGATCTACTTGTATCATATTGTCATTTTCACATTCTTGATGCCTCATCCACAAAAAAAAAAAAAAAAAAAAAAAAAAGAAACCCCAAACTCATAAACTCCAACCTCAAACATCCATAATCAAACTCCATCATCAGCCATCCATAATACATACACTACTACATGAAGCTACAAACTCCAACCTCAAACATCCAGAATCAATAAACTCCATCATTATACATCCATAATACATACACTACTACATGACAATCCAACAAACTCCAACCTCAATACGATCATATCAAATTAAAATACAAACAAATAGTTGAGATAAACTCCACCATCAAACTACAATGCTTCAGTCAAGACTTCCTAAAAGTTAAAAGATCAGAAATCATGCAAACCTAAGCACGTCGACTCCTGTTGGGCTTTTTTCACTAAAATCTTGGCCAACTTTTGTAAGACTCCGAACATGTCTTCATCACTGTGGACTCCATCACAAACATCTGGATGGTATGGAGTTAACAAATATGTGACTGTCTCAACACATGTAAAACCCTGTTCACATATAAACATAATTAGACTACAATAAAATAGAAAATTCCATGGAATACTAAGACAATTGACAACTCACTTCATAACTAGCATCCTCACCGGCGCATGCAGATCTGTTCGAATCTCTAATCAACTTAGGACGTGTCCTTTGAAGGTACCAAGCTAAGTAATCCTCTGATGCTTTACCAGCATTGCCTGGGTCCACTCTGAGTGACCTATTTGTGAGTAAGCAAACAAACTCACGCAAACCCTGAAACTATGTACTCTCAACAACGTGATGCACCATGTAGCTACGAGGATTCGCTAATCTTCTATGCTTGATCGGTTGCCTTGGGTGTAGCGGTATTGTCTGTCCATACCCAAACTGACGTATAGCACGATCTGGCATATATGCCTCGCAGATGTCCCGACAATGTATAATGCCCTGATACAGTGATATGGGACACTCACGATCCGGTGTTCTCCCAAATGGTGTCCAGCAAACCTGAGTAGTGCAATGAATTTGTCAATAATAAATAACATCATTTAGTACCATTCTATATACATAAATGTTAACAAGAAAACCTACATCGTTCACAGTTAGACAATCCAACAGCTGTCTGTTTCTCTTAAGTAAGTGGCCATGATGCGACTGATGCACCCGAGTCGGCATCCATCCACTTGCATATGGAGAAGACTTCCCATGGTCCATCCGCTTCTTTCCCCGGAAGGTAGGAAAGTATTCATAAATCCATGCCTACAATTCATGAGTTTCAAAACTATTATTTAACGATTGAGATAAAAATCACTACCAGATTGCCATGTGCATCTCCAGGCTATCTAAAAAACAAGGAAACGTATAAATTAAACAAACCTGAAGCAACGCCAAATATCCAGCTATCTCCTTGCAACCAGATCATGTTGCCTCTCCAAGTTGTCTATACATGTTAGCGAGCGCAGCAGCACCCCATGCATACGACGAGACAGTTAAAGGATCATGCAAAAACTCCACAAAACTAGTATGGAGGTGAGTGGTTGTTTTTTCAATAAACAATGTCGTACCCAACAGCCAAAGCAGACTTGATGTATACAAAGGAATGCCACTCAATCGAGCAACACGCTCCTCTATTGCTTCAAACTTACACCGACCACTCTCCCAACCAATCTTACGCTCCAGTCCTGAGTCATTTGCTAGACCCAACAGAAGTGCCATTTCCCCCAAACAACTCTATGATCTCTGAGTGCTGATAACCGGTTTACCCTCTACAGGTATCTTGAACAGATAATATACATCATGAAGAGTGATAGTCATCTCACCAAATGGTAGGTGAAAGCTGTTGGTCTCAGGCTACCATCTCTCCACAAAAGTCGATATCAAAGAAGAGTCTATCGACTCGAACATGCAATTGTCGAGGTGGGATATCCGACTATCACTCAACCATCTAAGAACCTCAACATCATTTACCTGTAAATAGCCACATCTTCCATATCTGGAATGGCAGGTCAACGGTCCTCGAAATGACTGCATGAAAGGAATATGTTAGATGATACATTACTACTTAATTAGGTACTTTAAAAAAATAAAATCATGTTAAACATCTACATGTAGATCTTAACCACCAACTTACCTCGTTTCCATTCCATATGTGATAAGCAATATGGTTTCCAAATGTGGTAATCAAGTCCTTCAGCTTAGGCACGCCATCATCTACCATACTAGTCGCACTATCATACCCAGAATTATCATTTTCCCTACTCGTCCCTTGTACATTGATCGCTGATACATGCTCCCCATACGATTGCTCATCATCAGTAGCATATGAGTATAGTGGTGCAACCATCGTGCCTTTTCCTTTCCCTCTCCCAGGCACCCATCGTGGTGGTAATCCTCACCTTCGAGCGTGGTACTGCTCCTCTGCTCGTCTCTCGGCGTATACAAGTGCTTCTGGAGATAACTGTCCATCATCATCATCCTCCTCCTCCTCCTCCTCATCATCTTCATCATCATCATAAGAGTTGAAACCTGGAGAAGTCAACGAAGACTTTGTAATACACAAAATAAATCAACAAAGGTTTCGAGCACTAAAACTTGCTACAATTATTACAATACATATTCACAACAACTCGGCAAACATGCATAAACATTAAGTTTTATTAGGCAAAATTTAAACTAAATAATGTTAGAAATATTAATACCTGGAGAAGTTAGCAAAGTTCGAATAGGAGTCACAGTATGAGTGTGGGATGCCGAGTTCCCACCCCGATGAAGCGTATTCATGTTATCAGCATCCCTAGCAGCCACTCTGTCATCTACTGCTCGCTTCCGACGTGATCCGGTAACAATTCGGCCATGGAGACGTCCAGAATTATCAACGACTACTCTCTGTTTTCCAGATCGACCCTTATCCATCTACATTAAACAATAAACAAAAGAAATCAACAAAGAATCCGTACCAACCAAAACGACAGGCAAAATATGAGAAGAAATACATGTAATTACATAACAACAATTATTATACATGTATAATACAAAATTAGGTCACATATATAATAAAACTTGCTAGAATACTTTACAATAATTATAACATGCATAATAAAACATTATGATATAAATAGAATAATTACATGTTCATGATACATTAGGCAAAATTTAGACCAAATAATCGAGAACAATTAGTAGAAAAAGCAAGAAACAAAAAGTGTTAAACCGGACCGGTTCTCGTCATAACCGAATCTGGTTAACAGAAATAACCAAAGAAACAAAAAATTGCTAAAAACTGGTTATGGGATGAACCGGGTTCTCTTAATAACCGGGTCTGGCATGAACCTTAGAACCGGTTCTGACGAGAACCCGGTTCTGGTCAGACTCAGGTTCTCGTTAGAACCGGATCTGATGAGAACCAGGTTCTCGTCAGATCTCGATCTGACGAGAGCCAAGCTCCGATCGGAGCTTTAAAAGCTCCGAGCTTTGAAGCTCCAGATCGGAGCTTATGCTCCGATCAGGAGCTTGCTTTGAAGCTCTAGATCGGAGCATAAGCTCCGATCGAAGCTCCTGATCGGAGCAGAATCACAAGCTCCGATCGGAGCTTTGCCGGATTCGCAGCTGCCCCGTCATCGGAGATGTTGCGAATCCGGCCAATTTGGCCCATTTGTCGGAGCTCCGACGAATTTCGAAATTGACGAACGGAAATGTAAAAGAACTAACCTTGATGATTCTTCGAATGCTCCTTCATGTTCATCGATTGTGTTCGTTCGAATATTAAAGGAGGAAGTGTATGTAAGGTAGTTCAAATGCAAAATTTAAAATGTTTTTAGATAAAATTGTATTATTTTGAAGTTAGTGGGTTGTTTTATAATTTACTATAATTTTGGTGACAATTGCAAAATGTTAGAAAAGTGTTCTGCGTTTAGTAAAAACGGTTATTCGTTTAACACGCCCCATAATTTATATGGGAGGCTGTCATTAAACGAAACCCTTTAAAATAAAAATGACCCGATCGTCTCTACCTGGTTGAACCGACCATCATACAACCAGTTTGGTTTAGTGATCATTGCATTATTGATTCACCCGGTTCGAATGTACGGGGGCAATAAGTCGATGTCATTAGTCATTGCTAATATTCAATTTGAATTAAAATCATATTTGAATGAGATTATTAAATAACTTAATTTCCTCCATCAATGTGAAAAAATAATACTCTCCCGTTTCCACCAATATAAATAGAGGAGAGCATTTATTCATGTTCGTTCACATACAATTTTAAGAGGTCGAAGTCAGAGAGAAACAGCGAACTCTTTCGTCTTCTTGGTAGCAGACTCAGAAGACGATTGAAGAAGCATTCAATGAGTTTGTGGACAAGCGGGATAAAGATTGTGTTTTGTTCCATGTGGAGTTCATGGCACTTCGAGAAACACTAATCAAATATCAATGGAGATCCATAAGTTATGAAGAATTGTAAAACGCAATTAAAGTTTTCTTGAACGCAGGAGTCAAAATCATTGGTTGATTCAAGATCATGTTGATAATCCATTCAGATAGAGGTCTTCCTAATATTTGAAGTACTTCATAGTAGACTTTATTGATCATTCAACAAGTTTGTTTTCTTCCATAAACGTCTTTAAATTGACTTGTGATTTGAAAACAGGCAGTGAACCATTCAAATTAAAGCGTTTGAATATCGAGTTTGCTAGTACCGGTATCTCGACATGTAAAAAAAATTAATACACTACTTGAAAATTTCACCTTTTGCCATTTATTAGTTACAAGAATATTCAAGATTCTAGCGAATCGAATACGGAATCAAACTGAGGAAGAATTACCAATTTAGTCATACTTACGAGGGAAAAAAACAAAGATACCGAAAAGATAGAGACTAGATGTCATGATCCACCTAACAGCCCGGCAACTAAGTAATCGATTTCCAGTTATGTGTATGTATGGTTACCTAATAACCAGTCTACACACGTGTCTTCCATGTAATATTGATCGCTTAAGCTAAAATCCTCACCTACTCACGAGCTGTCTTTTTATACAATTCAAAAGTCGGTATCTCAAACCCTGGGATCGCCACCACTCTCGAGGGTCGGTTTTTCCCCAAAAGTCCATTCGAATATGGCAGTTGAATACGATCGATCATGTGTTAAGATCATCAACAACCCGGTCCGGTAGTTTTTTAAAATTTAATACTCCAAACAAATGAGGGAGCATGTGGAGGGTATAAGTGTCAAGTTCAAACCAAGGATAAACCTAGAATAACGAAACATAGATTTAGTAATAGTAAATTCATGATAAGGTAAGAAGATTAGGAACGTATTTCCCAATGAAACCCGAAACAGTGAAACAAAAATGCTTTTAATCCTCTTCTTCTTCTTCACCACTCTCTCTCTCTCTCACACTTCACACACTCTTTCTTTCTATTCAATTTTCAGCAGCATTTTTCTCTCTCCTCTGTCTCTTCTTCTCCAATCTCCACTCTTCTCCTCTCACAAGCCAAACAACACTCTTCTAGGCTCTCCTACAATTCATTAATTAATCAGTAAATTCAATTTATCAGTAAATTTATGGTACCGAAGTTTTCCGGCGACATTTCTGCCGGAAAATTCAATACACAGGCACTGTTCTGATTGAATTGAAATCTGCTCTGTTCAATTTACTGTCAGCTGAGAAAAATGCTTGAGCAAGTTCTGCTCATAAACCAGAAGGAAACTGATATGAAAAAATCTAGGGAGAGTGACGTCAGCAGTAATACAACAACTACCACCACTCCGAGATCAGTGATTCTGATCCCTCGGAGCAAGTCATCTCACCTGGCTACGAGTCGGAGAGTGTCTCCGACGATGAATTCGAGCGATGAGAGTGGTAGTGTTGTGGAAAAGCGTTTGCCGAACGGAGATCTGTACATTGGGAAGTTTGTGAGCAACAAGCCTCATGGTTCAGGGAGGTATTTGTGGAAGGATGGGTGTATGTATGAGGGAGAGTGGAAGAGAGGGAAAGTTAATGGGAAAGGGAAGTTTTCGTGGCCTTCTGGAGCGACGTTTGAAGGGGAGTTTAAGTCGGGTCGGATGGAGGGGAATGGGACTTTTATCGGGTCGGATGGGGAGATGTATAGAGGGAGCTGGTCTGGAGATAGGAAGCATGGGTATGGGGTTAAGCATTATGCGAATGGGGATTATTATGAAGGGGAGTGGAAGAGGAATTTGCAGGATGGGAATGGGAGGTATGTTTGGAGTAATGGGAATGTGTATGTGGGTGAGTGGAGGAATGGTGTGATTAGTGGGAGGGGGGTTTTGGTTTGGAAGAATGGGAGTAAGTATGATGGGAATTGGGAGAATGGGGTGCCGAAAGGGGATGGTAGTTTTAGTTGGGCTAATGGGAATTGTTATACCGGTTCTTGGTCGAATGAGGTGTGTCGAGTGGGGGAGAGTGCGTTTTGTTCGGCGGAGGAGGGTATGGATGTGGTGATTGAGGGTGGTGGGGGTGTGGGGAGGAAGAGGTCGTCGGTTGGGGGTGGGGTTGGTGGGAGGCCGTTTCCGCATTTGTGTATTTGGGATTCAGATGGGGAGGAAGGGGATATTACTTGTGATATTATTAGTAATGTGGATGCGGCGGTGTTGTGTAGGGATGGGATTATGCAGTTTAGGAGGAATTCGTGTCATGTTGGTGGTGGCGGTGAGGTTAAGAAGCCGGGGCTGACTATATGTAAAGGGCATAAGAATTATGAACTTATGCTTAATCTTCAGTTGGGGATTAGGTAAGATATGTTAATTGATTTAATGTGTTTGGTTCCGGTTGGTTTGAGTGTTTCCGTTTAGGTTCAGACTGTAATGAATTGGTGTGTTGTGATATGTTATAGGTACTCCATAGGGAAGCATGCTTCTATCACGCGAGAGCTCAAGCTGAGTGATTTTGATCCTATGGAGAAGTTCTGGACTAGGTTTCCAACTGAAGGTTCGAAAACAACACCACCCCATCAGTCCGTGGAGTTCCGCTGGAAGGATTATTGTCCTGTGGTTTTTAGGTATAGTTAGTACGGCTTTTCTAGAAAATAGGAACTTATGATGTGCATTCGATTTAAATATTGATCCCGTGTCTGGTTGGTTCTGTGTTGTTCGAATATAGTATACACATTCAATTATGATGCATTCTAAATAGGAATTTCTTTATTTGGTTTATCAGACATCTAAGGGAGGTCTTTCAAGTAGATCCTGCGGATTACATGTTAGCCATTTGTGGAAATGATGCTTTAAGGGAGCTTCCATCTCCAGGGAAGAGTGGAAGTTTGTTTTACTTGACCCAGGATGATAGATTTATGATCAAAACAGTGAGGAAGTCAGAAGTTAAGGTTAGTTGCTGCTGCCTCTTTGGCTTGTCAAAGTTGAAATGCTTACTTTTTTCTCCGGCATAACAATATCTGGTTGACAGTGATTAAAAGCATTTTAGCCCTGATCATATTTGATCATATCAAAAGCAATATTGTGATTTGATCATTTCTGTCTTCAGGTGCTTCTTAAGATGCTTCCAAGTTATTACAAGCATGTGTGCCGATATGAAAATTCTCTTGTAACCAAGTTCTTTGGTGTTCACTGCGTCAAACCAGTGGGAGGTGTTAAGGTGATTTGCTATTTCTGTAATTTCAGTTCACGAGTTGTCGCTTACATTATGACTTAATTACTAATCCTCTTCAAATTGTAATGGAACAGACTAGGTTTATTGTAATGGGGAATCTGTTTTGTTCGGAGTATCCAATACATAAAAGATTTGACCTTAAGGGATCATCCCATGGTCGCACAACTGATAAGCCTGGGAAGGAAATTGATGAAACCACGACTCTGAAGGACCTTGATCTCAACTTTGTATTTCGTCTACAAACCAATTGGTATCAAGAACTCATCAAGTTAGTATACCTCTGGCTCTAGTGTTTCTTCTTCCTTTTTTTAATCTCTTTTTGTCGGGTCATATAGAGACTATTCCCTGATTTTGGTACATCATCTCCTTCCAGGCAAATCTACCGTGACTGTGAATTCTTGGAGGCAGAGAGAATTATGGATTATAGCCTTTTGGTTGGTCTTCATTTTCGCGATAATAGTGCTGCGGACAAAATTGGCTTGTCACCTTTTATGCTGCGTACAGGTAATTTAACTATATTAAATCAAAATCTTTCACGGCAAGTGATAGCAGTTGGTCATCTGGGCCTTGAGGATGCCTTATTTATAACAAAACTTTCTGATGGGCAGGAGATAGCGATTCATATAACAATGAAAAGCTAAACCGTGGCTGTCGATTCCTTGAAGCAGAATTACAGGACATGGATAGGATTTTAGCTGGCAGGTATAGCTTACACTGTATTACTATTTACTATAGTCCATCCATTGGGGATATTTTACTATGCATTGTTGTTGGCAACTTTTTTTATTTCAAATGACATCTGGGATTCTCCTATGAATAAACCAAAACCGCAATATGGGTGTTTGATTTTGTTGTGCACTTATGCTTGAGATCAATGATTTCCGCCCCATTAAATTTATGCATGATTCATTGGAAGGGGATGGGTTGTGGCTATTTTGTTGAGTCTGTCTGTTAGTACTAGATGACAAGTTGTTTGTGGGGTATATCCATAGAGCACTCTCAGTAGTTTCAAGTTTCAACTGATCACAGCCAGTCTGTGGATGGAGATATTTATCTGGTTGTATTAAAATCTGCCAATACTTTATGCCTGATCAGTAGTTAGTAATCAAATATTTTATTTTGTTCTATCAGGAAGCGGTTAATAAGGCTAGGAGCCAACATGCCAGCACGAGCAGAGAAAATGGCTCGAAGGAGTGATTTTGATCAGTACAGCCCCAGTGGGTATCGGAGTTTGGCACATTCCCGTAGTGGTGAAAGGCATGAAGTTGTCCTCTACTTTGGAATAATTGATATTCTACAGGACTACGATATCAGCAAGAAGCTTGAACATGCATACAAGTCCTTACAGGTCGATTCGACCTCAATATCAGCTGTTGACCCGAAACTATATTCCAAAAGATTCCGAGATTTCATAGGAAGAATATTCGTCGAGGACAGGTGATACCTCATCACATGCTGGGATGAGAAATACGAAGGTTCTTGATTGAATCTTGAAAGCCCTATCCCATACGAGAGCAAGTCTTGAGAAAGACACTCCCGAATAAGTATATGAAGAGATCAAGGAATTCATTCCAGAGAGTCGAATTCTTGAGTCCTGACAAGGCATTTCATAATCGGCTATTTTTCGTCGAATCAGCTGCTGCTGTGGCTGAGTTTGATTTTGCAGCTATAAGAAATGGGGATGTGGAAAGGTAGATTTTTGTTGGATCATTCCTTTTGCTGGTTAGTTTATTTATCCTATAAACTTGTAATCAGCAGGAGGAATGTGAAGAGTTGAAAGATAGGCATGGGGAACTGATATCTAACCCCAAGAAAAGAAAAGATTCAAAGCCTGATAAGGGATTTGGATAAGTGTACAGGTCAAATTTTTTATTAGATCATGAAATATGATTTATTTATTAATTATTATTATGATTACTGTCGTTGTAAATGTTTTCTATATCTATATGCAAAAATGGTGTCAGTAAGACGGTAACAATTTGCTTTTGTCTTGATTTTTAACTATTGAAAGAGAGTAAATGTGCAAGTAACACATGAAAAGTAGAGAAAGCAAGGGGAAAAAGATGTACTCAAATTTCTTGTTTTTCCAACTTTATTTGCTGACCTTCTCTTTTTACTGTGTCTTATAGTTTAATCCATTTTTTCCAAAAGACAAAACTAAAATATTGTAGACTGACATTCTTCTTTTGAACAAGTCTAATAAAATCACTTTATATTTTGTAGAATAAATGACAAAGCAAATGAGGCAATTCTGACATTTGACCCCAAGTATTTCTTATTTTCAATATGTGGCCCCTTTCGTTCCTTAAACAATTGCACAAAGGTCATCTATTTTTAACAAATTATTTTTCTGGTGCATTATGTTTCCCAAAAACCAATACCACAGCACTGTAAAAAAATGAGGATCTCTACATTCCGGAAACCAAACATACGTCCCATGAAATACGACAATACATACATGATACGATACGAGTATGCTCGTATACGGTAGGTTCCTAGTATGAGACTGACTAGGAGGAGCCAAAGTCTTGGAAGTGGGACTTCATCAAACACAGTCTGTTCTTTTTTTGACCCCGTGTGTGTGTTTACTTGTCCATTTTGCTAAGATCCTAAGCATAGGTCTCTTTCACTCTGAACCGAGCTTGTTTCTTTGTATTTGTTTTGAGCCCCACCTGAGATAAAGAAGTTTCATTTAAGATATGATATTAGCAATACTATCTATCTTCGGTTGGTGTATGATTAAAGTTACCTCTGTAGGTTAATGTGGATTTCTCTAATCTACTGGGCAATGGGTATGGATCTTGATTTTGTTTGGTGGTTTTTCATGTTGTTAAAACTTTTGATGGTGGCGTGCATTTTGAAGTTAAACTAGTATACTTGTACTCGTACCATTTTTCTATGCGTAGCCTTATAAAATTCTATGATGTTTCACAACTTTAGACATTTGGTTTCATTACGCGGTTATTGAAATTCATTCAGTTTGTGTTCTTTTGAGTTTCCTACACCTTATGAGTTATTATAACACATGTACGTTTATATGAGCTACTCTTATTAAGTTATGTTTAGCCTGAACTTGACAAAAAAACTACTTCCTTCTGTTTAACCAAAACATCAATCCCTCCATTTCGGAACAATTTATACATTTAATTTTGAACACGGATATTAATGTATACAATAAAATAGTGCATATAAAGTAAATTGGTATGTTAAGCATGTACATATTTGATGTTTGATTTAATTTGATCTCTCACAAAGTTACTCGAAAATCTAATCAATTTCATTTTCTTTTTGATTTAATGCTTAGGGAATCATACACAGCTCCATTAACTAGTTAGCTCTACACTGGTTAAAAGGTTATATTTAGCATTAACTCATTAGCTAACTCTATAATTTTAGCTGAGCTCTTTAAACATTCTTTTTTTTTTTTTCTTCCAGAGAATAGCTCTTTAAAAATTTGACTACAATAAATATACTATATTGAGTTGCTAGCTAGTTCACAATACGCCTTTACTAATATTAGAGTTTATTCACTCTGAACTTTAACTAGCTAATCAACAAGTTTATCATAAAACACTAATGTCAAATGCTTGACCTAAAATTTATATTGCCATTTTGAACTTGTCTACTCAATGCAAGTCAAAAGTGTAACTAGTGGGTATTAGAATTATCCCATAAAACTAGTTGAATTGGACCACTTGGGTTGCACCAACATGCATACTTTACCGTACGATTTGCCTTTTCCTTTGAATCTTGGCACAGACACCTAACTGATGAACTCTACCTAAGCTAGCTGCTACCAGGCCGTCAATGGCGATGTTATGTTCTGTTATGCCAGTAACTGCAATAATATCAATCACAATGAATCAATCAAAATTATACTACTACAGTACTATTTTCTTGCTTTTTTATTGCATTTTATTTTCAATCTCCAGGCATGTATTTAATGCTGCTTGCTGTATTTTTCCTAATTTGTGCTAGCATTGGTCTTGTAACACATTTTCCACTGTGTTACTACTACTGTGCAAAATTTCCATTTTCAAAATTTTGAATTACTTGGTTCTTGATGTTCTTTGACCCTTCTACTGAGATTCCAACTTTTTTTTTCATTTTCTATTTATATATACTATCTCAATCTATTTGTCGAATAATAAGTTTTATTCGTCATTTTCTACGTCTCATTTGAAGTTTTTCCATATATTATTTGGAAACTTTAGAACACTGCCATGATGGTTATTCACTCCACCACATACCTATTTATCGCACCTACTATGATCATCTTCAATTTTCATGTAGTCGCTCTCTAGCCAACTTCATAGGATCGAACATATGGCAACCTATATTCATTTTGGGACGATACCCACTAATGAAATATGTAACATTTGATTTAAAACATGGGTAGTATTCATTGATCATTGTGTATTCATTTTTAGTTTTATTCTCCTCTACCATACATGACTCTACAAATCTCAATATTTAAACCAATTGAACATATGGCCCAAAACATGTATTTGTCTGGAGGTGGATTTCGAAAATGGACAAGTCCGTAATCAAATGGACCAGTCCACTGTGATTGTGGAGTGGGGTAGAAGTCACCTTGGCCTTTTGGGCTTACAACTCCAAGGTCCTAAAACTGAATGAAAGCCGTTATATCATGTTTAGTAGTAGACGTTATAATTCGTCTCATGGATTAAAATACGTAATGAGGAGTACGTGAGATAAAAGTCAAATTAAGAATACGGGATTATATGCCGGGCTGGTGTATAAGTATGAATTGGCACGAATCTCACTATACAAAACTAAACATCTAACATGCGTAATGAAACCTCCTTGGTTTATGAATTGTGAAAATCCTTATAATACCAAACATGATAAACTACAAATTATGGATGAAAAGGTGCAATGTTTCTACATTAGTAGTATCTTTAACGCAAATTTGCAATGATAACTAAACAAACTAGAAAATTAACTGCAGGAGAAATTAAAGCGTAAACTGATTGAATATGGAGATCAAAAGGACTTGACAAAACACTACTAAGATGCACTTTCAGGAATACAGACTTACTCCTTCATAAGGTGTGGGAAGCAGAACGTCTCGATCATTCGACACCTATACTTCCCTGCAGTTGTTGGTCCATATCTCCCATCAGGAGTTGTTTTGATTGTTGCTATCGACTGTCTTTTTACCGCCTTCTCCATCATGTGGCAGACTATCACCCCTGCGTCAGATGATCCTTCACATTCTTTTGGAGTGTTGTTCTGAATTTGTGGAGGGTTCCTATAACGCCAGGCAGTGCGAGTCAAACAAGTATGTTTCCCCATAGAACGTAAAATCTCCACCATTCTATCTTCAAGGTATTCAACCTATTATTGATTCCAAAACATTTGGTACACAATCAGACCGTGCATGATCACCATATAAGAAGAAGAAAAGATCAAAATGAGCTTACAATGCTTGCAGAATTCTTGATGTAAGGGTCAAGCTTGGCCAGGTTTTGAAGGCAATGAGTTGAAGAACGTCCAAACATCACTACGAAATACATACTTTAGTAGTATCCACTGTGTATTCCCACTAACCTTTGTACCTGGTATTGCTGGTATTTGCATTGGGAACAAAACAACCCCACAATCCACTGCTTTCCTAAGCTGGAGATCAATCATGGCACGGGTCGTATCTGTGTTACCTCCATTTAGTAGACATTCCTTAACATATTTTGCCAAGTATAAATCCAGTTAGTATCTAATATACAACCCAGGGAAGGAATATTCTATTTTCGACGCAACCTGCCTAAATAAATATAACTAGGTACCAAATAGTTGAACACTCACATTCTCAAAAAAAAAAAAAAAAGGTTGAGCACACCCATACACAACTGCTGACGATGAATGTGGTTGCATTCCTATCCTTCTGCTTAGAATTAACCGATAAGAGTAGTCCCCCCCAAGAATCAATCACCTGCGGGCATGTTGTGGATTGAACAGTTAATGACAATTCTGTTCATGGATATTGTTTATGCACGTGTAATAAACATAATAATTGAACAATAATATAGGAAGCTAGGTACTTACACTGGTGGTCATTCGTTCATGGTGAAGCACTTCCAAAGCATCTGCTGCTGTGATGTAAGAATGAGGTCCTTTCCATATAATACTGAATGGGAACAAAAGTATCGGTGTCTTTGCGAAAAGAGTGTCCTATTCTTCAATACATGATTTATGAGTTTAGAACAAGACATAAATCTCCGAAAAACAAGAAGCACAAACGATAGGTTCCACAGTAGTCTATGTAATAACTAAATATGAATTCTAAACTATAAATGCATTAGTCCGACTAACCTCTTGTCAGCGTTTTCCATTCCCGATTTTAAACGCAGCTTCACTGAACCAGTTGATTTCAAGACGGCATAAAATTCTTGATTCCATCTGAATTCCATGTTATGAAATGGTACTGGTATAGCATTTCCAACGAACGAGACAACATCACTACATTGTGTGCTAGAAGCTTTAGGTTTCTGTGATGCTTCCACGGTTCTGCTTTTGCCGGCTCTTGCAACAGCCCCCAGCGGATAGGTAGTTGCTACAACCTTTTCTTTACCACGCTGGTTTGATGCTTGAACTTGTGGATTTACTTCAACTCCAACTGGGGTCCTCATATTAAGTTGTACAGGTTCCTCATCAGTCTTACCCAACTCAACATTGGCCAATTCAGCATCGTCCTTGGATGGGTGAGTCATCCTAAGCTGTCGGTTTTCAGTCTGTAATTGACGACATACTTTAATGAGCTTATCCATGTAGTCCTGCACCAGCTGCTTCTCATTTTCTTGGATATTATTCCGGTCCAACAGGTCCATCATTTCTACAGTATCAGGAATGTCAAGAACCTGCATGTTTGTAGGGTGCAACAACTCACTAACCTTCACCATCAAAGGTGTAATTGTTGACTCACAACCCTAGCTGCATCTCTAGTGACTTAATTCTTGCAATCTTATCGTCAATTTGGTCTTGCCACTTGTCCGTCTGAGATGCATGAGTACTCTTCAGTGTTTCGATGCTAGTTTTCAAAGATCCAATCTGTTCTTGTTAAGTCTTATTTTGCTCCACTAGATCATCACATTTCTGTTTCCAAGAAACTATTTTCGTATGCATAAACTGTATCCTTTGTGCTGTGTTCTTCTCCAGCACTTCGTATTCAGCCAACTTCTTCACTGCATTGTGCTTTGCATCTCCAATCTCTGACTTGTATGATTCAATGGTCTTAGTCATCTCGTCTGCTGTTGACTGCAACTTTGAAACTGATTGACGCAGAGTGCTGGTTTCTTCATCTTTAATAGCTGTCAACTTCTCATAGTAATCAAGCTTATTAGTTATATCCAAATGCTTCTGCTCATACTCAGTGGTCAACTTATCGAAAATCTCTTGGTTTTGTTCAATCTGCTTCATAGACCCAATGAGATTTGCCATTACTTTCAACAGAATCAGGGGCCAGTGATCCTGCCGAATAAACCTTACGTCCATTTGACATGAAGAATGACTCACGTCCTGGCCTGCAAGACGGTGCATCAAATCTAGGGTGGTTCAAATCAACAGCACCTACATTGCTGTGGTTTAACAATGGAGTTTGCAATGCTTTATCCAAGCATTCTTCGTTCTTGAATTCGTTATCTTGGATATCTGGAACCACATTATTCAAATCAGACCTACTCATACATCTTTCTAATGTGTCCTTGACTAAAACGTTTTCAGGAACATACTTTCTAGGTGGATCTGGCTCTCTCTTCACTGGTGTAACTTTACCTGACTTGACCACATATTCATCGACGTCGTCGGTATCTGAAGCTCCTCTAAAATCTGCCCTTTTTCCATCGCTACACCAACCCTCTGGTCATCTGGACAGGAGCACTCTTTTATTCGCAGCCAAAATATATCCTTCTCAAAACGTTCTGCTTTTAGAGAGAGTTATTTCCTGGAAAAGCATGAAGATTAAAGAGAGTGAAAAACACATGGGAAGATATCGTTCAGAATCCGATGAAAGCAATGAATCAAGTATAGATCATCTAAATGATGTACCGTTTCAGAGTCTAAGTTTGCTAGATCCACATGTTCAAGTGCACGATGTAGCCTGCCCAATTCCCATTTAAGAAACCGAGGGAAATGCTCGCCCTCCCTCTCCGGTATTAGACTTACGTGCTCACATAAGAAATACTGCATGTGGTAAAATTGAAAGGTTACAGGACTAACACAGAGTATAATGACGATTGCATTAAATTTTCCTACAGGTCTAAATAATTACAAAGGGTACTAAAAAAATGAATGTAATATTACCGGGAGAAGCATGGTGCTGCCTGCAGCCTTAAGTGTTCGTGTTTGTACAATCTTGTTTACCAGCTGTGTCACAATAAGTGATGACCAGTCATAGTGACATATCAGTTTGAAATCCTCAGGGTATTCCAACAGGGACCAAGAAATTGATGTGTTCCCATCAGGCATGAACAGGGAAGACAACATGTAGCAATGTAAAAGACGAGCTACATCTTCGGAATGTATGTTGTCATCCAAATCACAAAATGTTTTCAATTGTGAATATATAGTTCCCTTGCCCAATGGAACTATAGCTTTCCTTCCCTTTCCTTTAAGCAAGTCAGCAAAACATCGATACATCCATGCAGTTCCATTGAAATCGTTAGTGACATGTATCGACTCCATACCATTACATATTCCAAAAACTCGCATTAGATCCTTTTAATCAATGCTCACAATCCTTCCACCAAACCTAAAGCTAAGGTGTGTGGGATCAAAAGTCTTAATAATTGAACATATATCTTCTTCATACTTCTTTGTCGAGTTAACTAGAAACCATTCATCCTCAGTACGGATGGCATTAATCAACAACCAAAAGGGTGTCTGTTTTGCCACACGAATCTGTTTGTCACTTAATTGTAATTGCCGAATCTCTCTAACAACGGTCTGCAAGTAACTTCTGTCGTAGTAGTTATTTTTAACCACGTTCGCTGCAAAGGAGGGGGTGTTAAATTAGTACACCCTTTTATAGTAATTTAATTGAATGTTGATCAATAATTTGTTCTGATACTCACCAAAACGGCAATTATTTTGGCCTAATGGATCATCTCCGTCTGCATAAATGAATTATACGACGTCATATAATTAACTTTAAACAGATACGATGTAGAGTCAGTATATGTCAAAAGATTACCAGATGCAGAAGAATCGCACAGCATTTTATTCCCACCAGCTTCTTGCTCTACCATGCATTTCTTTTTAACTATCAACATAGTATAACTTTGTATTACAAATCCAGTACTAGTACACCCTGGATGCAGATGAAAAGTAGCAAATTCGAAAACATTCCCATACCATCCTCTGATATTCGTGTCCTCGCAATATCCACGCCACTTGCCTCTTGGAAGGCTCCATCAACATTCCTTGATTTCTCACGTCTCCATCTCCTGTTTGCTGGTTGTCAAAATTACATATAAATCAATAAGAGATCAGCTGATCAGGTGACCTGCATTAAGTTAAAAACTTGATATCTTCATCAATAGTATTGTCAACTAGATTATATAGTTAACACCTGGGGAGACGGAGCTTTCGGCCTCGAACTGAAGTCCCCTGCCACCACGAACACGTTTACTCCTATGGTCGTCGCGACCACTATCCGAGCTATAGCTATAGCTATATTCATCCTCACTTGAAAGGGCTAATTAGAGAAATAACATTCATGTCACTTTAACTAGAACAGGCAGATGTTAATCTAATGTTGTTTGGATAGTTGAAGTATGAACAACTGAACAGGCATTACCTTAACAAATATGGCAAGTAACAAAGGAAAAACTGTAACTCGGAATTCTAATCAAGATTAGAAATGGTACTGGATTTTGACTGTTGAACTTGAAAAGCAACATAGTATATTAACCAATTCTAACACTATTTGAGGTGAATCCTACAACAACAAACTTGAATCGAGTTTTCTCAGTTCCAGTTCCAGATGAGCTTTTGTGAACTCAAACTCAACTCGGATTGAGAAAACTCAATTCAAGTTTGTATCCAAACAAGCAGAAATCTGTTTATTGCATTACCACAACGACTGCGTTTAGGCCTTCTATTTCTAGCTCGTGCTCTGCAATGGCGGTCCTCCTCTGCCGAAAATGGATACAATTTTTTAAGAAAAATTGAATCTTTATAAGTTGGGAACTCAGGAAAAACGTTACACAGCTGAGTCACTGCAAGAAATTACCAATTTCAGATGGAATGGAGGATCTGTGTCTCCTCTCAACATATAATACTCTTCTTGGTCTGTATCTGCTACCTACAATTGCATTTCAAAGAACTAAATTTAATCTCCCCAACAATCTACAAGATTCCTCTGTCTACATTGAAATTCAAACTTTTGAAAATACTCGGATATACAAATGTCACATGTTTAACTACAAACGTCGCAACTTTAACTACGAAAATAAAAAGACAAAACTTTAGAAAAGACATACCTGAGCTGCTGTGCCTGGCTGAGTGCTCACTTCTTCTCCTTGAAGAACCACCGCTACGGTTATCCATAGTGAAAGACTGAAAGTTGGTGTTTTAGCGAAGTTCTCTAATGTGAGCGAATAATCTCAAGGATACTTGTTCAGAATGTTTTATGCGTTATCCAACATTAATGCACTGTTCAAGCTCCCTACCTGCAACAAGCAAAACCTGCAACGAATTGATGGAAGTGACTTGACAAAAAAAAAAAAAAAAAAACTCGCGTTAATTCAGAATTTTGTCAGAAGGCTACTCGGCCTTTTCTTGCCTTCACATTCTAAAGACAAAATACAGGGGAAAAACTCGGTTTTATCATTTGTTGTGTTTAGCTTTGGTAGGAGTTTCATGGTGAAGAAGGTACTTTAGTCATAATCTTGATGTTAAATTTTAATTGAGGTATAAATAAGAATGGTAATTAAATATTAATTTAATTGTGAAAATTTGTACATGTATAAAGTTATACATTTTGCAAGTGTTGTGAATTTTAAAGTAACTCAATTAAAAAAGATTATGTTGGAACGTTGGTTCGAACATGTAATTCGTCTGGCGGCTTAGTGAATGATTCGCCCGATTTAGGGCGCCTCCAAGGTTACTTGGCACGTTGTCACCTATTTATAGGGTAGTTTCACAGTTAAGCGGTAGTGTAATCGGTGCACGCAAAGCGATATCAGTGGAAATATCAGAATTCATTAAAAAATAAGCGTGATTAGGGTTAAGCCTATTTATACATACTACCTGACAAGTATTCCAGACAGTACATAGTTCTAATGGAAATAAAACAAAGAAATGATATGCATGAATAAAATAAATGATCTAGTAAATCTACCTATGAAAATAAAATAAAGAAAGGATATGCTGGAATAAAATAAAGGATCTAGTAAATCTACATGTCTTATCTTCTAGAGAGTATATAGCAATTTCCTTATTATACTAGATATATATCTGGCTTAACTATGATTCTTTAACCTAATTAATTAAATAATATCAAAACAAAGATATTCCACTGGGTTGGGCTCATTAGGCGGATTCTAGCCACTTTGGTTAATTCGTGAGGGACCGGTAAAATGCAAGGTTCCATATTATAATTGCCTCAACTAAAATGGTAGGGTTAAATACGAAAATATGATCGACTCGATTAAATTGAATTGTTAATCGTGTGCTATATAGCCCGAATATCATCAATCTAGAGGTTTGGCACGGAAAAAAAAATCCAATGGTAAAGGAGATTTTGGTGCTGCCCAAAAAATTATTGTGTCATCGCCACAACATACCAATCCACGATACCAGGGTATAGGGGTGGTGGTACTGTGTGCTCGAAATGGCATGTTGATATTTTGGCGAGTTGGATAATTGGATTGTCCATTTTACCTTAAAAGTAACATAATGTTCAAATTATTTACCAAAATTGTCATTCACTATTACGTAATTGTCACTCCCTTATTGTTACTACATTTTTGTCACTCTTAATAGTAAATACTACACAACACCAATCTATTTCTTCCTCCAATTTACTCTCCCACCAACATCTGTCATTTCCTCCCATTTACTCCCTTTCCATCTACCTCCACCTTCCCCAATTAAATGTCACGACACCGAAATTGAAAACTCAGCTAGCGTTTATTAAATCGCCTTAAGCTCTCTTACACGCATTACGATGACAGAATGAGCAGCCGCCTTCACCAAATTGCGAAAAAGGTAGTATGTTTATTCGATTTTTCCTACTGTTCGTGCTGTTTATTATATCATTTACCAAGTTGAATTTAAACTAAATGCACGCTTGTTTAATTCGATTTCTTTATATCCAAGGAATCCCATTTGGTGTCGGGGAGTCAGTTCATGTTGTTCCCGAGTTGGTCCCCTAGCGAACACTATAGTGGCGAATTAAGGTGCGATGTCCCAAGTACCACCCTCTTGGCCGGACATGTGATGCGTGATCAATGACTAGACAAGACTATGTTTAACCAAGGATTTGTCCCCTAATTGAATCATAAATACAAGGGACTAATTTGTTATAAATAGGATATCCAGTTACTTCCACTTTCTACACTTACTGAAATTAAGAGGTACTAGCATCAACACTATACGACCTACTCAATAGGTCGGACCTTGTAGCACAATACCCAATAAGGTCATGGTTGGATCAAATGTGCGCACTGGACTCTTTTAATCTTATTTGAAATTAAAATTTTCGACTGATTGCGTCAGAAATTATTTCCACGTATCAAGTTTATATCCAATCAATCGCACTGGTTGCTTGCAACATGAATCATTATGAATGACTATAAACTTAAAAATAGTGGAGTATTAGAAAATTAGATTAGTGAAATAATCGAAGTTAGTGGAGTTATGATTTGTGATAGCCTGATAGGGCATGTGATCGATCCGATGAAATGAAAGAAAACTTCGATGCTGCAGATTGATAGGACCCACAAACAAAAGGCTGCAGGAATATATTCTTACTTTGTTTTCTTCTGTTGCGTATCAAAAGTAGTAAGAGAGACAGAGACAGAAGAGTTTGTGAAAGAGACAGAGAAGGGTTTCTAATGTTGATGATGTCGTACTCCCATAATTGGCCATAACAATTTCCCAAATCTCCTCTCTACCTTTCGATCTTTCTTCTTCTTTTCTCTCCCAATTTTCAACCCAACTACTTCTTCCCCCAATCTTCTTTCCATTAATTAGGATCCGCATCGATAACCACAATCGATATTCAATAGGGTTGTTAAACGCAACGCGTTTTCGACTAAATGCAACACAAATATTTTGTAAGTTGATGGAAATGCCCTTAGCTAAAAAACAAAATTATAA
Organism: Plantago major; assembly: GCA_026545765.1. Classification (NCBI taxonomy): domain Eukaryota; kingdom Viridiplantae; phylum Streptophyta; class Magnoliopsida; order Lamiales; family Plantaginaceae; genus Plantago; species Plantago major. Next base: position 972,534 of record CM048839.1, on the reverse strand, counting down.
AATACGAAAAAATTTTAAAAACTCGTACATGCAAATACGAAAACATTATGCGAACATGTACGGACACTAAATAACAACAGTAAACACAAATCGAAAAACATTTCTTTTTTTTTTTTTGAAAAATATTTCGGTTATAAAAATATTTACAAAAATCTTGAAGTAATTTCGAAAAAAAAAAAATTTAAAAAAAAAGACAACTTATGAAATGGCCGGTTTTAAAACCGGCCAGTTCATAATCTGGGCTTTTTAATTTTTTTTTTTACAAATTGCAAGTAATTTGGAAATTAAAAAAAATTAAAATAAAAAGGAAATCGGAAGTGGCCGGTTTTATTTTATTTTTCTACTTTTTTTTTTAAATTTGTTTTTGTGTTTTTTAATTAATTTTAATTGGTTATAATTGGTTTTCTTAGTTTTTTAATTTTGGAAATTGATTCTGTTTTTTTTTTCCTTTGTACAAATTGATTTATATAATTATTTGTTTGTTTTTGCTAATTCAAATGTGCAATCGGGTTTGAAATTTGAACAAGGATAAAAACTTGAATAGGAAAATATTACATCGATAACTTCATCAAAAGTAATACAATATGACTAAAATATCAAATAACGTACTAATATGATGTGACCGGAAAGACTAGATACTTAATTTGGAATTAAATCTTGCAAGTGTTCGCAAACTTGACAACAACCGTTAATATGTCTTGCATCTGCATATACTGCCTGTTTAGTGGAGTGATGCGTCCGAGCATTGCAGCAACCAATCGTAGCCTCTACAAATAAAAATGAAATAGAAATAATGATTTTGATAATACGAGCAAACATCGTGTATGTATATATATATATTGAATGTATATGAAACATACCACGCTTGGATCCATACTGGCTGGTTGGAATTGTTGAGTTGGATTAAATGATTGGGGCGGTGTCACTTGGATATGCGTACGTTGTCGAAACCAGTTTACGTACGCCGGAATTGTTTCATGACCAAATTGCACTCGAAGAGCTTGTTGATCGAAATTACATCGATAGTCCATGAAGTCTTCGAATGAGTCCCGGACTGAATGAGAACATCGGTAGAGTAATGGTTGTGGTGGCCTCTGTGCAAGCAATGTTTTATCAGTTCCTTAGGAATGTACTAGGGGTATCCGAACTGCCGCATAACACGGTCTGGCATGTAAGCCTCCATAACCTTCAGACAATGAAATGTGATATGGGGACTGCCTCATCCGCCATTATTCCGAATGGTGTCCAATTCACCTATTACATGAGAGGCAAGTAACATAAGTGTATATAATTAAAAAAAAAAATTGAAAGAAGAGTAAAACTTAATTGAATGTCACTTCATTTGGTTTAACATTGTCCAATGCAGTTCTGTACATAAGATGTATAGAAGCTTCATCGTCAATTCCCAAGTTCCATCTCTGAAGATGTGGAAAATACCGGTATATCCACGCCTGAAATAGTTTAAAGAATTGATTGAAATGATCTTTTCTAAAGTTATGTAAAAATTGTATATATAATATAGAGGGGGCGAACCTGCAAAAGTGAAAGACAACCATCTATCTGTTTGCAATTGATACGTGCTGCAATTCCCAACCTCTGCATCTTGATTTTCAAGTGCAGACTCCCCATCGTCTGAGTCAACCTCATTCAAAGTTAACGAGGCTGAGAAACCGAGCAACTCGATGACCAGATTTGTCGACAAATAGAGATGTGCCTAACAACCACAACAAATACATGATAGTGTGTGATTCTAGTGGTAGAGTTTGTGCTTTTAAAGTTGCCTCAATGGTGCTACGCTTGAAGCCAACACTTTTAAAGTTGGATTTCACTGCGGGTTCAGTCATTTGCATGTGAGTTGCTAATGCCACCTTAAGTGCTTCTGGTGCGGCTTTTACCTTAACAGCACAACCATGAACAGGGACTCCGAGCAAATAGTGGACATCATGCAGTGTTATTGTCATCTCACCAAATGGCATGTGAAAGGTATTAGTTTCAGGATGCCACCGTTCAACAAATGCACTAATCAAAGGCATGTTGATCTGCGGATTCATATAGTTCGGCAAGCGTGCCAGACATGTGTTGTTGACAATATGAATGACACCATCGTTCAGATAGTCTCTGAAACGGCCTAAAGACCGGGGCTTGTCAAATCCCTCGAGAATATCGCGGTCCTGTGGAGTTCAAATCTCAATAAGAATAGTCGGATTTTAAAGAACTGGAATGAACAATTGTGAAAAATTGAAGTAACTTACAATTCCTATCCATATGGAGTGAGCAATGTGGCCTAGAAATCTGGTGAGTAACTCTGCATTTGTAGGGCCACCAGGAATACCGTGTGTGAGTTCTCTCCACGCCTCATTAGGTTTTGCCACCAATGTTGTTTAGTCGTCCAAAATATTGATTGACTGGTATTTCTGGAATCTCCTTGACCAATCTCTTGCTCCGTCTTGATCCCTCAGCACCACCATCTTTGGATGCACCACCCTTATACAATTTATGTACAAAGTTGAGAGTAGTATCAACATAAAAAATTATGAATATTAATGTTCTAATCATATATCAATTAGAAAAATGCAATGGTTTATTAATGTATTAGTATTATTACCTTCCACATGGTCTCCACTTGATAGTCGGGATTGCTAGTTTTATTGAAGTGTGAAAATGAGAGAGTATGAAGATGAAGATGAAGTAGAGAGGAGTGAGTGTGAAAAATAACATCTGAACCCTCTTATTTATAGAAATCGTCCGACATGTCACTGTACACTTGCACGGGCATTGTTCATGACTGACGACCGGTCACTGTTCACTGGCACGGGCACGGTTACTGTTCGCCGGCACTGTTCACAGGCGATTTTTTTTCTTTTTTTTTAAAAAATATTTCAATTCCGTTTGTTATTTTTTACCTTCCCATTTCAATTCTAATATTATTTCAAGACATTGGTACTCCATATTCATATTCGTTCCAGGCATTAGACAAAATATTCGTCTTACGATACTCCTACACACCAACACTTCTATATAAGGAGGGAGGGCACTAACACTCCATACTCCTCCATACTTCCAACACACTCCATCTTCAAATACGCAAACACGAAGTACCCTAACACTTAAAATAGACACTCCATACCCTACCACTTGAAATACCCAAACACTCCATTCCCGACCACTTAAAATACCCAAACACTCAAAATCCCATACGTATAATATAAGCCAATCAAGCGATTCGTCTGATTATGCGTCTAATGAATTTCCAGACCGCACGAACATTTTCATCAACAATCAGATTTTCGATACTCGAGAAAGGGCAATAGCATGGACACGTGTTACTGGCCGAGAAGAAAATATGTTTTTTGCGATCTCACATTCTCGACCGAAACACGTATACATGGCATGTGAGCGTGCTGGTGCACATAGGGTCACGACGACAACAAACCCGGAGGCAAATTCCAGAAACTCAACCGGTACTAAAAAGTTTTCTTGCCCATTTCAGGTGAAGATCGTGGAGAAGTTACCGGGCGAGTGGAGAGTTGTTGTGCAGAAGAATCACGAAAGACACAACCACCCCCTCGGGAAATACCCCCATTGGCACACTTCCACAGTGAAGTTGACTGATGAAGAGCGCGTGCGAGTAGTGCAGATGTTGCGTTCCGGAATGACACCTAAAGAAACGCTTGTTCAACTCGTACATGAATTCCCACTCAACTGCAGTGGGTTACGACACATATCTGATCTTGACGTAAAGCTCAACGACAGGAGATGGGTGAAATGGAGCCAATGGAATATTTTATCCATTTGCTGCAACAACATAGCTACATATATTCTGCAGTCAAACATCCGGGAACTGACGTAATGGCTGGATTTTTCTTAGCTCATCCTAACACGAAGTCAATGCTACGTTTGTTCCCTCAAGTTGTCCTCATGGATGCCACGTACAAGACAAATATGTACGACATGCCATTGGTGGAAGTGATTGGCATTTTACCGACTGGGCAAAACTACCACATAGCATTTATTTTCATCTCCGACGAAAAGATGTCAAGTTATCACTGGGGGCTTACACGGTTGCGGGCATTGTTCACAGAATGTGGTGTTTTACCGGGGGTATTTGTTACGGACAGAGAGCTAGCTGCAATGCATGCCATAGAGGAAGTATTTCCAGAATCAGCACACATACTATGCCGGAGGCATATATGTAAGGATGTCACGATGTATATAAGTGGGCTACTAGGTACCAAAAAGTATGAACGTACGACGAAGGCAAGATGGGAACGTATCGTTTATGCAAGTACTCCGGAACAATATGAGCAGGCTGTTGCCGAAATGGTAGAGGCCTGGGTTCGTCAACCTAAGTTCATCGCGTACTTGCGTAAAACATGGTTGGACCCATACCACGTTCGATTTGTACACGCTTGGACAAAAGACATCCTGCACTTTGGTTGTGACACGACCAACAGGTAATTGAATTTTGGTACTACATTCATTTCGTAATGTACTACTATCGACTGATCACTAACATTCAACAATATAATTGCAGGGTCGAAGGTACGCATGGCAGGTACAAGACATGATTGGGGGCTTCAAACCAGAAGTTTCATCGGGGGTTCCCCTAGCTGCATAACCTGCTTCAAATGCACTATGATGCTATGCGCTATGAGTTTGAGAAATCGCACACGAAGCATCCACATCTCCCGACCCGTGGAATATACCGCAGGCTTGGAGGTGCAGTTTCACATCTCGCTATAAAGTTAATGGTCCATGAAAGATCCACCGTTGATGCCGGTGAATCCGATCACGCATTGCGTACCAGTTGGGGACTAGCATGCGCATGTGAACAGCAACAAAAGAGTGTGACCAGGAGGATCATAAATCCCATCATAGATATTCACGAGTTTTGGAGTACACTTCATATGGGAGAACCGTACCAGACAAGGCAACAAACAGTACGGGACCATTTCGATGATTGGGCAAGGGACCGTAGCTAGGGAGTCTGCCACGGAGGAGGAACTCAGGTCATACTACGAAAATGAGAGCACGTCATACACGTACCTGGAGGAGCCAACAATCAGATACAAGAAGAAAGCTGGCAGAAATCCTAGAGCAACTGGGAGGAGGATCCCATCGAGTTGGGAAGATCAACCTGCCGGTCAATCTCAACAAACTCCCTCCAACAATACAGACACGCATACAAGTACTGGTAATTCATTCTTATATCAAAATCAGATGCCAGCACAAGGTCTACGCAACATTCAAGGTTGGAATGACGTTCGTTCGGATGGAAACTACGGATTTAGATGTATCGCACAGCTCCAATATATACAATGCACAAGAAAAGTGGCCACGCGTCAGGCAAGATCTTCATCAGGAGTTGACGGACAACGCATATCTGTACATCGCGAAAATGGGGGCACCCCGGGTCCTGGAAATATCGAATACACTAAACTGGTTTGCAGGATCATGCGTAGACGAAGACGTTTATTGGTTTACACTACCAGATATGGGGCTGCTAACAGCTACGATGTATCAACGGGTATTCTCCTCATATGTAAGACATGGGTCTTACACATACTTGCCCTTGGAATGTCGTGCGGACATGGATTCAGCTTCTACGGACCCCCCACCGGTAGATCAAGAGTGGACAATCGCGTTTGTCAACGGCAACCATTACATCAGATTGCGCGTTGGCCGAGAAAGTCCACTTCCACCACTCTGGCCAACCTGGGCGCATCAAACTGAGGCAAGAACAACGCATTGGGAGCAACATTATGCCGTTCGACTACGTTAGTGGTTTACGTTGTAGTAAATTAACCAAAAAACCAAAGATTCCTGTCGGAGAGATAAAGCAAAAGCAGGCCATTTTTGCAGCACTCTTCTTTGTTTATGTAAAAACTCCCACAGTGTAAACAAATCACTTTCTTTCTTTCCCTGTACATGCTTTTCTCCTTTTCTTTTCGTTTTTTTTGCAGCACCTTTCATCTTGCATTTTTCACCTAGTTAGAGTCACATCATTTTCATTTAAGGGTTCTATTGTTTCCCCCCCTTTAATTACTAGTGACTTTTTACAAGTCGAGTATAACATTTTTCGAGCTCGACTTGAGTTGTAATCGAGTTCAAACTCGGCTCGATTCGCTAACAAAATGAACTAATTTTTACGAGCTCGAGTCACAATAACTAACCTAAACTTCGGCTCATTTGTTTCGAGTAGCTCGTGATTAAGTAATACATGTAAATTTGAAATTTTGAACGGATTCTACCGATGTCAATTGGTCATTATCGAGACAAGTCTTACTCGACCTCGTTAAAGCTTATGTATAGTTGTGTTATTAAACAAACATGTAATAAAAAACGCAAAACGAGAAAAAAAAAAAAAAGGGAATCGGAAGTGGCCGGTTTCAAATCACCATGTGGCCGGTTTTAAAACCGGCCACTTCCGATTTCCTATTTTTTTTAATTTTTTTTTAATTTCCAAATTACTTGCAATTTGTAAAAAATAAAAAATAAAAAAAATTAAAAAGCCCAGATTATGAACTGGCCGGTTTTAAAATCGGCCAGTTCATGAAATGAAACCGGCCATTTCATAAGTTTCCTTTTTTTTCCCGAAATTACTTCAAGATTTTTGTAAATATTTTTATAACCGAAATATTTTTCGAAAAAAAAAATTCGAATTTTTTTTCGATTTGTGTTTACTGTTGTTATTTAGTGTCCGTACATGTTCGCATAATTTTTTTGTTTGCATATACGAGTTTTTTAAATTTTTTTGTATTTCATAAGTTTATTTTTTAGCTAAGGACATTTCCGTCAACTTACAAAATATTTGTGTTGCGTTTAGCCGAAAACGTGTTGCGTTTAACATTGCTGATTCAATATGGACGTGCCAGGTGATCTCAGTTAAATTAAACCGAACTTGGTGTAATTGTTTAAACTCAAAAGTCATATTGTATCACATAAATCGGTCCTATCAATGACCATGTGATTAAGTGAATATTACGTACATGTGATTAAGTGAATATTACGTACATGTGCCCCGAGTCCTTCTATCGTCAGTCGGGGTGTCGCCCTGACTAACTTTAGTCACATATTTGGATCCATTAGATTAAAAATTTAATGGTGGAGATCGAATAATATGCTACATTTCGCACTAAGTGTTGCCATGGAGTGTCGCTCGTGCGCATGAGGTGTTGCGCTACGTGTTGCTCTAACCGCCTACATCGCTTTAAACTATTTTAAAAATATATATCTTTCATATATTAAAATATACCCTATTAAAAATTAAAATCTTTGAATAAAAGTCAAATTCAAAACTAAATCAAAACCAAACTTTTATCTTACGGATTTCGAGTTGATCTCTTTCATCAAAACACAATTGACGATCATCATCATCCCCAAATCAAAACACAACTCATCAATAAATTAATGTTGAACAAGGAGTCCTAAGTTGGTCACTGTTCTACCAAAATAAATCAATTCAAAAAACATCAGAAAACTTTCAAATTTTAAGAGATGATACAGCTTGGTTCTGCGCTCCTCTTCTCTTTGACGTATAAAATTGGGAATTTCTGAATATCAATAAATTTAGGGTTCATCCAATTTCAATATTTTTTTTATAGATTAATAAAAGTTGTTGTGGATATTTGTTTGTAATTATAATTTTAATGCATATGTAAATATGTGTTTACTTATTTTTTTATTAGAAATTAATGGAGAATTTTATATTTTAAAATAAATATAGTAATAAGTAGCGGTTGAGGGGCAATGGAGAGCAATGGTTAAGAGCGATGGAGAGCAATGGTTGAGGGTAATGGAGAGCAATGGACACGTAACTGTGTTACGTGTCGACACCCCAACTGACAATAGTCAATGCAACAATTTGACTGACGCTAGAAAACCTGTAGTTACTTGAATAGTTTTCAAAATTTTCATATACTTATCCTCCACTCCATCCTTCACACCTTGCTTGAAATTACTTTAAAAACATTATGACTCACAAAATAGAGTTCTTATCTCACTCAACATTTTTTATTTTATCCATCCGTCTCCTACTTTATTATCATCTTATCAATTTTTTAACATAATACACCACGATAACAAAATTTTCATTCATTTTTCTTAACCCTAAATTAAAAAAAAAAAAAAAAAAACTACTCATGAAGCTACAAATGTAATATCAGAAAACCTTCACCGTCAAATAGTACGGACTCTTGTGTTGATTTCAAAATTAATTTCGTTCAGTTATTGGTTCAAAACAGACAATGTTATATCATGAGTTTTATAAAGCACTGTTGAAGACAATTTTACTCTAATTAAAACGAAACACGGATTTTTTTTAATTAAAATTATAATATTTAAATAAAATCAATAATATTTTATTAGTAAATATTTTGTGGCTTGCCACTGAATGTTGTTTTATGTTACCAATTATTTTATATGCTAATATATATTTGTATTTCAACATAAAATATTAACTCATGTATAATAAATTCACAGTTTTATGTCAATAATACGGTGTTTCTAAAAATCCACAGTATTTTTCTTTTTGCTACAACAACCATATTCGTCGGTCTATTTTTAATTTCTCCATGCTAAATGTTCCAAAAATATACTGCAACGGTTTTAGTATTTTGTTTAGTTATGTGTAGTTTAGAGTTTAGACTTTCCCAGTAACATTTTCTACTCGGTTCAATGGTATGCTCGACTTTCTTTACATCCTTGAGCAATCTTACAATTTTGCTCAACTTTTCTTTACATCTTGTGCAATCTTACAATTTTGCTCAACTTCTTTACATCCTTAAGCAATCTTACAATTTTGTGTAATTATTTAAAAAGTTATGCTTATACTGAATTTTGTTAAATTATTTTTACTAAATTCACAAACCTCTTCAAACTTCTAAAAATATATAGCCCTTGGAATTAACCCATCCGATATAATTGGAAAGAGAGACGGATATAGAGATTTTTGGTTCTCAAAGTCTTCTGTGCAACTGTTTTGATATAACTGGAGAATATGCATGTTGCTGTGTTTGTCTGATCATGTCGTTGACACTTTAGTACAAGTATCACTAACAAATTCACTTCCATAGTCTGTTTAGGATGGTTACTTCCCAATATTCAGATTAAAAAATAGTACAGAAAAGTACAAGAAAAGGAAATGTATAATAACACTAATCGATCAACCAAATAATAACGGTCTAAGCACGTAAATTTATCGAGAGACAAGAGATATGTTTGCCCTACAAACAAATACATAATATAATTTTTCCGGCACTTATACAGTTCTTTTGAACTAATTCCAAATAAATGCACACCTTAATGGTAGTTTTTCAATCCCGTTAAACCTTTTAAATTAAAATTCAATTTAAACCATCAACATTTTTGAATTTTGCGTAATTAAATGTAAAAATGATAATTACATAAAATAGTTCTTTTCCTCTAGAGTTTTCGCCGAATCAAGTCTATGGTATTAACCTTAGTAACATAATTCTTCATCATCATCGGAGCCTTTTCACACTCTGAGCATGCATTCATAGCTTGGGAATTTTGCTAACTACACACTTTTACAAGATCTAACGAGATCAATATCAACCTTGGCACGTATATATTCCGGTGATTATTCTCTCCCAAATCACGCAACGTATCGATTGATGGAAAACTATCGAACATCTCATCATAATAAAAGCCTTTAGATGTGGCCAATGTGGGCAATATCTAAAATTTGGAGGAAAGATCTACTACATAATTGAACCCAAACAGCAACAGCTCGATCGAGCAAAGGTTACGAGTGTGCCATATCCTCCGACCCTTGGCACTTTAACAAGTGCTAACACATGCATAATGACACTTGTTAAATTCTCTATGACAAATGTCTATAGTACTTTAATACCACGTACGATGATCTGATCCATAATTAATAAGTATAACAAACAAAATATATTAAGTTACCTCTAATTGGATTGATCTTGTGTAAACATCACCATACCAGATTATTTAGAGATGGATTTATATTAAACAAATTAAAATGCTATAGGTACGCATCCAGATAACTTATCTAGAGATGGATTTATATTATATAAGAAAATTATCGATGTTAATAATCAAAATATAAAAAAATTGTGTTTTTTAATATTACATAAATAAAGAGTTTCTTTAATTAAGAATATAGACGTTTTTTTAATAACATGGATAATTTTCCTAATAACATAGTTTGACTCTAGATAACTTACCTAGACACTCTCCGTCACGAGACTTTGTGATCAAAATTTAACTGAGTTTTAGTTGTATCTTAATGGATCAGAACTTAAACAGATCTCTCTATAGCTTTTCTCTTTTTACATTTTGAAAAAACAAGAATGATTCCTTTTTATGTGGAACTTTAGGGAATACATAACGTGTTGTTTGATGAGTTCTTGACTGATTGTTGTTATGTAATTGACGATGACCGATTTCCCTCGTAGTATGTGGGTGGGATTTTGTGGGATTGTATTGGAATTGAATGGGGTTTTGAGAATTTTTGGTGTTTGGTAGTAATAATTAATAAAGTAAAACGTTGATTGGTATGGTGATATGTCATTTTTATTTTTTTCATTTGAGTGGGAATTACGTAAATGGTGAGTGGCAATTTTGATAAATAAGTTGATTTTTTTATTACTTTTAGGGGCAAAAGGGACAATTCGTGTGGTCAAAATATCACCATATCAATCTTGATTCACAACAACACCCCATGTGTTTATGGTAGTAGGTGTGGTATGGTGAAACACGGGTCTTCAAGACGAAATATCGCCCATTTGGTTATTTGGTAGGCAAAAACCGAAAAAAAAAAAGTAGTGACGTTGTACTGATGTTTAGCCCACGTGAATTGTCCATTTTACCCATAAAGTTAATAAAATGTTCAATTTATTTACCAAACCTGCCACTCACTATTGACATAGTTGCCACTGAAAGGGACAAAACACCATAAAGGGCAAACCAATAAAAGGGACATAATCAACTTTTTACATTTTTCCTTCCAAACACGCAAAATTCTCAAAATACCAGTCAAAATCTAAATTTAAACCTACAAAAACCCACTGCACATAAATCGAGGAAATCTCGATCGGTCATCACCAATTACATAATCCCAATCAACATTTCAATTATCTAGTGGGGTGGGCTACCAAACATCACACCATAGTAATGTGGATTGGTATGGTGTGGTGATGCAACATAATAAGACAAATAAATCCGAGAAGCACCATATTCCCTCAACCTTTTCGTTTTTTTCATTACCAAACAACCGAATATGTGATATTATGTCTCGAAAATCGTGTTTCACCATACCATACTCGCTACCAAACATAACATAAATTTTCAATAGTCTTCCTTTGTTGTATGTTGATTCATATGAAACTTGTATCGCCGTTAAGTGTAAACATATTCTTTAAGAAGATCTCATAGTAAATTTGGAGTTTTCTCCATTCGTCCTAGGCTGGGTTAATTGGATTAAATGAAGCCCAAAAGTTGATTATAATGGGACTTCATATTATAAAGTTAAGTATTTCAATAGGTTATCCTATTGGTTTGTGTGTCCGCAAGTGATATTAACATTGACTAAAAATTGATTTTAGTAAATTTTAAATAAATGTGAGTAGGGTTTAATGTTTTAATAAAAAACAGTCAAAACGTAAAAATAAAGGTTTTGTAACGCTCCAAAGTTTCAAGTCAAGTCCAAAGAGCTTAAAGGGATCGAGAACGCTACTCAATCAATAATGTGCACCTTTCTTTTTGGGAATCCATCAATAAGAACTCCAGAGTTAAGCGTGCGGTTCGCGCACGAGTGAGGACAAAATACGCGGGAAAGGACATGTGTTGGTACAGTGGGACCAGCATATCACCCGGAGAGCTGTCCATGACTGGAAAGTCTCCCGGTTCGCGCACGAGTGAGGACAAAGTGCGCGGGAAAGTACATGTGTTGGTACAGTGGAATCAGCATATCACCCGAAGAGCTGCCCATGAGTTCCTATCTTCATTGCTTAAAAAATACAAATCCAACCTGCAATTATTTTAGTTAGAATCTTTATATTATACAACTATGCTTGATTTGACATGATCCGATTTTTCGGACTTTTTCGGACTCATCTTCCAAAATGGCAAAATTTGTATCAATTATTATATTGACATGCATTTTGTCCAAATGCATATGCTGATCACAACTACAAATTGAGATTTATATCTGGTAATATTCTTCAACTTCACTATGATGTCAACTATTTAGGGTTCAATTAACGTAATAAATGAAATTAAGAAAATTTACGACCAAACGATGACATTTCTCTTAATAACAATGAAAATGTAAACACAACACTTGCTTTGGTCCAAATAAACTAAACCAAACCAAACTTGGTTAAACAATACTCCTCCTGTTTTTATCATAAGACGTTTTGGAGTATTGCACAAATATTAAGGCAGCCTTGATTTTCATTATTAACCTACTTAATGAAGGTAATCAATGAGCTAATTACAAACTTCAAGAACTTATTTAACATGGCTAATTATGACGTTTTGTACTCCCTCCTGTTTTTATTACTACAATCAATCAGAACCAAAATTTCAAAATTTGGAGGCAAAACTCAAATTTGATTTTTAGTACCAAAACTTCCATGGCTTTTCTAGTAGTACCAAAATTTGGAGGCAGATGAACAGGTTTTCGGTCGCATCGGACTTCGATTTTTCCTCTTGAGCTACTCTTTCAGCTTCATCGAATATCGATTTTAACTCTAGTGCCGCACTTTCAGCACATCCAACTTCGACTTTGCCTCCAATAGTGCCTCATCGAACATCGACTTTGCGTTTCTCAAACTCTTACGGAGTTCATACTTAACTTTAGCCATTTGCAAATCAAAATTCAGGTCCTGAGCAATTCTGTCGTTCTTGTCCATGAATAAAATGAGAGAAATTCAACTCCTTGGCAAAAGAATTATTGGGAGAAATATGGAGTACTGTGTGAATGAGATGTATTATAGAAATGCAAGAGGGAAAAAAATTTGGAATTAATGAATGAAGAAAACAAACCGACTAAGAAAAGTGGCTTTGGAGTACTGTGTCAATGAGGACGGCCATTTATTGCAGTCCATTATCCAAGAAAAGTAAGTGTAAAACGTCTTATAATAAAAACAGGAGGGAGTAGAACTTAAACACCACATAAACTAGTACACACATTCATTGAAACACATATAATATTAATTTACAACTCTTGCCACATTAACCGAACCAGCATCTTTGAACTCTCCGCATATGAAGAGTTACCCATTCCACACCATGGAATTTTCGGGTCAAACCTCAAATGTGACTGCATCACAAACTTCCACTCCGCATTCCAAAGCGCCGACCTACCAAAATACGGGCATGCTTCTCCCATTTTTGCAGTGTGAAGTCGTAGACCTTGCCGTTGCAAAATGTGAGGGTTCGGGTTTCTTCATTCTGACGAAGTTGAGTTCGTGCAAATTCCAATGGATTCCCAACAAAAATACGAGTGTGATCATCAAATTAGTCAGCTCATATGCACAACATTGCCACATTAGGTAACTACCTAAAATATGAGTTGGAGCAACGGATACAACACAACTTGGACTTTTAGTTTGGCTAGGCAGTTAGGAGACCTTTGTCTCTCTTCTCCTCGAAAGACAATTCCTTCTTCAGTCTTCACCTTCTTTTTTTCCCATCTTTCTTCTCACGGTTCTCTTTGCCTACCACTGTTAAATCAACGTAGTTAAACTTAATAAATGCATTAACACTTTAATACAAATCGTAAGACTAAAATTAACGTCCCCTTCATTGCCTGGCCATATAACGTGTACGATCCTCTTCATATGGGTGGATGGTTGGGCTTGGACCTTAGCCCTACCTTTGCCTTGCTCCTCTGGTTCACTGTCGGATATTTCCATGTCCTATGTGTTAACTTCACCACAATATGCCTCATCACCGACCTACTCAACCTCGTCCAAATCCAATGAATGTGGTGTTGTAGCTACACTTCATCATGTTGCTTGATTTCCAATTATGACTAATTCGCAATTTGAGAAATTGATTCGTGAGAACAACAAAACTGTTGCGGTTTGTTTAGTAACCCTTTCCCCCTTTCGATTATTAGTTCAATATTTTAGCATTTAAATGTTCATTTGTTTGGTCAATTAACAAATTGTTGTTGCACTAAAAATATACAGATCATCCCATTGAAATTCATGAATGCATATGACGACAGGTTGGGCTATGATATGAAGATACGATTTAGCAATGAAAAACCCTAGGACATAGGTGTGTCAAAGCAAGATAATACATCTTTATTTTCCACAGTGTGGTGTCCAATGTTTAATGTCTGGCTCCCAAATTTGTGTAGCGATTGAAATACACTTTGCAAAACTTCTTCAATGTCCCTGTGTTCGACGAATCCGGAAGAGGTATTCTACCCAGGTGATGAGTATCGTAGTGTGAAGAGAAAAGGCAAGGGTGCATGACGCAAACATCGATTGGACTCCTGCCTCAAAGATTCTCAAAGTTGCAGTCTATGTCATGAAAATCAATGCCATTTAGCAATCTTTCTTTCACCTATTTGGAGAGTTTTAGCAGTATAGTCCGTCTTTGCAATCAACTTTTCACAATTAGTCTTGATAAATATGATTACCTGAAATAAATTATGTTGAAATGGACCCTTCTTGGTGTAATGGAAACAACGTGACCCAGATAAAGAGTAATTCAACAATTGTGTTACGCCCGTTTTCAGCAATATCGTCAGATTGAAATAATGTTATTGGGTTGGAATAGAATTTTTGTTTTCGGTGACAATATTTGTGTTACACCAGTGCTTTTTTCTTACTCGTATTTATAAATACTTGAAATAACAATAGCTTTAAAATGGATACAAGAACCTATATATAATCAGGATCAATGGACCAATAACTTATAATCTTGGGTTAATTACACTTTCACCCCTGTAAGATTCTCATTTTTCAAATTCCCCCCTGAAACCCAGGGGTTCCGAAAGATCGTTACAATTTCCCCCCTGAACTTTGCTCAGGGTTTCATGCCGTTAACTTTCGCCAATCAATCAAAAGTCAACACAACAAACCGTTAAAAAGTCAACCAATCATTGGGGTTTGAAAGTAAGATTTGTAAAAAAAAAAAAAAATTCTGAAAAAAAAAATTTACATAAACAAATTTTTTTATGACGTCATAAATATTGATGGTTTCCACATCTGTCCTCGAGGGTCCTAAAGTAAGATTAGTCAAATTGGAAAAAAAAAAACACATAGATTTTTCTGAAAAAGTAACAAGGGAATTTGAATGTAATTTACGGAATAGAAGTAGAAGAAAGTAAGAAAATTGATTGAAAAGAAAGAATTTGAAGTTAATAATATGTGTCTTTTCATTTTGGTGATTTTCTAACTCTGCGTACCTCCTCTAACATGTCTTGGAATTGATTTTGGTGTCTTGGAATTAATAATACATGTTAAATTGATAGAAAGAATTGTTAACCTTAATTCTTTTCAACTATAAATACATGTTAATAATATGTGTCTTTTCATCTTCATTTTCGTCATTTTTCAGAATTTTCCGTCATTTTCATTTTCCATACAAAAAGTTTCCGTCATTTTCATTTTCCAGAATTTTTTTTTAATTTTCGAGGGGTCCCAAAGTAACTTTTTTGTTGACTAACGTTGACTCCGTTAGTCAACTAACGGCAGGGGGTGTGCAAAAATGTTTGGGAGAAATTGTAATTTCGAACTCATACAGGGGTGTTTCTGTAATTAACCCTATAATCTTTGCAATTAACCGAGGGTCTCAGTTCCAACCCAAGTAACGTAGTGACAAGCCAACAATAAAAAATCTCTTATAATTATCTCACGACAACATCCAATTTGTTGTTGTTAGTGATTGTATGCAATTAACATATAGTTCCTATCATTGCACACTAATGTCGCCACTTGTATTGCAAAGAAATTCCTTGCGCATGCATTAGAATATATATAAGCATAACACTAGTCTATATTCTCAATAATAGCAATAAGACATAATTCTTCCATTAAAAATGTGATGACATGATGGTATGGATGAACAATAAAGCAAAGAACTATTTGATGCTTGCATGCAGATTTTCATATCTAGTTGTCTATAAAAAACAAATAAACAAATTCACATCGTCTCAGCTATAATTTTACTCTATCAAACTATGGTCATCTATTTATGAACAATAACTAGGGCTGGGGTTGGGCGGGATATTTGTAAATTCGGGATAATTTTTTCATGTCCCAATCCCATCCCAAATAAAGTCGTGATATTTCGGAATTGGGACTTTGGAATTCGGATCGACGGGATTTCGGGGTCCCATATGTTTTGCATAATTTATTACATGGATATTGAAACTCGTAAATATTTATGAAAATGAAGAACGTCAGAATTGTTAAGACACTTATTGGATAATTGGACTATGACAACATAAATGAATTTAGATTGAAGTTGTAGCGCGGTTACTTGCTTGTGTTTTGTGAATTGTAAACTTGAGGGAGCTGTATAAGGTCTTGCCATGTGTGTTGTAGTAGTAACAACAACAGCAGCAGTAATTATATTATTATTATTATTATTATTATTATTATTAATAATGTATTCATTACCCCATTTGGGATGCTAAATTCCAATTGGGGTGTAGAATCAATTCCAATCCCGTACCAAAATTATATATGAGAATTCGGGAATTATCCCAATTGGGATCGGAATTTTCGGGATATTTCCAATCGAAAATTTCCCAATATCCCATACCAAACCCCCACCCCTAACAATAATGTCATTTGAACATTATGGGAGCTGCACATTTGGAGATGGTAATTGTTGCACACACAACTTTATGAATTAATTTATTTCGTGTTGATGTAAATCCTTATGGGTGCAGATATGAAAAAGGAATAAACTGGAATTAAATAAATTGTGATTGTAAGGGAATAAGAGTGTTTTCTATGGTTGATGTTCGAAGGAAATCGAACACCACCATTGAAAATTGAAATCGTGTAATATGACCTAATGGGACTTATATTTGGTTGGTTAATTAGGTTAATTATATAAACTAAGAAATGCAGTTTATGAAAAGTATATTAAGATTTGGGTACTTTTTTGCTTCATTCGTAAACAGTGACTCATTATTAATTTATTATTAAATGGTCATTTCTTTTGTAATTGATTCAACGTTTGCCATTGTTATAACCAAATTGGGAGTGGGAAAACAAAAAATATATTTGCAAGAATAAAAAATTTAATTTTAAGAGTTGTTCAAACAATGAATATAGCATAACGAAAAAAAAGTGTGTTTCAGCGGTTTTTTAAGAAACTCGGCTGGTCAGACCGCTAAAACCTAAAAATCGCAAAAAACCACAAAAACATTGACTTTCCTATGTTTTTAGAAAATCTTACATTTTCCAAGACTTTGGCCATTAGAATAAGCATAATGCTAGTCTAGATTCTCAATAATAAAAATAAGACAAAATTCTTCAATGAAAAACGTGATGACATGATTTTGTATGCATGAAGAATAAAGGAAAATAACTATTTGATGTTTGCATGAAGATTTTCATATCTAGCTGGTCATTAAAAACAAATAAACAAATTGTTGCAAACTATGGTTATCCATTTATGAACAATAACGACATTTGAACATTATGGGAGCTGCACATTTAGAATGAATTGGAAGTGAATAAATTGTTTTATACTGTGAGGGAATAAGAGTGTTTTACATGGTTGATGCTTGAAGGAATCGAACACCACCTTTAATTGAAAACCGAATTCGTGTCAATATGACCCACGTACATAATGGGACTTATATTTGAATGGTCAATTAGGTTAATTGTACAAACTAAGAAATGCAGTTGATGTAAACTATATTAAGATTTGGAAACTTTTTAGCTTCATTCGTAAACGAAGATTCATAATTATTAAATGGTCATTTCTTTTATAATTGATTCAGAGGTTGCTATTCTCATAGTCAAATTGGGAGTGGGGAAACGAAAAAAACATTCCCAAGATTAAACAATTCGATTTTAAAAGTTAAAACCTCCATTGACCATTTTACCTCAACTTACGGTGTTTACATACAATTCTTGTACATGGTACTTTTTCCGGTTAAAACTTAGTATATATTTGATTAAGGCCTTTTTAATGGGAAAAATTAATATACATTCACATTCGTAACCTCTATGCTATCTTCGCAGTTGAATTTGTTAGTGCCTAATATTGATCAAAGATAATAAAGTTATTTATTCACGGAATCGTTGCAGGGCAATTGTCGTTTCAAGAACATATAAGTACTTTCCCCTTAATATAGATTTTCTTGTCATACATCAAACACTAAGACATGGTCTATCCCGATTTCAATTGAGTTAAGAGAGCCAAAATTGTTTTTTTGTACATATATTGAAATACACATAAAACTCCATACGATAACATAAAATATATTAATACATCCACAATTTCATTTGAAAATATTCAAACCCTACACCGATGTTGGAGGATCTATAACACATCCATCATCTCGACGCCTCAAAACTAACTTTTATAACTCAATTCATAACCCGGGTTTATGATTTTAATCCCAAAATGAAGTTGACATCCATTCCACCAAACGGAGCATAAAGAATGAGTGACGGATTAAATAACCTTGAAATGAATTAAAAACATTTAATCTGACACATTATCAAAGTAGTAAATTAATATTTTGAAATTCATAACGAATCTTAATACTAGAACGCTAAACCCATTGAAAAAGTGGCGAGATTTGTCCAATGATCCAATGTTTGGTTTGTAAAATTATGTGAAAATGGCAGCTTTAGATTATGTGGTTCCGTAGAAAAACACGACCGGGTCGGGTTACGTATAAAATTGGATAACTACTTTACTCTTTACTCCCATAAATAAAAGTAGAGCTGTAGAGGGGCTTTCTATATACTACCATTCACTTCATTTACAAGATTTACCTTTTAATTTTATATAAATTTTAAGGAAATAGAATAAAATATTAAGTAAGTGTTAAAAAGTAAAATGGAGAATAATAAAAGTAAGTGATAGAATTTATAAAGTATGAAAGAGAGTGTTTGAAAAATTAATAAGTGGAGATAATGAGTTTTCAAAAAAGAAAAATGTTAAACTTAAAAAAACCTTCTAAAATAACAAAAAGTAAACCTTTAAAAAGAACGGAGGAAGTATATAGATATTAATTGAAAATATGAGGGTAGGTTAATGTGGTTTGATCTTCTCTATAATATCATTATTAGAATTGTATTACATCAATTCGATGGTCACCCATTGATGATCAATTCATCATATATTAGAACACAAATGCA
This sequence comes from Plantago major, assembly GCA_026545765.1. Classification (NCBI taxonomy): domain Eukaryota; kingdom Viridiplantae; phylum Streptophyta; class Magnoliopsida; order Lamiales; family Plantaginaceae; genus Plantago; species Plantago major. The sequence continues at coordinate 953,188 of CM048839.1, read as the reverse complement.
CTGGAACATGAGTAAGTATTCTGAGATACGATCTTATGAAGAGACTAAAAGAGACGAACAAACATTATAGTTATATCTAAAAACATTAGAAGTTTTACTAATAACATCGATTACAAACATATACATAAAATATAATATGGAATGTCACTCATAGAACATTACTCATATTGTTTAAAACATTATACATGTACTTAAAACATCAATCCATCTCTCATGTCTTTTACTAATACACATCTCTTCCAAGACTTTGTGCTAGTACATGTACAAAAACATAATGTTACAATGAGAATTCAACCATCTGACCGAGGCTCATAGCCACTTTGATAGTTACTATAGTCTATAGTATTTGGTTCTTACAAATAATGTTCGACATTCTAACGGATGCCGCGATTAATCGTATCACCATCTAGAATCACCAAACTTGTTTTAATACCATATTAAATTGGTCACCCTCACCCTAACCGTGGTAGTAGTGTACTTAAATGTTCATTTTGAAGCTAGTAATACATGTAATATAAGACGACACGACACGACACGACACGACATCATCAGAAAGTGCAAGTGTGGAAGTAACTAAAAAACATAAAAAGACTTAGAAAAATAACAGAAAGCTCATTCGCGAAAAAAAGAATTTTTAAAAGGAAGGTCCCAATTTTGACTTGTATAACAGAAGTAGTTTTGTTGTTTTAAAAAAAAGAAAAAAATGTCTGGTTTGTATATAGCCGCCTTCCATTTCAGCTGTCACTACACTACTACCAAACCAACATTCTCTCCTTGAACCTTGATCACCAATAACAACTGTAATACGTCTTCTGAAAACCCTCATTTTTCTGAATCGCCATGAGACAACAACAACTCAATCCTACTGCTCCACAATGGCACCCACCGCCCTTTCCACCACCTTACTACTACTATCTCCCCACCACTCACCAACAATACTACCTCCCAACTCACCCACCGCTTCTTCACTACAACCAACATCCTCCGGTTCTTCACTACCAGCCACCGGCTGATCATTTTCCTCGGTTCAATGAGGTAGTGCCGGAAATGAATGCTGCTGAGGAAGTTGTAGAGAAACCTGCTGAGGAGAAGCCCAAAACCCCTGTTCCTGCTCGTAGGAATTTCAATGGCGGGAGGGTAACTAGGTCTTTTCCTCGCAATGAAACAAGGCCTAATATGATTTGGCGACCGATCAAACGTGACACTACTCCTCCTGCGAACTCTGATGAGCTCCTGCCTGAAAATACCGAAAACACGACAGTCATGATCAAAAACATCCCCAATTGTGTTCGGTAATCATTTCAAAATTTTCATTTTAGGGTTTCTTAATTTGTTTCCAAGATTCATTACTCTAATTTTTTGCTTCAATACATATCCATTAGTCTAATTAATTGCTTCAATCTGTCTATGTTGTTGAACTCTTTCCGTGCAAGTGTTCAATTAAGGGTTTCTTTTTGTTTGTTTGTTTGGATTGGATTGGATTGGATTGTCTTTTTTTCTGACTCTTCTTCACTGTGTTGTTACATTTCAAGTACTTATTTGATGATTTCGACTCTTTTCTTCTCCTATCTGCTTTATGTCTCATCTGCATTTAATGATACAAGCACGCTTCCTGTCCTCATTTTTTTTCCTAATTTATGTAAATAGATGCATCCATTGTGATTGGTGATCAACTATTGCATCCTATACTTGTTGTAAATGCTAATCATTTAACTTCATTTACTTCTTTGTTTTTGCCTTTTATGCTTTATTAGTAGGTTATTAATACAGTGTTTGATTAAATGGGATGTTTTCCTAAATTAGTCTGTTTATGTGAATGAAAATCTGCAGGAGGAGTTTCATGCTTAAGATTCTGGATGAAGCCTGCAAAAAAGAAAGCATTGACTATGATTTTATGTACCTGCCGATGGACTTCAAGTAACTTTTATCGCTTCCATTAGTTTTCCAGTGAACTTTTCTGTTGTTGAATTGATTGTTATTGTGTAGTTGTTCATGGAGTACTTATCTTATGTTCTGAAATGTGTGAAATTTAGGTCATGTCACTGTTTTGGTTATGCGTTTGTGAACTTCACCACTGTTGATTCGGCCAACAAGTTCAAGAAAAGTTTCCATGGTTTCAAGTGGAAAAATGTTCAAACCGAACGTGGTCTGATGACATCCCCGAAAATATGTAACATAACCTGGGCTGAAGATCAGGTATAATTGCTTGTTCTGTTTTATGATATTGTATAGTTTTGAACTCAGAATCTGGTTTACTAATGATATGTCAATCCTGTTCATGTTTTTCTTCTTCAAGGGAAAAGACCGTTTGGAGAGGAGGTTTCGCGAAAAGGTTTTTAATTGTGATACGCCTGAGTTCCTACCTGTGCTTCTTGATCCACCTCGCAATGGGATGAACCCAAACCCCCCTCCTCCTGTGGTCATTGGAATACTTAATAACATGCGTTGAGGAAGGTTTGGTAGCCTTTGGAATCTCCTGTTCTGCAAACTCAAGTATGATGAGAACTTTCTGTTGTTGTTGGATACATACTAATATAGTTGTTGTTGTTGTAGCTTGTGATGTGTTGATATAAGTCTTCTTTCTTTACACGAATTGAGCATGAGTCGGAAAAATCTGTGAGGAGCAAGTTAGATTTCCTGTGTTTCTATTACCCCCTGGCTGCTATAGGGCTTGTGTAGTGTTTAATGAGGAGAAAATGCTGGGGTGAAATTGAAACATGGATTTGTTCATACTTTGTGTAATTGTTGATTTGTGATTGTGAGTGTAATGCATGCCTGTTTCATTGTTTGTGGATTGCTAACTTGCAAATGTTTCTAGACCGTATTATGTTTAGTACTACTACAAAACACATCATAAGTTCTCACCATGTTTTGAAAAAGTTCATAATTTTAGGAGCAAGTTCTCCTAGGGATCCTTTATGGTGGAAGTAAAGCAAATATTAAGGTCAACATTGTAGAAAAATTCAATTATGTGTTTTACATTAACAAAAAATGTATTTTATCAATAACATAGTATTTGATTATTAAAAAGGAATTTTATTAACAATATAATTTCGTATAAATTTAAATTAAATATATACGTACTCCTACTATACTTTGTGCAATTTTATTACTTCCTCTGTCCCGAATCAAGCTTCCCGCTTTGAACATTTTACATTTGCGGTTTAAGATTAATTCGTAGTTAAAGTTGAAAAAATTTGACTGCAAAAAGTCAAAGCGGGAAGCTTGATCCGGGACGGAGGAAGTATATAACAATAAATTATGCAGTATAGTCAAAGATAAAGTTTAGTAAAAGATTTGATTTTACTTTATAAAGGAAATGCCACATTAGACTAGTGTAAGTTTGGATCCACTTGACTTGATCTGGTGAAATTTGAACCCAGTGAGGTGGGTTGGGTTAAGGTATTAGTCTGGATTTCAAGATATAGATTACACAATGTAGGGTACTGATACGCACCTGGTCCTGGATAGACAAATTAGGCTAGAGTGAATTAGTACAAATTAATTATTCTTCAAGACTTAGGCTCAGGCTCTGATATCTTCGTCCGAACTGATCCGAACTGATCTGAACTGAACGGAACTAAACTGAATTGTAGTATTAGAAATAACTAAACTGAGCTGAACTGAACTGAACTAAAGTTGTAGTATAAAAAATAACTAAGCTGAACTGAACTGAATGAATCTTAATTGAAATTAATGAGTTTTCAGATTAAGAGAATAGGACCTCAGAGCCTAGCTGGTGGAATGTAGGTTTTGGCCACAGCACACTACTGATGTTTGAACTTCTTAAAAGGAATTTTAGTATTTTTTTTCTAATTTCAAAATGTATGTATATTGCAATTTTAATGGTAACAGACTCGAAAGTAGGTCATGCATGATACGTTAGTCAATGCAAATTAATTTCTTCATCCCATTTGAAACTTGCAGTTCAAAATTTAATAAGTTTCAGTAAAATGATGATTATATAAATAAGGAAGCAAGTGGTAGGAAAAATGTAAGAGGTATAATTAATAAAGTATGAACAAGAGTGATCGAAAAATTAATATTGTGTTTTACAAAAGAAAATAAAAAGTTCTAATGAATAGTTTCTATATAATTGAGGGAGTAGTAGTTAAGCTTCTTCATGGATTAAGGCTCGAACCCAAGACCTTTAAGTGAACTCAAATCTCTTACCACTTGAGCCAACAACCGTTAGTATGTTGTCTATTTAATAAAGTGTAAAACTACATACTTCCAATTACTTACTGTTATCTGGATATATACAGTCCATCATAATATTTACTCCAGTTTGTTACTTTCTCAGAAGGAGCGTCGCACATACATATATAGTGGGATCAAGGATGTTATAGTGACTTCTTTTGATTTAAATGTTGCACGGCACTATCGTATGTGACACGGTCGGAGAAACCATATAAAAAACCAAACTATGAGAGTCCAGACTCCAGAATTTATATACATTTAATTAGCGTGATGTAAATAAAGATTGTTTATTTATTTAAAAGTAAGTCTCCTGAAAGACGGTCTCTAGATAATTTATCTAGAGACGGATTTATATTGTCAAAAAAATCATCAATGTTATCAATCAAAACACCTATGTTCTTACATTGGTGTTTTTTTCATATTACAACAGGACTTATTTCGTTAACAACTTAGACGTTTTGATTAATAACGTACATACATGTACAATACCACACACATATCGGTTCACTATATTTTTGCGAAATTCTCTAGCACAATGTTGTAGCTTCAGGTCCTTTGGTGGTAGCCTATGAGTTGGGATCTAAACTTGGTGTTGTACCTCGACAGGTCACATGTCATGATATTTATAATATTACATGGGATAGGGGTTGGTTAGTCAGGGTCAATGACTCCGAAGATGATAATCTCATACTTGTCGTTGAAAGGAATGGCAAATTCGCAGCTTACAAGATAAATATGGAAACGAATAATCTTTCAGAAGTCGATGTAAACATGGATATTGCCTTCTTCGTTGGTGATAAAGTATCAACATCGACACGGGTCATGAAAGATTTAGATGGGTTACAAGGATGCGTGATATTCTATCTTGATGAGGTTGAGGAGACGGAGAACTTGGTCGTCAAGTGTTTCTCTTTGAAGGAAAGGAAGGAAGTACCGACACCATACCTATTGTGTTATTCGCTGGAAAACGATACTATCACTTTTATTCAACCTCCCAAAATGAAAAAGGATGAAAGGATAGTGAGATTTGATTATGTATTCTACACTCTTTAATAGAAAGTACGAGTCCATGTTGGAATCCACATGTTATGTGACCTTGGTCATTTGATTGATTTCTTTTTAAATTTTCATTGTTATGAATTAGTTCTAGCTATAAACGATGATGTTAGGGCGCCTTTAACCTTTCATTTTATATTCAGTTCGACGATAGAGATTGTACTACTCTCTAGCTATAAAACTACTGACCTAGTTTTAAAATTACATTTAGAGTCACATATTCATAATGTATTTAAAGACTATTTTGGATTTTTTGTTTTTGTTTTTTGGTGGTGGTTAGAGTAGCTTTATTGTCCTATGAAAAATCTGAAAGCTGAAAATACAGTTTATTTTTTATATGAGCTTGATCTGCGGAGACTTTCTTGGTTTTACATGATCCGGGACGGAGGAAGTATATAACAATAAATTATGCAGTATAGTCAAAGATAAAGTTTAGTAAAAGATTTGATTTTACTTTATAAAGGAAATGCCACATTAGACTAGTGTAAGTTTGGATCCACTTGACTTGATCTGGTGAAATTTGAACCCAGTGAGGTGGGTTGGGTTAAGGTATTAGTCTGGATTTCAAGATATAGATTACACAATGTAGGGTACTGATACGCACCTGGTCCTGGATAGACAAATTAGGCTAGAGTGAATTAGTACAAATTAATTATTCTTCAAGACTTAGGCTCAGGCTCTGATATCTTCGTCCGAACTGATCCGAACTGATCTGAACTGAACGGAACTAAACTGAATTGTAGTATTAGAAATAACTAAACTGAGCTGAACTGAACTGAACTAAAGTTGTAGTATAAAAAATAACTAAGCTGAACTGAACTGAATGAATCTTAATTGAAATTAATGAGTTTTCAGATTAAGAGAATAGGACCTCAGAGCCTAGCTGGTGGAATGTAGGTTTTGGCCACAGCACACTACTGATGTTTGAACTTCTTAAAAGGAATTTTAGTATTTTTTTTCTAATTTCAAAATGTATGTATATTGCAATTTTAATGGTAACAGACTCGAAAGTAGGTCATGCATGATACGTTAGTCAATGCAAATTAATTTCTTCATCCCATTTGAAACTTGCAGTTCAAAATTTAATAAGTTTCAGTAAAATGATGATTATATAAATAAGGAAGCAAGTGGTAGGAAAAATGTAAGAGGTATAATTAATAAAGTATGAACAAGAGTGATCGAAAAATCAATATTGTGTTTTACAAAAGAAAATAAAAAGTTCTAATGAATAGTTTCTATATAATTGAGGGAGTAGTAGTTAAGCTTCTTCATGGATTAAGGCTCGAACCCAAGACCTTGCTTAAGTGAACTCAAATCTCTTACCACTTGAGCCAACAACCGTTAGTATGTTGTCTATTTAATAAAGTGTAAAACTACATACTTCCAATTACTTACTGTTATCTGGATATATACAGTCCATCATAATATTTACTCCAGTTTGTTACTTTCTCAGAAGGAGCGTCGCACATACATATATAGTGGGATCAAGGATGTTATAGTGACTTCTTTTGATTTAAATGTTGCACGGCACTATCGTATGTGACACGGTCGGAGAAACCATATAAAAAACCAAACTATGAGAGTCCAGACTCCAGAATTTATATACATTTAATTAGCGTGATGTAAATAAAGATTGTTTATTTATTTAAAAGTAAGTCTCCTGAAAGACGGTCTCTAGATAATTTATCTAGAGACGGATTTATATTGTCAAAAAAATCATCAATGTTATCAATCAAAACACCTATGTTCTTACATTGGTGTTTTTTTCATATTACAACAGGACTTATTTCGTTAACAACTTAGACGTTTTGATTAATAACGTACATACATGTACAATACCACACACATATCGGTTCACTATATTTTTGCGAAATTCTCTAGCACAATGTTGTAGCTTCAGGTCCTTTGGTGGTAGCCTATGAGTTGGGATCTAAACTTGGTGTTGTACCTCGACAGGTCACATGTCATGATATTTATAATATTACATGGGATAGGGGTTGGTTAGTCAGGGTCAATGACTCCGAAGATGATAATCTCATACTTGTCGTTGAAAGGAATGGCAAATTCGCAGCTTACAAGATAAATATGGAAACGAATAATCTTTCAGAAGTCGATGTAAACATGGATATTGCCTTCTTCGTTGGTGATAAAGTATCAACATCGACACGGGTCATGAAAGATTTAGATGGGTTACAAGGATGCGTGATATTCTATCTTGATGAGGTTGAGGAGACGGAGAACTTGGTCGTCAAGTGTTTCTCTTTGAAGGAAAGGAAGGAAGTACCGACACCATACCTATTGTGTTATTCGCTGGAAAACGATACTATCACTTTTATTCAACCTCCCAAAATGAAAAAGGATGAAAGGATAGTGAGATTTGATTATGTATTCTACACTCTTTAATAGAAAGTACGAGTCCATGTTGGAATCCACATGTTATGTGACCTTGGTCATTTGATTGATTTCTTTTTAAATTTTCATTGTTATGAATTAGTTCTAGCTATAAACGATGATGTTAGGGCGCCTTTAACCTTTCATTTTAGATTCAGTTCGACGATAGAGATTGTACTACTCTCTAGCTATAAAACTACTGACCTAGTTTTAAAATTACATTTAGAGTCACATATTCATAATGTATTTAAAGACTATTTTGGATTTTTTGTTTTTGTTTTTTGGTGGTGGTTAGAGTAGCTTTATTGTCCTATGAAAAATCTGAAAGCTGAAAATACAGTTTATTTTTTATATGAGCTTGATCTGCGGAGACTTTCTTGGTTTTACATGATGCCATATTGGTGCAACTGAATTGTCTAGTTTGATACATGGACCAAAATAGCCCATCAACTAATACAATATTTACTAGTCTTGCCACCAAATATTGCCAAAATTACTTGAGGAAAAATTGACTGAAATAATAATAAGTGAAAAAAAAGTAATTAGTGAGCATTTAATATTGCACTGCTCAATATGTAGAAAGTGACACGGATAGTGTGTCAAATTTGGATAGAAATGCTTAGGGCAGAGAGAACTGAACTCTTTTTCCATGTTATATAAAATGCCTAAACAAACAAGGTGTACAGAATTAAAGCTGACACTGCTTCTATCTTCTATTTGGTATCATTTTTGAAAGTTTCCTCGGTGGAATTATGTTTGTGATAAATAAGGTTTGTTTGGAGAACGTTAAAAACTGTGACGAGGTTTTAAACCAAACTGGCACTTAAACACAGTTACACATCTTCCTTTGCTATTCAGGTTTCCTTTTGTCTCCTTTGTCACTTTCAATGGATTTATTAAATAGTTCTATTTTTTATTAAATAATAAGTAGTACTAGATCATAGGCAATGTGTTTGTAAATTAAACGGTTTTGATACTAGGAGTTCAGGATTTCTTGAAAAGATTCAACTTAAGAGTTAATTTGATTTGTGGGGCAGTGCAATAAAACGATTGTGTCGATCCATTTGTAATCGAGCATTCTTTATGCTCGTAAAAACACCTTATTGATAATACAGTTTTTAATCGTTTCAAAAAAATAAAAAAATGATAAAGGTTTTGAACACACATAAACACAGGATAACATTTCAGACTAATGAAAGTGAAATAGAATAGTGATTACAAGAAATGGTGCACAATAATCAAGCACAAGCTTATGCTAAACCTATGTTTCCATTTCACCCCAGCTTACTTCAACCTTAGGGGGGAAAATCGAAACACAGAATCTCATTCGAACCCGACTCAATTGCATCACTTGCAGTCACAATTCGACAACTTAATTCCTAAGAACTCACAAGAAAATTAAAAACCTAGGAGCGATCATCTTAACTAGTACGAATTCTACAACACAAAGTAAAGATAGTCGAGCAAATAAACACCTTCATTTGGGGCGGAAACGAAGGCTCCCAATGACGACGGGTGTAGGAGGGTTTGGATCCGACCCATCACGGGGTGGATCCAGAAGCACAGGCAAGTAGTCCAAACGGTTGCAGGTGAAAATAGATCCCTGGAACCTCTTCGCAAGCCCTTCTCTTCCCTGTAGTAGTCAAAACGAACAAGATTTAGCATCTGAACCACAAATTAAGTTCAAGTATTTAAGAAACATTGAGTTCAGTCAAATACTTGGACTCTGGCCCATGTCACAGAGACAATTTTTGGCGATGCCATCGGACCACGCTCGGTACAAATTGAGCTCCATTTGAAACCTTGCATCACATTCTTGAATGTAGAGGCCGAAGCCGCAGTTGTAAAGTTCACAAATGCATACCCAAGGTTATCACAGGTCCTAAAGATACATACATGAACAAACCAAACAAGACATTTATCAGTAATCACAAATCAGTACTGAAACTACTCAAAGCTGATTTTCAAGATAAATCATAACAGATCACAAGGTCTAATCCCCAAAATCAAGGGATATACCTAGGGAATAAACAATTACCTAAAATCCATTGGCAGGTAAAGGAAATCATACTCTAAAGAATACTCTTGGCATTTTTTGTCCAGGAAATTGAGCAGAAAATCCCTTCTGGAATGAATCAAGGCAGGTAATTTCCATTAATCACTCAACAATACTACTAGTACTGCAGTACAGGACTACAAGTCTACATTAGGCAAAAATGAAATAAAAGAGTAGAATTAAATGAAGTAAAATGATTAAGCATTTAATGATGTAAGGTTATGAATGAACATTTAACATTTATGGTGATGATTATATATGCTTTTTGAAGCATGCCAAAGGTTTTTCTGTATCTTTTTCTTTGAGCCGGTTTTTCTGTGACATTAAATGCACTTGCAGACATTTCAAGAAATTAAAATGAGTAACATACACTAAAAGAAATTGAGAAAAATTCTATTTCAATGCCTGTACGGTAACTAGGCCAGTTGGAGTCGGAGCAAAAGAGTTTCACAAGAATATGATACTGTCCAAAACCAACATAAATAGAAAAGATTTAACAAAAAAATGGAAAGAAATGAATTTATATATACCTGATCATGTTCGGAATGTTTTTTATCATCACCGTAGTGTTTCCGGTGACTTCCGGCTGAGAAACCGGTGGTGCTCCGGCGTGACAGCTCTTGGTGGATTTTGGCTTCCAACATGACCTTTTAGGGCTCCGATCAGCAGTGCGCTGAAAAGACCTTTCTACCCTTCTCTGGAAACGAGGTGGATCCGCATAAAAGATTCTAGTACCAGAAGTGTCCACTTTCCGAACCCTATGGTTAACCCAAGGGCATTTTGGTCTTTTGAGGAACTGCCCTTTGGTGTTCTTTTGGGCAAATTTTTTCTGCTCCAGTTCTTTTTCTTGAGACGTAGTGATCTCCACTAGCTTGACAGAACCGGAGTAAACCGGTTTCACCGGTTCAGGTAAAGAAGGAAGAGCCTGGTAGAACCAGAGAGTAACAGTTGGGAAAGGGATGATGAGATGGGAGAGTGGTGATGATGGAAGTAAGAGTGTTTTTGGGATCCATTCTTGAGCTTTTGGGTTTAGCATTTTTGGTTTTGATGGAGTTGAAGAAGAAGAAGAGTGGAAGTTGGTGGCATTGGAGAGCATTTTTGTGCTTGGGATTGATTCAAAGAAAGAACTTGTGTGTTGGATTGGTGGATTTGCACGAGTATTTATTTGATTTTTGTGAGTGATCATCAGCTACAGATTAGATGTGGACAAGGTTTTTCATTTTCTTTCTATATTTGTTTAATTGTTTTATTACAAAGAAAGACATGCTTTTCCGTATCTCTACAGTGCACAAGGTGTTTGATCTCGGTCCCACATAAGTAGACCCCAACTTTAGTACTTGTATATAATAGTACTAGTATATTTTGTTGCATTCGGTTTGCAACTCCGATTATTAACCGAAGGAGCATTTGATTGGGTCCCCATTTCATTTAAACTAAACAAATTCGTTTATCGAGTACTAAAATGTAGAGATATTGGATGTCAAAATATAATAGGTAACGAATATTAAAATGTATAGGTACGGTACTAAAACATACAAACATGGGCTGTTAAATTTGGGGATGATAGAATATTTCACCATACTCCTTAAGCTTATTGGTAGAGGGTGATGGAATTACAAAATAAAATTAAAACTAAGAATTACTCAAGACAACCTAGAGTTATTAGACTATTCACTATGGTGACCAATTTTTTGGTCGAAGTGACATCTCCGTGACCAAAAGCGCCACCTGGTAGCGGTCGGGGTTGGTCAAAGGATTTTTTTTTGTATTTTTTGTTTATTTTTTTAATAGTTTTTTAAGTTAGAATACTGAAACGACTCGTGAAAATGATGTTTTTATTGCAAGTAAAATGAATTCAAAAGTTACAAACAGCACACGAACTAAAACAAACAACACATGAACTGAAACAAACACAAACACAAACACAAATTCAACCACAACTTCAGGACATAAACTCAACTTTCAACATCTCAAACACGCGTCGAGTCTCAGTCGTCATGGTGTTCGAATCTTGTTGGCTCAGGTTAAGGAACATATCTGGCCGTTGAGCCACAGCGATTCCAAATTACCTTGAGCGGTTATTCTGGCTTCCTCCGCCTTTTGTGTCGCCCTCTCTCTCAGCCAGTTCAATCTCTGCCTCTCCAGCTCCATTCTATCCTGCTCAATCTGCCTCTGTTTAGCATACTCATCTTGGAACTTAGCAAATAGCTCACCCATGTTAGTTTGAGAAGAGGAGGTTGACTTCCCACTACGTTGTGCCTTTGCCCTATCACGGCCCATGGGACGTTTTGATCCAGTATCACTTTCATCATTCAAGCGCACACGCTTGCCGCAGCTACCCCACTTGCGTCAATTTCTTGAGCACCGTCTTCAGTGTCGGCCATTTCATGAATTTCAAAGGTCGGAATTGGCTTGTCCTTAGGACCCTCGTAATTCATTTTGCTTTGCCACTCCGGGTATTCCCTCATGGCTTCCCAGCAGTGCATCAACTCGAAATCCTCATTTGTTGGATGTGAGGACCTGTAGAGAGAAAGTGCATACTTAATTGTGATCACTCCGCATCCCAACCTGACGATAAGCCTGCTCGTAAACACTTACCCACATGTTAACACAAGGCTTGATTCGGTTCCATCTACCTCGTAGAGAACTTCCAGTTCGAGCTCGCAGATTACACATATTGTCCGCCCTTGCCAGGTTCCACTTATCGAAAATGGCCGTGGTGAACATAGTGGTGCACTTCATGTTTGTCCCGATGATGGGATCTTTACTCACTGCCATCACTACAAAAAATTCGCTGTTTAGCGACGGATAGTGGCCGATCCGTCGCTAAGGGTTTAGCGACGGATAAAAATGTCGTCGTCATTTTTTACGTCACAAATCTTCTAACGACGGATAACCTATCCGTCACTAAATAACGACGGATAGAGTGTTGACTTTTTAGCGACGGATAGTTATCCGTAGCTAAAAAGCTGATTTTTCTCTTTTTTTTTTTTAAATCCAAATTCTGGTTGTTTAGCGACGGATAATTATCCGTCGCTAAATAGGTGTTTTTTTTTAATTAATTTGAAAACGAATCGACGATTAGGGGACGAATCGGATAAACCGACGATGATACAATTAATCGACAATTTTATACAAATATTCAGTACGGATAAATCGACAATTTTATTAAACACAGATAAACCGACAATGATACAATAAATCGAATCTGGACTAAATTTAATAATACAGATATACAATACAATTCAATATTTAATAATACGGATATACAATACAATACAATATTTAATAATACGAATATATAATACAATACAATACAGATCTTGACCGAGCTTGCAAGATCTTGATGGTGGTGGTGGATCTGGGCCGATGGTGAAGGTAGTGTATCTGAGCAGTGTGTGGCGTGGTGGTGGAAGGGAGCTGCGTGGTGGTGTAAGGACAGTGGAAGGCGGTGCGGCCTGGATGGTGGTGGAAGGAGGGTGGCGGAGTGGTGGTGGAAGGGTGGAGGCAGTGGTGCGATGGTGGAAGGAGGAGGATGGTGGTGGAGGCAGTGGTGCGCAATGGAAGGAGGGTGGAGGATGGTGGTGGAGGCAATGGTGCGGTGGAAGGAGGGTGGTGGTGCGGTGGAGGAGGTGGCGTGGTGGAAGTGGTGGTGGTGGAAGGAGATGGAAGAAGAAGCTTGTGGTGGAAGAATGGTGGATGCCGAAATTTTAGGGTTTCTTTAGCGACGGATATTGATATCCGTCGCTATTTAACGACGGATAATTCTATCCGTCACTAAAATCGAATTTTTTTTAAAATTTTGGTCAACTTATTTAGGGACGGATATTATCCCTAAATAACGACGGATATTTTGTATCCGTCGCCAAATAGCGACGGGAAAATATCCGTCGCCAAATAGTGACGGATTAGCGACGGATAAAATCCGTCGCTATCCCCCGTCGCTATTTGACGGATTTCTTGTAGTGCATGAACATGGAAATGAGTGCAAGATCTTCCTCTTTCGAGAATTTTTTCGGCCCTTCATCGTCAACTTGGGTATAGGCGGAGGATGCGACCTTCTTTGCACCTTTCTTTGCTCTGTCTTTCTCCTTCCCCGTGGACTGTGGTGGTGGTGCTGGTTGAGTCTCCGGGACAGTTTCCGAGGCCTGGTAATCGGGAGGGCGGTATGCACCGGGGGAAAGATATGGATCGTACGGGGTGTTTGGGTTGGAGTTTGGGGTGGTGGACGATTGACTACTACGACCTTGGGAATCCATGTAGAGTTGGAATTGACGGGGGTCGTTCGGATCCATGTCGGGAGAATGGGAGTTTTTGGAAGGATTTTTAAGAGTGTTTTGAGTTTAGTAGAGAGAAAGAAGGGTGATTTTTTAGGTGTGAAGAAACATATCAACAATGGTCTCTATTTATAGATCTCGAAAAAATATGGCCGTTGGTATATTTTTTTAATTCTGAAAATTAAAAAAAAATAGAAAAATAAAAAAACTTTGTCCGGTCCAATCAGGACCGGACAAGTGTCACTAGCCTGTTGGCTGGTGGGGCCCAGCCCCAACGGCAAAATGGGGGGAGCGACCGCTCCCCCCGACCGCCCACAACGGGCGGTCCGTGTAAGTCGCAGAGTGGTCGCTCCGCGACTTACGCCTCACGACCGCCCATAGTGGGCGATCTTATGCAGGTGGCAAGTGTATGGATGAGTTGGGTTAGTATGGGGTACTATAGTTCGTAGAGTACTTGATAGTTGATACCACCGGGATCGGAATTAGCCTTTTGCGATGGGTCTTAAACTACTCACTATATATGCACGATTAAAAAATGTTGCGTCTTCTTCCGCGACCAAAAACTATCCACTATAATAGTGGTCGTGGAGTTGGTCGTGATTGTAAGATAGCGGAGAGAGTATAATATTTACGCTAAAAAAACAAAGGTCAAACCATACTATGAATGAGTGTTTGAAATTAGTCAATGTGACAGAACAATGACCAAAATAGGCTGAGAATATGTATGCGCAAAAAGAGAGCTGGGTTTTGAGCCAGTTTTAACATTTGTTGATTTTGCACCGGTCAATTCGGTATCAATCAAAAGTTGGCATGAGAAATTTTGTTTTGTTGCATATTTTCATGCTATCATATGTTTGCAGGAATCACAAAGCAATTGGCAGATGTAGCTATATTAAGTGTGCAGTTTTTAGACACTTATAATGAAATACTAGGTACAGATTATAAATAAACGGGCTGCCTTATTATATAGTGGAGTATTTTTGTTTTTCTTTCTTTTTGTGTAATAATATACTCATGTTCTTGATTTTTCGCGTTTGATTTATTACCTGCCAGTGGCAACTATTAATTTAGTCCAATGGATCAAGCTTAGCCCGAACTTGGATCGGCATGTGGAGATCTAAAAGTCAGTTCGAACGGTCCGAAAATCTAATATAATATTCAAAAGTCCAGTACATCTTCAATGTCGAATCGACCAAAGCCCGGTATAGTAGTCGGATATCGGGCTGGGCAATGGGTGGGCTTAGAATCCATGAGAGTAGGCCAAGGCCCGGTATAGTAGTCGGATATCGTAATCCGTGTGCCTGGCTATAAATTTGAATTAATCAATTTTATCAACTTGGGTTTAATTTTTTCAAAGTTTTATATTTATTTCTCCGCTCACCACTAGACTACTCGAGTTGAGTAACTATTCAACTCTAAAATTTAACTTCAATATTCAAGTAAACTACTCCATCCGTTTCATTAAATGTGTAAGAATTATGTTGAATACAATTTTAAGAAAAATATGTGGTTCACAAAAATATATGGTTAAGAATGTGTTTGATATATTAATTGAGTGGAAAAGTATAATTGAGTCAAAAATGTGTGGTTAAAAATGAATTTTATTATAGAAGTAATTTTTATAAAAGTAGATGTAACACTTTTAGAGAAACGCGAAAAAATATAAAATTATTATAATTTTAGTGAAACGGATATAGTACTTAACATTGCTAAATATCATAATTTAATATTAAACATAAAACTCTAAAATCTGAAATATACGCTGATTATTTGGAACCAAAATAATGTGACAATGACTACAATATCAACACCCATGGTCAAACCACAATGCCAATAGTTGTTTTGAATGTTGGCCAAAATGACAAATAACAATGACCAAAATAGGCCAAAAAGGCTTCAGAAGAATGCATCCATAATGAAGTGTCAAACAAAAAGGGAGAGTTTTCAGTCTGTTTTAAGCACTGTTGGTTTTGCTTGGGTCAATTCGGTATCAAGAAAAAGATTGAAATTATCTTGCATGTTCTCATGCAACAAATGCCCTTTCATAAATCATAAAGCAATTCGGGAATATAGCCAAGAAAAGTTAACTTGCGTGTTGTAAGTTGTAACTGTTGCTTGTAATAACTTTTCATAATTCCAATACTAATATATACACACTCCCTCCCCCGTTTCACTAAAATTATTACAATTTTTCGTTTTAAGTGTTTCACTAAAATTGTTACCGATTGTTTGGTATTCATATAAAACAGACTATTCATCTGTTAAAATATTTTCGGGTATTTGTTTTATATCTTTTACAGTAAAAATTTTAACTCAATTTTTTTCTCCACTAAACAATTTCATTCTATTATTACTCTACTTTCATTTCATATTTAATTTTTCAATCAAACTAAAAACTTTAAACCAATCAAATAATTTAAAAATTATCAAACACATCACTTAATCCTTACACACATCAATTTATTCTTACATACCCTATATACCAACCCTATAAACTCTATAAATTTTTAACTCTATTCCAAACACTATTTTTTATAAGTCAATTTTAACTCAGTTATTATTCATCAACTAAAGTTTTTCATTAACTCAATTTTTTTAACTCTATACCAAACAACCAGTTACATTTCCTTTTATAGAAATTAGTTTTATAATAAAACTCATTTGTAATCACAAATTTTCGGGCCCACATTTACTTTTCCACTTAATTAATATTTCATACTCATTTTACACCACATATTTTGGGGACCACATATTTCTATATATTTTTGTTTAAAATTATGTCAAACATTTCATTTTTAGTGAAACGGAGTGAGTAGTATTTTATAGTCCCCTTACCACTTTTATGTAAACTCCCAATCAAAGCCAACATCTCCAAACCAATTTTAAAATTTACAACAAATATTCATCACTATATCAGCATAACCCTCTTATCTCAAATATTCTCTCCGCCCCACTAAAAACTTTCTAGGTTGACGCTTTTTTATAAATTTTGACCATAAATTTCTCTTAAATTTGACGCAAAAATATAAAATAAAATTATACTAGTAAAATATACTCCCTTCAGCCCATTAAAAGATTCCTAAGGAGCTACTTTATCTTAGTTTAATGAAAATTAATTAAATATTAGTTTGTGATTTGTAGTATATTGATAAAGTTGTAAGTGGATGATGATAAAGTAAGTGAGAGAATGAATAGAATGATGATAAATTATGAAAGATAAATAATAAAGAATTAGATAGTGTGAGAAAAACTTTCCTTTTTAGGTTGTGAAGTTTATAACGAAACATCAAAAAAAGAAAGTTAGGAAGTTTTAATAGAACGGAGGGAGTACTTGATTTATTTTCGTAATATAATTTT
Source organism: Plantago major (assembly GCA_026545765.1). Classification (NCBI taxonomy): domain Eukaryota; kingdom Viridiplantae; phylum Streptophyta; class Magnoliopsida; order Lamiales; family Plantaginaceae; genus Plantago; species Plantago major. The sequence goes on along the minus strand of CM048839.1, from coordinate 935,851 downwards.
ATTATTTTTTTTTCGATTAATTTGATAGTAATTTGTGGTCAAAGTTCGAAAAAAAGTTAACTTACGAAATAATTAATGGGACGGAGGTAGTAAATTTTATGTCATAGATTTACACAAGATTTTGTAGAGTAATCAGTTAGCTTTCCAATTTCTGTAAATTCTACCAACTACCTTTTTAAATTTCTGAAATTTCTTTCCAAAGTTTTTCATGAGCAATGTAGTTCAGATTTAAAAAAAAAAACAAATTTAATATGTTTTTAATCCATGACCACCCACCTAGTTATGGCGAAACTTTGTCTTAGTGTTTGCTAAGATGAAAGGCTATGATCAACCGAGAAAGTTGAGTAATTTATCAATAGTCAAAAGAGAAAGGATTTGTTTGTGCAGTTTGTGGGATAAATTAAGACACCGAATTAGATACGGTAATTTATCAAGTAATGTAGAAGTAATACTTGTTTAGTTAATACTCCCTCCCCGTTTGTGAAACAATTTTGATTTTGGACAATTTTTAAGAAAAATACGTGGTCCTCCAAAAGTATATAGTTAAGAATGAGTTCGAGATATTAATTGAATGGAAAAGTATACGTGGACCCAAAAATGAATTATATTATTAAAGTAATTTTCACAAAAGTAAATGTAACAATTTTAGTAAAACGTACAAAACGGAAAATTGTTACACTCTTAAATAAAGGGAGGAATTTGTAGATGTGTAAAACATTCCATGTTGATATTTGACACGAAATACAATTTATATAAAAAGACAATGCATTATAGTATAATCTAAAAGAAAATAAATATGTAAATAGAGATGTACTATAACGAAACCAAGATACTGTGCTTTATGCAAGTAATACTTGTGCTGATTCTGGGATGTCGGTTGGATGTTTGTTATGAACAAATATGGACAAATTGCACTATAACATTAACATACCCCACCAAGTTCCAACTACAAACAAGGGCAATTTTCATTTACTGGGAATTTTGATACTATTGGTTCATCCTGGAAACTGCATATACTCCTTCCTTTTCACTTAAAACTGCAACAACATAAATGAAAGATGGTCTACATTCATAACTTCGGTACTTAAAGAGTTAAACTATATCAAAATTTAGAAACGGTACAATTTGAGTTATATGTATGTGAGTATTTGTTTTGTATTTTAAATGGTGAGAGATTAGTACACGTCTGAATAACTTGGGAGGAAAACCATAAAATAATGGGTAGACAAAAGATGTAGTAGTATCTTGTAATGATTAGAGAAATCCAATAATTGTTTACATTACAAGACGCAAACACTGTCATTTTCATGGCATGAGTCAGTGAGTGAAGTGATCCATCAAGCAGTAATTAAACAGATCATTTAATTAAAGTAGAACTCCTGCCTACTTACTTTCAGGCACGCTTAAGTAGAGTGAGTTAACACAGTAGGATGGGTTAGGCTAATACTAGTAGGACATTATATTCTATTACACCGCTAGCATCCTACCCCTAAGGTCGAAAATCGCTTAAGACGATGTTACCATACACATGAACCAAACCGGGCATGATCATAAGTATGTTCGTCCATTTGTATACACTTATCTTTGTCTGTTCGGTAAAACTCAAATTGAGTTTTCACCAAAGTTTTTCACGAACGGTTAATAAACATTTGGTTTGTTTGCACTCCTAATAACTACTAATCCCGATCATTTAATGTAATTTGAGATATAGATAAAACATGAAAAAACAAAAATATCGATAATGTAAGGGATCAATCATCATACAATAAGAATTGATAATTGGGCTTATTCATTATGGGCTATGGGGTCAAACATGGGATTATTTATTATCGGCTATGTGGTCAACGATCCCATTGTCAGCCAGCCCGTGATGATTGTTAATTGGGCTTTTGGTGGGCTGTGCCCATCGTGATTGTAGGCTGCATTAATGTGGCTGAACACTATTTGATGGGCTCGAGAGTTCAATATCTCCGATGATAATGTGTGTAAATGTGACGCTGCTAATTACTTCCTCCATTTCAGAAAAAGTGTTACATTTTACTATTCTATTTGCTAATCGTTTCACGTCAATTTCTTTCTTAACGATATTAATAAATAATTATTAAAATTATATAATGAAAATTTAGTAATTAAATTTTTATTATATAATTTTATTAAATTATTTACTATTATCGCTTATGAATAATTTCATAAAACTCAAGACAAATGGCCAAAGCCAAATGTAACAATTTCTCCGAGGGAGTAATTTGCAGCAATGAAGGATGAATCACAAATTATTACTTTTTCCCATTTTCTGCAAGTATCTCATTATCTTCAAACAATATAAACATAAACCTTCACCCATGTTTTTATATAGTTCCAACTTTATACTGATGGTAATTGTGTTTTTATATAGTTCAACTTTATACAGATGGTACGTGTAATCCTTACGATGTTGACAAGAAACGTCCGTTCGACTACCAGTTTTGTAACTTGGTGCAGTAGAGTTTATCAATAAATTAGATAACAGGAGTAACCTTACATTCAATTATAACTCTCAACTGTAAGGATACTGGTAGGGGTTCAAAAGTTGAAAACCAAAGTAGAGCTCAAACTGAATGCAAAACTACACAGATTTGTTAACAAGAGTAACTTCATATCACACATCAAATACCTGTTCCCTTCAAGGATGAAGGTCATAGCCCCGTGTTTCAACAAGTAATATCTGTTATTCGTGAGCAACTTAGTAGCACAAAGCTGATAATTATACCATGACCGGAGGGTCTATAAACTGCTCACGGAGTCCACAACAAAACGCAGGGAGCAGAGAAACATGATGCACTTAGTTATGGAAAAAAAAAAGAATATTCACAGGGCATGTGGATTTTGGAAGAGAATTGAATATAATTCACCAAGAAGTATGTTGTATCTCAAACCGGAACAAAGGTCTATCTCAAATTCATGAACTACACAAAAAGAAAACCAACCGACATTTACTTCTTCTTTTTCCCTGCTATGGCTATCTTCTTGCCCTTCAATGTCCTACAGTTGTTCTTTGTCCTCTGTCCCCTGCAAGGCAATCCTTTAATGTGTCTAACACCTCTGTAGCACTGTATCTCCTTCAGCCTTTTAATGGCAAGTCCATTGAACCTCCTCTGAAAGTATTATTATCAAGAAATAAGTCAATTTTTAACTACTTATACCTGCTTCCTGCTGAAAGTATCTAAACGCGAGGCAATACAAACGCTAACAACTGTAGAACAAGATCATAAAGATTTCAGCACAATCAAATTCAGTAATAGAACAATCATACTGTCAACACTTCTACACCCCCAAACATATATGTGCACCATGTATCGCTTCACCATTGCTCGACAATACTCATAAGATTGTGTTGGCATCTTGAAAAGCCAATTGAAGTCTAGTTCTAGTTTAGTTCCATAGGAATTCAACAAGTTAATACGATCACAAATGCTATGAGCAGACTATTTCCATTTGTTTTTTAGTAGCATATAACTCATCCAATAAATTTAGTCAAATCCACACATCACACGGCTTAATCACGTCAAAGCCGGGTACTAAAATCAAAATCCAATCAAATTCGCACAAACGGCTCAAACGTAACCATCCTAAAACAACGAAAATAGAGCCGGTGCTCAGTTGTGAATACGTAAAATGAATATAGACCACTACAATCAAAAGCTAACAGAACTTTCACAGCACTACTAAAACTGTCAATTGCCACAACTAGTCAGGAACATATCAAAAGACATTCAATTTCATCCAACAAGGCAAAATAACACACAACAAAAACGTAACAAACATATCCAAATAGCTCGAATCGAAAAAAAATCAGAAGTAAAACTAAACTAAACATAGCAGCAATTACACTCACAAGGTCTCCTTCAGTCATGTACTTAGAAACCTCAGCACGCAAAATAGTGAGCTCTTCTTCAGAAAAGTCCTTGGTCAGCTTATTCTCGAAACTGAGATCATTCAAAATCTGCCTGGCATTAGTGCGCCCAATTCCATGAATGTACTGCAAAGAGTACTCAACCCTCTTGTTGTTGGGAATTTCCACTCCACCAACACGAGCGCACCTAATGTTCAGCCCGCTAAACTGAAACGCACAAAAAAAGAAAAACCCAATTCAAGAAATCAAGTTCCATGAAAGAATTTAGTGTTAAAGCAGGGGAAAAATTGAATCTTTTACCTTGGGGATAATGGTGGATTTGGGTAAGGAAACGAATGTTTTGCGGTAATTGTAAATGGGGTTGCCGAATAGGTAGTTTGAGGGGAGTACTGGTGTGGCTAGTGCTTGCGCCATTGTTTCTGACAAGGGGATTTGGAGGAAAAAGTGAGCAGTAGAGATAGCTGCTGATTTTATCGTCTGTGATTTTTCTTATCCTTAATTTGGAGAGGTAGATGAAATGTGGATCGGGTTATGTATCCGACCTGATCCGGGTCTGGTTTATTAACTGATTTTAATGTTCGAGTAAGAAATTTTACTAAGGGAGAATTACATATTTAATACCATCTCAATATTTTACTACCTATTAGTCATACATGTATTCTTTCCTACAATTTAATTATTATTTATCTGATTTTTCCAAGATGCCCTTAATTAATCATGGAAAAATTCATAAACAAGCATCATCTGATTATCTGATTGATCAAGCTAATTTTAGTAGAAATAAAAACCAAGCATCATCTGATTATCTCTCCATAATCTTTTACACAAAACGCATAATCAACCGGAATGTAGGTTTCAAAAAAACACTCTTTCTCTTCGCTTTTCATTACCAAAGCTTATAATTTTATGGCTTGAAGGAATGCATCAACAAGCGTCTCTTTTCTCTTTATGAAGCAAGCATCAACAAGCTATTTTTCCTGCTATAAGCAAGCATCAGCAAGCGATTCATCCAATACTTGCTCTTTGTGATTATTGCAATGCTGCAAATTGTGAATGTAAGATTGATGAGTCAGGTGACTAGTGGAATTATAATTCAAGCAAATTTTTTTTGACCTTTTTGGAATTTCAAGCATCATTAACACCGATAAGCATCAAACATCCCTTTTCTGAAATCAAGCATCATTTGTATTGTAAGGACTAGGAAACTGTATCAATTGTCAGGCAATCAAAGAACTGAAAATCAAGCATCTCATTTTTTGATGTCAAGCATTATTTTCTGGAATTCAACCATCAAGTATTGAAAAACTGCATCAATTGTCAGTAAATCAAAGAACTGAAAATCAAGCATCATTTTCTGGTTCAAGCATCATTTTTAAAATTCAAGCATCACATTTCTGGAAAACAAGCATCGTATTTATGAAAAACAAGCATCGTAATACAAATAACACTGCTTGCCTCTCCCGTTAAAAATTTTGAGAGATTTTCAAGATTGTTTTTTATTTTATTTTGGAAGAATCTTGGTTACCTAAATAAATGATTTGATTAGATATGTTGTTAAGAATGTGATTTCATGAAAAAAAGTTAATGTTACATATCAAAGTTACTAAAATTAAGACGATAACTAATTTGTAGAAATGTTTTAACTAATTTATAGGATGTTTTTATATATGACTAATGTGTTTAAAATTTTTAAGGGTAGTACCATTTTGTAATCTTCTCTCTTTTACTAACTACAGAATATTTTTGGCTCATATAATCTATAGTCTATAGTACTTCACAAATCAAAACAATTTCTTTCTTAATTAAACGGTAAATGAAATATGATACCAGTCTTTCCAATCACATTGTTCACCAGTGAGCTTCTGAGTTGGAATTCTCGAAAAATTATTGATTTCACTGAATACCATATCTTCCAACACAAGTTTTTGACATACTCACATAATTTACACATATACTAGTATAATATGATATTTCCAATTGTGTATAATATCGTAGCCACTGACGATCTATATTTTAAGTATAACATAACAATGATTATTCTAACATGCATGCTATTATTTGGGAAAAAAAAAATCTTATGTAGAATTGATGATCAATGCATTGAAGAGCAACATGTTGCAATTGATAACTACGCCAGTCCAAAAAGTTTGACTCTTGATTGATCGAGTCCGTACATCTAAAACCCATTCAAGATTATGCATCAAAATCAGACAACTACATACCATTAGCAAGGAAATGAGTAACTACTATCTGTATAATTGATGCCTGTTTCTACTTCTAGATTGTATGGTACCTTTTTAAATGTGACATAGGAGTTGACGTGAAATGGTAACTTCACAATAATACTGACACGTTGATTCATGTAAATGGACACTATTCCCATTCAAGAAATTCTCCACAACAGTAACTCGAGACCAAAAGGGGCAAAAAAAATGACTGCAGGCACTACAGATACTTCAATGTTTTGGATTGGATAAAAATGGAGATACACGGCAAATAGTCCATACAAAGTCATGTCAGTTCCTCACACAACATAATCGTTCATCATTGCAACCCCAAACCAGGGCAGCCGGACAGGTAAAAGCAGCAACTAAATATCCATGCCAGTTTACGACTCATCGAATATTCTAAACAAAACCCATCAAAGTTGCAGATGTACATGTACCAATATGTACATGAGATTAATTTAAGATCACATACAACATTGGTACCACACTACTTAGAAACCCCCACAATGAATTAGGCTATAAATGATAAGTTATTTCACATTCGCTGATACTCGGGATTGAATGCAAGAGCCTCCTGGTAAATTAACTCCTTCATCTGCTCTTCACTCAATGCGTGCTGCTCAAAGTCGAAGTTGAATGGAGTCATGCAGACGGGCTCATCACTGATATCGTGGAGCGAGTTAAGATATGGATGTGCTAGCGCAGCTTCAACTGAGACATTCAGACTTATGGTCAGAACAAGTGACATAAGCCAACATTCTTATAGAAAGATCTCACAAAAGATTTGACCACAATGTGGAAACATTTGAAAAAAAATACATGTTTTCTTTTCATAGTAGTATTAAGTCCACAAAAGTAAAACACCCACAAACCACAATACCACACCAGATGATATATGCATTGCCGCTATAGTACGTGGGTAAGAACAACTCAAAAAAGTTGAAAAAATATCACAATTAAAATAAAAACCAGAAGAGGAAAAGAACCCAAGAAACTGTGGCTCTATTTAGCACTAGTTTATAAGCTTCAAGAGCTTCTTTGACCATTGACTGGGAAAAATGAAGAATATACACCAATGAATTATACAAGTTAAGGTGAAAGTTCATTCACTGGGCATCAAAATGGTTTTTGGTTGACTAAGTTAAGAAAAGGGTGCTCAACATCGAAATGTATATGTTCCTGTAAGGCAGCTACTTCTAAAAGTCCCATAATAAGCAGCTCTTGTATAAGAGATTGAACGTGGACAGGTAAATGCAATACAGTCTCAGTTCCAAAATTATTCCATATGGCAACTAAGAATATAACGATACAACTTTGGTGCTAACGGCCAAACACAACTTCAGCTGGATACATTCTTTTGCACTCAATTTATGTTACAGGGACAATTTGTGTTAATAAAGAGTATGCAAGCAATATACAATCAACAAATTTTCACACTTGAATGGCCAAGTTACAAGATTTGGCCCTTTCACAACTTGCTAGATAACAGTAATGGTACTTTTCAAGGGTCTAATATTAGTAATATATAATATAAGTATGAACTTAAAGGCAAAAAACAGTATTTCAGACTCAAAAATAAATAGGATAGAAGTTTTACCAGTAATCCTCTGTCTAGGGTCAAAGGTCAGCATCTTTTCTATTAGATCAATAGCAAGAGGTTGCACACGTGGAAACTTTTCAAGAAATGATTGGCGCTGATATGGAGGAAGTTCCCGGATGTATCTCTTTGCATTTTCATTTAGGAAACCCAACTCTTCCTCTGAGGGGTTGCCGATCAACTGCAAAACATGAGAAAATGTGGAGATGTAGGCATATTTTAAAGTTGGGGGGGGGGGGGGTGTTTGCATACATGGAAACAAACAGAAGATATCGAATACTAGTAGTAATTCATCTAAGCACAGTACTAGGAAAATAAGCTACATGAACGAATTTCAGAACCAACTAGGACATATCATTTTTTAACTTTGGCAATATCACCATTCTAACCGTGTATAACAAACCATTGTGGGTCTCTACTTACATCCAAAAAGAGTGAGACAGGTAAAAATTAAGAGTGAGAAAATTATAATTATAAGCACATAATTTAAAAGGTTTTCCTATTTGTTTCGTTGCATGAGGATAAAATTAGGTTACGTGATAACTCCATTAACGGTAAGAATCACTAAAGGGCTTCCTTGAACTGGGATTATTTTATTTCTCTCGATGTTTTCCTAATATTATGAATGTCAAATTCGATGTTACAAATATAAAACACAAAAAAATGAAAAGGAACAAAAAAAAAACTCCATATTAAATTCTGACTTGGGGAAAAACTACCGACTATCAATTAAGGCATGTGGGAATACGGCAGAAATCATTGTTAACAAAGTAGATGGCAATCAGATTACATATCTTTCACTTTCCCCCAGCCAAAAGTTACATTTGCAACAATAAAGGAGCTAGAGGAGATTCTCTTCCATAATTTACTTCATGTTTTATTAAAATAAGCAAAGCACAAGTACTTAAACACTCTCAGATAACTGATATGAGGTCTTTTCAGTCAAATGTGGCCTATCATACGAGGCATGACTCCATGAAAAGATGAAAGTTGTACTCACAGCACTGAAGGAGATAGCTCTCATTCCTTTTCACAGTAGATAATATAATTGTGTATAAGATAGAATAGAAAAAAGAACATAGCATATACTTTACTATCCTATAGTATACACTCAAATGTGGTAAAAGAAAAATGGAAATATACCTCCATGAGGAGACGTAACTGATGCGCATGATCCCTACCCGGAAACAATGGCTTCCGATCCATCAATTCCATGAAAATGCACCCAATGGACCATACATCAATAGCTGCAGTGTAATCAGATGAACTCAACAAAAGTTCTGGCGCTCGATACCACCTCGTAACAACATATTCCGTCATGAAATCAGTTTCTGACGTAACACGTGCCAGTCCAAAATCACATATCTTCAAGTCACAATTTGCATTCAACAAAAGATTGCTAGGTTTCAAATCTCTGTGTAGGACATTTGCTGAGTGTATGTACTTCAATCCACGGAGGATCTGGTACAAGAAATACTGCACAAAGAAAAGAATCAGACAAGATCAAATATTTACATGCAATGAATGAGTGAGTTCACACGCAACAGAGATTCAGCCCAACGTGAAATAAATCTACTAGAGCATCTGATGTTGAAAGGTGCCAATTAAATGGTCATTGAGGAGGATTTTAGAAAAAAAATTGTAAGATGAGAGGAGAGAGATATTTGCATGGTTGTAGAATTAACTTTACAACAAATTGAGAAAAAATGACAAATTTAATTAAAAAAATTCCATTCCAACTGCATTAGCAAGATTTCCATACCGAACAAGTTAGGCTAATTTTCAGAAATGGGTCCAATCAAATGTATAAACCATAAATTCATAATCAAAAGTTTCAGTAATTGTATAGAAACAAAGAGCACAGAGCAGACTAAATATGTTAAGTATGCATGAGTAGATCTCTCAAAATAGAATTTTAAGTAAAACCTGGCAGTGCTCTTCTGACAATGCTTGATTAGAACGAATTATTTGATGTAGATCAGTGTCCATGAGTTCATATGCAATGTAAACGTCATTAAATGCCTCCCTTTGTGGTGGTGGAATTATATCTCTGATGGCCACAACCTGTAACAAATACGGTTTGCGTCATGTTTACTAGAAAATATAGTGCCAAAAAAAGAAACATAAAATATCTAGTTTATTAAGGATTTCATGTCTTTCTGTTGGTTGAGAGATCGAAGATTTAATTATTATATCAAACAAGGTGGATAAAGATCCAAGTGTTGGCATGCGTGCTATAAATGAAAATGATATTAACAACATGCAGATTATAAAGTTCCAGTCAAAGCTAGAGTAGCATGTAGCTGTATCAGAACCTATTAGGTTATTGCCATACAGAAGTATCTCACAGTATAAAAAATTAGGAAAATCAGCGAATAGCTGGTACAGAATAGATGCACCTCACCCTAGAGAAAACGAGGTTTACCTAAGAGAGGTGAGAGAAACTTAATGTACTTCAGATGTACACTTTCAACTCCTCAATTAATGGCTAGGCTTTTCAAATGCATATTTAGCCCGTTGTTTCAGTAACACTGAAAATGGACATACACTCGAAAAGTAAGAACATTTAAACTAGAATTGCATCCTTATTCTTTGGGAAGGTGTTTAAGGCAACTGTTTCAGTATGAGACCACTCAAACAGAGCTTCTCCTTAGGAACACAACGGATAAAGTTCACATGGAGAGTTGGAAAAGAGGATGTTACCTTTATTTAAGTATATGTCATCTATGTTAGAAGAAGATGTTTAAATTGAACGATAAGCTTCCTATCGAAATGAAGATTATACAAAAGTGAAGTTCTTGTTACAAAATTATAGCTAAATATTTAGACAACCTAGTCCTTCTACCCCTTAGCTCGGATTGTGTCCCTGTTGCTCCCACAACACACGTGAGTTGACATCTATCCATGTTTCCTACTGCTATACCTAGGAATCTTTACATAGCTTTTATAGCCTCCATCTCAAACACAATGTCCTGACCATGATTGACAGGTTAAATCGATTGCAAATTAGCACTAAAGATGTCAAGTTACATGTAGGGTTCAAGCCATTTAATACTAGGAAGAATCGGGTTATACTAGTGAGCATTTTGGCATCGTTTATCAAACTTGTTTCGGTAGATGAATATATGGCATAAATAGCCATACCCTACTTAATTGTGATCAGTGATATAATCAATCTTTTTTCCAAACTTAATCAACATCCATACTTTATCATTTAATTGGATATGTTGTTTCAGGCTCTTTATCTTATTGGGCTGCACAAAGACAAGATTATGCATATAAAGGATATGACCCAACGACAATATTTGAAAAGTTATGAGACTAAGTTACATACTCTATGAGGTGAAAATGTATATATCTGTAGAGAAAGGTGAATGCCAACTCAAATCCTAAATATACATGCTGAATTCTGAACAGCATAACAATAAGATCCCATATAACATTTCACCGTAAATCAAGTCGTCTTTCAGTAGTAAGCCCATTCAGATTCAAAACCTACATTGACATTGTTTACCAAGTTTGACTCGAGCTGAAAGCTTTGCTTATATTTGAAACTAAGAATAGCCCCGTACCTCAAAAATTATTGCTGAGAAGGGAAAAACAAGAGTGAGCAGAATGATAAACATTAACCCAAGTAGAAACGCGCTTATCACAAAAGTGGGTGTGAATGATTTAATGTTCTTTCTATCTTCTTTGTCATTCTAAGTAACATTGATTATATACATACGTGCATCTTCCTGATATAAATCCTAAAAGTCTAATTTTTTTCCCTTTTCTTGAGTTTCCGAACCATTTCGGGCGTTTTTCTTAGTTATTTAACTGCGGGTGCACTACATTATCTCAAGTACCTAAATATTTCTTGCAGGAAATGGAGAACCCTGCTTCTTAGTAATAACCAATATCTATACGATAAAGGAAAGGGATAAGAAAAGAAAGGACAGTCCACTCTATGCACAAATGAACATCTCACATAATGAGGACACATGGAAATCAACAGATACAAACACGGTTATGCATCTCACTAACACATGTAACAGCACATCTATTTGCCCAGTTAGAATAGGCACTCCAAAGTAGTACACAATCTAGGGAAAACATTACAGTTGGAAAATTGAAAAAATCCACATTAACTCGAAATGCAGGAATCACATACGAGGGCTACTTGTTCTCTATTAATCAAGGTCCAAAAAAAATCAATGCCTTACTGGGAAGGTGTACTAAACCAGTGTCTTGAAGAGAGACAAAGAATGCTTCTTCGAGTTTTTATTTTAGCAATAGAGTACGATTTTCACTTGGACAACTGCATTTCTGGAGATATTTATGCCCAATAAACCATTTTCTCTGCACCATTCAGACCAAAGTATAGGTGACATTTACAAGTCATACACATTGTACATATACACATAAATATGTTCCACTTAGCAATGAATCCTTATTAAATCTCAATCCCCTGTCGCAAAAACATTGAATGCCTCTTTAATAAGTCCAAAAATAGAAAACCTAACAAGCACAGTCACCTACTAGTCCTCAATCCCCAACATTCTTTCCAGCAAACACTCAAATAAAAAAAAATAAGGCTCATCTATTTGCCCATATAGAATAGGCACTCCCAAAGAAGTAAGCAATCTAGGAAAAGATTACAGTTGGAAAATTAAAAAAATCCACATAAACTCCAAAATACAAGAAATCACATATGGAAGCTACTTGTTCTCTATCTATTAAGCTCCAAAATAAAATCCAACGCCTTAGTTTTAACCGTTACACCTGAATTAGATGTTAGAAGGCGGACCTTTTAGTGGGAAGGTGAGCTAAACCAGTGTCGTAAAGAGAGACAAAAAATGCTCTTCTACTTTTTCTGTTAACAATAGAGTGCGATTTTACTTGGACAACTGCATTTCTGGAGACATTTATGTCCAATAAACCATTTTCTCTGCACCATTCAGATCAAATTATAGATGACACGGTACATATACACATAAATATGTTCCACTTGGCAACAAATTCCCTAATAAATCTCAATCCCCTGTGGCCAAGAACATTGAATGCCTCTTTAATAAGTCCAGAAATGTAAAACCTAACAAGAACAGCCACCTACTAGTCCTCACCAACATTCTTTCCAGCAAACACTCAAATAAGACAAAACAATCAAAGCCAAAGATCCGATCACATAACATAAAGAGATATAAAGAAGACAGATCTTATAGCATAACAAATATAAACATAAACATTCAATTAAATCCATGTGAATAGTACACAAAAGATCATCATAAAACCGAACATCCTCTGCCATTCCAAGAAACTATCTATGTTTCCCTACTGCTTAATAAATTCAACTCAAATCACACACCACTTCATTAACAATCAACCAAAACAAACTCAACAACCATCAATCCCACACAATAAATTCCAGACATTAAAGATATACCAACAAAAACACAATCCAATGGAAATAAATACTAACGAGCTAATACCTTCCAGTAAACCTCAGCATTCACACAACAAATAACACTTGAAAAAAAAATCAACAATCATACTAACATTTTCATGATCCATATGACGCAGCAGCTTGATCTCCCGCAGAGTCCTCTTGGCATCGATTTTGTTATCGAACGCATTCGCTATCTTCTTCACCGCCACGTTCTCGTTCGTCTCCGAATTCAACGCCGAGCTATTCCACAAAATCAAACATAAAAAATGCAGCACAAAATCAACAACATAGCTAGCAGCTTTGCTTTACCAATTGAAAACACAAAAGGTGAAAAAGGAGGTTCCGTACCAAACGATGCCGTATGCGCCTTTCCCAATAGGCATGATTGGGGGTTTGTATTTGGAAGTGACCTCGAAGATGTTGCCGAATATGTTGTATTGAATGAAACGGCCGTTGTGGCTCAGCGTCGCCGGTATGTGATCTGCCGGTGGCTGCTGCGGCGGCTCCGCCTCACTCATCACGGCGTCAGCCGGCTGAGCACCACCGTCCATTTCTCAGTTAGTTACTGGAAAATTGATGGAAATGGAAATTGAATTTCTCGAAAATCGAAATGAAGCTTTTTCTTTCCTCTTTGTTTATATATATGTATCTTTCTTTTCGATATTGGAGATGGGGCCCACTTTCTATTCTTTTTTTGGTATTTGTAATTTCCTTCATTAGCCACAAATTGTAACGTAGTACTAGTTTTATCCATGCTTAAGCTTCGTTTGAATTTTGTTTTACCATGAAATTTTCTTGTATTACAAATTTCCATTATCTGTATCATAGTACCTTCCGATTTCATTTACTTGCAGAAATTACGAAGTTTTAAGAAAAAAGTGAATAAAGTAAGAGATATGGTAGAAAGTATGAAAGAGATTGAATAAAGTTTTATAAATAGTGAATAAAGTATGATAGATAGTGAATAAAGTAGAGAGAGATTTTCCATTAAAGAACGCAGAATTGAATTTATGACCAAAACTAATACGGGTAAACGAAATTGGATTTTAGGAATATCAAACTATAGTAAAATTAAATGCTATGCTATATGATAAGTTTTGGGGAAATAGTATTATTATGTATATGAATAGTAAAGTGCAATTATTAACATACAAAATAAGCATTTATTATGATTTTGTTGATTTAATTACATACATAGCTAAAGAAATCTACCTTTGACTTTCACAAACACTATTTTTTATAATTCATTTTTAACTCAGTTAATATTTATCAACTAAATTTTTTTTCTTAACTCTATACCAAACAGTCAGTATAATTTCACACTAACATTACACATTTTATTGTATGTTGTGTTTATCCCATTTATTTTAATTTTCCAGGGTACTAACATATAAAGGCATATTAATGACCTTATTAATGACAGATGGAGAAGTACTAGTGAAAAAATGATGGAGTAATGAGATAGGGACGTCATAATCGAGTATTTACATGGATAAATGCTTTTAAAGCATGTAAAGTGATGCAAGCATCAGTTCACATTAACGTAACATAATTTTGTCACATGCTTGCTTACCACTAAATTTTCCAAATTTTTTTACTTCATTAAATTTTATTTTTACTAATCGAGTAAAAAGTTTATTACGTGAACCTTAACTTTTTAAATCAATTACCATTGAATAAAATTTCTAGTTAGCTTTTTTTTTTTAAAAAAAAGCTACTTTTTATCTTTTTATTCCGAAAATATCCCTAACCTAAATTAAATAAAGTAAAACCAATCGTTAGTTACTTTTCTTAATAGACGACTTATATTTTATATTTGTTGGAACCTTTGTTATACATTTTGTGTACTTGTTTGCAACTTGCATAAGTTACTAATTTTTTTTCCGTATTAAGTTAGAATGCTCAACGAATATTTATTTTCAACTTCTGATAAATTTCAATGATGTTATTAAAGTGGCGGTGAAAAGTACATTGAATATATATTAAAATAATTAGACAAAAATGTGATGTACTATTATTTAGAAAAATAAGAGTAATGCCCTTTTATGTCATTTTATAAAATACCAAATTTATCACTAATTTAATTTCTAAACACCTACATTAAAATCATCTAGATTTTCAATTTAGTTAATCATTCACCATTCAA
The DNA here is from genome assembly GCA_026545765.1 of Plantago major. NCBI lineage: Eukaryota > Viridiplantae > Streptophyta > Magnoliopsida > Lamiales > Plantaginaceae > Plantago > Plantago major. The sequence continues at coordinate 920,560 of CM048839.1, read as the reverse complement.
ATTTTTTTATTCATATTCATTCTACCAAAATTTTCCACTAAATTAACTTTTTTTAGCTAGTTTTGCTAAACAGGGCTATGTGTGATTTAATGGGTGGTATGTTCAATAATTTACCTTCCCCGGCCGGACAACTTTAACCAGTTTTTACCCACTTAAAATAAATGTTCAAATGACAAATTGTAAATGTTAATGGAAGACGTATTAATTTGTTTTTCTCTTTTATTAATAGATTGAATGTCACATAGTTTTTCATTTATATTATTGTTTTAAAAATACTATAGATATCGATATCTATACGATTATTAAATCAACCGGAAAGTGAAATATCATAAACTACATCATCAACTACTATTTTGAATGATATTCATTCATAACATTTAAACCATCTGAATAACAAGTTATTGTATTCAATTTTAACGAGTATAGTTTCATCAATTTAAAATATGAGTATATGTGATGATATTACGTGGATAATGACTAATGTAGTGCAAAATGAATGGTAATCAAGCTTAATAAAAGAAACTGGCACAATACAATTACATGCTTACAGATAGTAATCTTATACTAACTTGCATCATATGAGGCAACTAAATGCTTTCCATTAACTTAATTTCTTGATAAAATCTCTAGTAAAGAAATATGAGAAAGTATATGATTAGTACTAATTGTTCGAATTTTTTAATTGATTTATCCTGCAGGTTGACTCTGACTTGAGCCGCTACTAGGGCTGCAAACGAGCCGAGCCGCTTGTTAAGGAATATTCGTCTAAAGCTCGAGCTCGAGTTCGAAAGAAAATGTAGTTATTCGAGCTTGGTTCGCGAGCTTCATTTTTTCTTTAAATTAATTTTTGAAAACTCGAAAGCTTGAATTTAACTCGACTCGCGAGCTCGAAAACTAACAAAGTTCGAATATAGCTCTACTCGAAACCTTTCAAAATTAATTAAAAAATATAAATAAATAAAATACTATATAGGAGTACACACAAATATATATATATATATATATATATATATATATATATATATATATATATATATATATATATATATATATATATATGTATATAATTTTTAATTTTTAATTTTTTTCGAACAGCTTGTCGAGCTTTCGAGTCGAGCTTCTCAATATTCAAGCTCGGCTCGAATATGTAATCGAGCTATAATTTAAGCTCGAACTTGAGCTCGAACGAGTCGAGCTTTTTTAGCGAGCAGCATTTCGAAAAAAAGACTCGTTTGCGGCCTAGGCGCTACTATGGAAACTTTAATTAATTAAATCAGTAACTTCATTAAAATAAATAAATGCAGTTAGTTGTGTGTGCTTGTCCATAAAAATTACTCGGGCTTCACAAATTTCAACATTACTGAGTTACAAGATTGCATTAACTCATGTTGCGTCTTTTTTTGTAATATTTGGTGGCAAAGGGTTTTTGCCTAGATTTTTTCCAAGTTTCCTTACGTAGGCTAGGCCCAAGCCCAAACTCGTACTCTGGTGGACTGGAAAGGAGTTTTGAATGCCCGGCCCAGCCTGTTGACTCGCATGTATTTGAATCTGATCCATCGAGGTTGGGTAGCGTACTCGACTCGATCGTGTTACGTAGGTTAGGACCAAGTCCAAACAATTAACAAAATCAAGATTCCATGTTTCATAATTCATTTTATGAATAATATCTAGCCATAGCATATGTGTTAGTGAGTTCTGCACAATAATATTTTGTGCATGCACTAACATCGGCACGTGTATACATGAGCAAATATTGTGAAAACCGTAATTTTACTAAATAATACTCCCTCTGTCATGATTTCAACTTTCCGTGTGAACTTTTTTCGGTCAACCAATATCAATTTTAACCTCAGTTACTCTTAAAAAACAATAAGTAAATATTTAACATAATTATATTGTAAATCTTACTTCTTAAATTTCCATTATATGATTTTTATTAAATCATTTATCTTTGTAGTTTAAGAGTAATTTGAGGTTAAAATTGACAATTTTGACCTGAAAAACTCACAACGGGAAGCTGAAATCGGTGCGGAGGGAGTATATAGTATGAAAGACCATATGATATAAGTGCAAATTGGATGGTTACACCAAACACTTGGGGTGGAGAGCTAATGTTTTCTTCCATTGAAAAAAAATGAATTGATATATTTGAATTATTTAAGCATGGAGTACATTTAAGAAAAATTGCTATAAAATGCTCTGATGGAGTCGACTAATTTGACCATAAATTTAATTGTCAATATTTAAGCATGGAATTTTTCAATATATCATTGAAGTAATTTATGGTTAAAGTTGACCTTAAACTTTAATAAAAATTCAAATGTGTCCTTTGTTTTGTGACGTAGGGAATAATATAAGAGACTATATTATATTAAAATGGAATGCGTATTGTTCTTTTGTCACGTGCGGCAAATGTCTTAGTGATGTATACCCCTACTCTCCTAATAATAACTTTTTAACATTGATATTCTTAAATAAACTTTAACTAAATATTACTACTATATCACGAAAAAAAAGGTGTTATCTATATACTTCAGTCAGCCCCATTCCAACTTTTAATTTTAATTCTATTTATTTGAATTTAACTTTCCATACAAACATATCTTATACTTTTACTCATTTAACCTTACATCTCGTGAATTATTCAATTAATTCATATAGTTTACTCTTAAAACCTCTGATCACCTCAACCAGAACTTGAGTATGGGGCGGTGGGAGTATAACAAAATAATTTTATAAACTCAAATCAAATACTCCTTCATTCTCAGTCTCAACTTCTTACTTTCATTTTTGTTTCAATCTTAACTTCACATATCTTAAATGAATAAAATTTCCCTATTTTATGAGTTATCTCTCATACTTTAATATTTATTTAAATTTAAAATTTCTAAATTGTTCTATTTATTTATACAATTTACTCTTAAAATTCGTACTCTATTTGAAGTTAAATATGGAAAACACCGATATGTAGTCCTTGTTTGTGTAAGTTAATTAATTAAGTATACTTTATATTTTCTTATACTGTGTCAAATACTTACTCTATTAACTTTCATCCAACTTGATGAATATTTTGCTAAATAGAAAACGCATACGATGACAAGTAATATTGTTGTTTCTAATAATTGATTTCTTTCTTTTTTAAGTTGAATTAGTGTTTGAGTTGATCTTTCTTAATTTAATTGGAGAAAATGGAGTAGAAAGATTGGCTATCGTTGTTTTTTCATGATGAATTAATTTTGTTGTGTTGAATTAGAGTTTAAAATTTAATTTGAGAAGACATATTGATTTTTTTTTTAATAATGAATTGATTTTGTTGGGGTTGAAGTTCGAGGGCAATGTGATTATTTCAGTGCAAATATTAGTACTGCGTACTTTAGTAGACCAACTAAAATATGTACATACTACATACTATGCCTAAGTAAAATTTAATAACTTTCGAATATTTGTACATACTGCGTACTTTAGCAGACCAACTTAAAGTTTGAAATCTCACGAGGCGAAGGACAGGAACAAAATTTTAGAGGTTGGTCAGTTATTGCAAATGTATAAACTTTGAGGAGCAAATTATACATGAACAAAGTGCAGAGTTGTGAGGGGCAAATTACACATGAACAAAGTGCAGGAGAAAAACCATATCACAGACATACAAACGCAAATAGCTAAATTCTGGAACATAAATAATAATTTAACAATTAATCATCTCATAATGTGAATGAACGAATTGCATCAATTTCATATCATTAATTAATGTATGTAATTGAATCAAAAGTATATAAAGAACGACTCTGTTTTACAAGCTAGACCAAAGAGAGCATAAGGATTGATCTATCACACTAATTTCTAGCTCGTTGGCATCTCAAATCGACAAATTGGACAATAATGACTCGTCTTTAGCCACTTTTCAATGCAATCTCCATGGAACGAGTGTGAACAAGGCATCAAAACCGAAACCTCCTCCGTAAGCTCTTCCAAACAGATAACGCATTCTTGATCTTGTACCCTCTTCCGCTTTAGAGAATCCTGATCACAATCATCTTGTAGTTGTACCCTCTTCCGTTTGAGATTCTTGATCGACTCCTCAGTTGCAGGAACCATCTTAGGACCATCTGCAGCCGCGCTTTCCTCCATCATCTGCTCGATTAATTCTCCGTATGTTTGAGAGTGTACCACATAAAGTTTAAACCCCAAGTTAAAGATCTTGTGATCTGGCGGAGACGAACTCATAAACTCCACCGCGTTTTGGATCACATCAGTCGACATCCCATCTGCATCGTCTTCTGATAAGTTCAACTTATAACCTATCAGGTTCTTGAAGAACTGCTGTTGATCAGGTGATTCCATGTCTGAAATTCGAGGCAGAAGTAGCATGGTGTCGAACACGGTTTCAGATAGAACAATCTCGGGACTAAACGCTAAGCCGAGGCTATAGAGGAAAGTTTCTTCCAGTTCCAAAACAACTTGGCAGGAGAATTTCATGTTGATTTGGAAGTGTCGGGATTGATCTTCAGCTTTGAAAGACTCCGATTCCTCGAGTTCGCCGGATAGCCGAGGGCGTCGGTAGATTTCCGCCATTGATCTGCGCTGCAGGTTTAGAAGCTACAGATCAATTCCTTCAGAGGATCAGATCAATTCTTTTTCCTTTCCTTCTGAGTTCTGAGTGCAAGCTTTGGTTTCTTGCTTATGAGTTATTATGACTCAAATGTTACGCGGTGCTTTCCTTATATAACTATTTATTACTGGGCTTCTTAGTATGCTTGCCCATAACTTATTATCTTGGACTCTTGATTTTTGTCAAAATGTGTGACTTGCCGACTTTCTCCTTTTCTTTTTTTAACTTAAAATAGGCAATTGTCCGTGACACTCTCCTTATTAGACATTATAAATGTCACCGTATTAATTTATATGAACTAAGATTAAGAAATGGCCGTCGATACTTTCGGCGAAGTGAATAGACCCTCAATATTATAAATTCTTCCTTCGCTCGATGTTTCTATTTTGATTTTTCATTAACTATTTCCAAAATTGACTACGAATCAATCTTCAACGAAAAATGTAAAATGTTCAATTAAATTATATTATGAAACTTTAGGGAGTGAAATTTCATAATATAATTTTACTAAAAAATTTACATTTGTGGTTTAAGTTTAATTCGTAGTCAAAGTTGTAAACGGTTGACTGCAAAAAGTCAAAATGGGAAACATCGGACGGGACGGAGGAAGTAATACTTAATTCGCCTCTTGTTCATAACTCTAGAGAGATATATCAACACATGGTGGGAAGTAGATGTCGAGGTGCGTGAGAGACTGTCCATGTCTCTTGTTTACCACAATAACAAAACATGCCAATATGAGAAGTATCGATTTAAGTTGAGCGAGAACCCCGTCTCATTATGCACCTCATCGTCATCCTAAAAGTGATCATGCATTGATTTCATATATAAATTTTGCCTCGATGATATGCTACATGGGTCATACTCGACCCATTTAGAATCTTACCTAGACCCGTGGACTCGTCGTGACTCTGAATGAATCCTTGGGTAGGTATGAGCTTGAATTCATATCGGGCCCATTTAAGATCAATTTAGACCCTGACCCATATAATACTAAAACTTAAAAGAGTCCTACATAAACATGAGAGTCTGAGAGTCCAACTAATAAGGTTAATTTCGCGGGTTAAGTTCGCGGATCTGGTTGCGGGTTTGGAATTCCGGATCTGCAACGCGGGTAGATGGGTTTGTATAAAAGCCTTATTTTCTTATTTTTCTTTCACTTTTCTTTCATTTCTTCCGTCTGTTTCTGAATCTGGCGATTTTTCTCTCGCTTCTTTCGAAAACCAAGGTTTTCGTATTTGCTTCCAAATTTTCTCCCAGACTCTGAGCGATTTTGAAGATCAAGCCCTAGCTTCCAGATTACAACCCGCGATTAAGGTATTTCGATTTCTCCCCTCAAATTCGTTTGTACTTTTGCCTTTTCAAGCATTCATTGCAATTTTCAGATTTGGTGATTCCTGATCGAATTGCGAGCGCTGAAAGTATGGATGCTAGAGGTGCTCTTCCTGCCTCAATTCAACGAGCTCTTGATCTGGTTGTTGTCGATGTAAGCATTCCTTCTAATTTTGTTTTGTTGCTTGATTATAATTGTAATCGATTCGATTTTGTTTTCTAGTTTGTGCTTTTCATTTTTAATCGATATTTGGTTACGAGCTTGGCTGAGTGAGTTGTGAGTGTTGTTAATATGATCTGCTAGGTAATAGCGGAGCATAATTAGACATTGATTTGGAGTTTAAAGCTCTTTGTTCTAGTTTTTTCGTTTTTCGCAAGGTTTTGGTGTTTTTTAGTGATCTCGCGTAATTGTATTTTTCGCCTGTAATTGTTGATATTTGAGCATTAATTGTGAATGTTTGGCTAGTAATTGTTGATGTTTGTGTATTTTTCTCTATTTTCAGTTAGTTTTTTCTTTGCTTTTGTTGTATTTGTTGGTTGTGTTCGATTTTGTTTAGGTTTTCATGTAAATGTTGTATGTTTAGTTGTAAATAGATGATGTTGTTGTTTCATTACTTTACATTACTTTATTGTTAGACTTTATGCAGTGTTGTTTTTAAATTGTCTATGTTTATGTGTGAATTGTGCATGTTTATATGTAAATAGTTGATGTTTGATTATATAAAAAGATTATGTTACAAATTTTTGATTTCTAGTGCATATTGACTAAGTTTGCATATATTTATACTGAAATTGCTTATGTTTAACGGTAAATTGGTTATGTTTTATGATTTCGCGTAACTTTATATTCCATGTGTAATTGTTAATGTTTTAACCTTAATTGCTATGTTATGAAACCCATGGTCGAATTCGGTTCAACTGCGACTCGGAGGGGTCCGGCTTAAACCCCAAAACCGGAAAAATCGGTTTTAGAAACCCATGAACTGTAAAACCCGGTTCCACCCGGTAAAAACCCGGTTCCACCCGGGTTTCTAAAAAAAAAAAAAAAAGAAAAAAAAAATCAAAAAATCTCAATCACAACAAAAGCCCTATATCGCTCAGTTCCTTTTCCTTTTCAGTCTTCTTCCTTTTCCTTTTTTGCAGCTCATTCTTCTCCCGTTCTTCTCCCGGACTTTAATGTTATTTGTTATTTTGAATTCAATGTTATGGAGTTATGGTGACTTTGTGTTTGGAATTGAGGCATATGTCGTTTATGCAATGTTTTCTATCTTTTTTTTAGGTAAAAAATGTATATGTTGAATTTTTAAGGCATACATTATGTTTTATTTTTAAAAATATTTTTTATAGGTTGACTGAGTCGACGGTTGAACCTCCTATGAGGGTAGGCCGGGTCAACGTCCGGGTCTGAGTTTCAAAACACAGCTTAATTGTGCATGCTTGATCTGTAATTGTTGATGTTTGCGTGTTTGAACTCTATTGATAATGTTGAAGTGATTGTTGTTGTGCATGATATGCTTCGTTTTCTGTTGTTTTGGTTGTAATTGTTGATTGTTAAGGGTAAATTGGTGATACTTATGTTTATGATTCATTTTTGCTTCGGTTATTATGCTTCATTTTTTGCTTCGATTATTATGTATGAATAGCATATATTTATACTGTAATTGTTGATTGTTAGGGTAAATTGGTTATGCATATGTTTATGCTTCATTTTTGCTTCGGTTATTATGTATGAATAGCCTATGTTTACATTGTAATTGTTGATTGTTAAGGGTAAATTGGTGATGCCTATGTTTATGCTTCATTTTTGCTTCGGTTATTATGCTCATTTTTGCTTCGATTATTATGTATGAATAGCCTATGTTTATACTGCAATTGTTGATTGTTAAGGGTAAATTGGTGATGCCTATGTTTATGCTTCATTTTTACTTCGGTTATTATGCTTCATTTTTACTTCGATTATTATGTATGAATAGCCTATGTTTATACTGTAATTGTTGATTGTTAAGGGTAAATTGGTGATGCCTATGTTTATGCTTCATTTTTTCTTCGGTTATTATGCTTCTTTTTTGCTTCGATTATTATGTATGAATAACATATGTTTATACTGTATTTGTTGATTGTTATGGGTAAATTGGTGATGCCTATGTTTATACTGTAATTGTTGATTGTTAAGGGTAAATTGGTGATGTCTATGTTTATGCTTCATTTTTGCTTCGGTTATTATGCTTCATTTTTTTCCTTCGATTATTATGTATGAATAGCCTATGTTTATACTGTAATTGTTGATTGTTAAGGGTAAATTGGTGATGCTTGAATATAGGTATTTTATTTCATCTTTTGAAAAAAAATATTGTTTAGGTTTTTATGTAAATTGTGTATGTCTATATGTAAATTGTTGATGTTGGTTGTTTTTTTTTTTTTTGTTGCATATAGTAGGTTTTCGTAAAAATGGTGGTTGAATGATTGATGATAATGATGGAGGTGTGGATGAAGGAGTTGACGAACAAGCCAAGGTCTTTTTTTTTTTTTTTTTTGCGAGGATGAATGTAGTTTGGATATAGTGATTTGAATTTTTTTGTATTGTTTCTTATGTAATGACATTTTATTGATTGATGAATGAAATTGATTTCTATGTTTATTTTATAAATATTGAGTTTTTTTGAGATAAATAGCTTGTCATCAATAATTTTACACTAAACATAGACAATTATATACCAAACATAAGCAATTTGTTCCAAAGTATCAATATGATTGGATGGACACATGAAAGCGGGGTGTGTATTATAAGGAAAACATGTGGGTCGACCCGGGTCAAGCGGGTCAACCCGTGAAAAAATCATATCAGATAGTTTTATGTATAAATCAGATATATTTGTCTATTATGTAGACTCTCATTATATCGTGGACTCTCGGACGACTCCATATAATGAAGTAATATTTTGAAGGATATTAGTGTGAGAATGGTAGAGTGTCGAACCAAACCCATTATATTGTCATTGAGATCAATATCAATAAAAATTATAATCAATTCATTCTTAATAAATGTTGCTATTCCAGCCGGATGAAGTATATAGTGTTTCAATATTCATTATCATGATTGTAGTGAGTTTAATTCTTATACAATACATGTTGCACCCGTCCGTTCCCATCAATCACAATGCCCTAGAAGGGACCTACATTCGTGAGGGACCAATGGGACCAACTAATGTTATTAAGTATAAATATAATGTGTTAAACAATTGATGATTAGGGCTAAATGCCCGCCCCCAACCCCCCCCCCCCCAATCTCCGGAGTTATAAAAATTGCACGAAACAAATTAATACAAACACCCACCCTCAATTATTAAAAGATGTGCGCGAGACCCCAACCGTTATTTTGTACATCGCCTGTGTGCACTCACATTAAAAGTATATGAATGTTCCTTTACGTTTTCATACTATTTTTCTTTTGCTTAAATCAACATCAGGTCTCATTTTTTTCGTCGACTCGACATTCTTAATTTCAAATAATTCACGTCAAACACATTTGTCATTGTAAATTATCACCGGATAATGATATCAAGCTTTTTACAGTTTGTTTCCATAATGTGAGTATCCTGTGAAAATATCACTGTGCTCTCCGTATAATTTACATACATTTGTACAAAATAATCCAATTCAGAGTACTTTTTGTTCTAAAATAATGGAAAAGAGGCATGTCATCCACGTGATTGACCAAAAACACCTAAACTTTGAGCACCTTGATTATATAGTTCTGAACCGACTTGTCCAGTGAAATTAAGGTTCCTCATTCAGTTGAGCACCCATGACCTAGCAAAAATGTCACACCCTATAATGGATTAATTGTGACCTTCAAAACTTTATGATGTTATTACTATCAAAATCGAATGGGAACTTGGTCTCTTGAGATTGAATCATGATCATCATAAGAATGAAAAAAAATTCATTACATTGATTTTACATATCAATTTTGTCTCCATTATATGGTTCTTGATTCCACAACTCGACAATCTGATCAATATTTGCATCATCATGATCATACATCCATCGAACCTTGAGCACTCAAGAACTGCTATGGAAACATCCCCGTGACAATTATCAATCACCATCCACCTTTGTAATGATATCCCTACTCAAGTACTTAGACAAATTCATCAGGCATTTTCGACATAACAAATTAATTATTAATCTCATCAACTGCATCATTAGTCGATGCAAGCAAAACCGATTTATGAGAAATATTATGAGTCAAGTAATGGATTGGTTAATGCTCCAATAATGACATTCATGTGCTATCATAATGGTAGAAATTATATGATTACTCATTTCAAATGAGTATATCCTCGAGAATATTGATATCAACATCGCTATTATTTTATAAAATTTAGGAAAATTACACCGCCCCCCCGATAAACACCCTTAATTTTCGGTTCTAATATTTCATCAATAATATTGTCCTAAACAATTACATATTGGTCCAAAAAATGGATCTTTAGTGACCAATATGTAATTGTTTAGGGACCAATTTGTTATTGATGAAATGTCAGGGCCCCCGATGTTATTACGAAATTTATTAGGGGGAGCAAATATAATTTGCCATAAAATTTATTCCCCAAGGCCCCATCACCGCTATACGGTATCCACTTAGCAAATTTCAAGCCTCTAGAATCTCGATATATAACGAACGTATTGAAACGATTTTAGTATGACATTAGAAAGGAATAACATATTGAATATTAAATAAATATAAATTACAAATTTACATGTAAATGCATGTTTTTTTTGTAAGCTTAAGCATATCACATGTGACACATATCCTAAAAGAACATACAACATCTACTACCCTGGAAGGACGGACAAAAATGTCTAAAATCTAAGCCGAAGACGGTCCAACCCACATAAAGGCTCCCGTGGACAATTCATAACATCCCTTAAACTCCTATTGAGCGTCGGTTCCTATTTGTCATGAGAGCCTCATCAAATTCACATACTCCATGAAGTTTCTTGGGTTACTCACAGGCCGGTATCCCTCTCGAAAATTTAATTCATATAGAGACTCTCTTAGTTGCAACAATATATAAACTCATGAATCGCTGAGTTACAACATTATATTAACTCAACATTACTGAGTTACAAGATTGCATTAACTCATGTTGCGTCTTTTTTTGTAATATTTGGTGGCAAAGGGTTTTTGCCTAGATTTTTTCCAAGTTTCCTTACGTAGGCTAGGCCCAAGCCCAAACTCGTACTCTGGTGGACTGGAAAGGAGTTTTGAATGCCCGGCCCAGCCTGTTGACTCGCATGTATTTGAATCTGATCCATCGAGGTTGGGTAGCGTACTCGACTCGATCGTGTTACGTAGGTTAGGACCAAGTCCAAACAATTAACAAAATCAAGATTCCATGTTTCATAATTCATTTTATGAATAATATCTAGCCATAGCATATGTGTTAGTGAGTTCTGCACAATAATATTTTGTGCATGCACTAACATCGGCACGTGTATACATGAGCAAATATTGTGAAAACCGTAATTTTACTAAATAATACTCCCTCTGTCATGATTTCAACTTTCCGTAGAACTTTTTCGTCAACCAATATCAATTTTAACCTCGCCATTTAAAAAACAATAAGTAAATATTTAACATAATTATATTGTAAATCTTACTTCTTAAATTTTCATTATATGATTTCTATTAAATCATTTATCTTTGTAGCTTAAGAGTAATTTGAGGTTAAAATTGGCAATTTTGACCTGAAAAACTCACAACGGGAAGCTGAAATCGGTGCGGAGGGAGTATATAGTATGAAAGACCATATGATATAAGTGCAAATTGGATGGTTACACCAAACACTGGGTGGAGAGCTAATGTTTTCTTCCATTGAAAAAATGAATTGATATATTTGAATTATTTAAGCATGGAGTACATTTAAGAAAATTGCTATAAAATGCTCGATGGAGTCGATTAATTTGACCATAAATTTAATTGTCAATATTTAAGCATGGAATTTTTCAATATATCATTGAAGTAATTTATGGTTAAAGTTGACCTTAAACTTTAATAAAATTCAAATGTGTCCTTTGTTTTGTGACGAGGGAATAATATAAGAGACTATATTATATTAAAATGGAATGCGATTGTTCTTTTGTCACGCATGCAAATGTCTTAGTGATGTATACCCTACTCTCCTAATAATAACTTTTTAACATTGATATTCTTAAATAAACTTTAACTAAATATTACTACTATATCACGAAAAAAAGGTGTTATCTATATACTTCAACAAATTTCATTCCAACTTTTTAATTTTAATTCTATTTATTTGAATTTAACTTTCCATACAAACATATCTTATACTTTTACTCATTTAACCTTACATCTCGTGAATTATTCAATTAATTCATATAGTTTACTCTTAAAACCTCTGATCACCTCAACCAGAACTTGAGTATGGGCGTGGAGTATAACAAAATAATTTTATAAACTCAAATCAAATACTCCTTCATTCTCAGTCTCAACTTCTTACTTTCATTTTTTGTTTCCCAATCTTAACTTCACATATCTTAAATGAATAAAATTTCCCCTATTTTATGAGTTATCTCTCATACTTTAATATTTATTTAAATTTAAAATTTCTAAATTGTTCTATTTATTTATACAATTTACTCTTAAAATTGCACTCTATTTGAAGTTAAATATGGAAAACACCGATATGTAGTCCTTGTTTGTGTAAGTTAATTAATTAAGTATACTTTATATTTTCTTATACTTCGTGTCAGCGCTACTCTATTAACTTTCATCCAACTTGATGAATATTTTGCTAAATAGAAAACGCATACGATGACAAGTAATATTGTTGTTTCTAATAATTGATTTCTTTCTTTTTTAAGTTGAATTAGTGTTTGAGTTGATCTTTCTTAATTTAATTGGAGAAAATGGAGTAGAAAGATTGGCTATCGTTGTTTTTTCATGATGAATTAATTTTGTTGTGTTGAATTAGAGTTTAAAATTTAATTTGAGAAGACATATTGATTTTTTTTTTAATAATGAATTGATTTTGTTGGGGTTGAAGTTCGAGGGCAATGTGATTATTTCAGTGCAAATATTAGTATCGCAGACTTTAGTAGACCAACTAAAATATGTACATACTACATACTATGCCTAAGTAAAATTTAATAACTTTCGAATATTTGTACATACTGCGTACTTTAGCAGACCAACTTAAAGTTTGAAATCTCACGAGGCGAAGGACAGGAACAAAATTTTAGAGGTTGGTCAGTTATTGCAAATGTATAAACTTTGAGGAGCAAATTATACATGAACAAAGTGCAGAGTTGTGAGGGGCAAATTACACATGAACAAAGTGCAGGAGAAAACCATATCACAGACATACAAACGCAAATAGCTAAATTCTGGAACATAAATAATAATTTAACAATTAATCATCTCATAATGTGAATGAACGAATTGCATCAATTTCATATCATTAATTAATGTATGTAATTGAATCAAAAGTATATAAAGAACGACTCTGTTTTACAAGCTAGACCAAAGAGAGCATAAGGATTGATCTATCACACTAATTTCTAGCTCGTTGGCATCTCAAATCGACAAATTGGACAATAATGACTCGTCTTTAGCCACTTTTCAATGCAATCTCCATGGAACGAGTGTGAACAAGGCATCAAAACCGAAACCTCCTCCGTAAGCTCTTCCAAACAGATAACGCATTCTTGATCTTGTACCCTCTTCCGCTTTAGAGAATCCTGATCACAATCATCTTGTAGTTGTACCCTCTTCCGTTTGAGATTCTTGATCGACTCCTCAGTTGCAGGAACCATCTTAGGACCATCTGCAGCCGCGCGCTTTTCCTCCATCATCTGCTCGATTAATTCTCCGTATGTTTGAGAGTGTACCACATAAAGTTTAAACCCCAAGTTAAAGATCTTGTGATCTGGCGGAGACGAACTCATAAACTCCACCGCGTTTTGGATCACATCAGTCGACATCCCATCTGCATCGTCTTCTGATAAGTTCAACTTATAACCTATCAGGTTCTTGAAGAACTGCTGTTGATCAGGTGATTCCATGTCTGAAATTCGAGGCAGAAGTAGCATGGTGTCGAACACGGTTTCAGATAGAACAATCTCGGGACTAAACGCTGTCGAGGCTATAGAGGAAAGTTTCTTCCAGTTCCAAAACAACTTGGCAGGAGAATTTCATGTTGATTTGGAAGTGTCGGGATTGATCTTCAGCTTTGAAAGACTCCGATTCCTCGAGTTCGCCGGATAGCCGAGGGCGTCGGTAGATTTCCGCCATTGATCTGCGCTGCAGGTTTAGAAGCTACAGATCAATTCCTTCAGAGGATCAGATCAATTCTTTTTCCTTTCCTTCTGAGTTCTGAGTGCAAGCTTTGGTTTCTTGCTTATGAGTTATTATGACTCAAATGTTACGCGGTGCTTTCCTTATATAACTATTTATTACTGGGCTTCTTAGTATGCTTGCCCATAACTTATTATCTTGGACTCTTGATTTTTGTCAAAATGTGTGACTTGCCGACTTTCTCCTTTTCTTTTTTTAACTTAAAATAGGCAATTGTCCGTGACACTCTCCTTATTAGACATTATAAATGTCACCGTATTAATTTATATGAACTAAGATTAAATTACAAATCGATTTTCGACGAAGTGAATAGACCCTCAATATTATAAATTATTCGTTCGCTCGATGTTTCTATTTTGACTTTTCATTAACTATTTAAAATTACTACTAATCAATCTTCAAAAAATGTAAAATGTTCAATTAAATTATATTATGAAACTTTAGGGAGTGAAATTTCATAATATAATTTTACTAAAAAATTTACATTTGTGTTTTATGTTTAATTCGTAGTCAAAGTTGTAAAGGGTTGACTGCAAAAAGTCAAAATTAAACATCTGACGGACGAAGTAATACTTAATTCTCTTGTTCATAACTCTAGAGAGATATATCAACACATGGTGGGAAGTAGATGTCGAGGTGCGTGAGAGGCCCATGTCTCTTGTTTACCACAATAACAAAACATGCCAATATGAGAAGTATCGATTTAAGTCGAAAGAGAACCCCGCCTCATTATGCACCTCATCGTCATCCTAAAAGTGATCATGCATTGATTTCATATATAAATTTTGCCTCGATGATATGCTACATGGGTCATACTCGACCCATTTAGAATCTTACCTAGACCCGTGGACTCGTCGTGACTCTGAATGAACTGGTAGGTATGAGTCAATTCATATCGGCCCATTTAAGATCAATTTAGACCTCGACCCATATAATACTAAAACTTAAAAGAGTC
The DNA here is from genome assembly GCA_026545765.1 of Plantago major. Classification (NCBI taxonomy): domain Eukaryota; kingdom Viridiplantae; phylum Streptophyta; class Magnoliopsida; order Lamiales; family Plantaginaceae; genus Plantago; species Plantago major. Next base: position 905,281 of record CM048839.1, on the reverse strand, counting down.
CTACATAAACATGAGAGTCCGAGTCCAACTAATAAGGTTAATTTCACATGTTAAGTTCATGGATCCGTCATGGGTTTGGAATTCGGATCTCAACGCAACGGGTAGATGGGTTTGTATAAAAGCCTTATTTTCTTATTTTTCTTTCACTTTTCTTTCATTTCTTCCGTCTGTTTCTGAATCTGGCGATTTTTCTCTCGCTTCTTTCGAAAACCAAGGTTTTCGTATTTGCTTGCGGTTTCCAAATTTTCTCCCAGACTCAAAGCGATTTTGAAGATCAAGCCCTAGCTTCCGATTACAACCCGATTAAGGTATTTTCATTTCTCCTCAAATTCGCTTGTACTTTTGCCTTTTCAAGCATTCATTGCAATTTTCGATTTGGTGATTCTCGATCGAATCATGAATACCGAAAGTATGGATGCTAGAGGTGCTCTTCCTGCCTCAATTCAACGAGCTCTTGATCTGGTTGTTGTCGATGTAAGCATTCCTTCTAATTTTGTTTTGTTGCTTGATTATAATTGTAATCGATTCGATTTTGTTTTCTAGTTTGTGCTTTTCATTTTAATCGATATTTGGTTACGAGCTCATGAGTGAGTTGTGAGTGTTGTTAATATGATCTGCTAGGTAATAGCGGAGCATAATTAGACATTGATTTGGAGTTTAAAGCTCTTTGTTCTAGTTTTTTCGTTTTTCGCAAGGTTTTGGTGTTTTTTAGTGATCTCGCCAGAATTGTATTTTTCACCGTAATTGTTGATATTTGAGCATTAATTGTGAATGTTCGCTAGTAATTGTTGATGTTTGTGTATTTTTCTATTTTCGCTAGTTTTTCTTTGCTTTTGTCAGATTTGTTGGTTGTGTTCGATTTTGTTTAGGTTTTCATGTAAATGTCAGATGTTTAGTTGTAAATAGATGATGTTGTTGTTTCATTACTTTACATTACTTTATTGTTAGACTTTATGCGTTGTTGTTTTAAATTGTCTATGTTTATGTGTGAATTGTGCATGTTTATATGTAAATAGTTGATGTTTGATTATATAAAAAGATTATGTTACAAATTTTTGATTTCTAGTGCATATTGACTAAGTTTGCATATATTTATACTGAAATTGCTTATGTTTAACGGTAAATTGGTTATGTTTTATGATTTCGCGTAACTTTATATTCCATGTGTAATTGTTAATGTTTTAACCTTAATTGCTATGTTATGAAACCATGGTCGACCGGTTCAACTGCTGACTGGAGGGGTCCGGGTTAAACCCCCAAACCGGAAAAATCGGGTTTTAGAAAACCATGAACTGTAAAACCCGTTCCACCAGTAAAACCCGTTCCACCCGGTTTCTAAAAAAAAAAAAAAATCAAAAATCTCAATCACAACAAAGCCCTATATCGCCAGCCTTTTCCTTTTCATTTCTTCCTTTTCCTTTTGCACTTCATTCTTCTCCGTTCTTCTCCGGACTTTAATGTTATTTGTTATTTTGAATTCAATGTTATGGAGTTATGGTGACTTTGTGTTTGGAATTGAGGCATATATGTTTTATGCAATGTTTTCTATCTTTTTTAGGTAAAAATGTATATGTTGAATTTTTAAGGCATACATTATGTTTTATTTTAAAAATATTTTTATAGGTCGATTCGAAGTCGACCTTGAACCTCCTATGAGAGGTAGCCGTCAACGTCGGTCCGAGTTTCAAAACACGCCTTAATTGTGCATGCTTGATCCAGAATTGTTGATGTTCATGTTTGAACTCTATTGATAATGTTGAAGTGATTGTTGTTGTGCATGATATGCTTCGCTTTTTGGTTGTAATTGTTGATTGTTAAGGGTAAATTGGTGATACTTATGTTTATGATTCATTTTTGCTTCGGTTATTATGCTTCATTTTTTGCTTCGATTATTATGTATGAATAGCATATATTTATCAGAATTGTTGATTGTTAGGTAAATTGGTTATGCATATGTTTATGCTTCATTTTTGCTTCGGTTATTATGTATGAATAGCCTATGTTTACATTGTAATTGTTGATTGTTAAGGGTAAATTGGTGATGCCTATGTTTATGCTTCATTTTTGCTTCGGTTATTATGCTCATTTTTGCTTCGATTATTATGTATGAATAGCCTATGTTTATACTGTAATTGTTGATTGTTAAGGGTAAATTGGTGATGCCTATGTTTATGCTTCATTTTTGCTTCGGTTATTATGCTTCATTTTTACTTCGATTATTATGTATGAATAGCCTATGTTTATACTGTAATTGTTGATTGTTAAGGGTAAATTGGTGATGCCTATGTTTATGCTTCATTTTTCTTCTATTATTATGCTTCTTTTTCGATTATTATGTATGAATAACATATGTTTATACTGTATTTGTTGATTGTTATGGGTAAATTGGTGATGCCTATGTTTATACTGTAATTGTTGATTGTTAAGGGTAAATTGGTGATGTCTATGTTTATGCTTCATTTTTGCTTCGGTTATTATGCTTCATTTTTTTCCTTCGATTATTATGTATGAATAGCCTATGTTTATACTGTAATTGTTGATTGTTAAGGGTAAATTGGTGATGCTTGAATATAGGTATTTTATTTCATCTTTTGAAAAAATATTGTTTAGGTTTTTATGTAAATTGTGTATGTCTATATGTAAATTGTTGATGTTGGTTGTTTTTTTTTTTTTTGTTGCATATAGTAGGTTTTCGTAAAAATGGTGGTTGAATGATTGATGATAATGATGGAGGTGTGGATGAAGGAGTCGACTTAATGCCAAGGAATTTTTTTTTTTTTTTTTTTTTTTGCGAGGATGAATGTAGTTTGGATATAGTGATTTGAATTTTTTTGTATTGTTTCTTATGTAATGACATTTTATTGATTGATGAATGAAATTGATTTCTATGTTTATTTTATAAATATTGAGTTTTTTTGAGATAAATAGCTTGTCATCAATAATTTTACACTAAACATAGATAATTATATACCAAACATAAGCAATTTGTTCCAAAGTATCAATATGATTGGATGGACACATGAAAGCGTGTGTATTATAAGGAAAACATGGGTCGACCCGGTCAAGCGGGTCAACCCGTGAAAAAATCATATCAGATAGTTTTATGTATAAATTGTATATATTTGTCTATTATGTAGACTCTCATTATATCATGACTCTCGTGAGACGATTCTCCCATATAATGAAGTAATATTTTGAAGGATATTAGTGTGAGAATGGTAGAGTGTCGAACCAAACCCATTATATTGTCATTGAGATCAATATCAATAAAAATTATAATCAATTCATTCTTAATAAATGTTGCTATTCCAGCCGGATGAAGTATATAGTGTTTCAATATTCATTATCATGATTGTAGTGAGTTTAATTCTTATACAATACATGTTGCACCCGTCCGTTCCCATCAATCACAATGCCCTAGAAGGGACCTACATTCGTGAGGGACCAATGGGACCAACTAATGTTATTAAGTATAAATATAATGTGTTAAACAATTGATGATTAGGGCTAAATGCCCGCCCCCAACCCCCCCCCCCAATCTCCGGAGTTATAAAAATTGCACGAAACAAATTAATACAAACACCCACCCTCAATTATTAAAAGATGTGCGAGACCCCAACCGTTATTTTGTACATCGCTTCTGTGCACTCACATTAAAAGGTGCGATATGAATGTTCCTTTACGCTTTCATACTATTTTTTTTGCTTAAATCAACATCAGGTCTCATTTTTTTCGTCGACTCGACATTCTTAATTTCAAATAATTCACGTCAAACACATTTGTCATTGTAAATTATCACCGGATAATGATATCAAGCTTTTTACAGTTTGTTTCCATAATGTGAGTATAATGTGAAAATTTCAATTTTCTCTCCGTATCATTTACATACATTTGTACAAAATAATCCTATTCATAGTACTTTTTTGTTCTAAAATAATGGAAAAGAGGCATGTCATCCACGTGATTGACCAAAAACACCTAAACTTTGAGCACCTTGATTATATAGTTCTGAACCGACTTGTCCAGTGAAATTAAGGTTCCTCATTCAGTTGAGCACCCATGACCTAGCAAAAATGTCACACCCTATAATGGATTAATTGTGACCTTCAAAACTTTATGATGTTATTACTATCAAAATCGAATGGGAACTTGGTCTCTTGAGATTGAATCATGATCATCATAAGAATGAAAAAAAATTCATTACATTGATTTTACATATCAATTTTGTCTCCATTATATGGTTCTTGATTCCACAACTCGACAATCTGATCAATATTTGCATCATCATGATCATACATCCATCGAACCTTGAGCACTCAAGAACTGCTATGGAAACATCCCCGTGACAATTATCAATCACCATCCACCTTTGTAATGATATCCCTACTCAAGTACTTAGACAAATTCATCAGGCATTTTCGACATAACAAATTAATTATTAATCTCATCAACTGCATCATTAGTCGATGCAAGCAAAACCGACGATGAGAAATATTATGAGTCAAGTAATGGATTGGTTAATGCTCCAATAATGACATTCATGTGCTATCATAATGGTAGAAATTATATGATTACTCATTTCTGAAATGAGTATATCCTCGAGAATATTGATATCAACATCGTCATTATTTTATAAAATTTAGGAAAATTACACCCTCCCCGATAAACACCTTAACTCATTCGGGGCCCTAACATTTCATCAATAACATATTGGTCCCTAAACAATTACATATTGGTCCAAAAAATGGATCTTTAGTGACCAATATGTAATTGTTTAGGGACCAATTTGTTATTGATGAAATGTCAGGGCCCCCGATGTTATTACGAAATTTATTAGGGGGAGCAAATATAATTTGCCATAAAATTTATTCCCCAAGGCCCCATCACTGTCATACGGTATCCACTTAGCAAATTCTGGCGTCTCTAGAATCTCGATATATGACGAACCAGATTGAAACGATTTTAGTATGACATTAGAAAGGAATAACATATTGAATATTAAATAAATATAAATTACAAATTTACATGTAAATGCATGTTTTTTTTGTAAGCTTAAGCATATCACATGTGACACATATCCTAAAAGAACATACAACATCTACTACCCTGGAAGGACGGACAAAAATGTCTAAAATCTAAGCCGAAGACGGTCCAACCCACATAAAGGCTCCCGTGGACAATTCATAACATCCCTTAAACTCCTATTGAAAGGCCGGTTCCTATTTGTCATGAGAGCCTCATCAAATTCACATACTCCATGAAGTTTCTTGGTTACTCACAGCCGTATCCTCTCAAAATTTAATTCATATAGAGACTCTCTTAGTTGCAATAATATATAAACTCATGAATCACCGAAGTTATAACATTATATTAACTCAACATTACCGAAGTTACAAGATTGCATTAACTCATGTTGCGCTTTTTTGTAATATTTGGTGGCAAAGGGTTTTGCCTAGATTTTTCCAAGTTTCCTTACGTAGGCTGCCAAGCCCAAACTCGCACTGTGGACCGAAAGGAGTTTTGAATGCCCGCCCAAATTGCTGACTCGCATGTATTTGAATCGATCCATCGAGGTCAGTAGCGACTCACTCGATCGTGTTACGTAGGTTAGACCAAGTCCAAACAATTAACAAAATCAAGATTCCATGTTTCATAATTCATTTTATGAATAATATCTAGCCATAGCATATGTTAGTGAGTTCTGCACAATAATATTTTGTGCATGCACTAACATCGCACGTATACATGAGCAAATATTGTGAAAACCGTAATTTTATTAAATAATACTCCTTTCATGATTTCAACTTTCCGTAGAACTTTTTTCTACCAATATCAATTTTAACCTCGCCATTTTAAAAACAATAAGTAAATATTTAACATAATTATATTGTAAATCTTACTTAAATTTCCATTATATGATTTTTATTAAATCATTTATCTTTGTAGTTTAAGAGTAATTTGAGGTTAAAATTGACAATTTTGACCCTAAAACTCACAACGGAAGTCAAATCAAAAGTGAGGAGTATATAGTATGAAAGACCATATGATATAAGTGCAAATTCGATGGTTACACCAAACACTTGGGGTGGAGAGCTAATGTTTTCTTCCATTGAAAAAATGAATTGATATATTTGAATTATTTAAGCATGGAGTACATTTAAGAAAAATTGCTATAAAATGCTCTGATGGAGTCGACTAATTTGACCATAAATTTAATTGTCAATATTTAAGCATGGAATTTTTCAATATATCATTGAAGTAATTTATGGTTAAAGTTGACCTTAAACTTTAATAAAAATTCAAATGTGTCCTTTGTTTTGTGACGTAGGAATAATATAAGAGACTATATTATATTAAAATGGAATGCGATTGTTCTTTTGTCACGTATGCAAATGTCTTAGTGATGTATACCCTACCTCCTAATAATAACTTTTTAACATTGATATTCTTAAATAAACTTTAACTAAATATTACTACTATATCAAAAAAAAAGGTGTTATCTATATACTTCAACAAATTTCATTCCAACTTTTTAATTTTAATTCTATTTATTTGAATTTAACTTTCCATACAAACATATCTTATACTTTTACTCATTTAACCTTACATCTCGTGAATTATTCAATTAATTCATATAGTTTACTCTTAAAACCTCTGATCACCTCAACCAGAACTTGAGTATGGGGCGTGGAGTATAACAAAATAATTTTATAAACTCAAATCAAATACTCCTTCATTCTCGGCCTCAACTTCTTACTTTCATTTTTGTTTCAATCTTAACTTCACATATCTTAAATGAATAAAATTTCCCTATTTTATGAGTTATCTCTCATACTTTAATATTTATTTAAATTTAAAATTTCTAAATTGTTCTATTTATTTATACAATTTACTCTTAAAATTGCACTCTATTTGAAGTTAAATATGGAAAACACGATATGTAGTCCTTGTTTGTGTAAGTTAATTAATTAAGTATACTTTATATTTTCTTATACTTCGTCGTCATTTACTCTATTAACTTTCATCCAACTTGATGAATATTTTGCTAAATAGAAAACGACACGATGACAAGTAATATTGTTGTTTCTAATAATTGATTTCTTTCTTTTTTAAGTTGAATTAGTGTTTGAGTTGATCTTTCTTAATTTAATTGGAGAAAATGGAGTAGAAAGATTGGCTATCGTTGTTTTTTCATGATGAATTAATTTTGTTGTGTTGAATTAGAGTTTAAAATTTAATTTGAGAAGACATATTGATTTTTTTTTTAATAATGAATTGATTTTGTTGGGGTTGAAGTTCGAGGGCAATGTGATTATTTCAGTTAAAATATTAGTACTGCGAACTATAGTAGACCAACTAAAATATGAACATACTACATACTATGCCTAAGTAAAATTTAATAACTTTCAATATTTGTACATACATGATTTTAGCGTACCAACTTAAAGTTTGAAATCTCACGAGGCTAAGGACAGGAACAAAATTTTAGAGGTTGGTCAGTTATTGCAAATGTATAAACTTTGAGGAGCAAATTATACATGAACAAAGTGCAGAGTTGTGAGGGGCAAATTACACATGAACAAAGTGCAGGAGAAAAACCATATCACAGACATACAAACGCAAATAGCTAAATTCTGGAACATAAATAATAATTTAACAATTAATCATCTCATAATGTGAATGAACGAATTGCATCAATTTCATATCATTAATTAATGTATGTAATTGAATCAAAAGTATATAAAGAACGACTCTGTTTTACAAGCTAGACCAAAGAGAGCATAAGGATTGATCTATCACACTAATTTCTAGCTCGTTGGCATCTCAAATCGACAAATTGGACAATAATGACTCGTCTTTAGCCACTTTTCAATGCAATCTCCATGGAACGAGTGTGAACAAGGCATCAAAACCGAAACCTCCTCCGTAAGCTCTTCCAAACAGATAACGCATTCTTGATCTTGTACCCTCTTCCGCTTTAGAGAATCCTGATCACAATCATCTTGTAGTTGTACCCTCTTCCGCTTGAGATTCTTGATCGACTCCTCAGTTGCAGGAACCATCTTAGGACCATCTGCAGCCGCTTTCCTCCATCATCTGCTCGATTAATTCTCCGTATGTTTGAGAGTGTACCACATAAAGTTTAAACCCCAAGTTAAAGATCTTGTGATCTGGCGGAGACGAACTCATAAACTCCACCGCGTTTTGGATCACATCAGTCGACATCCCATCTGCATCGTCTTCTGATAAGTTCAACTTATAACCTATCAGGTTCTTGAAGAACTGCTGTTGATCAGGTGATTCCATGTCTGAAATTCGAGGCAGAAGTAGCATGGTGTCGAACACGGTTTCAGATAGAACAATCTCGGGACTAAACGCTAAGCCGAGGCTATAGAGGAAAGTTTCTTCCAGTTCCAAAACAACTTGGCAGGAGAATTTCATGTTGATTTGGAAGTGTCGGGATTGATCTTCAGCTTTGAAAGACTCCGATTCCTCGAGTTCGCCGGATAGCCGAGGGCGTCGGTAGATTTCCGCCATTGATCTGCGCTGCAGGTTTAGAAGCTACAGATCAATTCCTTCAGAGGATCAGATCAATTCTTTTTCCTTTCCTTCTGAGTTCTGAGTGCAAGCTTTGGTTTCTTGCTTATGAGTTATTATGACTCAAATGTTACGCGGTGCTTTCCTTATATAACTATTTATTACTGGGCTTCTTAGTATGCTTGCCCATAACTTATTATCTTGGACTCTTGATTTTTGTCAAAATGTGTGACTTGCCGACTTTCTCCTTTTCTTTTTTTAACTTAAAATAGGCAATTGTCCGTGACACTCTCCTTATTAGACATTATAAATGTCACCGTATTAATTTATATGAACTAGTATATTGACAGGCGGAATGAATTGGTGAATGAAATGAATTTTCATTATTTTATTAGTATATGAAGGTGTAATTTATATAAAAGAAAAAAGGAAAAAAGGGGAATGAAATGAATTTTTATTATTTTACCACGTTTTATTCAATTGGTAACTTTTATTTTGTTGAATTAACTACCTAGTTGACTTTGGTAAGAATATATTGTATAGATAGATTACTAGTTTAGCCCGTGCCAAAATATTGTTTTGTCATCGGTTAGAACAAATTTTCATTTATATAGGTAAACAAAATAAGAAAAGATGAAAATTTAAATAAAAAACAAAAAACAATTAATAAAAATTGATAGTGAAATATTAAACTAAAAAGGTTGAGTAGTATCTAAATTTTTAAAAAAATAAAAGTAAATAAAATAAATACACTGAATTTTTAAATTTACAATTATGAATAAAGTAATCAACCACACACCCAACAAATAATAGTACAAATTATTATTTCTTACACTTTATTATTACATATTTCTCGCAAAAAGTATTAATTTTACCACATTGTTTTACTATTTATTTTAAATTTTTATTTAAATAGAAAAATACAATTAAAAAAAAAAGTAATACGTATGAAATCTAACGGAACGGAGGGAGTATAAATGTAGACTCCAGACTGAGTCTTGATCTAACAGATGAACACATTACACACATACTATGAAGGAAAGTATGACACAGAAGAAAGATGTTATCATCAAAATTTATACCGAATCATCAGAACTCAAATCCCATAAAAATCTCAAACCCTCCAAGAAAAACAACAACAAAACATTTTCGCAGCCCACTACAGTTCCAAGATCGCGATTAGGTTATGATCGTCGGGCTCAGATGTTGGCATACGCTCAGGAGCTAAGGCAGGGCAATGTGCAACAAATCCAACGTCCGTTCAGGGTTAATTTCAGGCCAAAGCCGACCAAGGTACGTAATCAATCGGCTAGGCCAGTTAATAGCTTAATTGTACAATCTCACTTTTTATACTACATTAGTGTTTAGCTTGTGATACGAAATGAATTAATGAACAGAAGTGGAGATGGTCACTTCCCATGCAAAAGATTAGATTGTTGTTTTCGCGATTTAGAGGAACAGACAAGGAATGGAAGTATGAGCAAATTGTAACAGAGGATTGTGGGGATGTTGATCAGATCAGAATCAAAAGGACCTCGTCAAAATGTTCTAATTTCACCGTAAGTTGTTCTTGCACACTACATCTATCAAATGTTCGTTCATTAACACATTATATGTATAGTTTATTCTGTGTGGCTATGCAGAAGAAATTGAAGTGCTTCTTGAAGGATATTGCCAGATCTTGCAAATGCAACGGAACTTGCTTAGGTTGATACTTCATATTTACCGGTTGCCAGTTTGCAAGCCTAAACATGTAAGCCTGAAGAATCAACCAAATATTATCCGACGACTTCAGCAAGATGTTGAGGACTCGTTGCCCATGTAATTTACGGCTTTTGTAGGCGTAGATTATTGTTTTCTTTTTCTTGAGCAAAAAAGATGACACAAACAATAATCACAAAGAAACTTCTTGCGATTAACCGAACGCACCTGTGGCAGTTTAGTCCCCTTATTTGATTATGATGGAACCTTGAATTCCAGGAATACCGAATTACTATCAAGCAATTTACCTAAAGCAGGCAACCTCAAAATGATCCTGACACTATTACTAGGATAAAGCATTTGCATTCCATAACTCCGAATTTCAGTAGTACAAAACAAGCAAGAACCCAAATGGCATAGACTTATATAAAAACAGACAGATCAATCCTAAGCTCATGTAAACAGGCATCACATCACAACCAACCTATTAATAAAATCTGGTTCTATAGCACTGAACATGGAAACGCAAATTAAATGCAATTAGTGGTTAAGAGTTTCAAACTAAGCTGCTAGGGGATTGCAAAACTACCACAAAAATCAAGCACATTAGAGAGCACACTATTAACCAAGAAAGACCCTTTCAGATAGCGTGCAAACCTTCCAGCGCAGGTACTCCTATACCGGTGGCAACTTAGCCAACACCCAATCCGGTATTTTGTTAGCCCATAATGCTTCACCAGTCTCTTTGTGCTTAAAATCAGGTGCTTTTGGGTTTTTCTTCCCCACTCTATTATCAGACCATTTGCTAGGATCTTCCACCAAGCTCTTCCAAGATTCTTCATCTCTAGCTTCCTTAATACCTTCCCACTGAACAGCCCCCAAATTTTCAAGTTCGGTTAATGCCCAAGTCGGAGCATCCTGAACCCACAATGGTTCACCAGTCTCCATGTGCCTAAAATCAGGTGCTCTTGGGTTTTTCTTCCCCACTCTTTTATCCCACCATTTGCTAGGATCTCCCACCAAGCTCTTCCAAGATTCTTCATCTCTAGCTTCCTTAATACCTTCCCACTGAACAGCCCCCAAATTTTCAAGAACGGTTAATGCCCAAGTCGGAGCATCCTTAATCCACAATGCTTCACCAGTCTCCATGTGCTTAAAATCAGGTGCTTTTGGGTTTTTCTTCCCCACTCTTTTATCCCACCATTTGCTAGGATCTTCCACCAAGCTCTTCCACAATTCATCCCCTTTAGCTTCGTTCTTATAAATAAACTGCAATTTTTCAAGTACCGGTGACACCCAAGTCGGAACATCCTGAATCCACAATGCTTCACCAGTATCCCTATGCTTGAAATCAGGTGCTTTTGGGTTTTTCTTACCCACTCTGTTATCCCACCATTTGCTAGGATCTTCGAGCAACTTCTTCCACAAATCATCCGCTTCCTTTTTATCAAAAGACCCCAAATTTTCAAGTTCCGGTAACACCCAAAAGGGAGCATTGTCGACCCACAATGCCTCCTTACTCTCCTTGTGCACAAAATCAGGTGAATTTGGAGTTTTCTTCCTCAGTCTATCATCCCACCATTTGCTATGATCTTCCAGCAAGCTCTTCCACAACTCTTTTCTTCTAGCAACCTCCTTTTCATCAAACTTCAAATCTTCTCTTCTAGCAACCTCCTTAACATCAAACGTGAATTTTTCAAATTCAGGTAACACCCAGCGTGGAATGGTGTCAACCCACAATGCATCGTCAGTATCCTTTCGTTTGAAATCCGGGTGCTTTCTACTAACCAATTCGTTCAATTTGTGAGGTCGATAATCATACCATTGGCGAGGATTCCTCGCGAGATCACTCCACAGATCCCCAACCGAAGCTTCCTTTTTACTTGCTTCGGTGGTGTAGCTGTTGCTGCAGAGTTGAATGGCTGCTGCGCTAGTGAAGGTGGGTTTTGCAGGTGAAGAAGGGAAAGTGAGGTATCTTGCAACTAGCTTTGCTCTTGCAACAACTAGATTCATGGTGTGGAAATGGGAGTTTCAAGAGCAGAGATGAATTAGGGTTGGTTTGGTTTTGGTTGAGAGGGAGAGGAAATGGCGAGTGTGCTACTTTGGGGAATTTCCAAAGTTCTTGAAAAATGAATAACTAGCTAGGAATCCAACCGAAAAGTTTTTCAAAGTTCGGGAATTTCGAAAGTTTGACACCAATCCCTTACAATTTACATTATTAACATCCAGAACACTATAATTCCACCTCAATGCTACTTCGTTACCCTCAATTTTACATGTCGAAAGTTGCGTCACACTAAAACCAATTGAGTGCATGAAGCGTCCAAAAGGGTTCATTCAACGTGCAACCACCGAGAACTCTGCATCTGTTATGATGAGCATGTGCTTTAAAGAAATCACTATCGCACTCGACAATTGTATACCTTCATATAAGGAATTCCATTTTTTAGAGTTAATGATTTGAGAGCAAAACATTTTGTGTTTGTGAGGAGTTTTCACCATAGATTTTCTCTACTTTTTGCATATTCTGGTCTGATAGGAGCTTTGTTTTCATGAACATAATCCAATTGGTTTCGAAATTGTAGTATACATGCATTATATTGCAACTTTGTTCCTTGAAAAATAAGGAAGATATTACCTTAGCTCTAATTTTAAAGAAAAAATGTTGCTAATTGTCAATGTTACTTCAAAATATGGAATGGCCAAATCAAATTACACTGAGCAGAATTAGTTTGGTGAAGAAGAGGGAGGCATGCGCTTGATTCAAATTTGAATTTTCCAGTCTTTGACAACATTGAATTGAATGGTGTAGTTGTTAAATACATGAAGTAGAACTATATTTGAAGTAACTAATCTATTCAATTTTCAACATCTGAGTAGAGTTTCATATACTGCAAAAGCAAACAAAGTTACATATATATGAGTTGTAATTCAAGCTCATAATAAAACAAAATACATTAAATTAGCATGGCAATAATGTGCTTATACCTTGCTAAAAACTTCCTTGTAAACAATTAATGTCAGTTATGGTCCTTAGCAAGTTTGTGTAATATATAAAAAATGCTAAATTAAATTAAATAAGCATATCTGCATATGGTGTTCCTTCATTGACATTGATTCAAAACATAAGTTCATCTTCATCACAACTTATGGGATACCAGAATATTATCCTTACCTGCTCCATATTTCTTCAAGTTTAGCTCTTAAACGGTAGGGTCCAACCCGATGGAACTCATTTAAAGCCAATGGGTTGATATCCATTTAATTTTTAACGGGTCATCTACATGTATACGACCCGAAGTCATTAATTATTATCAGGAAATTTGTTAAAATCAACCCATCTAACCCGTTAATAAATTCGTTTTTAAATTCTCGATTTTCAAGTTCATTTACATGAGTCTGGTATATAGGCTTTTAAACGGACCAGGAACAACCTGACCTCAACCCATTCATGATCCATAGGATTGATACCTATAATTTTTTTTATCGGGTCCTCTAAAACGTCCAATCCGTTAATTAGTGATAAGTACGGATTTAGAAAAATGAACCCGTCCAATCCGTTTATTTTGTGTTGTTATGCAGAAGAAATTGAAGTGATTCTTGAACGAATTACATTTCCGTACAATTAGTACAACTTGGGGGGTGTGGTGATTTAGTAGCAGTGGCTTTCGCTTTTGCGTCTCTCTAAAATTACTGCGCTCTCCAAGTGTGCTTGTTCCCCCAGCCAGCCATCATTAATTAATTTTTCATACTACATTGAAATTCATTTGTAAGTGCATGGTGCTGCAATCCGTTCGACGTACAACAATGTGAGGTTGCTTCGTCGTTGCGTGATACCCATATATTACTGAGGGAGAAGTTGGGTAGTCGAGCTATCTGTGTGTTTACTAATGCAACGGAACTTGCTTAGGTTGATACTACATATTTACCGGTTGCCAGTTTGCAAGCCTAAACATGTAAGCCTAAATACAATCTTGTTTAAAGAGCAAGATGGAGAAGAATCAACCAAATATTATCCGACGACTTCAGCAAGATTGTGAGGACTCGTTGCCCATGTAATTTACACCTTTTGTAGGCGTAGATTGTTTTATTTTTCTTGAGCAAAAATAGATACACAAACAATAATCACAAAGAAACTTCTTGCGATTAACCTAACGCACCTGTGGCAGTTTAGTCCCCCCTTATTTGATTATGATGGAACCTTGAATTCCAGGAATACCGAATTATCCATCAATTCGCCTAAAGCAGGCAACCTCAAGATGATCTCTACATGAATCACCTATTACTAGTATAAAGCATTTCCATTCCATAACACCGAATTTCAGTAGTACAAAACAAACAAGAACCCAAATGACATAGACGCATAAAAACATAGAGATCAATCCAACGCTCATGTAAACAGGCATCACATCACAACCAACCTATGAACAAAATCAGCACATTGCTGTACATACAGTGGTTCTATAGCACTGAGCATGGCAACGCAAATTAAATGCAATTAGTGTTTTAGAGTTTCAAACTAAGCTGCTAGGGGGATTGCAAAACTACCACAAAAATCAAGCACATTAGAGCACACTATTAGCCAAGAAAGACCCTTTCAGATATAGTGCAAACCTTCCAGCGCAGATACTCCTATACCGGTGGTAACTTAGCCAACACCCAATCCGGTATTTTGTTAGCCCATAATGCTTCACCAGTCTCTTTGTGCTTAAAATCAGGTGCTTTTGGGTTTTTCTTCCCCACTCTATTATCCCACCATTTACTAGGATCTTCCAAAAAGCTCTTCCAAAAATCTTCCCCTTTAGCATCCTTTTTATCCTCCCATTGAACATCCTTAACAGACCCCAATCGGTCAAGTTCAGTCGATACCCAAGACGGAGCACTGCTAATCCAAAATGCTTCACCAGTCTCCTTGTGCTTAAAATCAGGTGCCTTAGGGTTTTTCTTCCCCACCCTATTATCCCACCATTTGCTAGGATCTTCCAAAAAGCTCTTCCAAAAATCTTCGCCTTTACCATCCTTTTTACCCTCCCATTGAACATCCTTAACAGACCCCAGTCGTTCAAGTTCAGACGATACCCAAGACGGAGCACTGCTAATCCAAAATGCTTCACCAGTCTCCTTGTGCTTAAAATCAGGTGCCTTTGGGTTTTTCTTCCCCACTCTCTTATCCAAACATTTGCTAGGATCTTCGACCAAGCTCTTCCAAGATTCTTCACCTTTAGCTCCCTTTTTACCTTCCCAGTGAACAGACCCCAAATTTTCAAGTTCCGTTAATACCCATGACGGAGCACTGCTAATCCAAAATGCTTCACCAGTCTCCTTGTGCTTAAAATCAGGTGCCTTTGGGTTTTTCTTCCCCACCCTATTATCCCACCATTTGCTAGGATCTTCCAGAAAGCTCTTCCAAAAATCTTCGCCTTTACCATCCTTTTTACCCTCCCATTGAACATCCTTAACAGACCCCAGTCGTTCAAGTTCAGACGATACCCAAGATGGAGCACTGCTAATCCACAATGCTTCACCAGTCTCCTTGTGCTTAAAATCAGGTGCCTTTGGGTTTTTCTTCCCCACCCTATTATCCCACCATTTGCTAGGATCTTCCAAAAAGCTCTTCCAAAAATCTTCGCCTTTACCATCCTTTTTACCCTCCCATTGAACATCCTTAACAGACCCCAGTCGTTCAAGTTTAGACGATACCCAAGACGGAGCACTGCTAATCCACAATGCTTCACCAGTCTCCTTGTGCTTAAAATCAGGTGCCTTTGGGTTTTTCTTCCCCACTCTATCATCCCACCATTTGCTAGGATCTTCGAGCAACGTCTTCCATAAATCATCCCCTTTAGTTTCCTTCTTATAAAAAAACTGCAATTTGTCAAGTTCAGGTAACACCCAAGACGGAGCAGACCCAATCCACAATGCCTCCTTATTCTCCCTGTTCACAAAATCAGGTGCTTTGGGGTTTGTCTTGAGCTGCCTATTATCCCACCATTTGTTAGGTTCTTCCACCAGGCTCTTCCACAAATCTTCTGTTCTAGGAACATCCTTAACATCAAACTTCAAACTCTCCAATCCAGGTAACACCCAAGCTGGAATAGAGTTAACCCACAGCACCTCGTGAGTATCCTTTCGTTTGAAATCGGGGTGCTTTACACCAACCAATTCGTTCAATTTGTGAGGTCGATAATCATACCATTGGAGAGGATTCCTCACGAGATCTCTCCACATAACCCCAGACGCATCTTCCTTTTTACTTGCTTTGGTGGTGTAGCTATAGCTGCAGTGTTGAAAGGATGCTGCGTAAGTGAAGGTGGGTTTTGCAGGTGAAGAGAAAGTGAGGTGTCTTGTAACTAGCTTTGCTCTTGCAACAGCTAAATTCATGGCGACACTTGTGGAAATGGGAGTTTCAGGAGCAGTGAAGTGAAGTGAAGTGAATTGAGGCAGAATTGTGAGTTAGGGTTTTGGTTGAGAGGGAGAGGAAATGGCGATTGTGCTAATTTAGTGTGTGTTTGGTTTGAAAAAGAAATGGTTGGGAAAAGATTTCCATGGAAATCTAATTGAACCAATTCCCTGCTATTTGAAGAAGGAATTGTGGAGATTTCCCTGTTTGTTTGCTTAATTGTGACAATGAAACCTGATTTCTAATTTAGAGATTTCCATTGTTTGGTTTAGATAAGAAATTGAGATTTGGTTTTAAGTAAGATTTTTCTACATGTAGATAAGAATGATATGATTAAAACGAGATAAGAATGTATTGTCACTGCTTGGTTTGAGGGTTTTTTTTTGTCCAATACCCTCAATAATCCAGCTATGCTTATTTTTTCGAAAAATTGATTATTTAATAATCCAATTTCTACCAAGACGTTCTTTAAATTGCTATACTAATAATCCAATTTCAAATACCTTATATGATGAGGTATTTACTTTTGGATTATATACAACTCCAAATCCAACTCATCCCTTAATCATCCTATTTAATAACCTATGGCGGCTTACCTTATATAAATAAATTACAATAGAAAAAGGAAATCTTGAGTATTTACTTCCTAATCTATATCTATAAAATTAGTGCTAATCTTAATCTTTGATATTCGGCATTCTAGAAAGAGGAAGCCAAAAAAATCTCCTGATCTGTGCCTTAAGCTACAAGAAATAAATGAAATGGTCCAAGCGTGAGTACTATAATTTATGTTTATTTATAAGGAAATTTCTTTAATTATATATTTCTTCATCCCTTTATCTTATTGTGTTTCCACGTATCCACAAAAAAAGTAGTACTTTGTTTGGTCCAAAATTGATACCCTGGAAGATCCAATTACTAGAGACCTTGATCTAAAAAATAGGAGTTATGCTTTCTAAAATAAATATAGGTGAATTGGGTAATTATTTTTAGAATTAAGTGTCTACGAAGTAAATGATTTAGTAATGCTCTTAAAATTGCTTATAAATGACGTTATTATTCCCATTCCTTGGTTTTTCTTGTCTCTGTTTCTCATTACAAAGGTATTTAACAACCAAAAAACGATACAAATTCTATTTTTTCCTTAAGTCTACCAAGACCGCCTACCTCGGGCTAAGTTCATTCTACCAGTCTACGGGATTTGTAATCAACCATTCTCAATTAATTAAAGTAGATGCACAGGATAACCAACCCTACTTGTAGCAATTTAGATCTAGGTCCAAGAATAAAGGAATTAAAAATAAGTCCGTAGTACACGCTTCTTCTCATCAAGAAACAATTCAACAAGAATAAGTAAGTATATACCCGTTCCTTATATGGTAGGACAAATGACTGGTAGGCCAGAGTATAATAAAGAAATTTGAAAGGAAGCACCTAAAAAGATATAAAGAAATTAAACAATATGTTCTCCTTAAGACGTGAGTACTTCTAACTATAATTTACCCACAAAAATTAGAAGAGTTAAGTATTGGGTTTTCAGAATCATACCTTTAAGTTATACATATACAAGGTTTCCAAATATAGAATATAGTAAATTATAGTATTATTACCTAGAATATATCTTTATCTATTTTATCTATTATTATACATGCAAATATCCCATTAATTAAACAATGACGTTTACTCGTGGACACGAATATACAATGACTACCTAATTATTGAGAATTCTCCGTATCCCTGTACTCTACACACATAATTTTACACATAATTTTAAAGGAAAAAGAAGAATAAGGATCCGAAACCCCAGAAATAGTTAAGGTTGCTTGGAGTTGGGTAGTCAATAAGGATTCTTTCTTGTGAAATGTCTAATTTTATACAAACTTTCCATCAATTACTAAATATGCCATCCCAATCGAAGAACACCAATCTATTCACATCAATGCACTTTTTTTTCCTTCCTTATTTCCACCTTCCATTTCTTCTTTTATATTTTCCTAGTTTTGCACTCTTTCTTTTTCATTTTTTCCATTTTCTGGTTTCCACCTTCCTTTTTTTTTTTCCAATGGTTTCCTAGTTTTGCACCATTTGTTTTCATTTTGTAACCCTGTAATATTTATTTCTCTTTTCTACTCATTTACTCATTAGACCTTTTATACTTTCGTTTTTTGGCGTATCTTATGTATTTACATCAAAATTAATTTTGTTTGTTTAATAGTATAACCAACTTTTTTATAAGAATGATTAAACAAAACAATACTAATAATTAAAAAAATTGGTTAGCGTTGCTTACGAGAATAACGATGATAATTTAGAGTTGTCGGTTCAAGAACGTTTTTTCTTCATCATTTTTTGAAAAAAATATTCTAGCATATTAAATATGTGCAAATTTTGACAGAATATAGGCGGAGTATATATGTGTTTTGAATACAAAATATGCATCGTTAATTACATATATGTGAATTTTTTTTTACTTTATATATTATAAAAACAACATTTATATAATTAAAAGTTTGAGTTTTAATTTTACATGCTTTACACTTTTATGTTTAAAATGTAGGAAAATTTATATTTAGATGGGATGATAAACATATACGATGTCGATTTCAATCGCCAAAAATAATTATTCTACGCATGAGATGAAAAATATGGGATTATAAATTTCACTCATATGAAATATCGATTTTATAAGGAAACATGTATTTCGTTAAGATAATTATTACACAGATTATAAACAATTTCTATAAACTAAATTTTAATGGTCAAATCATATAAACTCAAAATCGATGCCAAAGTTATCAAGAATGGCAATGTAACTATGGATGCAATAATTTCAAAGATTTTCGGATAATTTTGTATACGAAATTCATATGATCAAAATTTCAGAATTTTCCGATTAAACACGAGAAGGTGGTAAAAATTTGCTCCCCTAAAATTATGTTCACATGTAATTTTCACTAAATCAAATTGAAAATCAAACTCGATTTTATACAATTACTGGGAAAACATAGAGGTATATCAGTAATTCTACTTTGATTTATCCTACTGAATAATCCAAAATCAATTCAGAACCAAACTGGATTTTATTGAAAATAGTTCAATTTGTATAGTCCAACCAAACAAGATTTTTAGGCGAAAACCCCCAAACATAATTCAATTCCTTAAATGGTCCGAATAATTCAGTTTTGCAAAATGAAATACCCTTTTCAAACCAAACGGGCACTAAAGTGTTTACCAAATATACTCTTTAGTTATTCATTTGGGTCTTGTTTTATAATTCATTCATAAAATATATAAATATTCAAATAATTTTAGAAAAAAAATTTATAATTGTAATTAGACATAATTGTTGATTTACCATTATACCCTTTCATTAAAAAAGAAAATGTATTAATATTAATTAGAACCACCATCGGACCTCCAATGACCTCCGGCATCCGGCGACACCCTAATTTAATTTTAAAAATTTAATGTTGTAATTAACATAGGAATTGAACCCAACACCTCATGAATACAAGTTTAGAAACTTACCATCGTTACAAGGTATTATATGTCCATAGTCTAACTATAAACATATATGATATATCCTTATCCAAACCAACAAAAATAGAAAACCAACCACATAACAATTTTTTTAACATGGATTTGTTTTGTATTTTATCCAAGAATTATTGTTTAACATCGATTTGTTTTGTTTTTTTATTCAAGAATTATTGTTATTTGTTTTGTTTTTTTATCCAAGAATTATTGTTTAACATCAATTTGTTTTGTTCTTTTATCCAAGAATTATTGTTTAACATCGATTTGTTTTGTTCTTTTATTTTATTTTGTTTTAGATATCATTGCAACTACTAAAAGGTAGGGATTTTTTTGTTCTTTTATTTTTTGTTTTAGATTTTTGCCATCAATTATCCACCCCACACCATTCTTTGCCACTTTAAAATGCCAAACTTTACCATCAATTCTTCACATTCACATTTTCACAAATGTCCGCTCACATAAATAGCTAAATGACATGTAACCCTCACAATCTGCTCAAACAAAACTACTTTTCATTGTAAAATATAGGAATCTTCCATGAACCTCAAAATGCTACATGAATGCAACTTGCAATAATAGGGAACCTCAAAACTTGAAATACATCTAAACATCAATAGTCTTTCGATTTATGGAAAAAAAATGGAATCCGCAACAACCCAAAAAAAAAAAAACATACGACAAACCAAAATCATTACATGTAACTTTAAAGCAAATGACCAAAAGTATCACTATTAACTAATCCCAACTCAAATTGAAATATAAGTCTCGTCTTCCAACTTCCCTATGTGTTTTGATAAAATCAAGAAGGTCCTCGGTTGTGTCAAGTCTCGCTGTACCACCCATGGATTTTCTCCAATCAAAGTAGTGTTCCAAACCTCGTGCAACTCCATATGTTTCTCAAGATAACAAAAAAGCGCCTTGAAGTCACCATCTTTGGATCAATACTGCCAGACAAGTAAAACGCTTTTCATTCGATTTAAATACGAACCCATATAGCTATGTAATATCTGCATTAGGTGAACAAATGACTATTATATCCCAAAAGGTTTAATGAAGTTTATTTATGAATCTATAATAAAAATAAATAAGTTATTTGTACCTGTTGTAACAACTATTTTTTCCTTGGAAGTGTAGAGTTTATAAGCAATACGCTTTAACGGAGAATGACTCATCCTGCACATGGTAAAATTGTTGCAAGATATTGATACCTCATATAAATAGTAAATAACAAAAGTCTTACGTGTAAAATTATCTAGCACATGTTACCTCAGTAAGTCGTTGATATGTTACATCTCCGAACATCATATATAGGCAAACGAAGAGACCACAATCATAACTGAAATTGAAATTTCTCAAAATATAACTTTTACCATAATGATTTTAAAACAAAATTGTTCATGTACAAATTAATTTACCCATTATCCTGTATCGGGAACTCTCCATTGTAGACACATGGAAACATATTCCAATTTGAATAGGCAATACGTTCTTCCCATAATTTAATTATTCTCTCCAATCTGTTCACCTGTTATGAATTTTTTGTTGTCATAAAGTGTTTTTTTTTAAATTAAACAAATCTTAATGTTATTGATATCAAATGTACATACTTACCGATAATCCTATCATTTCTCTGTGGTGATGGGAAACAATCGTGGCATTTTTTGATCTGAAGCTGTCAAATACCTCAATGATTTGTTTCTCAAAGTTCACACAACATATGAACCAATGATCACAACATTCGTCGTGTATGGGGATGGACATTGTGGCACACTCTGATGGATGATCTATGAATCTCAATCCACTGTCTCGACCAAAAAGTGAGTCATTAACATGTTCGTCATCATCTCTACCTCTACGAGCAAAATCCTACCAACATGAATAAATACATGACATCTCAAAATTAGAACAACTTATAATCCGTATTTTGTATATGTACATGGGAAGGTCATGAATGCTTACACAAAGCCACGATGGCATATTCCAATGACGATTCATTGTCGTACATGATCTTCTCTCGCACCATGTAATGTAAGCAATACCATTCAAGACCTATATTATATAGATTATATATATTCAGAAACACACACACACATCCATATAAAACATATATAATTCGTAAGAATCAGTGAGAATATGTTCCGAAACATACAACCCCATTAATCCACGCCCCCTCCTTTAAGCTTCTCATTGCGTTCCGAGTGATGAATTCATAGCCAAAGTCGACAAGTATATCCCTACGTAAAGTAACCATTAGGAAATTAATCATATTCTAATTTTGGAAAGCACAATAAACTCTAAATGCTAATATATACTTAACTTACATGGATAACTTGTTGCTAAAGATAAAGTCCTCTACCATTGCATCTTGATCCAATGGCATTGCTTTCCCAATTTGGTCAAGACTGTCGGTAGACTCATTTACATTTGTGTGTAGATGACCATCTTGCTCCCCGATCTCGTGCTTGGATTGTTCAACCGAAGTTAACCTTCTCTCATAATTGTTGAGTGTTTCGAGCATATTTTGCATCTCCTTATCCATTTCCTCCATTTTTTTCAAGGAGAGAATCGAAAACTCCAGCCCCGTTTTCAGCCATTGCCTTTTTTTGAGTGCTATGATGTTTTTTCTCAATTTAAATAAGGTATGGCTGGGGATGCTGCGCCAAATTCTCATCGAAAAGCATTAGTTGATTTCATTATTCAACGGATGGACCTCCTCGTTCATGAGATGCGACGTGTGAATGTGCGGTTAGCAAACTTTGAAGAAAGGTTGAAGAAAATCGAAGAAGTATGTATTATGAGAGAACAAAATGTGAGTGAAAACCAGGCAACTGAATGCCATGGCAAGGACCTAGATGATAGGTATTGTGTACATGTTACAAGCCTCTTTCTTTTTTTATTAATAGGATATTCATATTCATGATGCCAAATTTTTTGTTTTTATTTTTCTTTCAGCAGGACACTCACGTTGATGGTTATGCGTGGGGGTGCTACGATTTGCTTCAGTGGTTATTCTTTTGATATAGGTCTAGATGATATACTAAATAATCTTGTCATCACACTTTAACTCGTAACAAGGTTTGACTCAGAAGCTGAGTTACATGCGAAACCATTTGCAGGGGATGGATTTGAGCTAATGAAAAGTGATGATCAGTTTCGTGACCTCGTCAATGAACACATCAAGGAGGGAATTTACAATATACTAGTGAAGGTTGAGATTGTCCCAATCAAATCTCAAATCTAGTTGACTGTTTTGCTTTTGGAGATTTTTTTTTCCTTTCAAATTTATATTTCTTGTATTTTTAGAAGCTTACATTGGCTGTTGCTTTTGGAGATTTTGTGTTATTGTTCTCTGCTATTGGAGGCACGAAAAAATACTGAATTTGAGGATTCTACCTGATTTATGCCTAAGTTTTCTTACCCTTTATTCTGACTACAAAATAGATGCAATGAAGAGTTGTGTTTTCCCTCTCTTGTACTTGCTTTCTTGGATTTCAAATTGATACATATTCCTGTGACATCACGGGAAAAGAACTTACTTTTTGTTATTGAACGAGGCACGCCTCTTTTCTGCCTATCTAACTCGCGTAAAGATTTAAAATGTACTCCAGGAGTATCTTTAGGCCGTGTCGGGAAAAGTTGTGGTCATCGTAGCAAACATTATCTTGTTCTTTAAAAGGCGCCTTTTCTTACCTCTGCTGCCAAAATAATCCAAGGTACTAGTACACCATTTTTCATGCTTGGCTTGGAAAGTGGAAAGTACAATGAAACGACGCAAAATCAATCTCAAGCCTGAATAAAAATAAGATGCATAAGGTTGAAAAGTTCAAACTATAGTACGAGGCCCATATACCAATTAACCAATCCGAATTCCAAAATGTCGTCTTAAAATACAATAATGTCTCCAAAATAGTAAATTACTTCAAAAAGTATCCAAAATAAAGATATGCTCCCAGAATAATAAAAAATATGATCCGTGAACGTGCAATAACATTAAAAAATGAATAAGCCATCCAGGCCATCCTATGCCTATGGACCTCCAGATAAATCATTTCTTGAGAGCATACATATAGGCATAGCTGTAGAAATCCAACGAACGATCATTACATAACAAGACAATTAACTAGAGATACAAATAATTAGATATCTGTAGCAGTGCATATGAACAAATGCTGTAACATCTTTGATTTACCTTAAACAATCTTGCTTCAGTGAAATACACAATTCCTCAAAACACCTTCCTATTGACAGAGATTCAGTGGAGTTACAAATAATTAGATAGCTGTGGACAAGTCAAGAAAAGATTAATCTAAAATTTTACTGGCTTAAAGGACATTGAAGTCTGCCAATTCTGAAAAACAGAGTTTTATTTAGCATAGTTATAAATTCCAGCACAAGCTTCGCAAGCATATCCAACATATATTCCAGCACAAGCTTCGCAAGCATATCCATAGGAATTCTATCTCTACCATCCACTTGACAATAATCAAGAACCAAGGCAAAAGCAGTTGCATCATATTATAACCGCATATATTACCTAAAATGAGATGCTTCGATCCGAATTGTCATCTTGTAGTTGGGAATTTCTTCTCAAACATGACCCACCTTTGTGTCCAAGCTCACTTTTCGTGAAGGAAAACAAAGAACCAATTAGCTGAATTAATAAGATTAAAATCAGAGAGTATAATTATTTGTGTACAATGACAACTAAAGAGATGATTACCCGCATGTTCCACACCTATGTTGACGCTTACTTCCTCCCGTTCCTCCTATCCGACTTTTTGAGTTAGGATTTTTAGTCCTTTTGTTATATGATGATGAAAGATCTGGTAGTTCAGAAACATCCTCCATCTCTGAATCATCCATTGTTTCTACTTCAATTTCATTTATTTCTTGCTGGCCTTTCCTTTTTAAACAGGAATCGCCTTTATGTCCCGCGATACTTTTAAACAAAGAAACAAAGAGACAAATGGCATGAGTAAATAATGAAATTATAAAGTAAAACCTCATTTATCACTAAGAAAATAGAAATTGAAAGCTGCTTACCCGCATGTTCCACATTTTTGTTTAGTCCCTTTACGTGTCCTTTGGGATTTTTCTTCTTCGATCAAAGACATTGTCATTTCTAGAACCAAGGAGGATCATGAAGTTCTGCCTTCTATAAATGTATCATCCAAGTCCACATTTTGAGAAACATTAATGTGCTCCCATCGACATCCACATAAGGAGAGCTAAGTCATAGCTCATGTGCAATACCTTTCATTCATCTTTCCATTATGCACTCCCTAGAATAGACTTCAATTGCATTGATTTGAAATCACTAAAAGGTGCTCGCATGGAAAACCATCAGTCTCAAGCTTCTTACAACTACACAAAAATGTATTTTGCACAACATCAACTTTCACGTCCCATTTGTGATCGCCTAAACCATATTTAGCAAATGTGTAGGAATGCAACCCAGTTCCATCAACGGAAGCATACAAAGTCACAAGCCCTCTCTCCTTGTCAATTTCCTTTTGTACTATCTCGAAGAGGTCATGAGTATACACAGCTGCAACGTCTACCTCAAAATTCGACATCACTGATTTATTGTTCACGCGCGGAACTGAAAATTCTGATTTGTCTTGATTCTTAATAAAGTTGAGCCGCATCCGTTCTAGGACAACATGATAATGCATAAGAAAATGAGTAATCTTGCTACGAGCTTTACCCAACTCCTTAAATTGCGAGTTTAAAGACTCGGCTCTTTGGGTGCTCCTCATCATTGCCATGAAATGTCCAAGACAATAAGCATCAGCCCAATGTTCTCTACTAGAATAAGTTTCTTGAATCCATTTTTCATTTGCAACTTTGTAACCTACAACCAAATCTCTCCATTCCTTCTCGAACTCATCAATGGATATATTCTTCACTAATAACCGTGCTAGATCCTCCTTGAAGCCAGAAACCTTTACTTTCTGAGTACAAGTCTTCAACAAATGCGAACTGCATATCCTATGCTTAGCTTCTGGAAATATAGAGGATATTGCAGAAGCCATAGCTAGATCCTGGTCCGTGAAGCCTTTGGTTTCTTTTCTCCCATTGCTGCTATAAACGTCTTCAACAGCCAAACATAAGATGCAATACTCTCACCACTGAGAAGAGCTGCCCCAAAAATTATATTGTGGCGGTGATTGTCAATCCTAGATCGTATTACCAAAGGATAGTTGTACGTGTTTGTCTTGTATGTGCTGTCAAACACCAGTACATCTCCAAACAATTGATAAGAAGCCCTTGAAAAACCATCAGCCCAAAACAAAGCGCCTAATGAATTATCAAGTTTCTTTTGCACTTCAATGTACATATTGAGGTCTTCGAGTCAGATACCCTAAGATAGCGTAATGCACTGATGTTGCCTCCCTAACAAGTTCTCGCCCTCCTTGTAAAGATAATTATACGATCCTTCCTTTCAAATGTTAGATCGAAGCCTCCCCCACTTGGTACTCAATCGATTTATCAGGTCTCGTGTCCGCATACCAGCTCTAGCACACTCTGATAATAAAGCCTTTTGCGAAGATGTAATAAACCTGAAATATAATGTTGCTAAGTTAGTGAACATACACATTCAAAGTTAATAATAAAATTTTATACAGTTTATTACCTGTTGCACTTTAAAATGTGCTGGTGAGGACCAGTTGCAAGCTCATGGGTGTGGATGTTTTCAAGATGAGTCACCCTATACAGATTATCATCAGGATCAAGTGAAATTTGAAATATGGCAAGACAATTGAATCTCTTAGTCTTCTTAGGCTTTCGAGGCTTCCGATAGCGCTGCTCAACTGTGGATCCATTTCGTTTCTTCGATGCTTTATCTTGGTTGTCTAACATGGATCCTTGACAACTACAAACCCATTGTCTAAAGGCTATTTTCCCTTCTGGGTTTCGTATTTTTGCAAATTTCCGAATATCAAAACCGTAATGTTTGTCGTAGTCAATATAAAAGTCATGTGCTTCATCGTCTGTAGCAAATCTAAACTTAAGAATGTCATCATCATTGGAAAATGCATTATCACAGTCATGTTTGATAGTGTCTGAAGTGTGAAAATATGCATCCTCGCCCTCTGATAACATGTCATCGGAACTTACAATATCGTCATCAGTATAACAATATGTCTCTTCATCAACCATAATTCTGCATAATAAGGAAAGGAAAAAAAAAGGAATACGATGTATTGAACGCCGAACTAGAGAAATATACGTAAATACCGTTATGGCACAAATTTTACAGGTCTTAGTCTATTAACGCATGCCAGATCAATAACTCCTTTCGCAATCCACAAAAACAAAGAAAATTCCCCTGTAAAGAAGATTAAACATAGCACAGCAGGAAAGTAACCACTCACTAAAAGAAAACAGAGAAGATTACATTTGATTCTTCAAAAATCAAGTTTACAAAGTGAATGCCATAACAAAAGTATTGTCTCAAACTCAACAGAATAAACGAGTTAAAAAGCTCTACACTAGTATTAAAAGACAGCAACTGGAAAAAAACATAAGCCCTGCTGGCCTGCTCCTTATCCAGCCTCTATCAACTCGAAGGGAAGAGAAAAAGTAAATTATAGTAAAACGATATAGATCTAGTAGATTCCTGAAGACGTACAAACACACAAATAAACAAAAAATAGGAATGATGTCAAAATAATAAATGGAGAATATGACAGCACTAAATGCATCAAAAGCAACTTATAGTATCAGATGAGAATAACCCGAAAAGAGCAAAAATGGTCAACAATAAATAAAGATCAGCCAAGATCTAATAACTTCATAAAAACAGGTTCAATTAGAAGTAATTCAAAAAAATGCAATGGTTATATCATTAACAAGTTAATAAACTGGTCCTAATGCTTGCTTTCTGATCTGATATTCAAAGAAGGGTGGGCTTTAAAAGATAAACGAACCCTAAAACGGTGACTTTTTGGATTGACTTTCCGAAACCAACAGTTACCAAATAACAGGTGCCTCTAATCCACTACCAAATAACTCAAGGTACAGACACAAGAAAGCAGAAGACTGAATACAAAATTGCGCAAACTACATACACATAGCAGAAAAAGCAACACGAAATCCCAAGAGTAAAAGATACAGAAAATCACCTGAAATGGAGTCAAATCCGTCGAAGGAGAATGTTGTCAAACAAAATCCGTCCAAGGAGAATGCCAGCAAGATGGTCATGGAGGTTTCATGATCAGATTAATTATTTGTGGTCCTACGTAGGCCAACGAGCCCTTCAATTACTTTTAGCGTCATCTTATGATCACGCAGTGCACGTGGTCAATTACTCCCTCAATCCCGCGAACAATGTGTAGTTTGACTTTTTAATGTTGATTTGACTATAAATTATTTCTATTTTATATCGAAAAAACATTTTATTAAAGTAATATTAAATTACTTTGATTATATACTTGCATAAAATATGTTCTTTCACAAAAGCGAAGTATGTGATCAAAGCCAATTTCAAAAAGTTAACCCGTGGATTTTTTAGCTGGGGGACATTTTTTACCAATAAAATACACAAGTTGTTTGCTTCACCAATTCATCCAATTGGTTATATCAAGGAGAACCAATATTGGTCCTAATTGTGAAAAACTTTTCTTGTTCATATTATAGACCCAGAGGCCAGAGGTTATCAAACTTTGCATTTGAAGCCCTCACACGATCTCCGGTGTGGTCATGGCATGACGAAACTGAAAAAATAGAAATTAATGAAATGACTAGAAAAAGGAAATAGAAAGTGTAGAAACAAAGTATTGTTTTATAGAATTAAAATCTCTAGCTTAGTAAAAATTTAAATGTTTTTAACTCGATTTTCTGGGTTTTAGTTGTTATCCACACATGATAGAAAAGGGGTACAACTACAAGGGCATGCTTTTCTAGCAATTGTCCAAGCAAGGGTGAAGGGACTTTATATTGTTTATTTGCAAACAAGTCCCTGGGGTATCTACTACTTAGCGGTCACGTGACTATCCAACCGTGCATAATATAAGGGGTATAAGAGCCTTTTTGCTGACAAGTTGGACTGTATGGTAACTTGGAAATTAAAGTTAGGTGTTGTGGACTTGTGGGTGAAAGAAGATGAGTTATGTTGAAATTGAATGCCAAAGATATTAAGAAGCGATAAACGTAAGACAATCGTAATACATAAAAAAAAAAAAGCACATTACATATTATCTAGGCTATGATGATATCAACCATATGATATATATACCTCACAAATTGCTTGCTGCATTCGTCTCCAAGATCTTGGGATTGTTTAATTATGGGTAGCATTGGCAATCCAATCGTACGCATTCTCTTCTGCGGACACCATTTCCCAGCTTTTCATACTTCCACAATCGACCACTTGCAAAACCATCCTTCAACTCCCGTTAAGGTATACTCCAACATTTATACAATTCTGTACCTTTGATTTTGAATATGCTTGATAAAATTTGCTATAAACGTACGGATAAAATGGATTACATATAAAATTAATTAATTTCTGGCCTGGTGCACTATTCTAATGAGTAAGATACATGTTTTAGGTTGATGTGGTAGCCATTGATGATGTTCCAAATGTTATTGGAAATTACGATAGTCTTTTTCGGGTAAATGCTCATCTTATCTCTCGTGCCAACCAAATGAAGCTTATCATGCAATTTGGTGTTGGCCTTGCATGTTCTTACTTAAAATTTCACTTGGTTTCATCTGCATATCATGTGTATAAGTGTATTCATGGTGTATTAAGTTCATGCTGAATATGATGCTTACTTAGGTGTTGATATAAGCGGTGACAAAGAAAGGAATAAAAGTGGCTAGAATACCAAGTGATGGCACAGGAATGCAACTTCATGTGCTGAAATGGCTGTCTTTCTCATCTTAGCTCTCCTCCGCAACCAAGTAATAATGGTTACTTTGTTACTTCATTCCTATGCAATTATCATTACTTCATTCGTATGCAACTATTAAAAATTGTATCTTATTGTAGAAAGGCTTGAAATACCTTTAAAATACTTTGTATGAGAGAGAATTATCACATATTTTATGAGAAATATAGTCAATATCAGCTTGAGCTTCATAGACTAGTAAAATAGATAAAGGATCCAACTACTCCTAATTGAATTTAAGGGGTTCTTAGTTGGCTTCAATGATTAGAAAATGAAGGGAAAAACATATGACCAAATGATGAACGCGGTCCATATAGGCATATATGACCATAAATTTGTGGAACATGATGAACTCGTTTTCAATTGTTGTTAGGATTTTGAATAAATCTGATTATTTCTTAACCAATAATATGAGATTGTTATGTAAGGTAAAACGCTTAGAATATAGTGTTAAAGAAAACAAGTAACCTCTATATCTATAGACGGAGTAGATAAAACCAATACATGATAATACAATGACTATATATCCACGTGATTTCCTGCAACCTAATAAACGCCTACTCTAAAATTACCAAGCAGTACACTTAAGTACTACATACAAAATACCTATTATAGGCATCTGTTAAAGGACTCTAAGTTCTACTGTAAGCTCATAACTTTGATATATAACATACTGAACTCAATCACAAAGGGATACGCTATGTATTTATAATTTATTTCTCCGTCAGAATAAAGTTTACTTTTGATTTTAAATAAACTTTTCACTTTGACTTAATTGTCTTAATCAGAAATGTAAAATGTTAAATTAAATTATATAATGAAAATTTAACCCCTAAAGTTTCATTATATAAAAAAATAGAACATTTTACATTTGTGATTTAAGATTAATTCGTAGTTAAAGTTGAAAAAGTTTGACCGCAAAAAGTCAAAGTGGGAAACTTATTCCGGGACGGAAGAAGTATAAAAGAAGCTAATGGGTCAAGTTCTTAAAGAATGTGCCTAAAATACTCATTACTTAGCCCGTAAGAGTTACTATACTCCTTTCTAACTAAGGCTTTGTTCTTTTCAAATTTAAATTCATCGAAATCAAACGAACCGAAATCAAACGAATCGAAATGAATGAATCAAAAATTACATTTGTCCCATTTTTAATAATAATGAATAGTACATCCGTTCATTAATAAATTGTAAGGAGACTTTTTTCGATCGTTGATCAGATTACTCGCAAATTACATGACAAAAGAATATAATAAAATTATATTATAAAAAAAATTAAGTATATTTGACTAACATAACTTTGTTTTATACTTTTTTGTGCGTAATTTGCAAGTAATTTACGATTTAAGTTCGAGAAAAAAAATCTCCTTAGAAAAATCGATTGTTAGTGTAATATAGCGTCCGAGGAAGATAACATGGAAACTAATACGGAGGAATAAATGTCATTTCTCAATATTTGTGATAATGTCGCTTTGGTTCGACTTTAGTTTGGTTTAACTTGTTTTGGAGTTTTTGGAGTCATTTGAAAGACTTGTAGAGTTTGGTTTGACTTTAGTTTGGTATAACTTGTTTTTATTTATTGTTTGAGAAAAACTCAACGATGCTCGAAGTTTACTTCTATTGTTCTAATATCTTCCAATAAAAGAACATGTCGATTTTTTGTTACGTATGTACGACAAAGTATGTGAACCAGCTTTGAATGGTACTCTCGTGTTCATGTAGTTTTTTATCTTAACTCAACTTTTACTAGAAAAGAAGGGTAATTCAATCGTAATTATACTTTTTATTTCATCGATCTACTAAAAGTCGTGTTAAAAGAAAGAAAGAAAAGGTTGAAAATATCTCAATTGGATAAATTTTCTTATTTTCCTCGCAAAAGATTTTGTGTAAATAAATGATAAAATAATAATAATAATATGAATTTAATGAACTTAAGAGAGTCGAATCAAGAAAATCGAATCAAGAGAGCCGAATCAAGACGACGAATTTGAATCGAATCGAATCGAACCGAGAGAGCCTAAATAGCTTAACATCAAAAAAAAAAAAATTATAAAAATTATAATTATTATTAAATTACATAAATAACTTAGATACGTAATTAATGTAAGGATCCCGTCTACTTTAATTCCTCGTAGGCGCGCCTACTTTTCTTGCCAAAGTAGAATCCTAACAATTGTCTAATCACATTTAGGCTATCTGAAAACTCATTCGCTTCGCTTCGCTTACTTGCTTATATTTTATACTACAATTCAATTCGGCTTCAACAATAAGAAACGGTATTGGTTTTCTCCCTTGCTTTGCAGTTGCACGTAATATTTGCCCTCAATTTCTTTTCTCTTTCAAAAACTAAATCAAGCATTTCCATTTATCGGTGTGTTGTGTAATTGCTTTCAGGCTGGCGTTGTGAACCATGGTTTCATATCTTCCATGAAAAAGGTTTGATTTTGGCACCACTTTATGTTAGTTTTAAATGTTTTAATCCAACGAAATTAACAAAAAATTTAGTGCAATCGTGGCCATGCCTGAACCTGAATGCCTCTTACGAATTATATTTATGATCTATTTGTATGTAATAGTATGTATTTATGCTCAGAAAGAATCTGCCACGGGATATAAGCCTGTTTTCACATGCCACCTTCATTTTTCAGAATTAAATGTAACCCTCTAGGCCATGATTATGGATTCTACCCTTATTACAATGCAAAATCTTCCATGAATCCATGACAAGTCGACAACCTCAAAATATCTTATGTATGCACCCGCTGATGAGGGGATTCGATTCTTGTAAACCCCCCCCCCCCCCCCACACACACACACAAATCATGTTAGGGTGTTATATCCTCTCTGATTGCTCCTCCTCCTGCCCATTCTGTGCTCCTGTCTTACAGTCTGCTCTCTGTTTAACTGACATAAGCACTTGTACACTGAGCAGGGTGGTCTACTAATTAATATAGCACGTGGCGGGCTGTTGGACTACAATGCGGTTGTTGCTCATTTAAAATCAGGCCATTTGGGAGGCTTAGGGATTGATGTTGCATGGACTGAGCCATTTGATCCGGAAGATGCTATTTTGAAGTTCCCAAATGTCATAATCACCCCTCATGTTGCTGGAGTTACTGAATATTCCTATAAATTCATGGCCAAGGTCGAGCACTCAGAACTGTACATCAAATGCATTGTGCGATTTACTTTTTTGTGCGCAAATTTAATGGTGACAGTTTGAATGATGCAGGTTGTTGGAGAAGTTGCACTTCAACTTCATGCTGGAGAATCACTGACAGGGATCGAAATTGTCAATTGATCAGCTGAAGGCAGTGGTCAAGGAACCTTCATTACTGTTAGACCTTTCAAAACTTGTGATAGATTTAAAACTGTTGGAACGTAGAACACTTCCTAAAGTAGAAAAGAATATGATAACGAACCAAGTGTCCGGACCTAGAAGCTAAAACAAGCCGATAGAAGAAAAGATGGGATGATAGCAATTGAAGATTAGAATCTTGTGATTGAGTAATAAGGGTTCTTCAATTGGGAATTAGGGTTCTTCAATTTGGTTGGGATTTTTGGAGAAATGATTGAGACGTTTGAAGGGCTGAGGTGATAAGTGATGTTTGATGGGTTGGAATGGATACTTCATGCTTAGAGTGAGAATTAGAAAGAGTTAATTTTTGTTTATATCAGAACCTTTTGGCTCACTTTGAAGTTACACCACAACCCTTTTTTTTTTCTCACTCGACACTAAAACGTTGGTCAACACTTTGAGTCTATACAAAGGTTAAGTTTTTTTTCCAATCAACACCAAAACCTTGATGATAAATTACACCTACTATCAAAACATTTTCAGTTCATCAGAAATAAATAATGTACAACCTTGATGATAAAAAAAAACAAAAGAAAATTTATGTAATAGATTGCTTGTATAAGAAGAAACATGTAATTACATTATTTTGATGAGAACAAGTATAATCAGAAGAATTAATCGTACATAATGTTGAAACAGAGACATAACTGAGTGAGAGAGAAAGAAAATGAAGATACCATATATGTATTTTGTTTGCCATACATTAGATGTAAATTTCATTTTTAAATCATGTATATTGCAATGAGATCAAGGAGGTGGCAAATATTTTCATTTAATGACCTCATCTCATCTATATTGCAAGAATTCAAGGAACCACAACTATTTTTATGATTCCCTATTATTATTCTTATAACAATTATGCAAAGTCGGCATATTTACATCAGAATGACTATTAAATATTTAACAATCAAGAACCACATCCTGCCACGTATGCAGTTGCAACTATGGCCACGTACAATTATGTCTCTCTTTCAATATTATATACGATTAATTCTTCTAATTATACTTGTTCTCATCAAAATAATGTAATTACATGTTTCTTCTTATACAAGCAATCTATTTTATACTTTTTCTTTTGTTTTTTTTATCATCAAGGTTGTACATAATTTATTTGGTGAACTGAAAAGGTTTTGGTAGTAGGTGTAATTTATCATCAAGGTTTTGGTGTTGATTGGAAAAAAAACTTAACCTTTGTGTAGACTCAAAGTGTTGACTAACATTTTAGTATCGAGTGAGAAAAAAACAAGGTTGTGGTGTAACTTTAAAGTGAGCCAAAAGGTTCTGGTGTAAACAAAAATTTTCTCAATTAGAAACAAGAAACAATTAAGATAGTGGGTT
Source organism: Plantago major (assembly GCA_026545765.1). Lineage (NCBI taxonomy): Eukaryota > Viridiplantae > Streptophyta > Magnoliopsida > Lamiales > Plantaginaceae > Plantago > Plantago major. Next base: position 870,513 of record CM048839.1, on the reverse strand, counting down.
TGTTTTATAAATTTTTATATTAAGGCTAATTGTTTACTTTTAATTTTTATATATTTTTGTATAATTGTATATTATATATTAAGACAAAATTGAATGGGTAGATTGGTAAATTAACTAGTACGACTACTTTTGAGTTGCCGTACATAGAAGTAGTAGCGTACATAAAATCAACGGTTAAGATTAGATCTTAACGGTAGTACGGTTACTATCTCATTTTAACAAGTAGTACGACTACTATCTCATCATAGAAACCCCCAAGAAAGATTTGTTCTTCCCATTATACCCTATGAATAGTGCCAGATTGGGCTTGGGCCTTACGAGGCTGGGTGAGAATAAGCTGGGTTTGGCCCAACACTCACTTATAGAGGCCTGCTTGTTAATTGAAATAGTGATCCGATTTGAATTAAATTCGACTTCTTCCCCTAAATGAGAATCGAGCATTACAAATCAAGAATGCTAATCACTGTCCACATTGAAAACCCTCGTTGTTTTATCTAACTTGAAGATGGTGAGCCAAGGCACATGGACGAATGGAAGTAGTTCAATGGAACGAAGGAATGTTGAAGCTATCATGAGTGAGTTCGAGTGGTGTAATTGTGAACCGAAAGACGTTGTTAACGAGGGTATTGATTGGGACGAGTATCCTAGTCGTGCATTCACAAAGTGTCGCAATGGGTTGGTAGGTTTCGTTTGTATTTCTCATTTTAGTGTTTGTATGATTGTGATTTTGTTTTCCGGAACTGAGGGGATGTTTGAATAAGTATTTGAAATTTTGTTTTGTGGTTGTATTTCCTAGAATGGGTGTGGGTATTTTCGATGGTGCTGTGAACCATTGGGTGTGTGGAATGCGCATTTTTTATGTAGGATGCGTGATGAGAAATTGGCAGCCGAAGCTATGAAAGATGAAGCTGAAATTCAATTTGCCGTATCTGCGCATGAGAACATGACCCTGAAAGATGTGATTAAGGAGTTGGACTGTATGGTTAACATGTACAAAAGGGTGTTGATTGGTTTATCTAGATAGGGCTTGTTGTTGGTGTGATGATGTATTAAGTACAAGTTTATCTGATGTAGTAGAAGTTATTGTATTAGTACTAGTAGTAGTAGTACTTCTAGTAGCAACAGCAATAGCATTGCTGGTATTCTTCGTACTAGTCGATCTCTTTTGACGAACTTGTCGTACGTGAATATGATATTCATGATCGTATATTTTGTACTCTTGTCAAGTCAATTATTTTGCGGAATGAGTTGTAACATTTTGTCCAGAATCTGTCTACGAAATGAATGACCTGTTTAGGTTGTGATTTTGAATGCAAGTATGGTAATCTACATTTGTTGGAATATTTGGCTTCTGAAATGGTGATGAATGAGACATGATAAATACCGTTTTAGAACCTTATTTTGGAGTTATTGGATATGAAGTTGATGTAAGTTATTCATTATATGTTGAAATAGGAAACACAATTCATATATAAGTAGTTAAAATTGGAAATACATACTCCCTCAATTTCAGAGAAATTGTTACATTTTGACAAATCAATCGTTTTAGCTGACTAATAAATTACTCATAAATGATAATAGTAAATAATTTAATAAAATCATATAATAAAAATTTAATTACTAAATTTTCATTATATATATAATTTTAATAATTTATTTATTAATATCGTTTAAGAGTAAATTGTGGTCAAACGCGGAGACAGTTGACCGCAGAATAGTAAAATGTAACACTTTTTCTGAAATGGAGGGAGTATTACATAACATTGTTCAAAATGTGGCATTGCATCATGGGAAAGGAAAGACAGCCTAATAGGATGGATTTTGTAGTGATGCAGAAAGCATCAAGACGACCTTGAGTAACGTTGGTCCGATGGGTGGGCGTCTTTATTGATGACGAAATCGGGGATGATTTCCCGTTTGAAGCATTCAAAAGTGATGTAGGGTCTAACTCCCCTGATCTCTTGTTGACCAACTTGCAGGTCACCTAATGCAAGATCTTGTAGTTGATAATTGACTCCCATATTGTTGGTCCGGATAACTCCAAGAAAAAGACTAAAGTGGGGGGAGGTGAATAGTCTTTAAAACTTTTGTCGATGAACACGCTTCGTAAACCCTGGGTTTCGATACTTAAATTCAGAGCGCGAAGACTTTAAGATAGGTAAGTGCGTAAACAATAAGTATGTGTGTGCTTTTAAATGTAAATACAGAAAGGTAAATGACACAGCAAGTATAGTGGTATCTGGAGGTGGCGTAATCCTCCAACTAATCCACTTCGGTCTTTCTGAGACCTAGAATTCACTAGAACAGATAATTGAGTTCACCTTACAATAATCATATTCTAAGATTCTTAAACAAATGGTTCACAACCAAATGTTCCCCCTGAGTTATTCCCCAGCTCCTAGAGCTAAGTACTTCCTCTACTCAGATAAACTTGGAGTTATTCCTTGATTTCCCAAATCAAGTACTTCCTCTACTCCACGCCTTGATGGTGTTGGTTATAAGGTTTGTCAGAGAGGCTTTTCGTATAATTTTCCAGTTATGTTTTTTCAGAGAGCCTAATAGAACAAGACTACTTAATACACTTGTTCAGTGGATGGCAGTCTGCTCTTTACTGACCCAAGTAATTGATGTCCGTTCTGGAGAATGAGCTTCAGAAAGGGTATCTGATAGTTCAACTCTTTCACGAATAACAATCTCTTGTTAAGGTTCAGGACAACTTAGAACTACTAGTGATTCTTCGAGCAATGTAAAGCTTTCGTAAAGGGTAGAGTGCTTGAGAGAATACTTTGCTTGATGGTAAGTTTGCAAGATAGAGCGTTCTAAGGTGTATTTCTCAGCATCTAAGTGTGTGATATATATAGATGAATTTGAGAGTTGTTGGAATGATATCCGTTAGACAAAATTCAAATTCAATCCATATTTATCTTGAAATGAGTACTCAGAAGTCCTTGTCTCATGTCTCGTAGAGGATCGTGCTCAATGGTTTTTCTGCCGATGCAATTAATGCACTTGTACTATTTCTTGTCTTGTAGTCTTCAACGGATACATGAGCCCTTCTGATGGCTTGCATGCTCCATACTCATGATGTCATATGTCCAGAATCATATTTCAAAAGTAAGTAAATACACTTAAGAAAGGATTAAGGACATAGTCTTTCTGAGTTAGACTAAACCTTGATATCTTCATAAATCTTGTGCAATCTTCGCCTTCTAATCTTCGTAAAAGCTCCATTGCTAGATTGATCTTCATGGTCTTCCGAAATAAAATTACACTCAGAGACCTATAATCCTAATACAAGATTTACTAGACTAATCATACTCAGATTTCTTTACAATGTTCAAGTGAACCAAGAGTACTTAATCACCTTTCTGGCTATGATAAGAACATGTGATGAGTGATCAAAATACTAACAGATATTCCTATCAAATTTCCCCCTTTTTGATCAGTCATCCATGACTATCTTTTAAGTCCTATTACAAATTTGTAACCCTGGAAGAGAAAACAATCCACCACTTAATTATTTCAAATGATATTCAATTTTAGTTTAAATAAGTGCAGAAAGTAAACATCAACCAAATCACAAGAAGTGATCTTTGCTGATAAGTTGTCATCTATTAGAATGTATCTGAGAGTATGATCTTCAGATAGGTACAGCTTTGTAATAAGATGCAACTTTTAGATAGAGAAATTCGTAAACAATCAAAGAAGATTACAAAAAGTAACAAAGCATACTAAGTAAATTAGAGCAAAGGAGAATCCAAGCTCCAAGAGAGTATTCTAATGTTACTAGTCTTCAAGTCTTCAGAAATACAACTTAGGTTCAGATACCTCAAGTTCTTCAGCATCCTTTCTGGATCAGTTGACATGATCATCCACTTTTCTGCATTCTTGGACATAGTCATAAAGAATCCTTCTGACAGAGAGCTCGCTTTTCCGGATAAGTCACATATTTCATGGTAACTCTTGCCAAGCTTGTGATTCTTCCGCATAAAATGTTTGACCGTAAGTACTTTCCTGCACCTGCATGGTCTACTTGCAGCTGAGATAGGTTGAAATACTTGTATATTTCTTCCAGATAGTGTATATCATCTAGGTATTCATCCAATGTCATATAGAATGACTCATAGGTTGAAACACCTAGCTTGTTCTTCCTGCTGTAGCTACCATCCAGTTTTCTTACCTTGTGCACATCTTCCGCTGGGTAAGGATGTGCAAAAGAAAGATCCATCTTTCCGCTTCATTCCTCTTTTCTACTTTAAAGTTTAGCCAGCATGAAGGTGCTCGTGTTTTAGCAATTCGTCATTTTCTCTCCAATTCAGATCCGTTGAGGATGGAGTTGGAAACTTATCATTGACAAGTAGAAGTTGTAGTTCCAGAATCCCATACCCTCTCTTGTTCAGAATGCACCTATATGAAGACTCTTCATTACTAGTCTTCATATACTCAATGTGGACATCAGTTGGCCTTTCTTGATGAGTTTCTCGCTTACTCGCCAAACCGGGAATCCTTCGCTTTTCGTTAGGTGGCCTTCTCAGAGATCCTCTAACGCTTTCTTCCCGCCTTCGGGTCAGGCGTGGATGTTCCTTGTATTGACTTGGTATTTCGTAGGAGTTCTGCGCCAAAGGCCTTGCCGCCAGAGGAGGTTGTGAAGTAGTCTTGTCTCCTTTTCTTGTGAAGTGGATGTTCATCTCAGACGATTCATCCTCATCATTGAAGTTCAATATTGAGACTTGCGCCTTTCGCCTCTCACTTCTCCTTCTTCCTTTTCTTCTTCTTCGTAAGTCTTCTTCTCTTCGAGATTCTAAGGACTTCGCTCCCTAGTTATCATACTCCTTAGCCTTCCGGCCGGTTGATCTAGAACAACTTCTTCAAGTGGTGTTCCAAAGTGGTGTCCTTAATGACAAGTCGACTTGAGGAGGGAGGATTTGATTGTTTTCTTTTCTTCCTCCGCCTTTCGAGGCATCTCTTCCCCTTAGTCATGAATGACTCGACTCATGATAGCATAAGCTTCTGTAGAGTGACTCAAAGTTCTTTTGGAGATTGTTGTGCACCCCGACTAATTCTTGAAGTTCCTTCTTCACTCTTTGTTCCGCTTAACCAGCCTCGCCCTTTCTCTGAGCTCTTCTGGCCTTAGGATGGCGCTGGCTGCAGGACAAAGATGGTCGGGTTCATTCAATGTCCGATTAGCATTGTTACAATCTCATCCCGACCAACCCTAGCTCTTTCGAGAGAGAGCTATGCTCGTCAGCTCGTTGAGTAAAGCAAACCAATGGCTTCATCTCTTCTGGACGGATTTTAGCACTTCGTTCTTGGCAACTAGTCTCTCTCGAGTTCCAAAAGACACTGCTCCTTGCAGTGCTCTTCACTTCTTGAACTACCGTGCAAGAGAAGATATGAGGAGAAAGTAGGGCTCTCTTTTGCCGAAAGTGATAAGTCTCTCATCTTCTTCGCAGAATCAAGTTGGTCTTCTTCAAAGATCACTCTCATAATCCTTCTCCGATTGTTTGCAAGTCGCTAACATCTTTGTTTGCCTTGGAGTATGTCGGCCTTCTAAGAGGATGTAGAAGGTCTTTCCGATGCGCCTCAAAGATCATGCTCTTCATCATCATTGTCATCCATGGCATCTATCTCAATAGCCAGACAACAATGGCATCCTTCGATTTCTTTATCTAGGAGTGCCAATTGGCATTAGTTTCTTTGAGCTTCTTGATTTTGGCCTCCTTTTCATCAACAAGAGCTTGACACTCAATGCTGATTCTCTTTTCTTCTTCCAACACCTTTTTGAGTTGTTCAATTCTGAACTCATCGGCTGAAATTTCTTCTGTGGCATCATTGTTCTCACCGTGGGTATCTTGATGAGACTTGGGAGGTGATGATGATGGGGCTCTCGAAAGCTTGAAGGATTAGCCTTTTCTCCACTTCCGTTGTCGGCTTTCAATCCCCTTGTCTGTGTCAGATCATCATTCGTCGCCATCATCATCATCACTCTTGTTCTTTGCTTCGTTTCGATGCTCGTAGGGAGGTTCTTGATAATCATTTTCGCCCATCTCTTCCTCATCTTCGTAAACCAGTTGATCACATCAGAAGTGTGATCATCCTCCCATTAACTTCTTTTTGCTCACTGGGTAGTTGTGAGCTTCGGGCAAGGGTGACGGGTAACCATCCGCTTGGTTTGAGCATTCGCAGACTTGAAATCTGCTAAAAGTCTTTGTGCTACTTCATGAATGAAGTCTTCATGCATCAAAGTGGCAAATGAGTAGGACTCTGTTGGGAACAATGCATGGATGTGATCCTCCAGATTGAAGGCGATTGCTCTCTTCTCTGGGATGTCGATTACTCAGGCTAATTCAGAAAGGTCAGCCTTTCTGCCATTGTCTGAAGCACTTGAGATGTTTCTTTAAAGTGTGCTTCAGGAAGGCCTTGAGTAAATCAACTGGCACTAGACTTTGAGCCTGAAAGAAAGTGTTCAAGTTAGTTTTGTTCAAACCACTTGTGTTAGTATCTGTGTGCAAAAGTAAGCTTTCTGAGCATACCTGTGTAGAAACACTAGGCTCATCAGCTTGGACTTCTGCTTGCTTGGGCACAGAGGCCTCAGATACCTTGTTGCGAGGAGAAGTCTGATCCTCATCAACCTTTCTTTCTGCTTGAACCTGAGAATTAAAATCAAATATGTTTAGAAACTGTTATTAGAAAAGATAAGTGGAAAAATACTTTCTGAGACTTCACTTACTTCCAAGTGAGGAAGCTCAGTGGCATCTTTCTCAGAAACCTTGGGGGTTTCTGGAACCTTTCTCCGACTCGCTTCTTCAAGATTGCAGCTTTTGGAGGAGATAACACAACTGTTTTTCCATCCAATTGTTCTTCTGAATGAGCCTATAAGAACAAACATAAGAGATTTAGTAGTGGGTTTTCCAGAGCATTCTTGAAGGAGACTATTACTGATTACTTACCTTCTCAGCAGAAGGCTCAGTAAATGCTTCCTTAGAAAGATTTTCAGCCTCTGGAATCTCTTGGTTTTGGGGTGTTGGTTCCACCACCACTACTTCCTCAGTTAGAGCCTAATAAGAGACAAAAAGAAGTTAGAACACAAGATATGAACATTTCAAGCAAGTTATTTCTTATTCAGAGATAAATTAACTACCTGTTGGACAGACTCTTCTTGTTGTTCTGAGGTTGGAGGAACCTCTTCTTCATTCAGAGGGGTGGACAAATTAACTTCCCCCTGAAAGTGTGTCTCCATGTCAGCTCAGAATAAATGAAGCTTATGAGTAACAAGTTAACATTTTAATGTCGATGTTAGATACAACTACTTTTACACCGAATAGAGTCAGTCGATCATTGGTCTCTTGACTTGTGGTGATTCCACGCCTCTGTGCTCATTGTTGGTCTCCATCTCGCTTGATCCCTTTCTCGAGAGTCGAGCCTTCTCGTGACGGCTGAGGAACATGTTCAAGAATGTGGTTTTCTTCAAGCAGATAAGTCGGGTATTGTGAATGTGGAAGCAATGGCGACATCTTCCAGCATTTCATCGTCCTCACCCAGGCCTTCTTCTTCCTGCTGGGCAGAGGGGCTTCTATCTCTCTGAGGAGCTGAGCTTGATGCTCCTCCATGGGTCTCATGCTTGAACCTTTTGAGTACTTTTGCAAGTACTTCATCATCCTCGTAATCACTATCCAAAGGTTGGTGCACTCCACTTATGATATTTCTATCATCTCCGAGAGTTCGGAGCGCTTTGGTTCAGATTCTTGGGCATTCTCGAGTTACCTTTCTTCAAGGCCCAACATCTTCCGAGACCTTGTCTCAAGGTTGTGCTTCAGATGCTTAGGACTTGGAGGCTCTTTTGCTTTGAGTCCTCTTTCTCTTGAACGGAGGTCGAGCTTGAGCTTTCTGAGACCTCCTCACCTTGTCGGGCGCTTTCTTCTTCTTCTCCGAAAGTGCTTTCTCGAAGCAAGTCTCTCCTTTCTTCAAAGGCGTTCAAAAGGGAGTTGGTGGTCGATTTCGCCTCTCTCGAGAGTGATTCCATTGTTTCCAGAATGTGACAAATTCGAGACCAAAGTGCATATCGACCTTTCGCTCAAGAAGGCTATTGATGATCTTGGGCTCAAATTCTTCAATATGCCCAAGGAATTTGTCAAGGCGCATTCCCCGCTTAAAGTGGATTTCCTGCCCTTCATGCTTCTTGTTCAGAAGATGCATCATCATCCATCTCTCCATGCTTATCTGGTCTACTCCACCTTTGTTGCCATCAAAGCAATGGACCAGAATGAGAGCTAAAGTACTCAAGTGTTTCTGGAGATGACTAGTTCTGATGGCTTTCAGAACAAAATCTCCTAGGAAACCCTTTGCATTTTCTAATTGGATTGCTTCAAATAGCTCTTTAACACCTTGAATCATGGAAGCATCCTTGATGATGATGTCTTCAATTGTTCCTCGATTTTTCAATCGGAATATCTTGCAAAAAGTCTTGCAGTCTAGGACGATCTCTTGTCCTTGAACTTCACTCTGCAAGTATTTCTCTTCTTCATCATTCACAACCTTTGTGAAGATTTTGGAGTTGTTATAGAACTCCAACACATCCAGTGTGGATAGTCCACTAGGTGCAGCAGACAGAAACTTGAAGAGCTATTTGAAGCATCCCCAATATCAGTTTCCTATCTGGTCTTGAAGGTATGACTGCTGGTACATACTTCTTCACTAGAAAAGCTCCCCAATTCATTTTGTGGTTTGGATTCCAGTCAGATGGGGTGAACTTTCCTGTATATGCTTATTCAACACCTTGTTCCTTTCCTCCTTGCTTTTCAGGAGCGGATGATGCGCCTTAGGTTCTTCGTGGTCATCTTCGTGCCATCTCTTATATGTAGTCTCGAGGAGTGTTTTCAGAGGGATTTTGCAAGATTAATCGGGATTAGTCTATCTTTTCAGAAGACTAAACACAAGAAGTTGAGTTTGCAGAAGGGGTTTTGCAGAAATCTTGAGAGATTTTGCTGTTTTGATGCAAGTATGAAATTTCGGATTTGGTAAAAGTGTTTGTCTTTTGTCCAAGTCCTATATATATAGCGTATAAATGTACATAGATACAACATACATACAACAATATGAATGCATGTCTTTGTATCTCAGATAGCGTGGTATCACACTCGTACTCCATTAAATGCATAGTGGGCCATGTCTGCATTTCTCAACAGACATTACTTGCTTTGTTTTAATCTCAACCGTTGAAATCAAACGTTTATTCATCAAGGGCTTATATTGAATATCTTGTACTTGATGGATTTTTGACAAGTTACATTCATTATGTCACTTAGTAGAGAGTAAGAACACTCAATCGTTTGAACTTATCATTCTGAGTGTCAAGTCCTTATCTTTATATTGTTTATCATAAAAATGGCAAAAATACAAGACATTGGACATGTTTGACTTCCAGAACTTATAATTTTCGCTTTGTGTGTCTTTTCTTTATGACTAAATAGCTTCTCAATTCAAGTGTCAAGCTTCAGCTTGTTTCAATGTATTTATTCGACCCACTCTCAAGAAGTAAGTTCTAGTCTTATTTACTTATCGAGTGTTACCAACCTTTGCCTTTCCGGATAACCGCTCCAAAAGTTTTGCTTTTCGAGTGTTGCTACCGTAAACCTTTGCATCACTTCTTAGCAACTTGGCTTTCTGAGAACATGTTCTCATAGGCCTACTTCTTTTCTACCTCACTTACTCAGACTTTAGAGATTCAAGATATTTTTCAGTCCTTAGGCATCTCCATTAACCCAAGACTATGTCTTAAGGTCAAGAACCGCTTTCTTGTAGGGCTTGGTGAAGATATCTGCAAGTTGGTCTTCCGTACAATCTTGAGTATCTCTATATCGCTTTTCTCAACATGGTCTCGGCGAAGTGGTGTCTAACATCAATGTACTTTGCTCGCATGGAACTTGGGGTTCGTGTGATTGCAATAGAACTTGTGTTATCACGTAAATGGGAGTTTTCTCTTCATCGAGTCCATAGTCTTTGAAAGGTTGTTGAATCCATGCATTTTGTGTCGCATCACAGAATATATTCACTGGTAGAAGTTGCAATCGAGTTTTGCTTTTGCTAAACTATGAGATAAGTCTAGTTCTTAAACCCACAAGTTCTCGAGGTGCTTTTCCTATCAAGCATTGATCCAAAGATAATCAAAGATCCGAGTAACCACCAAACTCAATCCACTTTCTTTAGGATACCACAAACCTACATCTATCGTAATCTTTCACATACCTTAATATTTTTATAGCAATGTTGTAGTGATTGCATCGATTTGTTCAAATCTAGCACACACACCAACGCATATTGAATATCGTGTCCGCCATAAAGAAGGTAAAGTAGTGAACCTATCAATTTCCTATACTTGTGTTCATCAACACTCTTATCTAATTCAGTATAGGTCATCTTGGTTCCTATGCTCATAGGTATCTTAGCATTATTTTCATAAGGCTTAAGATTGAACTTTGTGAGCATGTCTTTGCATACTTTGTCCGACTAATGAATATTCCATCATCGAGTTGCTTGACTTGCAATCCTAGGAAATAGTTCAATTCTCCCATCATGCTCATCCTAAACTTACTTTTCATGAGAATTGCAAAGTCATCACAAGTTGCTTGTCCTTAGATCCAAATATAATGTCATCAACATATACTTGAACTAAGAGTAGTTTCCCATCATGATTTAAAGTAATTAAAGTTTTATCAACTTCACCTTTCTTGAAACCACTTTCCAGAAGGTATTTGGCCAAAGTGTCATACCATGCTCGAGCCTATTTCAAATTCATATAGAGCTTTCAGAGCTTATAGACCATTCTACTTTCTCGAGGAAACTTCAAAGCCAAAGTGGTTGTTCAACATAGACTTCCTCAAAGAAGTTCACCATTCAAGAATGCACTCTTGACATCCATCCGATAAACTTTAAAGTCTTTATGAGTCAAGAAGGCCGAAGAGTCTTATTGCATCCAATCGCAACCTGCATATGACTCATCAAAATCTAAACCTTCACCTGTGAATCCTCGCAACCAACCTTGCTTTGTTTCAGGTTATTTCACCATATTCATTCATCTTGTTTCTGAAAACCCACTTAGTTCCAATCACAGATATTCCTTCTTCAAATGGAACTAGTTTACAGACTTTGTTTCTCTCAAACTGATCCAACTCTTCTTGCATTGCAGAGATCCAGTCTTGGTCTCTTAATGCTTCTTCTATAGTTTTAGGTTCAACGTTTGAGATGAAACATCCAAAGAGAGAGTTAGAATTTTCAGCTATTGCTCTCCTAGTCCTAACACCTTGATTGATTGGTCCAATCACATCTTTTGCAGGATGATCCTTGATCCATCTCATCATGGGTTTAGGGCTAGTAGGGTCAACATCTATGTGATCTGAATGTGAATCACTATGATTATGACTTGATACTTCTTCAGTATCTGTGACATTTTGCACCTCAGAGGGGTGGTGAATGTCTGACACTTGCTCAGTGTGAGAGCTTTCTGGGACATGCCTATCAGAGAGGTCATTTCCAGAGCTTTCTGGTCAGTTTCCATTTCTGGAATTCTCATAGGAAATTCTTCATCATGTCTGAGAATCATCTGGTTGTTACTAGGCATTTCATGCTTTTCTTCGTCAGAGTCATCCTCTCTTTCCACAATGATGTTTTTCCTTTCTGAGGGTTCTTCTTCAGAATCCTTTATCATTAGTTCCTTGAACCTTTCTGAGAGTTCATCAACAAGGGGTGTTTTCTTGCTTCCTTCATAGAATACAACATGAACTAATTCTTCAATCTTCTTTGTTCTTTTGTTGTAAACTCTGTATGCTTTGCTATTCATAGAATAACCAAGAAACACCCCTTCATCTGCCTTTGGTTGAAATGTTCTTAGATACTCTTTTCCATTGTTAAGAACAAAACATCTACAACCAAACACTTTCAGATGTTTGATATTAGGGGGTCTACCAACCAAGAGTTCATATGGGGTCTTGTCATGGTGTTTGTTTATCAAACATCTGTTCTGAGTGTAGCATGCTGTGTTTACAGCTTCAACCCAATAAACTTCACTTATTTCAGTGTCAGCTAGCATTGTCCTTGCTGCTTCTTTAAGGGTTCTATTTTTCCTTTCTGCAACACCATTTTGTTGTGGTGTTCTCACAGAGGAAAGTTGGTGTCAGATACCTTGTCGGGTACAAAACTCCTTTATGTACTGGTTGACAAACTCAGTACCATGGTCTGTTCTGATTGCAGATACCTTGTCATGTTTCATGACTTCAAGCTTATTCAGCAAGTTTGGTATCTCCACCCTAGCATCAGGTTTGTGCTTCAGAAAGACAACCCAAGTGAATATTGAGAAGTCATCTACAACAACTGCATTCATACTTCTTCCCGCATAACTAGTTACGATGATTCAAAAGATCCATGTGTAATAGTTGCAGTGGTCTAACACTAGAGTGTCCGGTTTTGACTTGAAGGAGATCTGATTGTTTCCATCCGACAAAGTGCGTAATGTATACCATCCTTTCTGAAAGATGTTTTGGGAAGACCAACCACTAACTCTTTCTTGGCAAGTTTGTTCAGAGTTTTGAAATTCAAGTGACTCATTCTTTTGTGCCATAACCAGTGCTCTTCTGTGTGACCTGATTTACTCACCATGAGACATTCTTCAACAGGCTTATGCCCAATCTAAGCAACATAAAGATCGCTTTTCCGCCGAAAGCAACCAAGATCAGATGCTTTGACTCATTGTCAATAAGTTTGCAATACTTTGCTTTGAATTTCACAGTGAATCCCTTGTCCGCAAACTGGCTCATGGTAAATAGATTATATTTCAAACCTTTAACATGTAATACGTTAGTGATTGTTAATGATCCTAATTTGACGTTGCCAAATCCCAGAGAGGGATTTAATTCTCCTCCAAAGAACTGGATGTCCGGTCCAAAGGTTGCAAGCTTTGTAGTCGACAGATTTGCTTTGTCTCATGTCATGTGCTTTCGTGATCCACTATAAAATAGCCATCGAGCCTTAGTCCAAGAGGCGCTCGCACAAAACAGAAACAGAGTTAGGTTCTCGCCGTAGATAGAACCACTTAGACTAAACATTCTTCCAAAGAGGGAATCCACATTTTAGTGAATTTCGGGAGTTTGTTTTGTCTAACTTGATCAAGGAGATGCAATAAAATCAGCAATTTTGATCTCAATCTTCCTTCGGGTTGTTTCTAGTGTTCGCTTGCGCGCTTCGGTTGCTTTTCAAAGAACTTAGCCTTTCGCCGTGTTCCTTCTAGCTCTGGCATTTAGTTTTTCAGTGGCTTGAGATTTTTTCCACTTCTGTCTATTGCTACATGCAATATCAGCCTTGCGCCATTGTTCTTGTCCTTCCTTATATTCTTGTAGAAGGACCTTTCCAATAGCACGATAGCCAATGCCATTTCGAACACCGTTGGCTTTCTGAATGCGCCTTCAAGCCTTGTTAGTTTCTCGCACCATCTTTATTTTCATAAATGGTATAGTAGAGAATTTGCCTATTCCAAAGCAATTCTTCCTTCCTAGTAATGTAGCAATGTGGATGGTCGCATGTCCGAGGATCAGGTTTCTTTCGTAAACCTTATCCACATGTTTCTTGTGAACTTGTTGTTCTTTGAAAGGTTGCAACTCCTTTCCTTTGTCAACTACCCTAGCTTTCCTCACCAATGCTATAGGTGGTTGAAGAATCATTCTTGACTTTTTACAAAGGTCAACCTTTCATCACTCTTCTTCAGAGGAGATGAATTACTTGATTGTTCATCAAGTCCAAGTCCACCTTTCTCGTAGGGATCTCTCGATAGGATCGAACCTCGTTGAGAGTGTCACTAGCCTTTGCATAAGATTGAAGGATAGCTCTTCTTTCCGAAGTTCTTCATTTTCGTAGCGCCTTCATCATTTTCTTATTAAGTTCATCCAAGGCTAGTTTGAGAATTTTCATTCTCGTGATATCCGAGTTTTCGTAAAGGCTATTTCAACGCTCTTGTTCTCAGATACTCGTTAGCTCGTAAACCTCTTTTTCAAGAGTTTCTTTGCTTTCCTCTAGAATTCGGTTTTGATTGTGCTTCCGTAAATTCTTTTCATAACGATCCAATTCACTTTTGACCAACCTGCATCCTCAATTCCATCATCACCTCATAGTACGTAAATTGTGAATTGTTAGTTACCTCATCACCATAAGACATATTTCAATGTTGGAGATGTCCGACCAAGAATCTCAAAGAACTCCACACATTTCATTCTTCTTAAGGCCAAAGTTGATTACATCGTGGGTGATTCCACACAATTCGGTGATGGTAGGTTCGAGTCATCCTAATCTTCATCTTCTATCACTCTCAATGTTTAGAGCATCAAGTTAAATTTGAATCTTCTTCCTTTCTTCACCAAGAAGGCCCTTTGATTTCTCTTGAAATTTCTTCCGTCCTTCTTGTCAATTGCCTTGAGCTTGTTTAAAGCAGACAATCTCTTTGAAGTGACCAAAGCTTTTGACAATAGAAGCGTATATCATTTCCTATTTCTCAGCCTTCAAGATCGACACCTTTCCGAATGGGGTGTTCAGAGTTGTTCATTTGTATGTTCTCAGATCGATGATAGTTTGGGCCAAGATGCTTTTTCAAATTTTCTTTAGCTTTTCTTCTCTCAATCTCGACTCACAAATTTCTTCATGTGTCTTATCGCAAGAGCATTTTCTTCAGATGCATCTTTGGTATCCTTCATTTTCAAGTACTCAGAAACTAGAGCAACACTTTGCAACTTTTCACCATTTGTTCTCTCCGAGTTGTCTCATAGTCTACAGAGAAAGATGAGAGAAGAGCTCTACTAGAGTAATATTTCGCATCCTCGTTGAAATAAAAGAACTTAGTGTGCTCCCAGTTGTGATTGAGACTTCTAACAATAGTCTTAATCTTTTCTGGCTAGGAGTATCTGTTGCTTTCATCAAGTGCAGCCATATCACTCATAAGTGTAGTAAATCTGAAATCAAGTTCTTCCAGAGTTTCAGTGGGACCTTGTTTGAAGTTTTGGAACTTCAATTTAAGAACTTCGAACTTGTTTTCCTCGTTTTCTGGCTACATGCATTTCTTCAATCAATCACAGCAATCTTTGCTTTTAGCACCCAGCTTATCGTATGTGCTCAGTGTCGATCTTATGATGATATTACGAGCTCGACCATCCAATCTGTCTCTTCGCATCTTCGTATGTCCGTAGCTCTCTTCGCTTGTCTTCATACATAATGCTTCCATGAGCAACACGACCACTATCACTAGCACCGCATCCTCGCCCATCTTCCTTGTTCGAGGTTTTTCTTCCATCGTACACCTCAAGAATTTGTTTGAGTTGTCTGATTTTGATAGGCCCTTCATTGATGACATAGATCATCTCGTCACTAATGGCCTCCAGATGGAGCATCATGTTGTTCTGTTGGTCCAGATAACGGCAAAGTAAAAGACTAGGGGGGGGGGGTGAATAGTCTTTTAAAACTTTTGTCGATAAACACTTTTTCTCCTATATCTGAGTAGATATCTGATACTTAGATTCAGAGCGCGGAAGACTTAAGATAGATAAGTGCAGAAACAGTTAAAGTGTGTGTGTGTGTTCGATAAGTAAGTAAAAGTAAATAACATGTAAGTATAGTGGTATCCTGAGGTATGAATCCTCCAACTAATCCACTTTGCCTTCCAAAGACCTAGAATTCACTAGAATAGATAATCGAGGTCACCTTACAAAATCCTATTCTAAGATTCCTAAACAGATGGTTCCCAACCAAATGTTCCCCTGAGTTGTTCCCACTTTCATGCCAAGTACTTCCTCGTAAACCTTTTTGAGTTATTCCCTAGCTTCCTAAGCTAAGTACTTCCTGTACTCAATAATCTTGGAGTTATTCCTTAGTTTCTCAAACTAATTACTTCTTGTACTCCACGCCAGTGATGGTGTTGGTTTTGGTTTGAGTTGTCAGATGAGCTTCTTAATAACTTTTTAGTTAATCAGATAGCTCTGTGAATCAAGTATACTTAATACACTTTGCAATGTATGGTATATTGTTCTTTTATCGACCCAAGTCTTAGATAAGTGTTCAAGAGAATGAATCTTTATACTTGATCTTTCGATTCAACTCTTTCACGATAGTTGCTTGTTTTAGATCGTGACACTTAGAACTTTAGTGTTACTCAAGATCAAGAGCTTTGGTCGCAATGTAAAGCTTTGAGAGTAAGTAGTTTGCTTGAGAGATTAAGATATGTGTTCGGCCAATGGTCTTTTCAAGCGCCTAAGTGTTGATATTTATAGATGAATTTGAGTGCTTCAATAGCATCCGTTAGCTTAAATCAAATTCAAACTATTGATATCTCGTATAATCAGAAAGGTGTTTGTCTTCTTCGGTTACCGCTGCTTTTGTTCGCATATCTCCGTCTGCGCATTTAATGCAATGTACTATACTTTTGTCTCAGAGTGCCAACGAACTATGCTTGTATCGTAGACAACCTTGATCGATTTCTCAATCTTTTGCGCTCTTATCTTTATCTTCAGATACCACTTTATTGAAACAACTTTGTTTGCAATATATATATTTCTTTTCGTAAATGTGGTTAAAGCTCAAGGTATCTCGAGAATAGATATCATGGACACTTTCCTTGTTTTTCGATAGACCTTTTATTTCTCGATATCTCTTGTGACAGCTTGTTTAAAACTATTCGTGTCTTCAAGATATCCGCCAAGGTATCCGAAAACCTGCTTCAAAGAATCCTTGTGCGCTTTCTTCAAGTCTTCAATGCCGCTGAACTTGTTCGCTTGGATGTCTTCTTCGTCTTCTTCATAAAATAAAATTTACATTTTGAGACCTAACATCCTATACAAGATTAGCTAGACTATCATACTTAGTGGGTTTCCTCTTTTACAATGTTCAAGTGAACCAAGAGTACTAATCACCTTTCTGAGACTAAGATAAGTCATCATGTTGCTGATCAAAATCTAAACAGATATTTCTAACAAAATATCTAACAAATTTCCTAACATGTTCTTCCATTTCTCGTAGTTTTCTGGCTTCAGAACGGGTGCATCACTCAGAGACATACCTGCACACTTAACACACAAATTATATAGTCTCGAAGGGACAAAGTTCCTTCACCTATCCTGGGATCTAGGTTCAAGGCAAAGGCTTGTGAACCTCGCCCGATACCACTTGTTGGTCCAGATAACGGCAAAGTAAAAGACTAGGGGGTGAATAGTATTTTAAAATTTTGTCGATAGACACAGCTCGTAAACTCAATGATAATTAAATTGAGCGGAAGACTTTAAGATAGGTAAGTGCGTAAATAATAAGTATGTGTGTGTGCTTTCAAATGTAAATACAGAAGGTAAATGACATAAGTATAGTGGTATCCGAGGTATGAATCCTCCAACTAATCCACTTCGGTCTTTCTGAGACCTAGAATTCACTAGAATAGATAATTGAGTTCACCTTACAATAATCCTATTCTAAGATTCTTAAATAAATGGTTCCCAACCAAATGTTCCCCCTGAGTTATTCCCCAGCTCCTAGAGCTAAGTACTTCCTCTACTCAGATAACCTTGGATTTATTCCTTGATTTCCCAAATCAAGTACTTCCTGTTAGGAAATTTGTTAGATATTTTGTTAGAAATATCTGTTTAGATTTTGATCAGTAACATGATGACTTATCTTAGTCTCAGAAAGGTGATTAGTACTCTTGGTTCACTTGAACATTGTAACAGAGGAAACCCACTAAGTATGATAGTCTAGCTAATCTTGTATAGGTTGTTAGGTCTCAAAATGTAATTTTTATTTTATGAAGAGAAGACCAAGAAGAAGACATCCAAGCGGAACAAGTTCAACGACATTGAAGATTTGAAGAAACTGCACAAGATTACTGAAATAGTTTTAGATACTGGTCGACATCTTCAAGACACGAATAGTCTTAAACAAGTCGTGTCACAAGAGATATCGAGAACCGAAGGTTTTCTGAAAACCAAGAAAGTGCCCACAGATATCTACTCTCAGATACCTTGTGCCTTAACCACATTTCTGAAAAAGAAATATATTGCAACAAAGTTGTTTCAATAAAGTGGTATCCAAGATCAAGATAAGGACGCAAAGAATCGATAATACTAGTCTCGACATCGAGTATAGTTCCGCTGGCACTACAGACAAAAGTACAAGACAATCATTTAATGCATGGACAGAGATGTCTGAATAAAAGCAACGGTACCTTCTGCAGAAGAAGACAAACCTGATGCAGTACTACTATACACAGATATCAATAGTTTGAATTTGATTTAAGCCTAACAGATACTATTCAACGGCATTCAAATTCATCTATAAATATCAACACTTAGACTACTTGAGAAGACACCTTGAACTCCATAAACACGCTGAACAACATATTCTCTCAAGCAAACTACTTATCCTCAAAGCTTTCTGTTGCGACCAAAGCTCCTGATCTTAAGTAGCACTAAAGTTCTAAGTGTCCTGATCCTAAACAAGCACTGCTATCTGTGAAAGAGTTGAATTGAAAGATCAAGTATCTAAGATTCATTCTCTTGAACATTTATCTAAGACTTGGGTCAGTAAAAAGAACAAGATACCATACATTGAAAAGTGTATTAAGTATACTTGATTCACAGAGCTATCTGATTAACTGTAAAGTTATTAAAGAAGCTCATCTGACAACTCAAACCAAAACCAACACCATCACTGACGTGGAGTACAGGAAGTTCTTAGTTTTAGAAACTAAGGAATAACTCCAAGGTTATTGAGCACAGGAAGTACTTAGCTTGGGAAGCTAGGGAATAGATCAAAAAGGTTTCTGAGTACAGGAAGTACTTGGCTGTGAAAGCCGGGGAACAACTCAGGGGGAACATTTGGTTGGGAACCATTTGTTTAAGGAATCTTAGAATAGGATTTTGTAAGGTGACCTCAATTATCTATTCTAGTGAATTCTAGGTCTTTGGAAGACCGAAGTGGATTAGTTGGAGGATTACGCTACCTCCAGATACCACTATACTTGCTGTGTTATTTACTTCTCTGTACTTACATTTCAGCAACACACACACACACACTTTAATTGTTTCTGCACTTATCTATCTTAAGTCTTCCGCGCTTTGAATCTAAGTATCAGATATCTACGCAGATATCTGAGAAATAGTTTTTATCGACAAAAGTTTTAAAAGACTATTCACCCCCCCCCCCCCTCTAGTCTTTTACTTTGCCGTTATCTGGACCAACAAGTGGTATCAGAGCAGGAGGTTCACAAGCCTTCTGCACTGAACCTAGATCCCCATATAGGTGAAGGAACTTTGTCCATTTACGAGGACTATTTAATTTGTGTGTTAAGTGTGCAGGAATGTCTCTGAGTGATGCACCCGTTCTCAAACCAGAGAACTACGAGAAATGGAAAAATAACATGATGCTCCACCTTGAAGCCATAAGTGACGAAATGATCGAAGTAATAAAAAATGGCCCAATAGTCATTCAACAACTTAAACAAGTCATGGAGGTTTCTAATGGTAGAGACAGAGATCAAAGCGAAGGATCTTCACAAACCGATGGCCAACAAGTGGGAGATCTACTAGTCAAGTTATTTATTTAACCAAAGCTCAGAGAACTCGACATCTAAGATGCCAAGAGAAATCGTCTCGATGGTCAAGCTCATAATATCATCATCGATCTACACTGAAAGCACATACAAAGGTAAACTGGGTGCTAAACGGCGAAAGTTGCTCGCAACCGATTGAAGAAATCAGGCTTAACCGAGAAAACCAAAGAAAACAAGTTCGAAGTTCTCAAGTTGAAATTTCAAAATTTCAAACAAGGACCCACTAAAACTCGAAGAACTTGATTTCAGATTTACCTCATGAGTGATATGGCAAGACTTGGGAAAGCAATGATACTCAATGTAAAAGATTAAGACTATTGTCAAGTCTTAACCACAACCGGAGTATACTAAATTCTTTTATTTTAATCAAGGTATGCCAAATATCACCCAAAGGAACTCTTCTCACATCTTGCTACGGTTGATTATGAGACAACACAAAGAGAACAAACAACCTAAAAGTTGCGTATATTGCTCTAGTTGCTCAAGGAACTTCAAAAGAAGAAAAGCAAGGAAGAGATCGAGGATGCTCTTGCCGCAAAGCAAATGAGCAAATATGTCACGAGAAATTGAGAGAAGAAAAGCCAATGAGAAGTCGAAAAGCATCTAGGTTCAAACTATCACCAAGACAAAATATGCAAAGCTCACGAACAAGCCACCGTAAAGCATCATGTAATCGAGGAAGTAGAAATTGAAACGATATCCGCTTATTGTCGTAAACTGTCACTTCAAGAAGGATTTCACTTCAACAAACTAAGGACAGTGACAAGAAAGATAGAAGAATCTTCAAGAAGCCGTAAAGCTTTATTAATCAAGAAAGAAAGAAAATCCAAACTCAATCGGATGCTCTAGACTATGAGATGATTCAAGATGACAATTCAGATGACTCAATCTTACCATCACCGTAATTATGTGGAGTTACTCATGATATAATCGATTTCGCCTCAAGAAGAATGAAATGTGTGGAGTTGCCGAGATCGACAAATTCGTATATCTCTAACATAGAAATCATTTTATGGCCGATGAGGTAACACATACTTCTTGTTATACTTATGAAAGTGATGAAGAAGAAATAAAAGATCTAGAAAATCTCCTAAAGATCTTGACATCTATGAAAGAGAATTTCTAATGATCCGAGCTAGAGCCGAAAATCTTGAAGAAGAAAAGAATTTTCTTGCAAAGGAAAATTCTCAATTAGTTAAGATATCCGAGAAAAGGATGTCAAATGCATTTCAAAGTTCGATATCCGAGACCTAAAAGTCACATAAAGACGCAATGGTCAATTACGAAGAAATATGAAGATCTTCTTTCCGAGAACAAGGAACTCAAAAGAAAGAATTATCTTTTCAATCTTATGCCAAAGCTAGTGACACTCTTATCAAGTACAATCTTACTTAAGAGATCCTTCGAAAAGAAAGGACTCAATGAATACGACAGATTGTTCTATCACTCAATAAGAGTGAGGAAAGAAGAACATTTGTAAGTACTCAAAGAAGATGGTTCCTATGCAATCTATAGTATCGGCCAAGATTTAAGATTGTCGACAAAGGAAAGGCAGCTATACTAAACCTTTGTGGGAAAAACAAGTCAAAAATAAAACTGATGGGCACGTCTCTGAAAAGAAACACAACACTGAAAAGTGTAAACACCCACAATGCTATGTCTCTCAAAAGGGTAGAATTGCAGGAGCTGGCAAATTCTCTCATGTCACTTTTTCTGGAAATAAATTGGATCAACCAGAGACTAGCAAAGCTGCTGAAAAAATATCTCAGATAGCTTCAAGTGCTCGAAACGGTATTGGCTATAAAGGCATCGGGAAACAACTTGCTCATGAATACAAACAAGAGAAAGAACGATGGCTAAAGGCTAGAATTGCTCAAAGCAATTATCGGCGGAAGTCAATCAAGCCATCGAAAATCAATGCCGTGGCTAGAAGAAATCTGGCAAGGAAATCTAAGTTTGTTAAAACAAACTCGTAAACCCGACAGTATCCGAAAGCACCAAATGGAGCACCTAGGAACACACCAAGGAAGAAAATAATTTTAATAATGATAATCATTCAATCGTAATTCTCCTTATGTTCCTATCGACAAAAGAATGTTCCAAGGAAATTCATTCAAAATGGATTCCTACCGAAGATTGTTTAGTCCGATGGTTCCAATCAGAATTGAGAACCTAATCTCGTTTCCTCGTTATGTGCAAAATGCTTCCCGGACTAAAGCACAATGGTCAGTTTGATAGTGGATGCGAAAGCACATGACAGAGACAAAGCAAATCTTGTCGATTACAAAGCTTGCAACATGTGACCGATATCGATTTGTTGAGGAGAATTAAATCCTCTCCGATTTGCAACGCTAAATTGGGAACATTAACAATCACCGACGACATATGTTAAGGATTTGAAATATAATCTATTTAGCATGAGCCAGCTTTGCATAAAGGTTTTACTATAAAATTCAAAGCAAAATACTACAAACTAATCGACAATGAGTCAAAGCATACCTTGGTTGCTCGGCTGAAAGGCGCCTTTATGTTGCCGATTGATCTCGCCACAATCAAGAATGTCTCATGGTGAGTCAATCGTCACACGTAAGAGCACCGTTATGGCACAAAAGAATGAGTCACTTGAACTTCAAAACTCGAACAAACTTGCCAAGAAAGAGTTAGTGGTCGCCTTCCCAAAACGCCTTTCGTAAAGGATGATATCTCGCACGCCGATGGGGAAACAATCCAAAATCTCTTTCAAGTCCAAAACTCTAGTGTTAGACCACTGCAACTACTACATATCGATCTTTTTGAATCATCTGTAACTAGTTATGCAGAAAGAAGTATGGTCCGTTGTTGTAGATGACTTCAAGATTCACTGGGTTGTCTTTTCCAAACACAACCGACGCCAGGTGGAGATACCAAACTTGTCAAAAAGCTTGAAGTCATGAAAATGACAAGGTATCCGGAATCGTATCGCACTATGGTAATCGAGTTTGTCAACCAAGACATAAAGGAGTTTTGACCAAAAGGTATACAACACCAACTTTCCTCAGAAGAACACATCAACAAAATGGTGTTGCGTAAAGGAAAACAGAACCCTTAAAGAAGCCGCAAGGACGATGCTAATGACATCAAATAAGTGAAATTTATCGGGTCAAGTCGTAAACACACCGCTACACTCGTAATAGATGTTTGATAAACAAACACCATGACAAGACCCCTTATGAAATCTTGGTTGGTAGACCCCTAATATCAAACATCCGAGAGTATTCGTTGTAGATGTTTTGTTCTAAACAATGGAAAAGATTATCCGAGAACATTTCAACCAAAGGCGATGAAAGTGTATTTCGCTATTCCACTAATAGCAAAGCCTACATAATTTACAACAAAAGAACAAAGAAAATTGAAGAATCGCCCATGTTGTATTCTATGAAGGAAGCAAGAAAACACCTCCTAATGATGAACTCTCGAAGGTTCAAAGAACTAATGTCGAGGGATTCAAGAAGAATCCTAAAGGAGAAACATCATTACGGAAAGGAGGATGACTCGACGAGAAAAGCATGAAGTGCCTAGTAACAACAAGATGACTCACAAACATGATGAAGAATTTCCTATGAAACTTCCGTAAATGGAAATCAAGATGTTCATCTCGAAATAATCTCTCCGAAAGACATGTTCCAGATAGCTCAAACGCCGAACAAGTGTCGACATTAATTGCCCTTCCGAGGAGCAAAATGTCTTAGATATCGAAAAGTATCAAATCAAAATCCCAAAGGATTCACATTCAAATCATTTCGATATTGATCCTACTAGCACTAAACCTATGATGAGATGGATCAAGGATCATCCGCAAAAGATGTGATCGACCAAGTAATCAAGGTGTTAGGACTAGGAGAGCAATAGATGAAAATGCTAATTCTTCTTTCGATGTTTCATCTCAAATATTGAACCCAAAATATAGAAGAAGCATTAGGAGACCAAGACCGGATCTCGCAATGCAAGAAGAGTCGATCAATTTGAGAGAAACAAAGTCCGAAATTAGTTCCATTCGTGGAAGGAATATATGTGATTGGAACTAAATGGGTTTTCGTAAACAAAATGAATGAATCGTGAAATAACCGTAAACAAAGCAAGATTGGTTGCAAGGAATTTACCTGCATCAAGGCTTAGATTTTGATGAGTCATATGCACCAGCTGCCGATTGATGCAATAAGACTCTTTCTAGCCTTCAGCCTCATAAAGATTTTAAAGTTTATCGATGGATGTCAAAAGTGCATTCTTGAACGGTGAACTTACGTAAGAAGTTTATGTTGAGCAACCACCGCTTTGAAGTTTCCTCGTAAAGTAGAATGGTCTATAAACCATGTAAAGCTCAGATGGATCAAACAGCTCCAAGAGCATGGTATGACACTTTGGCCAAATACCTTCTGGAAAGTGGTTTCAAGAAAGGTGAAGTTGATAAAACTTTATTTACCTTAAACCATGATGGGAAACTACTTTTAGTTCAAGTATATGTTGATGACATCATATTTGGATCTAAGGACAAGCAACTTTGTAATGACTTTGCAAATCTCATGAAAAGTAAGTTTGAGATGAGCATGATGGGAGAAATGAATTATTTTCAGATTGCAAGTCAAGCAACTCAATGATGGAATATTCATTAGTCAAACAAAGTATGCAAAAGATATGCTCACAAAATTCAATCTTAAGCCTTCCTAAAAGAATGCTAAGATACCTATGAGCATTGGAACCAAAATGACCTATAATCAATCGCATAAGAGTGTTGAAGAACATAAGTATAGGAAATTGATAGGTTCACTACTTTACCTCACTGCAAGTAGACCTGATATTCAATACGCCGTTGGAGTGTGTGCTAAATTTCAGGCAAATCCGATGCAAACACACTACAACATTGCTATGAAAATATTAAGGTATGTAAAAGGTACAGTAGATGTAGGATTGTGGTATCCTAAAGAAAGCGGATTGAGTTTAGCTGGGTACTCAGACGCTGATTTTGCTGGATCACTGCTTGATAGGAAAAGCACCTCAGGAACTTGCTGGCCGGTACTAGACTTATCTCATGGTTTAGCAAGAAGCAAAACCCAATTGCAACTTCTACCACAGAGGCTGAATATATTGATGCTGGTTGTTGTGCAACACAAATTCTGTGGATACAACAACAACTTAAAGACTATGGACTCATTGAAGAGAAAACTCCCATTTTCTGTGACAACACAAGTGCTATTGCAATTATACAGAATCCTAAATTTCGTGCCAGAACAAAGCATATTGATGTTAGACATCACTTCATCAGAGACCATGTTGAAAGAGGCAATATAGAGATACTCAAGATTGGCACTGAAGACCAACTTGCAGATATCTTCACTAAGCCACTACAAGAAAGTAGATTCTTAGCCTTAAGACATAGTTTTGGACTAATGGAACTACCAATGAACTGAAAGAGTTCAGGAATCTGGAACGGGCATCCAGAGAAGAGGTATCTGGAATGGGCATCCAGAGAAGAGAAAAGAGAAATCTGGAACGGGTATCCAGAAGTCAAAAAGGCTAAAAAGCAAAAAGACAGCTTAAGATCTCTGAAACGGGAACTCAGATATCTGAATCACTCTATAAACGGTGAACACAAAGGAGAATAGTACAACTATCTCGCAATAACTACTCTCTTGAAATTCATTATTTCTATCTTGATGAAAACTTGGAAAAATCCTAAGTATAAGATGATTCAGATGCAAAGGTTCTTGGTCATACACAAACGTGATTCAGATAGCTAATAGCCAAAATTCATTAAATGGGCACAATTACACTTGTTGATTGTGATCATTGCTGAAGAAGCAATGGTGACCCTTGATGAAATTAAGTGATTGATCTATACGGTGGAAATTAATTCACAAGAATAGTGGATCAGAAAATTCGACAAAGCCCACTTTGCATTTAATGTCGAACTAGCTTTTGCTCACGCGCTTGCAAATCATGACACGCATACACAAAATCAATTTGTATGTATTTGTCCGTTGAGATTCTATTGCTATATATATGATTTTGGCAAAAGAAATCACTTTCGCTAATCCAAAATTCGACTTGCACAAAATAGCAAAACCTTCTCGATTCTCTCGCAAATCTTCTACAATCTCGCAAATCAAGATTAAGTTTTTCGCAAAGAATTACTAAATCAAATCTCTTTCAAACACCAATCCAAATCTACACTATATAAAGAGATGGCCCCAAAGAATTCTTCTACATCGAATTCAATCCTCCACCGGTATCACGAAAAGCAAGCACCGTAGTTGGTTATTGTGAACAACCGATCGGTAGGAGATTTTAACCTCGACCATTGACTTCAAATCACGTAATGATTTGGGTGGTGCCATGGTTAAGGAATACCTCACTACCGCAATTGAAAACCAAACCGATGTAAAACCGATTCTCGACATGCTTGAAAAGGCACAAATCAAGGGTTTTCTATCCGCCGCCAAGTGGAATCTCATCACCGATGTGTTGGAATTCTACAACAACTGTGATAATTTCGTGTTTCAAGGCACCGCAATAGTGTTCACAAAACCTCAGTCCAAGGAAAGGAAATCCTTCTGGACTTAACAACTTTCTAAAGTTGTTTGAGTTTCAAAATCTTGGAAAGGATTTTGAAATAAACACCAAGGACGATGATCTCCTTGAAGGTGTTAAAGAATCAGATGTTGACGGTGTGATCTTGAAAATCGATACACCCACCGAAGTTCAAGCTTACGACATCCCAACCGTATATCCGATGGTTCATCGATGTATCGCTTGCATTCTTCATGATGCTTTGATGGTCTACAAGGAGGTGCCACCAGATAAGCCAAGAATGATGGATCATGATGTTCTTGCTGAATCAACAAGAAAAACGGCTGGAAAGCCCTTTTAACTGGGGAAAGTACGCCTTCATGAAGTTTGTGAAGAAGATTCAAGGCTTCGAGCCTAAAATCCCCAAAGGACTAGCTGAGCCAAAGGCCACAGTAGGCTATGGTCTGAAGATATGCTACTTGCTCAGAGAGACAGCTGAAATAGCCAACAGTAACTTACTCTACAAATATGAGTATACAAACTTGTTGAAAAAGGTTACTGGGTCTCAGAAAGGTTCTAAGAAGCGAAAGTCTAAAAAGGTATCTGAAGAAAAGGTTATACTAAGAAGCCTGTAACTTCAAGAAAGAAGTCCGGGCAAGAAGACATACCCATCGAGGTTGTCGATTCTCGATATCTCGCAGTATTGCCGATGAACTGATAAAGGCGATGAACTCATCAATGCCGCAAAAGAGTTATCAACTATCGAATAAGTAGACTCAAGAAGAGAAAGTGCTTTAAATGTGAAGACTATTGCGTAAAGCCTTGCCGATGAACTCATAAATGCCGCCAAAAGTGGTGAAAACACTAAGCCCTATCTCAGTAAACCGCAGGAGTAATGGACCAATCAGCCCTAATGTCGATGAGAGCTCGACGATGAAGATGAGAAGCTAGTCATCTCTCAAGTCCTAGAAAGAACAAAAGGGCTAAGGTTATCAAATAGTAATCGTGAAAAGGTTTCTAAAGAAGAACCTACACCTCAAAGTTGTCAACAAGCACCTATAGCAAAGGTTGTTGGTGAAAACACATCATCGGAACGCTTACGCACAACTTCAAAAAGCCCCGATGAGTGGTATTTTAGTCGGGCGATGTCGATGGAAACGCCACATCTAAAAATCTGGAAGAACACTCATCGACCAATCTTCCGCCTGCATAACCACAACAACCACAACCACAACAGCCACAAGTGGTTGATGAAATGGTAAATGAACTCCATTTTGAATTACCAAAGAATGCAAGATGTCAAGAAAATCCGCAAAAGAGCAGTTCCCCAACTCAATGAGAGGGATCAAACCGAGACATCTACTCGTAATGATCAAACAGGGAGGCAACTGAAGTTGCACACTGTGAAAGGTGTGAAGTACCAAACTTCAAACAAAGAAGTGTTACCGAACAAGAAGACCAAAGTATAGAAGGGTCACGAAGTTTCAGAGACCAATCACCGACATGGATCGTAGTGAATGGTTTAACTCTCATCTTGTGAAACTTTATGCTTATATATATCTTGTTACTTATAAAATTTCTTTGTTACAGCTGAAAGTTAGAAACACGTAAACAAGAGGAAGTCGAAGCTTGTCTCAAACCGAGAAGGAGGTTCCCAACCTCACCTCTTAAGAAATCGAGCCTGCTACAGTGATAAATTGATTCTTAAGATAACACTTTTCACCATATGTTCATGTGCTTAAAGTAAATGTTTATAACAGTGCTCCAACCGAGAAAGAGGAAGATAAGGCGTAAATGCTGTAAAAGGACCTTAAACCAACAAGGCTTCAAGAACACATCATCGAGCCTTCCTATATGAAGGTATATATATATATATATATATATATATATATATATATATATATATATATATATATATATATATATATATATATATATATATATATATATATATATATATATATATATATATATATATATATATATATATATATATATGAAAATCATGATAAAATTCTTCACTGGTTATCTTAAACTTCTTCTAAATTACTCAATACTTTCTACTCACAGCTCACTGTAGTAGAAGTGCAAGGATGAGCGACATCCTCGACTTATGGAAATTGATGAGGCATCAAGGCCTTCATCACAAGAAAAGATTCCAGAGATCGCAAGTCTCCGAGAGACAAGTATCCGAGCCTCCCATGGAGGTAATTGACCTCTCGATATCGATTTGTCACTTAAAGTTTTCTTGATAAAATTTCCTAAGTATTGTGATAATTTTAATTCGTGTTCAAGAAAGAAAGGTTGATGAGGACCGACTTCCAAGTCTCCACCTCACAACAAGATATCCGAGACACCAATTGTCTCAAGAGCACAAGTCTCGAGCCTCAAGTACTTACTCAGTAACTCGTAAACTAAACTACACTTCTACTCAGATATCTATAAAAGTTTTGAAGCTCACTCAAAACTCTTCTTTCAGCTCAAACAAGTGCAAAGCAGTTCCCAATGATGAGAAAAGGGACCTACTTCTCTTCTTCAAAGCTCAAACCCCCAAAGCATATACAATGCTTCAAGAAATGGCAAAGGTTAAGGTGCTCGATCTCTCCGAAATATTGAGAATCACAGATCAACCAACCGTGACGAGCACGAGCTCGACTTGGAGACATATATCCATGCATGCAATGTTCCCACCGAACAATACACACATGCCATGATTTTATTGCATAAGGATTTCTCTAGAGAAGTGGCGACAGCTTGATACAAGCCTTTGAACAAAGTGATGGTCGACAAGATTACAGATGGCATTCAAGCCGCCTCTGCACTGCAATTTATACCTTTTGAACAAGAAGAGGTTAATGGGCGTAAGATCACTATTCTCAAGTGATCAATCTCAGATCTCAAGATGATGAGGAGGAAGAGATAAACGAAACGACTTCGATGAACCTCCCACCGATCATCACCAAAAGGATGACATGCATAACAAGGATGATGATGATGCCTCGCACTGTGGACCAGAGGAATTTCACAAAGAAATCATGCCTCAATCACCAAAAGCAAACCGAGAGGAAAGCATGTAAATCTCCGCCTCCATCTCCTCAAAAGTCAACTCATCCATCTTCCCAACAAAAGGTTAATATCGAACAAGTAGTTGAGGATTCGAGGAAATCACTCCAAATTGTTGAATATTCAATCCGTAACTTCTCAACTCGCATAATTGTTCGAAGAAGAACAACACCCATCTTCAACCGAAGACCAGATAGCTAAATCCAGAGACAAGCTTGACTAACTACAAGATCAATATCCGCAAGAGATGATTGCTTACTCGAGGTTAAAGAGCTACAGGATGTCAGAATGCCATCACCAAAGAACTCGACATCAAGAAGTATCCGAAATTAAGCATGATGTTAAGGCTACATCATCTTCAAAAGAAGTACCATCCTCCTCCCAAAAAGGGAAGAAACCAATCTCTGAGATGGTTGCTGGACTCGACACAATCGATGAGAATGTCCAAGAGGATGAAGATCACTGGGCTGATTACTCAGATGATGAAGAAGACAAGACTTCGCGTAACATCTCAATGAACATCTAACTGCTTCACACTTGAAAAGGAAACTGATTGCCTCAAACTTTCAATAACCGCCAAATGTCCACTCCCATGAATACATGAATGTATACCAAGTAATCGCTCATCCGAAAAGGAGATGTCTTCACGTAACAAGGAAGTAATCGCCTCGCCCCTCCGAATGAAAAAGTTCACCGAGCTCGTTACTCGAGAACAACTAGCATAGTCATTGCTCGTAAAGATCTGGGAATGATAAGGGACGATGATGCGCCTTTAGTCAAAAAGCTTTCAAGAGGCAAGTTACATCACCGAAAAGCAGATGCCATCCTAGGCTCATCAAGAGCTCACCGATAAGGACAATGGACTTATCAAGCAAAATCAGAGCTCAAAGCCGAACTTCGGTTGGTCACCGCCACAATTATTTACAAGGGCATTTTAACTCTCTCGATTCTTTTATGAGACCGAGTCACCCAACAATGACTAAGGGGAAAGAGGTACAACTGGACCTCAAAGTCGGGAATGGGAAGAAGGAGAAGAAAACAAGAAGAAATCTGAGTCAGTGGCTCAGAGAGGAAGAAGAAACATGAAAACTTCCCACCACCACTCGTAATCAACGAACCTCCTCAAGCCAAGTCGCTGGTAAATAGTAGCCGCTTCCTAAACCCATCAAGGAACTACAATGATAACAAGGGCCATGGCACGTAAACCTCCAAGGAGTACCAAGGCTCCAAGGAGAAGACAAGTTAAAGGATTGATGAATCTTCCAAGAAGAAGAAGGTCAAATCAAGTCCTTGGGCAATGAAGAAGGTCAGAAACTCTCACAAGATCTAATCTTGATGATGATGAGGAAACTGATGAAGATGAAGCTCCTCTTCACGTAAAAAGGAAAATTGAAAGCCTAATCGAGCCCATAGTCGCAAAGCCCTAGCAGCTAAAAACACCCTCCGAAATACCAAGTCTATCCAGGTGGTTCTTCAAGCAACAAACCCAAAGAGAATTCAAGACAAAGAAGGAACATCGAGAGTCGAGAAAAGACAAAGTCAACTTCCACTCGTGCCGAAGAAGCCAAAATAGAGTATGTGAAGAATGACAATGATTCCTCCGCCTACAGTGCATCAATCGTAAAAATGGCTATTCGATTCGAACTTAAGTATCTACCGTAAATTCAAGATTTCCGTAACCAATCCATAAACAACTTATGGCATGGAGAAAGATAAGTCAACCTTGATCAACACCAATCACATTAAAGCCCCGTCGATTTTGAAGTTGTCAAGAGAACTAAGCCATGAGAAAAGACCTCTCGATGAATGTCCATATGGAAAGCCGATGATGTGCATGTAATCAATATCACCTAACAGTACAAGAGCAAGACTCTGTGGAACCCCATGAGTCGCTCTATCTAATCAAGATCAATAAGGGTGACATCGATATCCGAGGATTATCTACGAATACTTCAAGCTTTCGACATCGTAGAATAGCATGCCTGGAAGTGGGAAAGTATCTGTGGGTCAAACATTTTGTCAAGAAAAATCCTACCAAAACCTACAAAGAGGTCTGTGGATTTGCCAGAGACACTGAGATGCTCGTCAGAACACTTCTCTATGATTATTCTGATGACATCAAAAGGTTTGGAGATAGGAAATTTGCAGACTGATCCATAGAACAACTGTTGAAGACTTGAAGAGTTGAAGACTTGAAGACTAGTTTATTAGGATGTTTACTTGGAGCTTGGTTACTCCTGTTGTCCTAATTTACTATGTAGTTTTTATTTTTGCTGACTGAGCTAAACTTGTTTCATGTATGTAAGTTATCTGTAATCTTTCATTGTAACTTATCTGATGAACTTACTCTCAGATAGTATTCTATAAAAGATAACTTGTCAGCAAAGATCACACCTTGTGATTTGGTTGATGTTTACTTTCTGCACTTAATTGAATGAATTTTAAAAAAAAAAATCTTAAGAAATGATTAAGTGTTGGATTGTTCTCTCATCCAGATTTGTAATAGGTCAGATAGTCATCGTTGACTGATCAAAAAGGGGGAAATTTGTTAGGAAATTTGTTAGATATTTTGTTAGAAATATCTGTTTAGATTTTGATCAGCAACATGATGACTTATCTTAGTCTCAGAAAGGTGATTAGTACTCTTGGTTCACTTGAACATTGTAAAAGAGGAAACCCACTAAGTATGATAGTCTAGCTAATCTTGTATAGGATGTTAGGTCTCAAAATGTAATTTTTATTTTATGAAGAGAAGACCAAGAAGAAGACATCCAAGCAGAACAAGTTCAACGACATTGAAGATTTGAAGAACTGCACAAGATTAATAAAATGGTTTTACAGATACCTTGGTCGACATCTTCAAGACACGAATAGTCTTAAACAAGTCGTGTCACAAGAGATATCTCGAGAACCGGAAGGTTTTCGAAACCGTGAAAGTGCCCATGATATCTACTCAGATACCTCGAGCCTTAACCACATTTCGAAAAGAAATATATTGCAACAAAGTTGTTTCAATAAAGTGGTATATGAAGATCAAGATAAGGACGCAAAGAATCGATAATACTAGTCTCGACATCGAGTATAGTTCCTGGCACTACAGACAAAAGTACAAGATAATGCATTTAATGCACGGACAGAGATGTCTCAATAAAAGCAACGGTACCTTCCAAGAAGAAGACAAACTCGTCAAGATTATTATACACAGATATCAATAGTTTGAATTTGATTTGCTAACGGATACTATTCAACGGATTCAAATTCATCTATAAATATCAACACTTAGACTACTTGAGAAGACACCTTGAACTCCATAAACACGCCGAACAACATATTCTCTCAAGCAAACTACTTATCCTCAAAGCTTTCATTGCACCAAAGCTCCCGATATTAAGTAGCACTAAAGTTCTAAGTGTCCCGATCCTAAACAAGCAATCGCTATCCGTGAAAGAGTCGAATTGAAAGATCAAGTATCCGAGATTCATTCTCTTGAACATTTATCTAATACTGGTCGGCAAAAGAACAAGATACCATACATTGAAAAGTGTATTAAGTATACTTGATTCACGAGCTATCGATTAACTCGAAGTTATTAAAGAAGCTCATCCGACAACTCAAACCAAAACCAACACCATCATCGGCGTGGAGTACAGGAAGTACTTAGTTTGAGAAACTAAGGAATAACTCCAAGGTTATTGAGCACAGGAAGTACTTAGCTTGGGAAGCTAGGGAATAGCTCAAAAAGGTTTCTGAGTACAGGAAGTACTTGGTTGTGAAAGCCTGGGAACAACTCAGGGGGAACATTTGGTTGGGAACCATTTGTTTAAGGAATCTTAGAATAGGATTTTTGTAAGGTGACCTCAATTATCTATTCTAGTGAATTCTAGGTCTTTGGAAGACCGAAGTGGATTAGTTGGAGGATTACACCACCTCCAGATACCACTATACTTGTTGTGTTATTTACTGCACTTACATTTCAAAGAACACACACACACTTTAACTGCTTCTCGCACTTATCTATCTTAAGTCTTCCACGCCTGATTTAAGTATCGATATCCGCATGTATATCTGATAAATAGTTTTTATCGACAAAAGTTTTAAAATACTATTCACCCCCCCCCCCCTCCCCCCAGTCTTTTACTTTGTCGTTATCTGGACCAACACTTCCTCTACTCCACGCCTTGATGGTGTTGGTTATAAGGTTTGTCAGAGAGGCTTCTCGTATAACTTTTCAGTTATGTTTTCAGAGAGCCTAATAGAACAAGACTACTTAATACACTTGTTCAGGTGGATGGCGTCGCTTTTTGACTCCAAGTAATTGATGTCCGCTCGAGAATGAGCTTCGTAAAGGGTATCCGATAGTTCAACTCTTTCACGAATAACAATATCTTGTTAAGGTTCGTGACAACTTAGAACTACTAGTGATTCTTCGAGCAATGTAAAGCTTTCATAAAGGGTAGTAGAGAGTGCTTGAGAGAATACTTTGCTTGATGGTAAGTTTGCAAGATAGAGCATTCTAAGGTGTATTTCTCAAAGATCTAAGTGTGATATATATAGATGAATTTGAGAGTTGTTGAATGATATCCGTTAGACAAAATTCAAATTTAGTCCATACTTATCTTGAAATGAGTACTCAAGTCCTTGTCTCATGTCTCGTAGAGGATCGGCTTCATGCTTTTCTGCCGATGCAATTAATGCACTTGTACTATTTCTTGTCCTGTAGTCTTTAACGGATACATGAGCCCTTCTGATGGCTTGCATGCTCCATACTCATGATGTCATATGTCCAGAATCATATTTCAAAAGTAAGTAAATACACTTAAGAAAGGATTAATGACATAGTCTTTCTGAGTTAGACTAAACCTTGATATCTTCATAAATCTTGTGCAATCTTCGGTCTTCTAATCTTCAGAAAAGCTCCATTTCTAGGATTGATCTTCATGGTCTTCTGGAAATAAAAATTACACTCAGAGACCTATAATCCTAATACAAGATTTACTAGACTAATCATACTCAGTGATTTCCTCTTTTACAATGTTCAAGTGAACCAAGAGTACTTAATCACCTTTCTGGCTAAGATAAGAACATGTGATGAGTGATCAAAATACTAACAGATATTCCTAACACATATCAATATAATAATCTAGGTCGAAACCGAGAGGCATTGGCTTGATAATTTGGGGAAGGACATATGAGGGTGGTTTGCCTCTCAATTCATCATGTGGTGTCAATTCGAAATCAATGTCTTGGAAATAGATGATTGCATGAGTCTTGTTGTTTGCGTCCACATTCACCCACATCTCATCCATTGTCGTATTGTGAACTAGTGGTGTGAGTCCTTCGGAAAACGGCATCCCCCATGCTTGATACCAAATCATCTTTGGATCTGTCCAACACCAAAGTTTGGTAACCATATGCATTAGCCTTCCCAATGTGAATGGGATGGAAAAGTTTTGTGCATGTTACACAATTTTTTGGTTGTGATAGAAGAATAGACTACAGCGTATACTTACAATGGGATGGAAAAGTAACTACTATACACTAGTAAAAAATGAGTGGCAATGAGACTTAAAAATTTTACAATGATATCTTCTTTTCCCCTATAAATACGTATGCATTCTCTATTGTCTATCATACCTCAAAACCACTCTTCCAAACACAATAGCACAAGGTTATACATTTATATTAATTAATTTCATAGTACCCCTGCTGATTACAATTAAGTTAAATTATTTTGTTTGCTTTATTCAAATTATGTGTTATGCTATGTTAATGTAATGGTTGATTAACTTGTTTGTTAACAACTTGCTAATTATATGATTTGGCTACTTAACAGAACATGCATTCTTCTCCTAGTGAAAATGTTGCCCAAGCTTAATGGTTCTTCTCTCAAGGTGGAATTTGGACAAAGTTTTGTGAAGGTATTTTTGTGGATGAACTCTCAAGCCACGCCAAATGTACTGGGTACCCAATCCTCGAGGATTGTGTGTCTTTTGATGTTGGTCGACATAGATTGAACAAGATTGTAAATTGTTTCACTAGGAACAACGTTGTTGAGAGGTACAAAATGTTGAAGGAACGTCATTTGCAGTTTGGAACCATTATTTCGATGCTTGGGGTACGGTACAATATGCTAATTACTTGTTTAGACATATTTTATTAACTCTAGAATGGAATCGTAGGATTATCAATTTGGAGCAGCTTACCAGATTAGCGGAGAAACAAACTGGGAAAAGATGTGCCTAATCTTTGGAAAGCTTGAATCTGACGAAGACGATTCAGATGAAAAGTATGATGATATACCCGTCGTTGCAATAAGTTCATCGCATGATGCCACCCCACCTAAGCCAAAGAAAACAATTGGGAGACGTTTATTTGGAGGCCTAATGGGAAACCGTGGTCAGAACGATCCAACACGTAATCATGTTGCTAGGAGAATTAATAATGACCAAGTGTTAGGTAATCCTGATTGGGTGATTAATGCTAATCCCGTTCCTGCAAGGCATTCGAGCTTCCACGAACAATACCACCAACAGGATGCATTTAGTTCAACAACGAGATTGCCCGAACAAGGTTTACAGAGATGGAGACAACCTCGCTGCACAAACACCACTCCCTAGTATGGGTTTCACTAACTCTCCGTGGTATGATAAATGGCAACAAATCGAGGGCGAGCCATACATGCAAATGCAATATGATTTCGGAGGTGGATCTGTCAATGGTGGTGATGGTGTTGGGTCATCAAGCAACCACCCAATTTGAAGTTGTAATGTTCTTTATATTTATGCCTAATTAGGGTTTGTAGGTGTATACCTTGGCATATCTTATCGTAATGTATTGAAGAAGAAAAACCTACAATTTCCAGTGTGCTATGTAATATACAATTTCCCTTGTATTAGTATTTGTTGATCTTAATTATCAGTTTGGTGGTCATTAGTAATCTTGAATTGAGTTATCATTATTCATTTATTTGTATTCCAAATAAGTGGTGCAATTAAAAAAAAGATAAATTAATGTAATTAATGGTCATAAAGCTTGTATAATATTTATAACTTATGATGCAATTTCCCCATTCTGTAGCGTGGGTGTATAGTCTACTTTGCACCATTATATTTTTTTAATGTTTCATTTTTTATTCCTAACTTTATGTCCATCAAATGTCTCCCTTCAAAACTTTCGTGTCTCTAACATACTTCCATTTACAAAAACTAAACAATTATTGAATGTGGCTCAGAATTGTTTTATTAATTTACATAGATAGCATCACAAAAGAACACTAGACAAACTTGTTGTGGACAAATTTTACGTAATACTACTCATAAACGTTTCGAATCTTTACAATTGTGCGTAACACTGGAGAATGACGGTTGAAAAAAACTTCCATTTTGATTATAGAAAGAGGTTGAAAAAACTCAAGACGGGATAAAACGAGTAAGTTGTGCGTAATTATATTAATTTGTACTTTAAATGAAAAATGACGGTTTCAATTGCCACCCGCTTGAAATTAGTGTGTTTGGAGACATGAGTATTGGTTTAAAATAGGAGAAATTTTACGTGATACCCGCCTCATTTAATACAAAACAACACCATTTTTAGACTTTGCTCGAACTGTTATTGCACAAACCAATCCAATCTTTGTTTGGCTAAATCATCAATGTGAATTATTGGAAACAAACAAAAGAAGACAACAAGAATCAATGCAGCTTTATGCATTTCTTCAAATGCATTATCACGTACTACGACATTTGACTTGGGAAGACCGAAAGTAGAAAAATGGGTGAAGCTTGAATTGGCTCAATCAGATTTTTACTCCTCTCGACTAACGACAAGCATGCATTTGCACTATTTTTAACTCATAACCATAAAAGTGGAACATTACAGCAAATCTGGTAGGAAGATAATCACCACAAATTCAGTACGAATTCTGAGGCCCCCAAGCTTGACCTTAAATCATGAATACCTAATACATAAAATTGTAAATGCATGCACCAAAACACAACCTCAGCATGTCATCACAATTTCAGATTATCAACCTAACCCATATTTAATAATCCTACAAAACAGGGCTTTGTAAAACACCATACTATTTTAAAACACAAGACTCATAACATTACCAGATTGGCTACCAGATTGGCCTGTCCATTTTTGTAAGTACCACCTTCACATACACCTCACGATCTTCATCGCTGAGTGAATAGAAGTGCTCTAACTTCCCCGTGCCCGTAGCTATAAGGTCCCCAACCAAAATGCGGCCTGTACTAGTAAGTTGTGCAATCTTTTTAAGCTCCACATCCAGTCCATCGATACGCCTTGTCCTCAAGTCCTTTCCATCATCACCAACAATGGAAACAGGTGGAGGGCCAACAATGCTCTTCATCTGTTCGATGAACTCAGCATCGAAGTCTCCTACATTTCTCCTTATACACTTACTTACAACTAGTATCCGAACCATCACCAACGTTGCTACTTGTCTCCACTACTCCATCCTGTTTCACTGATATTTTATCATTAACAATGTCTTTGTATTTTTTGCAAAGAAGAATCGACTTTGCAGCGGAACTGAAATCTTGAACCTCTTTGCCAACTGCACGATCTGTGCCATATATTTCCACCCAGTCACGGAAGAATTCCCAATGCTTCTTTCGCTTTCCAAGCATCAGCTTACCATGTTTCTATATGAAGAACAAAGGAACAAAACAAGCAACAATATGTCAAATTAAATAATTTCTCACTAATTAATTAGCAGCATAGTTCAAGTCGAATAAATACCTTGCACGCCTCCTTCCAAGCTTCCGGAGTGCAATCAAACATCTGCCTAACATCACACCATCCAGTCCCACTCCTGTTTTTTAGATCAAGAACTCCCATAAACAACTTGCGCCAGGTCTTGACATGGTTATTGATATTTCCCTCTGTTATCTTCGATGCTGGGAATTTACTCTTCATGTGATCTTGCATCACAGGCCACGCAGGCTTCCTAAAACCTTGGGGTGATTTGTGCCCTGCCAATTTGGCAACTTTCATTGCCTCAATGAGCTCAACCTCCTCAGCATGAGTCCACTTGTAATACTCTGGATTCTTAATCTCCTCAATTTCTTCCCGAATGGTTCGAGTTACTTCATCATCATCACCATTTGGGCTACATTCTGTGGCTGGAGATCCAATAGCATAACTCGTCGTGTAGTAACTTTGTGATGCAGCATTAGTACCACCTTGACTCATACTTTCATCAAAACCAGTGTTACTTAAACCATCAGCACTACATGTTTGACACCACTGTCCAGTCATTGCATTGTAGTAGTTCCTCCACCAGAATTCATTCTTCTACAAATGAAGGGAAGTAAAATTTCAATATACGAATACATAATCCAAAAAAATAAAGGAAGCAACCATGAACATTTAATTGAACATATTACAATTTATTACTAACATACTAAACTGAATCATGTAAGGTGCATATGAAATTACCATATAACTACATAAACATGATCAACAAATGTACTCATTTTCAATTGTGAAACTTAGAAATTCATTCAATTCCAAACAGATACAATGAAAAACACAAACTTCATAATATACAACACTCCATCATTCATTAAAACAAAGTTAGA
This sequence comes from Plantago major, assembly GCA_026545765.1. Taxonomy (NCBI): domain Eukaryota; kingdom Viridiplantae; phylum Streptophyta; class Magnoliopsida; order Lamiales; family Plantaginaceae; genus Plantago; species Plantago major. The sequence goes on along the minus strand of CM048839.1, from coordinate 831,678 downwards.
CACAACAACAAGTACCACTCATTCAATCAATCCCTACCTCGACTTCGCAAATACTCTCTCCAACCATTGTACATGATAGTTGCCATGACATCACGCAACGCTACCCAAGTTGGCTCCTCAAACTCCAAATCCTCTACATATACTGGAGGTGCAGGTTCTTCACGACCAATTCGTTGTGGTGGAGGCTCATTATCTTCGTCAAATTCATCATCCGATGAATCTTCCTCATCCAAAAAGTCATCTGGTGCATGATTGCGGATGAAGTTGTGAATTAGACAACAACAAAGAATGATGTGATTCTGCGTGTCAATGGAGTAGAAAGAGGGAGAACGTAAGATCCCAAATCTTTTCTTCAACAACCCCCATGTACGCCTATCACATTTCTTGTCAAGCATGTTTTAAGTTGAAGTACTCCTCTTTTGTTTGCGGGCGTCTATCACCACGTTCCCACTCTTGAAGATGGTACCGAGTTTGTCGATAAGGTGCCAAAAAACCAGGGGCATTTCCATATCCTGCATCAACAAGATAGTAGTTCCCTGCAACCATAAAAATTGTACTGAACTGAAGTCAAATTACACTTCACCACTTCAAACAAATTATATGCATACAAATAACTTCAATGTATTTTCACTTCACCTTCTGGTACTTGTAGTCGAGCTCCTTCATCCCTCATAATAGCATCACGTAATATTTTTCCATCCGCTGCGGAACCTTCCCAACCAGTTAGAACGTAGATAAATCGTGATTCTTCATTACATACACCAAGGACATTAATTGCAATGGTTCCCTTCCTGCTCCTGTACCAACACTACCTTGACTTGCTCATCGTAGCGTCGATATATGTCCCATCCAAAGCACCAAGGCAACCCTTTAAGCAATAAATCATTGCAATTAATTGTATATACACCATAATATATTGTTCAAAACAATTATGCATGATGAATGTAAAGGCTGTGTTACCTTAAAGTGTCTCCAAGGCTCTTCATCACATTCAGATGCAATAGGATCTGGTTTAGCAAGTAGGATTGTGTGCAATTGCAATACTAACTTCAATACCTCATGGAAGTAGATACTAATTGTGTGACCCGATCTCTCTAACGCAAAAACATTCACCCTATTCTTGAAGTGGTGCCCTATTATCATAAGAAAACTAGAAACCTTCTCCATCACTGTGACATACTTGCTGCGTACTAAACCACCACATGAGCTTAACAATTCGCAGAGATCAGCAAATGGCTTCCTCTCCATTCTCAACATATTCTTGCAGCTCACATCACTCCGCACACAACTCGACAAATAGTCAGACTGCCTACTTTCCTTTCCCTTTATTGTGTACCGTATAGGACCTTTACGATTGCGGAATACTCGACGCCGGATACGGGTCAAGTAATACCAAGTGAGCACAAGAACAACACAAACTCTCCTACAGTATGCAGCATTCGGGTCCATGGCAACTAATAACCCAATAAACGGCGAATAAAACAATAAAAATTCAGCAACTAATCACACACCTCATTTGTTATGACTATTCACAAAACTAAACAGCAGACATGATAAACACCATTTCAGGAGCAATTTCTGAATCTAATTATACATTCAACAAATATATGAACATACCCAAGCTACATTAATGACCAATAGTTAACATAGATGACAAGCAATTGCTCTGCAAACTCACCCCATGAACTATAGTTACCAATTGAAAGAAATTCAGTGTGTAAATATGAAGATCACCAAGTACGAATCAAATACTTACCCAATCGAATGATTCTGAGTGTGCGAAATGCGGAGAAGACGAACAACAATCAAATCGCGCTACTTCAAACGGGACAACAGATCACACAAAATTGAAGAACTAGGTTTATCAGATGCACTCGATCTTATTTATACATTGTTGGTCCAGATAACGGAAAATTAAAAGACTAGAGGGGCGCGAATAGTCTTTTAAAACTTTTGTCGATAAACACAGTTTCTCAGAAACTTGGGGGGTTTCTGATACTTAAATTCAGAGCGCGGAAGACTTTAAGATAGGTAAGTGCAGAAACAAAAAGTATGTGTGTGCGCTTTGCTGAAAGATAAATGCAGAAAGGTAAATAACACAGCAAGTATAGTGGTATCTGGAGGTGGCGTAATCCTCCAACTAATCCACTTCGGTCTTTCTGAGACCTAGAATTCACAAGAACAGATAATTGAGTTCACCTTACAATAATCCTATTCTAAAATTCCTAAACAAATGGTTCCCAACCAAATGTTCCCCTGAGTTATTCCCCACTCCTAGAGCTAAGTACTTCCTCTACTCAGATAACCTTGAGTTATTCCCGATTTCCCAAATCAAGTACTTCCTCTACTCCACGCCTTGATGGTGTTGGTTATAAGGTTTGTCGAGAGGCTTCTTGTATAACTTTTCGCTTATGTTTCCAGAGCCTAATAGAACAAGACTACTTAATACACTTGTTCAAGGTATGGCAATCGCTCTTCTTGACCCAAGTAATTGATGTCCGCTCGAGAATGAGCTTCGTAAAGGTTATCCGATAGTTCAACTCTTTCACGAATAACAATCTCTTGTTAAGGTTCAGACAACTTAGAACTACTAGTGATTCTTCAAGCAATGTAAAGCTTTCGTAAGGGTAGTAGAGTGCTTGAGAGAATACTTTGCTAGATTGTAAGTTTGCAAGTTAGATCGCTCTTTCGTCGTTGTATTTCAAAGATCTAAGTGTGTGATATTTATAGATGAATTGGAGAGTCGTTGGATGTTATCCGTTAGACACAATTCAAATTCACTATACTTATCTTGAAAAGAGTACTCAAGTCCTTGTCTCATATCTCGAGAGGATCGTGCTTTAGCGGCTTTTCTGCCGATGCAATTAATGCATATGTACTATTTCTTGTCCTGTAGTCTTCAACGGATACATTAGCCTTTCTGATGGCTTGCATGCTCCATACTCATGATGTCATATGTTCCAGAATCATGTTTCAAAAGTAACTAAATGCACATGAGAAAGGATTAAGGACATAGTCTTTCCGAGTGAGACTAAACCTTGGTGTCTTCATAAATCTTGTGCAATCTCCGGTCTTGTAATCTTCAGAAAAGCTCCATTGCTAGGATTGATCTTCATGGTCTTCTTGGAAATAAAAATTACATTCAGAGACCTATAATCCTAAAACAAGATTTACTAGACTAATCATACTCAGTGATTTCCTCTTTTACAATGTTCAAGTGAACTAAGAGACTTAATCACCTTTCTGGCAAAGGTAAGAACATGTGATGAATGATCAAAATACTAACAGATATTCCTAACATACATCCAATTGTAGTAAATATTGGAAGTATTGAGGACAATACTGGACATTCAATACCACAATGGGGGCTAAATTCGTCTTCACTATTCATTTCAGAAACCCTCAAAAACAAACCCGCCTAAAACCCAGAAACATTTTTGGAAGAATTTTGAGGAGAAATGAACTACAAACTGATTTTCGGTTTTCAAAAAGGAAATGTGGTTGGATCAGATTTCCGTTTCCCATTCCCACTTTTCTTAACAAACCAAACAAGAGAATTGTTGACTTTTCTAGTTGACATTTGCCATTTCCTCTTAAACCAAACACACACTTAGGGAATTTCGAAAGGTTTTGAAAATGAATAGAACCCGAAAAGATTTTTTAGGCTGATTTCACGGAATGAAGTGATGTTTGTAAGAGTTTTTAAAATTATTTGATTGGTTATAAGTTTATTTGATTTGTTTGAGCTTATTATAACAAATGAAAAGGTAAAGTGAGAAGCGTGGGGATAGGAGCGTAGGTTTTAATGGAGGCTAACCAAACACAACATGCACACTATAATTGTTTGCCAAACACTCACTTTAAATTTGGGAATTTCGAAAGTTTGACACTAAGGCCATCTCCAGCAGTTGCAACTCACTCTCTCCGCCACGTCAGCATTCCACTCACTGCAACTCACTTTGCAACTCACTGCAATTCTCTACTCCAACAGTGAGGTCCAAACCTATTTTCTTTTAACATTTTCTTGTACTTAATTTTTCATTTCTTTTTCTTTTTTCATTTCCTTTTAAACTTTATTCTTGAATTGATTTTAAATATTTTTAGTTAATTATAAAAAACTCACACTAGTGCTTTTTAATATATTACTTGAAAATATATTTGAAAATATACTTGAAATTTGAAAAAATATATATTACTTGTAATTTAAGTTTGAATAATTAAAAAAAGAATTGAAATACAAGCGAAAAATAAAATAAAAGGAAGAATTTAGTTAAAAACGAGTGAAAACAGATGAGAAGAACAAAATCGGTTCAGCAAAAAAGCAAAAAACAATTAAAACAAAAAGAGAAAAGAAAAAAAATTTAAAAAAAAATGGGCAAAATAGCTGGCCTCGCCTCAAATTTGGGCGAGGCCCAACATCGTTTCATCTCACTGCATCACGAGTCTGAGAGTGAGTTCCATCAGAGTTGCAACTCTCAGTTGCAACTCTGATGGAGATGCTCTAAGCCCTTGGAATTGATTATATCCACCTGAAAAGTATTTTAGGCAGCTAGGAATCTAAATGCAAGTAAAATTATCAACAAGCCCATAAAAATAATTAGTCGGTACTTCGTTAATCAAATAATTAAGCTCATCAATTTAGGCTCGATTAAATACCTTTTAGCTCATTGTTTTCAAATCAAATTCATCGAATCGAATCAATTGTAGTATAAAATATAACCAAGCAGTAATCGAATCGAATCGAATCTGAATCGAATCTGAATCGAATCGAATGAAGTTTTCAAATAAGAGAATGAGCCTTATCAGAACGATGAGCTAATTTTTCGAAACAAACATGTTACGTGAACTACAAAAAGCTTGTCAACAAATAAAATAAAGTAGCTTATTTGTTTTTACATACCATATTTAACAAATCAGCTAATTAATCCATTAAACACTTTTATAAGAATCAATTAGCTTATCAGCTACACATTTATCAATCAACTATTAGCTTCCCAATGAGCTACCAATTAGATTATCAGTTAAGTTTGTCAAACAAAGTCTTATTAGACACTTTTGTAAAAATCAACTTGGTTATCAGCTAATTATGAACTACTAGATTATCAACTAATTTTGCGAAATATAGTTGTCTAGTAGTCATTTACTGATTGGAACATAAAATGTGGGATAGAAGATCTTTTCCGGTTGGAGCGGAGGTAGCTATGATAAATGACCTCATATTACGAATAGAGTTTTTGTAGTCAATTTGTACATAAAAACCAAACTTGAATTGAGAATTCGAGTTTGCAACCAAACACTCCGCTTATTCTTACCAACTGGGAATTTAATTTTCAAAAATAAAAGGATGTTTATGTAATTATCCGGACCTCAATACCTGTTTATGCAATTTACCTTGTCCTCAGGTGAATAATCAGTTTTTGGGGTTTTTTCCCGAAAAAGAAAATTTGCATTGATTCAAGAGCTTTGTAGAGAGAGAAACGACGATTCGAATCGATTCGATTACCTTCAATTTGGATTCGACGATCATCTGCAATCTCATCTCGCAACTCAATTGAACAACCAGGAAAACCCTGATTGATTTACTGCTCACAGTCGTTAATTCTCTTCTGGTATACCAAAACCCTTGCCGTACAAAAATGGATTTGAGTGAATTGCTCGCCATCTTCGGCCCTGGGATCTCCGGCGCAGTTTTCGGCACCGGCTGGTGGTTTTGGGTTGACGCCGTCGTCTGCAGCTCTATCCAAGTCCCGTTCGTCCACTATCTCCCTGGTATTGTATTGCATTTGTGTGTGTTGAATTATTATGCGTCGAATTAGGTTTTATGGCATTTTTGTTTAACCAGAAGTGTTTCTGTGTAGGTATTTTTGCTTCTTTAGCTGCTCTGATGTTCAATTGCGTGAGGAAGGAGGATATTGATTACTCGCCGTATGAAGAGGGTGAATGGAGGTATGCTACTGGTCGAATGTTCGAGTTAATTTATGATCGGACTTTACTTTTTCAGGAAATATAAGCTATTAGAACACTAATTCATTAGTCAGATTAATGGAGTTGAGGAAAAGTTTGTATTAGCTTCCATTTGTTAGTGTCACTATGGGATTCAGTTGCTGAAGTATCTTACGAATTAATTTGAGATCGCTTTCTCGCCGTAGAATGTCATTTAATGACTTGATTATCTATTGAGTTTCTGGTTGTTCGAGTTTGGGGACCAATTTCATTTGATCTAGCTTTTGGTTGCTTAATGAGATATGAGTCTGACTCTTGGTTCTTCCGCTGGAACTGCTTGTAATCTGATCTGGCCTCCTGAAATTGAAATTAAACTGATCCGACTAGCTGGAATTGGACTACGGAAGTTCTATCCTGTCTCCTCCTTTTGGAGAGAAGTAGGAGATAAAGGTTAAGCACGTGTTTCGCAAAAAACTGCATTTCTATTAGCCTCCATTTTGTTGTGCTCCTGAAATGTTCAATTCGATTGTATGTTGGCTCCCCTAGATTGATCATCTTTACATAAAAATGTATACATCTGATTCGATTTAGGATCTGAAGCAATTAGCTGTAGTCATCCAGTTTCAGATGGAAATCCTAAATGCCAGATGATAGGATATGTTACCTGATATTTTAACTCTTTTTTAAGGTGTCAGTGGTGCACCCTAGAACCCCAATGACATCTAAATTTGGTGCTTTACTGCAAGAGTTATGTTCAGAGTCCTTTGGAGATGCTCATAGCAAGTTGTAATGCGATAGTGTGAGAACTTAGAATTCTATATTACTCCATCGGTATAGAAGTTAAGTTCTGGTTCTTCATCGGTATGTCAAATTTAAAGCGGAAGTTAATATTCTGAGTCGCTGTCGTAAATTAGATTTGGCAACTGGTTAATTTGTTACTTCTAACTTCTGCACTGCATTCTTGGGAAAATTCTATCTGATCACTTAAGCTGAAATGCTGGCCTCCCACTCTATGCCTAGGCTTCCACTCAATTGAGCATATGGTGACTAGCAAATTGATTTCTTTACAATAGACTAAGAAAATAAATTACTATTAATTCATTCTTACTAATGTATAAGTTCATAATATGCCCTTTTGCATGTTCTCACTGTTTATATTGTCAATGACTGCTGCACTCATATAGTGGACTTGTTTCCTTAGTTTATGAGTTTCGATTTTTCTGGTTGCTGTATTTTCAGTTCCTCACAATTGAACCTCTACACATGTTTTCTTGGGATCATAGTTTTCTGAATTTTTCAGGTTGAAACTTTGGCTTTTCATTGCATATGTCGTATCCTTTGTCTCATTGGCTGCATCCGTTGGCCTACTGGTACAAGATGCACTTGTGGATTCTGGCCCTTCGGCATGGACGGGGGTTGCTGGCATTCTTCAATGTGTGTTTGTACTCATCAGGTAATCCTCTTGGCTGCTTTTTATAATTTTGTGATGCCTTGGTATAACTATTTTCCATTGGCTATGGGTTCCATATGAATATGGAAACAATGGGTTCTACTTGTGTTGCAAATTATGTACTACGTCTACGTGTTCATGTTTTTTCTCTAAGAAGAGGGACAGGGGTTGTCATGCTTTTTAATAGACCTGGGAGTTCTAAGTCCATTTTGACTGTAATCGTAAAAAAAGCATAAAATTTTGTAATGTTGAATCTAAGTGCTGAGCCTTTATATCCATCTTCAATATAGACGTTCTTTAACTGCATGTTGACTTCTTTTTTTTACCTGCTTTTGCAGTGGCCTGATTTATTGGATTTCTCATACGGAATAACCTGGCAGATGTGAAACCCCTCCTATCCTCAAAACCAATACTATTAGGTGCTCTCAAAAGATGTAATTTTCTATTTCTCCTGTCCTGCTTGCTCTCTGCTGTTTTTGGATGTGAGGATGCTATAGGGAAGCAGAGAATGAAGTGGTTGTGAATTTATGTGAAGATAAACGAATTTGTTTGCACTGTATATTGTTTCTTGCTGTTACAGTTATCTGCACCTTGCTAACTCCTTTTCAATATATCCAATTCTCACTTGTATGTGTAATTTGTAGTAATTGAAAACAATACTCCTACATGATTCAGTGTAGAAGTTTATGTCATGATGACACATGAGGGAAATACAAAAGCGGGGGTTGTATTTTTTAAATGGAAAAAGTTAAGTATAGGCAAATGAATTGGGTACATAATTTAACAGTAGTTATCGCATTTATCCTCATACATCTGGCAATTAGTACTTCCTCCTTCTCAAATTTCATACATTTTCGTTTTATTCCGTCATACAAAGTTTCATACATTATTAAAAAATAAAACTACTTTGTACTCAATAAAAAATAAAAAAAAATTACATTCACACTAAAGGTACATCATTTTCACCTTTGGAAATTAAAAAAAAAAAAACTTACCGTTACACTAACACTGTAATCACACATTTCATCACTAAAATTACAACATTTTTCATGTTTTATCATTGATTTTAGTTTTTTTTTTTAATTATGTGCAAACTCTAATGTACGATAAGTAGGAAACTAAATGAGAAGTTTGGCAATATAAATTGAATATAAGTCTCAAATCCCTGGAGGAGTGGAAATATTTCATATGGTTCCACTAAACTTCCTTTTGAATTTCAATAAACATCATAATATGTTGGAGGTTGGCTTTGTGCTTCTCATTAATAGTAGTAATATGTTAGTGTTAGGCAAAAAGAAAGGATTTAAGAAATCTAAACAGATGAAAGTGCAATCCAATGACATTGCATTCTAAGCACGATAATGACATCGCATTTTCACTGGCTGTCGCATAATTTAAGGTTGAATTCTCGTGGGGCAATTACTAATTAGGATATGATCTATTCAACTGAAAACTCATTCAATTCAGTTCTGCTTAATTATATTTTATACTACAGTTGGTTTAGATAGTTGAAGAGAATGCAGCTCGCTCTTCAACCGCAATTTTCGAATCAATGAATCAATGGAATCAATCAAACTGAATCGAATCAATCAAGAATTATTTTGTAATAATAATAACAATTATATGATGGTATATATAATCACAATTAAAAAAATATATTATTTTTGTCATCTTTCTCACACTCTTCCTACTCTTTTTCTGTCACTTTACCTTTTTATTTATTATTGTATAACAAACTTTAAAACCAACCGCGTGGAAAACAATATGAGAATGATAACTCGATTAAAACCGAATTTTAATCGTCGTACAAACTGTCTTTATCAAGTTTTTTTTAATCGGTGAAATTTATTACAACTTGAAAACGTTTACAAGAGCATGGACAATGTTCGGCAAATAAAATAATTAAAAGCTTAACCAAAATCACTAGTCCATAAGTCATGCACAAGTTCGTGCCAACAACTTTACATCAACACTCTTTCTTGTCCAGAACCTCCAGCCTTGTTCCATTTTCCAAATTGCTTCTTCAACTTTCAAGTCCCAATACTCATATTTCAATTTTTATGAAAAGAAATTAAGTATATTTAATTAACGTAACTTTATTTTATACTTTTTTTTTTTGTAATTTGCAAGTAATTTACGATTTAAGTTTGGGAAAAAAAATCTCCTTAGAAAGTTAATAATGGACCGGAAGTATATTTGATTAAAAATCGATATTTAGTGGTTTAATTTTACCTCCAAAATATCAGAATTTTACCTCCAAAACCCCAAACCCTAAGGAAACCAAAAGTCAGAATTTTACCTCCAAAAGTATGAATTTTAACTCCAAAACCTCAAACCCTAGTGTAGATTTTTTGAGTTAGCTTTTGAGTTTAATTCTATTGTTCTGAGTTTAATTCTATTGTTCAGATATTTTCCAACAAAAGAACATGTAGATTTTTTGTTAGAGATGTACGTACAGAATATGTGAACCAGATTGTATGGTACTCTCAGGTTCATGTAGTTTCTTTTCTTAACTCACATTTTACGGTAGAAAAGAAGGATAATTCAAATTGTAACTATACTATTTATTTCATTGATCTACTAAAAGTCGTATTAAAAAGAAAGAAAGAAAAAAAAAGTTGAAAATAACTCAATTGGATAAATTTTCTTATTTTCCTCGTACAAAAAATCGGGTGTGTAACTAAATGATAAAATAATAATAATAATAATAATAATAACAACAACAACAACAACAACAACAACAACAACAACAACAATATGAATTTAATGAATCGAATCGAACTCCACTAAATCAAGACGTTGAATCAACTAAACCGAATCGAATCGAATCGAATCGAATGAATCAAGACGAATTTGAATCGAATGAAGTTTTCGCTTAAGATAACGGATCCTTATTCTTTAGCAGATTAAACTAATTACTTGTGCTAATTGCACGTGCATTTTGATTTGTTTATTAATGTTAACTTTCTATGAGGTGCAGGTTTAACGATTTGTCATATTTCATGCGAAGCTCACGTGTGTTATATATTGAAGTGAGTAAGATTCACTTTGCATGTAAAGTTCACGTTATGAATCAATGATTAAGGTTACAAACGAACCCCCATAAGCAAGATTAAGAAGGTCTTTCTATCATTGAAAACATGATTAATCAATTAATTGAGCAACAATCAACATTTCATGCACCTCATTAGGGAGCGATTAAACAACAATAACAGGTGCATATATTACATCATTACACACTTATTAGCAATAGTAACAACAACAATACCAAACAGTGAACGGATTAATTGTCCCAACTCGTTTGCCGTATTTGGACAATCTAATAGTCATCACTCATCATAAACCACACATATATAGCACAACACTTCTATGGAGCATAGCCACCATGTCCTCCACCTTCGCCACCACCATGGCCCGCGCCTTCCGCACTAGCTTGTCCACCACTCGCATAAGCACCACCGCCACCGGCACCTCCTCCTTCTCCACCAGCATAACCTCCCCCATGCACTCCTCCTGCACCACCACCGGCTCCACCGCCATTACCATATCCACCAGCTCCGCCTCCTCCAGCGGATCCTGCACCACCACCACCACCATGGCCTCCTCCGCCACCATAAGCTCCTTCACCAGAATATCCGCCTCCAGTGCCTCCTCCTTCACCACCTCCATATCCTCCTGCATGCCCTCCTCCAGCAGCAGCTCCACCGCCACCACCTCCGCCTCCACCTCCACCACCACCTCCACCGCCTCCGTGTGCACCTCCACCATACCCTGCACCACCTCCTTCACCAGCACCACTCCCACCGCCATACCCAGCACCATGATCCCCACCTGCAGCATAACCGCCACCTCCACCAGTACCACCGCCCCCACCACCACCTGCAGCGCCACCTGCCCCACCATACCCTGCACCATTTCCACCGCCGCTTCCACCACCGGCCGCATAGCCATGGTCAACAACACCTCCACCGGCACCCCCTCCAGCACCACCACCACCTCCGTACCCTCCAGCACCATAACTACTCGTACTCTCTAAGAGAGTCCTCCTAGCTCCCGAACACATTGCAACACTCAAGACAACGAAGAAAAGAAGACTAAACAATTTAGTTGAAGCCATGATAGTTAAGAGATATATGAATGCGAGAATGCTCCTACTGCATGGGGTGAGAGGGGTATATATAGGCATTTGAAGGAGGTGGAAAAGCATGTAGAGACAGTGTGAAGTTTGAATAACAAGTAAAGAAAGAGTTGCTTTTGTCCCACAAATGAAGTGGTCCAATGCACAGGCACACTAGCAGTAGAGAAAACACCCCACCACGCCCACAAATAGAAATAAAATCTCATAAGTCTTCTAGTGGTGTGCTTGTGCTGTCTCCCACAACTGATGATTTAGATGACTATAGCTAAGCTAACAAAAATTTGGATTCAGCTAGCTAGCAAAAATGAAAATGAAATCAAGATCAGATTGCATGTGCAAGCAAAGACAATCCCATCAAATGATCAAAGTTGAAATGGAAATAGCATGATCATGATCGATCATCATGAATTTCTCAAGTTAAATCTCAATTTGATGCTTACCGACTTCTCTTATTCCCTAATCAACTTGTTTAATTAATTACATACTGCCTATACTATAATGCTGTTGTACAAGAACCACCTGCAGGTTCCTGAGTTGATTAATCAATTTTGTGCATGGTGATGTCAGTAGTAAGGAGAGGTTCTGAAAATCTTGGTGTCCAGGGGCCGGACAGACCTAGGATTCGAAGTCCGGGGACACAATATCTTATATTATCAAAAATATTACAGACTAGTACAATTTAATAATTTTAAATTTTTGGAGCATCGGTAGTTTTGGGAGATTCTGGACAACTTGCAATCCTATTTCCGCCAAGTACAATCCTTTTCATGTTCAAAGACGACTCTACTCAGTCGCCACGTTAGTTCACGGTAGTTAGATAGCCCTCTTGCCGAATGCCAATAACATGCAGTTCAATTCTATGTTGAATATAACAAGAATAGGTTTATAGAAGATGGGTGATGAACTGTGAACATTGTTATTCAAAACGTCTCACCTTTTAGTGTGGTTGATTCTTAACCGCAAGGTCATTAAGTTCTATAGTTCTTGCACGTCGTTGTTACATATACTACTATGTGGCACTCTAACCATTTAACGGTCTAGTTGTTGGACGGGCATATATATGGCGAATTTGCCTAACAATCGTGTTCGTGATTGTTCATACTTCACACTTTTAGTTTTCAATATTGTTAAATGCAAGATTGTCCTGCGTCTAGTAATACATAATACATGTACTGCATTTAACAGTATCTTTAGTTTTAGATGATTGTGCCAAGAGGTGCGCCAAACACGCGGGTGGTTCCGATTGTGGTTCTTCCTATTATTATTAATATGTGCAAACGTATTTAAGTTGGAAGAAATAACTTGCTGATTTGTAATAGTATACTACAATCTTGTATACAAGAAGGAAATTGTAGATTTCTCCATTTCGTAAAAGTGTTACATTTTATTATCATTAATCGTTGTCAATTAATAATTTCTCTTAAACGATATTAATAAATAAATTATTAAAATTATATATTAAAAATTTAGTAATTAAATTTTTATTATATAATTTTATTAAATTATTTACTACTATCGTTTATGGGTAATTTGTGGTCAAACTCGAAGACAGTTGACCGGTCAAAGTCAAAATGTAACATTTTATCTTAAATGGAGGGAGTATTTGTAAAGTTTCAATAACTCACACACTAGCTATTATATTGTGTCGACAGGGGTCAAGGAATCAGTGTTTGACTATGGAGAGGGGAGCCTTCTAGAATACTACTTCTTCCGTTCCGGAACAAGTTTCTCACTTTGACTTTTTGCGATCAAACTTTTCCAACTTTGACTACGAATTAATCTTAAACCGTAAATGTAAAATGTTCAATTTTTTTATATAATGAAACTTTAGGGGAACAGTAAAAGCACATATTAGAGAAAAGGATGCTTCAAATTACACAGACGAATTTAGAACAGGTTATCCAGCTATTACTCATGAACTAGTCCGGTTTCTTCTTTACTACGGCAGTGCCTCATGGTGCTATACGTCTATACGATCACCCTCAACTGGAAATTGTATCCTGTACTATGCAATACCCGAACCAAGGAAAGGTATCTGGTTGTCGATGCAATGGAAACCGAACACAGACCAGCATAGGACACTGGTCTCAGCAAGCTAACTAGGTTCTTCCGGAGAACTAGTACTGACCCGTGGCGATGTCACGGTATAATTTACTTTTAATAATAAATAGAAATGTGAGGATTAAATAAATTAATCGAGAAAATAAAATAGTCAAAATTCTTTGTAGACAACGTTGGTCGTGGTGTCGGTCGGTAGTCATTTTTTATCCAATATTATATCATTGATTATTTATTTATGTTAACTATAAAAAATGTAAAAATAGAGTCCTACAGTACATGACTTGTTAATTAGTAACAGATACATATTTTTTTACAAAAAAATCTATCCCTCAAACCAGTGTTTGAAAAAATGGACCGAACGGGCCGGTCAGACCGAGCGAACCGGAAATTTTGGGAATAGCAATCCGGTTAATGCATGTAACCGTCCTGGATATCCAACCGCTGAGAACCGGCTGGTTCATTGGTTTGACCGGTAAACCGCTAACTGATTGAGAACCGGTTTTTTTATTTCATTTGATAAATATTGAATAAAGTGGAAGTGGTGGGAATTGAACTTGCGTCTAGAATATAATAGCTTAGTTATTTACCACTTGGACACAAGTTATTTGTGCCAAATTCTTATTTTATTCTAGTAATAAGTCAAACTTGTATATATGTTAAAAAATTTCAAGGATATTAATCATCTACTAAGTAAAAGAACAATCACTTAAAATTTTTAACATTCATTTTTCATTTTACAAGTTACAACTTTACATGTTTGAAATTCTAACATTTGAACCATCATACATTAATATGGTAGATATAGTATTTTAGAATTTTTTCTTTTATAATTCAATATAAGTTCGAATTAGTACAATTCAATATAGGTTCATATTAGACAATTTATTTATTAGTTACGTTGTATTTTGATTATATGTAATCTAATCTTTTTACTTTTTGTTGTGATTGTTCAACTTCATAAATATTAATTACTAACCCCATATTAATTAGATTTATTAACAAACACATGTATAAGACGTCATACCGGGTCAATAAAAGGTTTGACCGGTAGAACCGATTGAACCAGTATTTTGTAACATGTCCGGTTCTACACCCGGTCCGATTTTTCTTACACTGCCTCAAACGGAACCAAAATAAAATACAAAAGTATACAACACAATCAATAAGGTTGTTCCCAACAATCTCGTAGTGATATGTGGTCACCCCACCACATACACACACAAATATTATACAAACGTAATTTCACATGTTACAGTTGTTTTTTCAACCCATCGGTTCTCAACAACCCCGCGGTGGTATGCGTCACCCCACCAAAGACACAAAAATTATATTCTACGAACATAATTTTACATGGTACGGTTGTCCCGTCCCCCCCCCCCCCCCCCCCCGGTTCCGTTATGGATGAAGAAAGTAAAGAGAAGATAGAAGAGAGTCCCCCACCCCGCCCGGCCCGTCATGGAGATCAAGAAAGTACAAATAAGACTGAAGACATTTTCCCCGCCTAGAGAGTATCAGCTGATCTCCCCCGCCCCCACACTACACACACAAAAATATTATACAAACGTAATTTCACATGTTACGGATTTTTTTCCAGCCCATCGGTTCCCAACAACCCCGCGGTGGTATGCGTCACCCCACCAAATACACAAAAATTATTATTCTACGAACATAATTTTACATGGTACAGTTGTCCCCCCTCCCCCGCGGGCCCGTTATGGATGAAGAAAGTAAAGAGAAGATAGAAGAGAGTTTCCCCGCCTAGAGAGTATCTGCCGGACCTCCACCCCTTTCGGCCCGATCAAGAAAGTACAAAGAAGATCGAAGACATTTTCCCCGCCTAGAGAGTATCAGCTGATCCCCCCCCCTGCGGGGGAGGGGGGGCTCGTTATGGAGATCAGGAAAGTAGATATAAGATAGAAGAAAGCTTCCCCACCTAGAGAGTATCAGATCCCCCAGGCCCGTTATGTATCAAGAAAGTAGAAAGAAGATCGAAGAGAGTTTCCCCGCCTAGAGAGTATATGCAGACCCCCCCCCCCCGTTGTGGTCGGGTCTTGTAACAAAGGTATCGGGTTCTAGTATATACCAGATGGGACCTGAACATCATTATTTCAAACGGGTTGAAATTCGGGTTGGATAGAACCAGTCCTTCCAGTCAGAGATCGTAGAGAAGAGAAGCCTTACTTCATCCTACCGATCGAATCTTATACATAAAGAAAAGGAAATTGAAAGTCTTCACATGTAAAATGTTGTTGATTGACATGTAAAGATCAACACACCACCAATTAGCTCACGTGTGTCTCTTCTATCTTCTGGAACTGAAAAGAGCATGTATAGTATACGATTTATAGAACATTCTTAGAAGATTAGTTGAAGGGACTATGTCAAGCATAGATCCAAAGGTCCTCCTATCTGGATTCATGCCCATTAAGAAAATTAGTGTGTAGGTGGCGATTTTGATGGAATTATGGGATTTAGAAGATTTGATTGATCACATTTATAAGTAGTTACAAAGGTTGAATATCATTGGCAGAATTATGTAACCAAAATTGATTAAAATTGTAAATGTAACAGAACCAAATACGCATGAACTTGGAATCAAAAATAAATTTACCCTGATTATAATTGTTTTGTAATTTTTTAATCCAAAAAAATGAAAGTATTTTTCACATTGATTTGAGGTCAAAGTACTATAGCTAGAATTGATGATAAAAACTGATCTTTATAATGAGTCCGTCTCCTGAGAGTCCACAATATAATGAGAGTCTTTGAGAGTCCTATATAATAGACAAATATATACAATTTATACATAAAACTATACAATATGATTTTTTTGCAGGTTGACCCGCTTGACCCGGGTCGACCCACATTTTCCCCTTATAATCCGCTTTCATTAGTCCATCCAATCATATTGATACTTTGGGACAAATTGCTTATATTTGGCATATAATTGTCTATGTTTAACGTAAAATTATTGATGACAAGCTATTTATCTCAAAAAAACTCAATATTTATAAAATAAATATAGAAATCAATTTCATTCATCAATCAATAAAATGTCATTACATAAAAAACAATACAAAAAATTTAAAATCACTATATCCAAACTACATTCATCCTCGCAAACAAAAAAAAAAAAAACACCCTTGACTTGTTCGTCAACTCCTCCATCCACGCCTCCATCTTTATCATCAATCATTCAACCACCATTTTTACGAAAACCTACTATATGCAACAAAAAAAAAAAAAAAAAAAAAAACAACCAACATCAACAATTTACATATAGAACCTAAACAATATTTTTTTTTTCAAAAGATGAAATAAAATACCTATATTCAAGCATCACCAATTTACCCTTAACAATCAACAATTACAGTATAAACATAGGCTATTCATACATAATAATCGAAGGAAAAAAATGAAGCATAATAACCGAAGCAAAAATGAAGCATAAACATAGACATCACCAATTTACTCTTAACAATCATTAATTACAATATAAACATAGGCATCACCAATTTACCCATAACAATCAACAATTACAGTATAAACATATGCTATTCATACATAATAATCGAAGCAAAAAAGAAGCATAATAACCGAAGAATAAATGAAGCATAAACATAGGCATCACCAATTTACCCTTAACAATCAACAATTACAGTATAAACATAGGCTATTCATACATAATAATCGAAGTAAAAATGAAGCATAATAACCGAAGCAAAAATGAAGCATAAACATATGCATCACCAATTTACCCTTAACAATCAACAATTACAGTACAAATATAGGCTATTCATACATAATAATCGAAGCAAAATTGAAGCATAATAACTGAAGCAAAAATGAAGCATAAACATAGGCATCACCAATTTACCCTTAACAATCAACAATTACAGTATAAACATATGCTATTCATACATAATAACCGAAGCAAAAATGAAGCATAAACATAGGCATAACCAATTTACCCTTAACAATCAACAATTACAGTATAAATATATGCTATTCATACATAATAATCGAAGCAAAAAACGAAGCATAATAACCGAAGAAAAAATGAAGCATAAACATAGGCATCACCAATTTACCCTTAACAATCAACAATTACAACCAAAACAACAGAAAACGAAGCATATCATGCACAACAACAATCACTTCAACATTATCAATAGAGTTCAAACACGCAAACATCAACAATTACAGGTCAAGCATGCACAATTAAGGTTAAAACATCAACAATTACACATGAAATATAAAGTTACGCGAAATCAATAAAAATCACCAAAACCAAACAAAAAAATGAAAAAAAACTGAAGAATCGAGAGAAGAAACCTGAAAATCGAGGAAACGGCAAGGTTATGACTTATATATGTTGTGTAGTCGAAGATCCGCCGGTGAAGTTAACCGGAAAAGCTTCGAATTCCGACCAACCGTTTCAAAAGTCGACCAAATGAAAAAACAAAACCGGTAGAAAGGTAGATCGGGCGATGGGCTACTCAAATATGCGATCGGATTTAAGATTGGTGGCCGGATTTGGAGATATCATGGAAAAGCCTTCGAATTCCGGCCAACCGTTTCAAAAGTCGACCAAATAAAAAAATGAAACCGGTAGAAAGGTAGATCGGGCCATGGGCTACTTAAATATTCGATCAGATTGAAGATTGGTGGTCGGACGACGGAGATATCGTCGGAAATGTGATCGGAAAAGAGAGAGAGAGAGAGAGAGAAAGGAAGAGGAGAGGGTAGAGAGAGAGAGAGAAGAAAGAAGGAAATGAAAGAAAAAAAATAAAAATAGGGTATTTATATTAATCTGACAACCCGTTTTTAGATCCATATTACCGAACCCGCAACCCAGGATCCGCAAATTGACCCGCGAATTTGAATAGAAACCAAGTCATCCCCAAATTGTGTATAATTGTGTATTTGTTCAGGACTCTCATGGACTCTCATAGTATATAGGACTCTTTTAAGTTTTAGTACTTTATAATATATGGATATATCTCATCTTCACATGCCTAAAAATTGAAAATTAATTTATTACTTTATTCTTTACCTTCTCACATCTTCTATTTTATTCACTATCTCCTACGACTATTCATTATCTTTCATACATAAGTATTTAGAGAAAAGTCGAAACCTAAATTCAAAAATTAAAAGAAACGTAAAGGGTTGATACAACTTAAAATGAGTTTCTTCTTACATTAATTTTGTATTATAAAATGTCCAGGTAATTAGAAAGCACTCCAAGTATCATTTATGCACATGCGGATCATGTGTGTTTCAAAGTAAACCATCAACTTTAGAATATAGTAGAAAAATATACGAATGTGCCCAGAATAACCGAAAGTGCAGAAATGGGTCGTATGCATATATATATGAGGCTAATCAAAATAGTCGTATATTTTAGTTTGTCCAGAATGATTGATGCTAAACTATTTAAAATGAGTATCTTTTTGAATGCTTGATGCTACGTTAATTATTTACAATGTGTTTTAATGAGTCGTTTTTAATTTTTAAAATTCTATTATTTCATTTTATCTTATTCAATAAAATTATATTTTATTTTAATGAATAAATAATTTATTTAATTAATAATAGTATTCAAGATTGGTGTCTATAGATTCGTCTTGTCACGACGAATTCAAATGTATGATAAGTCTAGCCTAGTTGAAAATTACTTGTTGAAAATGCAACTAATTTCACAAAATTCTACGTTGGATTGAATAATTTAATAAATGCTGATCTATTTTTAACCATTTTTTCTTATTTAATAAATTTATATTTTACTTTAATGAATAAAATGATTTATTTAATTAAATAGTATTCAAGATTGGTGTCTATGGATTCGTCTTGTCGTGGTGAATTCAAATATAAGTTCAAAATATTTTTTTGATTTTTGTAGATAAAGTTATATGAAATTTAATAAAAACTATATGTACAGTGAACATACAAAAAATAACAATGAAATATATACTGACTAAAATACAATTAATTCTACAAAATTTCACGTAGGACTAAATGAATCTGGTGTAATAGTATGAGATTTAATAAAAACTATATATACAGTCAACACACAAAAAATAACAATGAAATATAAACTGGCTAAAATACAACTAATTCTACGAAATTCCACATAGGACTGAATGAATCTGGTGTAATAGTATTCAAGATTGGTGTTTATGGATTCGTCTTGTCATGGTGAATTCAAATATATGTTCAAAATATTTTTCGAATTTTTGTAGATAAAGTTATATAAGATTTAATAAAAAACTATACATACAGTCAACATACAAAAAATAGCATTGAAATATATACTCACTAAAATACTACTAATTCCACAAAATTCCACGTAAAAACAAACAGCGAAAGATATACTGGTAGAAAATGCAACTAATTTCACAAAATTCTACGTAGGATTAAATTAGTTTAATAAATGCTCTATTTTTAAAATTTTATTATTTCATTTTTTTCGTATTTAATAAATTTATATTTTTTACTTTAATGAATAAAATGATTTATTTAATTAATTAGTATTCAAGATTGGAGTCTAACTATCTATGGATTCGTCTTGTCGTGGCGAATTCAAATATATGTTCAAAATATTTTTTGAATTTTTGTAGATAAAGTTATATGAGATTTAATAAGAACTATATATACAATCAACCCACAAAAAATAACAATGAAATATATACTGGCTAAAATACAACTAATTCTACAAAATTCGACGTAGGACTGAATGAATCTGGTGTAATAGTATGCAAGATTGGTGTCTATGGATTCGTTTTGTCATGACAAATTCAAATATATGTTCAAAATATTTTTCGGATTTTTGTAGATAAAGTTATATGAGATTTAATAAAAACTATATATACAGTCAGTATACCAAAAATAACATTGAAACATATATTGGCTAAAATACAACTAATTCCACAAAATTCCACGTAGGACTGAATAAATCTGGTGAGATTTAGCCCCTTGTGATTTATATAATATATGGATGGATAAATCGATCTGGACTGTATCTACACTCCCCTCAGTGACCATGTTCGAAACCTAGTGTATGATTTGCGACTATATATCTTCTCAATTACTATAAACAAAATCGTTAGCAACATATAAACATGACGGTAATTAAACAATTACATTATCCCAAATGCATGTATATTCATCCGATAAATAAACCTAAAAAGTCAATAGTGCTAGCAGAAATCTCTCATTATGATACGGCCTCTTTTCTTTATCTTATCACTAAGACATCATGATGGAATTCCAACTCAGTTTGATCCGTTTTCACATTAATAAACCTCATCATAATCACATTATACTACATCATGTGATGTGCTGGATATAATGCCTTTTCTACACTAACCTACTTTCAAACACTAACTTGAACCGTGTTCATTATGAATGAAAGTGTAAATAAAATCACGCGTAGAACGATTTCATGATATGCAATGAATAATAGCTGGTAAAAGTTGTAGGAACGATGTGATATGGAACAAGAACGAGGTACATCAACAATTCAGCAAACATTTACTAATAAACCAGAAGTGAAGTACACAAAACGAATATAGTTGACAATGTGAATGCTAGCGTCTTCCATTCGACAAGTTTTTGAAACATGTATCAAAATGAACCTGAGTAACAAGTTTACTGGAGTTTCTTCATACCTTCTTCAAACTTTCTAATGGTTTCACACTGGTTCTGCAGCTATAGAGGTTTAATAGTGTTATACCACATATCGGTAAGTGACGTAACGTCCAGCAGTCTCACTTGGTCGGATGATTTTTACAACTTGACCACGCGTTAGTCCATAGTATCTGGCGATTGGGTCAGTTATTTGGATCCGAGGTAGCTGGTCCAACAGAACAAAAGTTTAGTTAGTCAAACCGAAGCCAGCAAGGAAAAACCTCACAGAAGTAATTTGTACCCACACACACACGACACATATATGCTGACATCCAGCCATTAATATACTGTGTGTATCAATTACGACCATCAGGAACTTATCAGTAAGAACAGCAAGATTATGGTCTATCAAACGTGGTAAAAAGAACTTGCAGGTGTATGCAGGTATGTTCCAGCTCAAAATGTTCTACTTCATGCATTCACAGTAGAATTTCATACTTCATATACTAGCATTAATTATGTAAGTATATCATCTAAACATTTATAATGTATCCTCAGAAGACTGAACTAAAGGCCACAAGCACTTCATAATAATAAAAACCAAGCAGGGCAATGCAGCAGTGGATCATAAGAGTGATTATTGATCAGTGAAACATTAGCACAAGTAAGATTAACTGACAAGGATATGACAAACACAATAAAGACATTATAAATGTTGCTTTTCCAGGACCACAAATATTGACGTGGCAGTATGAAAGATTTTTATGTTACTTTTTTTAATGAGTAATACCGAACATATATTGGTTATAAGAGGGAAAATAAAAAGTAAACACACAGTACGATATCAGTTCAAGTCACAATAAGTGGCAGTACAAAGGACATGTAGGCAGGCAACTGAGTCAGTGCAACATAATTAAAAAAAAAAACTAAGGAGTTCCAGTGTAGAGATTACAGAAAAAAAAAGTGTAGCAATTACATCAACCACTGATATTTATCACCCCATATAATTCGTGATTCATGAACTAACCTGTGTTTCCTTGACGGTGTATCTTGCCAGCAGAGTTTTCTTTTCTTCAGCAGTAAGCAGCTGGTGCTCAGGAACAAGAACATGATCCTTGATGTTGATCAATAACTCAGCCTCCTGGAATTGTTCCGGAAGTTAGCATCCTTGTTTAATTAAATAAATTGGCAAGTTTGTAGCAACTAAACAAGAACATAAAAGTGGCGAGCACACGATCTTGGAAACAAAGGAATTGACATTCTCGGAAGAAAACTCAGAAAATAACAGCATACTACCACAGACGAAATCTGGATTTGGGAAAAAGTCCAATGGTAAAATAGGCAACTTTATTCAACTAAAAAAAGAAACAAAAGGTGGAAAAAGGACAAGTTTCGAGCACTAACTTGATAAAAACCATGCAGCAGTCAATTGCTAACTCAAAAAGAATAATCAAAATGCTATTTTAGCCTTGGAATTATGCCCAATGTGCATTTCTATGCATTTTAAGATTGGGCTTTGTAACAAGTCCTGCAAAGCTTTTTGCACTCTTAATTCAAGTATTAATTGAATGAAATCCATCTATAAAGAGGAGTACCATTTTTGGCAAATAAGTGAACTCAATATGGAAGCATTATAGCAATATTTGAATTAAAGTGATGCTTTGGTGTACTTGATAAGCATGGCCTAATTTGGGTCTGATTTCACTACAAGTACACTAAACACATTCCCTGACCACATCCTCACCGAACTCCATGGTAAACTCTAAGATAAAAAGAAAGAAAAGAAAGAAAAAATGAAAGGAGCACACCGTTCCCCTCTCTCTTCTAGGACAAATCAAGTCGATGAAAAAGTATATGAAAATTTGTTTTGCACTAAAACCTTTTCGTCGAATTTGAAGTTACACCATTAACTTTTTTTTTAGAATTTACACTAGAACTTTTGACTTTACACAAGGGCTTGATTAAACATTAGCCTAACACTTCTACTACGTGTTGAAACAAGCCCTGTTTTAGACTTCTTGGATTTGTACTATTGAGCAAAGACATAATTTCTTATCAACATCTTTGAAAGCAAACAAAACATGACTAAGGATTAAGGAAGAAAACATGAATGCAAGTATAAACTCCAAAGCAGACAATTCATTACTGTCCTTCATGTCTACAATGCTACTAAAGAAATTAATGAAAAAACACAAAACAACAAAAGAAACATGTTAGACCATCAACTACGAGTATGACCATCAAGTCATCAACTAAGAGTATAATAGGGCAAACGTTCATCCACCTGTGTAAAGTCGAATTTATATACAGGTTTTAGTGTAACTTCTACAAGAGAAGTTAATGGTGTAACTTCAAAGTCAACAGAAAGGTTTTCGTGCAAAATAAAATTTTACAGAAAAGTACTGCAGTTCTTGGAGATCAGAAAGAATTTATTTGATAGACAAGCTTCCTCAAGGCAAGGACAAAAATGGTAAAAAGCTAAACTAGAGAGAAAAAGGGAAGTTGCAACAGAAAACAAGAACAGAAGCTTTAATGTAGTAAGGAGGGCAGGAGGAGACGGCAAAAATGCTACTACATAGAGAAGGAAAAAAAAAGGTTTAAATCAACATAGTAGCACTAAGAGGATATCTCTTACATCCAATATAGACATTTTTGGTCCCTTTTTGGAGAGGGAATAAAGACCGGATAAGAGAGGTTCATTTAGCATACAACAAGGCAACGCTTTTTTCAGCATAGCTAAGAGTGACACATTTGTAACATATGCTGTTGTAGACTTTCCTAAATCATACATTCCACCAACCTGGACAAACAGTGGAGAACTGGAGATGCTTTGTCCGTGAAGTTGGTACTATGTTATTACTATATGGGTATTGATATCTTAATGTTAAAAGGACTAAGGTGATCACCTGGAAAACCTCCAAATGGAATTTTGTAGATATTTCACCAATGCAAGTCCGAGCAAAGGGTGTTAAATTCTGTTGGACGACTAAAATGGCACGATTAACATTCTCATCTTGCATTCTCTGGGTATAAGCCTTTATTGTCTTCACTCCAACCTTTGGTTCGTCAGGAAAGAACACATATACCTGATGATTGATGATCCAGTCAAAACAGAGACAATGATGAACTGATTAAGAGGTTAAGAAACTCTTTCTGAAAATGAATATGTACTTATGCTATTATAATTAGATTTGACCAAACAAGTGAATCACCAGCACACTTAATCCTATAGATATATCGGGAGGAAAAAAGGCATCTACGACAAAGATGAATAAATACACATAAGTAACACAAATAATAGAATCAACTTGAGTATATGATCCAAATGCAGGACCTAGCATAATAATCCAGGACCATAGATAGAGAACAATATGTGAAAATTGAGAACAATATGTGAAAATTGAGACACTGAGGCCACATGATAACATTCCTTCCACCCATAATAGCAGAATATACAGAAAGCGAAATTCAACAGACTACTAACTGCTAACTGCGTTTTCCTCCTTTAAAAAAATAATTGTATAGTACAAGTTTTCCAATTTGTCCCTTACGAAGGGAGGATTCTCATCGAGCGCATTGCATTTAAACATACCGATAAAAAAGAACATAATATAAACCGTAATTTCAAGAAACTACACAACTGCACACAGTTCATACTTCATAGTATAACAAATCATAACGCCTCAAATATCTTTGAAGAAAAAAGACCTGATCAGAGCTATTAGTGCGCAAATGTTTGAGAATGTAGAGGTCTTCTCTCTTCATATCATCGCGATACTTGGTAAGGAACTGATTCTTTGTCATCTCAATCTCAATATCGGTGACCACATAATTCCTGTCCTTCAACATCTGCATCACCGTTTTCCGGATTCTAAACAGCCTTGTGATTTCATCATCAGACAGCACCATCTTTGCCCTGCTCAATTGTTGGGTTTGTTTGTTAAGTCATAGACTAAATAGCAAAACTATAACCTAATGGAAGTGAATTGTGGATACTGGATAAAGTAAAGTATAATTGAAGAAAAAACAGAACTTCGATGAATGAAAGGCATTGAAGTATTAAATATAGGATTTTTCAGGTAACCCTGTTGGAAAGAACCCTAACCTGCAAGAGAATGATGGTTTTCGGTGGTAGCTGGTGAAGAGACGACTGCAACAGAGAGCTTTGGAAGTTTCAGTTGGCGCTGCTATATATACTTCATAAAGTAGCATGAACCGACTAAAGGCATTAGGCCCAACTATGTAAACCCTATTTTCAAGCCCAAACTCAATCCCATAACCCATCACTAATCCAATAGGTTAGGTAGAGTAACGGGTCGGTACCTAATTGTATACATTTATTAAAAAAAGTCATTCGCTTATATACATTTACTAGTGCTAACCCGTGGCGATGCCACGGTATAATTTACTTTTATTAATAAATATAAAGGGGATGATAAAATAAATTAATCGAGAAAATAAGGTAGTCAAATTTATGTGAACAACGTTGATTGTGGTGTCGGTTGGTAGTCCTTCATCCAATATTATATCATTGAGTATTTATTTATGTTAACTATAGAAAATGTAAAAATAGGGTCCTACCGTACCCGACCTGTTAATTAGTAACAGATACATGTGTTTTTTTAAAAAAATCTATCCCTTAAACGAAACCAAAATAAAATACAAAAGTATACAACACAATCAACAGGGTTGTTCCCAATAACCCCCGCGGTGGTATATGTGATCACCCCACCAGACACACAAAAAAAAATTATACAAACTTAATTTCACATGTTACGGTTGTTTTTTTTCCAACCCACCGGTTCCCAACAACCCGCGGTGGACCCCCCTCCCCCCGTCATGGAGATCAAGAAAGTACAGAGAAGATGGAAGACATTTTTCTCCGCCTAAAGAGTATAAGTTGATCCCCCTCCCCCGACTCATTATGGAGATTAAGAAAGTAGAGAGAAGATCGAATTGAGTCTCCCCACCTAGAGAGTATCAGATCCCCATACCCGTTATGGTTCAAGAAAGAAAATAGAAGATCGAAAAGAGTTTCCCCGTCTAGAGAGTATATGCACTTCGAGAAAAATGTAAGTTTTGCTAGCTTAATCACAAAATGTTGCACTCGGGTATGGAACGGGTTCGAGGATATGCCAGACCAGACCTAAACATCATTATTTCGAACGGGGTTGAATTAGAGTTGGATAGAACCAGTCGTTCCAGCCAGAGACTATAGAGAAGAGAATCCTTATACCTCATCGTACCGATCGAATCTTATACATAAAGAAAAGGAAATTGAAAGTTTTCACGTGTAAAATGTTATTGATAGACATGTAAAGATCAAACACGCCACCAATTAGCTCATTTATATCTCTTCTATCTCCTGGAACTGAAAAAAGCAGGTCTAGTACACGATTCATATAACATTCTTAGAAGAGCCCTCCTAACTGGATTTATGCCCATTAAGAAAATGCATATTCAACAGTAAATCATACACGTGTAAGGTATAAAATATAATTAAGCTTCATTATCAAACTTCACCATAGAATACAAATTAACACAACTTTAAACGTTCACTCATGTTAAACTATATAAGAATGTATGAGTTTCATTCATGTAAGCTTGGATTAACTTAGTATTGTCCTTAGAGTATATAATCCACTTCATCAACATCAATATCGAAATGTTTTAATTTTGTATATATGCAGCCAATATACAGAAAAAAAAAAAAAAAAAGGTGAAAGATATATTGGCTGAAAATGCAACTAATCCCACAAAATTTCCGTGGCGATGTCATGTTATAGTTTATGTTTAATAATATATAGAAATGGGAGGACAAAATAAATTGATCGAGACAACCCCTGGGGTGGTATGTGCTCCCCCCACATAACGATCTTGGTGTGGATAATATAAATATACCAAACCAACATCATCATAAAAACACCCAACTGATAATCTATGTGCTAAAACATTACCCTCACATTTAACTTGGCAAAACTTATTCTGTATCAAATACCTAAATTTCTTTGAAAAGTGAAACAAAGGGGCAAAGCTAAAATTTGTCGATTTAAGAGATTTAATCACCAAAGAACAATCCCTTTCAATTATTACATGTTGCCACTCAAAATCTTGAACAAATTTTGTTCTTAATTTGGCTGTCCAACCTTCCGCATTTTCAGCAACCACATAAGACATAAAAAATTTCACCAACCAATAACATTCATGCCCTCTTGATCCCTAGCAACAACACTAATACGTCCCCTTATTCGGACTCTGCTCAACCGTATGAAAATTTCACATAGGATGGCTGGAATTTGAATGAATCTGGCGGATTTAGCCCATCAACTTTATATATTATATTATATAAGAACACACAACTAATAATCTAAGCGCTAAAACATTAGCCTCACGTTAAACATTAGTTAAATACTCTATTTTTATATTTCCATTAATTCATTTTATCTTATTTAATAAATTTATATTTTATTTTAATGAATAAAATGATTTATTTAAATAATACCATTCAAGATTTGTGTCTATGGATTCGTCTTGTCACGGCGAATTCAAATATATGTTCAAAATATTTTTTGAATTTTTGTAGATAAAGTTATATGAGATTTAATAAAACCTATATATATATATAGGCAATATACAAAAATTAACAATGAAATATATACTGGTTAAAATACAACTAATTCCACAAAATTCCACGTAGGACTGAATGAATCTAGTGAGGTTTAGACCATTGTACTTTACATAATATATGGATGGATGATGTATTTCTTCATGTTGTAGACATAGGTGGTGATGAAATTTGTTAATGTTATGAATACAGTCGAACTATATTTCTTCACGTTATAAATACAGCCAAACTGCAACCTTTTCATTGCAGTTGGCCAAACTCAATCCCATAAGCCATCATGCACATCATTACTCTATCACTACTACAATAACTGAGGGATAGTAATGAGCAAGTATCTAACTGGATACTTTGTTGGAAAAAAATCCGACCACATATACTGTATTTCTTCAAGTCATGTCGTTGTGTTGCATCATAGGCTAAGAGTGCCAGAAGATTAGGGGGCGGTGAGTCCAAAAATCCATTTTATTTGTACATATCGCTACGTTTTTGGACTAGGTGGTACCCAAACAAATTCTTTATCCCAAAGATTCATAACTCATACGCAATGATTTGCGTTCCATGCGCAGGGGTCTTAGGTAATGGTTGGGAGAGTAACTTAAAAACCATCAAAGATTTTGGATTTCAAAACTCGTTTTTAGTCTTTACGTTAGAAATATAAATGTATTATTCACGTAATAAATACATCCAAACCGTATTTTTTTCACCATAGTTGATCTTCTCCGGAATTAATTAATTTTGATTAGGTCTTTTTTCACAATCGATGTGTCAAATTGGACGGTTCGGAATAAGTTACCCGAAACCCATTACTTACTAAGCCCAAGTTAAATCCCACAGCCATCACTACTCCAATAAGTTACCGGAAACCCATATTTACCAAGCCCAATCCCATAATCCATTACTATTGCAATTTTGCAAACCAGGAACCTCTCTAGTCTCTTCCGCATCAACTGCTCACTGTAGCCTGAAGCTTCTCTACAAGCTCTCTCTTTCTTTTTCTACTTCCCTATTACAGGTATGAATTTATCGATTTTTTTTTTTTTTTTAGCTAAAACCCAATATCGGTTCCTCCATAAAGGTCGCATCTTTAATCTTCTTGCTTATCTATTTCCCCTATATTAGAGTATTTATATAAATGATTATATTCCACACCTCTTTACAAATTTGAGCTTTTAGATGAGATGGAATTTATCACAGATCGTAGCCTTTACTGTCCAATTTATTATTAAATTTCCACTGAATTCCCAAAGAGGTTGAAATCGGCCACGAGTGAGTACGGAAGATTTATATAAACGATTAGATTCCACACCTCTTTCTGAAACTTTTGTAGATGGAATTCTATCACCCTCAGATTGATGATACTTGGTAGGTCGTTAGAAATCTTGATCCTTCGAATTTGTCTCTCGATTTAGTTAATTTTAAGACTTGACAAGATTCAGCCAGCTGAACTAGGTTGCAATTGTATTTATAATTGCCTCTTTATTATGTTCCGCACTTTCCAATGTGATTACTGACTGCTATTTATTGGTTTTGATAACTTAAATGTTTTGATTTCCATGGTTTTGTTTCTCTTAGGTAAAAGTGTTTGTCTCTGCTTGTTCCATTTGCTTGCCAGGTTTCGATAGTACAGCGATCTCTTACTGTAATTTGGTTTGCTTAAAGTAAAATACTTATGAATGTTTCGATAGTACAACGATCTATTATTTTAATTTGGTTTGCTTAAAGTAAAATCCTTATGAAGACTTGTTTCCCCTAACATTATAAAAAACACATCATCAACACGCCTAAGTATTTGGCATACTCTCCCAATTTACGATAGTGTGGAGTCGGTTTTTTCCTAATCGTGAGTGTTAACACTAATGTTTAGAAAAAACTTCCTAGGTATTGTAGACTTACCCTTTATTAGAGCCCTGGGTTTATCATGATAATGAAGCAAAGACAGTTTTCAGACTTAAATTAGTGCTTGTCGTTCTCGTCAATCTTGATAAGGTATCGATTTTTGAAACTTAGTTATCCTTATGACTTGATTTGGTCCATGTATGTCTGTGATTAGATGATTGAAGTAGCCTCTGTGTTGTTAATGGGTAGCTAAGGCCATTACCTTGCATAGCTCTCTGTTATTGTTCTTCTTAGTTAACAAGCTTACAAATGACCAAACTCCACGTGCCTCATGGTAGATGTGAGCCCTTTGACCATATTAGTAGCTCAAATCTGGAACCTCCCAATGAACATAAAGTGCCAGCCTAAATTTTGTGGCCCGATTTCATCCATTTTTGCTCTTTGCCTTGAGTGTGATATGGATACCTCCCCGCTTTGAAATCGGGTTCTAGATCTCAGGGGGAGGTGTAGATTAGTTTCTTCACATGACCGATCTTTTTTTGTATAGACTTCAAGTACCTAGTATTTAGTTTCAATAGGTTTCTGGAGGCTCTTGTTGAAATATGAAATTATAAACTAGGCTTTCTCCTGTTAATGTAGGCCAAATAGTAGGAATTTGTCCCATGGTAGTCGAATAGCATAGGGGACTCACCAGTCATATCACACAATTCAAGGATGTTTTCATTTACTTCTACCAAAGTTGAGGAGAAAAATAAAATTAAGTTACAGAAACCAGTGATTCCACAAATTGTATTAGGGATAGAATAATTTTTGCTGTTAAACTACTTCAATACTGTTTATCTGTGCTTATACACTTGAATTCTAACGCCCTCTTGCTTTTGCACTTTTTAACTGAACAGTGAAGGATGGGCAAGAAAGTTAACACCCTGCGTATTAATGCGAAGAAGTTTGGAAATCTCCAAAAACCTTGTATGAGAGAAATGATGACATTTCTTAATTGCTTGGCTATAGCTCAAGGAAATGATGTAAAATGCAGTCGACAAAAATCCACACTGAGTGCCTGCATGGATGCTCAGGTAGGAAGAGAATTAGTTCCTTCATTTATATGTCATAAAAATGTAACGGATGCAGAAACTCAATGATATTGGCATATATTCCTCAAATCTTTGCATTAACATGCTTCATCTCCTTTCTTTCCTCAGACTGCAAACGACAGGAAGCCTTGGGGTAGCATCAACTATCACCTTCAAAGGCTCAGCAAGGGAGGAAAGTAGTTCTTGCACTTCTTTTCGTTTCATAGATGTTTTTGAAAGATTAGAATCCTGTTTCAATACCGGGGCAACTGTAATTAGTGTGGAAGACCCAACATTATGCAAGTTATATAGAACAAAAGATTATTTCAGATTAACAACACTAATTCCCCATAACCTGTTGTAATAAGTGTTAGAGAACATCTCCTAGGGAGTAAAATTGTTGCATTTTTTCAAATTTCTAAAAGGAAAAAAGATCAATTTGGAAGGTGATTTTATGTACAATGTAAATGGGAAAACTACACATGGATTAAATAATAACTTTAGGGACTCAAAAGTACGACTTTTTATATGAGCTAAAAAGTCTAAAACCTACGGGACCTTTTCTGAAAATATAGAAACAACTAGAATTATTTTTAAGTAACATTTTTACCATCTTACAGACTTAATAAGCTACGAAGGTTTGACAGGAGTTAGGGGTGCAACTGCACCAACCACAACACATTGGCTTGCATCTCCCATTTGACTCCAAATATTGCGTAGATGTAAGTGGAACATGAGTACATGACCTTCCCATATGTGAATTAAATTGTTTTCCCATGATTACTCACACCGAATCGATTAAGAGAAAGACATCGATTAACCCACAATGATATGCGTTAGGGAGTAAAATTCTTGCATTTTTCAAATTTTCTAGAAGGGAAAAGAAAGTAATTCGTGTCCAACATGAAAAAAATAACCACATAGCGTAAATAATAACTTCAGAGATTTGAATCGGACAAGTATAATTGTTAGCCTGCAACTTTGCATGTATATCGATTCATGTATGTGATACATACAATGAATCTGGCAATTATTCATCTTTCTTATCAAATCTCAACACGTTATAGTGTTCAACCAACGGAGATTCAATACTCCACATCCGTCTAAAAAAGGAGGCTTTTACCGTCCGATCTTTTACACAACAAGTAGACACGGTAAAGGACAAGTATAATTGTTAGTCTGCAACTCTGCATGTATATCGATTTGTTTGTGATGCATACAATGAATCCGACAATAATTCATCTTTTTATATTAATATCAAATTGCAACTTTCTTTTCAGGAATGTTAAACGCATGACCGTTTTTACTAAACGCATGACACTTTTATAACATTTTGCAAATCTCACCAAAATTATAGTAATTTATAAAATAACCCATTAACTTCAAAATAATACAATTTTATCCAAAAACATTTCAAATTTTGCATTTGAACTCCCTTCAACATATTCCTCCTTGAATCTTCAAACGAACTAAATCGAAGAAGCATTCGAACAAGCATCAAAAGAAGGTTAGCCTTTTTTTTTACTTTCCCCTTCGCAAACCCCATATCTCACCGGAGGTCTTGGCCGGAATCCGGTTAAGCTCGGAACGGAGCTTCAAAGGCTCCGTTCCGGAGCTCGAAGCTTCAAAGCTCCGATCTGGATCTTTGAAACTCCGATCGGAACTTTGAAGATTTGGTCTGGCCTTGACGATAAAACAATAAACTAATTACTTAAAAAAGCGCATTTTTGTCTAAACATTCGCCCGCCTTTGAAGTGACCGAACAAGCTCCCGACAGAAAGCCATTCAGCGACCTCAAGGCTGAGGCTGACCACATGAGCGTTCTAGTAAGCCATACGGCTACCAAATGTTTTTTGCCATTTTTTTGACATTTTTTGTAAAATTTTAGTGAAATCTTAGCTAATTTAATCATACGAATGTAATAAAATAATTATAAACAACTATAAATATCAAATTAAAACAATTCATACCTCTTCAGATTCGCCATCGTTGCCATAGTCCGGCCAATACTTGGACGACATGATTTTTTGTTCTCGTATTGTATTGTAGTGTGTTTACGATTATAAAGTTTTGAAGAAGTCAGATATAGTGGGGTTTAGCGGAATATATAGGATAAATATGGGACTAACTTTGATATTTGTATTACTTGAAGGACCTTTTACAATATGTTAAAAACTGTCCTGCGTTTAGTATGCCCTTTTCTTTTTTAAGTAGTTGAATCTTGAAAGTGCAACTCTGGTGAGCGCGGACGGGTATTGGCGGGTATTTACAAAAAATCAAACCAACCCGCCTATGACGGGTGATTATTTGTCCGACCCGTGGCGGGTAGACCAATTTTCCAACCCGTGGCGGTTCGGGTGATAACAATGGCGGGTGGATTGGCGGGCGGATTAACGGGTGAATTACTACATCAACTAAAATATACTATAATCCATCAAATTAACAAAATATTTTAAAATCAAGCAAAATGATGAAGTACCATTTTCACATATGTAGTTTCTTATTTCAATACTATTTTTTTATTTTTTTCCAGAAGATAAACTTTATTAAAGTAGGATCATAGCACAAGTTGTGCCATAATCCCATATCAAGAGTATATGAAATCTAGCTTAACAAAGCTAATAGAAACAGGGAACCACTAGTGTAGACTTAGTATAGACCAGTATCGACAAACAAAGGCCAAATCTTGATTAAATGGAAAACTGGGTTGCAAAGACATAAGTGAAACACCAGAAGGCATAAAACCAACTATCCAGTGAAGTCCACCGCACCTAGCCAATAATTACAGATAGATAGATGGAGCTTCTTCAATAATCCAAATTTAGAACCCTAATTTACTAATATTAATCTATTATATATTAATATCTATTCATATAAGTGATAATTACTTTATTTAATATATATATACACCTTTTGTTATGTGAACAATATGACGGGTTATAAAAAGGTTAACCCGCATAATTTTTTTTTAAGAAAATTAATCGGCAGGTGCGGGTGAAATGCGGTCGGCTTGTTTGCACAACCCTAACTCTGATATAAGGCTATAAGCTAACATCCTAAAACCTAGAGGACCCTTTCTGCAAATACAAAAACAGGCAAAAGTTATTTATAACATTTTACAATTCTAAACTTGAAATTTCTATCCGCAACTTTTCGGCACAGAAAAAGAAATATGGTTGCAATTGAGAACCTTCCGGTGAACGGCCACGGCGGCAAAGGGGCCATGGCTCCTCCTTTACCGGAATCTAACGGAGCTCAGCCGGAGATCGAAACCCCTCGGAAGCGGAAATCCACTGCTCTGCCCTTGGAAGTCGGTACGCGCGTCAATTGCAAGTGGCGCGACAGCAAATTCCATCCTGTCAAGGTCATCGAACGTCGCAAGCTTCCTTTCGAGGGGCCTAATGATTACGAGTACTATGTTCACTACACTGAATGTAAGAATTACTGCCGATTGTTGTCTTTTTTACTGATTTTTAAAGAAAAGGATTGTGGTTTATATTGGAATAAGGGTTAGGTTTTGGGGCAATTTGGCACCTTGTTCTTTTTTGGGCTGAGGTGTGGATGAGACAGAATTATAGATTGATTGCGGATAATTTGATTGAAGTTTTTTATTAGAGCTATAGAAATATGATTCATATTGCATTCTGAAATTAATGTGGATTTTGGTGTCTTGGGTAATCTCTCTTTTTCGGAAGGTGTTCGTGGATGAGTTAGAGGAATTTTTGTGTTTTGGGTAATTTCTGTCTTTAGAAGGTGTTCATGGATGAGTTGGAGAAATTTGTGAAGTCGTTTGGCGATGACTGCTTGCTGCTTGAGCTTGATTTTTTAGCCTGCGGCGAAGCTGGATAATTTTATATCTCATGAAACCAGTTGATGAGTATAAACAACAATTGGTATACATCACAATTGCATATAATAGATGGTTAACCTTGTTATAATTGCTGCAATCAGTTATCATTTAACTACATACATGGAGGTATTGCTTGCTAAAGGTAAAAAAAATGTCATAACTTAAGTGATGATCTAGGGGAAGGATGAAAAATGACAACTTGAGAAGTACTAGTATTTATTAGACAGTGAATTAAGAAATTCAAAAGCAAGCTTTTTTATCTCCAAAGTGTGAAAGCGTGCATGTGAGCCAAGAGCTCTAGGTAATTTGGGCTTGTAGTATCTGAGGGTGCCTGGGATCTATCTTATGTTTGCTTATTTGTTTCATACAGTCAACCGGAGGCTTGACGAATGGGTAAAACTTGATCAACTTGATCTCAATTCTGTAGAAACGGATGTGGATGAAAAGGTTGAGGATAAGGTAATATTCTCCTCTGAGAAAGTTATAAATTGTGCATCTTTCTTTCTATTGATTAATTGATTTGAGCCTATAGTTGCATGGTCACAATTTTATTATACATCAATACAATTTTTTTTAAAAAAGAGATACTTATATCTATATATTTTCAGGTAACTAGTCTGAAAATGACAAGGCATCAGAAACGAAAGATTGATGAGACGCATGTTGAGGTACTCAGTAAAATGCTTTATTAATCAGCATGTTTGTGGTTATTTATAATTGCCGCTATAATTCTTTGTTTCCCCTTTGTTATAGACCTAGTGTCCTAAGATCTTTTTATTCTTGTAGTCTTTTAGTAGTGTTAGACAAGGTATATATTTTAGAGTTTAAGCTAAATTAGGATATTAATAGATGATTATTAGCTATACAAGTGAGTTGTAAGGTTTATTATTGGGTAGCCTACACTTGGTTTATTTCACTAGTACTAGGAGTCGGTACACTCTTTAGGGTGGCTCATCTCTTTGGAAATTGGTGTTCTTATTTTATTTATTTTTATTTCAATAAGTCTCCAAAGAACGTCAGCAATATCATATTTCTCTCTATCTCAATACCCCCGATGGAATAGTGAAGGAATTGTTATATATGCATTGACGAATTCGTAAGCTGAGCTCTAAACCGTATGTTTTTTTTATATCATGTAGAGTTTTGTGCATGCATTTTATGACAAGTTACTAAACAGCAGCATGGTGATATATGCTTATAAATCATTTGGATGAATACGATTCTCACCTGTGGACTGTGGTGGATAAGCAATTTGGTCAACTCTTAGACTTCTGGGCATATAAAGTATCCAGTTAGGAAGTGATTGTTCAAGTTGTTACATGCTATATATACATGGTAAACTAAATTCTCTGGTATAAAGATGCATAATGCAGTATCACATATAATTGAGCTGTTACAATAAGAAACTGTACCCTCCGAACACGTGTTTGAAATTATATGACTTATTGTATCTCTGTTTTTTAACATACCACTGCCCACTGCCGGCCTGTAACTTTGCTGAGTCTTCTGTGTTCTAAGTGGAGAATTGGAGATGTAGTATTTCCCTACCAAAGGTTTTTCAAATTCTTGTCACAGTGACTGAGAGGTAATCGTGTGAATTATACAGGGCCACGAGGAGCTTGATGCAGCAAGTTTGCGTGAACATGAAGAATTTACAAAAGTTAAAAATATTGCAACAATAGAACTTGGAAAATATGAAATTGAGACGTGGTACTTTTCCCCTTTTCCGGCAGAGTACAACGAGTGTACGAAGCTATTCTTTTGTGAGTTCTGCCTGAATTTTATGAAGCGCAAGGAACAGCTGCAGAGGCATATGGTGAGCTTTTCCTTCAACATCCATCATCCTGTGCATACATGATCAATAATTCAATATTTATGACTCCTGTGGAAAAATCAGATGGTGAACAGGATATACCATGCTTCCAGTTCTAAGTATTTTTCTGTGTTATAGTAACACTGGCATTATTACGTGTGCCTTTTTAATAGTTGAAGTGAGCTGGTTTCTGGCTTTTAATCTGTGTACTTTTGCAAATACAGAGGAAATGTGATCTTAAGCATCCTCCTGGCGATGAGATATATAGGAACGGGACCTTGTCGATGTTTGAGGTAAGCCCACAGGTTTATTGTACATAATGATGTGTCCTGCCGTAGAATTCTATTTTCACGCTTATTTGGATTGCTATAACTTTTCTACGTAGTTGCGATGTAAGCCGTTTTGCAAGAATATATTGCGGAAATTGAAACATGTTCTGGTTGACTCTTCAATTACTTGTCTCCTCTCATGCTCAATCTAATTTTCATCCAAACAAGAAGAAAATTTCTTTGTTTCTGTCTCTATATGAATACCGGCTTTGTTACTGTAATCAGGGTTGCCATCATATAAGAACAAATTATGTTCCTTTCTTAGTGGTTTTTTTAGATCAACAGATCATGACAGATACAACATATCACTTTCGTCGCCTATTAATACTGCCTTTGCTGATTATCTGTTTACGTAATTATTGTAAGCCACAAAGGATATCTGCTCGTTTAAGTCAACTTGAGATGGGTGAGTGCTCTTTTGGTTCGCAAACTGGGACAAGTTTATGCCTGTCATCTTGCATCTCACAATTTGCTTTGAAATCAAGCTATGCATATTCAGCATATGTCACAGTACACTGCGTGATTTACACTGCTCTTCATTCCTTCCTCTGTCTTGGCCATGCTTAGTTCCTTGCTTTAATAGATGCAAATACTGAGCCGTTGCTGTTATATGACTTGGTATTTATTGAAACAGGTTGATGGTAAAAAGAACAAAGTGTATGGCCAAAACCTTTGCTACCTTGCTAAGCTGTTTCTTGATCACAAGACCCTTTACTATGATGTAGACCTGTTTCTGTTCTATGTGCTGTGTGAATGTGATGATCGAGGATGCCACATGGTCGGATACTTTTCCAAGGTAATGTCATACTTTACGGAGTTATCTTTTCTTCTGTGCTCATGTTCGTAACGTTGTGATATTTAGCAATGTATGCTGAAGGTTTTTTCTGTACAATCCTATTTATCTTTTTAGTCATTTTCATGGAATCATTAAATGTCTCTTACACTATTTTTTTGATGCATAAGCAATCGCATAGTTTATGTTACCAAACTTCATCTTTTGCCAGTCATGATTATGTAACCCAGATGACTCGGTTAGTGCCCGTTTGGTTTGAGGGGTTTTTGTCCGAATACCCTCAATAATCCAGTTTGGTTGCCTTTTTGTCGGCCCCAAAAAATGGATTATTTGGAATAATCCAATTTCTCCAGCCCGCCTCAAGGCCTCAAATTTGTACATGAATAATCCAATTTCAAATACTTTGTGTGAGTAGTTATTTACTTTTGGATTATCTTCTTTCTCGTGAAATGTCTAATTTTATACAAACTTCCCATCAATTACTAAATATGCCATCCCAATCCAAGAACACCAATCGATTCACATCAATGCACTTTTTTTTTTTTTTTCCTTCCTAATTTCCACCTTCCATTTCTTCTTTTATATTTTCCTAGTTTTGCACTCTTTCTTTTTCATTTTTTCCGTTTCCTGGTTTCCACCTTCCTTTTTTTTTTTTTCCCAATGGTTTCCTAGTTTTGCACCCTTTCTTTTCATTTTGTACCCCTGCTATATTTATTTCTCTTTTCTACTCATTTACTCATTAGACTTTTTATACTTTTGTTTTTTGGCGTATCTTATGTATTTACATCAAAATTAATTTTGTTTGTTTAATAGTATAACCAACTTTTTTATAAGAATGATTAAACAGAACAATACTAATAATTAAAAAAATTGGTTAGTGTTGCTTACGAAAATAACAATGAATTTAGAGTTGTCTGTTCAAGAACGTTTTTTTTTTCATCATTTTTTGAAAAAATATTCTAGCATATTAAATATGTGCAAATTTTGACAAAATATAGGCGGAGTATATATGTGTTTTGAATACAAAATATGCATCGTTAATTACATATATGTGAATTTTTTTTTACTTTATATATTATAAAAACAATATTTATATAATTAAAAGTTTGAGTTTTTATTTGTGCCCTACCTGACCTAAAATCCTAGCTCCGTCACTGACTTTGGCGTTTTACATGCTTTACACTTCTATGTTTAAAATGTAGGAAAATTTATGTTTAGATGGGATGATAAACATATGCGATGTCGATTTCAATCGCCAAAAATAATTATTCTACGCATGAGATGAAAAATATGGGATTATAAATTTCACTCATATGAAATATCGATCTTATAAGGAAACATGTATTTCGTTAAGATAATTATTACACAGATTATAAACAATATCTATAAACTAAATTTTAATGGTCAAGTCATATAAACTCAAAATCGATGCCAAAGTTATCAAGAATGGCAATGTAACTATGGATGCAATAATTTCAAAGATTTTCGGATAATTTTGTATACGAAATTCATATGATCAAAATTTCATAATTTTCCGATTAAACACGAGAAGGTGGTAAAAATTTGCTCCCCTAAAATTATGTTCACATGTAATTTTCACTAAATCAAATTGAAAATCAAACTCGATTTTATACAATAAGTGGGAAAGCATAGAGGTATATCAGTAATTCCACTTTGCTTTATCCTACTGAATAATCCAAAATCAATTCAGAACCAAACTGGATTTTATTAAAAATAGTTCAATTCGTAGAGTCCAACCAAACAAGATTTTTAGGCGAAAACCCCCAAACATAATCCAATTCCTTAAATGGGCCGAATAATCCAGTTTTGCAAAATGAAATACCCCTTTTCAAACCAAACGGGCACTTAAGGTACAAAAAAAATTCATTTCTCTTTACATTTTTATTTACTACTCCACCTTGTGCGCTTGGCTGTGGTGTGAAGAAGGTTCTGTGCTTCTTCCTTGTGTCTTATCTGTTGTACGCTGTATGAACCGTAATCTGATAATTAAATTTAGTTCTGGGGATGACATGATCCTTAACATTTCCTACCGCAAGAGCTTTCCCCAGTCCGGACTTCTGGCTGAACTTTTATTTGCTCTATGTGCAGGAGAAGCATTCAGAGGAGTCTTACAATTTGGCCTGCATTCTAACTCTTCCTCCATACCAGAGAAAAGGCTACGGAAAATTCCTGATCGCATTTTGTATGATCTTATATCTTATCTTATTTTCTGTTTACCGCATGTAATTTGCAGGCGTTTTGCTGCTAGGAAGAATACGATGAAGTACAAACTAGGTTTCAGATATATTAAAATGTCATGATAGATAGCTCACAAAATCTTCTATTTGTCATTTAGTCATACATATTATTATATGTTTGATCAATAAGTTGCTCACAGCTCTTATTATGGAACAGCATACGAACTTTCTAAGAAGGAAAATAAAGTTGGAACGCCTGAGAGACCTCTCTCAGATCTGGGACTTGTAAGCTACCGTGGTTACTGGACGCGTGTTCTTCTTGAAATACTGAAAAAGCACAAAGGCAATATCTCCATAAAGGTTAGCGTGTAATTTTCAAATTTTATTACACGCGAATGCATAACTGTTAAGCCAGAATCGGATTTTTATGTTGTTGCATGACTTATCAAAGTGAACTTAAAAACATTTGTTAGAACCATTTGCTTGCTGTCCTAAATTGTTTCCTAATTTTACTTTTCCAGGAACTGAGTGACATGACAGCCATAAAGGCAGAGGATATTTTAACCACCCTACAAGGCCTTGAGTTGATCCAGTACCGAAAGGGGCAACATGTAATATGTGCAGATCCAAAGGTCCTGGATCGTCATCTTAAAGCCGCTGGTCGTGGTGGTCTTGACGTTGACGTCAGCAAGTTAATATGGACTCCTTACAAAGAGCAGAGTTGAAGGTCCCCTATTGCTTTTCTCCGTTGGCAAACTTGGTTTGATTATGAGTCTGTACATAAAGATCATCAAGCAAATGAGGCAGTGATTTGGTCTGTTTCTTTGGTGTAGGCTTAGGTTCTGAGAGATTTTTGACTCGTTATATCAATGTACTAACATAACCTATCTTGATCACGTCGCATGTACTAGTGTATGGATATACATATCCTTATGTTTATGTCCCAAAAGTTGAATCTAACAGTTACTATAAATTTGTAGGCTCTTCAGTTGTGTTGTAAACCTGTAGGGTGATTTATGCAGCTTTCACTCACCGTAGCTTTCTATTAGAAGAGCTTTGCTAATGAGTTCCTAAATCTTTGGTTTGCTGTTGTACAGAAATTCGTACCCTTATGGAATCGATATGAAAAATGTGTTGTCTATTAATGAGAAGATGACTATCTTGAGCTAACCGGTTACGAAATGAACTACCTTTGGTGAAGTGCTAAACTGAATCTCTGAAACATCATTCAGTTGATTATACACACCATTCTTATGTTGATCTTTCTTGCAAATGAATGATTTTGGGTGATCCTAGTGTCATTGGAGGTGAACGAACTTAGACCGTTAACTAATTCGAATGCAAGCTTGAAATGTCGAGTCCAGTTTATTGAGCGTGAAGACATTCATCTGTTCTGTATGACCAAACAACCATTTGCAGTAACTGTCAACATATCTGGTTGGTAAGCATGTCCAATCTGCCTTAGATTGCAAAAAGGCAACACGCAAAAGCATTTGATCTTTCAATTAATGGTAAGATTGGCATTTCACAGATATGGTATAGCTTCACAGGAAGAAATACACATATGCAGATGATTACTTCCTTATATATTCAAAAATCTGCTAACTTCTACCATAAATCAGCTCCAAAAATTTACTGTTCGTCTGGAATTCCGGAAGAATGTAATACTTGCATCCAACACCCCAAATAAAATATGATCTACTACTATTCAACCCGATTGGCTATACAGGAATCATCAGCCTGGGAGAACTACAACATTAATACACACACCTGGTTAGCCAAAGCCTTCATGCCTGTCAAGTACTGCATTTGAACTGGCTGCAGTAGTTTGGTCACTCACATGGAAGGACTATGTATTTCTTTACTATACTTTTCCATTGCCAACAGCGAGCGAGTTTTATAGTAAAGCGTTCCAAAGTGCCTCTTCTCCTTCACCACACTGTTCGTGCACAAATTTTAACTTCTCCACTGATTTGCAGATCCCACTGCAACTCCAGTCAAAGGATGCTACACATACATTTCCCGCTTGTGCCTTCCATTCACAATCTGCAAAGTAACTTTAACTTTAGGCTATATGTCTAGTAACATGACTTGTAAGTGAGAATATAGGCCTGCTATACGAGTGGTTGAGCTTGACAAAGATTAGACTATTGGGCCTTATAAGAGTGTTTATATAGCCTAACTATCTACTCTATCAGGGTTATCTCTTTCAGATCTGAAGTAAACTCGGTATCCGTAGGGCCATACCAGGTGGTGTACCACAGCACATGCTCCGTTCATCGATATGCTCAACTTCAAGTCCAATAAACCAAGCACCAAGCGACACATCTTCATTGGCAAACTTATGCAATATGGGCCTACAAGTTAAATACCATTCCAGTGCAGATTAGATAAAGAAACATTAAATGAAATCAATCCTTGTTTAATTTTCATCAGGACAATAATTTAAATAGACTTTATTGACTTTAATGATTCATTTCGAGAGGGATAAGAAACAAATAACATGTGCTGAGAGGATATTGCCCAAGATTTTTTTTGTTTCTGAATGCAATAGGATTCACTGCCTCCATTTTAACACCATAACGTACTTTAATTCACATGATTCATTTTCCAAAGACAAATTAATACAAAAGCTCAACAAAAATCCAATCAAGTCATACAAGAACAAAAATGAGCTCAAATATCAGTGAAGCAGTCCTTACTGGTTTATAGAGATGTAAGTTGCTAAATCCTTTGAGATGGCATAAATCTGACCAGTTGCGTGACGGAAGTATTTGTTTCCTTCTTCTCCGAATTTCCAGTACTCTGGTTCATGGTACTTGACATTTCTGGACAACACAAAGTATAAGAGTTAGTTGAAGAAAAAGGGGAAAGAATAGAAGACAAAAACAGAAAAAAGTAGACTGCACAAGTTCATTACTTTTGAGCCAGAACTGGTCCGGATTTCATACAACCAATGTATATTCTGGGTTTAGATCTATGACGAGCAACAGTTGCAGCCAATGTACCTGTAAAGTACAACCACTCGGTAAGTGACTTTCATATATCAAAAATATGAGAAAGTTCAAGGATATCATGGGTGACCAAACAATTAACAGTTCAGACGTCAAGGAAAAATACTAACCTAAATTAAGATGAACATCATCGTCGACCTTGACATAAAAATCAGCATCCCACATTGCAACTGCAGTAGAGAAGAAAATCTTCGTTTTTGCTGATAATTCATGATATCCTTCAATATGTTCCTACAAGATTACATCCTTAAGATACTAGGAGCTTCAAATTTTGAAGGGTTGAAAGAAAAAACATTGAGTTGAGTGTTACCAGTCTGAGAAAATCCTTGTGTTGAGCTTCTTCAGAGTCAAGGGCTCTATCCAATATGCTGTTAGATGTCGCACTGAAAAATGGAGAGAGACATATAACTGGTGAACAACTGAATGAATTTGGAAATCATCAGAGAGCTGAGAAAATAATATCTACGTTCCAAGAGATTTTAGCAACAGGTTACAAGAGTTCATAGGGATAATTACAGGATAAAGAAAAAAAGATAACAATATGCATACCTATGCCCGATCATAAATCTCACAACAATGCCCTTCTCACGCTCCAATCTGAGAAGTTGTTCTCCTGAAAAAAACATACTAACATTAACATAAATTCTCAAGTGGAAAGGATGAGATCACAACTAAGTGGTACCAACCTTGAGGCATCCAAGTTTCACGGAGAGAATCACGTCTCTTTCTACTACTGAAAGCTGTATTTATACCAATCACCATAAATGCCTTCTTTCTCGGAGGTCCCTCATTTGAAACTACAGAAGACGCATCTGCCGCCCCTTTACTTCTACTTGCAGATAACTCCATCTGAAGCATTGAGATCGACTTATCCAATGATCTGAAATAACATCCCGATTCACCATATCATAAAAACATTGCAACAAAGTACAAAAGGAAACCAAAGCAAAATCGAAATAAACGGATTCATTTATGAAACTCACTGGATCGCCTCATGAGTTTTATACACTTCCTTCATTACATCCTTGTTATCCTCTCCTGATTTCTATTCAAATCCAACAACAAAACGAACTCAACATCCAATCCATTCAATACCCTCAGAAATAATTTTAAATAAAAGTACCAACAAAAAACATCAAAAGATCATAAAGTTACTATTCTGAGCAAATGGTAGAGCTCAAATCACTATCCTTTAAAATTACAGAAAACGACATAAAAATCCAAACTTTTCATCAAAAAGATCAAACCTTTTTCTTGGTATCACAATCCTCAGCTACGATCTGCAACTCTTGCTCCCTCCTCTTCTGAGTTATGAGCTGACTGTTAGATTCCACTGAGCCCCACATCCTGCAAAACCCAGATCAGCAAATCCCAA
This sequence comes from Plantago major, assembly GCA_026545765.1. Classification (NCBI taxonomy): domain Eukaryota; kingdom Viridiplantae; phylum Streptophyta; class Magnoliopsida; order Lamiales; family Plantaginaceae; genus Plantago; species Plantago major. The sequence continues at coordinate 787,548 of CM048839.1, read as the reverse complement.
ACAGCCCCAAAAATTCAAACTTTCAAGAACTCAAAAACCAAAACGAACTAGTCAAAATTCAAAATCTGAAACATACCTGCTGGTAACAACGATGCCAAGAAAGAAGAAACAAATCGAGAAAATGGGAATCCACTTAGCAGAAACCTTCCCATTACTCTTGCTCTTCATCCTCACAAAACACAGCAAAAAAACTTCAACTTTGTCTTGGTCAATTGTATATTGATACTCAGAATCTTGTATATATAGCTTGACTGAGCAAAGACGTGGGAAAAGGCGATGATAGAGCTGGAAAATGGAGAATGTTTTGGGGGTTTTTTGGAATAATTTGCAAGAGAATTCAATATTTATATACTACCAGTAGAGTACCAGTAGACAATGCAAATTTGTATACGCGGGTATAGAAATTAGAGTGAAAATTGGGGATTGTTGGGAAATGACTTTGGTGCTGTGTTAGAGGCGTGACGTTAAATTCAAGGTCTAACCCGGAGAAGCGGACCTAGAACTAGAATGGAGTATAGTTGAATTGTTCGTCTTCGAAAAATTTATAGAAAAAGAATTTATATATGTAATATTTTCGATAATATAATAGTTCGCCGGTTTGTCCCTAAACTATGAAACAGTCTCATATAGTAGGGGATCTCTATAGTAGTAGTATATAATTTCGCCTTCCGGACTTTAAATACTGGGTACGATACTTTCTAATTCTATACTATTTAATTATTTTGTAGTTTTGTAAACAACTTAGATAGAAAATTATTTATTGTTAATTATGACTATTAGTCTAAGTAGAGTATATAGCAGTAGCAATTATTTGCTTGTGCATTTGCTATGTTCTTCAAACATTAAATACTTGCTGTGTTAAATTGGCAAGTCACTGTGAAAATATAATGATGTTATTGTTCACATTTAGGAGTGGAAGGAGGGATATTTCCAGGAAATGCTATGGAAGAATTGTGGTAGCTCAATGGGTTGCATCTTTTCCTTTTTATATTATGATTATGATTGATGAAGTGTTTTTTCTAATTTCTTGAATTGTATTGCTATTAAGAAGTTAAATAATGATTGCATAACTAGAGTTTAATCATCATTTTTATAAATGTTGAATGTATGAGATGTATAAATCTGTTGTAATGTTTACGACATTGATGGATTTTATTAATAGTTTGACATTCATATTTATTTTTATAATCGTCTTATAACTTTTTACGTTATTTAAGTTGTAGTTGATCGGTAAAACTTAAAACATTATGTGTTTCTTTCATTTATTTAAAATTTAAAACTACACGTAGACTCTAGTTTGTGTGTTATACAAATAAATACGTAAAATCCGTGGATAATGGGAAAGTACAATTTTGAAAACATAGCTCGACATGTGAATCATGCATGAATTTAGTTATTTTCGGAATTATGTTACTACAAAACATGACACGAAAATTTAATATGACGTGTTTGTGCTGTGCATGTACTACATGACCTGTACCCATTTTAAATTTCTTTCTTGATTGTGCACCGTGCCTTATTCTATATTAATCCACCAATGAACACGTATTTTTTCACACATTTAATTCTAAATTTCTTATAGTTATAAATTAATCTCAAAAACAAATGTGCCATGAAATATGAATAGCGGCGCTACATTATTTTAGTGATAATCCGAGAAAGTAAAATGCATTAATTAGAAAATGATGTGGAATCTACTACAGTGACATATTTGCCACTTATAACTAGGAATTGCAAAAGCCCCATAGCTTTACATAATGATAATAGTAGTATTTGTTGGTTGATATGTCATGAATATTTCATTTGATGGGATAATCAGGTTGATCATGTATTATTTCATTTGTTGGTTCTTTCAAGATAAATCAATACGTACCAACCTCTACCGGAAATTATTGTATGTACCTGTGTCATTTATAATACTATACGTTAAATTTTAGTGACAAAATACATTGTATCCATAGAATTAGGGATTTTATTTTTCCCAAGCTAAGTTATTATTCACTTGCTCAAAGTACACGAAAAAAAGTTTTAAGTTTAGCATGTGACGAGTAAATTAAGTAAACTCACAAGTTAAAATGTTCAAAAAGTGGAAATGATTAAACTCAAATAATTTTTCTTAACAATCTTGGGTGCTTCAAGAAAACTCCTCCCTCCGTCAAAGAACTTCATACATTAAAGTTGGAGTGAGTTAAATGCATAACACCCCATAAGTTATTAATAAAGTGTGCGAAACCCCATTTAAGTTAACGAATTAGTACCAAACCCTCTTAAGTTATTAAAAATGGGTACAAAACCACCCACCCTTTATTTATAAAGTGTGTGAGGTACACTCTCATTAGGGACGACTATATATGTTTGTTTATGTTATTTTACACCAAATTAATGCAACAGAAAAAAAACACAGTTATTAAAAATATGCGCAAAATCCCATTGAATTCCTATAAAGTCATTGTAATACCCTTTTACATGAATACTAAATATACATGATGAATTCGTATTGTGTGCAGTTTGACTCGTTAGTCAAAATTTTCGAAAATATTAAAATTACTTAAATTTGAGCTATTAAAAATAGTAAAACTCTACTTTTTTTCCTGGTTGATGAACAACAAAAATCAATCACACACTACTGATTATATAGCACTGAAATATATAAATAACAACCATAGATAACACTAATTAAAATTGTCACTACATATCAACAACATATACCAATTCATTTTTAGTCATGTAACGGAAAAAAGTGAAGGCAAAAGATAATAAACTGAAACTATGAATGTCCAGTTAAGTTAATTTGGAGTAAGAAAACCTAAAAGAACATCCATTGTCACACCTAACACGAGCACGCCGTAAAAAAAAGGCTAAGGGGGTTCCATGCACATGTTTTAATAACTCAGGGGGGTTTCGCGCACATTTTTCATAACTCAGGGGGTTTCGCGCACATTTTTTAATAACTCGGGGGGTTTGATACTAATTTGTTAACTTAAGGGGGTTTTGCGCACATTTACAATAACTTAAGGGGGTATTTGCATTTAACCTGAGTTGGAGTTGACGTGTAGTTTTAGATGAAAATTTAAAATCAATGATAAAACATGAAAATGTAGTACTAGTACTACTTTTTGTGGGAAAAATGTAATAAAGTGAAATAGTAATTTTTTTTTTTTTGGTATGGAATAGATTCATTCTAAAGTCATGTATGAAATTTTATGGGATGGAAGAAGTATTGGAATTAAGGATGTTAATAAAATATATTTATTTGGGTTTAGCCCAATCCTAATCCAGCAAAACTGATCCATTTAGTTCTTGAGGAAACTGGATGAAATCCAATCTGTGTAAAACAAAATTACTATGGAGCAAGTCATGGGCTGCAATCTTGGATAAAGTAGAGTCAAATATTGTGAATTGCTATTTGATTTTGTTGAAGCATATGAAATAGGATTGGTATGTTTGTAACGATTCAAATATTTAATTGAGACGGATCATTTGGATTGACACGGTTATTAATGACCGGTCTACACATGTGTTGGCATGATATTCGCTTTGGGTCGGAGAAAGCACAAATATGTTTTGAGCAACCCAAATTGCAGCATACTATGGAAAACTGGTGGCCTACTATTATTAAAATACTATTTTATCTTACTCGCTCTCAATCGATGTGGGATGTGAGTTATATACTCTACCCCTTAATTATTCGATGTGCTCGTTAAGTTTGGGTGCTGCTCCGATACTAATTGTAACGACTCGACCACAAATTGATCACTATACGACCATTTGGATCGTGCACGATTAATCATGACCAGACCACAAACATAAAGCTAGTATGATATTGTGCCGCTTTGAGTCAGTGTCGCACGTTTTTTTTTTAGAATTATCCGCTTTGGATCAGTCTCCATATAATCTTGTTACCAACAAAACCCTTGGACCACTACTGTGTTGCTTGCAACCCGTGCAATAATTCGACTACTTGGATTAGAAATTCAGAATACAACAGCTTCCAGTCTCTTCCACAGCAAAGAGAGAGGCGAGTTCCGTGGAATAATACTGCATTCTTTTGCTGCTCTGCCTCTCTCTCAACTCTCAACCATGGCAGCTTCACCTTCTCTTTCTGTTCCAATAAGACCCACTCAGCTTTTACCTCCACAAACCACTTCAAGAACTCCCCTTTCTTCATTTCCTATACCCAATTCAACCGGCAGATTTTCAAATCTAAGAGTTATCAAGAGCAAAAAGATTGAATCTTTCATGACCTCAGCCTTCAGAGAACCTCGACCTTCTTACCAGGTAATCAATCAATCACTCTTTATGGATTACTCAGAAAAAAGCTGCTGATTGGATTGATACGTGTTTTTTTTTTCTTTACGTCTCTTAGCTGACATATAGCCTTCCTTGTGAGGCTAATTGACTGAATCTATCAAATTCTTGGATAAAGTTTGTGTCATGTTTGAGTTTGATAGGATGATTTAGAAGTTTTAGCCAGATTCAGAAAACTAGATTTTTCATAATTTACAATTTCATGCTACAATAGCGAATTGAGGGGATCCTGCTTTGCTGGGTTGTTTGGTGCAATTGTGACATTAACTATAGAATCTATACTGCTTCATTGTAACTTGTAGAACAGTAGAAGTAGTATTATATAAACCTATTGTGTTGTAAAGATCTGTTGCATTGTTCTGTTGACCCCTCGGGCCTTGGTTACGGTATAAAATGGGATTGTGGAAACACCAAGTTTCCATTTCAAATGCGTGGGTATGTTGCAATTGTTTCTTCCTTCGTAGTGGTGGATCAGAGTAGAATTAAAATAGTAACTTGAATTGTGTTCTCCGCCGTCACTTAAATGGAAGCAGAAACAAAATAAAGACAGCATGCACGTCTATCTACCAGAACTGTGTATAGATGGGTTGGATCTTTTCAATTTTCAGCAGATTGCATACTGTAAACTGTACTCTAACTGGGAATGGTGAAGGCGTTATAGGAGTTTGTAGCTTGAACCTTTCTTGATAGTTATACTGGCAATCAATAACAAGGGAGTAATAAGCAGTAAGATATGATACTTGTTCTGCTATATATACTAGCTTAAATGTTCCTTTTTCACTCAAGGAATGGGTTAATAATGGCTGATTGAGATTTCGGATACTTTGTGCCTGGTTAATTTGGTTTAACAAATGGACATGTCTCACATACTGTGGGAAGTGCATGAATGAAGTCGGAACTATGTTTCTTGAATCAAGATGTTTTATTCATTCCGATATGATTATACGCTTCTTCATAAATGAGATATAAACCATATTCGCAGACAAACCTTGAAGATGACTCTAGTTCAGGTGGTTCTCAAGGCCAACCCTCCAGTCTGAAGTACCTTATGCAGGCTTACAAGGAGGCTTTGGTATATGGTGATAAAAAAACTATCTATGAAATTGAAAATGTATTGCTTGCTACGGAGAAAGAAAGGAATGAGCTCGCCCAGAAAGTAGTATCAATGTCTGCAGAGATATCTTCAGGAAAGGAGAAATTGCTTCGCTTGCAAGCAGATTTTGAAAATTACAGGAAAAGATCAGAGAAAGAACAATTGAATTCGAGGAGTAATGCCCAAGGTGAAGTGATTGAAAGCCTATTGCCCATGGTTGACAGTTTCGAAAGAGCTAAGCAACACCTCAAGCTGGAGACTGAGAGGGAAAAGAAGATTGACACTAGTTACCAAGGAATATATAAGCAGTTGGTAGAGATTATGCGGAGCTTGCGGGTGGCTGCTGTCCCAACCGTGGGGAAGCCGTTCGATCCTTCGGTAAGACCGATCCTTTCTAGATCATTGCCCTTTTTGTGTCTTACATGTTAATGGGTTCATACCAGAAATAAACATTTTTCTTTCCTTTTATTTTTTCTTCTTTTTTGGTTCTTGATTTGGGGGTACAGTTGCCTGTACGAAATGGTGCATGGTTGGGTTGGTATGGGATAACATATCAATATTGTTTCATTATTCAATGTCAGAGATTCTTCTCTGCCGAAGAAAATTAGTATTATTCTCTATATAAAATGAATTACTTGCTCCGAGTTTTACATTCTGACAGATGACAATACCTCATACCACGGAAAAGTTAATGAGAAACTTCTGCAGTCACATGTTTTGCTACAATGTTCACTATGGAACAACTTCCGTTACTAGAGATTTTGATAATTATGCTATCGGGGGCCAGATTCTGCAAATTTGATCATTTATAATAGCCAATACTTGCATGGGAAATTTTTAGCCAAAGAATCAGTCTCTCACATTAAGCTAGTGACATTAACATAATGATAGAAACATGGTCTGGCTAAGGGAGGATTTTTACAGTGTTTGCTTTATCTAATACTCTGTCCTGATTGATAAATGCTGATTTGGTTCAAATTGATCTAGTATTATTTATTTTGTTTCATTTTAAATGTTGGTTCTAGTTGCTGATGGATATTCTTAGCATAAGTTCTGTTTCACCTTTCAGACAATCTTTAGTTTCATCTCTTTAAGAAAGGCACTGTCGGTATCGGGAAAGAAACAATGAGTTTGTCTCTTATTTCCTAAAGAAAAGGAGGAAAATCAACACATACAATACCCTTGCAGGAGTTGGCAACTAAATTATCTACTTTACTAGAAATGACATACTTGATCTGCTAGAATTCAACTAATTAATCTGATAATGTCCTACCAAGTACAATTCCGGCCTACTGCTTTCTCTCCTTTTCGTTTATTAAGTCACTGTTTACACTGTACTAGGTTAAGGTTTTCAACCATGTTGGTTCACATCGACTTGTCAATCAACAGACTAAGCTAAACAACAAAAAGTACAATGGCCAACATCCTCACATGTCATTTGTGCTAGTCACCACAGCTACTCACTCTTAGTTTGTATGATTTGTATCCATATGATTTAAAAACCATACTCTTGAGTCTTGTATTGAAGACCTCGTTTATGTGTATTTGCGCATTACCCGTCTGATATTAGAGGTGCATTATTTATAGTCTGGCTATCTAGCTAAATCATATTTTGGCCGTTGTACAGAAACACGAAGCTATTGCAAGGGAAGAATCGGAAGTGTACAATGAAGGAATTGTTACCCAAGAACTTCGCAGGGGTTTTTATCTTGGAGACCGCCTGTTAAGACCTGCCATGGTCAAGGTTTCATCTGGACCGGGGAAAAAGAAACCTCATCCAGTGTCTGGAGCCGCTTCAGTTGCTGGGGCTGATAACTTATAGTAGGAATGTGCTTCATTATTGATAGAATCCATTTCTTCATTGATATACCTCTTTATTTTGTCTTTTGTCGTCTGTGAGGATCTTGAGAAAATGAAAAAAAAAGACTAGGTCCATTTCACTTGCTTGAGCGGTGAAATGTGGGTCAGAAATCAGAAGCAAGGTGATTTACCTGCTCTGGAGGATGGATGTATTATCTTGTGTCTGTCACACTCACAATGTAGAAACATGTTTGTACACTTTCAAGACCAAAAGGCCCGAAGGGTGAGAGGAAGCAACACAACAAAATTGTATGACCGATTTTGATTTGTTTAGGCCTGCGTTCGTGTCTTAACCTTTCTGCTTTCATAGCTTTGATGAGTACCAGTATCTGTTGGTGAGCTGATATTCTCATTACCCCCCCATGAAAATGAATATTATCTTTTACCTAAATCTTGGTTCTTACATTTTGGTACTGAACCTTTTTCTAGAAAGGGAGTGTGCAGACGAGTCATTGATCCACGTATTTTTCTAGTCTGGTGTCTTTTACCTTGAGTTGGCTAATGGCTGTAGATTAGGTATAAATCTATGGTGTATAATACTAACATAAATTGCAGTGTAAAATGATTGGCAACGATAAATGGTAATATACTGGCCACTTCCAAGAAGTCCAGAGATAAACCAGCAAGTGCCATACAAGAATCCGAAAAAAAGAACATAACCAGGAACATTCAAGGTATATACTAGAAGAGCACATAAGGCTTCATCGACAACCGTCGGAATTGAACAAATCATTAACCTAAGTAAGGCAGAGAGTGATGTTTAGAATCAAACATGAGTTTATAAGGCATAGCACTTTTGGGGCTAGACTAGTTCAACTCGTGAGTGAGAACATGGTTGCAGATTAATGATCTTCTCCGCCGGTGTTCCAGTACCGGGGTCTTGTGGTTGGACTATGCAAAAGCGGAAGATTGCATATACTAACAGCTGAATTGCACCCAAACCAGAGCCAAATCCATTGGGAATCTGTAAAAAGAAAGGAAACAAGAACATACGTTTAGTTTGGTGAAGTATAATACGTTCCTTTCTTCATATCTTATTTCAGGACATTTATACTCGGTGATCACCATCAATCTTAACAAATACTGGTAGATATACAAACATTTTAATCAGGTAGGCATAGAATGTACTTACAGCAAGAAAGAGGTCCTTTCCAAGAAGTCCAAAGATAAACCAGCAAGTGCCACACAAGAATCCGAAAAATGACAGACAGAAAGGCATGAATTCCACGCTTTTAGTCGTGTAGACCATTTTCTGCATTTTTTTGCATCAGAACTCATGAGAAAGGATTTACAAATACAGAACAATCACATGATGAAGCTTTCAGTTGTGCTACTTGACTACTTATTCAATATCTTTTCCAACTTCTTGTTCTATAATTTTAACTACACGATTGAAAAGCACAGATTCTTTTGCCTTGAAATCAGAATAAACTAGTTAAGAATTTTGAAGTACTACTATTTACTAAGAACTCAATAACCAGATAGATTCAGTTCTATATCTACATTTTAAAGAGATTAACAGCAAGAAACAGAAGTTACTATCACGTATTTTCCCAAGGTGAGAGACTTACGATGACTGTCAAAGGTGAACCATACATAATGATGGAGAAGACACCTGCTGCAATGCCGCAGAAAACCTTCCTGTCATTGCCATGGAGAGCAAAGACGGAAACGAATGCAACTACAGTGAAGAAAGTGAGGACCAGAGCAAGTAGTCCCACAATCTTGCCCTTCTCCTCCTTTGATGCATATATGAGGAAGATTACCACATAAACAGACTCAATCACAGCTCCAGTTCCATTTATAGTCGAGACTAACAGGTTGTTAGGCGACACGAAAGGCAGACCATACCTGTTGAATTCATCACACAAGAGACAAGATTACATTCATCAATCAGCAGAGATGCTATTTCATTCTCACTAATTAAATGACACACCACATGAAATTTCTTCGCGTTTCATGCTTAACAAGGCACTTGGAATGCACTTAGAATGTACTTAATTCAGACTGTTGCCATAACCAATGACATGTTTTAAGAAGAGCAAATAGGTTCGAGAACGCTACGTGAAGTAGTCTATCATCATAACAGAGAACAAACACAGCTCAAACATAATGCCATCACTGTTTTACAAACAAAACCAGATACATCAGATAACAAATGTTCCGTGAGCACATAGGTTCTAGAACGCTTCGTGAAGTAGTCTATCAACATACAGAGAACAAACGTAGCTTAAACATAATGCTATCATTGTTCTACAAACAAAAACAGATACATGAAGGTAAACACAGAGTAATTGCAGCTCAAAACATGATACTATCATTGTTAACAGATAAACACAGAACAAACTCAGCTCAAACATAATTCCATCATTGTTTTACAAACAAAAACAGATACGTCAAGATAACAAACGATTCATGAGCACATAGGTTCGAGAACGCTTCGTGAAGTAGTCTATCATCATAACACAGAACAAACGCAGCTCAAACATAATGCTATCATTGTTCTATAAACAAAAACAGATACATCAAACACAGAGTAATCGCAGATCAAAACATGATTACTATCATTGTTAACAGATAAACACAGAACAATCGCAGCTCAAAGCACAATAATAGCATTGTTTTACAGATCAAAACAGATAAATCAGGAACAAATGCAGTTACAAAAAAAAAACCGACCAGAGAGAAAGCAAGCAGTTGAGCAAGGTCATAACACAAGGAATTCCAGAAAACTGCTCAGTCGAACGTCTCTTCACAATCGTTTTGAAGGTAGGCCTGTCATGTACAGTAAATCAGAGAAGAGGAAAAACAGAGCGATTACAACAACAACAACAAAAAGTTCAATAGCGAACAACTGAGCTTCCAATCATATCTCATTATGAAAACAAAACCGATTGTTGACAGATCGAGAGAGATTCGAATGGAAAACCGTACGAAAACGAAGCAACTCACACAGGCGATAAGAAGAGGAACAGAGCAAGTGCATTTCCTGCAAAAAAACTCCATCAAAATCCAATCGATAATTACACCAATTATCACAGTAGCTTGCGAAAACGAAACTGACCGAGAATGCCAAACACCAAATGCAGAATTTGGTCCATATTAATTGTCACACAAACTCAACTGCTTAGCTTTTAATTCCCCAAGTTGTGAAGTTCGTAGAGTAGAGCGTGTGAGTTTATATAGAGAAATTAAAAATGCAGTTCGAAAATGGGAGCTATCATTTTAATTTGACAAGTAGTAGGTAGCTCCCGTATTAAAATTGTTGGTACGGGTTGATGTATGAGGCGATGGAGCGGAGCAGAGCAGAAATGAAACTCTGTTGTTTCATGTCTTGGTATCGGTTATGTTGTGTGAAGAGAACATGTGTCACTTGCACAGTAGCATAGTACATATTTGATTCCATCAATTAATTAGCCTCTGTGCAGAGGAGAGAGAGAGAGATAGGCAATGGCAATGCGTGTTGTGTGACTTGAGCTCAGAATGGAATGTATCTGCTCTGCTTATATACGGATGGAATTCAAAAATATATATGTTGGGTTAACTTTGTGACATGGTCAGGTTATACTCCAAATTTCCTTCTAAATTTGCATTGGTGAATGTTGATAATAGACTAGTTTATCTTCAACTGAAAACTCATTCAGTTCAGTTCAGTTTCATTCAGTTCTGTTTAGTTATATTTTATACTATAATTCAGTTCAGTTAAGTTCAATTCAGTAAATTTCAGTTGAAAATAACAGAACCTTACTAGCTGCATGGTTTGTAGATGATGATGTAATTTGCACTACTCCCTTCCCTCGGTTTATGTAAAATTGAAACAAATAATTTTCCGTTTTTAGCGTTTCATTAAAATTGTTACATTTATTTTTATAGAAATTACTTTTATAATACAATTCATTATCAACCACATATTTTTTTTCCTCCACGTGTATTTTTCTACTCAATTAATAACTTAAACTCATTCTTAACCATATACTTTTGAGGACCACACATTTTTATTAAAAATTGTGCAAATTAAAAATGTTTCAATTTTACATAAACGAGGGAATATTAATTAGTAGAGTAAGAAACGATTTGAAATTGTGATTTGATAATCTAATGATTTTTATGGGGAGAATTTATCTATACACCCTAATGGGGAAATTATAGATAACACACTATATACCATTCTTGCCGTTAAATTTCCCCAGTCAATGTTAGTTGATCAAACCATTTCTTTTGAAAATTCGTAAAATAGCTGGAAAAATATTAATTTATTCAAAAAAATTAAATTTGAAATAGCACACATACCCCTCGATTCGGCTATCTTATCCCTGCGATTAGCTTATAAATCCCTGCCAGACAAACAAACATACGCAAAAAGCACCTTGAAATTAAACCATAAATGACAACAACCGAGAGTACATAGACTAAATGTATCCCATAGATATACTACAAATACTATACGTATCATGCCAAAACCATTGCAATGACTACAACAGGAGGCACACAACATACTCCCTCCGTCCCATATGTCAGCTGTTGAGTTGGTACTAATTCGCGGTAATTAAAATTAAACTTTTATAAAAAAAACAATTCTTGAAGGGTAATTGTAAAATCTTCAACTGAACTATATTATGAAAGTTTAGACCTTAATAGATTTTACTATTATCGTTTGAGAATTATTCATTGTTAAAGATCAATTTTATTGATTGCGAATTAGTGCAAACTGAACATGTGACGGATGGATAATACTACATGGAGGAGCCAGAACCGTGGTCATTCCATCGTTATGTCCTTGGCCTTATAAGTGCAACTCTAATCACTCTCTTCATCCCTATCAAAACCTTCAACAAATGTATGTAACAAGTAATAAAAAACACAGAAATTGGTTTCGTAATCATCACTTTTGAACCCCTCCCAAAAGTTACAAATTGGGTTAATTACTACTTTTTGAACCCCTCCAATTTTATTTTTTTTACTTTTTATGACAAGGCTAACTATCACATTAATAAATGGTTGACTTTGACAAATTAACGTCCGAAACCGATTTTAACGAAAATTTTAAACGGCAGGTTCATATGTTATACAATAATTTGACGTAGATTTATATGTAATTTTTCCATCATACATGAGTATTTACGTAAATTTTCCTTTCTATTTGGGTCATGATTAATTTAGGTGGTTTCTAGCTATAATAAAAATATACAGTTATTTGGGTGTACGATCAATTTTAAAGTTTAAAAAAGGACTACCTGGTAGGTGTATATGTTGAACACGGTTAAATAAACTCATCTAAATTATAAGCTCGAGCTAAAAGTCTAAAGTATTTCTAATGATCTACTGGAGATATAGATTGATTGTGATATCAACTAGCTGATAAACTATTGAATTGAAGTTTACATATGATAGTATTTTTTTTAAGTAGAATGGGCAAATAGAATAAATCCAAATATAGTTTTTTCCTCTCCAAATCAACCCACAATGATCTTTCTAGAGAAAAATTGAGTTAATATATAGTCAAAATCTATATATCATATCATTATAAAATGAAGGTAAATACAGTACTCTATATCATGAGACACACCGATAGAGTACCATTCAACTATATTGGGGGGTTTTATTTATCTCTAAATATATTATGATTCTTTAGGTTATGATATTTGAATAAGTTGGAGAAAAATAACTTTAGAAAAAGAAAAAAAGAGTTGGAGAAGGAATAGATTACACATAGCATGAACTATAGGTTATCTTGCTGTCACCATGCATGCAGTTTCAACGTTTACCAACCAAATATTCATTCTATTTGGAAAGAAAATCGAAAGTTGAGTTTTTACTTTTTCTTCGCGTTCTATGTACTACATGGTTTCAAGTTTAACTCATGCATCAATTAAAATAGGAAAAATTACATAGAGTTACTCTCTTAGTGGCTCATCGCTCATCTGAATCTCCATTAGTGGAACAATTACATATAGGTGTAAAAAGTTATTTTTTGGTTGACCAACTTAAGATTATAAACAAACCAAACATGCCTTAGTTATTTTCTAACATTTTCTAATTTGACACACACATATATACATATATATATTTCTAATTTGCCCCACACGCACGCGCGCGCGCGCACACACACACATATATATATATCTATATGTATACATATATATATAATACGTATACATATATATTTGTATATGTGTATATATCTATATATATAAAATTTATTTATTACTTTGTAATGCTGGAATAATTTTTATTTTCAATAATAATTATTTGAATTGTAGTTTGGTACTTCTCTTTTATAAACTTTTTTAAGGAATACATCTTGAACCATTTTTGTGTTTCGTTCAGCGTGTGTATGTATGTTTAAGCTTGCTCATGAGCATCCGAATTAAATTAAGGACCCTTAAATTAATAATTATTTTCTAAAAGAATATTTATTTTATTATTGTTATTTAATTAAGTACATGCTATACTAATATGATTTTTAAATGCTAATAGGTACATTTGTTTAACAAAATACATGAAAAAGCTATTGTACAAAATAATTTTTAGAAACAATACTTACATATAAAACGTACTATATATATTATATACTGGAATAATTTTTATTTCCAATGATAATTATTTGAATTATTTGGTACTTCTCTTTTATAAACTTTTTTAAGGAATACATCCTGAACCATTTTTGTGTTTCGTTCAGCGTGTGTATGTATGTTTAAGCTTGCTCACGAGCATCCAAATTAAATTAAGAACCCTTAAATTAATAATTATTTTCTAAAAGAATATTTATTTTATTATTGTTATTTAATTAAGTACATGCTATACTAACATGATTTTCAAATGCTAATAGGTACATTTGTTTAACAAAATACATGAAAAAGTTATTGTACAAAATGATTTTTAGAAACAACACTTGCATATAAAATGTACTATATATATTAAATGCTGGAATAATTTTTATTTCCAATGATAATTATTTGAATTATTTGGTACTTCTCTTTTATAAACTTTTTTAAGGAATACATCCTGAACCATTTTTGTGTTTCGTTCAGCGTGTGTATGTATGTTCAAGCTTGCTCACGAGCATCTAAGTTAAATTAAGGTCCCTTAAATCAATAATTATTTTCTAAAAGAATATTAATTTTATTATTGTTATTTAATTAAGTACATGCTATACTAATAAGATTTTCAAATGCTAATATGTACATTTGTTTAACAAAATACATGAAAAAGCTATTGTACAAAATGATTTTTAGAAACAATACTTATATATAAAATGTACTACATAGTGCTCGATACTCGGCCAACGTAATATATATTAACACGTATATACTTATAGTGAATGGCACCAATTGCCGGATAATCACTTGAAACATTCGAGCTAGAAGCCATAATTGAACTAGATAATTTTGTAGTGAAAAAATCTGAAATAAGGAGACAAAATGGCAAGTTTTGGTGTATAAATTGCCTCCATTTAACTACCCAACGACTACTTTTAAAAAAAATAACGGTCAGAAATCAATTATATTTAAGTATATACAAGTTCAGTTTTAATTACATATAAGTCCACACGTGCATGGCACGTGACATCGATAACTTAAAATTTGTTTGGATTCGGAAAAGTGATAATTGAAAGGGGGTAGAAATGGGTTTTCCAACTTTTAAATCGCCAAAGTCAAATTCGTGAACTATATGTAATTGATTTTTATCTAACTGACTCGCGTATTATTCTTCTGTTAATCTATCTGTAATTCTGAAATCTGGCGAGGTCATATGTAATTCGCCCATTAAAATAATAAGTTATATTGTCTTTTGAAACTTAGCATTGATTCCCTGGCAAAATTGGCTCGTACTTTAGGCTCCGTTTGATTCGCTGGGGTTTGGGCTTCATTTGGGGCTTAAAAAGTCAAAACCCGATTTTATAATTGGGCTTAAAAATGGGACTTGTGGGGGTTTAGGCTCCAATCTGTTTCAATGATAATGGTGGGCTTTGGGTTTGTATTTAGTTTGAAGCCCAATTCAAGCTTCCATTTTTGGTTTGTGGATTTGGAGTAAAATAGAGTTTAGAAGATTGAAATTAAATTACAATGACAAAAATGTCCTTTATTACACCAATTTGTATCCATTTAATAATCGTGCTACTGTTCATCGATTTCACATTGGAAATGATACCGACAACAGTTTCGTTTTACTCGTCCCCATTAATTGAAGATGAATATTAAAAATCAAAATAAAACAAAATTTAATTAAAAGGAATATTTACGTCGTTATTTGAACATTTCACATCAATTAAACTAAAGTTTTTAAATTGTAATGAAGTAGACGTAAACTATGTATTGAGTGAATGTAATAAGGAATTGTGGAATTATATAAACTATGGAAGGAACGTATCGAATAAAATGTTAAACGTACTGATGTTTGGCGAACACGAGGAATTCAAAGAAACAATCGAACTAAAAATATTACATATGGAACATAGGTTGGCCTTACGTACGGAACAATAGTTTACGATTACATGGTACTAAACAAGGGAAAATGACGAAATAAAAACAACATATTTGTGCAAGTTTATTATTTAGCAATGTTGATTATATGTTTACTTATGAAAATTCGATTAATTTAAAGTTACATTATAATCAATGACATAATCGAAATATGTTAGTATCGCTAAAGAATGATTTGGATGGGAATCCGAATTACGGATTAATAAACACTAAATATGCCGGTCTATGATACGTTTGAACATATATATTTCCATGTTACCATACTTTGCAATATTTGTGTTACTTCATGAAAATGTCTTCCCTAATTCATCCGTCCCAATAAGAACAAGCTAGCTTAAAATCTTTTACTACGATATAATCGTAAACCGTAAATTTAAATTATTTTACAATACATTTTACACAATCTAAATTTTCATCTCAACCGTCCCCAACTTTAACAACTCATGAAGTTTGATTATAAATATGGTAATCCAAATTTTATATTACATGGTTTGTGAAGAATGAATTTAACAACTCATTGTTGTCAAAAAAATAATGAGCCAAATTAAACATGGAATCGGACGGACTGAACACATGGAGAGCAAATTCTTAATAATGTGTAAATTCATCCAAAATTTCGACAGTAAGTTAAATTTAAGGCCAACATTTTGTAACAAAGTTTTGGTAGTTAAATATTACTACCTCCGGTTCATTAATAACTACCTAAATTGAAACTTTGTTCTCCGAATTTTAATCGTAAATGACTTGAAATTTACATGATAAAAAAATGTAATAAAATTATTTTATGAAAATAAAAAGAGTATATTTGACAAAATTAACTTCGTCGTACACTTTTTGACACGTAATTTCCAAGATTACTTCGTAAAATTAATGTAAACAAAGGCTCATTACAAAGTTATTAATGAGTATTAGACTTCCGAAAATATTAAAGAAATTACATTTTTCATCCTTGCAATAATATGTCATTCACTTGGGCCCAGCTGTTTACAATTCAGACATATGCACATGGGCTCATAATTAGTGGATTGTTGAGGTAGATTGGGCTTAGAGATGAAGCCCACCAGAAACAAGGGATTTCCCAAATCTGGTTTTCGAGTCCACCTAGACAATTTCGGCCGATCACGTGCCTGACCAAGGCCCAAATCCGGGTAGCAACCCCTCCGAAAGCCCACTTCAAAAATCAAAACAAACCGGCTGTTTTAGGCCTGGATCGTCTCTAAGACTGGGTTTTCGCAAACCAAACGGAGCCTTACCCTTTCCAAGTTATAAGCCCATTAGAGCACTTGTTTGTAGGGTGATTATAATTTTTATTCAGATAGTATCTTAAGTGTAGTGTACTAATTGTAGTCATTATTTTCTATACAAAACCCTTTGTAAAGTATTTGTAGCACAAAAGGACAAAATATACTAGTGGACTCCAAGAAGTTCACCTTCAAAACAATTTGAGTAGGACTCAAATTTGAGCAATGTATTAGGGACCTAAAATTATTTAGTGAATCTCTCCTATTTTGACATTTTAGCCTAAAACTCTTCTTTTTTAATCCTAAAAGTGAGAATACAAATCATTATGAGAGAGTAGAGACCTACAACTAGTGCTCTTAATTGAAGTCAAGTGAAAAGAAACACAATTTAGACCTCAATCGTTAATTTGGTACATGTAGAAGTCTGATCGGAAATCAAATGAATCATTCAATCTCGTACAAGTAGAATCGGTACATATGTTATAAGACGATTGAATTCCATGTTTTGGCTAACACGAGCATTTACTTGTCAGATCTTTTCCGTTCTTATGGTCCTTGCTTTCATTTGTGCAACACACTCTTCCTTGAAAACCTTGACTTCTTATGGGACGGGTTCTGTAACAAAGACCAAACACAAGAGAAATAAGACATACTACTAGCACACTCAGGGAGACCTATTAGCAACAAGCACAAGCAGACGGGAACAAATGTAACCTTTTGTCTTTCCAATGCTTGTTGATCAGTCCTTTCGGTCCAGGTGCTTTTACGAAGTTTAATTGGACGATTTCCAACATATTTCCCTGAAAACAAAGGAAACATTCATTTCATTAACATTTGACACGATATTAAGGCATAAAACCAGGGGAAATTCAGTGTCAGGCCATGTTAAGTTTACAGCAGTGGAGGGTCTTAAATGATCTGGAAAGAAATAGATAATACAGTTGAACAAATGCTAAAAGTACAATGAGTGATGGTTACCGTTCATTTCTTTCATTGCTCCCACAAGGTCCGATGGAGTGGAAAAACTGACAAATCCATAGCCCTTGGTTTTGCCAGTCCTCTTATCCCTTATAACCTGATGTAGTATAGTGCACATCAGCACAAATAGTGGATAAATAGTTAAATACCACAGTACAGAACCGCAGATCAAATTCAACAAAAGAGAAATAGATTAGATGGAAGTGGTTAACTACCTTATGGCAGCGCAAAGAATATGGCAGAAAATTTTCAGATCCTATAAATCTGAACTAGATCACTTTAAGATATTAACTTGTCTTTTTAATTTTATCCAGGGCATACAAGACAATCTTCATGACCTGGAGCTTTTAAACATGTGTTTATTTGAACTTTGAAAGTGCTACTAGCATACATGTTTATGATCCATGTTATGGTAACAAAACCGTCTATATATCCACAAAAATGTACAGTGTCTGCTACAAGTGGTAGACATCATAATCCAACTCTCAAGTTCCTTTATCTACAATAACCAGTTGCACTAGACTTGCAAATCCACTGTTGTACATTTACTCTTATCTTGTTATATATATCAGAGAATTACAAAAGGAATACAAGCTAAAGTTCTTATTCAGAATCCAAGATGAAATAAAAAAGGCTTTGATCAATTTTAATGTTGATATTATCACTTCCTAATGATAGATTACAGATGCTCAATTAGCTAGAAGAACAAGTAATCCAGGGTTGATGACAGATAAAGCACATGACCGTGCCAATGAAATATCCAAATGTAACAAAAATCTTCGGTGGAAGAAATCAACCTCCTAATTAGACATTCAGAGAACACTAAGCGAGTTTAAACTTGCCTAGCAGTAATTGCGAATTAGATCAGTAATTAAGTACCTTACAGAAAAGTTCATCCATAACTATATAAAGTATCGCGAAAGACAGCAAGGATAAACCGGCTCCATGCACCTCAAAATATCATCTGAGGAGGTATGCAAATGCTCAAGGATACCCCAACATACACACAAAACAAAGATAAAACTGCGATGAAAATCGTATACAATTACCATAAAACAGGTCAAGTTTGCATAGGACTTACTCTGGCCATATTAAAGGTAGGAAACCTTGAAAATGCTTTGGATAAAACGTCATCGTTGACCTCATTTCCAAGATCACCACAAAAAAGGCGAAAGTCATCTGCAAAATCACATGGGAGCAAGAAGAAAGGGTTATGTTTTGAAAATTAACAGTTTGAAGGAACCTCAGGATCAAATCCAAACTAAGTACATGATGGAATTAAAAAATTCTTGCAGTAAATGAAATAAAAGGGATTATTGAGATTAGGACCCTAATTGAGATGATCAGTAATAAAACAGCTGACAATCAGCTCAGAACAGGGCTTGGATAGCTATGGGCAACCCATAAACACCTCTTTTGCTAGAGACAATCATATAGAATCCACAAAGTCTAGTAGGAGACCGTCTATACTTGATTTAAAAATAGACCGACCTAAGTTGTTAAGAAAAACATTGATGTTTTTATGCAAAACGTCTATGATTTTTCTGTTTATAAAAAAACACCAATGTTCTTAACTAAACATGCTAAGTTCTCAGTAACAAACTTAATGTTTGTTGGTCCTTTTCTACTTTTATTATAGACGGTCTCCCAGGAGACTTACCCAATAGAGTATAACAAAAACTAAACATTACAAATTTATAATAAAGCACCTGCATGCCATCAATCACAAATCTACAGTGGCATTGAAATGGCAACTTCTAGTTAGTTCAGTACGGTAATAAATTTAATTGCAACTTCAAAACTATGATGGCTTCACACAAAAGGTACAGAGATTGTAGGAATTACAACCTAGACTGCATACAACAAGATAATTCTCCTTGGATTGTTGTATACACTTGCTCTACTGACTATGGTAATTATATAAATGTCACATTTAAATGCATGTCCAGATATGAACGTGCTGCGGAAGTTAAACAGATAATCTTGAGATTACACAGTTACTATTAGCATAAATCCAGGCCATCACTTCCGATGGAGAAGGGAATGGGAAATAACATTTTCCCAGCACTATATAGAGCATAACCATAACAAAATGCAAAATGCAGTTATTTGCTATTACGAACACAATATCGGCCAAACTTGCAAGAACAGAAGATAGAGTAAAAATGATCCATACTTTCAGGCCACTCAGCAAGAGTGGGATCTTCCCATGCCTGCCCAGCAGCTTTTCGCGGAATCGCTCTCTTCTTTGTCTCCGCTTTGTGCTCCACCTCACTGCTTGCAAGTGCAGCTTTCACACTTTCGAGTGCTTCCGGCGTTATCGTTTGTGCATCCCTCTGAAACAATTGCTGTGCCTGCCCACACCAACAACAAAACATCAAACTTTATCCTAAACTTCTCAATGGAGGTACCGAAACAAGTCCAAATTGCATGAACCTTTAACCCCCAATTTCACATCGCAACAATGGCAAAATTGAAATTGAGCTCCAAAGCAAAACCCTAACTTTATAAAAAAAAACGTCTAAATTGATCGATTGATTGGGAAATAACATTAATACACCTACCTGCTGATACTGCGGCAAGGTGTAGGCATTGGAGGAACCGGGATAGCTGGGTATAGGTGCGGCGGGAGCGTAAGGAGCGGGAGAAGGCGGAGCTTGCTGGAGGTGGAAGGGTGTAGGAAAATACGACGGCTGAGCAGTGGTGGCGTAGGTGAACTGTGAGGATCCGGTGGCGCCCGGTGCAGATGAAGGATGGTTAGACATATACTTTCAGAGAAGGGATAGACGACGATGATGATGATCTGCCTGTTGTTTAATTACAATGAAATCTCCTTCTTAAATCACAAATACAAATAAATAAATAGGTGAGTGGTGAGGGATAATTTCATTAGAGCCGGAAGGTTTTCGTTATTTACTTTACTAATTGGGTCGAAACTTTTAATATTTTCACAACTAGTGTTTTTTAACTTCTTCTCGCAACAAGGTTAATGATACTACTATATTTACCGGGCGTCCATATTTACCCTGAGTTAATTTTGTCATATGCAGAAGTTCAATCAACAAATCTCGAACTATACTTGCCTGAATTTGGAAAATTCAATTTAAGGTTCAATCGAGTACTACTATATTTTTAGGCTGTTTGGCAAGCGATTAAAATCAAGAAAACCAGGTTAAAATAGATTTTTTAACCAGGTTTTGGTGATTTTAGTAGCTTGTCAATCAAGCACTTTATGTTTAAAATGAGAGAAATGAAGAAAACTTCATATACTGTTGTTCAGATTGAAATTTTGGTTCGGGGATTAAATAACTCTAACGTTATCTTCTTCTCTCTAACGAACAATCTACACTGGAAAACACAAGATTTTATTTTCTTGTTTGGAAACGTTGTGTAATTACATGTTCAAGTTCAACTAAAAAATAATGTCCTTGTTCCTCTTTTGTTTGATGTTTTCATTAAGTACTAACCTTCCTCCATGAGCGCCAGGGTGTTAAATGCCCTTGTAATAAACATTGTAAAATTATATTGTTGTTCAAGAAGTTTGTTTAAGTTTATAATCGGATTTTAGTTTTTTCCTTTTACTGAACTCTTTCTCGTTGTCACTAGTACCTCCGTATTCTGTTGACTCGGCCTTCCAAGAAAAGACCCCTCGTTGTCAGATTGTAGAGTCGAGCTACTTCGCCAATTCTAGCTCAGACTCTTTTCCGAGACTTTAGATGCCATGAAATCTCCTTTCTTTTGAAATCAAATCAATCCATCCAAACTGAAATCGGATTATACCAAATACCATTTTTCTACAGTAGGTAAACAAAGTAACCTGTCAGGATCAATTGAAGTTTCTAGATGTCCTCACCCAAAATGAAGCCTAGAGATTCAGTTTCAACTTTCTAGAGTAGTGAAAATGTATGTGTAGACCATCTGACTGAGTTAGACTGTTATAGGGAGTTTGGGTACAAAGCTATGAATATAAGTATGATATAACCCACCAAATTCTGTAATTCTCATTTTAAGGATCGACTGTGACTCGTAACTCGTAAGCTTTGATATATTCTTTTAGAAAAAAAAATGTGGGTAGTCACTGAGTTTGTAAACTTGAGCAAGACCAGGGCCATGAATGCAATTATCCGAAACATGAAACGCATTAAATACATCGAAATTGAAATTTCAAATTGGAAGTTATCCGATCGCTGATTCTAACACCGCCGTACCGGACCGGAGCTGCTTCGTTTCTACCTTCCGGCGAATAAATTCAGGTACGATCACCTGTTATCCTCTCTATTACAGTAATTTCCATGGCTGATTGAGTGAATCTGAGCTAAGAGTAATAGGTAAATGATATGATTTTTCACTGGTATAGAACACTATTATGTACAATTCCGTTCTTCCATATCAAATTCTGTGTTTGTTGATTACCACTGTTTAGAGCTTGCAAATTCCAATCGAATTTTCACCGATAATGTTGAGATGATTTTGAACTTTTGATATTCATTAATTATTGTACTAGTACTAATGTACTATCTTCCGATTCATAGAATTGTGTGTTTTCCTGTGATACAATTGGGATCAATCGGTTTCTCTGATCTGTGTAGAAATGCCCGTTGGAGGCGGCATGGCGTGGGTGGGTAAGAAGCCACAGAGAAGAGCTGGTGGCATGTCTGATGCTCTCTCCATTGCTGCCAATCTCGGCTTCTCAGTCGCCTCTCCTCGGCCTGAAGAAGTTATTTCGACGGATGAATTCGTTAGGATATTGAGAGAATTGACTGTTGTGCAGAGAAAATTAGCTGATATGGAAGTTGAACTTCAAGGGAGAAAGGAGGATAAGAATGTGGGGTACTTGACTCATGTTTGTGAAATGGAGAAGAAGATGGAGACACTGGCACGCATCACTGCTATACTGAAAGATGTTATTCAGAATAAGGATCGTATCGTAGCTCGACTACAGCAGCCGTATTCGTTGAATTGCATTCCGGTGGAAGTGGAGTATCAAAAGCAATTTTCGGAGCTGGTTGTAAAGGCGGCTAGTGATTATGGCGTCTTGACAGATTCTGTGGCTGATTTTCAGTGGAGCCAGAGCTTTAATGAACCACCTAGTGTATGGGGGGAAATGCTACGTCCGATTCCTGTGGCATTGTCGTTTTGCACTAGATTTTTTGAAGCTGTGACTGCCATGAGAGAATCATTTGTGGAACTTCAAACGTTAAGAGTTGGTAAATCTTCTAGAGATTTCAACTACATGACTCCTCTTCCTGGGGGAAGTGAATCAGGTTTTGATGATGTAGCTGTTGGAAGCCTGAGATGGTAAGGCGGTGAGCACCATGAATGGATTGACTTAGGTATACATCGAGATTCAAACTATGTCGGAGACTCAGAGGATACTGTTGAGATCTCTGTGGCTTTGGTTAAGGGATTCTGGGCTGTAGTATACTAGTATTCAACACTCAACTTATGTTTTCGCAAGTGTAACTGTGTCATTTTCAAGATACAGAAGAAAACCTTCTCCTTGTAAAAAAAAAAAAAACAACAAAAATACACCCTATGAAATTTCCTTTAGCTGTCGCATAATATTCGAGTGTTCTACACAAAATTGATGTGTATTGTTCATGAATGTGTATAGTTTTCTGCCACTTTCAAGTGTGCAGCACCATGATGTCTTCTGGTGCTAGCCAGAAATGTGGCCCGGATCTTTTTGAGTATTGCCATAGATTCTGTCATTTTGATTTGTTCCTCAGGAGAAATTGCTAAACATTCTAATGCGAGTCCAAGAATCGACGAAACACACAGCTCTTTCCAGAGAATTGCTGATCTTCTGTTGCAAGAAGATCTGGAGCCAGACTTGCAGTATTGTCAGCATTGATGAGACATCAGTTTTATGTTTCTCCATGGGTTTCTATGAGACAGATTTTGATTCTGTATTTTGTCTCCAAGTTTTTCTTTGTTTTGTCCTGGGAAATGGGAATTACTAATTGACATAGTAATAGTCCATTCTGATTATTGTGATCCAAGAAGTCATTTAGTGCTTTTGTGTAGTTAACTAGTTATGGTTGGAAACTTAGAGCAGAAATGCATACTCGGGACTCATGAGCCAGTCTCCAACATTAGCACACAGACATCTCTCCTACATGACACATCTGGTTCTGGCTCGGGTGTTTGAGTACAACGGGCACGACTGACTATCTAGCATAATTAATGTAGGGTGCCGACGCGTAGAAGTTCTAACCAAATATATAGTAAAATTAGTAAAAACGATAACAAAAATTTTAAAGTGGAATAAATCTATGTAAATAGAAGTAAAAATCCACCGGCGAGAGTCAAAGTTTTACACTATAATGGTATTAGGAGCATAATAAATTTCTCCACAACTGTTTATACTTGTACTAAGCAAAAGTAGAGAATGCAAGGGAGAAATCTGAGAGATGAAAAATGTTTGTGTTGTGTTATGATAGTGTAGGATTTTTTACTTCAGTGAGTTGAGCACTTAGCTAATTAAATATGAACAAAATATTAAATATTGTGAGCTTAATAATTGAAATGCATTCTAGAGTCTCTTTTGTATGTTTGGACTTAGAATATAAATTTGTACGGTGGCATTCTAAGCTTATACATGTAATCTAATTTAAGGGGGAAAAAGAAAAGTATGGATTAGAATGATTATAATTCACAGTTTCGCACAATGGCTAAAGTCCAATTGGTATTTGGGAGTAAATATAAGGACCATGGTGTAAATGAAAGCAGGGTCTTCTTGCAATTGTCGAATTTCTCAAACTTACTATTCAACATAAACTCGCTACTCGGAAACGCGATTTTCTGCAACACGGCAAAGTAAAGAGAACGTTTTTTCTTTCATTGACATTTCTTCACACTCGGTGTAGTAGTTGCAAAGCTTCCCATGGAGACTCAATCGGGGGGCAAAAACTCTTCATCAGCTTTCTCAAAGTCGGAAAATCGTAGAAGCCCAATTCGGTACTTTCACTGCAGCTGCTTCAGACGCTGTTGTCGATGCTTTTGCTGCTTTTACTCTTATCCTTGATGATCATAAACTATTTGATTATGTATTAATAATGTAAATAGGCTCGCTTGTTTATGGATAGTTATGTATATATCTGGTAGAGATGAATGATGATTCTTTTATGTTTGAAATTTGAACATTGATTGTGGACTTGTGGGTGATGTTGAATAGCCTTTAATATTGTGAGATTTTTTTAGTTTTGGTTGTAAATTGTTAATGCTTTTCTTCACCTTGTGTACTGATTGAGCAAAAGATTTTCTGTTATAGGATTGAATGATTGATTCATTTGTTTCCTACATTCGGGTTTCGTTTAAAAATGGATTCTTGAATTAAAATACGGTTTGCTATTCATATGATTATTGGGTGATCCGGTGCTAATATTTATGTGTAGACTGTTAGTGTGAATTGGTCTTCTTATCTGTTCTATCTGTTTTGATTGGTAAAGCTTAAAAGAAGTTAAAAGGTCAAACAGGACATTAGCTGCGTTAATGATTGAAAAGAGTTCTAGTTACCTATATGAAACATACAATGGAATGGCATTTCATTTGTGTGTAATGATCTTAAGATGATTGTTCAATGATATGTGATTGTCAGCCAGTTTTCTTGACTGTGGTTATTACGGTTTGATCTGTTTTTGTAGCTTTGGTTGTAATGCTTTTCTGCACTTTGTGTACTAATTGAGCAAAAGATGTTCTGTTATAGGATTAATTGATTTATCTGTTTTCTGCATTTGGTTTTCGTTTAAAGATTGAATCTTGATTTAAAAATACAGTGATGAAATTTGCTTGCTATTCATATGATTATTGGGTGATCGGTGATCGGGTGATCATATTTATGTGTAGACTGTTAGTGTGGATTGAACTTGCCTGTTTTATCCATTTTGTTTGGTAAGGCTTAAAAGAAGCTATAAGGTCAAACAGGACCATAGTTGCGCTAATGATTGAAAAGAATTCTAGTTTATTTTATGAAACATACAATGGAATGACATTTCATTGGTGTGTAATGATCTTAAGATGATTATTCAATGATATGTAATTGTCAGCCGGTTTCTTGACTGTAGTTGTTACGGTTTGATCTGGTTTTGTAGCTTTGGTTGTAATGCTTTTCTTCACTTTGTGTAGTGATTGAGCAACATATGTTCGGTTATAGGATTGATTGGTTCATTTATTTATTTGTTTTCAACATTTGGGATCGTTTAAAGATGGGATCTTGATTTAAAATACGGTGATGAAATATGCTGGCTATTCATATGATCATTGGGTGATCGGAGATTATATTTATGTGTAGACTGTTAGAGTGAATTGATCTTATCTGTTTTATCCGTTTTGTCTGGTAAGACTTAAAAGAAACTAAAAGGTCAAACAGGACCTAAGTTTTGCTAATGATCAAAAAGAATTCTAGTTGCCTATTTGGAACATAACCTGGAATGACATTTCATTCATGTGTAATGATCTTTAGATGATTGTTCAACGATATGTAATTGTCAGCCGGTTTTCTTGACTGTAGTTATTATGGTTTGATCTGTTTTTGTAGCTTTGGTTGTTATGCTTTTCTTCAATTTGTGTAGTGATTGAGCAACATATGTTCGGTTATAGGGCTGAATGATTGATTCATTTGTTTTCTACATTTGGGTTTCGTTTAAAGATGGATTCTTGATTTAAAATACGTGTGATGAAATTTGCTTGCTATTCATATGATAATTGGGTGTTCCGCTGATCATATATTTATGTGTAGACTGTTACCATGAATTGACCTTATCTGTTTTATCCATATTGTTTGGTAAGGCTTAAAACAAGTTAAAAGGTCAAACAGGACCATAGCTGCGCACTTGCGCTAATGATTGAAAATAATTCTTGTTACGTATATGAAACATACAATGGAATGACATTTCATTCGTGTGTAATGATCTTAAGATGATAATTCAATGATATGTAATTGTCAGCCGGTTTTCTTGACTGTAGTTATTATGGTTTGATCTAATTTTTCTTAGGACCGCGACTAGCATGTGTGGCTTTTATATTATCCAGCTTAAGGGGAGCATTAACACCTGTCATTTGGTAAAAGTTTCTATAGGTTTGAGATATAGGCTTAAGTTTCTCATGCTCTTCACTTGGTATGACCATGCTTTTTCTGGAAATCAAGTTCTTATTCTTATCATCATGAGTTCAGGCTTTAAGTTATAGTTTTTGTTAGTGTTGTCCAATCCATGTCTCTTTACGGATTTTCTTGGATTTGCTTTTTTCCTTCTATTCTTTTCCTTGTGCAGATAGCATTAGAACTTTGTGTAACTTTGATCGTATAGTTCCAGTGCTCTAAGGATTGATTACCTGCTAGTTTGAGTTTCTTAAAGAATGATAGTAGGTGTTGTACATCAATAGTTCTTTCTACACTGATGTTTTAAATAAAATTGATGGGACCTACGTCCCCGGTCAGGTTATTCACACGAGTTTTCCCATGATGGTTTGTTCCTTGTGGCGTGCATGAATTCCATCCATGTGCTAAAGCCGTGCCTAAATGCTCATATGCCGTTCTGGCATATGAATTTCATGACTTGTGCCTTGCTGAAGTGAGAAATTTTACTGTCAGGACTTCCACTCTGGACTCTCTGCCTAACTGACTGTTAGATACATACGTCCATCCCCCGTAAATTTCTGTGGGAAAGATAGATTATTTCTACCTCAATCATGTTAAAGGAATACACCTAAAAGAGCCAGGATACTCTTATTCTCGGAATTTAACACTTCATCCACCTGGGTAAATTTGGTTCTGGTAATAAGTGATAACTGATTCTTTGAAGTGCTGTTGTCTATTTTCCACTCCTAAGAAGAACCAAAAGTTTTACTATGAGTATAATACTAAGTTACTAACAAGCTAAAAGCATCCTTGAATTGTTTGTATGAAAGCACGCAAATTCTTTATTGTTAGTCATTAGAAGGGAATAAAATTATGAAAGAACCTAACAATCAATCATTAAGAGACAGGTCCACTGTTTAGGTGCTATTCTTTTCTACACTGAAAATCTATACCTTCATCTCTGGGTCCCTTATCACCTCATAGTACCATTATTACCAGCAGAGTGTTATATACTTTTAATTATGTTCTTGAAGAGAACCTTCTTGAGGAATATAGTTCCTAACTTTGATGCTTCAGTCTTGACTCTTATCAGCCAATTTTACTGCATTCTCAAGTGGTTATTTTTGACCTTTCGTTTACTTTCCCGGTTCTGAGCTATAACTATAAATGGAAATTGTGATTGCCATTTTTTGCTTAGATCTTACATATGCAGAGGTATGATTGAGATTGAATGCTTATAAAATGAAGTATTGTGTGTTTAAATGGTCCTTGACCAGGCTTGTTGGATCATTAGATCATAGATATGCTGCCATAACCACCAGCAAAAAACATTATTTGCAGTCATTATTTTGTTAAGTCTTCTTGACTCTATGATTATGACTTTGTTTAGTCTTTAACTGTTGAGTAATTATATATTTTAAGGCAAGGCATGAATTTCTGGCTAGTGACAAAAAGCATGAGATCCGGTTAGAAGGTGGAGAAAGGGGCTCTTTTCTTGTTTAGTTTATTGTTTCACTATTCTATTATCCTGCACCCCCCAAATTGGGGAAAAAAATGGCACTAAGGGGTCATTTGCAATATTTCAAACTTTTTTAAATGTCTTGAGGTTTACAAAAGTTCAGTAAAATTGACTTATTAGAGACTACATGAAGTATTAGCAATGTCTGCTGTTAGCTTATGCTTTAGATGCTCTGCCTTTGTCAGTTTGACTTACCTGTTTGATCGATTCGGATTTTACATGACAAAATGATGTTCCATCTCTTACGTAGGAACTTGGTTGAGATTGTAAGTATATTATGCGTCGATATAGTATTAGCAACATCTGCTGTCAGTATACGTCGATATAGTATTAGCAATATCTGCTATCTGCTATTAGCTTATGCTTTAGATACTTGGCCTTTGTGTGTGTGACTTGCCTGTTCGACCGATTCGGATTTTACATGACAAAATGATGTGACATCTCTTACGGTAGGAACTTGGTTGAGATTGTAAGTATAGTATACGTGGATAGTGACCGTATAGAACAGTAGAGGTTTAGCAATTTCACCTGGAAACCAGCTTTCACAATCACAGCAGTAGCTATCAAAGGGGAAGTGAAACTAGACAAAAGCTTCCACCAGAGTGCAAAAAATGTATCTGCTTTTGACATTAAAGCAAAACCCAGGAATCTACCAGTGCTTCTACTGTCCCAAGACCTCAACTTTAATCATTCCATTACTACTGGAATGATAATTAGTGGTTACAGCAACTAAATGTCTGCTACTAGCACTAGAACAAGTGAAGAACTGTAGTAGCAATCAATCACACTGCAGTAAAACTTAAACCAACTCGAATAATGCATCAAGAATTGACTTGCACCATGTCTATCCTATTTGGTGTTCTTTCTTGAATTGTTTTCTGTTTGAAGGAAAACCAAACAGAAACAGTATCAGATTCCTCTTTCATGCTTGCTCAAAACTGGCTATTTGCAATACAGCTAGCTGTATTACACTGCAGTAATGTCATATTCCATCTTTACTTGTTCAATTTTAAAGGGCCTCAATTAAAATCCTTTCTTTGGTGGCCATTGAATACATTTGCTTAGTTAGCTCAAGCCAGATTCTTTACTCCATTAACTTTTTCCCACTTTTCAAAACTTTCCTCTTTTGGGTTCTTACATGAACAGCTTCTGTACCTTCCCCCAACTTTTACCTGCTGTTAAAAAACACCAAGAATCCACAAAAAAGGTACAAGAAATGTTTAAAACTGACAGCTTAACAAAAAAAAAAAAGTTGCAACTTACAATCAACCAACCACTAATCTCCTTACATTTGTATTTCTTTTTTCCTTTTCTTTTTTTTTTTTTTTTTTTTTAGTTTCTTGAAAAGTTCCTATCTATGGCTGCAGAAATCCAAGAGCTTCTTCCTGCCTTCAACAATCTCATCAAAGAAGTCATCAAGCTGGCCAACTATATTCTCAGTTCCATTCCTCAAAACCCCGAAACACCCCTTCAAATTCTCCACTCTTTCACTTACCCCAATTTCAGATTCCCAATCCACCATCCCCTGTGAACATCTCCTCTCAAGCTCTTCCTTTAACTCATCCAGGGCAGCCCTTGATCTCCTGAACTCGTACAAAAGCACGCCGGCATGACCGGCACGTCCCGATAGCTGATTGATTTCAGATGCCACTCTCTGCTGAAGCCTAGCTGTTGAGATCATGAAGGATGATCCAAAGAACATACACCCTTCATATCCATTTCTTGGTAAACCTGTACTCTCTGGCCAACAGTATACTAATCCATACAGCAAGATCATCAAAAGCAATGAACTGACATTCCTCATTGCATATAAAACTCCCCTAAATCCATTGTATCCATTCAGCTTTGATTCTACGCACACTTTCTCATCGAATTTAAGCGAAAGTAGTTCGATTCTCGTCTCCATCAATGACCTGTTCTCCTCCTCCAGCCCCACTGCTTCCACTCTGCAGCCTGATATTGCTCTAATCACCTGCTTCATTAAAAAACAAGAATCAGAAACAAAAAATTTGATCTTTATCTAATACAATATACGCTTACGCTCTCGTTTACGCTTTACCTGACGGGAAAGCTGAGTGCTTAAATGGGGATGACTATCAAGATTGGAAGTCATGTTAAGGCCAGAAGAGTAGTAATTCTCCATGCTAGATATCCCACTTTTTAGAACATGGCAAACTTCCCAAAGTTTGGAACTTTCATCCATATACTCATCAAGCCACTTCTCACCACCAGGCAAATGGAGCTTTTGGACCAAGAGAGTTAGTTGAGAATGGAATGACCTCAACATGGACAAGACTCTCTGCAGGAACTGGATTGACATGAAGTTGTTGGACACGAAAGCTCGTTCGAGGTCGTCGATGCCTCGTGTAAGGAAGTTGTAGAAGCCATTGACAGAGTTTGTAGACGAAGAATCCATCATAGGGAGTAAAGTGAAAGTGAAAGAAAAAAAGGAGAGGATGGTTCTTGGTGTTAAAGGGGAATGGAATAAAGGTTATATAGAGGTGTAGAGTGATATTTTTAAAAATTTGGAAGGGAATTTTGGTGTTGGAAGCTCAGGTTTCTAAAGATTGTTGGGAGTAATGATGGGTGTTACCTATAGAGGGGAAAGGATGATTGTTAATCTGCCATTTTCAATGTATTAATGGGGTGAAAAGAAAAAAAACCAAAAACTCATGCTTTAAGGAAAAGAAGAAGAGTGAAAGCAGGCAAATATGAGGGGGACATGAAATCCTCATGACTTCTCTTCCAATTTGTTGTTTTTGTTTCTGTTAAAGGAAATGTGGTTTTGTTTAATTAACATGATAATACTAGTAAAGTGGAGCAAAATCAAGAAAATGAGAAAGTTATGGTTTATTGGTTATGATATGATGATGTTAGATTGATCTCATTGGGTTGTAAAATGTTTGACTACATTGAAAGGGATTGAGCACCTACAAGACAACTATTATACCATGCCCAACTCTATCTTTTGTTATATGCATCATAATCACTCATAATACACTACATTCCATTTTATCGGTTTTTTCTCTGTTCTACCATTCTTGTATAATGTGTATTATATGCTTACACAATACAACGCATTCATGCACGATTGAGGAATTAAGGAAGCCTGGTTTCATCTTTCTTTCTTCTTCTATTTTGATTTTAGTGCAGTATTGTTTCCTTTTTTTCTTCCTCGAGCAACTGAGTTTGTTCCTTTGAGTACACTTCCATTCTTTTGAACTTTGTGGGGTTTTTTTTGCTTTCCCCTAGAGATGTATACATTACATATAAACTCTTTTCCTCTTCTTTTGCCTTTTGTGTTTCTCTTAGAGGGATATTGGAATGATGGGATTCTTTGTATTTGTAATCTGTACCATTCTACTATGTTGAAAAACCAGTCTTTTTAGGCCACTCAAGCCCATTTGTATTTTTTTTTTTTTGGTATTTTCAAGCTTTATTTTCTTTTTTTTCCATCATTTTACTTGGTTCGTACGATGCATGATGCTCCCCTTAGACCTTACAATGAACAAACCCACATGATATTTGGAGCAGAGCATTTCATAATGGACCTTCTGGACCCATCCATATCAATCATCTTAGTTTTAAAAAACACTACTAGCTAGTATCTCACTTGATTTATGGACTAGTATTTGTTAAAGTTTTTCTTCCTTAGTTCTCTCTTCTTGAATAACTAGATTTTGTTCTCATGGAGATGTTGAAAATCGGAATGAATAATTTTATCCAATTTAGTATCATCAAAGTGAAAGAAAAGATCCTGAAAATGAGAAAAACATGTGTACTAGCGGTAGTTAAACGAGTGAAAATTAGGGGAATACATATAGTGACACTTGGGTGCGTGTTATTTTGTTATCTCTAACATATAAACGTCTGACTTGAATACAAACATGTGGCCGTGAGAAATAAGTTGGTCGCTATATACCAAGTCCTTTTATTACAGTGTGTGTCTATATATATATATATATATATATATATATATATATATATATATATATATATATATATATATATATATATAAATTAAACTTTAATTGAAAAAAACCAACATGTCTTTTCATATTAAATTACAAGCCCTAATTTCTCCCCAACAAAATCAATTAATCATTAAAAAAACTCAATCTATCTTCTCCAATTAAATTCAAAGTCCTAATTTAACCACAACAAAATCAATTAATCAATAAAAAACAATGATAATCAGTCTTTGTTCCCCATGTTCTCCAATTAAATTAGAAAAAGATCAATTTTTCACTAGCCTAAATCCTAATTCAATTCGAAAAAAGGCATCAATAATCAGAACTCGTGATATTACTTATCTTCATATATGTATTACATCATTTGTAACCAGATGCCACAATAATACACGTAGCGTGTTATTATATTCTATTACTACTATTATTACTCAAGAGTATCAACTCATATTCACAATGTCTTGATCACATTAGTTGGAGATGGTTTTCCTATGCTTTCCTAAAGACTTCATAAAATATTGACATACACTTGTATTTTAAATTTGTTTGATAGTTTGTAATGCGTAAATTGTCTTTTCTTGCAAGGATAGGGGAATTTGGTCCCAATAAAAATCCAAAAAATGTACATTTTTTATATTAAAATTAAAGAAATGGTAAGTAGAATTAATAGTGTATTTTAAGGGGAAAGTGGTCGTGGGATTTTGAAGAATGGGACATTTGAGAGGATGTTGGTCTTTGGTTTGAGATCTCATTGGAGAAATAAACATTTTAATTACAAGAGTGGCCCAATATTTAAGACCCATTGATTTCTACGCCCCTTTTCACTTTGCTGCCCAGATCACCTGCATCTACTACTAATTATAGGATCACCCTTCCATTCTTGATTAATTCATTCCTCTAGTAGGATTTTGCACATAAGGGTCTACTACTAATTATAGGATCACCCTTCCATTCTTGATTAATTCATTCCTCTAGTAGGATTTTGCACATAGGGGTCTAGGTTGGTCCATTTTGGGAATTCAACTATTTGATGATGAAGCCTACATTTTCTTAATTTACACTTTTGGTCCCTCAACTCAAATCTCCCATTGACACTCCCTCCTATATCTTAATGTATTTTTCAATTTAAATGTGTACACAAATAAGGTGGTTTTGTTGTGTTCATGTTATTGTCAGATACAAATAGATACGAGGGAACAAAAATTACAAAATTTGATGAATGTATTAAACTTGGAAACGATTCGTAAAAAATGTCATATATTTTAAAAAACTTTAAAATCCGAATTGACATAAAGAAAAGAGGAAAAAAGGAAAAGGAATAAGTAAGCATTTATGCATTCGATTACTAGACCAAGGTTTTTAATTATACGGACCAACAATCTAATTCGACCCCATTCACCTACTTAAAAGGTAATTCAACGAATCTCACTCCGACTTTATAGCCGGTAATGAACCGGCTTAGTTGGAAGTCATCCTATTGAGGATGGGTCGCTCGTTATAATGTGTTTGGCCATGCCATGTCATTTTCGAACCTAGGATGATACCAACAGTGGACTATAAATTTTCTCACATGTAAGAGCGAGCTAGCTAGCTAGCATAGATAATTAATACATTTCACTTTCTTCTTCTTCTACATCTTGATGGATCCAACTGTATTAAATTAATTATTCTTCATGCGGGTGGGTTATTCTTTTATATGCACATGGCACCACAATCCGCGGGGACCCAGAAAAGTATAGTGCGACATTCGTCCCCTTTAAATTTTAAAGTTTTCTATATTTTCGACAATTTAAAAATTCATTCCCAACGTTCGAAATAATCTCATATACTAATTGGACCTCGAGAAGTTCAAATCCTTAATCCACCATTGTGAAGAAATAAACAAAAAGATGAATTGAACAATTATGTATTATCTCAATAGCTGTGAAAAGATGTTTCTAGATCAAGCTCTATTGATGAGCTAATGGAGAAGAAGAAGAGAAGATTACAAGTGAATGAATAATGAGCTAACAGAGGAAGCTAGCTAGCTTTAATAGAAGAAAAAGAAATAACTAACTTCCTAACTGCCAAGTACAAGAAATAAAGCTAACTGTACAAAACTAAGAAGCACATAATTCTTTACTGTAGAAAACGTAATAGACAAAATACGCTTCTAATACAAAAGCTATTAATCTGGCGATTTGTTCTTCTGTTCTTGAAATGCTTCATGATGATAATCTTATCGATCACTTGAATCAGTGATTCTGGAAATTGATCCTTGACACTCCCCCCCCCGGGCGGAGCATGGATATCCTTCGTGCTCAACTTGCCATGATGCTGAGTAAATAAAGGCAAACCAATGGCTTTGTAAGTATATCAGCTATCATATCATGAGTAGAAATGTGAAATATAGCTTAATAATGTTGGCTTGAACTTTCTCTCTGATGAAATGGCAATCGAGCTCAATGTGCTTAGTCCGTTCATGTTGAACCAGATTATTGTCAAACAGTAAGCACTGCGGCTGTCAGTATAGATATGGACTGGTGATGAATGAGGAACACCAAGATCCTGTAACAAATATAGAATCCACTGAGACTCACTTGAAGTAGCAGCTAAAGCTCTGTACTCAGCTTTTGTGCTACTTCTACTGATTGTGGGTTGTTTCTTGCTCTTCCAGGAGATCAAACTAGGACCAAGAAAAATGCAATGTCCAGAAACACACCTCCTTGTGTAAGGGCAAGATGCCCAATCACTATCACTATAGGCTCTCAACTGGAAATCACTGGTGCTTGGTAAATACAAACCATGGCCTGGTGAATGTTTGATGTACCTCAGAACTCTATGTGCAGCAGCAAGATGCAGAGTAGTTGGTTTACTCAAAAATTGACTAAGGCATTGAACGACATAGCTCAGATCAGGTCTGGTAATGGTTAAATAAACCAGTCTACCAACCAATCTTCTATATTGTGAAACATCTTCAAGCATATCACCACCTTCACTGGTTAGTCTGCATTTAGAATCCATGGGTGTAGAAGCTGGCTTACACCCTAAATATCCTGTCTCAGATAAAAGATCAAGTGCATATTTCCTCTGAGAAAGAACTAAACCATTAGGAGAATAGGCAACTTCAATACCAATAATATATCTAAGTTTACCTAAATCTTTAATAGCACTATAAGAAATATGTTGTTTAGCGACAGACAGGGGTGACGGATTTTATCCGTCGCTATTTAACGACGAATCGGTCAACTTTAGCGACGGATAGAGCGTTTCGCTCTATCCATCGCTAGTCCGTCTTCGTATCCGTCGCTATTTAGAGACAGATAGAATAATCCGTCTCTAAATAGCGACGGATAGTCTATCAGTCGCTATATTTTTGTTGACTATTGAATTAAAAAAAAAACAGAATGGTAATTTAACGACGGATAGGCTATCCATCGTTAAATATGTAATTAAAAAAAAGCTACCGACGGATAGATTATCCGTCGCTCGTCGCTATCTAGCGACGGATAATTCTATCCGTCGTTGACTGTTATAAAAACGGGAAGAGCAGATTCTTTCCCCCATTTCTATTCTGCTTCATTTCTCCTCCTCTTCTTCACCATTTTCGCCCATTTTCCAAGTCCGACCAAAACTCCACCATTCCGGCCAATCTTGGACTCTTTTCGAAGCTCGTGGAACAAGGAACTCGGTGGCCATTTAATTTCATCTTTCTTCGGCTATTTTTCCCGTAATTGAAGGTATTAGTCCAAAACCCTTACTCTGTTAAATTTGAGATTTTTGCTAATTTCGAGCAATTGTATGTTTTAAGAAGTTTGTACTAAGCTAGTTTAGCTTATATTAAGTAGTGGGTTAAGCTTGAGGTTGTTCAATTGATAGATTTAGGTCAATTTGAATTGTTAGTATCACGTTAGAATGTTTGTAAGTATGTATGGTATTCAATTTGATATTTTCGTATATGTAGTAGGATTAGTGAGATTTGGTTGAGTTTTTGGAGACCATTTAGTGATTTTGGTGGTTGTAGTATAATTGGCTTGTATTAACTTAGAAATAATTACTACTGCTTTAATTTATAATTCGTAATTGTAATGGAAATTTGAAATTTATAAAAAAAAACTTTAAACGTAAAATGCATGTAATTCATGAAATTTGGAACGTATTATAATTAACATTGCAATTATAGCCAGGAATTGGAATTGGTTGTAGTATAATTTGCTCGTATTGACTTGTTGTGAATTACTACTATTTTAATCTACAATATGAAAGCTGTTATTATATCTTCAAGGATGACTTTTCCACCTTTGCCGCCTCCTCCATTGCCGCCTCCACCATTGCCGCCTCCACCCGATTCATTGGAGTATCATTGGAGTTCTGTCGAGTAAGTATACTTCATCTTTCTTAGTAGTGATTTCATTTCTAACATGTAAATTGTATTTTGTAGTTAACTTAGCACAATTAATTTTTAACCTCGGTTTTTTTTTATGTATGTAGAAATTGCGATACACTCTCCTATGCAGACATGTTCACAAATACTTTAGCGACGGATAGAGCATTGAAGGCAGAAATGAAGGCCGACGAAGATGCAAACATGGCTAAAACCAATGCTGGGAAAGAAATGGATGATGAAGATGATGAGGATTTTGACATGACCATTGAGAGGATGATGAACTTTCGATTATTTGCAAGTGTACATCACATGCTTGAATATAAACGGAATCATTAGAGGTTAGTGTATATATTCGTATCTTATTTGTGATAATATGATCATTCTTCTTTATTTGTTTGTACTTTATTTGTGAGTGGTATGTTAGCCACTATATGTGAGACTGAACTTGGGTGATATGTTAGTCACCATTGTCTTAGCTGCTTTTAGGACAATATGAGTGGTATATTAGCCACTATATGTGAGACTGAACTTGGGTGATATGTTAGTCACCATTGTCTTAGCAAATTTTAGGACAATTTGAGTGGTATGTTAGCCACTATATGTGGGTGATGTTAGTCACCATTTGTGTAGTATGCGTAATTTTTCATCCGTAACTCATGGTATGCACTTTACGATTTCAGGCTGAGGTGCTGAGGAGGATTGACATTCGGGAGCTGTCAATTCAAGAAGAAAACGACATCTTCTTAGCCTTGATACATTTCTATTATGCTTCTCCAAGATATTTCATTTTGGACTTCTATTTTTCTGCCACTTGACCTCTTGTTTTAGCTTATGTACGGATATTTAATTTCATGGGCAATTTTCACGCAGCCACCTTTTTAGATGCCCTATGAACAATTAGGTCCTTAATGATTCAGAATTTACGATGAAGTCCAATTTGAGCCTGAAGTTTGACTTTCTGCAAAAAGTCTTGTTTGCCCCTCTATTTAATTATTTCTTAAAAAATACAAGTTTTATCTTATTACACATTTGTCTCAAATATTTGGTGATTTACAATATTAACATATACTACTTCAATATAATTCATAGAACTTTCAAACTATGACAAAAAAAACACCAAATTATAAACTTTTCATATTTTCATCCATCTTCTTCTTCAACTCATAAAAAAATTAAAAAAGTTTAAAGAAAAAAGAAGCTTCCATGAAAGCTCCATTAAAGCTTCCATGGAAGCTTCAAATCGGAGCTTCCTGGATGGAGCTTTCCTGGAGCTTCCAAGAAGCTCCGAATCTGGAGCTTGGAAGCTCTGATTTTGGAGCTTCCAAGCTCCGATTTGGAGCTTCCATGGAAGCTCCCTTTCTCAACTTTTAATTTTTTTTTTAATTTTCTTTTGAGTTGAAGAAGAAGATAGAAGAAAATATGATAAATTAAAACTTTGGGGTTTATTTATTACAATTGAAAAGTTTTAGGGGTCAATTGTAATAAAATGAAATATGAAATTTAAAAGAAAAGCTAAAAGAAAATGCATTTTCACTCTGTATCCTACTTGTGTTGACTTTTGTCCTTTATCGTAAATACAATTTAGCTCCAGTTTAACATTTGTCCTTCTCCGTAAAATGTGAAACATCAAGGACCTAAACGTTTATACATCATCTATAAAGGTGGTCAGATGAAAATTGCCATTAATTTCATTATGGATAATTTGTATTCGTCGAATGTTTTTTGTTAATTAATACAGTTTAATTACTTTGAGCTTAATTATCGGACATTATATTTGTGAAACATGTGAAATATGAAAACATGCATCAAAATTTAAAAAAAATTAATAATCTGGAAAATTAGTGACGGAAAAACATAATCCGTCACTAATTGCGTCTCTATTTAGCGACGGATAATTATCCGTCGCTAAATAGAGTAGATTTCGATTTTTTGAAAAAAGAAAAAAATGGCTTTTTAGAGACGGATAATATCCGTCTCTAAAAAGTCAACATTATATCCGTCGCGAAATCCGTCGCTATTTAGCGACGGATAGTTTATTCGTCATTAGGAGCATTGTGACGAACAAAAAGACGACGGGATTGTTATTCGTCGCTACAGATTTAGCGACGGATCGCTATAGTATAGCAACGGATCTATCCGTCGCTATACACCTATTTTTTTGTAGTGTAGTAAACATAGAATCTAAATGCTTTTTGACTCTATTGATTTCTATCATATCATTACCAGCCAAAATAATATCATCAACATAAACAACTAAGGCAGTAAAAGAAGAAGAATCATTCTTAACAAATAGAGAAGTATCAGATTTAGACTGAGAATAACCAAAATCAACCAAACAAGCTAAACCATTGCCTAGAAGCTTGCTTTAGGCCATAAATGCTCTTAGTTAACTTACAAACAAGATTCTGAGGATTGTGCAGACCAGGAGGAGGTACCATATAGACTTCTTCAGGCAAGTCTCCATGCAAAAAGGCATTATTTACATCTAATTGATGTATATGCCAGCTTTTTGCAGCTGCAAGAGCTAAAATAGTCCTGACAGTAGTAAGCTTGGTTATAGGGGAGAAAGTTTTAAAGAAATCCAAACCTTCTTCCTGTGTGTAGCCTTTAGCCACCAACCTAGCCTTGTAAATCCATTTGCAGCCAACTGCATTCTTGCTTGCAGGTAATGTAGCGAAAAACCAGGTATTATTTTTCTCAAGTGCAGCCAACTCTTTTAACATGGCTTCTTGCCATTCAGGAGTCTTTATGGCTTTTTTATAGGTCCTAGACTCAATAATATGTGATATCTCATATCTGAGCAGTAAAACAAGCAAAATTATGAGACAGTTGACCAATAGACAAATAAGAAGAAATAAGATAAGAGATGCTGTAGTAGCTAAATTAGTAGTAGAAGGACTAGGATGAGAATCATGCTGTAGAGAGGGAGGTAAAACACAGTCATAAACTTTCAAATGAGAGGATAAAGTTTTATGTCTGTCAGATCTTCTGGGAGCACAAGAAGTAGCAGGTGTAGTAGAGTGATCATAAATTATAGTGGGAGTTGGAATGGGATCAGAAGGAGGTGGCACAGATGAGGGAGAATCAGGTACATTAGATAGAGTAGTGGAAGGATCAGAATGCAAATCAAGAATAGAAGAATCATTAATTAGTAGTGAAATCAATAGAAGAATCAGTAGAAGGAGGAAAATCAAATAAATCATAAAGAGATTGAGAAGAAGGCATATCAGAAGAAGTATTATCATGTTGAGAAGAAACAGTTTTAAAAGGAAAAATAGTTTCTTCAAAAATCACATCTCTTGAGAGAAAAACCTGATGAGTAACCAAATCCAAAACTTTATAACTTTAACACCTAAAGGGTAACCCAAAAAAGCACATTTGACAGCTCTAGAGGCAAATTTATGCCTATGAGTGTTTATAGTACTAGCATAGCATAGAACACCAAAAATGCGCAAGTATGAATAATCAACCGGCTTGTTATAAAGTTTCTCATAAGGAATAAGGCCTTGAATAGCGCTTGAAGGAATTCAATTAATGATATGAGCAGCAACAAGTATACTCAGACCAAAACTTTAAAGGGAGAGAAGAAGTAAACATGAGAGAACGAGCTACTTGCAAAATGTGTTGTTGTTTCCGTTCAACAACACTATTCTGCTGAGTGTGTAAGTACAAGTACGCTGATGAATAATACCCTCATAAGCATAAAAATCTGTAAACAAAAACTCTTGATCATTGTCAGTACGAATAGTTTTAACATGGCAACCAAATTGAGTGTGAACCATTTTACAGAAGTGTACAATGTGTGGTCTAGTGTCAGTTTTGTGAGAAATCATGTAAATCCAGGTGCAACGGGTATAATCATCAATGATTGTAAGAAAAAACTTGTAATTATCACGAGAAAGAATACTAAAAGGGCCCCAAATGTCCATATGAATAAGCTCAAAAGGAGCAGTAGTAGTAGTAATGCTAGTAGGAAAACTCAGGCGCTTTTGTTTAGAAAAGGGACATATATCACAAATATCATTACATTGAATCTTGTGAGGTAAACAAAGAGTAGAAAGTTTGGCATATGGTATGTGGCCTAAACGAGCATGCCAAACATCAGGAGAAACATTGTTTACAGCAGAAAGTACATGAGTAGAATTAGAAAAAATGTGACTATTGAAATGATATAAGCCATGCTTCACTTCAGCTAAGATAGTCTCCTTGTGAAGTAAATCCTGAAGAAAACGTGAGAAACGTAAATCAAACTTGCCATCCCTAGTTAAAGTAGAGACTGATAGCAAATTGAAGTCGAATTTAGGGGCAAAAAGAACATGATGCAGAATAAGTTCGGAGAAAGTTTAACACTACCAATATGAGAAGCATAAGTTGTGTCACCTGTAGGTAGTTTAATAATGACATGAGTTTGAACAGGAGGGGTAAAAAAACAAATTCATATCACATATCATGTGATCAGAAGCCCCTGTATCTAAAATCCAAGAAGTGGATTGCTTTTGAATAGTGACAAAGAGACAAGTAGCTATACCTGTGTTATTTGAGAGAGGAAGATTAATACCAGTTGTAGCACAAGCTACATGATGCTCAGATGATTGGAGAGCAGAGTGATGAGCCTGGTATTTCTGAAACTCTAGGAACTGGTGATAAGAATCATGATCAAAGCCAGTGGAGTGGTCATGTGAAAGAGATGGATCATGTTGAACAATAGCAGCTGCACCAGTGGATTTAGTATTGTTCTAAAAACGTTTGTTATACACATTGGACCTGGGAGCATTAGTCTTAGGCTTCCATCATGGTGGGTACCCATGGAGCACAAAACAACTCTCTTTAGTGTGTCCAAGTTGCTCACAATGAGTGCAAAAAGGGCGCTTGTTAGCAGGTTTGGTGAATTTCTGTGCAGGTGAGAACTTGTTTGCAGAAGTTCCTGTAGAAGCGCCAAAATTCATAGCCATATGCTCACCATGGTCTAGTTGCAGAGATCTTTGACCCTCTTCTTGAAGTATTAAAGAGTAAACTTTTGACAATGAAGGCAAGGGGGTAACAAGAAGCAACTGACTTCTAATGGGAGCATAGGAATCATGTAGGCCAACCAAAAACTTGACTGCACAATCAGAGTGTTGAGTGTTGACAAGCTGAGAATGTATCTCACATGTACATTTAACACCACAGGAACACTTAGGTATATGCCTAAAGCCAACAAATTCATCCGAAATACGTTTGAAAGCATTATAATAGATAGTAATAGACTAGGAACCTTGTTTGATTGAAGCTAAAGACTTCTCTAAATGAAAAATGTGAGGGCCATCACTTCGTCCATAGCGTAAATGTAACTCATCCCAAACTTCTTTAGCAGTTACAAAAGTTAATAAACTGCTACGAATATCAGGAGAGACAGAGTTGACTAACCAAGATTGGACAAGGCTGTTGGCTCGATGCCAAGAAGAGAAGTGCAATGGATGTGTCTCAGGATTAGGGACAGGTAGAGAGCCATCAAGGAAGCCTACTTTGTCCTTGACCTTCAGATTCATCACAAAAGTCTTGCTCCAGATCAGATAATTTTCACCATTGAAAATGTCTCCAGTGAGGCGTACAGCTACATCGGCAGGATGGAGATAGTAAGGTGAGGTTGAGTCATCACTGGGATTGTGGTGAGTGGACGGTTGCACAGTGGTGCCAGAACCAGCTGGTGTGGAGTTGGGAGAATCTTCAGCCATTGATGTAGGTGAAGAAAAGGTTACGAAATCAGCTAGTAGAAATCATCGATGTAAACAACGAACAAGAAGACGAAGGATCGAACAGCGGAATCAAGATCGAATGGCGATTGATACCATGTGAAGAAATAAACAGAAAGATGAATTGAACAATTCTGTATTATCTCAATAACTGTGAAAAGATGTTTACAGATCAAGCTCTATTGATGAGCTAATGGAGAAAAAGAAGAGAAGATTACAAGTGAATGAATAATGAGCTAACAGAGGAAGCTAGCTAGCTAGCTTAAATAGAAGAAAAAGAAATAACTAACTTCCTAACTGCTAAGTACAGGAAATAAAGCTCACTGTACAAAACTAAGAAGCGCATAATTCTTTACTGTAGAAAACGTAATAGACAAAATACAAAAGCTATTAATCTGGCGATTTGTTCTTCTGTTTGTTCTGTTCTTGAAATGCTTCATGATGATAATCTTCTTGATGACTTGAATCAGTGATTCTGGAAATTGATCCTTGACAACCCTAACCACAATGTTCCAATCGCGATTCAACACCTTTTCACGAATTTTACTCTATAATAAACGTTTAGTTCAACTGAATTTAACTATATGCCATTTACAAGTTACAGCATTAGTTTGCAACTTGAGAGAGACTAGCAATTAATTTCAGTTATGTAGAAAGAGAAATTTGTTAGAATAGCTTCTAGCTGAACTCTGTTCCAACTAATATTCCCATTCTTATAATTTTGTGCCAAACAATATTTATTTGTAAATAAAAATTACTTAGCCAATAAAAAAAAAGAAAGAAAAAGCCACCATTCCGTTGCTCACTTATTGTTGTGAACAATTAAGAATTAAAGAAATGTTACAAAAATGTAACGAAGAAATTGCAACCATAATGTTATAGAAGCATCGATGAACTCAGAACTGTAAGTTGACATCATAAATTTAGTTGGAGTGAGAAGCTTGTCAAAATTAATGGCATGCAGACTTGGGATCTAGTGAAGTTTATCCGACTTTAACAACTCTAAGATATCAAAATAAAATTAAAGAAGGACGAAAGAAATTAAAAAAAGAATACGAACATGAAGAATGATCGATCTAAAGTGAGAAAGAATGTTGTTTTAAGTTTTCAAGTAGGTTTTTTTTTTTTTTTTTTGAAACGGAGTTTTCAAGTAGGGTTACTTAGTCATTCACGACAACATAAGTATATTCTAGAATCTAAACTAGTCTCACAAATTTTGCGCACAATACACGCGTTCCGTTAGATAATTAAGGAGATCCACCTATAAATGATAACTGCATGGTGTTTTATTGTATTTACCCCCTATAATTTTGTGGGAAAATATATCCAAAATTACTTCAAAAAGTATCATGAGCACAGTTTTTAGATAATTTATTTTGAAACGACCTATGTTTTTAGGAAAATTATCAATGTTATTAATCAAAATGTCAATGTTGTTAACGACATTCATTTCTTTTGTAATATGGGAGAGACACCAATATTGAGAATATAGACGTTTGATTAATAATATCGATGATTTTCATGACAACATAGGTTCGTCTCTATATACCGCGATATTGCTAGGAACTCACAATATAGCCTAATAATGTGTGTGAAAAGGGTTGGGCCACTGAGCACATTTCCTCGTTGAAGGCCCAGGA
Source organism: Plantago major (assembly GCA_026545765.1). Lineage (NCBI taxonomy): Eukaryota > Viridiplantae > Streptophyta > Magnoliopsida > Lamiales > Plantaginaceae > Plantago > Plantago major. Next base: position 743,281 of record CM048839.1, on the reverse strand, counting down.
ACTAAAACGAACACACATGAACTCTATATAGAAAACTCCAAGCCCAAAACATGAAATTCACACACCCCATCCCCATCAATCCCGCTTAAAAATACCAAACAAATTCACATATTGAGTTTTAATCACGAATTACTCCTCAACAGTTGTGAAAAATTATGTAATACAAATTTATTTGAAAAGTTTACAGACATAATTTTTTGGCAAGAAGTTGAAATCGAAAATGTGCCGAAAACTGAAAAAAGATGCACGCCCAGTGGGACTCGAACCCACAATCGCTTGATTAGAAGTCAAGCGCCTTATCCATTAGGCCATGGGCGCCATATGCGCACTAATGCATTTTATGATTATATCAATCCTGACAGATTCCGACCTTCTCTTGGCTTGGAGGCCTTTTACAATATATGTAGTTAAAAAAACATTATAGTGTTAATAATGATAAGTCAGGGTGTTTAATTAATTAAGAACATCGATTTTATAAACAAAAAGTATAATTTTGCAACACACTGAAATGTTTTCTTTAGGGTTAATTTTTAGAAATTTTACGTACAATAACCTTTTTAGATGCTCCTTGAATATTTGGGTCCCTATCGTTTTAAAATTTACATTGAGGTCCATTTTTCAGTCAAAATGTTGACTATGTGTAGAATGTTCCATTTACCCTCGAATAAAACATTTCATGTAAAATTAATATATTGAAAAAATGAATAAAACATTCTTTGAAAATGTGAGAAGAAATAAAAACTTCATCTTCTCCATCTTCATCTTTTCTATTTTCTTTTCTGTTATTCTTCATCTTCCCTTCTCTTTTCTTTTCTTTTCTTCTTCTTTCGTCAGGTCAAACTCATTGATTGATTCCAGTTCTTCCTCTTCTTCTTCATTGAATTAAATTAAATTAAATTAAATTAAATTGATGGTTTGGGTTTTCCGATTCTTGTAATGTCTCCTATATCTATCTGAATCTGATCGTCTGTAAACGTTAGGGACCATCCATTTCCGATTCCAGTTCTTCTTCGTCTTCTTCATTTCTTCCGTTTTTGATACTATCTGAATCTGATTGTCTGTAATGTCTGATTGTTTCCGATTCCAGTTCTTCTTCGTCTTCTTCATTTACTTTTTTTAGCCATTGCTCATTGTAATTATCCATCCATTCGTCTCTTGTGTTTCTGATTCTTCTTTCCTTTCTATATAAGATGTCAATGATACTCAATCGCGGACTTCTTCTTCATCATCAAAATACGGTCCTCCTGCTGATGATTCAGAGGTAATCATAATAATTTATGTTGCCTCAATCATAAATGGAAAAGGAAATGGCAATAATAAAAGAAAAGGAAAAAGAAAATGATTTTTTCACCATCTTGTTCAGGGGCATTTTTGACAAAGAAAATGATTTTTTCACTCTCTCTCATCAGCAAAGTTGACTTTTGGACTTCAATGTAAATAAAATTTTAATGCAGTTCAATGTTTGTCCTTCTTCGTAAATTGTGAAACGTTAGGGACCCAAACGTTTATTCACTATCTAAAAAGATGGTCAGTTGTAAATCGTCCTTAATTTTTATTTAGGGTCTCTCCTAATACTTTGTTACTAGTGTATATTAGTGTCACTATGAATGGACAATATTAACTGAATTAAGATTGAAACATTAGAAAGAGATTCTCTCGAATCTATACAATCATAGAAATTTTTTTTCCACGTTGAATTCGTCATAGACCAAACATATGAGGTCCATTATGATTGGAACAAAATACACATTCTTCAGAAGTGAATGCTACATAAGGTACACCAAACACGTTACATAAGTGAGTGCTACATTTGATGATGACATAAAATTCACCCTATTAGCTTACACTAGTCGATGGCCCGTCGATACTCGACGGGACATGGAGATAAAATTTAAAATAAAAAATAAATAAATTGTATAAAAACATGTCAAAGTTGACGAAGATATACAAACTACAATGTGCGAGAAATGCATAATCTAATCGCTTAAACATAGCATCGGAAGTCATCAATATCTGTAAAAAAGTTGATAATGTTAATTAGTGAAATTGAACACGAACTTATAAAAAAACATATTCGGTTTTAAAATCATTTCTTAAAGTTTATACACATAAAAGATAAAATCACCTCATAACTTGTCCAACACTTATTTATAAACCACGTTGGTTGTCTTGTCATATGCATTTCCCTCTTCATCACAAATCAATACCTTCAATCCCTTTCCGCTGGTAACTCTAGAGAGAGCAAAATATAAATGGTCATGGTTGAAGACGGGAGAGAGGAGGTAGAGGTCGACATGTGAGAGAGATTTTTCGTGAATCTTGTTTGTGGTCATATCTAAGTGGGCGGATATGGGGACCCTGTCTCCTATAAAAATTGATAGAGAGCTTCGTCTCGTCGAATGAGCTCATCATCATCCTATGAATGAAAACCTTTTGGCCCTTGTTGATTCCAGATTTCATCTTTGTCTCAATGATATGCTTCCAAAGATTAGTAACTATGAGCATTGTGCCATTGCACAAATCGTAAGCCTGACCAATATTCATCAAAAGCATTATGACGTCCAACCTTCCGGACAATCATATGGTTAGGCAATCTAGAGCAACTAATGGTTTGGAGAAATTCTGCCGCGAAAACATCTTCGAGACCATTCTAGTCCATGGTTAGTGGATACTCGAGGGTAAAAAAGCAAGATTTTGGTGTTTCAAGGTGGACACATAATGCAAATAAGATGAAAAAAAATCCAAAAGAGTAAAACCGAGCATCTTCGATGCAACAATCATAACGCGAGCTCAGTAGAACCCATAAAGCTTTAGATTGTTCTGGAAGGTTAAAATATTGTTGTGCCTAACAAACCCATGAGAGAGATTGCCCCTAACTCTTGTTTGTCGTCATAACAAAACATACCGAGATTGGAAACCGGATGGAAACTTCATCTCAACAGATGGGCTATATCCTAGGATTGAAAACTTTTGCCCTACATTAATTACATAGATCAATTTTCATCGATGTTATGCATCATGGATCAAACTCGGACGTGTTTAGAATGATGTGGAATTTTTTCTCCCAGCTAAAGTCTTCATTTTTATTTTTTGTTTCACATATACTCCCACATATGTTTCATTAAAAAGAAAAAAAACTAAATTCATAAAAGCAAAATCATGTTCACCTTTAAAATTCTATTTAATCTTGAATTTTTACAAATATCTAATAAAATCTTATAATTTTTTGTTCGTTCCTAAAAGAGACTTCATTGGAGCCTTAAAATCTTAGCCAAAAGTCTATAACATGGACGCACAAGATTTATACACGGCTGGATACATTTTCATATTTTTAATACACATAAAGAAAAGAAAAGGTTGTCACTTGAGCTAGTTCAAGTGGCAAGAATTTTGTGATATTATTGGTTGTTGATAACAGAACGCCGAATGCATAATCATCAACCACGATCATAAATTGTAAACGCCACTCGGTTCTAAGGGTGAAAGCTTTATTGAATGCGGTGAGGTCCCGAAGGCCCAACCCACCTTGAGATATGGGCCGATAAACGTTTTTCCAACTGATTTAGAATTTGAGTGTTTATCCGGGGCTGCGCTCCATATAAAGTGGGTAGCAAGTTGATCAATTCGGCCTGTGATGGAGCAGGAAATTTTGGTGACAGACATGGTATAAGACAGGATATAGTTGATGACAGACTGGATGAGTACATCTCCACCGGCTTGAGACAAAAGTTTGTTGTACTACGTGTTAAAGGTGATTGTGGACACGGTCCACAATATGGTTAAACATGTCTGCCTTTTTCGCACCATTATGAAGGGCAGTCCTAGGTACTTATTTGTACGCTTATTATTGATGACCCTCAGGTGGTTCGCGATTCGATATTTCCTTTCAGGGCTGGAATTGGGCGAATAATGGATCTAGACTCATCCCAACAAATAAATTGCCCATAATTTTTAGCATAGTTATTGAGGCAAAGTTGGAGATGTCTAGTGTCATGCTTGGAAGATTGGCAGAAAATCAAGAAATCATCTGTGAACAAATGATTGGGATTTGAAGATTCTCCTTTCTTTTGCCGATGAAAGGTGGGTGGGGCATATCCTGATTGACCAATTCAACAATAATATGAGCCAAGAGTTCTTGGCATAAGATGAAGAAGTAAGGTGAAAGAGTATTCCCTTGACGTAAGCCTCGTTCGGGATACCAGGGATCAAAGAACTTGCCGTTAACTTTTAGGTGGAACGATACTGACTGAACGCAAATCATAATTTTGTCGATAAAAACCTGAGGGAAGTTGAAGAGCTGGAGGTTTTGAGGATGAAAGGACACTCAAGCTTATCATAGGCTTTAGCTACATCCATCTTAAAGGCCACGAAAGGCTTCTTGGTTCTTTTCTTAGAGTTTATTGTGTGAAGGATTTCATGGGCCATCATTATATTATCACTAATGAGTGACCTCCCTTTGGACTCGTACCTATAAATCCAAGTACTTTCCAAATTTGGAATTTTTGGATAGTGCCTCCAAACCCCATTATAGCTGGTTCTGTAAATAGCTCCACGGTCAAATCCCCGAGGTAACTACTTCTATTACCTGGATCCCCGAAAATGAAAACTCAATCCACTTCTGGGACCACCGCTAGATTGGCAACCAGAAAGTTTCGGACCTTCTCTTTGGAGATCACAACCTTGCCCCCCATTTTCTCGAACTCAAGGACCTTATGGACCCCATCCGCCACTCTTGGATCCTGAGAAAATTCGCCTTCTTCCCATTCACCTTAAGGCTCGGGATGAAAGTATTCCTCTACTTTTTCATCCTAAGGATGACTCTCAATACTGGGCTTGGAGTCCCTCTGGCCATTTTACACTCAAAAGTTCTTATCATTTCCTTTTGCAGACCCCGCCTATTGGACCTATCTACCTTGGCATAGATTGGGAACCTTAGGACACTCCCAGAATTCGTATGTTTCACTTGTTGGCTGTCCAAGAACGACTTCCGACCCAGCAGTGGCTCTGATAGATGAATCAAGTCCCCACCCTAACTGCCCACTCCGCAATCAAGATGAGGAAACAACCCATCATTTATTTTTTGAATGCAATAACTAGAATTTTGCCTGTCACCTGCTCTTCCCGAGGCATGACTGCAACCTCACGGGTATCCTTCCTTCCATAATCTTCTCTTCTGATTTAAATTGTGATCTTCAACTTAGGGATTTAATTACCTTTTGGCTTGTCCGGGATAGTAGGAATAGTTTAATCTTCATAAATAAGCCTATCAATCAAATATTATGGGCAAAAGTTCAAAAAAAAAAAAAAAAAAAAAAAAAAAAAAACCATAGCAAACTCAAGCACCCCCTGGGGCAGAGAATAAAGTTTTCAATCCATTGCCCTTGGAACCCTCCCGGGGAAGGGTTTTTTAGTCTAAATACTGATGGCTCGACCAGGGGAAGCCCATGTTTTGCAGGGACGGGTGCCGTCATCTAGAGGTAAGTTCATCCAAACCTCGGTCGGCCTACATAGGAGTGATAGACAACAACACTGCTGAATTTTGGGCCATTAGATCAGGACTTAACTTTTTTCGAACTCTATTTATAAAAATTTAGTAGTTTACTCTGATTCTAACTATGTTGTTTCACGTATCAACATGACCCATGTGCCTGCTACAGAGCACCAGACCCTGCTTCAGGACATCAGGCGCCTTCAGGAGGCGTTTGATACTCTGACTTTCACATTTGTGTGCCAGGAAGCAAATGGAACAGCTGACCACCTAAACATGCTTGGAAGTGTAACATTTAACGTGTCGGAGGGACCGGACTGCCACTTTTTGCCCCCTTCCATTTTGAATGTATCCCCAAGTCCTTTTGCGTATGTTTGGGACATAACCCCTATTTGGTTACAGACTTTAGCTGATTCTGATTTGTACTCTAAGGCCTGTAGGATTGCTGTCATGTACCTTTTGAATTGATTGTATTATCTATTAAAAAAACGACAATCATAAATTATCAACTATCGGGCTTTACGTGAACAACTATCTTCTACAATCTTGATAGCTAAAACAAATCGATCTCTGACTTGTTTCATCCAAAATCTATGTCCACTTGAAGAGATTTGATCTAATTCGGCTTTTAGAAAGAGTCTTATCATGCAAATAAAAGTTGTAATTAAAAATTACAACTCTTAATAAGAGACAAAAATTACATATGAAAAGTCATAATTTAAAATTACAAAGGGGTGTACCATATTTTCGGTGCACGTACAAATTAAAAGTCGTAATTTTAAAATTACGACTAAAATTAGAAGTTCTATTTTTTTTCCTTCTTTCAATTAATTTAATTTAAGGACTTTTTTAATTCATTTTTGTAATTCTTACAAAGAGTCCTAAAATTTATGAGTCGCAATAGATTAAATCTCTTATAGATGAACAATATAACAAAAAATGCAATAATTATTAAGAATCATATATTTTCAAAATAATTCTTCTAAGAGCAGGTCTACTTGAGATTAAAAAATACGGACACACATTAGAGTTATTACCGATAAATTAACAGTATTGGTGTTTTTCATAAATAATAAATACTTTTGCCAATGAGGGTTAGCTAAATATGTTAGGTTGGGGTACATAATTCTAGAGGTTATAGGGACGAATCATGTGAGTGCCCGGACTGTGTTCTAGTGTATTCTCGCTCTAATAGATTAGTTCATACGTTTGTAATGATTGATACATGATAGATTGAATGATATATTATTGATGTAATATGATTGTAATATCGATACTCTCAAAATAAAAAGATATACTTTTTGTTAACAAAATAAAATAGGCGTTTTTACTTGAGAAGATTAACTTTTTTTTTTCTTAACAATATAGTATTCCGTCTATTATCTATAAACACTCTCTCACACTACTTTGTTTACTTTTTATTAATTCTGTGGCTGTTTAGTTAAGGATTAAAACTCGAATTTAATCCAGTTGCCTAATTTCTTATGTTGTTTGTCTAGCGACTTTAGTCAAGTCGTAACAGTATCCGTTTTCAATTCAACTGAACAACTCAATTAAATTTTCTCTCTCTACCTACTTTTTGTCACTCGCTTTACTTTTTTTTATGTTCTCTTCATTTGAAAACTCATTAATTTCAGCTCAGTTCTGCTTAGTTGTTTTTTATACTACAAAAAAATTCAGTTCAATTCAATTTAGTTCAGACGAAGAGAACATGACGCATTAGTATAAAAACCTTAAACCAATCAAATTATCTTAAGACCAATCAAATAATCTCAAAAATCTTACACAAATCACTTTACTCTTACACACTCTATATAAGAGACCTACAAAATTTAAACTTTATCTAAAACACAACTTTTCACAACTCAATTAAAACTACCAAATCTTTAATTCTAACATCATATTAATGAATACCACAACCGACAAATCACTTGACGGTTTTAGCCATTCACCAAAATTGATTATTGTGTTAAACTCCGTGCGAAACCATCACCAGACCTTCAAAAATGTTATAACAACATGTGGTTAATTGATAACTTGGAATGTGCCTGCTTTTCGTTTTGTAGTTTTATAACCTGGAATATTAAGCTAAAAACCAATTAATTAATACACGTTTGTGTATCATATTCATATGTTGATAGTAAATTGGGTTTGAGAATTTTATGTATGAATTCTCTGTATAAACAGACTGGAGTAAATGAAAGAATAATCGTCACCCTGAGGAGTTGATGTGTGGGCGCCAAAATTAAATGAAAGAATAAGCGTCACCATGAGGAGTCGAAGTGTGGGCGGCAAAAAGAGCTGGCATATTTTATTTTTTTCCTAGCCAATCAAAACATTTCGTTTGACCAACACTAATAAATTTCGACTAATCAGAATCAAGGATTCTGCAAAGTCAGCATATTACATGGATTCACCACAAAGCTTGAAAATGTTTTTTTTTTTATATAGATATATAGATTTAAAGATATACAGTTGATTTTAGGGAGATTTGAAAACTCTACTTTTTTCAAACGAAACTAGGCGGCTTTAACAACTTAGAAGGAATTTCTCAATTGCAGAGATGAAATGTGTGAGGCGGCTCTGTTATATATATTAGACAATGCATTAAATGGATTTTAAGGCCGCTTCTAGAATCACCAACTCCAGAAGTTCGTGTACGGGGCCGACCAAGTCCTCTTGTCCAATTCTCAATGATACTATTTTCGAGTCATAATCCAATATAACTAGTTTGACTTCTCCATCACTATACTTTATGTATATATAATATATAGGGTGTAATATAATTTCAGTACCATGTAAAAACTTAAACTTATAGATGAAATGAGAACTTTAAGATTGAAAAATTGAATTTCACGGTCAACATTTTCATTCGTATTAAATGTCCAATCGTTGGACCTCCCAAAAGCATATTGAAATGATGTTACAAGGGGGTATGTACATATATATATATATATATATATATATATATATATATAGAATTAACAATCAAATCAAATTACTAAAATACTAGTTAGATGTTCACACAATATATTTATTTTAAAATACTTTCTTCAAACTCATAAGTGATAAGTTCGCCGATCGATATAATATTCATAGATGTTCTTTTATTATGTAGCACAACAAAACATTATGTGTTAAATCTTAACTTAATAAGTTGTCCATCCTGTAAATGTACAAAGTAGATGACTTTCATTCCCATGCGGAAAGGACATGAAAAACAGGAACACCAATTGATAAATAAGTTAGCCGTTTACGCAACCAATTTACTAGTTCAAGTATGTTTGTGTTAGATAAGATGTGGGAGATTTGGATTAGACAACCAATTTACTAGTTCAAGTATCTATATGAACTGCCAAGTAAGATGCGGCAGAGTTGGACTCCAAAATCTTTATTAATCACGTTAAATCTACCAATTGATAAATATGCTCGATTCTTTAATCCAATGGAGATGAAGTTTATGGAATTCTCCACCTGCGAGTTTCTACTTATACAATGAGGGGGTGCTATTGCTACCACCTGACCAACAACAATTAACAATGAACGTTCCCCTGGTGATAAATTGGCACATCTGAAATCGTTACCTGTACTTCATATTACATTTTTATACTCACTTATAGGCACACCAAGAACTACTAATTGGGCTACTCATTTCGAGATTGTTCAAGATCAATACCTATTGACTCTATTGCTTTAAATTATTGATAAATCTAACTATCTAAGGAAATAAATGTCACATTGTTGGTTTGAGTATAAACTCCAACTTTAGTCTTTTAAGTATTTGTTTATTTTAGTATGCATATGTGAAAGATTTTCTCCACATTCATATAATATAAACTCCAATATTCAACTTGCAATAATAGTCCCTCCTTAAATTCATCCAATCCATTGAACTTCCACCTCTATAAATTAAACTATCATCATCTCATCTCCCACAATCCAAAATAGCCTAGCTAGCTACCACATTATGGCATCGCAAACTACACCTCCGAAGAACCTTCTCTTCCTATGTATAACTCTCTTTTCTCTCCTAAACTCATCACTTTGTGAGTTGACTCAACAACATGATAGGCCAAAAACCAGAGGCATGTTTGTATTTGGAAGCTCTCTAGTAGACAATGGCAACAACAATTTCCTCACAAACTCCTTAGCCATAGCAAATTACTCACCTTATGGGCTTGACTTTCCACTTGGAGCTTCAGGCAGGTTCACCAATGGCAAAAATGTCATTGATGTGTTGGGAGAAAGGTTGGGCCTTCAAGACTTCATTCCACCATTCAATGATCCTTCTACTAGTGGGAGAAGAATCTTACATGGTGTTTGCTATGCTTCTGGTGGTTCTGGAATTCGAGATGATACTGGTTCTGTTGCTGTAAGAACAATTCTTCACTCATTTCTCTCTTTTTTCCCTTCATTTTGTTAATTAAGACCATTTAAGAAATGAAAGATTAGGATTCCGGTTATTTTTGTTACTTGCTTCAGCTAGTTTATAAGTCGTTATATTAGATTATAGTGTAGCTGATCTGATAACTTTGTATGTCTAGCTTATTAAAATTATATATGAATTAACGGAGTTGATTTTATGTTCTTATGTAGAAGAAGATCATGAACTAGGTAGATTCCTGTTTAGCAAAACTAGATGGAAAGCTAGCTGGTAGCTGAAAAGCTAGCTGAATAGGTAGCTGATTAACTATCTGAAAAGCTAGCTGATTTTAATGTAGGTGTTTAGCAAATTAAATTTAAATTTGGTATTTTATAAAATGACATAAAAGGGCATTACTCTTATTTTTCTAAATAATAGTACATCACATTTTTGTCTAATTATTTTAATATATATTCAATGTACTTTTCATCGCCACTTTAATAACATCATTGAAAATTATCAGAAGTTGAAAATAAATATTCGTTGAGCATTCTAACTTAATACGGAAAAATTTTTTTCCCTAAAACCTCAACTAATCCAAGAAACATATGTTGAATAGTAAAAGAAATATTAATTTAAGCAGGATTAGAAATGCACTAAGCATAATTAAATTCAAGCTAATTAAACAACAACAAAACTATAACAGAAGCATAATAGATTGAATAGTATTATCATCAGACCATATCATTGCTCAATCACAATGATCAATCTTCATGATATATGCATAGACAAGAACTTACGCACTCAACGAATTAAAAATATACAACTAGCGCTGAAAATAAACAACTCACAAAGGAACACAGAACGCTGGCAACGAGAATTCACAACTCGAGAAATTCATATTATGTAATTAAAGAAGAGCAGGAGCAGTAGCAGATTACCTGGAGCGCTGGCAAGGAGAGGCGATGGAACACAGAACGGCACCGCAGTAAAAGATAGAACACGAGAATAATACTAACGATTGGTTTTACTTTATTTAATTTAGGTTAGGGATATTTTCGGAATAAAAAAAATAACAAGTAGTTTTTTTTAAAAAAAAAAGCTAACTTGAATAGCTTCTTCAACCAACTAATCGATCATTTGTCGATTTAAAAAAGTTCGCGTAATAAAACTTTTTATTAGTAAAAAAAAGTAATGGAATCGAAAAATATTTGGAAAGCTAGTTGTAAAATTTCCTAATTGGCAAAACCTAACCTTCAAACTTATTGCACCATTATTGACTTCTTTCGGGCTTTGGACTATTTGTGATTTTAATTGACAGCTAATTATAGAAAGCTGTTGATCTGGGTACTTGTAATTTTCTATATTTAGACCTAATTGTTAGTAAACTGATTATTTTTATATATGTGTAGAAGTATAGAATATGTTATATGTATACATGATCTTTTTGCCATGGTCAACTATAGGGCAATGAGAATTTATTGAGAGTCCGGAAAGTCCTGAAAGTTTTAAACAAAGAGATTCATCCGCATAATTAGTATACAACAATAGACAATTTACAAATAGATAAAAATTAACAATTTACACACAAAGTCACACAATTAGTATACAATATTGCAGGACTCTCACAAAAATTTGGACTTTCACAAGTTTTTGTAATGGGGAATTATGATGGCGCGATAGGATGTCTTTATTTGGAACATCATATATCACGTGACCTTATTTATAGTAATGATTTGCGGGTGCATACAATTTGCGGTGGATTTTGTTACTGAAAAAAAGATGGTATATGCTGATCATAAATTGTTCTATAAAAAAAGATCTTGTAATTATTGGTACATATATACTCAATGTTATTAAAAAATCACCGGTAGAACCGTATGCGGGCTTAGTTGTAAGCTTAAATCTAGGGTCTACACTCTCATTGCAAGACGGTGCTATATTGTAGGATCTTCAAGTATAAACTAGTTGAAATGGATGAAAAATTTAAAAAAAATGTATAAGATTAAATTTTAATCTTATACATAAGAGCAAGATGTGGAAATTTTAACTCTGAAATTTCATCTCTGTTGTATTACTAACAAAATATCGGCATAATTACCATGGGCGGAGCCATGCATGTAGTAACAAGGTCAGGCAGGCACCTACCCTTCTTTTAAAAAAAAAAAGACCCTTTTTTTGTATTTTTGATAATATTATTAAATTTTGTTGTACATACATGTCGTAGAATCTTGGTAAAATTACAAATTATGGTGATGTGTTTGCATTATACTTATATAATATCATCACCAATCATTTAAAGAAAAACATCTCTTTTAGTAGAAATAATTTTCAGATTTATGTACGTGTCCTAGTCGGTTTGTAATTCTGGCTCGGCTCCTGATAATAACTTGTGTGTGGTGAAGACTGAAGAGGTCAATATTGTGATTGTGCTATCTTAGGTTGTACATGGGCAGGTGGTGTAAAATAAATGCCTGAACAACCAAATTGAATGCATGCAGGGAAATGTAATAAGCTTAAGTCAACAGATCAGTAACTTTGAGAAGGTCACATTGCCAGAACTGGGCATGCAGTTGGGAAACAAGACCCGGAAAGCCCTGTCTGATTTCTTATTTGTGGTGGGCACTGGAGGCAATGACTATTCCCTCAATTACTTCTTGTTCAACCCAAATGTCTCTCTTGTTGATTTTACTTCCAATTTGACTACCACGCTCGAGAACCAACTTAAGGTACGTTTTTCGGTTTATTAATCTACGTCATGATATATATATATGGAGTTATGTTAAACATTATCTCTTATGTTACACTGTACAACACATAAACTGAACAAATCGCACTCCCGACAATGTAATGATTTAATTCGATGCGCACTCATCATGACAGTGTTCATTCTCACTAGTACTTTTATGTTCTATGTCTAACCATGCATGCACGAGAAAATGTTAAAAGGCTTGTTCAAAGCTGTAACGACAAAATTGATTTTTTTGTGTCGTGTAGAAATTGTACGGTCTTGGTGCTCGGAAATTCGTCCTGATGGCGATATATCCGACCGGATGTAGTCCATCAGCGACATCAAGGCAACCAGCAGGTAGCGGTTGCGTACAAGCATTAAATCGAGCTTCTGTCATGTTCAACGATAACTTGAAGAACCTGGTCGATACCATCAGGCCTCAAATGCCGGGGTCTAACCTTGTTATGGTGGACGCGTACAAAATTGTGAATGATATCTTACAATTTCCTCTCGCGAGGGGTTTTCGTAACACCACTAGTGCGTGTTGCGACACTAGTGGAGGGACCGGGATCTTGTGCAGGAGAGGAGGGACAACTTGCGCGAACAGGAACGCTTATGTGTATTTTGATGGTTTGCATCCGACCGAAGCTGTGAACAATGTGATCGCGAATAAGGCTTTTGCTTCTCCTTTTAGATCTGAGGTCTATCCTCACAACGTATTGCGCCTTTCACACATTTAAAGGGACCATATGCCTTCCTATTTTGCTATGTTTTGGTTAGTTTCGTTCAAGTTAGTACGTAGTGGCGGTGTGACTCGTTGAGGTATGTAACGAATAAGAAGAAATTGTGAAAGATATGACAAATTGATAAAGCCGGGAGGGCATAGTGGATCGTTTCTCCCTAAATTTTGATTTTCTTTAGATTCGCCCCACTAAACTCGGAAATACTCCAATATATATAATTTGACACTCCGAACTTAAATTACTTGCTTCGTCCCAGATTTTTTGCGAGATATCGTCTCAACATCACAACATGACATGTTTGAGTACAATATCACATGATAGGTACATATATGCAAGCGTATTAAGTGCATTGCATTTGAAGGTGATATAGTATCTTAGACCACTCCCAATGGGTCGTAAAGCTAAGTGAATAGTGGCGCGAAAGTTGATTTAACGACCCGTCAGAAAAAAAAGCGTCTAATGTGTCGTGCTAACGCCGTGAATAGTTATTTTTTAATTTTTTTCGTATTTTTTAATATTTTTTTTAACTTGCTTAACATATTATAAGAGTGTTTAGAAGTTGAAATTACTCAAATTGAATTTATAAAAATATATTTTTAATTACGAGTTTAAAAGTTGTAAAATTTAAAATAATCGAAATATAGTCAAGAGTGGTTTCTATTTGTAGAGAACGAAAAACCATGAAATTTCGGGGTGGCCGTGCACAACGACCGGCCGTGATGCACGGTCGGTTCGACGAGTGGGAGTGGTCTTATAGATGTGACTCATATATAGAAGTTTATATAAAGAATTTATTAGTAACATTTAAATAAAATTGGGATGATTGTGAATTCGGTTTCTTTTTCCTAAACCCCAGAATTTTGACCTAATCGATTTGCATTTAAGGGAATAATAAAGCACTTGCTTCAAAGTTATGAAACTTGATAGAGTTAATTAAGCTCCTTAAACAACCTACACATGGAATAATGTTTCTCAACCACAAGGACGAAGTAGATGATCCATAGCTACAGAGCACATATTAATGAACTTTAGAAATGACACGAGAAGCTAGTTCCATGTACCACAAATTCCACTTCTCAAATTTCAACTAATGAGAATGATAATTGATGCCGACAGGCCCGACACCTCACCGATCTAATCCCTGCCAGACAAGCAACACGATTTTGAATTTTTACGCTCAACCGGACGGGTTGACATTTATCATTCGGGCAAATTGCCATCGATACTTATATAGGTTATGAGAGGATTATGAGATCGACATATAAATTGGACAAGTTTTTTTTTTTCCAGAATATGATTCTTAACCTATATTGTAATTAATCTGATACACGTGTAGACGCAAGTTGATGATAACATGATCGAGATTGAATAATTAATGATTTGTTCACAAAGAAAAATTGGCGGAAATAGGTAAATCACTCCGTCCCGGATAACTTCATACATTAGGGTTAGCGCGCAGTTTTATGCGAAAAGTTAAATTAACGATAGAATATAAAAAAGGTGAAAAAAATGTACTTTTAGTGACAAATTGTGTAATTTGAGTGTAAAGTTAAGATTGTTTATTATTTGTTGGGTGTGGGGTAGCTTCCTTTTTTGGTAATGTATGAAGTTCTGTGGGACGGCTAAAAATGACAAATGTATGAAGTTCTGCGGGACGGAGGAAATAGCATTCACGTAATGTTAGAATATCCCACATCACTTGTGAGTAGATTATGCAAACTACATACACTCCGTCGCTAAACAGCCACCCATCCGTCGCTAAGTCGTCAGCGATGGACTTAGCAACGGATAAAAAAGCCGTCGTCATTTTCTTTGTCACAATGATTCTAACGCTAAATAACGACGGATTTAGCGCGACGGATAAAATGTTGACATTTTCACCAAATTCGAGTTCTATTTAGCGACGGATAACTATCCGTCGCTAAATAGCTGTTTTTTATTATTATTTTTTAAATTATTAGCTTGTTTTTGTTTTTTTAAAATTATTAGCTATTTTTTGTTTTTTTAAAATTATTATGCTAATAAACAGATAATTGGATCTGGACAAATCTGAGCAGTGGTCGGAGGGTGATGGTGGTGGTGCGGTGGAAGATGGTGGTGGTGGTGGTGTGTGGGTGGAGGATGGTGGTGGTGTGTGGGTCTGGATGGAGGGTGGAAGGCAGTGGTGCGGTGGAGAATGGTGGTGGAAGGAGGGTGGTGGTGCGGTGGTGGTGGTGGAATGGTGGTGGTGCGGTGGAAGGAGGGTGTTGGATGGTGGTGGAAGGGTGGAGGAGTTGGGTTGTGGAGGAAGATGGAAGAAGAGTGGTGGAAGGGAGATGGGTGGTGGAGGAAGATGGAAGAAGATATGGTGAATGGTGGCTGTATATGCGAATTTCTAGGGTTTTAACGACGGATAGAAATATCCGTCGCTAGATTTTTATTTATTTTTTTAAAAATTAATTATTTAACGACGGATAATCTATCAGTCATTAAAATACTATTTTTGTTTTTTTTTAAATAAAAAAGTCAATAAACACTAACGACGGATATATAGACTATCCGTCGTTATTTAGCGACGGATAGGCATCCGTCGCTAAACAGCGATGGAAACAACGACGGATAGGGCCAAACGCTCTATCCGTCGCTAAAATGACTGATTCGTCGCTAAATAGTGACAGATAGGCATCTGTTGCCCCTGTCCGTCGCTATTCAACGAATTTATTGTAGTGATATAAGGTGGATAACCTTCTTCCCTTAATAAGGCCTTTTAAGGGGATGATGGTCTATCTTAATATGGTATCAGAGCAGGCCCAAGTTGATGATGGGTGCCCCAGCCGATGATAATTAGAGACGACTAACCGCGGCCTACCCGTGAGGGGGCGTGTTAGAATATCCTACATCACTTGTGAGTAGATCATGACATCACTTGTAAGTAGATCATGCAAACTACATATAAGGTGGATAACCTTCTCCCCTTAATAAGCAAGGTGGATAACTCCTCCCCTTAATAAGGCATTTTAAGGGGATGATGACCATCTTAATAATCGGTAGATTGGACTACCCAGAGCGGTTGCAACCTAGCTACAAATATTATAAGCTTGACATATAAGTTTCATAAATTTCTTATTTATTTACATAACATGGTATATTTGATAAGGAGATATTACAATCCTAATATTGTAGTACTTCCTTAGTTCCAGATAAAAGTTGATATCTGATTTTTATTAACTTTTTTTTTTTTTTACCTTAGTTTAAGTGTACAAAAAAGTTTGTTCTGTCATGACTCATGATGGGTTTGAGTACATGGCCATTCTACCAGTTAGTGTCCATGCGCAGAGTCAATTATGATGTACAAATGTGTTAAAAAAGAATGTTGTACAAGTTACAATAATAGCCAACATTTAAAAGAAACCAAATTCATTCAACTCTTCTCTTCCATAAATAGAAGTATCTACATCGACTCATTTCCACAAAGCAAAGAAAAAGTAGAAAAGACTTGCACACAAGATGTCATCACAAACTACACTTCTTAAAAACCTTCTCTTTCTATGTTTCACTCTCTTTTCTCTGGTAAGCTCGTCACTTTTTGACGTTACTGAACAAAAGTATGAGCTAAAAACCAGAGGAATTTTTTTATTTGGAAGCTCCATGGTAGACAATGGAAACAACAATTTCCTCACAAACTCCTTAGCCAAAGTAAATTACCTTCCTTATGGAATTGACTTTCTTCTTGGACCTACAGGAAGGTTTACCAATGGGAAAAATATGGTTGATGTATTGGAAGAAAGGTTAGGCCTTCAAGACTTCATTCCACCATTCTATGATCCTTCAACTACCGGCACAAGAATCTTGCATGGTGTTTGCTATGCTTCTGGTGGTTCCGGAATTCTTAACGATACCGGTCTTGCTTTCGCTGTAAGAACAGTTCTTCACTCAAATCTCTCTTGTTTCCTCCATGTCTTTAGACATGTCAACAGGATGAAACGAATTGATATAGACATGGCAGTTTTTGTTAACTGCAAATTAAAAGTGTAATTTTTATTACATTTTCGTTCTGCACGAAAAACTCAAAAGTGTATTCTTTAATCACAATTTATTATGCACGAAAAAACTGCTCTGTCTATATCAACTCCCCAGGATGAAGGGGCGAGTCTGATGAAATTATACTACGACATGCAGGGGAATGTGACAAACTTAAATCAACAGATCAGTAATTTTGAGAAAGTAACACTGCCTGAACTAAGGATACAGTTAGGTGACAGAACAAGAGAAGCCCTGTCAAAATTCTTATTTGCTGTGGCTCCTGGAGGCAATGACTATTCAATCAATTACTTCATGTCCAATCCAAACAATGTCACTCTTGAAGATTTTACTCAAAATTTGATTGCCACTTTTGAGAACCAGCTTAAGGTACCTACTCCTTGATATATAGTATGCAAAGTCTAAACAAAAAATCCTCTTAAATGTTATAACTTGTCTCATGCAGAAATTGTACAGTCTGGGAGCTCGAAAATTCGTTCTGTTTGGCATAAATCCAACTGGTTGCAGTCCATCAATTACATCAAGGCAACCAGCAGGCAGAGGCTGTGATCAGGAATTAAATCGAGCTTCTGTTCTTTTCAATGACAATGCGAGGAACTTGGTAGATACAATCAGGCCTCAAATCCCGGGGTCTGACCTTGTTTTCGTGGATGCGTACAAAATCATCAGTGATATCTTACAATTTCCTCTCTTAAGAGGTATTCGTAATACCACTAGCGCGTGTTGTGACACTACTGGAGGGTCCGGAATCTTGTGCAGGAGAGGAGGAACAACTTGCGCGAATAGGGACGAATATGTGTACTTTGATGGCACGCATCCAACCGAAGCTGTGAACGTTGTGATTGCAAACAAGGCTTTTGGTTCTCCTATGAGATCTGAGGTTTATCCTTACAATGTCTTGGTTCTGTCACTCATGTAGAGTGATCAAAGAGTATATAAGTTCGTTGTGGATCCATGATCGATCTAATATGTACACCCTAATATATTTGAATATGACTATGGAAATTTGAATATAAAATAACAAAATTCTTAGGACACTAAAAAAATGAAATGGTTCAGAAGGGACCATTGAAGTGTTTTGAATGATTCACTTTAACAAGGATTTTGAGATGTGAATACTCAGTTTCTATTTCACGGGACCCTCTTCACACCCTTTTATGTATTGTGGGTCTGGACAATATACCCGATTCTTCGTGGTTCCGGACTCATTCCCTACCCTAACTAAGAGTTCTGGGTCCATATCTAAATGAATCCTAAACGGTCCGAGATAGATTTGGATTTTGGTTCACCTGAGGAGCCTTGAAAATTTTCGGTCCAAATAGTTCGGGAAGGGTCAAACAAGTTCTGTTATAATCCAGTTCCAAGATTTAGACTTCATTTGGTTTGAAGGAAAATGGGGGAAAAGAAAAAAAATAGAGGAAAATAAGATTTTCTTGAAAAATGTGAGAAAAACAGCTTTTCTTATTTAGTGGAGATATACATGTTTGATATAAATTTTCCAGAATTTCCTCATAACTACCAAATGATGGAAAATAATATTTTCCCCTATTTTTTTTTTCTTTTCCCTCAAACCAAATGAAACTTGCTCATTGAGATCACTACCTATTTATTTATTGGGTAAATTACTTATATAAATCACATATAAACAACTATGACATATAAAAAACCTTCAAATTAACTATTAGATCAATCTAATTAATTGTACTTCAAAACTCTTCCTCAATCAAATTTAATAAACATTTAAAATTCAACTTTCACCTTACTCTACCAATCATCCTCATCATCTCAAAATTGGATGGTGCAACCAGATCAATTGCTTCTTTTCTTCGCAATTGTTTACGCTAGGCACAGCTTCCACTGCGATAAAATGAGCTCCAAAGGAGAGGAAAGAGTCATTGGTCACTCAAAATAAAACCCACCTTCCTGGTTGAAAATTATAGTCTGTCTTGAGCACAACACCATAGACGCAGCAAAAAGGACGGCATGACTTAGAGTCAAATATTGGAGAGAGAGAGCAGAAGATTATACTTAGCAGCTTTGGTATCATCAGCTTCATCATCATGGGCGTAGAAATTTTCCAACTTGGTAATATGAGGAATCGGCTATTTTCCTCGCAAATGGGACTTTTAATTTTGTTCTTCCTATGTTTTGGTATGCATGTATCTCATTACTGATTTTGCTAGTTAATATGGATTCTAATTTCTTCTAAATTTCTTCTACCATTAGTTTCAACATAAAAATATATTAATTTTAGAAACTCATAAATTTTAGTTTTAGGTTCATTAAAGTTAGTTTCAGAAAATCAGAATATTAGTTTCAGATTCATTAAAGTTAGTTTCAGAAACTCAGAATGTTAGTTTCAGAACAAAATAGTATTAGTTTCATCATCATTTATATTAGTTTCAGGAACCCATAGAGTTAGTTTTAGGTTTATTAGTATTAGTTTCAGGTTTATTAAAGTTAGTTTTAGGAACTCAAAATGTTAGTTTCAGGTTCATTAAAGTTAGTTTCAGGAACTAAAAATGTTAGTTTCAGGTTCATTAAAGTTAGTTTCAGTAACTCAGAATGTTAGTTTCAGAACAAAATAGTACTTAGTTTCAGTATCATTTGTATTAGTTTCAGGTTCATTAGTATTAGTTTCAGGTTCATTAAATTTAGTTTCAAGAACTCAGAATGTTAGTTTTAGGTTTATTAAAGTTAGTTTCAGAAACTCAGAATGCTAGATTCAGGTTCATTAAAGTTAGTTTCTGGGCCAACAATGTTAGTTTTATAACAAAATAGTATTAGTTTCAACATCATTAATATTAGTTTCAGGAACTCAAAAAGTTAATTTCAGGTTCATTAGTATTAATTTCAGGTTCATTAGAGTTAGTTTCAGGAACTCAGAATGTTAGTTAATGGTTCATTAAAGTTAATTTAAGGACCAACAATATTAGTTTCAAAACAAAATAGTATTAGTTCCAGGAACTCATAATTCTAAAATCCTAGGGAAAATGGTGAACCAAATCAACTGAATTTGAATACACATTCCGGGAGCTACGGTCTTAATTAGGGTTTAGGTCGGGTCCAGGGGCTACCGCCCTGGACCCGTCCTAAACCCTAAGTCCTGATTAAGCGGTTGTCGGGGCAATGAAACACTAGTTTCCTCGTCAACAATATTAGTTTCAACTCATTAATATTAGTTTTAAAGTTAGTTTCAGCATCAACAATCTTAGTTTCATTAGTTTCAATGTTAGTTTAATTGATTTTAGTTAGTTTCACCAACACCATTAGTTTGAGCATGAACAGTGTTGCATTAGTTTCAGTTGAAACCGACGTCATAATCGACATGAATGTTAGTTTCAACGGTAAATATTAGATTCAATGTTAGTTTAATTGGTTTCAGTTGGTCAGTTAGTTTCATTGGTAGTCACAATATTATTCATATAATTAGTTAGTAATTAATATCACTTTAATTAGATGAATATATGTAAAAAAAAAATTATTAAATATAATTAGTTAGTAATTAATTAACACTAATGGATGTTAACTATGATTATCAAACCCAATATAGCGAGAATGTGAAGTCCACTTGATTAGAATTTAGGGCACCAAAAAATAGATTGAACTTTTTTTATAATAGTTTATTAGAATTTAGGGCACCAAAAATAAATTGAACTTATTTGTAATAGTTTTTTTAAGCTAGTCTTATATGTTATTTCACCACCTAAAGTGACATGTTTATGTACTTTCCCTTATTTAAAAGACTCATAACAACTCAAATTATATCCAATTTTTTATTAACGTACTGATTTCAAGATTTCAAATTACAAATTTTTAAGTTATCTCTATTTTAAAAGTTAATTTTTCTTGTCAATAAATGTTACTCCGTATTTAATATTCTTAAGGCTCTATTCGTCGATTGTAATTTAGTTGCAAACATTTTAAACGACCACAAATAGATGCACGAGCACAAGTGAAAACAACCACAACAAACTCAAAATCAAGTACCGAAACAACTTCAAAACATGCTTCACAACTTCAGTTACGACTTAGTCGAGAGTTCATAGTTTGGCTTGACTTCCAAGAGGCAATTAGAGCATCGTGCCTTGGATTTTTATTACACTCAAAATAATTGAAGTTATATAGAATTACAGTATATATATAAGTGGACAACTATTGTAATTATATTGAGTACTTATTTTAAGTTAAATTTGACCAATTTGTAATATATATGTAAATTAGACTTTAATTTAAAAAAACAATCAGTTTAATATAATTAAGTTACAAGCCCTAATGCAATCACAACAAAATCAATTCATTATTAAAAAAAACTCAATTTGTCTTCTCCAATTAAATTTCAAGCCCTAATTCAATCCCAACCAAATCAATTCATCATAAAAAAAACAACGATAACCAATCTTTCTTCTCCATCTTCCCCAATTGAATTAAAATAGATCAATTAACACTAACATAAACCCTAATTCAACTCGGAAAAAAGAAAATTCCATTATCAGAAACAACAATACTACTTACCTTCATATACTTCATCAATTATTTGTAAGTAGGTGTCACAATAACACGCGTAGTGTAGTGTGGTCTCACATTTTAGTAATAGTTTTATGTGAGGTCGAGGCTTGGTTTCTAAACCGTACCTGGGACGAATTTCTGTCTCATACGTACAGATTAGCCCATTCGTCAACGGAAGTGATGATGTGTCATGTGATTTTGCTGATGTGGAGGATAGAGTTTACATTATTAACGAAAATGCCATCCACTTTCTTGATTTTTTTACTTTCTTAAATGGTTTGTTTTCCTTTTCTTTTCTTTCTGCTTTTCTTTTTTTTCCTCCTTTTATTGGCGCCAATGGCAGTTGGGTTTATCTGTAATTAACTAACACAATTTAAGTAATACTAGGGTCACTGATGGTGGAAATTCTAGAATATGTCGACAGTTTGACTGTGTTAGGAGGATGGTGATAACCCGTTCCACTTCAAGAGAAAATTCAGGAAGGTTCTACCACCGTTGCAGTATACATGGTTGGTTTAGTTGGTGGACACCAAGTGTAGATCAGTAAGCCTACGTGTTGGAGCAAAATTTGGAAGAAGAAAGGGTGGAGCAAGCTATAAGCAATAGTGCAAGATCCTACATGTGACTTAGACAACTAATTAATCTTAACCTAATGTTGTTGAAAGTCTATTTGTTTTGTTTGATAATGAAATGTATCTTCTAGGGTAGTGTTATATGATCTTCTAGTGTAGTAGTGTAACAAAAAACCAAAATTGAATTGTAATATGAATGCAAAAAAATTCTATAAATGAATCAACGGTCGTAGGAACATACAATTGTATCAAATGATACCATAACCAAACAGCCATAACATAAATAATAATCAACACGATCCATTACATTCAAACTTAACCATAAACATAACCATAATGCAATATCGCGTAACCCTCTAGTGCACCATTAAGCATCATAACAACTGCACTATCAAATGCACTATCATGCAAAAAAGATATGTTAATGACAAAAGGAATGTGAAACAAACTGAAATTCAGAAATCAGGAGTCATATTCTGATTGAATGGCCCTTCATTTTCATTTCTCTTTCTTTTATTAGTTGTTCTTCTAGGGTTTGTTCCCTACATTATTGAATCAAAATTAACATACAAACTATCATTTGTGCAAAATAGATTAGACATAGAGATGGTTGACCCTTGTACTAGAGAGAGAACTACTTGATTGCATTTTGAGCAAGTGTATACAATATAAGATGAAAGCAAATGAGTAGAAGGGTTAAAATGTAGGTTTTATAGCCAAACATTCATAAAAAAATTACTTTTTATTTTTTTCCAATTCAATTACAGATTAGTCCCTGTAATATATACATTCAATTACAGTACGGTCCACACGTGATAGTCACGTGATGTAACTAAATAAAGGTCTGAAATTAGTTCAAATCAATTACATACATGTCTGTGAAATTGTGTTAGCTAATTACATATTTACCCAACTGCCACACTATAAAGGGTTATGTTGGTTTTTTTATTTTCTTTTACCTTTACTACAATTATTTTTTTTGAATTTGAATTTAGTTTTGCATTTCTTTATAGGAGAGAGGTAATTTATTCTACATAGAGAGAGAGAGAAAGCTCATGTCAATTGACGGAAATGTACATTTTAGGTTTATCTGTAATTGTTTGAATAGAAGGGACTAATATGTAATTGGCCAAAATTTAAGGGGTAGCTTATGTAATTTCCCCATAAAATAAATATCCCAGATACAAGATAAATCTCACAGATGTAAAAATATCGCAGACACATCAAAATCTCACAATTGCAAAATTCCATAGACACAACATAAAATCTCCCGGTTCTAATATAAATTTCACAGATGCAAAATATCACAGATCTACATCAATTCCAACTAAACAAAAACATAAAAAATGTCTCATTTTCCTAGTTATTGATGGTTATCCAATGTCAGCACAATACATAGGAACCTCAAATGTAAATTGTCCAAGTACATCGAATTGAAAGTTAAGAAGGGCATACATCCTGATGAATACTCAACTTGACTTGAACAACGTGGTTGGAGTTGGACTATAGGTGGGAAATGGATCATTCCATTACTTTACATACACACGAAGGTGCTCTCTGGTGTTGCCCCAAATTTCATCAGCAGATCGGGAAATCGGAGATAGTACCTTTCTAATCTCGTTCTTCGCCTGCTCCTCCCTCTCCTTCTCCGTCTCCTCTCCTCCGATCCAGTCATCCTCTCTGCCGATCCAGTCATCCTCTCTGCCGATCCAGTCATCCTCTCCTCCGGCCACACCTTCGATCGCAACTGCATCCTCCATCTCCTTCTCCGCCCAGGTCAGCTCCGCCATGCCTCTTCAATTCATCTCGGTTTCCGATTCGGCGCCGAGCCGGACCAATTCGATGACTCGGCTGGCGTGCGACCTCCTCTCCGCTCAGAACCTCGTCCACAAGCTCATCTCGGTTTCCTATTTCGATGACTCGGCCGACGTGTACTCGTCTTCTTCGCCTTCTTCTCCAAATGCGTCATCCCAATCGCCGCTTCCATTCACCCGATCGGCCATTTTTTATTTTAGCTGGTTTGGATATGATTTTAGATCTGATTTAGGGTTTTTATAGTGTGACCGAGATTTTCGGGTAGATGGAGGAACTGACCGCGAGCGAATTAATGTAAAAAAACATGCCTTTCTATATTATAATGGAAAATCAGGCCCTACATTGTACTTACTCTAACAATATTACTCCCTCCGTCCTACAAAACTTCATACTTTTGTCATTTTTAATCGTCCCATAGAACTTTATACATTACTAAAAAAAGAAGCTATCCCACACCCTACAAATAATAAACAATCTCAACTTTACACTTAAATTACACCTTTTGTCACTAAATGTACATTTTTCCCACATTTTATATATTCTATCATTACTTTAACTTTTTACATAAAACTGCGTGCTAACACTAATATATAAAGTTCTCCGGGACGGAGGTAGTATCATTATGCATTGAGAAATTGACAGTCAAACTGGTTTCTCACGTTCAAAATGACGCACTTATTTTTTCTTGTGGTGTTTGAGCAACCAAATTATATAACGACAACACACAGTACCTGGTCCGTGAAGAAGCTAAGTCTGGTGCATAACAACAAGAACGCTTCCACTTTATTTCCAACTTCCAAGTTCAACTAGAATCTTTGACAATCATACGCTGCATGTTTTAGAATAATAAATAATTTCTTATAGTAACTAATTGAAATATATATTAATCCGCCAAATGTCTCATTTTTTGAGCTGCAGAATTAATTAAACAACTAATCACTAATCATATAACGACACAAAATTAGGATCGAGATCGTTATTCATATCCAACAGTGGTCATCTTTTTGAGAATCCACCATAAGGCTACAAGTTAAGCGTCTTCCTGAAGAATCTTATGATGGGTGATCAATGGAAAATCTCGATTCACGCGAGTGAGACAAGTCTTGAAGAAAATGACTATTAATTGGTGCTAAGATATCACCCAAAATTTAGCTAAGAATCGATGGTTGGGTCGTTACAAATCAACTACCATTTTGTTTTGTTTATACGTGCTCATGTTCACTTGGAACTCATATACAGTACTGGCCTAGTCTTGTAGTGCATATTACAATTCCTTTTATCTAGTACATTTTTTAGTTTCAAAATTTAGGCGGGGTAGTCGCATCTGCTCATCCCCTAATTTCCGTTCTTGCCTACGCTGATGTAGTTCACAAATCGATTCTCCCTACAAAACAAAATGCAAACTAGCAAGAGAAAGAAAACATCCCATTTTAACTTAATGTACAATTTGCACCATAAAATTTTAAAATGTGTGACTTCTCTCCTAAACTTTATAAACGCGTGCCCCTTCACACTGAAGGTCAAAGAATCATGAAACTACCAAACAAGAACTCTAAGTCTGTTTGAGAATCGAGACGTAGTTAGCAAAACTTTACCCGAATCATGTGAAAAAAATAGAAAATCCGAAGGCCCTGTAGAGTAAACTTACCTTCCTCCCGACTCATACTTTCACAAAAATCAATCAGGCTCGAGGAATCAGGAAACAACCAAAAACTCCATGTTCATTTCAGAATCGTAGTTAGGAAAACTTTACGTGAAGCAGATGAAAGAATTGGAAACCCGAAGGCCCCGTCTAGCAAATTCACCTTCCCTCCCAACTGAGACTTTTGAAAAGTCAAAGTCTCCCCCACCATCACCATCATCATGAAATGAACTCAGTTACAGTCCACAAAACCCACACCAATATAAAAAAGAGAAACTATCATCTCTTCTCATCAATTCTTAAACCTACCCATTTCATCATTCATCTCACTAACATCATCATCATTTCCACTCCACAATTTCCAATTACATGACCTGTCAGTAATGAAATGACAATCCTACCCCTGCTCCTCCTCCTCCTCTTCACCACCATCTCCGGCCAAATCATCCCCCTAAACTCCACCATCTACGCCTCAGACCCAAACTCCAGCTGGACATCACCAAACAACACCTTCTCCTTCACCTTCATCACTAACCCCAATTCCCCTTCCTCCCTACTCGCCGCCATCACCTACTCCACGATCCCAATCTGGTCCGCCACAACCACCGCCCAAATCACCTCCTCCGCCGTCCTCCGCCTCCTCCCCACCGGCGACCTCCGCCTCCTCCCCTCCGCCACCTCCACCACCCCCCTCTGGTCCTCCAACACCTCAAATCTCAACGTCGCCTCCGCCCTGCTCACCGATTCCGGCAACTTCATCCTCCGAAACTCCTCCGGCGACACCGTATGGTCCACCTTCGACAATCCTACGGACACAATCGTCCCCAATCAAACCTTCACTGTCAATCAAACCCTAATTGCCGGAATCTACACTTTCAGACTTCGCCGCAATGGAAACCTAACCCTAGTCTGGAACAATTCGATCACGTTCTACAATTCGAATTTGAACACTTCTGCTGATTCCAATTCCAGCTCCACAATCACTTCCCCAGTTATTAGCATCCAGCCAATTGGCATTTTCGATTTATCCGATCCTTCGTTATCCGTTCCGTTAAGATTAGCTTACGGTAGTGATTATGGTGAGCAAGGTGATATTCTGAGGTTCGTAAAACTAGACACGGATGGGAATTTGAGAATTTACAGTTCTGCTAGAGGTACTGGTAGAATGATTGAGAGATGGGCTGCTGTGAGTGATCGGTGTCAGGTTTTCGGGTACTGTGGGAACATGGGGATCTGTAGTTACAACGAAACCGGCCCTGTTTGCGGTTGCCCTTCACGTAATTTCGAGCTAGTCGATCCGAGGAATAGTAGGGGAGGTTGTAGAAGAACTGTCGAGCTTGAAAGTTGCCCTCAGGATCAGACTATGTTGCCGTTAGATAATTCTAGATTCTTAACATATGAACCTGAATTGTCTACAGAGGTCTACTACGTCGGTATCTCACCTTGTAGGCAGGTCTGTCTGACTGGGCCATCTTGCGTTTCTTCCACTTCGTTGTCTGATGGTTCGGGGATGTGTTACTTGAAATCGGGCAGTTACATTAGTGGTTATCGTTCAGCTGCTCTTCCGAGTACTTCATTTGTAAAGGTTTGTTCGCCTGCTCTGCCTAATCTATTAGATTCGGCTAATGGGAGAACCACTAGGTGGAGATTTACCTTTTGGTTGGTTGCGTTGGTGGTGATAGTTACGGTTTCCGGGTTGATAGCGATTGAGGGTGGGTTGTGGTGGTGGTGTTTTCGGGATAACCCGAAGTTTGGGGCTTTATCTGCGCAGTATGCACTTCTTGAGTATGCGTCTGGTGCACCGGTTCAGTTTTCTTTCAAGGAGCTGAATAAAGCTACCAAGGGATTTAAGGAGAAGCTTGGAGAAGGAGGTTTTGGAACTGTTTATAGAGCAGTTCTTACGAATAAGACTGTAGCTGCGGTCAAGCAGTTGGAGGGGATTGAGCAAGGTGAGAAGCAGTTTAGGATGGAGGTGGCGACTATTAGTAGTACACACCATTTGAATTTGGTGAGATTGATTGGATTTTGCTCCGAAGGACGTCGTAGGTTGTTGGTATATGAGTTCATGAAAAATGGTTCTCTTGATAACTTGCTGTTTATCTCTGAGGAGCAATCGGGGAAGCATTTAAACTGGGAGCATCGGTATAACATTGCTCTTGGTACTGCGAGAGGTATCACGTACCTGCACGAAGAGTGTCGAGATTGCATCGTGCACTGTGATATCAAGCCAGAGAATATTCTGTTGGATGAGAACTACAATGCAAAAGTGTCAGATTTCGGTCTTGCAAAACTCGTGAATCCCAAAGATCATCGATACAGGACGTTGACAAGTGTGAGGGGCACTCGAGGATACTTGGCTCCAGAATGGCTTGCAAACCTCCCAATAACTTTGAAGTCCGACGTTTATAGTTATGGGATGGTTTTATTGGAGGTTGTGAGTGGAAGGAGGAACTTTGACGTGTCAGTGGATACCAACCAAAAGAAGTTCTCCGTATGGGCTTACGAAGAGTTTGAGAAGGGTAACACCGAGGCGATCATAGATAGAAGGCTCAATCGCAGTGAGATTAATATGGACCAAGTTATGAGGCTGATTCTAGTGAGTTTTTGGTGTATCCAAGAGCAACCGTCTCACAGGCCTATAATGAGTAAAGTCGTCCAAATGTTGGATGGGATTGTGGAAATTGGTATGCCTCCAGCTCCCAAGGCTGTGAGGGAAGTGTCTGTGACCAGATCTAGTGTAATTTCTAGTAGCGTTAGTTCGTCTACCTTTTCTGCTTCATTGCCAGTGCACTCTTCTTCATCGATAGGGATTTCATCCCATGCGTCTAGGAAGATTGTGGATGGTGACTCTTCATCGCTGTTACACTCCGAGATTAAGTCAGTCGAATTTAGTCCTTAACTTGTTGCCCGCAAGAATCGAATCTGCCAACTGTTGAAGAGAAGTTTTACCCATTTGTAAACTAGCTCTTGTTGTATTATATATACTGTAGTATTATTTCTGTTTATATGTGCACTTGTTCAGCTACTGAGCTGCTTGTAATAATGGTTTATCAAAGAAAGCAGAGGAAATGTAATTAAATTTCATACAAGGTAAATTGTTTCCTTTTCTTTTCTGCTCTTGAATACTGATTTATTGACTTAAAGCAAGTATGATACTACTGATTTGTAAATTTGTTGATCTTATGGAAACCTGTAAAAATTTACATCTGGATTCTGGAGCCTTTTTGGAGCAAGAGGAGGTAGGAAAGAAACTTCACCTGGATAAGATAAGATCTGAGCCATGATTCTTGTTGAGGAATAGTCTAACTTCAAAGGTAGGTGCCTTGTTTGACCAAGAATGATTAAGAAATGCCAATTTAAGGTTCTTCAAATTCATAAACAGGCCATATATATAACTTCAGTCTTCCCAACAGGAAAAAATTGTCATTCTACATGCTCATAGTTATCTTTCTTAAAATCCCACAAAATGGATGATCAGTCATTCTTCAGCAATCTACCATCAGAACTCATCCTTTGTAGGCTTCCCATCAAAACCATCACTTGTTGCAAGTGTCTCAACAAGTCATGGCTTCAACTGCTTCAGACTTCCGAATTCATCAACTCCCATCTTTCGAAATCACCCCAGCCATAGTTACTTACCAGCACTATAGGCCCCGCCCTCATTCAGAGTCGATCAAAATATGTGAACTAGTAGATGAGCTCGAACTTGGCTCGCACAAACTTCAGTACAGTCCAGTTACTGAATTTGACATCAATGAGGTCATTAGTCCCAGTCATACTAGTATCGGTGTGGACGGATCAGTTGACGGTCTGCTCTTCTTGCACCAAATACATCCCCAACCAGAAGCTTTTTACGTTTGCAATCCAATCACACGTGAGTATATCGTTCTTCCAGAGATTGGAGAAGTCTTTTACTATCCTAGCACTGTCACTTATGGGTTCGGGATAAGTAAGATGAGTGGCCTGTACAAAGTGGTCAGGATTTTCCACCAGTGTGCGCGTGACCCTGATACGTACACGTTGAGCATTCCGAAGGCGGAATGCAAAGTGTACACTCTTGGAACGGGGACATGGAAGAGCATTGCTCATGATTCTTCCCATGAATATAGTTGTCATTCAGGTGGCACCTTTGTTAATGGGAATCTACACTGGTTGGTAACAGACCTAGATGACAACTTGTTCATTTCTTGCTTGGATCTTGAAACAGAAAAATTTGGTTTCTTTTCACCCCCGGCTGGTCTTGGAGGTCGTAGTGGCCTTACAACATTGGAGAATCGCCTGTGTGTTTGCGATAACACCTCAGAGACTGAAATTGTTATATGGATTATGAACGAATACGGAGTAGAGAGATCATGGAACATCATCAGTAAAATTCCAAATACTGATGGTGAATTTTATGAGGTTGTCTATCCTTTGAAAGTTTTCGGAGATGGCGATGTCTTGATGTGGTGGCCCGACACCCATCTGTTCTACTACTTGAACCGAACTAAATCTACTGCGATAGTCGGTTCGTTTGGACCGCAGAGGTTCATCCATATGCAGGCAAGACTTCATGTGCCAAGTTTTGTTTCTCTTAGTTTTGTGATTGAGAATGTAAGATCTTTTTGACTGATTTCCTGCAAGTGTTGTAAAATGCTAGGTTGAAGTTTTGTTCCGAATAGCTATAAAGATCATTTACAAAACTTGTTAGAAACAAAAATCAAAGAACTCTTTGTCAGTTAGCATACAATCAAAATTTGTTCTGATTGGGCATCTTTTATGCTTATTGTACACTTGGTTCTTGTCAATTGTCATTACTTGAATACTTCTTCCTGCACATATAATATTAGTCTCTTTTAAGGAGTATTATACGTGTAGAATATATAGAATTAGTCTCTTTTAGTTCGTGAATTAAGAAAAACTAAAAGCCATACAATGAGAAGTGTGCTCTCAAACGTGAGAGCGCTCGAGATGTAATTCGATTACCTTGATTACAATATAGAAACATGGTGGTTCTTAATAATAATAGAGAACATATGAGATTTGAGCCACTTATCTGGTGGAGGAATAGTCTAACTTCAACTTAAGGGGTGCCTTATTTGACCAAGAACTAGCAAACACGCAAGAAATTTCATCTGATCTCATTGCTCAAGTCTTAAGACTCAATCAAGTGTTCTCCAAGTTCATATTTAAGGCATTCTATATATGTTTGTAACTAATCTCTATTCTGAATCCCAGAAAATGGATGTTCTGTCAGTATTCAGCAATCTACCAC
Organism: Plantago major; assembly: GCA_026545765.1. NCBI lineage: Eukaryota > Viridiplantae > Streptophyta > Magnoliopsida > Lamiales > Plantaginaceae > Plantago > Plantago major. The sequence goes on along the minus strand of CM048839.1, from coordinate 712,144 downwards.
CAGAAATCACAATTAACATACTCTCCAGACTTCCCATCAAAACTGTCATTTTTTGCAAACTTGTCAACAAGTCATGGCTTCAACTGCTTCATACACCCTAATTCGTCAAGTGTCATCTTTCTAAATCACTCCCGGCCTTAGTTACCTACCACCAATATTTACCCCCAGATTTGATCACAATATGTGAACTTGTAGATGAGCCCGAACTTGGTTCGCACGAGCTTCAGTACAATCCGATTGCCAAAGTCGACATCAAGGAGCTCATGATCTGTCCCACTCATAACAATATATATCTGGGTGGCTAAATTGACGGTCTGCTCTTCTTAATGCATACATATCCCTATCCACAAGCCTTTTATGTTTGCAATCCAATCACACACGGGTATATTCGATCTTCTTCCAGAGATTGGAGGAGTCTTCTCTGATCCCAGCATTGTCACTTCTGGATTCGGGATAAGTAAGATGAGTGGCCTATACAAAGTCGTCAGGATTTTCCACAAGTGTACTCGTGACCCTCAGACAAATACGTTACTACGCATTCCAAGGTCAGAATGTCAAGTTTACACTCTTGGGACAGGAACTTGGAGAAGCATTGCACCTGATTCTTCCCACGAATATAACTTTTATACAAATGGCACGTTTCTTGATGGGAAAATACACTGGTTGGTAAGAGATTTAAAGGGTACATAGTCTATTTCTTGCTTTGATCTTGAAATAGAACAGTTCAGCATATTTTCACCTCCAGCTGATCTTAGGGGACCATTAGATAGCCTTACAACATTCGAGAATGTTCTATGTGTTTGTGATAACAGTTCAGAGACTGAAATTGTTATATGGACAATGAAGAAGTATGGAGTGGAGAAATCTTGGACTAAAGAATTTGTTATAAGTAAAGAATTTGCCCCCCGTCAGTATAATGAGTTTGTTTATCCATTGAAAGTTTTCAAGGATGGTGATATCTTGATGTGGTTGAATGAGAACTATTTGTTCTACTACTCCAGCCAGACTAAATCTACTACATATGTCGAATCATTTGCATCGGAGATACATAACTATGTGAATGATGCAAGGCTTCATGTGACGAGTTTTGTTTCTTTTAAAAGTTTTGAGATTGAGAATGTAAGATCTTTCTGAATGATTTTGTGCAAATTCATCGTAGCAACTCCCAAGCTGCTGGTCTGAGTGTTCATGTTCAGATTATTCAGATATATTTTGGCTAGCTAAGCTCCTAGAACTTGTTCAAGTTCATGTAGTGCTGGCTTGCATGTTTAATATATACTGCAATAAACTTATTATTGTATTGAGATAGTCGATTCGTTTGGACCTCAAAGATTCATCCATATGCAGGCAAGGCTTCATGTGCCGAGTTTTATTTCTATTAGTAGTTTTGTGATTGAGAATGTAAGATATTTTTGACTGATTCTTGCAAGTTAAAATGCTAATTTTAGGTTTTGTTCCGAGCTATATAAGTGTGTTTCGATTATTCAGATACTTATAGGCTAACTAAACTCTGTTGATACATGGTATCAACCACATCTTGTCCATCTATGGCCAGATTTCACATCATGGTATAAGATAAGATAATAGAAGATTTGAGCCACTTATCTAGGTGCCTTGTTTGACCAAGAAGTAGGAAAAAAGCAAGAAACTTGATCAAAACTCAATGTAGATTTATGCAGATTCATATATAAACCTGGCCTTACTAATCTCTATTCTACTATTCCACAAAATGGATGATCTGCCAATCTTCACCGATCTACCACCAGAAATCATCATCAACATACTCTCTAGACTACCCATCAAAGCTGTCATTTCTTGCAAACTTGTTAACAAGTCATGGCTTCAACTGCTTTATACACCCGAATTTGTCAAGTGTCATCTTTCTAAATCTCAGCCCGGCATCATTACCTACCAACATGAGAGGCCCCTGCCACATTCAGAATCGTTCAAAATATGTGAATTTGTAGATGAGCTCGAACTTGGTTCGCATGAGCTTAACTACAATCTGATTGCCAAATTTGACATCAATGAGTTCATTATTCCAGCACATACGACCAGTATATCTGTGGACGGCTCAATTGATGGGCTAGTTTTTGTGCGTGGAATACCTCGGCCTCAAGTTTGTTACATCTGCAATCCAATCACACGTGAGCTCATTGTTCTTCCAGAGATTGGAGGAGTCTTCCACTATCCCAGCATTGTCACTTATGGGTTCGGGATAAGTAAGATGAGTGGCCTATACAAAGTCGTCAGGATTTTCCACGAGTGCACGCGTGACCCTGAGACACGCACGCTTCTAAGCATTCCAAGGTCAGAATGTCAAGTTTACACTCTTGGGAGTGGAACTTGGAGGAGCATTGCACCTGATCCTTCCCACGAATATAGTTGTCGTATAACTGGCACAGTTCTTGATGGGAAACTACACTGGTTGGTGACAGATTTAGAGGGTACACCGTTGATTTCTTGCTTTGATCTTGAAATAGAGCAGTTCAGCATCTTTTCACCTCCAGCGTATCTTAGGGGACGAAGTTTTTTAAGCTAGCCTTACAACATTTGAGAAATATCTGTGTGTTTGTGATAACACTTCAGAGACTGAAATTGTTATATGGACTATGAAGAAATATTGAGTGGAGAAATCTTGGACTAAAGAACTTGTTATCAGTAAAGTTCCAGATTTTGCCGGTGAGTGTTATGAGGTTGTTTATCCGTTGAAAGTTTTCAAGGATGGTGATATATTGATGTGGTGGAAGAACGAGTTGCACCTGTTCTACTACTCCAGCCAGACTAAGTTTATTGCACATGTCGATTCATTCAGTCCGAAGAGATTTTGCTATATGCTGGCAAGGCTTTATGTGCCCAGTTTTGTTTCTCTCAAAAGTTTTCTGATTGAGAACGTAAGATCTTTCTGACTGATTTCGTGCAAATTCATCATAGCAGCTACTAAACTGCTAGCTAGCTAGCTAGTTTGAGGTTTTGTTCATCTTCATGAATTGCTGGCATTCACATTATACATGGTGACTCTTCAATGTGCAAGATCGAATTTTCAGAGCACGCAATTGTTTAATATATACTGCAATAAGTTTATTATTGTTCGTGAGTTCAGATCATATCTGAACTCCTGGATAAACTGCTCTTTTCCAGAACCAATAGATCACTCTGCTCTGTAACTGATCATCAGGTAAACTAATCTTTTCTTATTGTGGATAAACTGCTAGATGAAACATGATTGGCTCTTAACTGTAAGTGAATAGTTTTTACTAATATCTACAAGATCACCTGGATCATAAGCAATTTGTACTAAGTCAAGGTATTAGCTTTCAGTAGCTAATACCTTCAAAATCCTAAATTTTGTGAATTAAGAAAAACTAAAGCACAATAAAGTGAGAATTGTGCTCTGAAAGCGTGAGAGCACTCGGGACATAATCCAATGACCTTGGACGGAGAATTATTGACCTAGATTACAATACAGAAACGGGGGAGGAATAGTCGTATTGACACCGGTTCTTAACAATAATAGAGAAGATATGGGATTTGAGCCACTTATCTGGTGGAGGAATAGTCTAACTTCAACTTAAGGGGTGCCTTATTTGACCAAGAACTAGCAAAGAAGCAAGACATTTCATTGATCTCATTGCTCTAGTCTTAAGACTCATTCAATCAAGTGTTCTCCAAGTTCATATTTAGGCCTGCTGGCCTTATATAGAAGCACACAAGATAAACAGTTTCCATTCTAAATCCCACAAAATGGATGATCTATCACTCGTCAGCTATCTACCCTCAGAAATCATCATTAACATCATTTGTAGGCTTCCCATCAAAACCATCACCTGTTGCAAATGTCTTAACAAGTCATGGCTTGAACTGCTTCAGACTCCCGAATTCGTCATGTCCCATCTTTCTAAATCACTCCCGGGCATAGCTACCTGCCAAGGGGACTTGATCAAAATATTTGAACTTGTAGATGAGCTCGAACTTGGTTCGCACGAGCTTCACTACAGCCTGATTGCCGAAGTCAACATCAAGGAGTTCATGAGTCCCCGTCATAACAATATAATTGGCTCATTTGACGGTCTGCTCCTAGTCTTGAGCCACACAGAAACCGACCAAGAAGCTTTTTACTTGGGCAATCCAATCACACGCGAGCACATTGTTCTTCCAGAGATTGGAGAAGGCTACGTCTCCTTTCCCAACATTGTCACTTTTGGATTCGGGATAAGTAAGATGAGTGGCCTATACAAAGTCGTCAGGATTTTCCAGGAGAGCAGGCGTGACCCTCGGACACACAAGTTATTAAGCATTCCAAGGTCAGAATGTCGAGTTTACACTCTTGGAAGTGGAACTTGGAGAAGCATTGCACCTGATTCTTCCCACGAATATAGCAGTTATACAACCGGCACATTTCTTGATGGGAAACTACATTGGTTGGTAAGAGACTTAAAGGATACGTGGTTGATTTCTTGCTTTGATCTTGAAACAGAACAGTTCAGCATCTTTTCACCTCCAGCTGAACTTAAGAGACGATTAGTTAGCCTTACAGCATTTGAAAATGTTCTCTGTGTTTGTGATAACAATTCAGAGACTGAAATTGTTATATGGACTATGAAGAAGTATGGAGTGGAGAAATGTTGGAGTAAAGAATTTGTTATGAGCAAAGTTTCAGGTTTTTTTGGTTATGAATGTTATGATCATGTTTATCCGTTGAAAATGTTCAAGGATGGTGATATCTTGATGTGGTGGGGTGATCACTATCCGTTCTACTACTCCAGCCAAACTAAATCTTTTGCACAGATTAATTCACTCGGATTGGAGATGTCACTGCTTCATGTGCCGACTTTTGTTTCTCTTACAAAGTTTTTTCGATCTGAGAATGTAACATCTTTTTGAATGATTTTGTGCAAATACATCGTTCAGTGTTTTGTTCAAGAGTAATATAAGTGTCTGCAAATTCATTGGATATTTTCAGTTATACTAAACGCAACACGTTTTCGGCTAAACGCAACACAAAATATTTGTAACTTTACCAAAATACCCCTAACTCAAAAACAATCTTACAAACTTAACGAAAAATCAAAATAACTCGTATATGCAAACACAAAAACATTAACAATAACACAAAATAATAACACTAAACATAAATCGGAAAAAATAAATAAATATTTATTTTCGAAAAATATTTAATTTATACAAATTTTTGTAAAAATATAGAAGTAATTAAAACAAAATAAACAAAAAAAATTTTAAAAACCGAAAAAAAAACTGGAAATCATGATATGGCCGATTTTAAAACCGGCCACATCAAGATCTGGCCGGTTTTTAAAACCGGCCACATCTCGAATTTCCATTTTTTAATTATTTTTTTATTTTTTATTTTAATTTATAAATTGATTATATATAGTTTTCTATATTTGTTTGTTTTTGCAAATTGAAAAGTTACTTATAATTTTGGAAATTGAAAACTTTAATTTATTTTTGTCATTTATTTATTCAAAAATAAAAGTAAAAGTTAAATAATCTATTTAATGGAAATTCGAGAAATTAATCGGTAGACGGAGAACTTCATATATTAAATGCTTACCAATAAAACGTTGTAATTTTAACACGAATACGAACTTGAATCGGAAAATATTGCATGCATAACATAATAAATCGAAAGTAATACAATACGACTAGAATATGAAATATAATACTAATATGATGTGAAACACTAGATACTTAATGTGGAATTAAATCTCCCAAGTGTTCACAAACTTCATCAACAACCGCGAATACGTCTTTCGCCTCCATATAATGTCTGTTTGGTCGAGTGATGCGCCCCATCATAGTAGCGATCCATCGTAGCCTCTACAAATTAAGAACACACACAAATAAGGATGTTGAGATTTCGAACAAACGTCGTGTATATATGTATATATATTGAATGTCTAGGAAACATACCACGCTAGGATCCATGGCTGTTAGCCAAAATCCGATCGTTGGAACGAATCAGAAGTATGCAACTTTGTTCCATAAAGTTGAGGAGAAGTTCGAGGATGTCCGGAGGGATGGGAAGATGTCCGGTATGGAAAAATACCGAACTCATATATGATTCACTTCGTCTCAGATTTAAGCGGATGAGAGACGAGATTAATCATTGGTTGATTTGTGTGGATCATGCTACTAGGGTTGTCGGCGATCGGAGTGGCTATAATGAAGCCGATGTGACTGAAACGGCCCAGGAATTCTACAAAGAGAAATCATCCAGACAAGTCGCATTCAACATGTTCAAGAAGTGGGATGCCATGAAACAGTACCCAGAGTGGGGAACGAGGATGAACTTGGAGGAACACATGAAGAAGGCCGCAACCACTACAAGAATCCATCCGTAACGGGACGGAAAGGGGCGACGGATTTTTTTCGGATCGCTACTTGGGGCGACGGATTCTATCCGTCGCCCCGTTTGGCGACGGATAAAGGTTATCCGTCGCTCTGTAGCGACGGATAAAATTATCCGTCGCTACAGAGCGTTGATCAAAATAAAAAAAAAAAAAAAATTTAGCGACGGATAGATTTATCCGTCGCTACAAGGCCGGAAAATTAAAAAAAAAAAAATTAGCGACGGATAGATCTAGATCTATCCGTCTTCAACCTAAAAAAAATATAATATATCTCCTCCACCACCTCCTTTTCTCCACTACTTCTCCTCTCCTCCTCCTCCCACCACCACCATCTCCTCCCACCACCACCATCCTCCACCACCTTTCTCCTCCCACCACCACCATCCTCCACCACCACCTTTCTCCTCCCACCACCACCATCTCCTCCACCACCTCCTTTCCTCCACCACCATCTCACCACCACCACCACCACCACCCTGCCATCACCACCATCCTCCACCACCACCATCTCCTCCACCACCTCCTTTCCTCCACCATTCTCCTCCACCACCATCTCCACCACCACCACCTCTCTACTCCCACCACCACCGCACCACCACCCTGCCACCACCACCATCTCCTCCACCACCACCACCCTGCCACCACCACCATCTCCTCCACCACCACCACCCCCTTCCACCACCACCACACACACCACCACCTGCTGCCAGGAATCCCATTGTCTGAATATAAAATTCGTGCTCTGATTTTTTTTTTAAAAAAATGGGCGACAGATAGATCTATCCGTCGCCCATAATCATTTTTTAAAAAAAAGGTCAATCCGTCGTCAATCTGTCATAATTGGACGACGGATTTTATCCGCCATAGCTCAGGGGGACGGATTTTCTATCCGTCGCCCGATCCGTCGCCGAGGCTGAGGCGACGGATAGTCTGCCAAGACGGATCTATCCGTCGCTTCTGATTTTTGTAGTGAACAGCTGCGAGAGTTGAGGTTCCGAATGATGATGATCAACCAATGGAATCAGTAGGTGGCAGTAGTGGGAGAAAGCGGACCCATGTCAGTGAGGACAATGTCATGACTAACAAACGGCCTATGGGTCGTGACAGGGCAAAGAAGATGGCTAAAGGTGCTAGTTCTGGCAACTCCTCAATGGATGCAATGAGCGAGGGATAGGTTAACTTTAATGAAAGTTATCCCCAATACATTGAGTTGGAAGATGTGTTTGAGTTTGCCAAAAGGAGGAACGTAGGATGAAGGAGAAGAAGATGGACATGTTCATGAAACTTATGGGGGACTACGCCAACTTGGCCCCCGCGCATAAGGCATTAGTTGATGCACTGCAGAAAGAATTGTTTCCGTCCGAGTAATGGCTGAAGTTTGGAGCTTGTTTTTCAAATTATGTGAGGTGTGACTTGTTTGTTTTTTACTTTTCGAAGTGTGGCTTGTTTGTGTTTTACTTTTCCAAGTGTTCGTTGTAATAAAATCAATGTGCTTTGAATTTGAATTAGAATTAGAATTAGAATTAGAATTATTGGAATTACGGAAAGTAAGTCTTGTGATTTATCTTTACTTTGTCAAGCATCTTATCTTTGCTTTGTTAGGCATCTTGTTAGGCATCTTATCTTCAATTCATCAGACATCTTGTCTTCAATTTATGAGACATCTAATGCATTGTGACTCAGTTATGACTAAAAAATGAGTCGCCTATCTCCCACAACTTGTCTATATAATGCAACCGTAGAACACATTTTCAGACACAACAACCTACTTGCATTCATCCCTTCTTCCATTATCTTAACTAAACAGAAAACACTCTATCTACTTCAAGTTTTCAAAGATAATCATGTCCAACCCACTACCAACGCACGATACTTTTCCAGAGACCAATTTATCATCTGATGAAAGTTTGCTTGGTTCTTCTTCATCTAATCCTTTCGTACAGATCCAAAACATGATAATACAAAACGTACCAAATATGATCCAACACTATCAACAACAACAGCAACAACGGGACGAGCCACGACGGCCTAAGAAGAAGTGTGCTTACATTAAAAGAAGTCGAGAAGAGCGTGGCAAACAATTGGAGGAAGACTACTTCGGGGTTAACCCACCATATGCAGATAAATTTCGACGGAAATTCAGAATGGAGAGGCCGTTGTTCGAACGGGTGATTGCTGGTGTGGTGCATCAAGATGATTACTTTGTCTGCAAGCCAGATGCTCTTGGCCGACCGGGGTTAACCACACTATAAAAATGTACCGCAGCCATTCGAATGATAGCTTATGGGGCTTCTACTGACTCGGTTGATGAGTATTGCCGTCTTGGTGAAAGCACGGCTCTCATGTGTCTTTCGCATTTTTGTGACGCCGTGGTTGCTGAGTTTGGTCCAACATACATGCGGAGGGCCAATGAAGCCGATGTACGAAGGATTCTGGCAATCAACGGTGCAAGAGGATTTGTGGGCATAATTGGGAGTATCGACTGTATGCACTGGACATGGAAGAACTGTCCCAAGGCGTGGCACGGTTAACCCCAAGGCAAAAGCAAAAAGCATACCCTTATTTTAGAAGCAGTAGCATCCCAAGATACTTGGATATGACATTCATTCTTTGGGATTTTCGGAAAATATAATGACTTGTCAATCGTGCAACATTCACCGGTGTTCGACGATCTCCTAAACGGCACGACACCTCAGGTCAACTTTGAGGTCAATGGCCATCAGTACAACACGCCTTACTACCTAACCGATGGCATCTACTCAGCTTGGGCTACATTTGTGAGTGTCATCCCGAATTCGGTAACGCACAAAGAAGCCAAGTTCTCTGAGCGTCAGGAGTCTTGCCGGAAAGATGTGAAACGTGCTTTCGGAGTTATGCAAGCACGATTTGCAATTATACGGAATCCGGCCCTTGCACACGACAGAGCCACACTCAAAAAGATTATGTATTGCTGCATCACACTCCACAACATGATAGTTGAGGATGAGCGCCACACATACCTAAACTATGACAGGGAAATCAAAGAGTTCGAACAAGATACCCGTGAGCATGTACCCGATGTGATTGACGGAGTTCGTATCCGACGGGCGCAATCTCCAATAAATTCTATCCCGGAATACATGAACAATTCACGGCGAATGCATATATAGTTTGTGCAAGCATGACGAATTTACTGCAGACTTGATGGAACATATTTGGATGATACGTTGACCGTGGAGCTTGTCCAATCGTGTAGTGTGTGTTTGTTAGTTTGATACATTTGTGTGTTGTGTATTTGTTGCATTTCCATTTGGTTTTATTTAAATTCCCTGTAGTTTGTTGTAATATATTCGTGGTTTCAATGAAGTTTCACTTAATAAATTGTAAAACGAGTTCTAAAAATGCAATTTTATTAATTGCAACTTCTAAACACTCTTATAATATGGTAAATATGTTTTAAAAAAATTATTTCATGACGGTGCTATAACGCATCACCAATACAGCAGAATCTCGGCACGGATCCCGTCATGAGCCAACCGTCACCAATGCAGGTGGTCTAACAAGCCCGTCCGGAAAGAAAATGCTCTTTCAATTAACGACACATGCTTTTTGTGTTGACTTGGGCTCCGTGAATTGACGAAAATGGCCCTATTTTCTAGCTGATGGCGTGTAACACTGAGTGCTTGCATGTTTATTTTCTTGGGGAAATTACATCCGCACGTTTAGATGTTAATTCTGATTAATATCACTTAATGTATTATGATTTAATGCAATTAGATGTAAAAACAATTACATTTCGCCCACAAATTTGACTTTTGGCAACTAAAAGCCCTGAAAAAGTCGATTTTCTTTTCCAGTTATTGAATTTTGCAAGTTACCAAACAATACCTTATGAAATTTTAAATAAAGAAAATAAAATTAATAAAAAAAAACCCATCTTCTCCAACAGTCCAACATACTTCTTCTTCCATCTTCTTCTTCCTCCATCTTACATAAATCCTGTAAAACATAATGCACAGCAGTAACTTACATCATGTGAGTTTAGCAGCTTGATTTATTGACCACCAATACATTTCCATGAATCCTGTAAAGTGCCAACACCATTTTCAACCCACTACCACTAATAATACTACTGCTTATTTGAAACAAAGCAAAAAAATAAATAAATAGAAAGTGCAACAGCTCCAAATCGAAGCTGTGTAGCAGCTCCGAATCGGAGCTGCACAGCTCCGATTGGAGCTGTAGAGCAGCTCCAAATTGGAGCTGTAGCAGCTCCGATTTGGAGCTGCAAATTGGAAGAAGGAGAAAAAAATAAGAAAGAGGAAGAAATTTACCGGAGAAGAAGAAGAGAAGATGGAGGAAGAAGTATGTTGGAGAAGATGGAGGAAGAAGAAGATGGAATAAGTAGGTTGGACTGTTGGAGAAGATGAAGGAAGAAGAAGATGATTTTTTTTTTTTAATTTAAAATTCCATAAGGCCATGTTTGGTTGTTTTAAATGAAACAACCAAATTAAACTGGTCAACGGATTTGGACTAGATTGTAATTGTTCGACTAAGTAATACGAATATGAGAAACGTCGTTTTAAGTGGATATCCCTATGTAATTATCCCTTATTTTCTTTGTCTTATACTTATCTCATACCTTTTGTCTTCATCTATCTCTTTAATTTATTTTCTTCATAATTAATAAAATATAGAATATAAAAATATAAAATTTATATCGATTTTTATGTTTTTTCATAGTCTACAAATAGAGACCACTCTTAACTATATTTCGACCATTATAAATTTTACGATTTTTTAACTCTTAGTCTCGGTGAGTTAATACATCTATTAACTCATATCTTGATGATCTCTAAGTTACAACACTATATATTTAGACTATCGTAGTTACAACACTATATTAACTCATCGTTCGCTACGTTGCAATAGCATATTAGCTGCGTTGCAACATTATAATGAGTTAATATAGTGTTGTAACTCAGAGGTCACCAGGTCATGAGTTAAAAATGGTGTTGTAACTCACCGAGGCTAGTTAATAACTCATGACCTGGTGATCATCTGAGTTACAACACTATATTAACTCATTATAATGTTGCACGCAGCTAATATAGTGTTTCAACGTAGCGAATGATGAGTTAATATAGTGATGTAACTCCAATAGTCTAAATATATAGTGGTCTAACTCAGATGTGACCAAGATATGAGTTAATTGATGTTTTAACTCACCAAGATTAAGAGTTAAAAAATTGTAAAATTTATAATGTTTGGATTATAGTTTAGAGTGGTCTCTATTTGTAGAGCACGAAAAAATATGAAAATCAGTATAACTTTATATTTTTATATTCTATATTTTATTAATTATGAAGAAAATAAACTAAAGATAGAAAAGACAAATCAGACTACTATGCTCTGACATAAGAGAAAAGGGCAAGCAGGGAGAAGATAGGGGTAAAATAGGCACGAATTTTTTGTTGGGTCAACCTCAGAATGTCGTTTTCTGAAGGCCAGGGTACCCAAGTGAAAAACAGCCCAGCAAATGTCGCTGGCTAGAATTTTCCCATGTTTCGTGGGAAATCATCAATAAATCATTTCCAGAGTGTACTCAGATAAATCTACCCAAAGTAGGCTTTAAATGTAAAGGCCCAAAGGCCAAGAAAATTTGTGATCACGCTTAGTAATAAGTGGCCTTCGTAAATAGGCCCATATCTGAGTGCAAGTGAATTATGGGCCTGTCATAGATACCACTTCAAGTTTATGATATTATGATATGTAAACTAAAATGCATCACAAAAGTCTCATAAAAGACGGTCTATAAATAACTTATCTAAAGACGTCCTATATTATCAATAAACATTTATGTTATTACTTTTATATAGTTAATGAAATAAGTCTTGTTGCAATACGAAAAAACACCAATTTTGAAAATATAGGTGTTTTGATTAATAACATTGATGATTTTCTTGATAATATAGGTCCGTCTTTATATAAATTATCTTCAGACCGTCTCTTAGGAGACTTGCTAAAAATGCAGAAGTTGATTTTGAGAATATTATCAATGTCGGTAACAAAATTCATTTAACTTACACAAAATCTTTAAAGAGATGTGTATTAGTGAGAGACAGATTGATGTTCTTAAGTATATGTCTAATATTTTGAACTACATCAATAGTGTTTTATGAGTGAACATTTATTTCATTTTTTATGTAATGTATATCACCGCTGTTCTTAATAAAACGTGTAATGTTTTCGGCTATAACTGTAATGCTTGTCCGTCTTTTTTAATCTTTCTATAACACCGTCTCTCCAGAGACTTAGGCTCTGTTCTTTTCAACTGAAATTTACTGAACTGAACTGAATGGAACTGAACTGAACTGAACTGAAACTGAAACTAACTGAACTGAACTGAACTGAAGAAATTATTGTGTAATAATAATAACAATTATATGATGGTATATATAATCACAATTAAAAAAATATATTATTTTTGTCATCTTTCTCACATTCTTCCTACTCTTTTTTCTGTCACTTTACATTTTTATTTATTATTGTATAACAAACTGTAAAACCAATCGCGTGGAAAACAATATGAGAATGATAACTCGATTGAAACCGAATTTTAATCGTCGTATAAACTGTCTTTGTCTAGTTTTATAACATGATATCAATGTCCAAGGTGGAGTGGATATGATTTATTGAACCCGACAAGGAAAGAAACGATGAACAGGGTGCGCAAGGAGATAACATTGGGAATTTGGCGCTCTATTCCAGGCAATATAGAGCCCGAGGAAGATAATATAGAGTCCGAGGAAGATAATATGGAGGAATAAATGCCATTTTTCAATATTTGTGATATATAATATTATTTTTATAAAGTTTGGTCCGACTTGTGATTTGGTTTAACTTGTTTTGGAGTTTTTGAACATGTAGATTTTTTGTTAGTTCAAATTGTAACTATACTCTTTATTTCATTGATCTAATAAAAGTCATATTAAAAAGAAATTTTAGAAAAAAAGTTGAAAATAACTCAATTGGATAACTTTTCTTATTTTCCTCGTACAAAAGATCGGGTGTGTAAATAAATGATAAAATAATAATAATAATAATATTATTATTATTATTATTATTATTATTATTATTATTATTATTATTATTATTATTATTATTAACAACAACAACAACAACAACAACAACAACAACAATAATAATAATAATATGAATTTAATGAACTGAACTGAACTGAAGATGGGCTGAATTGAACTGAATGGAACTGAACTGAACTGAACTGAAATTGTTTTCAGTTGAAAATAACATAGCCTTACTCAACTTAACTTAAAGTTGGGCATTATTTAGGCTCTGTTCTTTTCAACTGAAAACTCGTTATTCAATTGAGATATTTTCAACCCATCTTTTGTACGAGGAAAATATTATTATTATTATTATTATTAATATTTTATCATTTATTTACACAACCCATCTTTTGTACGAGGAAAATAAGAAAATTTATCCAATTGAGATATTTTCAACCTTTTTCTTTCTTTCTTTTTAACACAACTTTTAGTAGATCAATGAAATAAAAAGTATAGTTACGATTCGAATTACCTTTCTTTTCTACCGTAAAAGTTGAGTTAAGATAAGAAACTACATGAACCTGAGAGTACCATTCAAACTGGTTCACATACTTTGTACGTACATCTCTAACAAAAAATCGACATGTTCTTTTATTGGAAGATATTAGAACAATAGAAGTAAACTCAGAAGCATACGTTAAGTTTTTTCGCAAACTTAATAAATAAAAAACAAGTTATACCAAACTAAAGTCAAACCAAACTCTACAAATTACGCACAAAAAAGTATAAAACAAAGTTATGTTAGTCAAATATACTTAATTTATTTTTATAATATAATTTTATTATATTCTTTTTGTCGTAATTTGATAATCTGATCGCCCGTAAAAAAGTCTCCTTACAATTTATTAATGGACGGATGTAGTATTTATTATTATTAAAAATGGGACAAATGTAATTTCTTGATTCGTTTAGGTTTGATTTCCGTTTGATTTCGATTCGATTCGATTAATTCGGTTTAGTTGATGAAATTAAATTTGAAAAGAACATAGCCTTATTTGAAAATGTTTTGGGTTACGACACTCTAATTTTAGTTTGCACTTATAATTAACAACTGAAAGATATAGGATCATCTTTATATGAGAAAAATCAGCAGCATATCGCACTAATTTTTCTCTTTTGAGAAGAGTTGCACATACTAATAGTACAAATCTGTCACAAAGACACGAGGAGTAAAGTGCAAAGTTACCAAGAGTTAAATGTACAGTACAATGAAACTTGTAAATTAAATTGAGTCCAATTAATTTCATTTTTCATTTAATTTGTAATTGTTTAACTCAAAAATCAAGTTCTGAATTGAAATGAATTGTGTAAGTCGCCCCAGGATAATACTAATATTAATACATACTCCCTCCGTTTCAAAGAAATCTTTCCATTTTACTATTTTGAGGTCAACTGTATTCGACTTTGACCGCAAATTAATCTTAAACTCTAACATTAAATAATTTAATAAAATTTTATAATGGAAATTTAATAATTAAATTTTTATTATATGATTTTATTAAATTATTTACTATTATAGTTTAAGAGTAATTACATGATCAATCGAATCTGACCAAAGTTAAAATGGAAAGATTTATTGAAACTTAGGAGATACATTCAAAATGTAGTAGTCTTGTACAATGTACAGAAGTGATCAAGTAGCCACTAAGCGCCAGCAACTCTTTTAACATCTTTATACAATATACAAATATGTTCGTTTACGACAACACCGTGATACAGCCACACTGCACACTAGTTACTCTTTTAACAGAGTCATTATACAAATATGTTCATTTACGAACTCACCGCTCCCATCAATCTGATCAAGCACTCTCTTGAGCAAAAATGAACTGATCTGATTCGGAAGGCGAAAGGATCCTGATCCTTTTCCTCATCAGAGTTTCTATTGATATGGGAATTTCCTTTTCAGGTCACCTCTTGGTCTAGAACGGAACTGCTCATCCGACTCTTCAAAATCTCCCTAAAAATCAAGTGTAAAAGATCAGACTTCCTGCCAATACCCACTTATTTACTCTAGAAATGCCTTGGTCAAAAACCAATGTGAACATACCATGGTATAAACATGGCATCCAGATTTTTCATGATTGTCCCTCACATGCTTAAACGGGTACCTCTTGCCACAATTAGGGAAACAGCAGACAAATGGCTTAAGCTCCAAGTGTACAGCTTTAATGTGTTGGCTGAGATTTGAAACCTGGGGAGATAAGTTGTTTTCAGTAAAAACTTACAACTAAAAGCAAAAACACAACTATCGTGTATGTTTGGGAGGTTACCGTGGAAAATGTAAGTGAACATCCCTCAAAACTACAGGTGAGTCTCTCTGAGTGGCTTTTTCCTTCGTGCAAGCAAAGATGACGCTTAAAGTTCTTCTTTAACTGCATAACCCCACATTTATCACAATGTATACGTTGATGGCAGGTCCTTATATACTCCTTAAGACACTCCTCATTGGTAAAACTCTTCATACAACCAGGATCAGAACAGAATGCCTCAACTGTATCCAACTTAAATGCATAAAGCCAAAATAAATTTTCTACGGGGTCAAGAAAGATGTTTTGCATACTGTGATATTAGATTTCAAACGAAGACTAATAACGGACGGACTTCTGCAGAACTTACCATGTTAAAATCCTCATGTTTCCGCAATCTGGAAGGATACCTAAACGACTTGCCACAACCAGGTTCTTGACATACATGCTCCTTAGGAGGCTCAACACTGAAAGCACCTTCATCATGTGATTCTCCATGGAACTCTTTCAAATGACGTGTCAAATTACCCTTGTAAGCAAACCTGATTCCAGAGTTATCAACGGGACACTCGAACAATTTACCCTGATGTTGAAGCAAATGCCTGGTCAGGTGGTCTTTCCGTCTATAACTGGAATGACAATCATCCACTGGGCCTGAAAATTGCCTCTGCAACACACAAAGTTTCCATAAGATCCCAGCTTTCATAGACTTCACCAATAAATCTCTAATAAAATGTACAGTAATTCCTCAAACCTCTGAGCGTGGGCCGAGGCTCACTTGAAGGACCTTCACAGGCAGTCCCCCGCCTGGTACTAATCCGTTTAAGGAACAATGCTGCCTCTTGCATTTTGGAGTTCTTTGTATGGGATCCAATGCTTCACACCCAGTGATTTATATTTATATTCCTTTCCCTAACAATCTGCAATATGGTCCATTTCAATACAAAAGATAATAAAGGTACAGCAGATGCACAAAAGCTAACGGAAAAGCTTATAAAAATTCTGATTAAATCAATTTACTGCGCTTGAATTTCAAAATACAAAAAACCAATGTGCAAGCAGTAAAGTATCCAAATCACAATATGACATTCCAAAAATTCAACAGATAAAATAGAATATTTAGACACATCGATTCCAGTGTACCATTTTACGCACATACAGTTTGAATTGCATCTAAAGTTCAGAAAAACAATTAATAACAGATGCATTCCGCTTACTGGACTCAAAATCCAAGAAATCCAATTAAGACAGAGCAACTTTTGAAGTCTATAGTATTAGTACAGACGATTAAAGAACAAGCAAATACGATAACATGATCTAGAAATTCAAACACAGGTTAGCTTACAACTATACACCACTACAACCTTCCACAGCATTCGAACAACTGAACAAAACATTGTGCTATTTCTACAAGACTAGCAAGTTGGAAGACGCAGATACTTCTGATGAAAATTTAGGCGAATCATTCTCTACAAAACATGAATACTAATCAAGCAAACATAAATGAGGAGTAAACTATGAGTAATTTGCAACCGGAAAAAAAGTCAACGAAAGCTTAGGGACGGATTAAGTAGCTTACAGCATCAACAATTTGATTCTGGAGTTTGGCGGCTGGCTTAAATTAATTTGGTTGGATTTTTGAAATTGGGCCAACTCCTTTCCGGACCGGGCTAAGTTGATGGGGCAGCCCCAACAATTTGATTGGCTAGTGGATCTATGCTTAGTTATTTCTTGTGGTTTATGCATCTTTCCTAGGGTTAAAGGGTAGAGATAATTTATCTTTGCGTAAATGTTAAGTATTATTTATTTTATCAGGATTTGCAGGTTTTAAGTTTTACGAGGTTATTTAAGGTGAGTGCTCTACCAAAAAGTATATGTATAGTTTGCGAAACTACAAGAAGCTATTTTAATATTATATATTCACTCCGTCCCACACCAGTTGTCCAGTTTTGACTTTTTCGGAGTCAACAAATTTGAAGTTTGACCACGAATTGCTCTTAAACGGTAATTGCAAAAATCCTAAATTGAACTATATAATGAAAATTTAGGAGAAACTGCATCGGCATTTGGCGGAAGAGAAGGGACTTTGAATTGATGATGCCATTTCAATTGAGGTTAATGTGGATTGATCCTTTTCTCTGGCATTTGTATTTATTCTTTGCAAAATAAGGTACATGGAAGTTTCATTTCTCCTACCTGAAAATGTTGTTACGTTTCATTTGTTCCGTGTTGTTCTTGATGTTTGAATTTTAAGGGAGCTTGTGTTGTTTATTAAGTTGTGTATTATGTATTACTTACTATATTTGAGTTATGTAACAAGCATATTCATGGTGGTAGTCATATTTTTTGTAGGACAAGTTATGTAAGTTTGGGTAATCTTTTGTGTAAATTTGTCTACAATTATGTATTGAACCAAGTGTCCTTCCATCGGAATTATGTTTTGAGGCTAATATCTTTGTAAACTTATTAAGAAAGTTCATTCGCTTCATGATCTAGGTCAATGTTTATCAATCAAGTCAATTGCTTATTGTGTTGGTGACTTGTTGGGGGCGGTGTCACTGGATTTTTTTGCCTCTTCCTCTTTCTTTCCTCTCACATTTGAATTAATCATTTTTCTCAAAGATGGGGAACAAGAGGTCATTAAACGAGCTACAATATTTGTAACTGGAAAATTCAATGGGCTGCTGAATATTCGCAGCCATATCCAAACTAAAAGAAATTCTCAGAATCAATAATTTGCGAAAGAATTACGGATATTTAAGGACATAATTTCATCGCCCATTAGAAAATTACAGTAATGGAGAAAGAATTTATAAAAATGGTCACCTCACAAACTTAGTCTTTACTCTGTGTTAAATTAAATTATATAATAAAACTTTATTGAAACGGAGACTTATATTCAAAGCAAAGGATTTATATGTTGTACTCAAGAGCTTCAGTTTCTCCCTTTGTTGTAGAGTACTCATTATGTCTCCCAATGCATGTTCTATCCTCACATGTGATTGTTCAATATTCAAACCTCTGATCATTCCTTTGCTGGTTTCTTTGTGAATCGATCCAGAAACTCTCATTGTAAGCCATGTCTTTCCTAATATGCTGGTCAATATATACCTTCTGTCTCTTGTACGTAGTGGTCTCCCTGCGGTTGTGTCCTCCACCACCTTAGTTTCTCCCCTCTGGCCTTTAGCCTTTCCTCGCACCCTTCTATGCTGAGAAGCAGCGACCAACTTATCACAAGTTTCAGTAAGCTACTCAGCTGTGCACACCAAGATTGAACCTCTCAGGCTCATGTCCGCCATTGTATGATCTTCTCTCAACAACTCCTTGTAGTAAATATGGCACAATGTTATAATGCCAAACATGTGATGTGGACATTGGAAAAGCAAGTGGTTGAAGCGTTCGTGAGCCTCATACATGGTCTCATGATACTTCTGCTCGAATGCCTGAATTTGGTCTCGGAGAGAAACGGTCTTAGTGAAGGGATAACATTTTGCCATAAAAGGCCCGGTAGATCGCACATCCGAAGTAGCTAGAGATCCTTCTGGTTGGTTCAAGAGCCAATCCTTAGCTAAATTTTGCAGAGAGATAGGAAAACCTTTTTCCTGACATCTTCATCAGTAACCCCAGCTGCATTTATTGGAATCCGTCCCACCAAACCCTGAAACTCCTTTAAAAATATCATGACATGTTAGCTGTTAATTCTCTCCATAAACTTCTTTTCATTGTGATAAGTACGAAAATATAGTTATTTACTTATGGATGGACGGGAATCATGCCGCCTCGATTTAATCAACGTAGCTTAATTAATAATGGCAAACGTATCCCTCAACTCAATAACGGGTCCCACTCAAAAAACACCCAATGTAGCAATGACTAGGGGTTTGGTTTTTTTCTATTTAAGAATACTAGGATTCTGTTTCCGAACCTAGAAAGGATTGTTTTCCTATTTATATACATAGATCAATTAGTCTTGCCTGTCATTTATTCTTCTCTTGAAGCTCGATTGAAATCTGCTTAATCGATTTTATGTCTACTTAAAGCTGTAAGATTTAAGATTTCGCTCTTGCATGCTATATTAAATTATTAATCATCACCTATATATCTGTTCTGTTCTGTCCTGTCCCATCATCCAACGAATCGAAGGCAGAATATGAAGTTTTATATTTGAGGTTGTTTCGAAGATTCCAGGTTTTACAGGGACCGGTTTGAAAGTTTTCAGATTTACAGGGACTGGAATGCAAGGTTTCAGTTTTACAAGGACTTGATTTCGAAGGATTTGTAAGTACAGGGACCTGATTGGAAAACTTGAAGAGTTGGTGGTTTCCTATTCAAATAGGGGGAAGAAAACGTAATAAGGAAGGAATTAGTAGTAATGCGCTTTTGTCCTTAAGTTTTCTGGTCCTGGTCAAATTCGATTTGTTACTTCTTCCATTAGTTTTCTGTTCCTTGTTCGTTTCGGATTGGTCGGTTTTTGTTTCTTATATATATGCCATCTCCACGAACAGAGAGCAGAACACAAGCTACACAAGCCTGATTTCCTTCCTGGTTTTGTGCTATTCTTCTTGTTTAGAATAGTGATTATTAGCTGTAGTTGTGAGGATTGTGTAGTAGAATTCGGGGCATAATTCTGGGTCAATTTCTATATAACTTAACTGGTTCGAGGAAGGTCGTGGAGTAATAAAATTTGTTGATTCTCCGTGGACATAGATTGGATTTATTCAATCGAACCACGTTAAATTGTGTTTGTGTTTTATTGCTTTGATTGGTGATTTTATTTGTCAAGTAGTTGATTGGTTCTATTGCGATCTTGGTTCGAATACTTAACTCAGAAGAAATCTTGATTGAGTGGTAGGAGAGATATCCAGCTGTTGGCTGAATTCCGGAGAGCAATCCAGTCCAGCTGAGAGGTTTGTTTCTTTTGATTGAATTTTGCCCTCTTTTATTCTCCTTTGGCTCTATTAGAAAAAGAAAATAATTTTAAAAAAATTATTCAATTGATTGCTCTGATATCTATAAACATCTTAGTACTAATTAATTGATTTTTTGGATTCAGTTATGGTCTATCCTATTCCTACTGAGGAAGTAGTAAGCTCACAGGAGGAGCTTGTGATGGATCTTTCTCAATTTTCGTCTGATCAGTTGTCTAAGCTGGAGAAGAATACAAAGAATGATGTCAATCTACCAGATGATTTGGTACTTGAGATTTTGTTACGGTTACCTACAAAATCACTAGTCAGGTTTAGGTGTGTGTCAAAATCTTGGTCTTGTATGTTTAAAGATCCTATCTTTATCAGAAACCACCGTGGGAGTAGAGAAACCATGCTGCTCGTGAGTCGTTATTTGCCTCCATCAGATCAGTCTGGTGGTAATATAGAAGGCGCCTTGTCTTTTCATTGTTTAGATTCTCCTGCTACAGAAGTGCGTTCTTACCTGTCCACCAATGTTTTAAAAGATCTGTTTGGGCTTGAGAGAATTGAATCAATTGAAGAGTCATTCTTTGCTATAGGCTCCTGCAATGGCATTGTTTGCATCAAGTATATGGAGGACTTTATCTTGTGCAATCCAGCATTGCACGAATTCAAGCGGCTCCCCCGTGATTATACGGGAAGATTGGTAGCTACAGGATTTGGCCTTGCTTCTTGTGGTAATAATAATTTCAACGTTATTGCCATGCATAGAGTTTCCAACCGAGAAAATCCCATGGTCCATTTATACAGTTCAAGAACCAACTCCTGGAGGCAAACTCATGATGCTCCGGCTTGCCCCTTAACTTCTTCTTCTCTCTTTTTTAATGGCTCATGTCACTGGCTTGGACGGAATATTTGTGTGCAGATACTTTGTTTCAATATCAACTCTGAGGTTTTCAGATGGTTGATGTTACCTCACCAGAAATCTAGTAGAACACTTCCAATCCGAACCCCCCCAATCATCCTGAATGAGTGTCTTGGTGTTGCCTATTTTGTGGGTGGTGACTTGAAACTCTGGGTGATGATGGACTACGGAGTGGAGGAGTCGTGGACCCAAATGTTGGCAATAGGGTGTGACATTCATATATGGACTTGCTTGCCTTGGAAGAATGATATGTTGATCGTACAAAGATGTAAGCTTTTCCAATTGGCATCTATGTCACTGCACACAGAGATGGTGAAAAAATTCCAAGTGTATGGGGCTCCGAGTTCCTGGATCTTGTCTCAGCTGTCCATGTGCATGCTCATCTATGAAGAGAGTTTAGTCAGCTTAAACTAGGTCACTCTGCTTCTTTATTTTTATAAATACTTTTTCTATATTTAGATTTATGAGATTTGGAATGATGTTAGCAAGTGATTAAAATTAAGAAAATTAAGTTAAAATAGGTATTTTTATTTATTTTTAATCAAGTTTTGACGATTTTAGTTGGCTGCCAATCAACCACTAGGGCTTATTTATTTTTTGAGAATATGCTTTTGTTATATATTTTCATTTACATGGGGAGTACTGCATGAACATGATGATGATATATATGAAGAGAGCTTTGTCAGTTTAAACTTAAGATCATTCTGCTACGGCTTTATTTATATAAGTACTATTTTATATTTTCATTATGTGCCTTGGAATGCTGTTAAACTGAAGTTATATATTCTTTAAACTTATAGTGTGGTTATGTCTGAGATGGAAACCTCAAGTTTAAAAAAAGCTGTGTTTTAAAACCCGGATCGGGCCGGATGGTTAGACCGGTCAGGCCGGAAAACCGGTGTATGGCGGCTGGATGTACACCTAAAAGCCGTCGAAAAACCGGATCCTCAAAACCGCTCTGGCCGGTCAAAAACCGATAAGAACCGGTGAACCGCCGGTTCCCACGGTTTTGGGTCGTCTTTTATTTTTCATTTTTTGTAAGGGACATTTTTTTGCAAGAAATTGAGAGCCATATCTTCAATACATCTTGTTATCAGTACCATTTCTTCTTTCTTCTTCCAGCGGGACAACCATCATCTCCATGGACTCGCCGTCATTGAACTAATGCTTAAGCTTCTTGCTCATTCTCGAAGGAACTTAGTTTTTACTTGTAGTGAGAACTGAGAAATGGGGAGGGAGATATGTAACGTTGTAGATTGCAGAGAGATTGAAAAGAAAATGAGAAGATGAAAGAGGCAGTAGTATTATTTGGCAAGGAGAAGAGATCTAGATCTAGAATGTAAACAGAGGACACTAGCAAGGCAGCAGCTAGGTAAGAATTTAAAGATAAATGGGAAAAGTCATTATGGTTAAAAATAAAGTAGACAAGTCATTTGACTTTTTATAGTAACAGTACTATTCTCGAGAATATGAGTAAAGATAGATTAGGTTATGTAAAAAAAAATGAGTTGAATGTTACTATTACATAGTATTAATATTTCAAAAAGAGTAAGTCTCCGGAGAGACCGTTACTAAATAATTTATCTAAAGACGAACTTATATTGTCAATAAAATCATCTATGTTATTAATCAAAATATGTATGTTCTCGACATTGGTGTTTTTCCATACTACAACAAGACTTATTTCGTTAACAACATGGACGTTTTGATTAATAGCATGAATGATTTTATTGAGAATATAGGCCGTATTTCATGAGACTTTGTGTTTCAAGAATAATTTATTTGAGAAAAATTATTCACCCTTATGAGTATTTAGATTTTTGTAATCATTATGTTTTTTAAATTCTTTGTCGTATATGCTTAGGCAACTTGATCAGTCACCTTATTATATTGAAAATTAATTTGACTATAAAAGGTCTATTTGTTAAATTTGAAGGGATGATCGGGTAAATAACGTAAGAATTCACTACTAGAAAAGCCCAACAATAATGACAGTAAAATTGTGACACCAAGGTGGTTGTCGTAATCATATTTGAATTATGACAACCAAAGAAGAATTTATGACATCTATTTGACATAAACTGACTTGATGGGCTCCACGTAAGTCAAGCCTTGAAATATAAACAAATAGTGAGAGCAAGATGTCAATAATGAATTTTCATTATATTTGAATATTGTAACTATGATGTTTTTTACAGCGGGTTGTTATCAATCCTAACAAATTGGAGTTTAAATTTTTATATGTTTTGGGAAAACCTTTCTTTATAACTGGTTGTTACAAATATCCCACTACACTTTTCAATATAAGGGAGATACGTATGTGAAAATGTATGTGAAAATATATTTAGTACTATGTACTAAACCATTTGTGACAACTACCTTTAGTTAATAACCAACTTTTCTACTAGTAAATAAATAGTAAATTGTTGTGTAATTAACACTAAATGATACGTATGTGAAGATGCTCCATTTGAAGTTTTTATTGTAACGAGGGAATATTAATTAACGCGGACCATTTGCGAAAGAGACAGCTATTACAGAAATTACGGATATTTAAGAACATAATTTCATTGCCCATTAGAAAATTACAATAATGGAGAAAGAATTTATAAAAACGGTCAGCTCACAGACTTAGTCATTATTCTGTGGTAAATTAAATTATATAATAAAACTTTATTGTAAATGAGACTTTTGCATCTTTAAGAGTCGATGTATCTATAAATATGTCACGTTTGAACTTTAACTTTATATATAAAATGTTCAATTATATAACACTAGTACTAACCCGTGGCAATGCCACGATAAAGTTTACTTTTCATAATAAATAAAAAGGGATGACAACATAAATTAGTCGAGAAAATAAAATAGTCAGACTTATGTAAACAGCGTTGGTCGTTGTGTCGGTGGTAGTCCTTCTTCATTGAATACTATATCATTGAATCTTTTTTTATGCTAACTATAGAAAATTTAAAAGTACGACTCATCATGATGGATATGCTTTAAAAGAGGTAGAATCCAACCTTAAATCCTTTCAGGACCCGACGGGTTGATAACATATATTTTATCTGAGTCCTCATGGTGACACATTAATTAATGTGAGATACATGTTTTTTAAAAATTTGTATCCCTCGAAACGAACCAAAATAAAATACAAAAGTACATGGTCAATAGTTTTTTTCCCAACAACCTGTGGTGGTATATGGTCACCCCACAACACACACGGAAATTATTATTTTACAAACATAATTTTGACATGTTAGAGCTATGTTTTATTCTTCCCACACACACACACACACACACATTATGGATGAAGAAAGTAGAGAGAAGATGGAAGAGAGATCCTCGTCTAGAGAGTATATGCCCCCGACCCGTTATGGAGATCAAGAAAGTAGAGAGAAGATCGAAGAGAGTTTCCCCACCTAGAGAGTATCAGATACGCCCCTCCGGGGCCCGTTATGGATCAAAAAAGTAGAGAGAAGATCGAAGAGAGTTTTTCCACCTAGAGAGTATCTGCCCGCCCCATCCGCGGGAAAAATGTACTCCCTCCGTCCCAGCAACCCTCGGGTGGTATGTGGTCCTTCATCCCACACAAAAAAAAAAAAAAAAAAAAATATATATATATATATATATATATATATTATTTTACGAATTTAATTTCCCATATTATGGCATTCTTTTGCATCCACCCACAATCCCCTGGAAAAATATACATTATATTAACTTAACCATACAATATTGCGGTTTGAAACGGTTCAGGTATATGCTCGACCCGGACCTGAACAACACTATGATCCCACCCAACACAAATCCATTTAGGACCCGACGATGTACGGAATGATAACATGTACTCCCTTCGTCCCAAACTCAACTTCCCACTTTCCGTTTTAGTCCGTCCCAAACTCAACTTAATTTCCCTCCTAATTTGGAAATTTAAATACCCACTATCATTATAATAATACTATCTCTACTACTTTATTTATTATATTTCTTACTTTATTCCCACTCCCTCATACTTTATTCTCTCTCTTCGGACTCTGCTCAACCGTAAAGTCAAAATTATAATTGGACATCTCAATAACTATTAATTTCATTTTAAATGAATGGAGTAGTATTAAATATTTATTATATTTTTTTGAGATACAATATTACAATTATAATATTTAGTATTGGACAACTTTACCATCAATAAATTATCTAATAACATTTCAACCATTCTCTATATGGAGAAAATAATCACCCATTTTGGGGATCGAACCCATGACCTCTTGGGTGCGGGGTGTCACAGCTTGCCACTGTGTTACAAACGGTTTAACAATATTAAATATTTAATAAATACTCTATTTTTAAAACTTCAATATTTTATTTTATATTATTTAATAATTTATTTAATTAATAATAATATTCAAATTGTTATCTATGAATTCGTCTTGTCACAATGAATCTAATATATGCTTAAATATATTTAAGAGTTTTGTAGATAAGTTCATATAAATGTCTACAACTAATATATTTCATTAATAAATTTATATTTATTTTAATGAATAAATGATTTATTTAATTAATTAAAATATTTTTTGAAGTTTTGTAGCTGAATTCATATGGGACTTAATAAAAACTATATACTATGCGATCAAAATACTAAAAATAAACAGTGAAAGTTATAAGGTGCATTGCATTTTAAATATTAAAATATTCCATAGTTTATTTTCAAAATTTAAGTTTACACAACCGATATATATATATATATATATATATATATATATATATATATATATATATATATATATATATATATATATATATATATATCATTTAATAAATTTATATCTTATTTTAATGAATAAAATATTTATTAATAATTATATTTATAATTGATGTCTACGGATTCGTTTCGTCGTGATGAATCCAAATACATGTTCAAAATATTTTTTGAAATTTTGCAGATAAAGTTAGAAGGGATTTAATAAAAACTATACATGTAGTGAACATACTAAAAATATAAATAGTGAAAGTTATAAGGTACATTTCATTGTAAAGAATAAAATGTTCCATGGCTTATTTTCTAAATTAGAATTTACACAACCAATAGATATCATTTAACAAATTGATTTTTTATTTTAATATATAAATAATTTATTTAATTAATAATAATATATAAGATTGGTGTCTATGAATTTGTCTTGTCGCGGTGACTCCAAATATATGTTCAAAATATTTTTCGAAGTTTTGCAGGTAAAGTTATATGTGATTTAATAAAAACTATGTATACTATTAACATACCAAAAATAAATTGTACACTTGTAAATTACTATTTTCTTTTTGTTTTAATTTTGTGAATTAAACTTCATGAAATTTAAAGAGACATGCCACATCATATTTTGTCAATGTGACATGCCTCTTTGATCATATAGGTCACCACTTTTATTATATATTTAGATTATATGATATTTGTAACAAAGTGATCCACATACAACCGTGAAAGAAAGTGAAATAACAATGAGGCAAATAGAAGATTAGGTATATTTGTAACAAAACGTCTTAATTTTAAATTTATCCTAAAATAGTCGTTGATGTTACCGGCTTAAAAATCTGGGAACTTTGCTCGGATTGATTATGTCCTGTACTAAAAAGTGATATGACATATCGAACGATCACAAATCTAGAAAAAGAAACTAATGTACTCCATCCGGTCCATTGACACCATGAAGATTCCAGAGCCCACGGATATTTAGATTATGGATGTCACCAATCTCACGATGTAAAACCTAAGAGTAGAGTTATGTTCGCTTTTTCTGTCAACCGTGTCTAACTATAGATAGGGGACCACATGAAATAACAAAACGAGGGTATAGTTTATTTAAACCAAATGTCGACATATCACCACGTAAATATCATTGGGCAGTTTGTCTGTATACTTATGACGTCCACCTATGTCGGAGTAATAACTTCCTAAGTGGACTTTTTTTGTTGAACTTTGACCGCAAATTACACAACATAAAAATAGAATAAAATTATATTATGAAATAAATTAATTATATTTTACTAACATAACTTTGTTTTATACTTTTTGCGTATAAATTAAGATTAATTCATGGTCAAAAGTTGTAAAGAAAAGTCAACTTAAGAAGTTTTTATTTTAACGGAGGGAATATTAATTAACGCGGCCCATTTACGTGTTTCACCGCGAAACACGGAGGGAACTCAAGGCTCGAACCCGAGACCTTGCTTAAGTGAACTCAAGTATCTTACCAATTGAGCAAACTTTGTTTTCATTTTCTTGCTTCCCTTCATATTCCCTTTTCTTAATTATTCTTTTTAATTAATTCTAATGTTATTGTTTATTTATCTATTTTAATAGATAATATCGGGTTGTTGGGACGGAACTTTAATTGAGACGATTTTAATTAAGGTATAATTGATGAATAGTAACAAAATTTGAATTGAGTTGTAAAATTTGTGTTTGGTATAAAATTAAAATTTTATAGGGTTTTTTTTGATTTGTTATGTAAGTTGTGAGTATAATGGACTCCTGCCTCAATTAAAATTTAACCAAATAAATGTTGTGGCCAAATACTAAGTTGTCTAGTTACTCAATTAAAATAAGTAGTGAGTTCTAACCCAAACAGGCATGATGACATTTTATAAAATTCACTTTTCATAATATTGTCGTAACATGTATTATTTTATATTTATAAGAAAATACATATAGTTGTGATTGTTCTTTTTTCTCTCCCCTATAAAACTGACTCTCGACACCTATATGTTTTTGAAGTAAAATTAATCTCTAATCATACTATCAAAATAACTAAAGATTTTATATTATGGAAATATAAAGTTTATACCATCCGGATATATGAAGTTTTCAATTAGTTCTTAGGGTATAATTTGTAATTAATTTGAGGTTTAAAAGGACCCTTAAACAGTCAATAAAATAAATTGTTAAGCTACGGAAGAGTAGTACTTCCTCCATACACTTAATTTAAAAGCCCCATCTTGTTTTATTGATCTTTTCATGACCGGTTTGACCTAAAATTAATTTGCAATTCATTACGGTAAAAAAGTTTAAAACTCATAAAACTATAATCATTATATTTTCATAATATAACCGTACCAAATATCTAAAGTAGCCAATTATATAAAAATAATATATTTTCATAAATTTAAGTAAGGTTTCAGATTTGAACCTGTGGATATTAAAAACACTATTGGAAGAGCCACCCCTAAAAAGGGTTATACAGTCCGGTTTGATTAGTTGCATGTAGCGAATACTAGTGAAAAATCGAAAAAAGATAAGTAGTCAATTATATAAAAGTTGAATTTTATCTGGAGAAATTAAATAAACAAAAAATATATAAGTAGAAGGATACACCATGAATAATAAATTAGTAAAAGTAAATAAAAATAACATTTATAAAAAATAAAATTAAAAAAAAAACATCAAAATAAGAAAGAAACTAAATGACTACTGTGTAGAATTGTGAATTGAAAAGGAACAAGAAAATGAACTGCAATTAATTAAGCTAGGAAACAAAGCAATAAGTAAAAATGATAAAAAAAAAAAAAATCAAATGGGACCAGCCGCATGCGGCATACTGTTTGAATTAAAAAATGTCTGCACGGCCAAAATTGATTATAGCCGTTAAACTCTCCAATTAGGAATTAGAATCTAATCCAACCGCTCCAAAATTTCAAATCCCTAGCCTTCCCTCTCTCCTCTCTCCAAAATCTCAAGTTCCAAGAAACCCAATTGTCCTCTCTCCAAAATCTCAAGTTCCAAGAAACCTAATTGTGAAGATGATAAGAATCCTAGTTGAATTGGTCATTTCGAAGCTTCCCATGACGCATATGCGCGTTTATTTACTCTCAGCAAAGACTGGTTCAGAATCCTTAAATCTAAAGAATTCCAAGTAATCCAACCACCCTGCCTAATCGTCAGTGCAAAAACTCCCAACTTCCAGATTTTCCAACTGAGGGATGATTTGATTAATCATATAAATCCAGCTGGACGTTTCAGAGTTACAGGTTTGAATCCCATTCATGAAAGAGAGATTGTCTTGAAGGGCTCTGTCAATGGTTTGATTCTGTTTTTAGCTAAATGGGAACCTGACTGTCTATATGTGTGCAATCCAATCTTAAACCAGTCTCTGTCTCTTCCAAGGCTTGGCTTCATCTATCCTAGCTGTGATGAGACTACTACTTATGGCTTTGGTGTGAGCAAGTATTCATCCCAATACAAAGTCATCAGGATTTTTCAAGAAGGTGTGCATAGTAAAACTAATATGGACTTGCTGAGTATAACTTCAGATTTCCAAGTTTTAACTCTTGGAAAAGGAAACGGGATGTGGAGAAAACTGGATACTACTGATACATGCAATGAGTGTATATTCTTCCTCAGGTATCTTTATGGATGGTAGCCTACATTGGCTAGTCTGGAATTTAGAGACTAGTCAATGGAGGATATCCTCCTGGGAAGTTGAAAAGGAGGTGTTTACTTTAAATTCAACCCCTCCCAACCTGCCTGATTATCACAATTTGTTGGGTTCATTGACAGTTCTAAGTAATACACTCTGTATGGTGGATAGCACACCAACTGATAATCTACTGATATGGCATGTGGATAAGTATGGAAAGTGGTCAAAAAGGATCACTCTTGCTAAAGGTGAGTTTGGTGGGGACAGTCTTAACTCAGTCAATGTCTTTAAAATGTTTAATGATGGGGATGTGCTGATGTGGTATGACTATATGTTCCTATACTACAGTAGCCTGACAGGAACAACTACCAAAGATGATTTCCTACTGGGTGGTGCACATCAACTACAGCCCTTGCTCTACCAACAGAGCTTTCTCTCTCCCCAAGATCTCTAGTTAGATCTCTAGTTTGATTTGTTTTTGAGGTAGCACTGATTAGATTTTGAGGTTGTTATATTAGATTCATGATTAGTTTTTGAGGTTTTGTTATGTTAGAATTGAATGTATCCAGCTTCATTTTGAGAAGATTGTCATATTCATATTGTCAATCCAAGGTTCCTTTGTACTGATTAGATTTTGAGGTTGTGATATTAGATTCATGATTAGTTTTTGAGGTTTTGTTATGTTAGAATTGAATGTATCCAGCTTCATTTTGAGAAGAATGTCATATTCATACTGTCAATCCAAGGTTCCTTCTACAAGATTCATTACTTGAAGGGCATTTTCCTCTTTTCTCATATATTTAACTTTTCACTAAAATTCACATGCCGGTTCTAATGTATATAAATTTCTCAAGGACAGAGGGATTACAACATTAACCCCGTATGATTCCTAATAATTAATCCAGGTTCAATAAGAAACAAGGATCATTTTTGCACTTAAGAAACCATTACCTTTGGTTCTTTGATCATTTTCAGCATTAGCAAATAGATTATGCACATTCTTCTAAGTTTCACTAACAAACTTGCTGAGCACTTAACCCCTAGACTATACGGGAAGAAATCAGAATTGTGTAAGTACACATGGAAATGAGCAACAAGGTAAGATGTTAAGAAGCTCTCATGCTGGTCAAGATACAGTCTATATTTAGCACGCAAACAGAATATGAGGGCCAAAATTTGCCATTATGCAGAAAATGAGCTTACTTAGAAATCGCAATTCACATGTGCAGGGAAAACCCTTGAGGCAAAAGCTATTCGGAATTCATCAGCAAATTCTTCACTTAGACCTCTGATACCAAAGGATTCAAGATTGAACTCTCTGTGTCTGAAGATGTTACTGCTGGCAGCTTCCCGCTGGTTTACAATCTGCATGCAGTCAGTGAAAAAGGACTTGATTTCTGAACTTGATAGATTGATGAGAGCATAAACCAAAATAGCGTAGCTTGGACAACAAGACAACGTATAGTTCTTCAGGTATGGCCAAGGATACCTTTATTTCACTTGAAGTTGGTGCTTCATATACAATGCAAGTGTCATTTGACACCGTACCTCATATTGCCTTCTTATGATTGTACTGTCCTGCTCATCATAATAACCAAGAAACAGTCAGTTAAATATCTATAGAAACTTGATCTAGGAGCATGAACTATAAACTCTATTAGCGTGTACAGTCGAACTCCACGTGACAATATGGCTAGTTCGGTACTTCCCTAGACATTTCATCACGCAAACATATGATGCAGGGCCTACGGAAGCAGCACGTGTCTTCTGATGATTAAAGAGGACACGGGATCTAAAGGATACCGTTTACAGGACTATCATATTGCAACAACTAAGTTTATTAGGACTGAACACAACTCGACGGATACAAATAACACAAATGTGGAGCAACATCTAATTCATCATGTTACAAAATAAAATATATACTTATTGTGTATGGAAAGTATCACCAATATGTTGCAAAATCATTCCTTAAATCTCATTCAAGAGAATGCGTGGCTTCCGTACAACACCTTCTGGGCAGGACCACGACTCGCCGATCCAGATTCTTCCGATTTATCCTTATTCTTCCCACCAGTCGATCCATCTCCAACCAGAAGATGCATTTCTGTCAAAGCATCAGCGAACTGCTTCATACTTTTGATGTACATATCAACTATCTCTTCTTGCATCACTTGAAGTTCCAATTCGGCGCTTACTACATATCAAACCAGA
Source organism: Plantago major (assembly GCA_026545765.1). NCBI lineage: Eukaryota > Viridiplantae > Streptophyta > Magnoliopsida > Lamiales > Plantaginaceae > Plantago > Plantago major. The sequence continues at coordinate 679,955 of CM048839.1, read as the reverse complement.
ACCATTAGTGAGAAAACTCTTAAGCTAATATATATAGATCCTTGTCAAACATATGCTACACAAATACATTTCACTAATATATTAATGCATTTTAGAAGAATCCAACATTTTTTCAATTTTTAACCAGACATTAAGATTAGCTAAAAATGCAGAGCACACATTCAGATACTAATTTCATTCATTGGTCCAGTCAAACTCGAGTTCCATTAGTAAACAGTATTTAATATTAATGATATTTGTATATATTTATTTATGTTTTCTAGATAACATTTTATATTTAATGCCGAGCTCGAAAGAGCATAGCTGCAACAAATACAATCCAAACACAAATCCACACCAGATAAGATCAGCCAAAGACTTCATGAAAGATACTTCACAACTCACCAAAAGTTATGCCTGGGGATTTTTTAGCATTTAGGTGTGTCTAGCAAAATGAATCTATAAAGAATAGGATCAATCCAGCAACGCGTTACACACCAACACAAAGACTCATGGTCACTAATGGCTGCTCTGAGCTCGTATCGCTTGTAAGTCATGTTGCATTTTCATAATGGTGTGACCATGCTCTGCTAACAATAACTAGTAAATGATGCTAACCCATTACAAACTAGCCTTGTAAATTATAAAACAACTAGCTAACCAATAAGCAATGCTGCTCCTTGTTACAGGATGAGCATCAAACAAGTAGTAAATGTTATATCAGAGCACAGAGTTAATACTACAAACAACTACCTATAGAAAGAGACCACGGACAAGATAAATTAGGGTATTTTTCATGGCATCCTAGAGTACTGTAGGAGATGAATAGTGATCTAAATATGATAATTTTAGCAGAACGGTTTCATGAGATACTCCATCCAAAATATGGATTCGGTAACCAAAATACAAGAACATACAATGTATCCACCCCAAGATGGTCCTAGACGTAGATTAGTCCTTACAGACAACACAAGTACTGAACTTAAATTATACTACATGAGATACTCAGTTAAACTTGTAGTGGGTGGATCTAAAGAATCAGAGAACATTGTCTCATTTGAAGTCTATAGTAAGTTGCCTAGAAGCATCCAATCCAATTACTGATGAATTTGATTATCTAAATCTGTATCAAAGTAGTATAATTCAGACAGTATATATAAATTGAACATTAATCGATTACCTCCAGACCTATGCTCGCTCGACAATGAAACAGCTCGACTTGCTGCAACTACTCCCACATTATTACCCTGAACCGAGTCCTTATAGCAGGCAGATGGCAATGGAGATAAAAGTCTCCTTATCTGCCAAATCAACATTCACCTAAAAAGAGAGTTAATCAATCATCAATTCAAATCCAAACAGAAGATAAATTATGAGCATAATCAACCTCAGTGCAAACAAACAAACAAACAAACAAGGACAGTCACAGAAAATGAACCGAGGTATTGGCATTTGGCTGGCACAGAAGATAAATTTCGGAAAAAGTAAATATGTAAACAGCACATTTGGAAGGAGGAATAAAACAAAATTTAAACATTACGCACAATTTAAACTTGTTCACCCAATCAATTGAACAATCAAATCAATCATTCCTCTACAAAGCATATAAATTGAACCAATCCAAAAGAATAAACAACAGCTTATAAGCAAAGAAGCAACAATCAGATGAGTTTATAAAGAGGTAGTAGACTAGAACCTGTTGTTCGGAGTTCGCTATGAGAAACGACGGTACCAAAAATTCATTTGCAATATCTATTCCGCAGTATTCAGAAAAATCGATAGATTGATTGAACTCGATTTGGTTTTCCGATCGGTTTCCGCCAAATGTAGTGATAGTGAAGCTCAGACGGCTCACGCCTTTCCTATTTTCTTTTCTTCTCCTTTTCTGTTTGATAGTGATAAATTGCAAAACCAATCTAATTTTTTCATCTTATTACCATTAGGCACCAACTTTCATTACTTTCAAATGTATTCCAATCTATTGCTATTCACAATTTTTAAAAAGTTTGAGTAAAAATGATAGTCTTAGGAAAGAAATGCCAGGTATATAAAGAGACTATAAAGATGTGTTTGTTTGTAATTTACCACATTTACTTGTATTTTCGCGGATCATTTCATTTTCGCGGGTCTATTTACCAGGCTTGGTTACAAACATTACTTATATAGTTAATAACATCACTTATATATATAAGGACATTACTTAAATAGATGACAACATTTGAAAATTTAGTAACATATTATTACACTAATTCATATTCAATTACTCGATTTGGGTTAATGTTCTTCGTTGATTGAATAAGTTTCGAACTTAACTGAATAATGTTAATGATTATTCATGTAAGGTTTCTACTTAACCCAACAATGTTGTTGACATTACTTAAATAGTTAAGAACATTAGGCACCAATCTAATTTTTGTTCCCTTTTCCTGTTTGATATAGTGATAAATTGCAAAACCGATCTAATTTTTTTTATCTTATTACCATTAGGCACAATTTTTTTTGGTTTTTGGGAAAAGCACAACTACTATATACTCCCTCCGTCCCAATTTCATTTACCCGTTTGACTTTTTCTGGTTAACACCGTTGAACTTTGAGCTTCATTTACTCACATATGATACTTCTAATGGATTTTTGAAAAATATATAATGAAAATTTAAAATACAATATTTAATAATATGATTTTTTAAATTTGTTTACCAACATATTTATGAGTAATTCACATGCGAAGTTTGTAAGCGTTGACCAGAAAAAGTCAAACAGCTGAATGAAACTGAGATGGAGGGAGTACTACATAACGGAAAATGTACAAGGGCTAGTGTCAATGCACGATGCATTTGACACAAGTCTAGTTCTAACTGTACACTGATCCGAGATTAGGGCCGGTGCTAACCAGGCCGGGTAACTATCCCAAACAAACAAAGCGGTAGTTGCCTGAGCAGCATTATCTAAACTAGAGTCTACATCAATCCTACTGCTACTACTACTAATACTACAACAACAACAACTACTACTGCTGTTACTGGAACTAACACCAAGACTAGGTGCACTGCCACGCCTGGCCAGGAGATCCGCGATGTCATTAGCCTCCATGTACACAAAAGATAAGCGGACTTCCTGGAACGCCCTCAGCTGGTGTCGGAGCTCAAGGATCAGGTGTCTGTGAGCTCGTGTTGGGTCCTGCCTCCTGCACATACAAGTAAACAAATAGTGAGAATCAGTTTGAATAATTAGTTTACGTATACCATGTTGCAGAGCTAGTGTGAGTCCTGTGCGAAGCGCTACAATCTCCGACATATTATTATATGTCCAACCTATATACCCACTAGCTGCTTTCACAAACTGTCCTCGCTCGCCCCTAAAAATACAACCTATGCCTGCCCGACCTGGATTCCCCAGGGCGGATCCATCGGTATTAAGACAAGTAAACCCCGCAGGGGGGGGGGGGGAACCCAAGCACACTGAAGTTGTGATTTGGGGGCTTGTTGGGGAGGTGCGCGAAAAGCTAAATCCCTGTTTATTTGGATACAGTTTTGGCGAAGTTGGGGTAGGATGATAGCTTGGTCGCGGAAAAGTTTAGAATTGCGCGAGTTCCAAATTATCCAAAAGAGGGTAATGCACCGGATCTGATGTTGGGAGTTAAGCGGGACATTAAAGAGCAGGTCCGGAAGGGAGCCTTGAGTAGTGTGCCAACTAGGTGGCCAAAAGGAGGGAACGGAGAGTCGCAAAGATGGGGCAAAAGAAGAAAAGATGGTTTAGAGTATCTTCATGTTGGCCGCACAAAGCACAGGTGGGATTTTGTATAATGTTCTGACGGTAAAGCACTGAAGCCGTGGGTAGACGATCGTACAGGGCTAACCATATGAAAAGGCATATGCGCGGTAATGTATGAATTTTCCAAATTCGTTGCCAAGGCCAAGACGGGCCAATAGTAGTCGTTGTGGCTAACATATTATAAGCCGATTTAACTGTAAACTCGCCCAACGCCTCGTACGGCCACACCCGTTCGTTGGTCCTGTCCAGGAGGAAGCAAGAGGAGTTGCTATAATTTCCCGAGCAATATCCGTAGGGAGAACTTACCGGAGTTTATTGTGGTCCCAGGTACCGTGCTGGATGAACGTAGCTAACGGAATCCCAGGAGGGGCAGTTGTTACGTAGTCCGCTAACCTGCGATTTGGTAACCACTTGTCATACCAAAAATCAATGTGCCTTCCGTCTCCCACCTGCCAAAGCAGGGTTGGCAAAAGAAAATCCCGATGCTATAAGACTTTTCCACAGCTAACTATGGTGTGGGCGAGCAGTGGCCTGAAGAAACGACGAAGCAGGAAAGTACTTTGCCTTGTACATCTTTGCCCATAAGGATTCTGGTTCTTGGAGCATCCACCAAGCCTGCTTGAGCTGGAAGGTCGTGTTCAGCGTGGATAAATCCCAAATCCCAAGTCCTCCGGTGGTTTTTGGTGTGCAGACAGTGGACCATCGAACTCGGCCTCTCTTGGCTCCATCCCTGGCGGCATTCCACAGGAAGTGCTTGTTGAGGGAGTTGAGCTTATCAATGATCGTCTGGGGAAGTTTAGCTATCGACATGCAGTAAGCATGCATCGCATTTGTGACCGATTGAATCAGGGTACCCCGGCCTGCATAAGATAAGAAGCGGGTATACCACGAGTTGATTCTTGTTGTGGCCTTATCTATGATGTGATCAAACAAGTACGCTTTTTACGTCCAAATAAGAAAGGAACCCCAAGATACTTGTCCTTACGCCTATTCGGAGTGACTCCCAGCGTTGAAATAATCTGTCGTTTGGTCTCGAGGGGCGTGTTGGGTGAAAAAAAGTATTCGCGACTTTTGCCAACAAACTGATTGGCCCGTTATTCACTTTAACTTGAAACGTGCTGGACCTGACACATGCCATAATCCATTGTGACATCATGGGATGGAAATTGAACTTTTGAAGTGCCAAGCTAAGGAAATCCCATTCCAGTCGTTCATATGCTTTTTCTATGTCCAACTTGAAGGCCAAATAATACTGCCGAGAGCGTCTTTTCCTCCCCATTGTATGGAGCAACTCATGGGACAATAACACATTGTCAGTGATAGCACGGCCCGGGACAAACACGTTCTGATAAGGAGAAATGAGTTTATCGAGAAGTGGTCGAATCCCGGTGGACCAAAATTTTTGAAATAATTTTGTAACTAACATTACATAAACTGATCGGCCGGAATTGTGTTGGAGTGGTCGGGTTGGTACACTTGGGGAGTAGGACAAGTTGAGTGTGGTTAAGGTTAAGGGGCATCATGGTTGTGCAGAAAAAGTCAGTAACCATCGTGTTCACAGTTGGGCCTATGATATCCCATTAATGCTGGTAAAAATGAACATTGAGGGCCATCAGGTCCGGGTGCCTTGTCCGGGCCTATGGACCAGATTGCATCCTGTATTTCGCGCGCTGTAACTGGTTGTGTTAGAGAGATATTATCAGCTTCCGATAGTTGAGGAGTTATGATTTGCTCAAAATCATTGCTTGCCGAAGCCCGGGAGACGGCTTGCTCTCGGAAAAAACTGAGGAACACTTGGGTCATCTGGTGCGGGTGGGATATCCAGTTCCCATCCTCGTCTTTAATTCCATGTATAAGATTGCGACGACGGTGATGAGAAGCCGACGCATGAAAGAACTTTGTATTCGCGTCCCCCTCTCGAACGCATTTCATCTGTGCCCGCTGCGCCCAATACGTGGTTTTCTGACCACGGATGCGATTATACTCCGAGCGAAGGGCCTATTCTTGCGGACCAAATAGGGTCGGATTGTAATGAATGCGAGTGTCCAGGCTCGTAAGTTTGGATTGGATGTCGTGAAGTTGGGATTTGAGATGGTGTAACGACTAACGAGGCCAGGGGCCACTTGGACGCCTCTTTAGCCAGTCTTGTAACCACATTGGCATAGGAACCGACCCCTCCAGGTTCAATTTGTGTTGACCAGAATTGTTGGAGTAGCTCGCGGAACTTGTTATCCTGACTCCAACTGTTTTCGAACTGGAAAAACTTAGGAGGACGTGGATACGCGTCACACGTGTCAATTAAGAGAGGTTTATGATCCGAAACACTAGACGCTAGGTGACAAACGGTAGTATTGGGGAAACGACGTGTCCAGTCGTGGTTCGCGCAAGCTCTGCCAAGACATTCTTTAATAAAGTGTCTACCAAAACTACGATTCGACCAAGTAAACCTCGAACCAAAGAATCCTAAATCTTCTAACTGAGTCGTAGCTAAAACATGTCGAAACTTATTAATTCTCGCCCAGTTAGCAGGTCTACCCCCTAGTTTTTCAAGCGGATGTAAAATAGCATTAAATTCGCCCGCAACTAACCAGGGGCCAGTAACACAAGAACTGAAGCGAATTAAATTATTCCATACATGATCCTGCTGAGATTGTCGAGGTTAATTGTGAACACCGGAAACAAGGATAGGAACCGGTGCACGGGCCGCCTCAGGGTTAAGCACAGTAATGTGCAGGTGAGCTGACCTAGGAGCACGAGTGTCCGCATCATGCAACTGCACCAGAACCTCGTCCCTGTCCCACAAGAACCACATTCCACCGGCCTGTGGTGTGTCCACCGGTGGAGGAATAATGTACCTGCCAGAAAGCTGTAGCGGATCCGTAGCCATCATCAAGGCTTGGAGCTATTAGAATATGGAATATCTTAGTATTCCTAAGTATTTCAGATGTCTACTATTATTGTATTTAGATTCCTAGTTTAGCATAGCTATAGGATTACTCTTGTATAAATAAACATGATGGTGGTAATGAGAAGGATACGGAATAATATTCTATCATGGTATCAAACTTAGGAATAATATTCTATCATGCTAAACTAGGAATATTCCTAGTTTAGCATAGTTTTTTTTTTTTTTATTTTTTATTTTTTTATCTTCTTCTTTCTCCTACCCAATAAACCAAACTCGTTTGCACATCCTCCTGCTGATCGATCCCACGCAAGTTTGCTCCTTCTCACGCAAACCAGCACCATCGATTGCTAGCAGCTCCTGCAACTCGAGTTTTACATATATATATTCCCCACCTTATTCGATCACCTGCCTCACGCAAGTAGATCGCTTCCACCACGCCTTCTTGCTTCACGCGGAAGGCGCCAGCCCCGCAGATTGCGCATCCGTCTTCGCGATAACGCCCACCGCTTTTACGCTCGCCGTGTGCTTCCTCCAAGCTTACTCACGTTAGCTATCTGAGTTCTTAGCCGGCATCATGACTGGATCCTCTGAAGCAGCCTCTTCTTCCAATTTGACCCCGGCACGATCTTCTTTTCATCCTGCCTTGGCTGTGTCGAACATCCGGAACCACATCTTCGTGACTCTGGAACTCGAGAACTCCCAATACGGAACGTGGGCTGAGCTTTTCAAAATTCACGCTCGCTCGCATGACGTTCTTGATCACATCATCGCCCCTCCGCCTTCTCCCGAAGCTACGGAGACGACTACCCCTAAGGTGACGAACATGAACTATGGGACACATGGGCTGCATCAGCCCGGTATCTTGGGCTCGCGACCCCACCAACAACAGCAACATGCGTATGACATCCACTCCAGACAGGACCCGTCTCATGCGATGTGATAGTACCAGTCTTAATGTTCGTGAACCTACAGTTTCGACTGCGGGGGAGTATTAGAATATGGAATATCTTAGTATTCCTAAGTATTTCAGATGTCTACTATTATTGTATTTAGATTCCTAGTTTAGCATAGCTATAGGATTACTCTTGTATAAATAGACATGATGGTGGTAATGAGAAGGATACGGAATAATATTCTATCAGGAGCCCCATCCTAGTATCTATGACATTAGTCAATATCGGGCGGTACTGCTGAAGATAATCTGTCAGAGCTGTGATCACCTGGGGCCGGTTAGCCCCTCGAACATTCCATGCAATAATCCGCATGGTATCATTGGGGTGGAGTTGGGGAATCATCCCCAGAGGCAGTGGGTTTGCACCGCATCCTAGCAGTATAGGTCGGATCCCCGAATACCCCGCGTTTCTCATCGGCATTAGGTGCAGTGAATGACGTGCAAGTGGTACCCCCGAGTGAGGCATAATGGTGGTCCAGTACCGCACTAAGATGTCGTCCGAGCTCATCGACACCGAAAACAGTATCGGAACATTGTAAAAAGCATGAATCTGAAACAAATGGGTGCTCAACGGGACTAGGCGATCATTGAAAGCTGTCTCCAGCTCCGCTGCTAACTTGATCAGATCCGTCCCAGGTGGAATCGGAGTCACCAACCCGTCTGGCTGAAAACTGAAAAACGTCGTCGGTCCGTGCTCCTGTCGTGGTGTCGTGGATATGTACATTGGCCTGAGAACTGGATGTCTCATAGCCACAGTCACCAGAGGCGGGATGGAGGTGATCGGCTGAGGGTTGAGAGGAACCTGTGGCTGGACCAAGATCACCCCCATAGGGGGCTACGGTGGCATCATCTGGTGTGGCAGGAACAGTGTGGAAGAGGCCGGCGGCCATGTGGTCTCGACTCCATCAGGACCAACGGAACTCCTCGACGGCGATTGAGGGCCGTCACACGATGAGCGTGGTGATCCATTCCCGGGCCTTGTGGAGGCGGCCTGCGTGACCTGGTCTGGTGGCTGCGAGGAGGCGGAGGTGGCACGAGTGGAGTTAAGTAGTCGTTTGTTATGATGTCGAGATGAGGTGGCTGCTGTGGACGGGGTGGAAGAGATGGACGGTGGTAACCGTTGGCCAGTGGTGGAGGAAAGCGTGGCATTAGCGGCGGAAGTGGGTTGGCTATCGGGACGAACGGCCGCGCAAGTGGGTTGAGAGGTTGAGAGATGGCGGGGCGAGGCTGGTTGACGGGATCTTGGGGTGTGGTCGGGGGAGAAGTGGTCGATGGTGGAGGTGATGTGGCCATGGGCAGAGGAGGAAGCTGGCTACTTTGAGATCGGTGGAGAAGGAGGAAAACAAGGTGGGGCGGTGGAGTTGAAAATGGCGGCAAGCTGGCCATCATTAGAAATTGAAAGAGGAGCAGTTGATGTGACAAGAGTCTCAAAGCCATGTGGCAGCTAGATAGAAGGAGATGGGGAAAGTGGTGTGAGCTTGCAAGTATTGGGCATGCAACATTAGGCACATGTGAGAATGTTAGCTCAACAATGATATCGATCGTTGAACGGTCTAGATTAAATATGAAATCTCAACGGTGATGATCAACATAGAGAAAATGATATGAGAACATAGAGAGAACTCATATAGAGATTTCTGAGAGAAACACAGTGAGGAAGAGAGAACAGAGGAGCGTGTAGCTTGAAACTCGGGAGGTTTGGTCGATTCCTTTGTAAACTGCGTTTTGGTTCTTGGTTAATAGAAATCTTGGTTATCTTGTGTTTATTTTCTTACGTTTGTTTGTTGGTTGGTTTGGAGTTTATTGGATTGAATTGGGTTGATTTGATTAACAATTGGCGCCGTCTGTGGGAAAGGGGAAGGAAGTATTGTATCAATGGCGTCTACATGGTGCAAGATCGATGAACATGCCAAAGGATTATGGGAGAAACTAGAGACGGTTAGCAAGGTGAAAAGCTTTAGATCCGTCTTCTATGGTGGATTCAAACTCAATTGAAGTCAAGAAAAGACCGCCGGAAGTTGGGAAGGAGTTCTCTTGCGTTTGGGATCGAATAGGAGTTGATTTGGGTCGAAAGGGTGCAAGAATCGTGCAAAACAGACCAAGAATCAGTCCAGAATCGCGAAAAGGGATGCAGGCGCATGTGCAACACGCTCCGAAAGGCTTGCGAGTGAGATTCACGCGCCAGGAAGAAAAAAAGCACAGTGCTGGTGTTCTGGAGAGTGCTAGCGCGTCCCGGCTCCAATTCGCACGTTGTCGGGCTCGTTGGACTCCTAAGATGATTTACCAGGGGATAGTGTTTGTTCCCGGCTGGTATGGTGTCCTAAAGAGCGGCGGAAGACATCCGAAAGTGAAAGAACATCTTCTGGAAGGGGAGGATGGAGCGATCATTGAAGATAATGTGTTCAATAGCCGTGGGATGGTATCACGAGGGACAAGGATAGACTGGAGAATGATTTGGGACAGCGGTGGAGCATGGACAATGTTGAAACCGAGAAATAAATTTGCACATGTTCGGGTGGAGACTGTTACAGGAGGTGTAATAGGCACCAAAGTTCAATTTAAAGTTAATGGAGTTGAGTCTGAGGTGGAGTTACCTGAAAGAACAAGTTGCAGTGCTTATAATATCTAAAGGTGTGATCAGTGTGAAGAAGATTCAGACTTCTCTGAATGCTTTTGATTACATGAGAAAAGCTCTTCGAGGTCTAAAGTTCATGTTGTGTCTGGATTTTGTGGGAGTGAAGACTTTCAGGGTTGTGTCCTAACTTCAGGGATACGTTGAGATCAGTTAATGGGATCATTGATTGAGCTAAAGGTGGAGATTGTGAGAGTGTTAGCTCAACAATGATATTGATCGTTGAACGACCTAGATTAAATATGAAATCTCAACGGTGATGATCAAATCCAGGATATGGAAAGCTGGAGAATTAGTTAGGCATTTAACTAATTCAGTTTCCTGATTCTTGAAGGAATTCTAGGTGGTTTCCTTATACAAGAAGGTTACCTAAATTAGTTTTCTTATGCTAGAAGAATTAATAATTACTCCCTCCATTTTAGAGAAAGTGTTACAACTTTCCGTTTCCGGCGTTTCACTAAAAGTGTTACAATTTCCATTTATGGAAATTAGTTAAATAATAAAACTCCCTACTTTTCACTTTTATTTCAATATGCCACTAAGTTAATCTCTAATAATCAGGGGGACCACTTGTACTTTCTACTTTTTCTTAAAATTGGTACAAATCCAAATTGTAACACTTTCTCTGAAATGGAGGGAGTAGTTTTCTTGTTCTAGTAGGATTTGGTAGTTGAGTTCTATATATATATAGTCAAGGGGGCTTGTTTGTTTCACAGATCAATCAGACTAGAATATCAACAGTAGAAGATTGATAGGAAGTTAGGGATCATACTTCGGAGAATAAAATATTAGGTTGCTCTTATCTTTTATGTGGGATTATTCTTGTTACGTCGTGTGTGGTTGTAACCTAAGTATCAATAAGATTGTTGGTTGATCTTCGTGGACGTAGGCATTGCCGAACCACGTTAAATCTTGTGTCTCTGACCTTCTGATTTTGGTTCATTGTTTGTTCGATTATTGTTTTCTATCATTATTGCATTATTCCTCATTGTTTGAACTTAACAGCACCAAGTTTCATTACTTCGAGCTCCCAATTTATTATCAATTGAGAGAATACTTAGTCTTATAAAAGTCTTATCACATTTGAAAAGTCCAAAAAGTCCACTAGTTTTCTATAGAAATTGTCTAGTTTTTACATTGGCCCGTTTTTTATTTCGCGGGTCAAAATACCCGGGTTTTATGGGTCGAAATTCAGTCGGGTCATACCGTTTTATAATGGGTATAGTATAAATAGGTATTTTTCAGTTTTTTCCCCTTTTCTTCTCATTTTTCTTCTCATTTCTCTCCCGTTTCTTCAGTAACCGTCCATTTTCTCTCAAATTTGGCGAAGAACCCTAATCTGCTCATTTTCACTCGCGATCGTCAGGTTTGTTTCGATTCTCTTCGATTTTCAGTGTTTTAAAGTTGTTCTAGTTGTTGTTTAGCTGTTTTCAGAATCCAAATCAGATCGAGCAAAAGAGGAGAAATCGATCTGAGCAAAAGAGGAGAAATCGATCTAAAGAGAAATCGATTTTGATTTTGAATTACTACAATCAGAATCAAGCTCCTATTGGTGTGCCTCTTCCTTAAGGTTCGATTTCGCTCCCTTTTCTCCGATTCGATTATGTCTTCATTCGGATCCGATTTGAGATTTTGTGACGGATCCTTGATTTGTGTTGTTTTTTGTACAGGATATCCACCGGAGGGTTACCCTAAGGACGCGTATCCTCCTCAGGGTTACCCGCCGCAGGGCTACCCTCAGCAAGGCTACCCACCGCAAGGCTATCCGCCGCAGTACGCTCCTCAGTACGGCGCTCCGCCGCCGCAGCAGCAGAATAACAGCTCCGGTTTCATGGAAGGATGGTGAGTGAACGTTTTCGTGTTTGTTTTTCGTTATTTTGTTCAGATCTATAGTTTATGCCTTTCGATTGTGTTATTCGGTACCGTTTTGAAGTTGATTGGAATCTGATCGTTGAATTGAAATTAATTTGAGAATGTTCATTGGTATCTGTGTGTAGCAATTATTGTGCATTATAATCTGTTGACAAATTTGTTGGATGTGGATTTCTAGGTGTGCATTGAAATATTGTCTAGTTTTAGAGGATATTGTCTAGTTTTTAGGAAATACTGTTTAGTTTTATTATCAAACATGAACATAATTGTCTAGGAAGTTTTGTCTAGTTTTTAGAGTATATTGTCTAGTTTTTACTAAATATTGTCTAGTTTTATTATCAAACATGAACATAATTGTGTCTGAAGTTTTGTCTAGTTTTTAGTGGATATTGTCTAGTTTTATTATCAAACATGAACATAATTATTTAGGAAGTTTTGTCTAGTTTTTAGTGGATATTGTCTAGTTTTTAGAGTATATTGTCTATGTTTTACTAAATATTGTCTAGTTTTATTATCAAACATGAACATAATTATTTAGGAAGTTTTGTCTAGTTTTTAGTGGATATTGTCTAGTTTTTAGAGTATATTGTCTATGTTTTACTATAAATTGTCTAGTTTTTTGTATAAAAATTATATGTTTAGTATAAATTGTCTATGTTTTACTGTAAATTGTCTATGTTTTACTGTAAATTGTCTATTTTTTTGTATAAATTGGCTATGATTTAGTAGAAATTGTCTATGTTGTTTGTTGTTGTTGGTGTAGTTTTTTTGTATAAATTGTCTATTTTTTACTATAAATTATCTAGTTTTTTTAATTAAATATTCTATGTTTTAGTAGAAATTGTATATGTTTTTTTTTTATGTTTTTGTTGTATGTATTAGGTTTTCATAAAAATGGTGGCCGAACAAAGAAATTGAAACGTTGTGGAAGAAGGTGTCTACGAACAAGTCGAGTGTGATGAAAGCTATTTTGTAGATTTATTTAACGTTTTTAAAAATACATGTATTTTTAAAGATTGTAAATTTTTGATTATTTTGTATACTGAAATTTATTGTTTGATGAATGAAATTGAAGTTCATGTTTATTTTTCTAAATTTTTTTTCATTGGATAAATAGGTTGTTATTAATGTATGCATGTTAAACATAGACATTTTTACGATAAACATAGACAATTTGATGACAAAACTAGACAATTTGATGTAAAAATCATAACATGTGGATTTGGATGAACATTTATGAGCTAAGTAACTTATTTTTTTTAAAAAAATCGCGGGTTGACCCAGCCCGGCGGGTCGACCCGCGAAAAATTAGACTGTCTAGTTTTTAAGGTAAATTGTCTAGTTTTAACGTTTAAGTGGACTTTTTGGACTTTTCTATATATAGGGGGTCTTTCGCAAAACAGACTCGAGAGAGAAACTAGTTTCTTTTGCCTGTCATGATTCGATGAAAATGAGAATAAAAATTAAATTATAGTCGAATTCAACATTATTATGATACAAGCTCCTTAACTTAAACATATCATCTAATATTACATTATTATTCTACTTCAATTCAAAAGTGTGTCAAATCAACTGAAAATATAAAGCGACATTGGTTCTTTAAAAAAGAAGCATTGTTGAAAGTAGCATGCATCATTCATATTTTTACACATGTTAGTAACGCCCCGTCCCCTCCTGACCTGAGGAACGATCATTTGGGTCGATGTGCATGATACATGGGGATGGAGACATCATATAATATTAATTATAACCAAAATCCACATTATAACGATGCAAAGTGCGATTATGTCTAGTCGTCTAGAGTTGTGTGGGAGTTCTTGCATTTATCTTTTTACCAACTACTATTTCCAAGTAACTAGCTGCCGGTTCGAATTTTATCTCATTTGGGTTGTTGAGTTATTATTCATCAGCATTCTCATCATCACTTTATCATATTTCACCACCATATCATACTCATCTATCAACCAGAGTATCAATATCGCAGATGTTCTGGTGAATCTTATGGCCATTCACTAAGTATTGTAAGCGTGGGGTGAACTTTGGTTTGTTGTAAATTTGGTCACTAGATTGACACATACACAACCCCACATCTCAGGCCTTCAAATCCACTACCACAATTGCCAACTTACCTGTTGGAATTTCCAAATTATGCAGGAGAGACCCCATCTTGCTGTAGGATATGTAGTAGCTAGGTAATCAGCGAGTAAGGAAGTAGTGATGAGACAAAACAGTGTCGATAGTTAGAGTGTATAATGATGCACATAAGAGCAAGAGGGAAAGAACAAGTATGGCTTGTGGTGTATGTTCCTGTGAAGAACTTCCTCACGTATTTATACTTGTTTGGTGATCTTTCCCGATAGTTATATCATTCCATTAAAGTTGTTAACTCTTCATTCAATAAAGACAAATTTCATCCAGTACCCAATTAGATTGTCTAATTACATTAAGTTATATCTTGGTTGAGCTACTACGTATAGGTCCTTTTTTCCATTATTTACTTGACCAAAGAGTTTCTCCTACATTTGGCCTTATTTTTCATTTGGAAAATTATCATTTATACATTCCCTAATTCAACTAATTATGACCCTTTATATTTCTCACTATTGTTATTTTTTTGGAAAAATTACATATACCACCCCTGCAATATAGCCTCTTGTCACTGAGATCCTTTCTATTCAAATAATTACAGATGAACCCATATTTTACACACGAAAAAAATGTAATTACAGATAGGCCCAAAAGTCAACTTTTTCACCCATTTTAACTTTTCCTTATAATTCAAAAATTAATTAATTCTCTCTTATTCACTACCAAAAAAATTCGGGTTTAATCCGTCCCTAACCCCCCCTCCCCCCCGGATTCGTCCCTAATCCGTTAGGGACGGATAGAGACGCACGTCCTTAAAACGGGCGTCTCTAACCAAAT
This sequence comes from Plantago major, assembly GCA_026545765.1. NCBI lineage: Eukaryota > Viridiplantae > Streptophyta > Magnoliopsida > Lamiales > Plantaginaceae > Plantago > Plantago major. Next base: position 664,916 of record CM048839.1, on the reverse strand, counting down.
AGGGATGGATAAAAATATCCGTCCCTGATGGTCAAAGACGAATATTTACCCGTCGCTAAAACTGCATTTTTTTTTCTGTTTTTCACATTTCACCTGTTTTACACTCAATATAGTCGTAGATAATATACCTGAAAGTGATAAAATTGCATTAATTAAAATAGAGATTCGATAAAATATCCGCACAAAAGACTAAAATCTGAACAGAAGACTAAATATCTGAACAAGATGATATAGTACTGTGAAAGTATGTAGCTAGAACAACATAAGTACATGAGCATCTAAGAACCGGGAGGAGGCGGTGGTTGTTGGTTCGCACCGAACATCTACTGTGTCATCTCATCCATCCGACGAGTGATACGATCTTGATTCTCTAGTAGTTGATCGATCGTTTGCTTGAGATGATTCATCAGCTCATTGATCTGCTCTTGTGTGTAGAAATTTCCACGTGATGAGGATGCCTGAGACACCGAGAAGCTACCACTCGTCAATGCAGGGCCCAAACTGCTGATCCCATACACTCGACCCTTAACGTCCATCGGGTTGACTTGGAAGAATATCTGGTCTTGCTCTCGAATTGTGAGCTCATGACCGTCGATCATCCTCTCCTCCATGATCCACTCCACCTCAGTCTGCAATAGTGTAGTGCATACGAAATGAGATACAGTTTTAGGAAGATACGCTCGATATATAATATACACAAATGCAAATGTGAACCTTAACAAAGAAACGTACCCCAATTAGCTCGGCCCTAGGACCAGTCCAGATGCCATTCTTCATTTTTGACTTCTTGAAGTGGTGAAAAGCAGTAGTGGGCTCCCCGGCATGGAGCTGAAGAACATGCAAACAAGTAGTAAGTTGTCAGAAATGAAAGCAAAAAACATATGTACAAATCACATTCCAAGTCATAAATAACATATATACTAACCGATATCTGGCGGTCTGTAACAACAGCCCGCGACCCATAATGATGCCTAGAACCTGCATCTATCTCGCACTCGACCAACCGGTTAACTCTGTTCTTCACCGTGTCCCCGACAAAGGGATCCTCGATTCTCGCCAAAGTGCCCACTCATCATCCCCCATGAACTGCGGCTTTACCCCAACGGTTTTCATGTTGTTAACCATCCTCTTATATCACTCTGATCCAACAATCTCGAAAACAGGTCACAGTTGGGGAATCAGGGCATTGGGAATGAAGTAGTACTTCTACAACATTTCCATAAGAAGTAGAAATTACACAGGTTAATGAAAGTAGGAATTTAAAGATAAACCCAAGTACAGTGGCTAACATACCATGAAATCAGCACAACAAGTTCAGTAATGGTGACTAACATATCACCCAAGTACAGTGGCTAACATACCACTCAATCAGCACAAGTCAAAGAACAGTGACTAACATATCACCCAAGTACAGTGGTTAACATACCACTCAAAATTGTCCTAAAATTTACTAACACAATGTTGACTAACATATCACCCGAGTACAGTGGCTAACATACCACGAAATCAGCACAACAAGTTCAGTAATGGTGACTAACATATCACCCAAGTATAGTGGCTAACATACCACTCAATCAGCACAACAAGTCAAAGAACAGTGACTAACATATCACCCAAGTACAGTGGCTAACTTACCACTCAAATTGTCCTAAAATTTACTAATACAATGGTGACTAACATATCACCCAAGTACAGTGGCTAACATACCACGTAATAAAGCATCGTAACATTTAAGCTTACCCGCATCTCATCAAAGTAATGGTGTTTCATCCGGTCCGGGAGTGTAGACCACTTCTCGCCTCCTTCACCCGACTTATCCCTCCTGAGCCTTATAATCTTACCAAGATTTTCGCTATCACCCTGTGGCCAAAACCTGGTATAAATGAGACAGACATGAAACAAACATTCTTAGTAAATTCATGTGACATTTACTAATTACTGAAGTTATGTTCTACAAATGCATAATACTTACTTCTTCCCGTTTGGGAATAACACCGGATTTCCATTCCAAGTAGCACCGGGTGTCAGAACGGTGTAGGGACACCTATCATAGGATAAGTCACCAAACATGGGTGACGTCCCCACGCTTGAGCCAGAGGGAGTCTCAGGAACCTGTGAATGGCTGCTCCCGTGAATGTCATAGCCGCCCGAAGGGCTACCCACTGCACTGCCCGTACCAGAACCACCACCAGTAGCACTAGACACCGGAGGACGGTATGTGGACCTCTTCTGCCGCGGCATCTGCAAAAGCATACAACAAGTGTTAGTAAGAAAGATGAGATGAATTGGCATGTAAAACATATACAATAGACACGTAATAAATCATATATAACAACAAGTGTTAGTAAGAAAGATGAGATGAATTAGCATGCATGTAAAACATATACATTTAACACGTCAAGAAGACTAAAAAGTTGAGTTAATCAAGAACCACATCCCGGTCGGTGTCCATGAACTCTGGACCCGCAACATCATACACCATTTGCTCAATGCTCTCATGATCAGGATTAGCATCAGATGTAGACGTATTTTGAGTACTACCGATCACATTTTGCTTCCTTCTTTTACGCTGATGAATACTCCCATAATCCATGAACGGTATTGATTCCTCACCATGATAACACCATACCTCATACTCAGCTATGAACCCCTTACGTTTCAAGTGCTCGACTACCGTTCTAGGAGGCAAAAATTGCTTATTCCTACATTTGTTCGCATTGCAAGGGCACTTCATCATACCCCGACTCAAACAAGTAGCTGTGTAAGTGCAAAAGCAATGAAGGCTTCAACCCCTTCCACAAAAGTAGATTCAATTCTGCCATTAACAGTGCGACGGTACATCCATGAACGATCGGGATTCATAATTCAACAATTAACCTGCATCTCAATTTATTAGATTTATAACATGTATAGCATTATGTATTTAGTTTCATTACAATTACAATTACATTCTTAATTAGGATACGTTAACAATTGGTAATGTTGATACTGAAATATGTCCAATCCGTCGTAAGACGCCTTTGGAACGAATCCTAAGGCGTCCCAAGCTGTCTCAAGGTCCGAGACCGGGAGGTCCAACCCGGAGGTCCGACCCTCCTAAGTATAACGGTGAAATGGACCTCAAAGACAGTAGGTCCGACCCAAACCGTGGCCCGAAGCCATGAGGGTCCGACCCAGACGACGGTTCGGATGTAAGTCCTCAACCTCATAAGGAACCAAGTGGACTGGCACCAAGAGAGAAAGCAGGGTCCGAGACAGTCAAGGTCCGAACCTCTATGTCTGGTGGTTTAGGAGAAGTGCTCTCAGACAAGAAAAATAATACTTCATGGCTAAAGATAAAATATTGTACGTATATTTTAACAATCAATATGATATACGAAGTAGATTCTTTTAATTTATGTACACATGAGATGAGATGCATACGCGGGTACCGCGTATCACATTTACTAGTATTATTATAATTATTATAAGTCTATTATAAGATAGTATACTTTTAAGGTTTGTACCAAGTAAATGTACAAACATGCCCTTCTAAATAAATTTTCCATTGTTTATTTTAATTTCATTACTAGAAATGGAACACCGCGCATGGTGCCTGTGTTACGTTCCACAAATATGAGTTTACAGATGAACTGGTATTACCCAATACGAAACCAAAACATTATTTTTCACATAAGATTGGTAGCCTACATAATGCTTATTTAGAACATTTTTTGTAGAAAAAGCTAAGAAAGCTCATTTTCTGCTCTCACAATCTATATAAGTTTTTTCAGTTCTGCGAACTAATTCATGTAATATTGTCACCGCAGTCGAAAATCTAAGATCAAGACAACCTCAACAAAATCATAAATCTACTCACTTTCATCTCCTTGAAGACATTTTATTTCCAGTTTTTTTTTTTTTAATTATATACACACATATATAAAAGATTGGCGCCATATCATAATTCACACCATCATATTGTAAACTCAGAGGTATATCCATAGATAAGACCAGACCATGAAACTCGCGCGACAAATATACCCAACAAGCTGCTCTGTTCCTACTTCGAAGTGGACAGAGGACTCCCGTAGTAAAGTCAGGGAGCGAGATGAGGTGCTCAAGTTGTAGAGTGATAAGATTGAGAACACCACAGGCGCAATGTAAAGATTTTAACTTGGCCAGTAATTGTTGTCCAGGACAAGCGCGAAGAGCTGAAAATGAGTCGCACAAAGCTTGAAGAGCAAGAAGAATAAGTGCAGCGCAATGGCTCATGTTGAAGTTTGTAAGCGCTTCCTCCCCGTAATGTTCTTAACAAATTTCCAGAAACCATGGTTATTCTTGGATCGGATCTGTGCTAGGGAGTATAATGTGTTGTCTGTGTTATGTTCTGGCATTAAATTGAACAAGTCAGCACACAATAGCCGACAATGTAGATAACCCCAAAAGAAATTGATGAAGCCATAGCAATATAATAAGATTAGTTACCTTCTTAAGCAAACCTTGCTCATCAATCATCTTCCATTTAACACACGACATTGTTGGAAAAAATACACAATATCATAACCAACAAGGCTTGATCTGGCACAAAATAATTACTATTACCAGAAAAGGAAGATATTGGACAATGAGATTTATATACCTATAATAAGAACACACCAGTGACACCACACAAGTTAAGCGCTCGATATCAGCGCAATCATAGGCTATACTCAACTCCTTCATCACGAGCGTGGTCACATTATTCGTCATTGAAAGGCAACAATTGCTTCTAGTTAAATTTTATGGCCTGCAAAATGGAACAAGATAATCAACTATTCTGATTCTACGAGCAAAAAAGAAAAGAAAAACCAGTGCATTACAGAGTTCATATCTTTACTGGCTTGTCAGTTGCAGCTGAACCCCAATCGAAACATTCCGTTCCATTTTTGGGTTTGCATCTTTTCTCATCTCACACGCAACAGGAACATTATACTCATATCAACAGGATTCCTTTGCGTCAAAGCTTTCTACATTTTGACATGATCTTATTTATGTAATTCCAAATGCATGAGCACAAAACCACAAAGATCTCAAATTCCTTAGCATACATTTTTGAACCCAATCTTACACGGTATCAGCTGACATTGTTTGGAAAAAAAAGATAGAGCCTGAACAGTCCATCATAATGACCACCCTTCACAATATGCACACAGATCCATGGCCAAAATGTTGAAGAACATGAATCACATTCTTCGAGGTTCTCCACAGGTATTTTTTTCTAGCTAGTAAACAAAGCAAAATCATGTTCTGAATTACAAGATCTAGATGCAGGTACCAAGACAACCGTGTCGTGAATCTTAAACAAAGCCTTCGACGCCGACTATGAACTCTGAGCACAAAATAAGCTCATAAATCAGAATTAACAACCCAAATAGAAAACAAGCACATTACCTATGGCATTTCCTAATCAAAATCCTTCCGACTCTAAGACCACTCCCAATGGGAGTGGTCGTGAGGCACGGCCAACTCCGAATTCAGCCTTACGACGGCTGACTTCGGGGCCTCGGCCATCCCGGCCGTTGGGCTGGGCTCTAGCCCAACGGCTGGGCAGCCGGGTGGGCCCCACCATTTTTTTTAATTTTTTAATTTTTTAAAATTAATTTATAAAGTAATATTAAATAAAAAATACCCCCAACGGCTATATTTTTTCGAGATCTATAAATACAATTCATTCACAACTCATTTCACCACACCTCAATTTCCTCTTATCTTCCATTTCTTAAACTCAAAACGTATCTAAACTCAAACACATATCCAAACATGTCTGCAATTAATCACTACATCAACAACTTATCATCATCTAGTCAGGTATCCAATGGTACCTATCCTCATAAAGTGCAGACAACAATCCTTCAATGTCATTATCCATATCTTGTACTAGATTTGTTCTGTTTTTTCTCATTTTTTTCATTCTGATTTCAATCTCAATAAATTATAAAACGAGTTTTAAGAATCCAATTTGAGTAATTTCAACTTCTAAACACTCTTATAATATGTGAAGCAAGCTAAAAAAAATATTAAAAAAAAATACGAAAAAAATAATAAAAAAACACTATTCACGGTCGTCCGACGCATTTGATGATTTGTTTTCTCGCATGGTCGTTAAATCGGTACCGTCATGCAATTATTCACTTGCCGTCATGACGACCCATCAGAGTAGAGGTGTTATCTGGGCCGGTCGCAGAACAGCCCGACATGCTTAAAAACAGGCCCGGTCCGTTTAATATTTGGCCCGGACCGGTCCGTGTACATTTAAGTTATGTGGACCACAGGGGCCATGTATTCCTTGGTCCGGGAGGCTCGTTATTATACTTAGTTGAATGTATACTATATATGTTTGGAAATAACTCTATATCTATATGTTTTGCCATCTTAATTGAAAAAGTTCATTCTGATACATGATTTTGTACCGTAGTCATAAATTTATAATCACACATTTAATTAAGAAAAAGTGTATTGCAAAATTTTCTTCGTTAGCTTTGTTTAATTAATAGAGATGATGAATGAATGAATGAATATATGTTTAGGATTTCATCTAATATTAGTTTCACTAATTATGTAGGATTCTTATAATAATATTTTCCAAAATACCAATATGAGGAACAAAAACATATCTTGATCCCACCAATTCAATAGTTATATTATTGTCATACTTATACTAATTAAACTCTCATCATTCATTGTTAACGCAGGATTTTCAACTCTTGTTATTTCATTTCATTTCCTTTTCTTCTTAACTTTCTTTCTCTCGTTTTATATCTTCTAGTTTATGTATATTTACATGCAACTTTTATAGAAAAAGCAAAAAAAAAAATTGGATATGGGCTGGCCCGGCCCGGAACATTTATAAGTGGGCTAGGGGCCGGGCCGGGCCAAAATATTTATAAAAAAGCCCAGCCCGACCCGTTTAAAAACTGGCCCGGACCAGCCCGCACACTAAATGGAGCGGGCTTTGGCGGGTTGACCCAGCCCGGCCCGATTACCACCTCTAATTGGGAGTGGTCTAAGGCAAAACTCAATTCCAGATCCCCAATGTACAATTGAAGCAAAACAACATGAATAAACAAAACAATAGAAAAATGAAAGTATCAAGTGAGGAAAAAGATGGGATACCTGCATACAATTCTCGGGAGGCAGTGAAAACGTCGATGCTTCCATCAAGTTAGGCGAAAATGGATTTTCCATATAACAAAGTACAATGACGGCACCCGATGCACCCACACAACCTCATCTATTCCAGCTTTATTTCCAATTAAAATTCCTAGTTCCATGTACTGAAATAACAAAATCTAACATTAATAAACAACTAACGTTCCAAAGATCCAACAAACTTCATAGTACATCGAGATCTAAGCAATTTGACAACAGAGGCAACTATCTTGTAGATTTCAATCCAGAAGACCAGGACATCAGAAATTGGTTAAAATGCAATTAAGAAAGAAAAGTACATTCAGTAACATCAAATATATACTTACCATGTTGCGGTTATAGGAAGCATGGAATCCTAATCCTAAGAACCGAATCTCGTAGCCCATGATGAGAAATTGCATTACTCTGAATTTCCCATATAGCGCTTTTAGGGTAAAATCGTTGTAAAGAGGAAGGTCGGAGGATTTGAGAATGTGAAGCCGGTTAGCTTAATATTAAAGGAAGTAATGGAGCATGATGTACTGGAAACACTGAAGTTAAGGTTAATGCTGTGTGAACAGTGCAGTGTGGTGTGAACACAGGGACAGTGTGAACGCAGGAATAGTGCTGTGTGGTGTGAACAGAGGGATAGTTAGAATCCGATTCTAACTGGGATTCTCTTACTTGGCAGCAAAGATTTCGTTTCTGATTAGGAAAGGGAATGTATGTTGATTTCTCTAGTATATATACACATGTAGGTACTAGATAAATCGATGAGAACTGATGAGAACTGATGAGAACCTGATGAGAACTGATGAGAGACATAGAGAAAGATTTCTTGAGAGAAACACGGTGAGGAATAAGAAAACAGAGGAGCGTGTAGCTTGAAACTCGGGAGGTTTTGTCGATTCCTTGTAAACTGCGTTTTGGTTCTTGGTTAATAGAAATCTTGGTTATCCCGTGGACGTAGACAATTGTCGAACCACGTTAAATATTGTGTTTATTTCCTTACGTTTGTTTGTTGGTTGGTTTGGAGTTTATTGGATTGAATTGGGTTGATTTGATTAACAATTGGCGCCGTCTGTGGGAAAAGAGAATCGACTGGTATCTATTCATCAATGGCATCTCCAAAGTTCGACCTCAAATCGTTGGAAGGAAAGACAGACTTTGTCTGTGGAAGAGAAGGATGATGGCTCTGTTAATGCAGCAAGGTGTTGTCGACGCACTGACTGAGAAGTTCGATACAACTTTGTCTGATGCTGATAAAAAGGCAATCAAGTTCAAGGCTTATAGTTCTTTGATATTAGCTCTGGGAGATAATGCTCTCATTGAAATCGGTGATCTTTCATCGGCAAAGGAGATATGGGAGAAGCTAGAAGAATTGTATAATGACAAGTCGGATGCAAATAAAATCTATGCAAAACAGAGGCTGTTTGCAATCAAGATGGTTGAAGGAAAATCAATCATGAGTCAGTTGGATTTGTTCAAGAAGATGGTTGCACACCATGACAATCTGGAAACTGATGAGAAGAACAGGATGAGGAGCCAAGACAAGGCAATTATCTTGTTGAATTCACTCCCTAGGTCTCTTATTCCATTCAAGGATGCTTTGGTGTATGGGAGGACAGAAGCATTGACAATGGAGACTATTGAATCTACATTAAGATCAAGGGAGCTGGACCAAGATGGTGTTCCACCAACACTCAGTACTGGTGAAAGCCTTATGGTGAAACAATATCACAAGTTTCCACCTAAGAAGAAGCAATATCCAGATCAAAGGAAAGCTCAGTACAACAAGGATGGCCCTGAAACAAGGAAGTGTTATTATTGCAAGAAGCAAGGACACTTGAAGAAGGATTGTATGAGTCTAAAGGCGCAGAAAGGCAAGGGTGTGGTGACAACACCGAATACTAATTATGGCACATGCATTACAAACAAATCAGAGGCCTATCATACTGCGGAAGCTCTTGTTACTGAGGTACTTTCAGTCACTCAAACTAGTCAATCAACTGAATGGGTTATGGATTCAGGCTGTTCGTTTCATATGACACCTATTAGAGAATGGTTTTCAACTTTTGAGCATAGAAACTGTGGATCAGTTGTTCTTGGTGATGATAGACCATGCATGATAAAGGGTATGGGAACAGTGAGAATTGAGATGTTTGATGGAGTGATAAGGGATTTGCTTAATGTGAGATATGTACCACACTTGAAGAGAAACTTGATATCTTTAGGATTGATGGATACTAAGGGGTACAAGTATTCAGGTGAGAATCGTGTCCTTCAGGTCAAGAAGGGTGAGAAGGTGGTTATGCAGGCTCTTAAAAGGAGAGAATTGTATTATCTACAAGGTGAAACTGTAACTGGTGAAGTTTCCAGTGTACAGTGTTCTGGGAACACCCGACAGTGTTCTGACAACACCGTTCTATGGCATAGAAGACTAGCACATGTTGGAGAGAAAGGTCTTATGGATTTATCTAAGAAGGGACTCTTAGGTGGAGACAAGATACATAAGATGGAACTTTGTGAGCTCTGTGTGTTAGGGAAGTCCAAGAAGAACAGTTATGGTGTTGGGAAACACACCACACAGGACATACTTGAGTATGTGCATGCAGATTTATGGGGACCGGCGAGAACCACCACTAGGAATGGAGGTAGATATTTTTTGTCCATCATTGATGATCTGTCAAGGAAAGTGTGGGTGTTTGTATTGAAGTCCAAGGATGAGACTTTCATGAAATTCAAGGAATGGCTTGTGGAGATGGAGAATCAAACGAACAAGAAGCTCAAGGTGATCAGAACTGATAATGGGCTGGAATTCTTGTCTAATGAATTCAATACCTTCTGTGTTGGGAAGGGCATCTTGAGACACAAATCAGTTCCTGGAAATCCACAGCAGAATGGAGTAGTTGAAAGGATGAATAGAACAATCCTAGAAAGAGTGAGGTGCATGCTTCTTGGATCAGGTTTGTCAAAAAGCTTTTGGGGAGAGGCTGTGACTACGGCAGCACATCTTATTAACCTATGCCCATCATCAACTATTGGTTTCAAGACACCTGAAGAGGTTTGGAAAGGAACTCATTCAGACTACTCATATCTAAAAGTATTTGGATGCTTAGCTTATGCTCATGTCAAACAAGATAAGTTGGAGGCTAGAGCAGTAAAGTGTTTGTTTCTTGGTTATCCAAAGGGAGTTAAGGGATATAAACTCTGGTGCTTAGAACCAAGGGTAAATAGATGCATCATCAGCAGGGATGTGACTTTCCATGAAGATGTGATGCCATTATTGAGGAATACTGACAGTGTTGAGAGAACACTCAGTCAGGTGGAGCCTGTCGAAGATGGTGTGCCAAGAACACTGAATATGGAGCAGGCAGACACCGGTGTGGTGATAACACCAGTTTTCGCAGACCATGGTGTTCTGACAACACCGCATGCTGAATCTCAGGAAAATACTGACATACATGATCAGGTGGAGCCTGAATTGAATAATCAGGTGGAGAGGCATGTGATTAGAAGAAGGACAGGGATAGAGCTCAATAATCCAGATGATGTTGTGGATTATCAACTCATCAGAGACAGAGAACCAAGAGTTAGAACCTCTACTGCAGATCCAGATATGGTGTATTTTGCACTGAATATTGCCGAGGATATTGATTGTTATGAGCCTGAGAACTATCAAAGAGCTATAAGTTGCTCAGAGAAGAATAGTTGGTGCTTTGCTATACAGCAAGAACTCTTGTCACTTGAAAAGAATCATACATGGGTTATTGTAGCTATACCAAAAGGAAAGAAGCTTGTCATTTGTAAGTGGATCTTTAAGAAGAAACTTGGAGCTGATGGTGAGCAAAAGGTGAAATACAAAGCCAGACTAGGTGCTAGAGGTTTCACTCAAAGAGAGGGTATTGACTACAATGAGATCTTTTCTCCAGTGGTGAAGCATAGCTCAATTAGGATCTTGATTGCTATGGTAGCTCAATTTAAGCTACATTTACATCAGATGGATGTTACTACTGCATTCTTGCATGGAAAGCTGGATGAAGAGATTTACATGAGGATACATGAGGGTATTGAGGTAGATGACAAGGAGCACAAGGCTTGTTTATTGTTGAGATCACTATATGGTCTTAAACAGAGTCCAAGGCAATGGTATAGAAGATTTGACAAGTTTATGTTGAGTCACAAGTTCAGGCGGTGTGACTACGACACCTGTGTTTACTTCTATGGAGAGAATGTCGAAGACATGATATATTTGCTCATTTATGTGGATGACATGCTTATAGCAAGCAAGCATATGAAAGGAATCACTCATGTGAAGAATCTCTTGAAGTCAGAATTTGAGATGAAAGACTTGGGAATAGCTAAGAGGATACTGGGCATTGATATTATTCATGGAGGTGATGGAAAGATCATTATGAATCAAAGTGCTTACTTGGAGAAGGTGTTAAGGAGATTTAACATGCACAAGTCCAAGCATGCTGCAACACCTCTGGGGTCTCAGTTCAAGTTATCTAAGAAGTCTTGTCCTAATACTTGATGAAGAGAAGAGGTGTATGGAGAACACACCGTATGCTAATGATATAGGGTCGATTATGTATTCCATGGTATGTTGCAGGCCGGATTTGGCTCATGCAATGAGCTCAGTAAGCAGGTATATGGATAATCCTGGCAAGGATCATTGGGAGGCAGTTAAGTGACTGCTCAGGTATATTAGTGGTTCGATTAGACTGGGATTGGTGTTTGAGCAACACCAGGCGAGGAATGATGCACTGATTGGGTGTGTCAACTCGGATTATGTTGCAAACTTGGATACTAGGAAGTCTTTAACTGGATATGTATTCACATTATCTGGAACAGCAGTGAGTTGGAAGTCTACTCATCAACCTGTGGTTGCATTATCAACTACAGAGGCAAAATTTATGGCCATGACGGAAGCTGTGAAAGAAGCTATTTGGCTCAAGGGAATTCTGGGGCAGTTCGGTGTGTTTCAAACACCGGTGACTATATTTTGTGATAGTCAAAGTGCAATTCATTTGTCAAAACATCAAGCTTACTATGACAGGTCCAAACATATTGATATAAAGTTTCACTTTGTTAGAGATGAAGTTGAGAAGGGTACTATCAAGATTGAGAAGATCAGTACAGATGTTAATCCGGCGGATGGATTTACTAAGTCAATTTCTGTGATGAAATTTGGATCGTGTCTAAGTTCTATCAAGTTGATGGAAGGAAGGGTTGTGTCCTAACCCTAGGGACATGAATGGTGTGGTATACTGTGGTTACATTAATATGAAGCTAAGGTGGAGAATTGTGAAGCCGGTTAGCTTAATATTAAAGGAAGTAATGGAGCATGGTGTACTGGAAACACTGAAGTTAAGGTTAATGCTGTGTGAACAGTGCAGTGTGGTGTGAACACAGGGACAGTGTGAACGCAGGAATAGTGATATGTGGTGTGAACACATGGATAGTTAGAATCCGATTCTAACTGGGATTCTCTTACTTGGCAGCAAAGATTTCGTTTCTGATTAGGAAAGGGAATGTATGTTGATTTCTCTAGTATATATACACATGTAGGTACTAGATAAATCGATGAGAACTGATGAGAACTGATGAGAGACATAGAGAAAGATTTCTTGAGAGAAACACGGTGAGGAATAAGAAAACAGAGGAGCGTGTAGCTTGAAACTCGGGAGGTTTTGTCGATTCCTTGTAAACTGCGTTTTGGTTCTTGGTTAATAGAAATCTTGGTTATCCCGTGGACGTAGACAATTGTCGAACCACGTTAAATATTGTGTTTATTTCCTTACGTTTGTTTGTTGGTTGGTTTGGAGTTTATTGGATTGAATTGGGTTGATTTGATTGACAGAGAATAGGAGAAAGAGAGGTCTGAGGCACAGTGAAGAACCGGCCCTTACTTTCTCCACACTTCACTATTTGCTTATAGTACTCTAATACACAGACAGAAACCAACACAATATTGAACTTCACCAAGTGAAATTTAGTTGCGAACCTTTGACATAAGGCCATCCACAATGCACATTGCTCTTTTGGCATTGCCATATTCCTATCAAGAATGACATTGTCTTCCACCAACGTTTTCCGTGAGCACCTCGGAATCTACAAGAAGGTAACAGGTAGGTCTGCTATAAACCTACGTAGTTTGGTTTCCCTGCAAGGATACCTCTGAAAACAAGCTGCAAAAATAGGAAAAGTATGTAACAAACATACTAAGCTATCTCTTACCAAGTGAGCATGATCATATAAACCTTTGGCAGAGCAGCAATTGGTGAGTGAACAACAATCAGTGACCATACTGACTTTGTCAGTCTAGATTCTGCAAAATATGTAACATATTTTCAGTCAGAGACTCAGAGGTTTGCTGTTTGATTTAATTTAGACTTTCTTTCTACAGGTGTAAATTTGAAGGTTTATTTTCAGTAATTTCTGTAGTAATCTGAGAATGAAAAATCTTCTACTGCTGTTGTACCATCTGAAAATGCTAATTTAGAAAACGATATGATTCTCATTTACATGCATAGTTTTTCCCTTGAAATTGCCTAAATACAAAGAAATTACCACAACAGCAGCTACGGTGTGCAAACAGAAGGCGACAAACGCATAAAACTAACTGTGGGAAATAGGGGCAGAAACAAGTTTAAGGATTTGGAAAGCCAAGGAGTTACACTGATTTCTACATGTCCAAATGATTACCAAAAATTGATAACGAAATACCTTCAGAACTTTGAAAATACTTTGTACATGCCCTTCGTTAATTGTTTGTTGGACCCAAAAATTTTCAGTTAAATTCCATTTTTTTTTAAATCTCAGTCAACATCACAAACAGATGGTGGGAGATAAACAATACCGAATCCAGAAGAATAAGATGAACGCGGGGAGAAACTGAAGATTGTAACGCCGCGACGAAGGCAAAACGAGACCCACAATTGAAGAAAGGAGCAGAACTGTACTGTCTTCTGACGGCAGACGATTGATTGTTAAGGAAAAGGTCCTGACTTCTGGCGGAAGGAGGCAAAACACGCTAGCTAACAAAAAAACGCTTTCAATGTGCTCTTAAATGAAATGTAAATCCCTCCTCCCTTGACTGAAGATCAGCAAGAATAAACACTCAAAACCCTAAATCCATCATTATAATTTCATGTATGCATGCATGCACATAATTAACATTGAGCTTCTAGATGCTACAACTAATTCTTCTTGTTATAAAGGTACATTGCATATGCAATATTTTAGTTTCTTTTTCGTAACTGTGGATTGGCTCAATTGCTTCATGATTTTCCCCCCTGTTTTTTTGCAAGCCAATATTTTAGTACCCTTCTAGGCTCTTACATGTTATGTATTCAGACTGATTTGCAAAGTGATTATATATACATGTTTACTACTTGTTAGGATTATCTGTTTAGATTTTGATCAGCAACCTAATGACTTATCTTACCTCAGAAAGGTGATTAGTACTCTTGGTTTACTTGAACATTGTAAAAGAGGAAACTCACTAAGTATGATAGTCTAGCAAATCTTGTATAGGATGTTAGGTCTCGAAATGTAATTTTTATTTTCTGAAGAAGACCAAGAAGAAGGCATCCAGCAGGAAAAGTTCAACGGATTTGAAGATTTGAAGACTGCACAAGATTGCTGAAGACAAGGGTTTTTCAGATACCTATATGTCCAGATATCTTGAAGAAACAAGTGTTTCGAAACAAAAGTGTTGCAAAAGATATCTGAGAATAAAAGGTTTCTGAGACGAGGAAAGTGCCCACAGATATCTACACTCAGATACCTTGGACATAAAATATGCTTCTGAAAAAGAAATATATTATAACAAGTTGTTTAAACAAGTGGTATCTGGAGCTATGACGATCTCTGGAAAAGAACGTGCAAAGCCTCAGAAAGCTTGCATAGTTCCGTTGGCACTACAGGACAAAGTATAGTACAGTGCATTAAATGCGATGTAAATGTCTGAACAAAAGTTGTAGCTTCAAGAAGAAGACAAACTCACATAAAGATTATACTCAGATATCAATAGTTTGAAAATGAGTTAAGCCTAACGGATACTATTCAAACGGCACTCAAATTCATCTATAAATATCAACACTTAGACTGATTGAGAACACACCTTAGAACACACTGAACACCAAGAATACTGAATATTCTCACAAGCTCTCTCAAGCAAACTACTTACCTTCAAGTTTTCTGTTGCGACCAAAGCTCTTGATTCTAAGTAGCACAAAAGTTCTAAGTGTCCTGATCCTTAACGAGCATTGTTATTTGTGAAAGGGTTGAACTAAGATTTCATATCTGAGCTTCATTCTCTTGAACACTTATCATAGACTTGGGTCAGTAGAGAACAAGATACCATACATTGCAAAGTGTATTAAGTATACTTGATTCATAGAGCTATCTGAATATCTGAACAAGTTATTAAAGAAGCTCACCTGACAATTTACCTTAACCAACACCTTAAACGGCGTGGAGTACAGGAAGTACTTAGTTTGGAAAACTAAATTAAGAATAACTCCAAGGTTATTGAGCACAGGAAGTACTTAGTTTGGGAAACTAAGGAACAACTCAAAAGGTTTCTGAGTACATGAAGTACTTGGCTGTGAAAGCCGGGGAATAACTCAGGGGAACACTTGGTTGGGAACCTAGTGTATTTAGGAATCAAGAGAAGATATTTGTAAGGTTACCTCATTTATCTATCTTAGTGGATTCTAGGTCTGAGAAAGGCCGAAGTGGATTAGTTGAAGGATTACGCCACCTTCAGATACCACTATAAAAAGACTTGTGTATTTACTTTCTGCAGTTTATTACTTGCTTTACTTATCTTGCAAAGTACTTACACTTATCTTGCTGAGCACGTGCACTTATCACAGAAAAGTCTTCTGCTTTCTGAAATTAAGTATCAGATATCTTCACAGATATCTGAGAAACTGTGTTTATTGACAAAAGTTTTAAAAGACTATTCACCCCCCCCCCCTCTAGTCTTTTACTTTGCCGTTATCTGGACCAACAAGTGGTATCAGAGCAGGAGGTTCCCAAGCCTTCTGTACTGAACCTAGATCCCAGATAAGTGCCCACTAACTGCTTTTCACCTACACTTGATTTGTTTGTTTAGTGTATTTGCTGCAGGATGTCTTTAAGTGACGCCCCAATTCTCAAGCCAGAGAATTATGAAAAATGGAAGAACAACATGATGCTCCACCTAGAAGCCATCAGTGACGAAATGATCGAAGTAATAAAGAATGGCCCGATAGTCATTCAACAACTCAAGCAAGTCATGGAGCAAATGGTAGAAACAGAGAACAAAGCGATGGGTCTTCACAGACAGATGCGTCAATCAGTGGGAGACCTGCCAGTCAAGTTATTTACGAACCAAAGCCTAGAGAGCTCTGGACATCGAAAGATGCCAAGAGAAATCGACTGGATGGTCAGGCTCGTAATATCATCATACGTTCTACTCCAGAGCACATACAGTGTAAACTGTGGGGTGCAAAAACGGCGAAAGTGGCCTGGCAATTGATTGAAGAAATCTGTGCCGGCACTAAGAAAACAAAGGAAAATAAGTTCGAAGTTTTGAAGCTCAAATTCCAAAACTTTAAACAAGGTCCCACAGAGACTCTTGAAGAACTAGATTTTCGGTTTACAACACTTGTGAGTGACATGGCTGCACTTGGTGAGAGTAATAGATATACCCAGTCAGAAAAGATTAAGACTATTATGAGAAGTCTAAATCATAACTGGAAACACACAAAGTTTTTCTACTTTAACCAAGGAATGCCAGATATCACTCCTGTGGAATTTTTCTTTCACCTTGCCACTGTTGACTATGAGACAACTCAAAGAAAACAAACAACTGAGAAGTTGCAGAATGTTGCTCTAGTTGCTCAAGGAACTTCTGAAAAGAAGAAAGGTAAGGAGGTGATTGAGGATGCTCTTGTTGTAAAGCAAATGGGAAAATTTGTCAGTCGAGAAATTGAGAGAAGAAAAGCCAAAGAGAAGCTGAAAAAGCATCTAGGCTCAAACTACCACCAGTACAAAAACATGCGCTCACTGAACAAGTCGGCTAAAAAAGCATCTAGTACTGAGGAAGCAGAAATCGGAAACGATATCTGTTTCTATTGTCAGAAACCTGGTCATTTCAAGAAGGATTGCCCTGCCTTCAACAAACTAAAGACAGGTGACAAGAAAGACAGAAGAATCTTCAAAAGAAGTCAGAGAGCTATGCTCACTGAAGAAAGGAAAAAGATTCAAATCCAACTGGATGCTCTAGATATTGAATCTGATTCTGAGGATGAGGATTCAGATGATTCCACACTGCCTTCCTCAGAAATGTGCGGTGTCTCTCATGAAATAATTGACTTTGGTCAAAAGAAGAAAGAAGTGTGTGGTATGGCTGAAGAAATCTTTCCAGATATCTCCAACATTGAACCTTGTCTAATGGCTGATGAGGTAACACATACTTCCTGCTATACTTATGAAAGTGATGAAGAGGGAATCAAAGATCTGGAAAATCTCAAAAGACAACTTGATCTCTACGAAAGAGAATTTCTAATGGTCCAAGCTAGAACCAAAAACTTTGAAGAAGAAAAGAATTCTCTTGCAAAGGAAAATTCTCAATTTAGTTAAGATATCTGAGAAAAAGGATGCTGAAAATGCATTTCTCAAGGCTCAGATATTTGAGACCGAAAAGTCACATAAAGAAGCGATGGCCAATCTTCAAAAGAAATGTGAAGATCTTCTTTCTGAGAATAAGGAACTCAACAAGAAAGAACTATCTTTTAAATCTTATGCCAAAGCTAGTGACACTCTTACTGAAGTACAATCTTATTTAAGAGATCCTTCAGAAAAGAG
Organism: Plantago major; assembly: GCA_026545765.1. Taxonomy (NCBI): domain Eukaryota; kingdom Viridiplantae; phylum Streptophyta; class Magnoliopsida; order Lamiales; family Plantaginaceae; genus Plantago; species Plantago major. Next base: position 646,901 of record CM048839.1, on the reverse strand, counting down.
AGGACTTGGGCTGGACACACACACAGACAGTCCCACCACTCTGAATAAGAGTAATGAAGGACTAACATTTGTCAGTGCTCAGCAAGGTGATTCCCAAACAATCTACAATATCGGTCAGAAAACTAAGATTGTTGACAAAGGAAAGGCAGTTGCGACTAACCCTTTGTGGGAAAAACAAGTCCAAAGGAAAACTGATGGGAATATTTCTGGAAAGAAATATAACACTGAGAAGTGTAATCACCCACAGTGCTATGTCTCTCAAAAAGGAAAAATTGTCGGAGCTGACAAATTCTCCTATGTCACGTTTTCTGGAAAGAAAATAGATTATACAGAGACTAGCAAAGCTGCTGAGAAGAGATCTCAGATAGCACCAGGTGCTCGGAATGGTATTGGCTATAAAGCCATCGGGAAACAACTTGCTCGTGAGTACAAACAAGAGCAAGAATGATGGTTAAAGGCTAGAATTGCTCACAACAATTATCAGAAGTGGAAGATAAATCAAGCCACTGAAAATCTGAATGCCAGGGCTAGAAGAAATCTGGCTAGGAAAGCTAAGTTTGCTGAGAAGCAGACTCAGAGACCTGATAGGTATCTGAAAGCACCAAATGGAGCACCAAGGAACACACCAAGGAAGAAAATAGTTCTTAATAACAATGATACTAATCATTTAACTAGAATTCCTCCTTATGTTCCTGTTAGACAAAAGAATGTTCCTAAGAAATTCATTCAAAAATGAATTCCTACTGGAAGATTCTTTAGTCCAGACGGTTCCATTGTTGGTATGAGAACCTAATCTCCTGTTTCCTGTTTTGTGCAGAACACTCTAAAGACTAATTCAAAGTGGCATTTTGATAGTGGATGTGGGAAGCACATGACAAGAGACAAAGCAAATCTGAGTGACTACAAAAATTGCAATGATGGACCAATTATCAGGTTTGCTGGAGGAGATGAAAATCCAACCATAGGTTTTGGCAATTTGAAGTTTGGAGCCCTCACAGGTCCTAAGTGCTTCATGTAAAGGGATTGAAATATAATCTCCTAAGCATGAGTCAACTAGTAGACAAAGGGTACACTGTCAAGATCAAGTCAAAACTATGTAAAGTGATTGACAATGAGTCAAAGCGGACAGTCTTGGTTGCAAGGCGTAAAGGAAATCTTTATGTTGCTGATTGGGCATCCGCCACAACCGAAGAATGTCTCATGGTGAGTCAATCTGGCCACACTGAAGAAAATTGGCTATGGCATAAAAGAATGAGTCACTTGAATTTCAAAACTCTGAACAAACTAGTCAAGAAAGAGTTGGTGGATGGTTTACCCAAAATGGCATATAGAAAAGAAGGTGTATCCTCAGCTTGCCAAATGGGAAAACAATCAAAAACATCTTTCAAGTCTAAAACTAGACACTCCAGTGAAAGGCCACTGCAAATGTTACATATGGATCTTTTTGAATCCTCAGTAACTAGTTATGCAGGAAAGAAGTATGGTCTGGTTGTTGTTGATGATTGGGTTGTCTTTCTCAAACACAAATCAGATAAAAGGGTTGAAATACCCAACTTGCTGAATAAGCTCGAAGTCAAGAAAAATGACAAGGTATCTGTAATCAGAACAGACCATGGTACTGAGTTTGTGAACCAGTACATAAAAGAGTTTTGTACCTGCAAAGGTATACAACATCAACTATCTTCAGTAAGAACACCACAACAAAATGGTGTTGCTGAAAGAAAGAATAGGACCCTGAAAGAAGCAGCAAGAACAATGCTTGTCGATCGAAATAAGTGAAACTTATTGGGTTGAAGCTGTGAACACAGCGTGCTACACTCAAAATAGATGTCTGATTAACAAACACCATGACAAAACTCCTTACGAGCTTTTCATTGGTAGACCCCCTAGTATCAAACATCTAAGGGTGTTTGGTTGCAGATGTTTCATTCTTAATAATGGAAAAGAATACTTGAGAACATTTCAACCAAAGGCAGATGAAGGAGTATTTCTTGGTTACTCTCTGAATAGCAAATCCTATAGAATCTACAACAAAAGAACGCAAAAGATCGAAGAATCTGTTCATGTAGTGTTCTATGAAGGAAACAAGTACTCTTGAATGATGATCTCTCAGATAGGTTCAAAGAACTAATGATTAAAGATTCTGAAAAAGGATCCTCAGAAGGAAACAATTCTTTCATTCAAATTGAGGATGAGTCTGACGATGAAAAACAACCTATGCTTAGTAATGGAACAGGTTACTGATGAAGAATTTCCTATGAGAATTCCAGAAATGGAACAGGTTACTGAGAACCTTCATCATGAAGAGGTATCTGAAAATGAGATTGCTGAAATGCAAGATTCAGATATCTCTAACACTGAAAAAGTGTCAGATATCCATGGCATTTCCCATGTGTCAGATATCTCGACATCTTGACAAGTATCTCATCAAGATCATATTGATTCACATTCAAATCAAAATGATATTGATCCTACTAGTTCAAAACCCATTATGAAATGGATAAGAAATCATCCTGCAAAGGATGTTATTGGTCCCATAGACCAAGGAGTTAGAACTAGAAGAGCAATCGCTGAAAAAGCAAATTGTCTCTATGGATGTTTCATCTCAAACATTGAACCAAAGACTATAGAAGAAGCATTACAGGATCAAGATTGGATCTCTGCAATGCAAGAAGAGTTGGATCAATTTGAGAGAAACAAAGTCTGGAAACTGGTTCCATTTGTTAACGGTATATCTGTAATTGGAACCAAGTGGGTTTTCAGAAACAAAATGAATGAGTCTGGTGAAATAACCAGAAATAAAGCAAGGTTGGTTGCCAAGGGATTCACCCAAACTGAAGGACTAGATTTTGATGAATCTTATGCACCAGTTGCAAGATTGGATGCAATAAGACTCTTTCTAGCCTTTGCAGCTCATAATGACTTTACAGTTTATCAAATGGATGTCAAGAGTGCATTTCTAAATGGTGAACTTGCTGAGGAAGTCTATGTTGAGCAACCACCAGGTTTTGAAGTCTCATCAGAAAGTAGGATGGTCTATAAGCTCGTAAAGCTCAGATGAAACAAGCTCCAAGAGCATGGTATGATACATTGGCCAGATACCTACTAGAAAGTGGTTTCAAGAAATGAGATGTTGATAAAACACTCTTCACATTGAGCCATGATGGGAAACTACTTTTAGTTCAAGTATATGTTGATGACATTATATTTGGATCTCAAGACAAGCAACTTTGTGAAGACTTTGCTGAACTCATGAAAAGTAAATTCTAGATGAGCATGATGGGAGAATTGAATTACTTCCTAGGACTGCAAGTCAAGCAACTCAATGATGGAATATTCATCAGTCAAACAAAGTATGCAAAAGACATGCTCAACAAGTTCAATCTAAAGCCTTCTGAAAAGAATGCTAAGATACCTATGAGCATTGGAACCAAAATGACCTATACTGAATCTGACAAGAGTGTTGAAGAACACAAGTATAGGAAATTGATTGGTTCTCTACTGTACCTCACTGCAAGTAGACCTGATATTCAATATGCAGTTGGAGTGTGTGCCAAATTCTAGACAAATCCAATGCAGTCACACTACAACATTGCTATGAAGATATTAAGGTATGTAAAGGGTACTGTAGAAGTTGGATTGTGGTATCCAAAAGACAATGGATTGAGTTTGGTTGGCTATTCAGATGCTGACTATGCTGGATCATTGCTTGCTAGAAATAGCACCTCAGGAACTTGTCAATTTCTTGGTGCCAGATTGATATCATGGTTCAGCAAGAAACAAAACTCAATTGCTACATCTACCACAAAGGCTGAATATATTGCTGCTGGGTGTTGTGCTTCACAAATATTGTGGATATAACAACAACTCAGAGACTATGGACTCAATTAAGAGAAAACTCCTATTTTCTGTGACAACACAAGTGCTATTGCCATAACTCAGAATCCTAAGTTTCATGCTAGAACAAAGCACATTGATGTTAGGCACCACTTCATCAGAGACCATGTTGAAAAGGCAATATAGAGATACTCAAGATTGGCACTGAAGACCAACTTGCAGATATCCTCACTAAGCCACTACAAGAAAGTAGATTCTTAGCCTTAAGACACAGTCTTGGACTAATGGAGCTACCAAAGAACTGAAAAAGTTCAGATATCTGAAGAAGATATCAAAGAAGAGAGAAAAGTAATCTGGAACGGGTATCCAGAGAAGAGGAATATGGAACGGGTATCCAGAGACCAAAGGCTAAAGGGTAAAATAGCTATTTGAAGATTTCTGAGACAGGTACTCAGATATCTAGATCACTGAGTGAGGGGGAACACAAAAGAGAATAGTACAACTGTCTACAGTTAACTACAATCTTGAAATTTGAATTATTTCTATCTTTGTGAAAAACTTTGAAAAGACAACAAGTATAAGATAGAATCAGATACAACAGTGTTCTCATTCACACAGAAATGTGATTCAGATAGCTAATAGCCAACATTCATTAAATGGGCACAATTACAATTGTTGATTATGATCATTGCTGAAGAAGCAATGGTGACCCTTGATGAAATGGGCGATTGATCTTTACGACAGAGATTAACTCTCAGTAAATAGTGGACTGTTGAAATTCAGACAGGGCCCACTATGCATTTAAAGCCAAACAAAGCTTTTTCCCACGCCTGTCTGCAATACACAGATACTTACACACAAAATTGATTTGTATGTATATGTCTGTTGAGATCTCTTTGCTATATATATAGGATTTTGGCTAAGGAAATTACTTTCGCCTAATCTAACATTCCGACTTGCACAAAAATGGCAAATTTCTTTCTTCTATCCTCTCAGCAAATCTCTGCTCCCAAATTAGTTTTTCTTCAAAGAATCACTAATCTTTCACATTAATCTCTTTAAGATCTTCGAAAAACTCACTCTATATAAAGAGATGGCCCCCAAACGATCAACTACACAGAAATCCCAAAGTACTACCACTGGTACTGCTGAAAAGCAAGCACCAGAGTTGGTAGTTATTAACAATCGATTGGTAGGGAACTTCAATCCCGATCATTGGACTTCAAATCACAGAATGATTTGGGGTGGTGCCATGATTGAGGAATACATCACTGCTGCTATTGAAAGTCAAGCCGGCAGGAAGTTAATCCTTGACATGCTTGAAAAGGCACAAATCAAGGGTTTTCTATCTGTTGTTCCCAGTGGAGTCTCTTCACTGGATGTACTGGAATTTTACAACAACTCCAGGATTATATCCTGTGTTACAGAAGGCACTGCAAAAGTGTCTATAAAAATGTCAGTCCAAGGAAAGGAAATCCTTCTGGACTCAACAACTTTCTGCAAGTTGTTTGACCTTCAAAATCTTGGAAAGGATTTTGAAATAGATACCAAGGATGATGATCTCCTTGAAGGTGTAAAACAATTGTACAGTGATGTGTGTGATTTTGAAAAATCAGATACACCCACTGATTTCAAGCTTGCTGACATCAAAACCAGACATCTGCTGGTTCATTGGGATGTGTTGGCATGCATTCTTCACAGATGCTTTGATGGTCTACAAGGAGGTGCTGACCAGATAAGCCAAGAACACTGGATGATGATGTTCTTGTTGCAACAACAAGACAAAAGGCTGGAAAACCCTTTCAATTGGGGAAAGTACGCCTTCATGAAATTTGTGAAGAAAATTCAAGGCTTTGAGCCTACAATCGCTAAGGGACGTGCTGAGCCAAAGACCACAGTAAGCTATGGTCTAAAGATATGCTACTTGTTGGAAAAGCTTGGCATTGAGCTCAGAGAGAAGGCTGACATAGCCAACAGTAACCTACTCTACAAAGATGATGAAAAAGGTTACTGAATCTCAGAAAGGTTCCAAGAAGTGAAAGACTGAAGAGGAATCTGAGGGAAAAGTTGCGACCAAGAAGCCCAGAACTTCACGGAAGAAGTCTGCTGGCAAATCAGAAGGCACACCCATTGAGGTTGTCGATTCTCAGATACCTGCCGTCGCTGCAGATGAACTCATCAATGAAGATGAAATCATCAATGCTGCAAAAGAGGTATCGACTACTGAACAAGTAGACTCAGCAATAGAAAGTGCTTTCAGAAATGTTAAGACTATTGCCGAAAGCCTTGCTGATGAACTCATCAATATTGCTAAAGAAAGTAGTGACAGATACCAAGCCCTACCTGCAGAAACCGCAGGAATTATGGACCAATCAGTTCCCAATGCTGATGAGAGCTCTGACGATGAAGATGATGAATTAGTCATCTCTCAAGTCCTAGAAAAATCAAAAAGGGCTAAGGTTACTGAAAAGGTAACTGGTGTAGAGGTATCTGAAGAAGAACCTACACCACAGGTTGCTGAACAAGCACCTGTCTCAAAGGTTGCTGAAGAAGCAACTTTGTCTAAGGTAACTGGACAAATTACATCATCAGAGCAACAAAGACTGAAGCATATTGAAGATGCTCTGATGAGTGATAGCTTAGTGTTGGAGGATACTGCCATTGCCTCAACACTCAACAGCCTGTCTCAAGCACAACAACCACAACAGCCAGATGTGAATACTGCTGAAATGGTACTTGAGTTGCAAATACCAGCATCTTTCATTGCTGAAGAAAATCCTGCAAAAGAGCAGGTTCCCCAACTCAATGAGAGGGATCAAACTGAGACATCTGCTCAGAATGATCAACTAGGGGAGGCAACTGAGTTGCATACTCAGGCAAGGTCTGAAGTACCAGAAACTTCAAACAAAGAAGATGAAATGGAACAACAAGACCAACGCATAGAAGGGTCACAAGTTCCAGAGACCAATCACCGACATTGCTCGGTATCCAATGGTTTAACTCTCTACTTGTGATATTTTGTGCACATAATCTTGTTATTTAATAGAATTTCTTTGTTACAGGCTGATTTAGAAACACGAGAACAAGAGGAAGCTGAAAAGCTTGCCTCAGAAACTGAGAAGGAGGCTTTCACACCCTCACAACTTAAGGAATCTGAGCCTGTGCTACAGGTGATAAAGAGTTCCTTAATATATAATTTTTCAGATATTCGTTAATGCACTTCACTAATAAGTGTTTGTTTCTAATAGGCTCCAACTGAGAAGAAAAATGAAGAGACTGAAAAGTCTATCTCTTCAGAGAGGAATCCAGAGGCTTCCAAGGCCTCTGAGGAACAAGTATCTGAACCTTCTGTAGAGAAGGTATTTCATTCAGATATTTATACTCCTCAAAGAGCAATCTCTGATCATTTTTCTTAGACTAACACTTTCTACTTAACAGGTTCAAAAAGAAGTAGAAGTTGTTGAGGAATTGCCCACTCAATCCTCACAACATATGGAAATTGATGAGGCATCAAGGCCTTCATCACAAGAAAAGATTCCAGAAACTGCACAAGTTTCTGTGAGACAAACATCTGAGCCTCCAACAGAGGTAATTGACATCTCAGATATCTGATTTGTCAATAAAAATTTTCTTGATAAAATTTCCTAAGTGTTATGTTTTAATTCTCAGGTTCAAGCAGAAAGAAAGGTTGATGAGGACCAGACTTCCAAGTCTCCACCTCACAACAAGATATCTGAGGCAACCCCTGTCTCAGTAGTACAAGTCTCTGAGCCTGATGTACTCATTCAGGTACCTCAGAAACCTAACTACACTTGTACTCAGATATCTACACAAGTTTTGAATCTAACTCAGAACTCTTTCTTTCAGGCTCAAACAAGTGCCACGAAGGTCCATGATGATGAGAAAAAGGACCTACTTTCCTTCTTCAAAGCTCATACCCTGCCAAAGCACATTCAATGCTTCAAGAAATGGCAGAGGTTAAGGTGCTCAGATCTCTCTGAAATATTGAGAATTACAGATCAACCTACGAGACGAGCACGAGCTCTTGACTTGGAGAACTACATCCATGCAATGTTTCCCACGGAACAATATCAAGTTGCGACCTTATTGCATAAGGATTTCTCCAGAGAAGTGGCACAGAAATTGATTCAAGCCTTCAATCAGGCTGATGGTCAGACAAGATTACAGATGGCATTCAAGTCAGTCCTGCCCCAAACTCTACAATTTATTCCTTCTGAACAAGAGGAGGTTAATGGGCAGAAGATCACTATTCCTGAAGTGATTAATCTTGTATCTGAAGACGATGAAGAGGAAGAAATAGATGAGAATAACTTTGATGAACCTCCATCTGACCATCACAAAAAGGATGATGATAATAAGGATGATGATGATGCCCCTACACCAGGGACGGGAGGGATTTCACAAGGACACAATGCCTTAGCTGCTGGAAAGCACACTGAGAGGACTTCACAACAATCCCCTCCTCCATCTCCTCAGAAATCTAATCATCCAACTTCCCAACACAAAGTTACTACTGAACAAGTAGTTGAGCACTCTGAGGGAACAACTCAGAAAATAACAGATGCACAAGCCAGAGTTGCTCAACTCAAACAACTGTTGGAAGAAGAACAACAGCTACATCTTCAACTGGAAGAAAAGATAGCTGAATCAAGAGCAAAGCTCCAGAAGATTGAAGATCAAACAATCAAGGAAATGGAAGCTTATGCTGAAATGAAAGAACTCCAGCTTGCTGTTCAGGCAATTGCTGAGGAATTAGATACTGAACAAGTATCTAATGACAAGCATGATGCTAAGGCTGCATTCCAAGAAGATGTTCCATCCTCCTCACTGAAAGGAAAGAAACCCATCTCTGAGATGGTTGCTGGACTAGAGAACATTGATGAAAATGTCCAAGAGGATGAAGATCACTGGGCTGATAACTCAGATGATGAAGAAGACAAGACATTGGCAGAACACCGCAATGAACATTTAGCGGTTTCTCATTTGAAAAGGAAGCTGATTGCTCCTGAAACATTCAGCAAGCTCCAATGAATACTTGAATAGATATCAAGTACTGGCTAAATTGAAAACGGAGTTATCTTCTCAAGACAAAGCCGCCATTGCATCCGTCCCTGCAGAGCTGAAGTCATTCACTGAGCTCATCACTCAGAGAACAACCAGTCTGGTCATTTCTCAGAAAGATCTAGGCATGGTTAGGGATGATGACCAACTCTTGGCTACAAAAGCCTTTGAAGAGGCGTGCTATGTTCTTTGGAAAAGCGAGATCGTTCAAGGCCCATCGCGTAGCTTCTTCGATAAGGATACTGGTCTTATCAAACAAAATCAGGAGCTCAAGGCCGATCTGGAAAAGTTGCTTGCTGCTTACAACTATCTGCAAGGCAACTTCAACTCCCTTTCAGAATCCTTTGTGATTCTTAGTCAGTCAACAATGACTAAGGGGGAAGAATATCAAGAGGCTCAGAGAGGAAGAGGAAGAGGAAACAAAAGAAAATCTGAACAACCACCTCTCAAAATAAATGAGCCCTCCTCCAGTCAGACTGCTTTACAGATAGTGGCCACCACTCAGCAACTTCCTGAAAAAGGAATGACAACAAGGGCCAGAGCACAGAAACCTCCAAGGAGTACCAAGGCTCCAAGGAAAAGACAAGTAAAAGGGATTGATGAATCTTCTGAAGAAGAAGAAGAAGAAGGCCAAATCAAATCTCTGGGCAATGAAGAAGGCTGCAAAAGTCTCACAAGAATTGATCTTGATGATGATGATGAAGAGACTGATGAAGATGAAGATCCTCTTCATAGAAAAAGGAAAATTGATAGCCTAACTTAGCCCATAGCTGCAAAGCATTTGGCAGCTAAAACACCCTCTGGAAATACCAAGTCTATCCAGGGTGGTTCTTCAAGCATTACCCCAAAGGAGAATTCAAGGCAAAGGAGGAATAGACTGAGAGCTTAACAAAGACAACTTTAACTACCACTCAGGCCTGAAGAAGCCAAGATTGAGTATGTGAAGACCAACAATGACTCCTCTGTCTACAGGTGCATAAATCAGAAGAATGGCTACTGGATTCTGGAACTTAAGCATCTACTGGTAAACTCAAAATTTCCAGAACCAATTCATAAACAGCTCATGGCATGGAGAAAAGACAAGCCAATCTTGATTAACACTAACCACATCAAAGCCTGGTTGGATTTTGAAGTGATCAAGAGAATAGAAGCCATGAAGAAGGACCTCTCTGATGAATGTCCTTATGGAAAGCCAGATGATGTGCACATAATTCCCAACATTACTGGAACAGGCACAAGAGCAAGACTTGCTGTGGAACCCTATGAGTCCTTCTACTTAACTGAAGATCAATACAAGGGTGACATCAGATATCTGAAGATCATTTATGAATACTTCAACCTGTCAGATATCAGAATCGAGCATGCCTGGAAATGGGGAAAGTATTTGTGGGTCAAGCACTTTGTTAAGAAAAATCCTACCAAAAACTACAAGGAAGTCTGTGGATTTGCCAGAGACACAGAGATGATTGTCAGAACTCTTCTCTATGACTACTCTGATGATATCAAAAGGTTAGGTGATAGGAAATTTACAGATTGACCCATGGAACTGCTTTTGAATACTTGAAGTATAGAAGACTTGAAGACTAGTTCATTAGGATGTCTACTTGGAGCTTGGTTACTCCTGTTGTCCTAATTTACTATGTAATTTTTTTTTGTATCTTGCTGACTGAACTAAATTGTATTATGTACTAAAGTTATCTGTAAGCTTTCTCTGTATCATATCTGATGAACTTACTCTCAGATATCATTCTTTATGAAAGATAACTTGTCAGCAAAGATCACATCTTGTGATTTGGTTGATGTTTACTTTCTGCACTTATTTATATGAACTTAAAGATCATAAGAAATGATTAAGTGATGGATTGTTTCCTCATCCAGATTTGTAATAGGTCAGATAGTCATCGTTGACTGATCAAAATGGGGGAAATTTGTTAGGATTATCTGTTTAGATTTTGATCAGCAACCTAATGACTTATCTTAATTCAGAAAGGTGATTATAGTACTCTTGGTTCACTTGAACATTGTAAAAGAGGAAACTCACTAAGTATGATAGTCTATCAAATCTTGTATAGGATGTTAGGTCTCGAAATGTAATTTTTATTTTCTGAAGAAGACCAAGAAGAAGGCATCCAGCAGGAAAAGTTCAACGGATATGAAGATTTGAAGACTGCACAAGATTGTTGAAGACAAGGGTTTTTCAGATACCTATGTCCAGATATCTTGAAGAAACAAGTGTTTTGAAACACAAGTGTTGCAAAAGATATCTGAGAATAAAAGGTTTCCGAGACGAGGAAAGTGCCCACAGATATCTACACTCAGATACCTTGGACATAAAATATGCTTCTGAAAAAGAAATATATTATAACAAGTTTTTTAAACAAGTGGTATCTCGAGCTATGATGATCTCTGGAAAAGAACGTGCAAAGCCTCAGAAAGCTTGCATAGTTCCGTTGGCATTACAGGACAAAGTATAGTACAGTGCATTAAATGCGCGGACAGAAATGTCTGAACAAAAGTTGTAGCTTCTGAAGAAGAAGACAAACTTGCTACAGTACTATACTCAGATATCAATAGTTTGAAAATGAGTTAAGCCTAACGGATACTATTCAAACGGCACTCAAATTCATCTATAAATATCAGCACTTAGACTGCTTGAGAACACACTGAACACCAAGAATACTGAATATTCTCACAAGCTCTCTCAAGCAAACTACTTACCTTCAAGCTTTCTGTTGCGACCAAAGCTCTGGATTCTAAGTAGCACAAAAGTTCTAAGTGTCCTGATCCTTAACGAGCATTGTTATTTGTGAAAGAGTTAAACTAAGATTTCATATCTGAGCTTCATTCTCTTGAACACTTATCATAGACTTGGGTCAGTAGAGAACAAGATACCATACATTGCAAAGTGTATTAAGTATACTTGATTCATAGAGCTATCTGAATAACTGAACAAGTTATTAAAGAAGCTCACCTGACAATTTACCTTAACCAACACCTTAAACGGCGTGGAGTACAGGAAGTACTTAGTTTGGGAAACTAAGGAATAACTCCAAGGTTATTGAGCACAGGAAGTACTTAGTTTGGGAAACTAAGGAACAACTCAAAAGGTTTCTGAGTACAGGAAGTACTTGGCTGTGAAAGCCGGGGAATAACTCAGGGGGAACACTTGGTTGGGAACCTAGTGTATTTAGGAATCAAGAGAAGATATCTATAAGGTTACCTCATTTATCTATCTTAGTGGATTCTAGGTCTGAGAAAGGCCGAAGTGGATTAGTTGAAGGATTACGCCACCTTTAGATACCACTATAAAAAGACTTGTGTTATTTACTTTCTGCAGTTTATTACTTGCTTTACTTATCTTGCAAAGTACTTACACTTATCTTGCTGAGCACGTGCACTTATCACAGAAAAGTCTTCCGCTCTCTGAAATTAAGTATCAGATATCTTCACAGATATCTGAGAAACTGTGTTTATCGATAAAAGTTTTAAAATACTATTCACCCCCCTCCCCTCTAGTCTTTTACTTTGCCGTTATCTGGACCAACACTACTCCCTCCGTCCTGGAGAACTTCATACATTAGGGTTAGCACGTAGTTTTATGCGAAAAGTTAAAGTAATGATAGAATATAGAAAAGGTGGAAAAAAGTTTTCTCTTCGCTTTTCATGACCAACGCATAGAATTTTCTGGGAAGAAGCAAGCATCGTTACACACCTTCCGAATGTTATCATCACCAAGCATCGTTCATCCATCAGCTTCCGAATTTTGGAGATCGCAATCCAGCTTCCGGATTCAGCAGATAAGAAGTCGAATTCCTCTATTAGGATTTTGATTCATCAATCAGATTCTGATGAAATATCGAATTCTATTCATCAATCAGATAAGAAGTCAGCTTCCGATAATGTATTGAAATCAAGCATCTCAATTCAGCTTTTCTAACACCCCTTTCTTTACCATTTTTTGGTTCATTGTTCGGGATGATTGTTGATATTGTTTGATTTTGTTGATTAATTCTCTGTTTGCACTATATTCAAGCGATTTAATTCTGATATTTTGTAGTCTTTTTTATTCAAAGCACCATAATCACTGCTTGTTGATTTTGAATTTTTGAACCCTAACTAGATGATTTGTATGAAACCAAGCATCTTATTTATCAAATTATGTGTGCAGAATGTATCAACATTCAATGGCAGTTACGAAAGCAAGTAGGAATTCGGCTAAAGTGAACACACATGTAAAGGTAAGGCCTTATACCAAGCATCTTATATTTGTGGATTGATATGTGTATGATTAGATTCTTGTTGATTGTGGTTATTTTGATTATATGCTTGTTGATTATATATTAGATGTGATGCTTGCATGAGTTTGGATGCTTGTATTTTGTAGAAGATGCCATGGACAATAAAGGGAATCAGAGACTGGAAAGGATAAATCAGAATTCAATCATCTGCATGACATAGAAATGTGAAAGAAGCGCCACAGCAGAAGGATAACTCGTAAATTGTCCTATTTATCTATTTTCGGTGTCTGAAAGTCACCATATTTATATATGCTTCTTACATGCATTCTTGCAGATTGGATTGTGCAATTTTTACTTGCATTTTGATGGAGAAGATTATGACCACGAATACTAATGTAATAGTTGGTATTTCTCAAGATATGGTGCAAACGTTTTGTGGGAAGATGGCTACAACATTCTTAGAAGAAGGGAAGATTAACAATGCAATATGAAGTTGAAGAGATGAATGCCTTTAACTGGATTTTGGAGATGTTTAGTAGACTTTTGATTTGTTTTGGAGAAGCTAGTTGCATAGAGAAGGTTTAACTTTTATCACTTGGGATGTTTAGACTTTATATGTTGGATCTATGATGTTTGTGAGAACAGTGCTGTCAATCCCGAATCGCGTAGCACCGCGCCCGACTTCAAAAAGTGGGATAGCGGGATCGCACTACCGGGATGATTGGGATACTAAAGTTCTATTTAAATATTTCATGTATTATTAAATAGACATAAAATCTTAAAATAACCCATTTAATAATAAAAAGCCATAGATTACTCCATAAAGAGTCACAAACAATTAAGCACTACTAAATCAATGTTTTTACCCTTTGGAAGTATTTTCTCGACCGGTGGTTGTGTCATATCTATGAACTATCTTAATTAAGATACTAACACAACTACTACTACTAAGCTAAGAAAACAAGAATTAACTGAAATTCCCAATTCAATTTTACAAAACCCTAACTCAAAATTGGTCAACTGAAGTGCAAAACCTAAGAATACCTTAAAATTAGTAAGTCACCAGAGCTCAGGCCACAATTCCGACCAGATCCGGCCCGAAAATTGGCCGGTTGGACTGAAAACGGTGAAGGCAACCAAAAATGGCGATTGGGGACAGTAAGCTTCCAATAACAAGTAGGAGTAAATTGGCCAAATCTTGGACTAAATCTGATTTCTATTAGGTTTAAGTGGGGGTAAATAACAACTTTACCCCACAACTTCACTGTTGCGGGCACTATAGCGCGAGATTTTCGGGATTGCGCGTTAGGATCGCACCCGGAAAAGTCCGGGAAGCTATGCTTCTCGAGATCAACATGTATATCCCAGTAACATTCAAAACCGGGACGGGCCCACTATCCCGCCGGGATTGACAACACTGTGTGAGAATCTTCAATACTTGCTCTTTGTGATGATTGCAATGTTGCAAATTGTGAATGTAAGATTGATGAGTTAGGTGACTTGTGGATTTAAAATTCAGGCAAAATTTTGTTCAACCTTTTTGGAATTTCAAGCATCATTAGCACTGATAAGTGATCATCAAGAATCCATTTTCTGGAATTCAAGCATCATTTGTATTGTAATGACTGGAAAACTGTATCAATTGCAGGAAATCAAAGAACTGAAAATCAAGCATCTAACTAAGCACGTCCGTCTTCGGATAATATTTTTATATTATATAAGTTGCGGGTCTCCCTCGAGAATAAGGAATGGATCTAGTACGTGCATGAGGGGGGGGGGGGGGGGAGTCTTGCTATTTCTTGATTTCAAGCATTATTTTCTGGAATTCACACATCATTAGTATTCTAAGTATTGAAAAACTGCATCAATTGTCAGTAAATCAAAGAACTGAAAATCAAGCATCATTTTCTGGAATCCAAGCATCATTTTCTAGTTCAAGCATCATTTTTTAAATTCAAGCATTGCATTTCTGGAAAACAAGCATCACATTTCTGAAAAACAAGCATTGTAATACTAATAACCATGCCTTATTTCAAACTAATTTAAAATGAGCGGCTTCTCACGTTTGAAATGTATGAGAGATCTTCAAGATTTTTTTTTTTTTTTTTGAAAGAATCTTGGTTACCAAAATAAATGATTTGATTAGATATGTAGTTAAGGATGTGATTTAATCAAAAAAAAGGTAATGTTACATATCAAAAATACTAAAATTAAGAAGATGACTAATTTGTAGAAATATTTTGACTAATTCGTAGGATTTTTTTTTTTTTTTTTGAGAAACAAGATTACTGACTCCATTCAATAAAGAACAATACAAAAGAGTGATATGCCAAAAAACCAGAAAGACAAGTCTGAAACACCATCTGCGTCCCTAATCAGCTGCTTAGACAGATCGTGAGCTAACTAGTTTGTGATATGTAAAATATGAATGAAAACAATGTTCTGAAAAAGACCATTATTGTGCATTCAACATAGTGACCTCCATCAGACAAACATAAAACATGCGAGTTGATGGTGTTAACAGCCATGATGCAGTCACTCTCAACAATGGCGTCCTGCCAGTCGGGAAGAAGGGCCAATTCAACAGCTTGTGCTACTGCCATGGTTTTCGCAATTTCTTGATTGACCATATTCTCCACAATGCGTTGTCTCCATGCCAGTACGCAACCTGTAGCATCCCGAGCAATTACTCCGATTCCAGCTGCCTTTCTCCCAGAAAGTAATGATGCATCCACATTGATCTTGATAGTTTCCAATGTTAGAGGTGACCACCGTGATACAGCTTCCGGGGGGTCTTGGATGAGTAAAGTGGTGTTGTGCCTCTTTAAACCTATGCATCCTACGCAGATAATCTCCAGCAAAAAATACCAGATCTTGTGGATCTTCAATCTTCTTGTTGTGTACTGTGTTATTCCTATGCCGCTAAACACACCAGCAGAGGAAAACAAACTGATTGAACTGATCTGCATCTAGGCCCTATTTCACAGAAATTATCCAAGAAGCAGGATTAGATAACACATTAATCGGCAAATCTGATAGTGCCTAGACCAATCTCGCAATTTGACAACATTTAAAGATATGCACAACAGTTTCCAAAGTTTCAAAACACAAAATACACAGAGGATGTCATTAAGCTCCCTTCTAAAAAGACTTTGTATAACCGCCAAACTATCACTAAGAAGTCGCCAAAGGAACACACGTATTTTGTTGGGGACTTGTAACTTCCAAATAAATGACCAATCCTTATGAAAGGAAGACGAACTGGTAGCTGCAATATAAGAAGCAGTCTGCCTCTTCTTCAGGTCCCTAGCAACAAAATAGGTTGTTTTAATAGTGTAGTAACCGTTCTTATTGAAGAACCACCACCGAACATCTACACTAGTTTGACTGGCAACTGGAATTCGCAGAATTTCCTCTACATCCTCTTCCCCAAGGACACAGTTCAGCAACCTCCACATTCCATCCCAACCCATCTGTCCTAAAAAAATTAGAGACCGACACATCCCCAAGCTGATAAAGATCTGGAGTTATGGGTCGACCACAAGACATTCTAGGTATCCAATTCTCCTGCCAAACACTCACTTTATCCCCTGTTCCACTCCTCCAAATCAAACCATGTTTCACCATGTCAATAGAGCAAAAAATATTGTTCCAAGTGAACGAAGCATTAGGATTAGGAGTGGCATAAAGTATATCACAAAATGGAAAATATTTTGCTTTCAAGACCCGACTAAGAAGAGAATCAGGATTTTGTAGAATTCGCCAAACTTTCTTAACCAACATGGCCAAATTAAAAGCACTAAGATCTCTAAAACCATACCTCCATCCCTCTTACTATCACACAAGGAGTCCCAATCAACCTGTTGAGTTTATAGCTCAAAGTGAATGGACAGATGAGATCGAATCTGGAGTTATCAACGGTTGAGATTAGTTTGGCGGTTAAAGTTGTTAACTTGAGCAGAGAAACAGAGCACGGAAGAAGCTGGCGTTTAATTCACGCAATCTTCATGTGGTTTCTCCTGATATATATATATATATATATATATATATATATATATATATATATATATATATATATATATATATATATATATATATATATATATAGATCATTCCCATTCATCTTAGAGATAGAACATCATTATTCCACTCTCAATTTCAGTCGATTGTAACTGTTTTTCTTCATAATTCCGATCAAGGTAGAAGATAGGTTACTGTGTACTTGTTGAGCTTGATCGTCTCGATTGTAGCTCGTATTTGTACTCGATTGGTGGCAATAAAGGTTGTTGATTGTTTTCCCGTGGACGTAGGCTCTCATTGAGCTGAACCACGTAAACTCGCTCGTGTTGATTCGTGTGACTGTTTCGATTGTGAGATTGTCGTTTTCATTTGTTTTGATCGTTGTTTGTGATTGACGAAGAGATTGTGTGTTGAATCTCGACACAACCCAATGGATTTTAATCTTATTACCATCTCCCCCACCAAAACTTAGAAATAATCAATTCTAACTCATGAAGGAGATACTCTGGCAACTTAAAGCATCCCATAATATAAGTAGGAATCGACTGAAGAACCGATTTGATCAGTACCTCTTTACCCGCCTTCGACAAATGCTTCTCTCCAAACCCTTGTGTTTTAGCCCAAATCCTCTCTCTTAACCAACTAAACACCTCCCTCTTGGACTTACCCATCTCAGTATGGGAGACCTAAGTATTTCTCATGTTTATCCACAACTCGCACTGGTAACACCCCTCGCACCTCCTCCACCCTCACATTCCCCACATTTTTACTAAACACCACATTCGACTTTTAAATATTAATTACTTGGCCATACGCAAGACTATACTTATACAAAATAGTATTAATCTCTACAGCAGAGTCACAGGTGGCATCACAAAAAATAAGAGTATCATCGGCAAACAAAAATATGGGAAACACTCAAGGCGGAAGGGCTAACTCGGTCACCACGTAACACCCCTCTAGACCCAGCATCAACAATCAAAGAACTAAAAGCTTCAATACATAAAAGAAACAAATACGGGGATAGAGGATCCCCTTGGCGTAATCCTCTCTCAGGCTGAATAGGACCAAAAATACATCCATTTAATTTAATGGAGTAAGAAACTGAACGCGCACAGAGCATAATTAATTGAATAAAGACATGCTCAAAACCTAGTTTATGCAAAACATGCTCAAGAAACAGCCATTCAACTCGATCATAAGCCTTACTCATATTCAATTTCAAAGCCATAAAACAGCTTTGCCTTTCGTTTTTCTTTTAAGAAAATGATTTAACTTCATAAGGAACTAATACATTATCAGTGATCAGCCTATTGGGCACAAATGCAGATTGGGTCTCGGCTATGATATTATGCATGTGGGGCTTGAAACGATTTGTAATAGCTTTGGAGCACTACAAGAAAACTGTGCCGAATAGTAATGATTTTTAGTAACGGATATTATTCGTTACTAAATAGTAACGAAATTCGTTACTAAATAATAACGAATCGGCATTGATTAGCGATGCTCAATTCGTTACTAAATAGTAACGGATAGTTTATCCGTCGTTAAACTGCATGTTGACTAATTTAAAAAAATAATAAAAAATAAACTTAGTAACGGATAAGGCTATCCGTTATAAATAATAACGAATAGCCTATCCGTCGTTAAATTGCGTGTTAACTAATTTAAAAAATAATAAAAAAAAAACTTAGTAACGGATAAGGCTATCTGTTACTAAATAGTAACGAATAGTTTATCTGTTACTAAAATCGGCATAAAGCCTAATATATATCCACTTCCTCTTCCTCCCACCACCACTCACAATTCCATCTTCCTCCCACCACCACCCTCCTTCCTCCCACCACCACCACCTCACCACTGCCACCACCACCACCACTAAACCACCACCACCACGAGATCTCCCTCCGACCACCACCACCACGAGATCTCTCACCCACCTACAGATCCGCCTCCGACCACCACGAAGTTGCCTCCCACCACCTCTGCCTCCGACCACCACGAGATCCGCCTTTGACCACCTCCAGATCCGCCCACCCCACCTAACGTAAAATCCCTGATAGAATATTATTCCGTATCCTTCTCATTACCACCATCATGTCTATTTATACAAGAGTAATCCTATAGCTATGCTAAACTAGGAATCCAAATACTTGCTAAACTAGGAATCTAAATACAATAATAGTAGACATCTGAAATACTTAGGAATACTAAGATATTCCATATTCTAATACTCCCCCGCAGTCGAAACTGTAGGTTCACGAACATTAAGACTGGTACTATCACATCGCATGAGACGGGTCCTGTCTGGAGTGGATGTCATACGCATGTTGCTGTTGTTGGTGGGGTTGCTGTTGTTGGTGGGGTCGCGAGCCCAAGATACCGGGCTGATGCAGCCCATGTGTCCCATAGTTCCTGTTCGTCACCTTAGGGGTAGTCGTCTCCGTAGCTTCGGGAGAAGGCGGAGGGGCGATGATGTGATCAAGAACGTCATGCGAGCGAGCGTGAATTTTGAAAAGCTCAGCCCACGTTCCGTATTGGGAGTTCTCAAGTTCCAGAGTCACGGAGATGTGGTTCCGGATGTTCGACACAGCCAAGGCAGGATGAAAAGAAGATCGTGCAGGGGTCGAATTGGAAGAAGAGGCTGCTTCAGAGGATCCAGTCATGATGCCGGCTAAGAACTCAGATAGCGAACGTGAGTAAGCTTGGAGGAAGCACACGACAGGGAGCAGAACAGCAGAAGCGGTGGTTGTTATGCGAAGGACGGATGCGCAATCTGCAGGGGCCTGACGACGTCTTCCACGTGAAGCAAGAAGGCGTGGTGGAAGCGATCTACTTGCGTGAGGCAGGTGATCGAATAAGGTGGGGAATATATATATGTAAAACTCGAGCTGCAGGAGCTGCTAGCAATCAATGGTGCTGGTTTGCGTGAGAAGGAGCAAACTTGCGTGGGATTGATCAGCAGGAGGATGTGCAAACGAGTTTGGTTTATTGGGTAGGAGAAAGAAGAAGATGAAAAAGAAAAAAAAAAGTAAGACGGAAAATAATATGGCAGCGGAAGAGAGGACCAATGCTCGTATGGAGACTTACATGGCTTTGATACCATGATAGAATATTATTCCGTATCCTTCTCATACCACCATCATGTCTATTTATACAAGAGTAATTCTATAGCTATGCTAAACTAGGAATCCAAATACTTGCTAAACTAGGAATCTAAATACAATAATAGTAGACATCTGAAATACTTACGAATACTAAGATATTCCATATTCTAATAATCCCCTTTTCTGAATTTTAGAATTTTGGAAGGTTTATATGGTGTAATTGATTTGATTGATGTTTGCAGAATTCACAAAAGTGGCAACCAGAACGGCGATCGGGTTTTTGGTTATGGGATTTGTTGGCTTTATCGTCAAGCTCATCTTCATTCACATTAACAATATCATCGTCGGTGCTACATAATATTCTGATTGGTAAGTTGCTTGATTTTGCATAGCGGTAAAGTTTAGATTTGAATTGGGCTTTTTCTTGTCTTGTTGTTTATGACTATCTGTTTGAATGCTTATCATTTTAGTTCTGTGTCGATTATCGGATTTTAGAATGTTGTATGTTTTAAGGAAATATAATGTGGAATTATAAAGGAATTATGTACGTTGCGTTAATAATTATCTAAATAGTTGTTTATGACTTTCTGTTTGTATGGTTATCAGCTGTGTTTTTAGCTTCTGTATCGAGTATCGGGATTGGATTCTCGAATGTTGCTTGTATTAAGGAAATATCCTCTGGAACCACCTTAAATACCATATTTTGCATCCACATACATAATTTAAATGGTTGTATCACAAGGAAATATCTATATTGAGTTGCATTGCTACTTATCACTTGCTGTTTGTATGCTTATCTGCTATGTTTTTAGCTTATGTGTCTACTATTGGGATCGAATTCATGTATCTTGCACGTATCAAGGAAATATTATATGGAACCTCCTTAAAATCGTTTTTTTGTATCCATGCCACAATGTAATTGGTTGTATTATATGAAGGAATTATCTACAGTGTACATAATGAGTCTAATGAATTTTATCACCTATATAAGTGTGCGCTCATTCCTCGCCTTATGCATGGATCCTAGCTGCTGCTTTTAGGTTGTAAGATACGGTCGTATGTTGAGAGTGTGCTTGGGTGTTGTTACAATATATGAAGTACTATACACTTTTAACCATTCGGGGTGGGGGGGGGGGGGGGAGGGGATGATGGGTTTCTTAGCTTGGTTTATGTATATAATTAGTTGCTTTCGCTAGTTTCAAGTAACTTGTTTTAACAATTTTCGTGTTGAAGGAAGTCGATCATTATAAAGTATTTGACATTGTTGGAGTGGGATGTTTGTGTTTGTTCACCCATGCGCTTCATGAATACTGAACAATTCACATTCTGTCTGTCTCGCTGGGGGTGTCATTCTCCTTTGTTGTGCAAATGCGTTCTATGTGCTTTAATGTTGCTTGGCTCGACATATATACTAGATAAGTGTGTTTATGAATGATATACATTCTGAATTGGGCTGTCTTACATGCAACTTCTCAGATTCTTTGTACTTGGACACGATGTCAGTTAATTATATGCCCTTCTGTTAACTCATATTACGTATATCTTGTTAGGTCTGTTAAGACATGAATTCTTGCGTATGCTTTCACTTCAGTATTTCTTCTTAATGTTATTATCGAAGCAACTTTCTGGTGGTCAGTTGAAGATGACTTAATCCTCGTTCGCCTTTGTAGGCCTGTACATGGAAAGATGACTGTGATATATGACAGAAGCAGGGAGGGATGCCAGATGTTCAGTTTACATGCATTAAAATTTTGTAGAACTTTTCAATGTAATAGTGTCGTTGATGGCCGCCTTCCATATGACTGATCTAGTACGGATATAAAATTCATTACGGAGAATTTGTATTCGTCAAATGTTTTCTATTAATTAACACAATTTCATTATTCTAGATTTATTATCGTAGATTAAATTTGTAAAACAGGTGAAATATTTCATTATTCTGGATAAATTATCCGTTATTTAGTCGCTATTTAATTTATAAAATTCCGTCGCTAAATAGCGACGGATATTTATCCGTTACAAAATCTCCCAGAATTATGTAGTTAAAATTAAAGCAAAATCACCTTATTAGTAACAGATAGTTTATCCGTTACTAAAAGTCAACGGATCTATCCGTTACTATTTTGTAACGGAAAGCTTATCCGTTACGAAACTGTTTCTGACAAAGGAAATTGCGACGGGCTTATTATCCGTTGCTAAGGATTTAGTGACGAATCGGTAACGATTTAGTAACAGATAAATCCGTTACTAAAAACCTTTTTTTTTTTTTTTTGGTAGTGGAGGCTATTTTAAAAATGACATTACTCAAGCTAATAGGCTGAAATTGGGTTATCAAATATAGTGCTTTGCATTTTGGGATGAGAATAATGTTAGTATAGTTTAACTTGGGATTCAAACAACAATTGTTCAGAATTTCCGGAACACAATCAACAACATTACGACCAATAATATGCCAACATTTCTGATAAAATAAAGCAGGCATACCATCTAGGGCAGGGGATTTGGAAGGGAACATATCAAAGAGTGCAATTCTTACCTCAGTCGGTCTGAAAAGTAGGGAAAGATCCTGGTTGATTGACTGATCCACTTTCGATTCCATAGTTCTGACCACCTCCTCGATACTTTGCAAAGTCGGTTGTGTACTAGTGAAAATCCCCATGAAATATGCCTCTGCAATACCACCCATAACCCCCAAATCATGTTTTACCACACCTGTTGAATCTTTTAAACCCATTATCAGATTCTGATTAATTCTTTTCGTATATATATATATATATATATATATATATATATATATATATATATATCAACTCCAGAGTATTTTCGTCCAATCAATTACTAAAGATCTGAAAGGGGGCGTGATAGAGCTTTTGATGAATCGATTTGTTTCAGCTAATGGTGAAAATCTGGTAGGCGAATTCAATAAGTTGAAACAAAATGGAACAATTGATGAATATGTTCATAAATTTGATGAGCTTAAATCATTTATGAAGCATAAACATGGTCTGTTGGATGAGGAATATTACATTAACAGGTTTATCATTGGCCTGAAAGGTGAAGTAAGGCATATGGTAGAACTTTTGACTCCTATCACAGTTGAACAAGCTATTCTAATGGCTAGGAAACAAGAAGCATTACTGGATGTTGTTAGCAAGGGGAAGGGGAGTAAACTTGTTACTGGTACTAACATGGTGAAATTCAGTCCTGAGAATAGTAAAGTGGTGGGTGCTAGTACTGAAAAATCTTCCTACATTAAGAAGTTGTCTCAGGAGGAAATTGATGATAGGAAGAGAAGAGGATTGCCTATACACCTATGGTCACAGGTGTAAGAACCTATGGTCACAGGTGTAAGAAACTTTTTGTCATTATCATGAATGAGGAGATGCTACCAATTATGTTGAGTGATGATGCTTCTGAAGAGAATAATGACGGAGAAGTGAGAATATATGCACATGATGTTAGTAGTTTAGATGTTGCAGATACCATTAAGGTGAAGGGTAAGAGGTGAAGAATGTGCCTCTCATTATTCTCATTGCACTACAAGAATTCTGGTGTAACGGGACGGAAAGGGGCGACGGATTTTAAATCCGTCGCCCCATAGCGACGAATCGCTAGGTTTGAAAATCCGTCGCCAAACCTGGATAACTATTATCCGTCGCGTATTAGCGACGGATAATGTTATCCTTCGCTATATGGGCGACGGATTTTCTTAATCCGTCGCCCATACTTTGACTTTTTTTAAAAAAAATATATTAAATATTAACGACGTATAAATTATCCGTCGTTAATATTTATATTTTTTTTAAAAAAAAAGAACAGGAGCGACGGATAAACTATCCGTCGCTCCGGGGCGACGGATCGGCCTTTGGGCAGTCTGCTCTCCATTCTTCCTTTCTCCATTTTCTTTCTCTCTGTTTTCTTCATTTCGTTTTTTTGCAATTCCGGCCAATTGTTGACGATTCTTCTGAATCTTGGTGTCAATTCGAAGATCGTTGGACGAGGAGCTCGTTTCTTCCATCAATTTCAAATTCCATCCGCTATTTTCTTCGGAATCAACAGTATTTTGGCTAAACCCTAACTTTTGGAAATTTGGGATTTTTTTGATTTTTGACTACTTATTCTCAATTGTATGTTTATATGAAGTATGTAGTAGCTTGTTTAGTTAATTTGATCAATTATATGTAATTTGATATGTATATGTAATTTGATTAATTTGATTTGTATATGTAATTTGATTAATTTGATTTGTATATATAATTTGATAGTTAGTTTAGTTAATTTGATATGAATGTATGTAGTAATTCAATATGTATGTATGTTAATTTGATAAGTATGTATGTAGTGAAATATGTATGTTAATTAAGTACTCCCTCAATTTCAGAAAAAGTGTTACATTTTACTATTCTGCGGTCAACTGTCTCTGCGTTTGACCACAATTTACTCTTAAACGATATTAATAAATAAATTATTAAAATTATATAATGAAAATTTAGTAATTAGATTTTTATTATATGATTTTATTAAATTATTTACTATTATCGTTTATAAGTAATTTGTGGTCAAAGTCAAAATGTAACACTTTCTCTGAAATGGAGGGAGTATATTGTAGTGAAGTATGTATGTTAATTAAGTATGTATGTTAAGTATGTATGTAGTAATTCGATATGTAAGTGTAATTTGATATGTATGTTAAGTATGTATGTAGTTAGTTTTGTTGGTTTAGTTAATTTGATATGTATGTATGTATGTATGTATGTATGTATGTATGTATGTAGTTTTGGTTGATTTAATAAATTCGTATATGTACTAAATTACGAGGATGTAGTTGTTTTGAGCGACGGATAATTTGTTGATTATATTAACATGTAATTTGTAATTTATAACTCGTAGTAGTAAAACACTTAATAAATTTTGTAACATATCGAACACTTAATAATTAATCATGAAATTATAAGGAACGTATAATAATTAACAATTAGTCCCGGCAGTTAATCTTGGCATAATTGGAATCGATCTAATCAAATAAATACGATCTAATCAATTGGAACGTGTCAGGTTAAAAAAGAATCCAAGGAATTCCGACCGTTCATGGATGTACGATCGTACGGCAGTAAATGGTAGAGTTTCTAGGAGTTTTGTAAAAGGGGTTAAAGGTTTCATCGTGTTTGCCATGGGACATTCGGCTTGTGCAAATGGGGGGTTGATAAAGTGTCCTTGCACATTGAAAACCTGCAGAAACAAGCAATTTATGACTCCTACAGCAGTATTCGAGCACTTGCGACGTTATGGATTCATGCCTGAGTATCATGTATGGATTCATCACGGTGAGGAAGCACCGTCCATGGCATACCTCCAATGGAGGGAGAGGCGGGGTTTGGGGCCGCCTATTGAGTACGTTTCTACTTGTCGGAACATGTGCATGGTGTATTGGGAGGAGGATGTAGATATGTTGGAATGCAAGTTATGTGGTAGGGAGCGTCACAAGTGAGTGAGGACGGGGCTGCAAGAGAATGATGAGTTTTATCCGTTTTGTCTTTAGGCTTGTATAACTAGTAAACATTAGTCGATATATGAAACCAAACATTATGGTAAAATTGAAGCTAATGTACATTGAGAAAGACGACTCAATTACCAACTCGTACCAACAAGAGGATGTCGATAAACAAGCAGAAAATCTCATAGAAGCAGATGATGAGTTGTTTGAACTGCACGAGGATCAATATGTAGACTTAGAGGACGGCGATAATGGTATATTATGTGTATTATAACTAGTTAGTAGTTGATAACACTTGAGTAATTAATTATATGTGTTATTATAATTTGTTCTGTATTATAACTCGTACTAACACATTTTATTGTAATATACATTCTTCTTAAATATGTAAAACATAACTTATGATAGTTGACAAGTATAAATTGTTGTACTAAAGTAATATATATTTGTTTCTTGTATCTTATACATTGACAACAGTTTATGGCCTCGGGGGGGTCCACAACAAACTAGGTGACATCTTTCGGAGCAGGAGAGAGCCACCGGGGCAGGGTGGTGAGTGTTGGTCTCACATCTCGGACCGCATGAGGGTCGAGTACTTTGATGAGCTGAGGGTAAGTTAAAATATGACATTCCTTTATTTGTTATTATAATTGTTTTAATATGAGTGGTATGTTAGCCACTGTATGTGAGTGGTATGTTAGCCACTATATGTGAGTGGTATGTTAGCCACTTTGTTTGGGTGATATGTTAGTCACCATATCTGTTATGTTGTTGTATCTTATTAAATTGATGTAACATGGTGACGTTATATATATTGACCTTGGATGTTGTATGAAATTAGGAATGTAGAAGGAGTACTTCATTCCCAGCAGATTGATCCCACAGATCTGGCGTGTTTACGAGACTGTGGGATCTAAACTGTACAGGGATATGGTCTATACTTGGAAGGCCATTCGGGATCGGAATGGCCCAATGCCTCCACATGTTGATGCAGCGGAGTGGGCCCTTTGGGATGCCTACTGGGCTCGAACTGATGTCCAGGACAATGACTACATCAACAGACAGAACCGAGCGTCTCAGTCTGATGCGGCAGGAAGGGCCGTTCACCACCTTGGGAGGCGATCTACTCTCACTGATTATTACCAATCGGTAAGTATATATATGTTTTTTTTCAATCTAGCATTACGTGTATGTATTGTGTCTTTACTCTATTACTTGTGAGATGATAAACTGTTGACTATATATGTTGTTCAGATGTCACGGGGGGAGATGACATCCAAGTATGACATCTTCAAGAAGGCCAAGCAGAAGGGCGGGGTATGGACCGACTCCCGGGCCTCGTCTATTGCGTTATGTTTATGTTGCTTAAAGTTCATATTTGTACACTATTACAAGTTATTTTTGAAAAAAACAGTAACTGATCATGATATCTGCCATTTAGGATTTCAGGCTGAGGTTGATGCTCAGGTAGCGAGGTAGGAGGAAGAGACGGGTGATGTGCTATCAACTGAACAAGTTGACAACATCTTCTTAGAGGTCAACAAACCGGATAACAAAGGACGAATATATGGACTCGGGAGCCTCGGTTTGAGCTTGGCTAGTCCGGGGTGCTCCTCATCATCATCCCAGCAGTCTAGACGTCCGGCTTTCACAGACTGTGTCTCGAAAATGTGCGATCGCGGTCAGGAACAGGTTGCACGGCTAACTCAAGAGATGGAGAAACAAAGGGAGGAGATGGAGCGGCGCGACAGAGAACGAAGGGAGGAGAACGAGCACCTTCGGTTACATATGGAGGCTTTCATGTCCCAGTTCGGCCAGCACCCACCCCCGTCTGGTAGCTAGTTATGTATATGTACTATGTACGTTCGAATTTATTCTATTTAGACTTGTTCGGATAATTTAGACTTATTCGGATATTACATTTTTTATTTATCATTTATTGAAACATTTTCCGTATTATTGATTTATTATCGAGCATTATATTGATTAAATAGGTGAAATATGAAAAGAAAAAAAACAAAATTTAAAAAAAAATATTTTGTGACGAAATTAGTGATGGAATCTGAGATTCCGTCACTAATTCCAATAATACATTGGGCGACGGATAGAATTTATCCGTCGCCCAGTGTAACGACAGAGTTTGACGACGGATAGAATTTATCCGTCACCCAGTGTAACGACGGATAGAATCTATCCGTCGTTACACTGGGCGACGGATAAATTCAATCCGTCGCCAATAATCGATTTTAAAAAAAAATAAAAAAAGTCAATCATGATAATCCGTCGTCCAATCCGTCGCGAGTTGGACGACGGATTATCTATCCGTCGCCGTTCGTCCAGTGGGGCGACAAAATTCTTATCCGTCACCAGAGCTGGGGCGACGGATCGCTGGGTATGTAGTGTTGATTCAGGTAGTACTCATAGTTTCATTGATCCTCAAGCAGCTAAGAAGATCATTTGTGAGTTGGAATCAACTAATTCTCTATCAGTATCAATAGCTGCTGGTGGAAGGCTGCATTGTGATTGAAAGTGCAGAAACTTGACTTGGGAAATGGCAGGTCATTGTTTTACTACAACTGTGAAGGTGTTAGCACTAGGAGGTTATGAAATGGTGTTAGGGGTTGACCACTTGAGGAAGTTGGGGCCACTACTGTTTGATTTTATTTAAAAGAAAGTTAGTTTCAACTGGAATAATCAGGTGGTAGTATTGGAGGGAATACATCAGGAGATGGGCAGCATTAGGATGATTACTGGCAAAAAATTGCAAACAAACACTGAGTAAGGGTAATAGTGCATTACTGGGATGTCTTTTTCTCATGGAAACCACTACTAATAGTGATCAGACTAGTGATGAGACATCATTACAACCTTTGTTGCAGGAATATGGAGACATTTTTGCTGAGCCTACACAGTTGCCACCTCATAGATCTTGTGATCATAAGATCACATTGAAGTAGGGCACTGATTCATTCAAGCAAAGACTACATATATATTCATTTATGCAGAGAAGGCAGATTGAGAAGATAGTGAATGAGTTGCTTTAAAATGGATTTATTCAAAATAGCCACAGTCCTTACAGCAACCCTGTGTTAATGGTAAAGAAGAAGGATAGCTCTTGGAGAATGTGTGTTGACTACAGAAAATTGAATACACTCACTATTAAGGACAGTTACCCCATTCCCTTAATAGATGATTTGCTGGTTGAGTTTGGTCAAGCTAGGGTGTTCTCCAAGTTGGATCTGAGATCTGGTTATCACCAGATAAGAGTTCATGTTGATGACATTGAAAAAACTGCATTTTTGGCTGACACAGGTCTCTATGAGTTCAAGGTAATGCCATTTGGGCTAACCAATTCCCCAGCTACTTTTCAAGCCCTTGTGAATGATGTTTTTAGGGAATATTTGAGGTAATTTGTGTTAGTTTTTTTTGATGACATATTAGTTTATAGTGCTAATATGGAGGAGCATGTACACCATTTGAAGATAGTGATAGAGTTGTTGAGAAAGCACTCTCTTTGCTAATATAAGCAAGTGTGTATTTGGGAGGGATTCAGTGGAGTACTTGGGTCATATCATTGGTAATGGGCAGGTTTCTGCATATCCCTGGAAGTTGCAGGCCATTGCTGATTGGCCCATTCCCAAAAAGTTGAAAGCTCTCGGGGGTTTCTTGGGTTTAACTGGTTACTTCAGGAAGTTCCAATCTCAGTATGATGTGAAAGCTAAAATACTACATGGTCTCACTAAAAAAGGCATGTTCAAGTGGACAGATGAGGCTTTTGTGTGTTTTGAGGCTCTTAAATTGGCTATGTGTACTCCACCAGTGTTGCAGCTTCCTGATTTCGCTAAAGAGTTTGTAATAGAGACTGATGCATGCTATGAGGGAATAGGTGTTGTACTACTACAATCTGAGCATCCACTAGCATACATGAGCAAAGCTTTGAGCAACAAGAATTTGGGCTTGTCTGTGTATGAAAAAGAATTTTTAGCTATATTTTCTGCAGTGGAGAAGTGGAGGAATTATTTGCTACATGGTCAGTTTGTGATAAGAACTGATCAGAAGAGTTTGAAATATTTGATGGATCAAAAGATTTCTACTCCAATTTAACAGAAGTACATGACAAAGCTTCTAGGATATCACTACAGAATTGAGTATAAAGTGGGAGCAAGCAACAAGGTTGATGATGCTTTGTCAAGAAGAGAGAATAATGCTCCTACTAATTCTCTCATGGAAATTTCTATAATACAGCCACAATAGGTGAGTGAGCTGCAAGCTAGCTATGAAGGTGATGATGTAGTTGATTCTGTATTGGCTGACCAAGCCTTTAGTCCATACAACATGTCTCTTTATACTGTCGATCAAGAAGTTTTGAGGTATAAAGGCAAGATATATGTTGGTATTGGCTCTGAATTGAGGAGGGAAGTGATATTAAATATTCATACAAGTGCAGTAGGTGGTCATTCTGGTGTAACTGTAACTTATCAAAGGATGTTAGCTATTTTTTGTTGGCCTGGCATGAAGTAGAGGATTTCTGAATTAATTGCTGCATGTGAAGTTTGCCAATTGAACAAGCTTGAAAATGTGTCTATACCAGGTTTTATTGGTGCCTATTCCTTGTCCAGAGGGAGCATGGCAACATTTAACTATCGATTTCATAGAAAAGTTGCCTAAATCTTATGGCAAGGACACAATATGCGTCATTGTTGACAGGTTCACTAAATATGCACATTTTGTGGCTCTTTCACACCCATTCACAGCTCAATCTTTAGCTTCTCAGTTTGTTGAGTCTGTGTAAAAACTCCATGGTTTTCCCTTAAGTATTATTTCTGACAGGGATAAGATTTTCACTAGTCAGTTTTGGAAGGAATTGATGAAGGTGTGTGGGATTCAGCAAACGTTGAGCACAGCTTATCATCCTCAAACAAATGGCCAATCTGAGAGAGTGAATCAATGCATTGAGTCTTATTTGAGGTGTATGACTGGTGGATGTCAAAGGATGTGGAGTAAGTGGTTGTTGTCAACAGTGTACCTGACTCTCCTAGTCTTACGGCTCACACTACTACTTAGTCAGTTTGTTGTGTTAGTTTGAACTAGTCATTCCACTACTTGTAACTACTTTGTAGATTATCATGTAATTTATTTCTCTATATAATACAAACAAAAGCCACAACTAATTTGTGTGGAACAATCCAATCTCTACATGGTATCAGTAACCAAGTTCTAGCCAAACACTTTCTTGTCTTCTTCTCTCATCGATGGCTGGCTCATCAACTCCCACTGATCTTGGCTTTGATAATGGCCCTGTCTTTAGTGGCATGGCTCATTTGGTTACGACAAAGCTTAACGCTGAAAATTTCGTCAATTGGCACAGCCAAATCTATCCACTCGTGACGGGCTCACGACTTTTACCCTTCCTCGACGGATCGAATCCGCCACCGCCCCAAACAATCCTCAGTTTCGGCAAATCCATCCCCAATCCTGAATATCTCAGCTGGTTCTACCTTGAACAAAAGATAATCAGCTTTCTTCGTGCAACCCTCACCGATGAGGCCCTCACCATCACTATTGGTTGTGATTCATCAAAGGCTGTTTGGGAGGCGCTCCGTTCCGCTTTCCAACATTCTTCCAAACTCCGTGAACTTAGGCTCAAAGACGAGCTCCAATCCTTACAGTGTGGCTCGCGCACCGTGACTCAATATGGTCTTCAGTTCAAGTCCATATGTGATCAACTCGCAGCTCTTGGCTGTCGATTGGATCCCGCAGACAAATCCCACTGGTTTCTTAGGGGTTTGGGTGCGTCTTTTATGCACTTCGCCAGCAACCAATTATCGATCACTCCCATTCCTGTTCTTGAAGATTTGATTCCAAAAGCGGAAAATCATGAGATAGTCATCCGTTCAATGGATCGTGCTACTCCTGCGCCTACTGCAGCATTTTATGTGACTCAAAATCGGTCGAATTCTTCGTGCGGTGGCTCTTCCGGCCAGAATCAGTACGGACGCGGCAGTGGAAGACCCAATGGCCGCACAGGTGGCCGAACCTCTCAGAATACCAATTCTGGTCGTGGCTCCGGTAATCGTCGTCCTCCCCGCTGTCAAATTTGCAGAGTCGAAGGACATTATGCATTCCACTGTCCTATGCACTATCAGCAGTCGCCTCCCAATGATGCGAACCTGGCAGATGCCTTCTCTGCCTCCTGTTCTGTCAATCCGTGCGTTCCCGATTGGTATATGGACTCCGGCGCTTCGGCCCACATGACACCATCCACATCGACTCTTGATTTTGTGGCTCCGTATGGTGGTAAGAAATCCGTTTACATTGGTAATGGCAGCTCTTTGCCTATCTCCCATACTGGATTTCATTCTATATCCCCTGCCCTTCAATTATTAAATGTTCTTGTGGTGCCCCATCTCACTAAAAATTTATTATCCATTAGTGTTTTCACCATTAATCGTCTCCCATCCTCTGTACTTGGTACTATTTCTCCATTTGAGGTCCTGTTCAATACTCCTCCCACTTATGCCAACTTTCACCCCTTTGGTTGTAGAGTTTTTCCTTGCTTGCGTGATTATGCGCCCCATAAGCTATCCCCACGCAGCTTGCCATGTGTTTTCCTTGGCTATAGTGTTAATCACAAGGGGTTTCGTTGTTTTGATCCGGCCAACTCTCGTCTTTACATCACTTGTCATGCCCAATTTGACGAGACGTGTTTTCCCTATGATTCTCACCCCATCTCCGTTGATCTGCAGGCATTGGACTTTGTTTCTTTTGTTGAAACGCCCACCATCCTTGAGCCCAATAATTCAGTCCAGCAGGCCCAACAAACACCTAATCCTTGTGATATTTGTCACTCTTCTTTCCCATCTCCAGTAACTCCACCTATCTAACAACCCACTGCAGAGCCTTCGCCTAATCCTGTTCCACCATCTCCGCCCCCAGTCTCCCCTGCAATTCAATCCCCTTCTCCAGTGGCTCATCGCACTCGATTCCGGCAGCGTACTCCTCACTATCCACAGCCACGCCATCCTATGCGCACTCGCGCACAAGCTGGGATTTTTAAAATCAAACATCCCGTACTTCTTGCCCATGTTTCTTCGCCTCTATTCACTGCTTTGTTGGCCTCCTCCGAGCCTAAGGGTTTCAAGTCTGCCTTGCGTAATCCAGCATGGATTCGCGCTATGGATGAAGAGATTCAAGCTCTCTGAGCTAACGACACATGGGTTTTGGTTCCCCGCACGGATACTATGAACATCGTTGGTGCTAAATGGGTGTTTCGCACCAAGTATTTAGCGGATGGTACTGTTGAACGTCTTAAAGCCCGGTTGGTTGCACAGGGGTTCAATCAAGT
This sequence comes from Plantago major, assembly GCA_026545765.1. NCBI lineage: Eukaryota > Viridiplantae > Streptophyta > Magnoliopsida > Lamiales > Plantaginaceae > Plantago > Plantago major. Next base: position 613,778 of record CM048839.1, on the reverse strand, counting down.
CCCGGGCCTCGACTTTACAAGCACGTTCAGTCCCGTGGTCAAGGCCACTACTGTTCGAGTGGTGCTCGCTATAGCTGTCACTAATCATTGGTCTCTTCACCAACTTGACGTCAAGAATGCCTTCCTCAATGGCTTTCTCAGTGAGACCGTATTTATGGAACAGCCTCCTGGCTATGTGGATGCTCGTTTTCCCTCTCATGTCTGCCAACTGTGCAAAGCATTGTACGGCCTCAAACAAGCACCACGCGCGTGGTTCAGTCGGTTGAGCACCTATCTGATTTCACTTGGTTTATTATGTAGCCGTACGGATACTTCTCTATTTGTCTACTCCAATGGATGCACTATTCTCTACCTACTCGTCTATGTTGACGATATCATCCTCACAGGTAATGACTCTACGCTTATCGCTCGATTTATTCAACAGTTGAATAATCAATTCGCTATTAAAGATCTCGGGCGACTTAGCTACTTTCTTGGACTCGAAGTATGTTATACATCTCGCGACCTATTTCTTAGCCAGGCCAAGTATGCTCATGACCTGCTTGTTCGCGCACACATGAGCGAATGCAAGCCCATCAACATGCCAATGGTCACCGGTCAGCAGCTCAGTCTTGGTGGCTCTGCCTATTCGGATGCTGCAGGGTATCGTTCTATCGTGGGCGCCCTCCAATACCTCACCATAACCAGACCAGACATTGCCTTTGCCGTAAACTCTGTTTGTCAGTTTATGCACAGCCCGACGGACTCACACTTTCAAGCCGTCAAACGCATCTTGCGCTACATCAAAGCTACTGAAAGCTATGGTCTTGATTTTGCCGACACAGTTGGTCCTTCGATCCTTGCGTACTCCGATGCTACTTGGGCTAATTGTCCCGACACTCGTCGGTCTACTTCTGGATACGCTGTCTACTTGGAGTTCTAAGAAACAACCGACGGTGTCCCGATCGAGTTGTGAATCTGAGTATCGAGCCCTTGCTAACACTGCAAGCGAAGTAATCTAGCTTTCTCACTTGCTTGCTGATCTCCGCATTGCTCAACTCCCAAAGCCGATTTTGCTCTGTGATAATAAAGCCGCTGTTTTCCTAAGCAACAATCCAATTTCACACAAACGTGCCAAGCATATTGAGCTTGACATCCACTTCACCCGCGAGTTGGTCCAGTCCGGTCATCTTACTACTCAATTCGTTCCCACTTATTTGAATATAGCCGATGTCTTCACAAAAAGCTTGTCACGTCCGCTGTTTCTTCGCTTCAAGAACAAGCTTCGCGTTTGGTCGAATCCCACGCTCAGCTTGCGGGGGGCTGTCAACAGTGTACCTGACTCTCCTAGTCTTACGGCTCACACTACTACTTAGTCAGTTTGTTGTGTTAGTTTGAATTAGTCATTCCACTACTTGTAACTACTTTGTAGATTATCATGTAATTTATTTCTCTATATAATACAAACAAAAGCCACAGCTAATTTGTGTGGAACAATCCAATCTCTACAGTTGTCCCTAGCTGAATAGTGGTACAACTCTAGTTATCACTCAACTATTCTCATGAGTCCTTTTAACGCATTATATGGATATAAACCACCCCATGGAGCCATGTCAATGCAGTCACCTGTGACATCTGAGAATATACAACAATTTGTTGGTGAGAGGCAGGCTATGTATCATAAAATCAAGACTCATTTGGACATTGATGCTAATAGGATGAAACAGATGGCCGATAAAGGAGTGAAAGGCAGTTTGATGTTGCTGATTGGGTCTACTTGAAGCTCAGACCCTATAGACAACATTCACTTCACAACAGCAGGTTATGGAAGCTAAGTCCAAAGTATGATGGACCTTTTATGGTGCTTGAAAAGGTGGGTGAAGTAGCTTACAAGTACCAGCTTCCTAATAATAGTAGGGTGCATCCAGTGTTTCATGTCTCTTTACTCAAGAAACACATTGGCTCACAAACTCCTGAGGATCATGCCTCCAATGGACAATGATGGGCAAATTGTTCTCCAGCCAGTTTCTATACTCGATAGAAGAATTACCAGGCGCCATAATTCTGTTGTGGCACAAGTGTTGGTGCAATGGGCTCATTTGGCACCTGATGAAGTTACTTGGGAAGATTGGCCAACATTGATCCAGGCTTTTCCATACGTTGAGTCTTGGGGTCAAGTCTCATCAGAAGGAGAGAAGGAGGGAGTAATGTCAGGATTAGAGACTCGTTGTTCAGCTGTCTTGGGAAATAATCCTAAAAGCGTGTTTTGTTATCACGTTTCAACGGTTTCTATTTTAAATAAGTGAGACCGTAGGATCATAACACGTGTATCGATGATCGAACGGCTGCTGTACGCCCAGTTCGTCATCACTAGCTAGCTTTAAATAGCTGCTTTTCTTGTGTTTGTTCTCATTGCGACATTACTTGATTGGGAACGAAATTCCGAGCTTAACCGTTTTGGTAAGCTTTTCTCCATTTCTGTTCAATATTCTCGTGATAGAGTATTGTCAATGCATTGATCGTGACAAAAAGGTAGAGCGAATAACAACAAAGTACTGGAATACCTGATGATCGGCGAGAATTAGGGCAAGAGACAAGGCTCCGGAGAGCGATGTACAATCATCGGGAAAAGGGGAAATTACAGAGCTAAAGGGAATGGATAACTTAAGCGTTTGGAAGAGCAACGACGTTGTGGTCGACGGTGGACCCTGGACGGGTGAATAGGGCGGAGGATTAGAGAAGTCGAGATTGGGATTCCCAAGAAGAAGGGTTTTAGAGGAAACCAAGAGAAGAGAGAACAAAAGGAACTATAAGACGACATAGTCGGCGAGAGAAAGAAGGAACGTGAAGATTCAAAATACCGAAATTTTCTCCTTCCCACGCGCCAAGTTGTGGTTTATATACTACCTTTAACAATCAGAGTTTCAAAACAATTAGAACTGACTTTAACTATTTTTCTTGTATGAGAATCAATCAGGAATAAAACTCAATAAATCCCAGATTTTTAATCGCAACCAATCAAACGAACGTGATTTCCTAATTTCTTGAGAGGAGAGCAGTAGAGTCGTTAGGAAACAAGTTAACATCCTCCTCGTTCCTCGTTCATACACATAAATTAAATTAAGGAGAGTAATATTATACTCTCTTTACCGGTTCAATTCTCTCTTCCTTGTTCAGATCTAGACGTGTCTCAGCCTGATCCGAATTCGAACTTCTCTCAGAAATTGAAGGAATCGACTTTACAGATCTCAACGATTTCAATCCGAAATTGATGGTGGTTGTGGTTTCAGTTACGGCCTTGAACTCGGTCTCCTCATTTTCCGTCTTATGCGCCATTTTTGTTGACCTGATTGTTTAGCTCAATCTCTTATGGTGAATTGCCTGTGTTTGTTATATGGATGATAAGAGAGAAGAAAGAAGAAGAAATGGGAGATTAAGAAGAGGTGAGAGGTTGGTAGGTAATGGTGATGAAATAATGGCCTCATCGTATCCAATCGACCATCGGGCTTCTTTGCCATTTAGTTTGAGGGAAAATGAGGGAAAATAAAATTTTACTGAAATATGTGAGAGAAAAAACAACTTTCCTTATTTTGTGTGGAGTTAGATATATTTTATATAGATTTTGATGAATTTTCCAACATTTCCTGAGAACTACCAAATTGTGGAAAACAATTTTTTTTTTTTTAAGCATTTTTCCTCAAACCAAATGAAGACTTATATCCATGAGACATACATAAAACTCTGGCAGGACAACAAAGAATCTGATCTGGCTCCTCTGGAAGACAATTTTCATAATTTAACAAAGCAGAAACCCTAAAGCATCAAGCTTAGTAAATTCAACTCGTTGATATTCGATTAGGTGTGATTAGAATGGATTCGATATATTCCATTTCATATGTTTAAATGGAGAGCAAAACACAAGTTTTATAGAGTCCCATTGAAAGTATAAACAAATAAGATAATTGAGCTCGAAACTCATCCTGCAAGTAGAGCATTCGATTCATAACTAGGTTCTTACATGGCATTCCTCAGGTACACCAAACGAGTCCTGCTTGATTGATAACATTACAAAGGCAAACATAGCAAGTTTTGCAAACATAAAAAGAAACTGGAACGCAAACTACTAGGGGAGGGGCTGCTCAGCGCTTTCAGCAAGCATAAACTACTTGCTTACTTGGCCAAAAGATTTTTTCCTCCTTAAAGACGGATATTTCTTCTAACTTGGCTACCCAGGGGGGGGGATTTGAACTTCCAGCAGCAGGGGGATTTGAACTTCCAGCAGCAGGTGGTGTAGGTTCTTTCATTCTGCCAGATGCTTTCTGTTTTTTATGTGATTTACGCTTCTCCATGTCGCACTCAACGTTATCCATAAATGCTGCCTTCAATACGCCGGAAAGACGAGATCCGGCTGGAGCGTACTCAAATGGATACTGCCAAAAAAGAACTCTCTGTGACAAGTATTTATGAAGGTTGATTTAGGTTGCTGCTGAAAAATTGAGCAATAAATTGTGCAAGAGTCCAAACTCGGTTGCTCACTCTATGATCTATGTCTTTTGCACATGGGTCAGCCCCATGTCGAATCAAATACATTACCATATCAACGTCTAGAAGCTTAGTAGCAACATGAAGAGGCTGCAGAGATATGCAAACACAAAGGGTTGCTCAGTCAAACTTAATTTGGCAAACAAGCTAAAATTATTAACCAAAACACAGGAATTGAAGAAGAAATTAAAGAATCATGACTGGACTGTTATCTCACCGTGGAATTAGTGAAGGGATCTATTGCATTCACAAACCTGTGAACACAACCACTCTTCGACGCCCATTCAGTAACAATTTTAAGTACCTTCAGTCCTGCACAATACTAGTACTCTTGATGAAATCATCCATGCTAGCAATAGGGCACCAAGAAAGCTTTGCGATGATAGAGTGTCACACACAAGAATACAGTTATTTTTAATGGTTATTATCTAGTAATATAAACCATAAGCTTGCAATTTTGAAGTACAGGGTCATATATCTTGCGATATAGTATATATGAGTATATATATAATGGTACGTGAAACGAGGTTCCACATGCATCAAAATATTGTTGATGCCAAATGATGGATGAATGTTTGATCAGAGCGTTAAATATATGTAGCCAGTATTTGACCAAATGGTAGATGAAAAGAAACTCACCTCCAAAACAGGCACCATGTGCAACTGGACCATCAGGCAAATGATGACGTGGGTATTTCAATGGATTAGCTCCATGTTGCAACAACAACTACATAATAATAATTATTATTATTATAATTATTATAATAATTTATGGTATTCATAGATATGCATGAGAGATGATCATTAATTTAACCTTTACGGATTTGACATAGCCAAAATAACATGCCCAGTAAAGAGCATCAGGGATACGCAGAGGTTTATTGTAAAGGGTGCCAAACTCACCTGCAGGTAATCCAAATATCAATCAAGCAAAGCAAGCAACAGGTAGCATTAATAATTAATTATTACTCGACATAATAAAGCAACTTGGTTGCAGTATGATCGATGCCATCATGCCACAATAGGCAGATAATCATCGCAAGTCAGAGCAACATCTCATGGCCCAAGGATGGTCGCCATTTCTAGTAACCTTGTTAGTATGCAAATTATGTATTCATTTATGTTTGTTTAATTTGAGAAAAAGGGGATAAGTTGGAGGAGGATTAGAAGAAATAGATTAAGAGATAAAAAGAATTCCCATTGCTTAACCTTCAAGATGGCGTGTTCACTAAGTAGAGTCTAGAAGAAGAAGAAAAACAAATTAAATATTACCGGTTCGGTTTTCACTTAGGAAAGCTGTGATGCAGTCAAGATTTTCTTCCAAGACCGCCTTAAGCATATCACTCCCAGCAGACAATTTATTTTTCATGGACAACATGTTTTTGTTTGATTCCACATCGTATAATTTCCTGAATGAGAGGATGATTTTAATTAAGGCATGAAAACAACATTGTATAAGCAAGAATCTAATCATAAAGATGGTGAGGAAACAAAAATGTTGAAACCTCAACTCCTTTTTATGCATCAATTCTACATCTGATTCGTCGGAGGTGGATGTGGAATATCCACTTTCTTCCACATCGGATGATTCACTGAATGAGAGGATGATTTAAGTTAAGGCATGGAAATTGTATAAGCAAGAATACAATCGGAAACAAAAATGTTGAAACCCGTCCCAACATTTACTCCGCAACAACGTATTTAACGTATTATTATTATTATTATTATTATTATTATTATTATTATTATTATTATTATTATTATTATAAGTATGTTTGAGAAGAAAGTTAGCAGCATTAAAATATTTAACCAAATAAATAATATTGTAGGAAGTTTTTATATGTACATGCCTTTGAGAAAGAAAACAATTAAACTAAACCTGTTTTCGTTTTCTGAGGGTTTGCTGTCCATGAGAAGTTAAGTTGGGTGGATGATTTCCTGGTAAAAAATGAGCAAAAATTAATTAGTATATGGAGAAATTAAGATACAAAACAACAGATTAACTCAAACCCTAATAATAAAACAAAACAAAAAGATTCAAGCTGCAGAAAAGAAAAAGAAAGATAGATAGATCAATCGTCAAACAAAACACAGATTGATTAATTGAAAACCACACGTACGAAAACCTAGCTAATTGATAATCAACCGAACAAATGTAGCCCAAAACATGTCAAAAGATAACTAGAAATCACAAGATATACCAAGATCCCAGGAAGTAACTAATAGACGCGACGGAAAGAGTCACCAGATAACCTAGATCCCGTGAAGTAACAGACAGACGCGATGGAAAGAGAAGAAACCAATTTCGTTGGCTAAAGGAGTTAAGGGAAGTAGTAGTAGTAGTAGTAGTAGAGGGCCTTCCATCCACCTGGGCCTCATGGGCTCCAATACCTCTTAGCATAAGATTTAGCCGCTTAAAATTTCAAGCATTTCATGAACCTTCACAAAATTAAGCTCGCCTGCCACTACGTACGTTTGTGATAACTTTCCTTATGAAGTTTTTTTACTGTAATAACCAAACCAGTCCCTATTTTTTGCAGCAGTAAGTGCTCCTCATGGACCCCGCGTTTATAAACCAAGACGACCTGTTTTAGTAGCAGTAAGTTAGTCTTGATGAACCCAACATTTACAAATCGAGCTGACCTATTTTTGCAGCAGTAAGTGAATCCTCATGAACAGAACCTTTGCAAACCGAGCCGAATCCATGGATGGACATGGTGTTTCCTGTAGCTTCTTCCCATGGGAGGCGTCTCCAGCTGCATAGATAAAACCCAACTTTTATGCCAGCTATCTCCGGTAATAATAATAGTGGTGGTGGAATTGGTGCAGTAGCTAGAGAATTCACTGGCCTTGTACTAGCTTGGAGTGGCAAAACGCTTCAGGGGAATATTGGAGTTTATTGTACTGTGGTGTATGCAGCTAGATTTGCTGTTAATCTTGCTCAGAATATGAGTTTTGAGAGAATTATTCTGGAAGGTGACTCCCTTGATGTTGTTAATGGTCTTAATTCACTTGAAGTATCAAGAACAACTGTTGGTGATTTATGCCACGAAATCAGATCTGCTTCGAACTCCCTTGCAGCGGTCCAGATCCATCACATCAGAAGAGCAACTAATGAACTTGCTTACAATTTATGCCATGACTTATCTATTGATTCTTTTGGTTTTATTGTATTACCATTTGAATTCCATGAATCTATGTAACCTGATGAACTCTTCTTGCTTATTCAAATGAAAAGCATTTTCAATCTCGTAAAATCTTCACACCATTTGTCGTCCTTCCCAAGTTTTTCCATTTCATCTTCTAGTTTCACTAGCTACTTCCTTCCGGTTAGCTTCAAAATGGCTTCTTCATTTGGGTTTATGTTCGCTTTGGTTCAATTAATCTTTATGAGGACTTAAGTTTTGGCAGGTGAATTAAGTTGAACTCTGTGCTGGAAAGATCAAAGTTTCAAGCTTTTTGTCCACTTGCACTTTGGTGAGTTTAATTTCTCTGCTTTTCATTCATTTGGTATCTGTATTGTTTGTTTCCATGAACCAAATTTGAGTTGGTTATTGAAGAATTAATATGAATTTACTAGATTCCACATTTGTTATTCGATTGCTTTTTCTATTATCTATCTTTGGGATTGGACTGCCACTTAAGTCAGCTTTTAGTTATATATCAAACTTGGATTCGAAGTATTGAATAATTTATATAATTCACCGTGGAGTAGAGAACCCATGCTGCTCATAAGCCATCGTTTAACTCCATCAGATCAGTCTGATGGTAATGAAGAAGGTGTATTGTCCTGTCATGATTTAGATTCTCCTGACACAGAAGTGCGTTCTTCCCTATCCACCAATGTTTTGAAGGATCTGTTAGGACTTGAGAGAATTCAATCAAGTCACGAATCATTCTATGCTACAGGTTCCTGCAATTGCATTGTTTGCATCAAGTATATGGAGTAATTTATCTTGTGCAATCCAGCATTGCACGAATTCAAGCGACTCCCCAATCCATGATTGTACGGGAAGATTGGTAGCTACGTACAGGATTTGGCCTTGCTTCTTGCAGTAATGATTTTAAGGTTATTGCCATGCCTGAAATTTCCAACCAAGAAAATCCCATGGTCCATTTATACAGTTCAAGAACCAACTCCTAGAGGCAAATTCATGATGCTCCGGCTTGCCCCAATGGTTCCCCTTCTGTCATTTTTAACTGCTCATGTCACTGGCTTGGACGAGAATATTAGCTCATGAAGATGCTTTGTTTCAATATCAACTCTGAGGTTTTCAGACAGTTGGAGTTACCTCAAGGTTTATATAGAGCAATTCCAATCCCCACCCCGCCAATTGACCTGAATGGGTGTCTGATTGCTTGGAACTCGGGGGCGACGATGGACTATGGAGTGGAGGAGTCGTGGACCAAAATGTTAGCCGTCATTTAATCGAATGTCTGCTAGATCTTGCCTGGAAGAATGATATGTTCCAAGTGTATGGAGAAAGAATTCCAAGTGTATGGGAAAGATAACCATGGACTAAAATTTATGATAAAATATAAAGTAAAAAACCATGGACTAAAATTTGTGAATTGTGTTGATGCATATGTTGTTCTTTAAGGCTCTTCTATCATCGTAGCATTGTCAATTATGGATTCGGAATAAATTAGATGAGTAGCTGTATTAAATAATTAAATGTATAAGTTATGCGATACATGCTACGAAATAAGTTAGATAAGTAGTTGTATTAAATAATTAAACGAATAAGTTATACGATACATAGCATGTGAGATGCTATGTCGTTACATCCTAGCATCTATCTAACAAGCCGTCTAGTTGATTAATTTCCTCGTATTCAAGAATGATCGGAAATCGTATTTTAGGCACATTTGAAAGCTTGGTAGGTTAATTTAACAATTGCAAGAGTTGGAGGCCATAGTGCAATACTTCCAGACAATTATTGACTCTTATCTACAGCACATCCAATGAAAATTAATCCCACCATTAACACTCTGCAATCAAATCCTCTGCCAAACTGCCATGATTTTTTCTCCCAGAGCTTTCCAGGTTTGTCTCTCTCTTCTTATCTTGATTTGAAATCTCATGTTCAGCTGTTTGTATATCTTCTTGCTGATGATGTTGTAACCTATCAGTAGTGGATTAGGGCATATCCAATGGGTTTGACTGTTGCGCTTCAAGTGTTTGTGATAATGCCGCATAGAATCTGGCAAACTGTTCACCAGATTTTGTTGCCTTCTTTGACAAGAAAAAAGTAAGAAAATTGCTAGAAAACCAGTTTCCTTTCTCATTAGCTTCTCTATTTGATACTCCCACAAGATGGATGAGTCATTCTTGATCAATCTACCATCAGAAGTCATCATCAAAATCCTTGCCAAACTTCCAGTCAGGACGATCATACACTGTAAATGTGTTTGCAAGGCATGGCTCCGAATCCTGGAAACTGATGAATTTACCCACTACCATCTTTCTAGATCAGTGCCAGGCCTAGTTGTTTACCGGTACGAGATCCGCCAGTTCATCAAAGTATTTGAGTTTCTAGATGAGCTTGGGCTTGATCGTCACGAACTTCACTATAATCCGGTTACAGAGTTTGACGCTGAGGCGTTCATTAGGCCTCGAGATGGCAGCATAGGCGTAGATGGGTCGGTGGACGGTTTGCTTTTCTTACGCGAATTAAACAGCCAGCATAACACCCTTTACATTTGCAATCCCATCACCCGCGAGTACATTGATCTTCCGAGGAATGTATGTAGAAGTTCCTGTTTTAGCATTGCTATATATGGGTTCGGTATTAGCAAGTTGTCTGGCCAATACAAAGTGGTCAAGATCTTTCACGAGTGCACGCGTGAACCTGGTACTAATTCTTTGCTAAGCATTTCAAAATCGGGATGTCAAGTTTACACTGTTGGAACAGGCTCATGGAGGAGCGTTACGTCTGACAATTCCCACGAATATGATTCCCAGTCAAATGGTGTTTATCTTAATGGGAATCTCCACTGGTTGGTAGGAGATTTGAATGCAACCCTGTTGATTTCTTGCTTTGATCTAGAAACAGAAGAGTTTAGCACATTTTCACCTCCCCCTGGTCTTCCAGGATACAAAACATGCATTGGGAGCCTAACGGTTTTGGGTGGTTGCCTGTGTGTATGTGATAATACCTCAGAGAACGAAATTGTTATATGGATCATGAAGGAATACAAAGATGAGAAGTCTTGGACAAAACAATTTGTTGTCAGCAAAGTGCCAGATCTTGCTGGTGAATGTTTTGAGGTTGTTTATCCTTTGAAAGTTTTCAGAGATGGTGATATCTTGATGTCCTGGGACGACCTCTATCTGTTCTACTTCTCCAGCCAGACTATATCAACACCAAAACTCGAGTTGTTCGAAATGTGTTATGTCTATACAATCCAGACAAGGCTTCATGTCCCAAGCTTTGTTTCGCTGAAAAGGTTTTCGGTTGAGAATGTGAGATCTTTCTGATTTTGTATGGTTTGTTGTATCAGAATTCTCGTAAATTCTGATGTTTTCGTGAACTGTTTTAGTGACATTTTCTTGTTTGGCATCATGGTTTGTTATGAGTTATGACACCTTTGAATGAATTTTACTGGTTGCTAAAAAATCAGAGTCAGATTTATAGCAGAAATTCAATTCTTGGCTTTCACAACAAAACAGCAGAGAGAGCAAAACATTGTACAATCTTTAGGCTTTAATTTGCCTCTTATGTTCAGTGCTGTTGAGAAGAAACTGCTGCTAAGTCTGCACAGCTCAACTTCGTGATCATTGACAATCGCATAATCCAACACCACAGCTTGAAAGGTCATACAGGAAACATTTAGGGGTGTTCAAAAATACCGAAAAATCAGACACAAGAAAAAAATCAGTATTCGGTTTGCTATTTCTGAGCATAATAGTAGAGAACCATTTGGATGACTTTTGCAATTTGCTCAAAGCTCAGTAAATAGATATTGGGATGAGAGTACTAGTTAAAACTCTATGTTTTGTGAGTAAGAAATAATCCTGCCAATTTGATATTCCAATGTTACAACAACCATTCATGACCAACTGATCAACCAAGATGCTTTGTAATAAAACGTTACATGTGCCATTGAGAAATCATCATATCAATACTCAATACCAGTACTGTTCTTGTATATCTTATTTAAAAATATGGGTACGTGATTTACCCACAAACTAAATTTTGATTTTCTTGCCATCAATTTTTTATATCTTTCATTTTTGGTATAAAACCAACATAGAAAAGGGTTAACTAAATCGGACATTGTTAAACGCAACACGTTTTCGGCTAAACGCAACACAAATATTTTGTAACTTGACGGAAATGTTCTTAGCTAAAAAACAAACTTATGAAATACGAAAAAATTAAAAAAACTCGTATATGCAACCACTAAAACATTATGCGAACATATACGGACACTAAATAATAACAGTAAACACAAATCGGAAAAAATTTCGAATTTTTTTTTCTTCGAAAAATATTTCGGTTATAAAAATATTTACAAAAATCTTGAAGTAATTTCGGGAAAAAAAAAATTATGAAATGGTCGGTTTTAAAACCGGCCATTTCATGAACTGACCGGTTTTAAAACCGGCCAATTCATTAATCTGGCTTTTTTTTTTTTTTACAAATTGGAAGTATTTTGGAAAATTAAAAAAAATAAAAAATAGGAAATCGGATTTGGCCGGTTTTAAAACCAGCCACTTCATGGTTCCATTTTTTTTTTTTTCTGCATTTTTTTATTTCCTGATTTTTAAATTTATTTTTGTGCTTTTTTAATTAATTTTAATTGGTTTTCTTATTTTTTTAATTTTGAAAATTGATTCTTTTTTTTATTTTCTTTTGTACAAATTAATTTATATAATTATTTGTTTGTTTTTGCTAATTCAAATTTGCAATCGGGTTTGAAATTTGAACAAGGATACAAACTTGAATAGGAAAATATTACATCGATAACTTCATCAAAAGTAATACAATACGACTAGAATATCAAATAACGTACTAATATGATGTGACCGGAAAGACTAGATACTTAATTTGGAATTAAATCTTGCAAGTGTTCGCAAACTTGATCAACAACCGTTAATATGTCTTGCATCTGCAGATACTGCATGTTTCGTGGAGTGATGCGTCCGAGCATTGCAGCAACCAATCGTAGCCTCTACAAATAAAAATGAAATAGAAATAAGGATTTTGTATGTATATATATATTGAATGTATATGAAACATACCATGCTTGGATCCATACTGGCCGGTTGGAATTGTTGAGTTGGATTAAATATTTGGGGCGGGGTCACATGGATATGCGTACGTTGTCGAAACCAGTTTATGTACGCCGGAATTGTTTCATGAACAAATTGCACTCGAAGAGCTTGTTGATCGAAATTACATCGATAGTTCATGAAGTCTTCAAATGAGTCCCGAACTAAATGAGAACATCGGTAGAGTGATGGTTGTGGTGACCTCTATACAAGCAGTTCCTTAGGAATGTACTGGGAGTATCCGAACTGCCGCATAACACGGTCTGGCGTGTAAGCCTCCGTAACCTTCAGACAATGAATAATTCCCCTATATTGTGATATGGGGACTGCCTCATCCGCCATTGTTCCAAATGGTGTCCAATTCACCTATTACATGAGAGGCAAGTAACACAAGTGTATAATTAAAAAAAAAATGAAAGAAGAGTAAAACTTAATATAGACCCCTCTGTGTTTTATTGAATGTCATACTTCATTTGGTTTAATATTGTCCAATTCAGTTCTGTACATAAGATGTACAGAAGCTTCATCGTCGGTTCCCAAGTTCCATCTCTGAAGATGTGGAAACTACCGGTATATCCACGCCTGAAATAGTTTAAAGACTTGATTGAAATGATCTTTTCTAAAGTTATGTAAAAATTGTATATATATAATATAGAGGGGGCGAACCTGCAGAAGTGAAAGACAACCATCTATCTGTTTGCAATTGATACGCGTTGCAATTCCCAATGCTCTGACCTTGATTTGCAAGTCGCAGACTCCCCATCGTCTGGTCAACCTCATTCAGGTTAAAGAGGAACTGTAGAAACCCGACAAGAACTCGATGACCAGATTTGTCGACAAATAGAGATGTGCCTAACAACCACAACAAGTACATGATAGTGTGTGATTCCGGTGGTAGAGTTTGTGCTTTTAAAGTTGCCTCAATGGTGCTACGCTTGAAACCAGCACTTTTAAAGTTGGATTTCACTGCGGCTTCAGTCATTTGCATATATGAGTTGCTAATGCCACCTTAAGGTTTACAGGATCATGCGTAGAGGAAGACGTTTATTGGTTTACACTAGCAGATATGGGGCTACTAACAGCTACGACGTATCAACGGGTCTTCTCCTCATATGTAAGACATGGGTCTTACACATACTTGCCCTTGGAATGTCGTACGGACATGGATTCAGCTTCTCCGGACCCCCCCCCCCGGTAGATCAAGAGTGGACAATCGCGTTTGTCAACGGCAACCATTTCACAGATTGCGCGTTGGCCGAGAAAGTCCACTTCCACCACTCTGGCCAACCTGGGCGCATCAAACTGAGGCAAGAACAACGCATTGGCAGCAACATTATGCCGTTCGGCTACGTCAGTGGTTTACGTTGTAGTCAATTAACAAAAAAAATGTGTTAGCTTTTCGACTTATGTTCTGTTGCGTATTTTTATAATGTAATGACTCAAATTTCATGTTCTAATAAAAAGTTATTCGTGTGGCGATTAATTTATGAAAGATCCGTTCAATACATTATTTAACTTTTACTTTTATTTTGTCATAAATCAATGAGAAAAGTGATTTTCAATTTCCAAGATTAAAAAAAATAAGAAAATCAATTAAAAAAAGCACAAAAACCAATTAAGAAAAACAGGAAATAAAAAACGCAACACGAAAAAAAAAGCAGAAAAAAATTTAAAAAAAAACGGAACATGAACTGGTCGTCGGTTCTAAAACTGGCCACTTCATGAAATGGCCGGTTTTAAAACTGGCCACATTATGATTTGGCTGGTTTTAAAGCCGTTTTAAAACCGGCCAGTTCATGTTCCGTTTTTTTTTTTTCCAAAATACTTTCCAATTTGTAAAAAAAAATAAATAAAAAAAGGAACATTCATGAACTGGCCGGTTTTAAAACCGGCCAGTTCATGAAGTGACCGGTTTTAAAACCGGTCACTTTATGAAGTGGCCGGTTTTAAAACCGGCCAATTCATAAAGTGGACGGTTTTGATATGGCCGGTTTTAAAACCGGCCATATCATGGTTCCGTTTTTTCCCCCCCTGTTTTTTTGGGGTTTTTTTAACTTTTGTAAAAATGAAATATTTTCTGATTTTTTTCCCGATTCATGTTTAGTATTGTTATTTTGTGTTCCATCGTGCATGTTAATGTTTTTTGTATAAACGAAATATTTTGCGGAAAAAAAAAAGCGTTCATTTTTTTCCGATTCATGTTCAGTGTTGTTATTTTTTGTTCGATCGTGCATGTTAATGTTTTTGTGTTTGTATATACGAGTTATTTCGATTTTTCGTTAACTTTGTAAGTTTGTTTTTTTAGCTGGGGGCATTTTGGTCAAATTACAAATATTTTGTGTTGCGTTTAGCCGAAAACGTGTTGCGTTTAACATTGCTGGTTGTTTTTCACTTGTTAGAAGTTATAATAATCGGTTTTTATTTAAGTATATCGTTACAAAAAATAATACCCGTAGTTTATGTTGGTCCAGATAACGGCAAAGTAAAAGACTAGAGGGGGGTGGGTGAATAGTCTTTTAAAACTTTTGTCGATAAACACAGTTTCTCAGATATCTGTGAAGATTTCTGATACTTAATTTCAGAGAGCGGAAGACTTTTCTGTGATAAGTGCACGTGCTCAGCAAGATAGGTGTAAATACTTTGCAAGGTAAATAAAGCAAGTAATAAACTGCAGAAAGTATATAACACAAGTCTTTTTATAGTGGTATCTGAAGGTGGCGTAATATTTCAACTAATCCACTCCGGTCTTTCTCAGACCTAGAATCTGCTAAGATAGATAAATGATGTAACCTTACAAATATCTTCTATTGATTCCTAATTACACTAGGTTCTCAACCAAGTGTTCCCCCTGAGTTATTCCCCGACTTTCACAGCCAAGTACTTCCTGTACTCAGAAACCTTTTGAGCTATTCCTTAGTTTCCCAAACTAAGTACTTCCTATGCTCAGTAACCTTGGAGTTATTCCTTAGTTTCCCAAACTAAGTACTTCCTGTACTCCACGCCGATTAAGGTGTTGGTTAAGGTAGTTTGTCAGGTGAGCTTCTTTAATAACTTGTTCAGTTATGCAGATAGCTCTATGAATCAAGTATACTTAATACACTTTGCAATGTATGGTATCTTGTTCTTTACTGACCCAAGTCTATGATAAGTGTTCAAGACAATGAATCTCAAATATGAAATCTTAGTTCAACTCTTTCACAAATAACAATGCTTGTTAAGGATCAGGATACTTAGAACTTTTGTGCTACTTAGAATCAAGAGCTTTGGTCGCAACAGAAAGCTTGAAGATAAGTAGTGTGCTTGAGAGAGCTTGTGAGAGTATTC
Organism: Plantago major; assembly: GCA_026545765.1. NCBI lineage: Eukaryota > Viridiplantae > Streptophyta > Magnoliopsida > Lamiales > Plantaginaceae > Plantago > Plantago major. Next base: position 597,655 of record CM048839.1, on the reverse strand, counting down.
AATGTAAGTTCAGTGTTCTAAGGTGTAAGTTCTGTGTGTGTACTCAAGCAGTCTAAGTGTTGATATTTATAGATGAATTTGAGTGTTGTTTGACTAGTATCCGTTAGGCTTAAATCAAATTCAAACTATTGATATCTGAGTATAGTACTGTAGTACGTTTGTCTTCTTCTTCAGAAGCTACCGTTTTTGTTCAGACATCTCTATCCGCGCATTTAATGCATTGTACTATACTTTGTCCTGTAGTGCCAGCGAAACTATGCATGGTATCAGAAATCTTTATACTATCAGATTTCTCTGATGCTGTGCACGTCCTTTTCAAGAGATTATCACAACTCCAGATACCACTTGTTGAAACAACTTGCTATAATATATTTCTTTTCAAAAACATAATTTATGTTCAAGGTATCTGAGTGTAGATATCTGTGGGCACTTTCCTCGTCTCAGAAACCTTTTATTTCTCAGATATCTTTTGCAACACTGTTTATTTAAAAACGCTTGTGTCTTCAAGATATCTGGTCATAGGTATCTGAAAACCTTTGTCTTCAGCAATCTTGTGCAGTCTTATTCAGCAATCTTGTGCAGTCTTCAAATCTTCAAATCCGTTGAACTTTTTCTACTGGATGCCTTCTTCTTGGTCTTCTTCAGAAAATAAAAATTACGGAGACCTAACATCCTATACAAGATTAGCTAGACTATCATACCTTTTTCTGCTGGATGCCATCTTCTTGGTCTTCTTCAGAAAATAAAAATTACGGAGACCTAACATCCTATACAAGATTAGCTAGATTATCATACTTAGTGAGTTTTCTCTTTTACAGTGTTCAAGTGAACCAAGAGTACTAACCACCTTTCTGAGCTAAGATACCTTTCTGAGCTAAGATAAGTCATTAGGTTGCTGATCAAAATCTAAACAGATATTCCTAACAGTTTCGATGGCACAACTCATGTTCACTAGTCTTTAACTGTGGTGTACTTTTCAGTTTTAATTTCTCTATTCCCGAATATTTTTTTTCCTGGGGAAGTACACTTGTAACGTCCCGAAAATTACACTAATTTTTAAAAGAACAAGGGCGTTAAACAAAGACGAAGAGAAGTCTAAAAACTCGAAACGAGTTCAAAATCTAACAGAAAACTTGCGAAGAACACTATTTTCAAAAGCAGTGGCTAAAAGGTTACAAAAATCCCATATTAAATCCCCACTCTCACTCTAGTTACTAGAAGGAAAACGAAAACGCAAGTAACCTGAACTGAAACATCCCGGGCTTCTTCAACACAATTTGATCAGAGAAAAGAACAAGGAGGTGAAAAGGCTGATCAGAAGAAGTTATGCACGAGAAGAATACTATTTTCCTGTGTTAGGTTGGGGAAGAACAGGCGTTTGTTTACTGGGGGTGACTGAAAATTTGTTCTGGTTTCTTTTTGATTTTGGTAGCAAAGTAACGTGGCAATATATGTTGCTCAGAAAGGGTTTGAGGAGTTTGCAACATAAAAAAGTCCAGGAAGAAACCCACACATAGAGAACTCTTTTCTTGAAAAATCCCAATCTAAAAACTTAAGAATAGCTACACAACTTCTTTAAATACTTTGGCATCGAATTATTTTACTAGGAAAAAAAATAATTAAGCTAACGAAAATTACGGGGTTTTACAACACTCCTCAGTCATCACCACTCGCCACTCACTTAACATTGAGTCCGACTCGAACCGTATTCGTGGGCACAAATCCGTGTGGAGTCACCTTTCAATGATTTTGGATGAAAGGAACTTTTGGAAAAGATTCTAGAGGAGAGGTGTTTAATCAAAATTAGAGTTGGATGCGATATGATACCCAAAGAAGACAATTTAGACAAAGAATCTTGCACGCTAAGATATATGTGGGCTAGCTCAGTGGCGAGGCCAAACTGGGGCGAGCTGGGTCAACTGACCAGCTGACTTTGCCCAGACCATATTAAAAAAAAAAAAAAAAAAAAAAGCCCTTTGACATTCTACCATCTCCTGATCTCCCCAATCGCGCCACCACCACTATCGACGGTGTTAATGGAGAATACCGAAATGGAATTGTGCTATTCTTGTTGTTTCCTTCAATCTCTGTAATTTGTGCACTAAAGTATAATTTAAAACCTTCAATTTCAATTTTTATTTTTTTGTTTATTTTGATATTTGGTGCTGAAATGTTATGTAATGAATTTGAGTTCATTACAGGTATAGAAAACCAAATGAACAACTAAACTTGAATTTTGTTTGAATAATGGAAATGTTGGAATTTCTTGTTAGTTATGTACACTCGGCAGAACCGCAGAAGGCTTCTTGAATTTTGTTTAAGCTTTGTTTTTTGTCCAAGTAGTATAATAATTACAACTTGTGCTTAGAACCTTAAGACATATTTAATTTTGTTTTGCATTAACTAAAATTTTATTGCGAAACATATCTATCTAAGTTCGACTCCGGTGAATTTTGGTCCTGGATTCACCACTGGGCTAGATACTTGTTAGAAAAACTTATCATAATGGACATGGAGCTAACATAATGGACATGGAGCCTAGTTAGCTAGCACTTGGAAGTCCCTTTCACTTATCGTAATGTTAATTCATAACACCAGTTTTGGTTACAAAAGTAGAGGTTGAGATGATTTAAAACTTTACCTCTATGAGAAGGAAATTTGATATGACGGTGATAATTGCTAGGTGCCCTTAAAAGATTGTTCAAGATGGGAATCCAATCCAGAAGTCTCTTCTTGTTCAAGTAATTAGCATTCTTCAAACCAAAGTATCATACGTAATCTCTTGCTTTAATGCGTGACTAGTAATTCATAATTTCATACTTACTAGTTTAGTGTAATTAGTACACACCTGTAATTCCATCTTCTAGTACGATCCTCAGCTTTTTTGGCTTTATTAAAAAACTTTAATTTATCTTGATTTACTATTTCTTTCATTCAATCTCTTCTAATTATTTCACACTATATTTTCCATGTTATTCTAGTAATTGTTATGTTATGTACCCCTATGAGTTTATTTTAATATTTGTATCCAACTCAACGTGAAAATGTGATTGAAATGGTGGAAGTAATTTTAATTCTCAATACAAGTACATATAGTTGATTTGCTAGTGATTTAAATATTATATGTAGTCTTTTCGGATATGTGGAGTAAAACGAGATGATAAGCTTATTAGTGGCTAACAAGTTACTTTATTTTCATGGGGTGTTTAGTAAATTGATTAGGCAACAAAGTAGATAATTTACTAAAAATATAATATAATAATACATCATCTACCTGATAATTTATCGAATCAACTTGTTTATAAGTTACCGACTAATTGTATCGAGATGATAAATTATTATTGGACAAAAGCTTGAAGATCAGAGATAGGGAATGCCATTTACTAAAAAATATAGCCTGGATTCAAACATAATTGAAGTTATTTTTAGATTATTTTTTTTAAAACGAATTATTTTTAGAGTTACATATCAATTTTATCTTCAGAATGTACACTCTTCATTTTACATTAATTTAAAGTGATTTTTTGAAAAAAGGATGAGTAATCGAAAATCATAAAACTACATATAGTGATACATTCACCTTTAAAAGTAGTACCTTTGAAAAAAGCACTTTTTTAAGCTAAACAAAAAGCAAAAGTCGGTTCACGAAACATCCACTTTGAACAAAAATAACTTGATATGTATACCTTGAAAGATATGCAATAAATCTTGGCTTCCAAATCCGATAGTTGCAGTTGCAGATACTATAATTAAAATTTTATAAATGTCGACATGTGCCCTGCCAAAACGAGTACCCACAGAACCTTATACGTGACTTAGCGTAGAAGTGACAGGTTTTGTCCTTAGAAATTTGTGTCCGTAATCAACCCAATATAATATGAAGTAGACGTGTATGATTAAGAGTGGCCTTACACACTCTCAATAATCGGTTACACCAAAGCAACAATGACACTCGACACTCCAATAGTCCCGTGCAAGAGTTTCCTATTGAGTCAACAAAGCCTAAATGCAAAACAATCCCTCAGGTTTCAATCATGTAAGGAAACGGATCGAAGTTAAAGAAATAGCATCAAACGTTGTGAATTTATACGAAAGTCTGTGCGAAACTCGTTACCTTATTTCTTTACGCAAAATCGTAACTGTTTATGTTGGATTTTCATTAGATTCAAAGATATCAAAGTAAGTTGGGTCTTCTATCGTCAGTCAGGATGTCACCCTAGTGGTGGTGTTGGTGGTAGGGAATAAGATGAGTGATTTAATTTGATTATTGGTTTTGATTTAATTTTGATTTTGATTTTTTAATAGAGGTAATTTTTTAATATATCAAAAATATTTTTTAAATATATTTAAATAATTTAAAGCGGCGTAAAGTTAGAAATAACGTAGTATGAACATGCGACACTAGCGACATCCAATGCAATACTTAGTGCGAAAGGTAACAGATTATTCGATCTCCACCGTTAAAATTTTAATCTAATGAATCAAATAGATGACTGACGCAGTGCGACACCCTGACTGACGATAGAAGACCCCCTGGAGTAAGTTTTCATTAGGTTAGTGGTTTTGTGCGGACTTTTATAGTGAGCCAGGGTGTGTAATGCTATTTCATTAATTTGTAGGGTTTTCATGCTATTTCTCATAACTAAAGGGGCATTTTGCATTTAACCAACAACAGACTTATAATAATTCACTATAAAGCAACAACAAAACCAACTCAAACACCAAACCAAAACAATCCCATGAAGCATCTTTCCCCAACTTTGAGCCACAAACACACCAAGAAAATGAAGAACAATCACTTCTTAGCAAGCCTTCCATCCGAAATCATCGTCGAAATCCTCTCCAGGCTACCTGTCAAGGCCATCATTCGCTTCAAATGCGTCTGCAAGACATGGCTCAATCTCATATCCAACCCCAAGTTTGTCGAATTGCATTTCGCCCTGTCAAAATCCGGCCTGATTGTCCACTACACCGAAATGTACAGGACGTACCTCAGGCTAGTCGATTTTGGTGACGGAACTGATCACCGTGGCTTTCAGTGTGATCACGGTACAAAATTCAACCTGGCCAGTTTGAAGTTCTTCCCTGATGCCAAAATAGTGGTTGATGGTTCCTGCAATGGCTTCCTTCTCTTGCGCGACGTTAATTACAAGCACGAGGTCCTTTACGTGTGCAATCCTGTCACACGGGAGTACATTGTCCTACCAGAACCGAGCTTCAAAATTCGGTATCCTGACATTGTCACACATGGATTTGGAGTCTGTTCGGATACGTATAAGGTGGTTCGGATTTATCAGGAGCGTGTGCTCGATTCCGTGACAAGATCCTGCTTAGAGATCATCACGTCGAAATGTCAGGTTTACACTCTTGGAACGGAAACATGGAGAGACATTGGTGAGGCTCCTTTCGCATATACAAGCAACTCGCTCGGCCTGTTTTTTAAAGGAAATCTTCACTGGCTAGTCGACTACTTGTTCGAACCTGACCTGATTTCGTGCTTCAGCCTCGAAAAGGAGATGTTTGTCCCGTTCCCTTCTCCGTTTCCAGGAAGGAAAATCATGGGAAGTCTGGGGAACTTGAATGGTTTCTTGTGCTTGTGTGATAACACAACACAATTGGAGATTGAGATTTGGGTGATGAAAGAGTATGGAATTGGGAAATCTTGGATCAAAGAGATTGTGATCAGTAACTTTCCAGAACAACTTGGACCACCATATGAGATTGTGTATGCAGTTAAAATTTTCAGAGATGGTGTTGTTTTACTTCTGTGGGGAGATTGCCACATGCTTTTTTACTGCAGTAAAAGTAAAACTGGTAAAGAAGTGGAGTTGGATCAGATTCTAGGACCAAATAGTATAGAGGCAATGCATTATGTTCCTAGCTTTTTATCTTTAAAAAGCATTGGAATAGAGGAAGATGTGTATATGCTTCCATAAATTAGCAGCAGCTGGCTATGTACGTGTTTATATATATTTATTTATAAAATTAATTCTTATGTTATGAACTTATGATCCACCTCATCGGAGTGGAAGATGTAATTTTTACAAATCGAAAGAAAAATTTGGTCATTTAATTTTCCCCAAGTTCCATTCAAATGTAATGTATATACAAAGAAAGAATCGGACGTATTGGTTTTTCTTTTCTCTCACTGTAGAGTGCTTTTCCTTTCTTAGTGGGTCGGTTTCCTACCAAAACTTTCTTTCTTCCCCTCTTTTCCCTATCAGATGACTAATCCTTATCAATTTCCATCGTCGATCCAGTTAGTTGGAGTGAATTTTCACTACTCCTCCTTGGGTTTTAGGATAACCGATCTCGCCGCCTTGGAGTTATTTTCACAGCCTCCTCCTCCTTTTACCTCTTCCTTTATAGTCAGCGGTGCTCTTGCTCGGGATCTTTTCAGGGACGGAGTCATTCTGACAAGTGTTTCGCTTGATCGAAGTTCAAGCTGCTCTCTGTGTCGCGGGGCTGGGTCACCGACTTTGGGTGGTACACCTCCTCTTCTTACCTTCTTCGGCCTGGCACGGGATCGGAAGTACAAAGAATCAATAATCAGTCTAACAGCAAGGGGAAAAACCCAACAATTAATCAGTCAAGTACCCCTCGCTTTCGGAGTTGAGTTTGTCGCCATCTTAGTCTGTTGGGGGCTTCCGTTTCGTGCTATGCTGGCTTTGCTTTCTCTCTGTCCTTTCTCTGTTTTTCATCGGGTGTGGTGTTATGTTTAGTGGGTGCTGTAGCTAGTTCTGTTTTGTTCCTTTCTCGGTTTCGCCTTTTGCTTTTACGCTTGGTTGGTTTTTATGGTGCTGTAAGGTTTTTGGTTGTTTTGTATCTAACTCTGGTCTGTAGGTTTTGTCTGGACGGAGTCGTTTTTATGGGTTCTCCACGTTCGGGAAATAATCTCACACTTACAGAGGAGGAGCTTCGTGCTGCTCTGGTGGCTGATGATGCGTGGGCCGACTCAGGATTTGATTCGTCTCTAGTCCTCGTCGGGTGCATTTTAACAAAACGTCAAGTTAATTGGGATGCTTTTGCTGCGTTGGACACTGAATTGTGGAGCCCAACCCTCGGGTTGGAAATCCGTAAGATTGGCATTAATCGCTTCCTCTTCACTTTTCGTCACCAAAGAGACCGGATACGTGCATTGTCTGGGGGGCCATGGCATTTCAACAAACATTTGATAGTTCTATCTGAAATTCATATGGACGAGAGTCCTGAGGATTTCAAGTGTTTGTGGTGCGATTTTAATATTCGAATTACTGGGTTACCTTTGAATAGGATGACGTCAAGGATGGCAGAGTGTATTGGTAGGTCTGTGGGTGTTTTTCGAAGCGTGGATCTTGACGCTAATGGTGTTAACCCCCATTCTTTTTTGCGTATTCGTGTGTCTCTGGATGTCTCCAAACCTCTCAAAAGAGTTATTCCGGTCAGAACTCCTAGAGGGGATATTATCCAACAAACATTTCTTATGAGAAACTTCCGAACTTTTGTTATCTATGTGGTTGTCTAGGTCATATCGTCAAGGATTGTTCAGAACAGTACAAAGTCGAAGGGGATCTTGACGAGTCCAAATTCTTGTATGGTGATTTTCTTCGTGCGGCACCCCGAATGGGTTCCTTTCGGAGCGCTCTTACGGTCCCTACCGGTGGCAGGACAAAGGACATGCCAGGTTCAGCCAATCATGTACCGGTTCGTGGGCATGATCTGTTTAATATCCCACCACATTTGGATATCGGACATGTGTGCACTGGCCTCAAACGCTCTCCACCACGTCCAAGTTGTGCTCCAACCAAGACAGGCCCATCAAGGTCAGACTGTGCCACTTGGCACCGTATAGATCCTGGAAATGTGAATGTCGACGAACTAGATCACGGGTTAACTCTTTCTGTTTAACGTTGTCGCTTCGTACTACCACGAGGGGGGAGCGGTAGTGGAGCTGTACAGGACCTACACGACTCACCAGGGAAGTCCGGTGAGTAGAATAACCCCACAACATCTCTAGAAGGTTTCGCGCTGCCAGAAGCGAGTGTTTTGGTCGATCCTCCATGGAGCGCTACTTGCGGAGCAGTTTCCAACGGAGTTGCGGACTATCTTGACAACAATGCTCTTCCTGAAGTTTCCACACCCGTTATCTCTACCCAATCTCTGTTAGCCAAACCATATGAGCAACATGTTCAACCTTTTTCCAGGAAGGGCAATACAGAAATGGCAGCCACCGTCAGCATACCCTTTTCAAAGGACATCGCCGCCACGGACTTCCAGGAGGAAAGTTCAGGTATTGTTGAATCAGCCATTATTGAAATCCATGATGGCCCAGTGACAAGCCAATCTCAACTCAACGAGCCTGGCCGTCCCCCTGGCTCTGTTCCAACGGTTTCCGGTGGCCATAAGGATACAGCAAATGCTCAGGTCACTCTTTCTTCTGAGCAGTTGATTGATGCTCTAGTTTTGTCATCTTTCGTGGGTCATGTTAACAGACTGCGAAAACCACACAATCGAAAGAGAGAGGGTGAAGGGGTAGCAGACGCATCGTCGAAAAATGTTCTCGGGCAAGGGAAACGGGTCAAGCTAGGCCTTTAGTTTTTTCGGAGCACACTACCATGTCTAGTCCGGAGGCGACTGCAGTGCAGTCCCGCCCAGCATTATGAGTTGCTACGCTTGGAACTGTTGTGGATTAGGGTGAACCACGATAGTTCAAGAAGTAGGAGATATGTTCGCCAGGGGTAATTCTCAATTAGTTTTCTTATCAGAAACTAAGGTTATGAGTCGGAGGATAGATTACATAAAGCAATGGCTCAATGTCTTCGGCATCGCCGTAAATGCTAAGGGAATCTCGGGAGGACTTGCCTTGTTTTGGTCTAAACACATCGAAGTTTCAGTTTAGAGCTTTTCGGACAACCATATTGATGCCTTGGTTTTCCAAGACTCGACGACCCCTCCTTGGCGGTTCACTGGGTTTTACGGGGAGCCGGATCAGTTGCGACGCAAAAACTCATGGGCTTTATTACGACGTCTAAGTGCTTTGTCCTCTATTCCTTGGTTATGTTGTGGTGATTTTAATGAGACTTTGGATGCTTCTAAACGGCAAGGGGGTGATTCAGTCGCTCCGAGCCGTGTTCGTCAGTTTCGCGAGGTGTTCTTGGACTCCGGTTTGACTGATTTGGGTTTTGTGGGGGTTTCCTTTAATTTTACGTGGTCTGATAGGCACCTTGCTCCCTTTACCATTCGTAGGCGACTTGATCGGGCACTGGCTTCTTCAAGTTGGTCTGCTCAATTTCCGCTGGCTAGAGTGGTTCATGTGGATTCCTCGACCTTTGAAGCAATGTGGCTCAAGTCTACGGACTGTGCTGCTATTATTCGTGATAGTTGGGGTACGAGTTTCGCTCCAAACTTCGGGTTTTCAAGTTTTAGACAATATTGAGAATTGTCTGGTTGGTCTCATGGAGTGGGATAGTCACAAATTTGGGAATGTTACTAAGGCTATCAAACGCCTGAGAGATCGTTTATACGAAATTCAGAAGCTGACTCGTACAACTCAGTTGGTGGAAGAGGAGCAACAACTTCGAGTCGAGCTGCAAGATATGTTGGATAAAGAGGAGTTATTGTGGCGACAACAGGGTAAGGCACAATGGATGCGTGAGGGGGACAAAAATACAGCTTTCTTCCATGCAAGAGCTAACCATCAGCAACGACAAAACCTAATCCGCGGTTTGTGTAATGAAGATGGTAATCTCGTGGAGGATAGCGAGGGTATCTCACAGATTGCCCTTGCTTATTTTCATGCCATTTTTCGGTCTCGCGGTCCATCAGAGAACGAGTTGACTGCAGTTTTAAACTTCATACAACCACAAGCAACAAGTGCTATTAACCAACACTTAGGTCGACCTTTTTCTCGTGAGGAGGTCTACAGTGCTTTATTTGACATGTACCCCTTGAAGTCCCCGGGTCCGGACGGAATGCGGCACTTTTCTTTCAAAAATTTTAGCATGTTGTGGGTCCATCCGTCACACATTGTCTGTTGAATTTTCTAAATAGGGGCATTTTCCCTGAGAAGTTTCATCATACCCACATTATTCTCTTGCCTAAATGTACTAACCCAGAGGTTATGATGCAGTTCCGTCCTATTAGCTTAAGTAATGTTATCTACAAGATTGCCTCCAAAGCCATTGCAAATCGTTTAAGACCTTGCATGTCAACTCTTGTGTCAGAAACCCAGTCCGATTTTGTTCCTAATCGCCTGATCACTGATAATGCCTGGTTGCATATGAAGTCAATCATTTCATCAAACATAAAAAATCCAGGAAAGCCTATATGACCCTGAAGTTGGATATGAGCAAAGTGTATGATAGGGTCGAATGGGTATTTCTTGAACGTATTTTGCATCAAATGGGATTACTTCCGGATATCAATGCAAGGATTAAGCAGTGCGTGGAGTCTGTCTCTTATTCACTGATCCTCAACCAGCGTCAAATTGGCTCTCTGACTCCACAGCGTGGTTTGCGCCAAGGTGATCCTCTTTCTCCCTACCTTTTTTCTTTTCATTGCCGATGCTTTGAGTTCGATGTTACAAGCTGCGGAACGTGTCGGCGAGATTGAAGGGGCTAAGATTTGTAGAGGGGCTCCGAGCATTTCTCACATTCTCTTTGCAGATGATACATTTATTTGTTGTCGAGCCACTCCGTCTGCAGCGGAATGTCTGAAAAGAATCTTAGGGGATTATAGTATGGCTTCTGGCCAAGAGGTAAATTATGTTAAATCCTTTGTGGTCTTCAGTTCTAGCACACCACATCTAGACCAGCTTCGGATACTTAGTATCCTTCAAGTATGACAAATTGAAAAACATGACAAGTATCTAAGGCTCCCCTCGGTGGTGGGTCAATCTCGTCGGGAGGTGTTTGCATCTTTAACAAATCGGGTCTGGCAACGAATCCAAGGGTACGAGGAAAAATTACTGTCCCAGGTCGGCAAAGAGGTCTTAGTTAAGTCGGTCCTCCAAGCAATTCCAGCGTGTGCTATGGGTTGTTTTAAGTTACCCAATGTTCTTTTGCAGGAAATCAATTCGATGGTAGCTTCGTTTTGGTGGGGTAACCAAGGGAAGGATAAAATCCATTGGATAGCACAGGATCTTTGTCTTGACGATGAGCGTGATGGTGGTATGGGTTTTAGAGATTTAGAAGCTTTTAATTTGTCCATGCTCGCCAAACAAGGGTGGCGTCTCATTACTCAACCAGACTGTCTTTTGTCGCGGTTACTTAAGGCCAGGTATTACCCTACGTCTAACTTTTTCTCTACTTCGCTCAGAGGAAATCCTTCGTATACCTGGCGGAGTATTCTTAGTACTAAGGATATCCTCAAGGCTGGTGTGCGCCTTCAAGTTGGGACTGGGGAGTCCATTAAGGTTTGGCATGATCCCTGGTTACCAAGGCCGGGTGGTTTTCGTCCTATTGGCAGTGCGTTTAGCCCTCTAGCGGATGTACGTGTGTCTAATCTTATTAAACACTCAGACGGCAATTGGGACAAGGACCCTGTCGAACAAACTTTTGACTCGAACGAAGCCGCAGCAATACTTAGCATTCCTTTAGCTCGAGTCAATCTTGCAGGCCGTTGGGTGTGGCATTACTCTAAATCAGGTCATTAGACGGTCAAGACCGCTTATTATGTTGCCAGGGATCTTTCTAAGCTCCATTCTACGACTTCTGTTGGCGAGTTTAGTTCGTCGTTAACCGCAGACTGGACGTTTATGTGGCATATCAAGGTTCCAGAAAAAGTCAAAATTTGTGTTTGGCGTGCGTGTAATCAAGCTCTACCCACTCTCGAAGTTCTCAGACAGTGCCATCTTGTCTCTACTTCTACTTGTCATGTTTGTGATCTAGGAGACGAGTCATTGTTGCACAGGTTCAGGGACTGCTGCTTTAGTCGTCAAGTTTGGGCATTGTGCCTCTTACCTTCGCGTGCCTGGAATAATTTTGCGACTGAGTTTGAAGATTGGGTCCGCAAGCTTATCCACAGTTTGGACAAAGTTGGACAACAACATGCTTTAATTGTGATTTGGGCTTTATGGTATCAGCGTAACCAAGTTATTCACGGGGAGCGTGTGCAGCAACCCGGGGAAGTGTCTAGCTTTGCGTTTAACTTCTTGCACTCAGCCAATCTTATTTTTTTCTGATCTCACGTTTGTTCACTCTGAGGTTGCGCAGGTACGAACGGTCTGGCGTCCTCCTCCTTCTAGTTTTATCAAGGTGAACGTCGATGCATCGTTGCTTAGTAACGGCTGCTGTGTGGGCCTGGGTATGGTGGCCCATGACAATGTCAGTCAGGTGGTTGCTTGGCAGAGTGAAGTGGTGCATCAACCCTTTACCCCGGAAGTTACAGAAGCGGTAGCCTTGAGGACGGCGGTCCAATGGGCTTTAGAAAAAGCTCGGCACAATGTTATTTTCGAGGTTGACTGCTTAGCTCTAGTGACCCGTTTATATAGCGATACTTTGGATCAGTCTTTGATACGCCCAGTGTTGGTGGATATTCACATCCTCGCCGCTTCTTTTTCTTCTTTTAAATTACAATTTGTTAAGCATAGTTGTAATGAAGTAGCACACTCTCTTGCTAGATGTGCTCGTTAGTCTTGTTTGAGATGTGCTTCATGGTTTGTACTAAATAGTCTCTGGTGATAATATATTCTTGTTCTTCTCAAAAAAAAAAAAAAAATCACATACAAACAAATTTCGTGAGTCAAATTGCACACGCGTAAACTTTATAATGCGTAATAAACAAAATTCCAAAACCAAATTAAGAGGATGAAATATTTAGTAATGATTTGAATCTATCAATAGCTATAATTATTACAAAAGAGTTATGTGTTCACCTAACACGCTTATTTTGAAAATAATATCAACGAGTTGATATCCTAGTTCTGTGTATATGCACGTTAAGGAAGTTATATAACAATTATGTATTGAGCAAGTCTCCTAAGAGACGGTCTCTAGATAATTTATCTAGAGACGGACGCATATTATCAAAAAAATGACTGATGTTATGAATCAAAACATCTATATTCTCAACATTAGTGTTTTTCAATATTACAACAAAATCTATTTTGTTAACAACATAAACATTTTAATTAATAACATATTGATAACATAAGCTGTTTGTAGATAAGTTATATAGAGACCGTCTCTGATGAGATTTTGTGTTAGTAAATAGAGAAAAAGGAAAGAGTAAAAAATACAACAAACTCTTTTATTTTCCGTTTCAGACTATTAAAACAGAGTCTTGAAAATTAATGGTCACCCTCAATATATATATGTTCTGTTCTGTAAAATACAAACAAAGAGCAATCAAAGGCAGAAGAAATCTGTTGATTGAGTGGGAGGAGATATCGATCGAGCTAGTGCCGATTAATTATTCAGAGCAGGTTAGATGAAATGTTTTTGTTGGAAATTTATAGATGAGTGGCAATGTATTGAAGATATATATAAATAAATTGACATATAAGAGAATAAATTAAGGACTGTTGTGGTGAGAGTTGACTCTTGGTCCTTAAGATAAATTTACCCCGCTTAGATGTCCAATTAGCAAAATGTATCCCAAGATTACACAGCAGGTGAATCTGTAAGCTGGCACTTGAAATCACATATTCGAGTGGACTACTACAATATGGAAAAACAGGCTTAAAAGAAGAAGATAAGAAAGAAGGAGAGAATTTGGATATCTATTGTTATGTGTATAAAATTCAACTATGGACCTCTATTTATGGCTTATGGTACCGAATAGATATGTACTTTTGTAAGATACAATCATTCACTAAAGTACATGTTGTTTTAGTGGCAACACTTGCAACTTTAGTTGCCCAGATTATGGGTTCGACACCCACCTGCACCACCAGCTTTTCAGTATGTTTGCATCTTTTCGTGTACAAATGCACCCCTTGCAAGTTACACGAATTTTTCAGTATTTTTGCATCTTTTAGGTAATACAATTACACTTTTACAATTCTCACATTCTTTTACAAAAGCTACATAGTCCAACTGGAAAGGTATATCTATTGGACAAAATTGGTCATTACCATTTTCTCCAATTTTTCACCTTTACGAAATTGGTCATGGGTTCGACACCCCTTTGAACCATTTTCTCCAATTTTTCACCTTTTCACCTATTCTAGCTCCTTCTTCTTAATTTTAGCTATGTAGAACTATTTCCACTCCAACTCTTTAATTTTTCATAATTAGTAAATCAACCAACACACTTTGAGCATTAATTACTCTTTCACAATTAAATTTTAGTAATATTTGTTCAAGTGTCTTCTACTACTATAGTAGACAATGCACGTTCTAGAAATCTATGTTTCCGACGTGTAGGCCCCATTTGGTTGAGATACAAAATCATATACAAACCATTTTTGGTTAGCTAAAATTCCAAAAGTTTTTTCGATATATAATTACTCACTGTTTTTCTCTGTTTATAATTAATTACCAGTTATCATTGTATCTTAGCTCCTTATATTCTCAAGTGTTTTCATTGTTTAATTCCAGCAATGTTAAACGCAACGCATTAAATATTTGTAACTTGACCAAAATGCCTGACTAAAAAACAAACTTACAAAGTTAACGAAAATCGAAATAACTTCAGATATATACAAACACAAAACATTAATATGCGATCGAACACAAAATAACAACACAAAACATGAATCGGAAAAAAAAACAATTTTTTTTCATTTTTTTATAAAAATATACATGCGATGGAACACAAAAAATAAATACTAAACACAAATAAAAAAAAAAAATAATTTTTTCGGAAAATATTCGTTTTACAAAAGTTAAAAAAAGCAAAAAATGTGACCATGATATGGCCGGTTTTAAAACCGGCCATATCATAAAGTGGCCGGTTTTAAAACCGGCAACTTCATAATGTGGCCGGTTTTAAAACCGGCCAGTTCATGAATAGGCACTTTTTTATTTTATTTTTTATTTTTTTTTAAAAAAAACCGGATTTATGAAATGGCCGGTTTTAAAACCGGCCATTTCATGGTCACATTTTTTTTTTTTTTTTTTTTAACTTTTGTAAAAACGAAATATTTTCCGGAAAAAAATTAATGATTTTTTTCCCGATTCATGTTTAGTATTGTTATTTTGTGTTCCATCCTGCATGTTAATGTTTTTTTGTATAAACGAAATATTTTGCGGAAAAAAAAATTGTTCATTTTTTTCCGAAATTTTTGAAATTTCGAAATTTTTGAAATTTTGTGTTTACTGATGTTAATTAGTGTCCGTACATGTTCGCATAATGTTTTCGTGTTTGCATATACGAGTTTTTAATTTTTTCGTATTTCATAAGTTTGCTTTTTAGCTAAGGGCATTTTCGTCAAGTTACAAAATATGTGTGTTGCATTTAGCCGAAAACGTGTTGCGTTTAACAACCCCTTTAATTCATATTAATAAACACTTGTGCTAATTAATTGATTGGTTGGATTCAGTTATGGTTTATCCCGTTGAGGAAAAAGTAGGAAGCTATCCTTGTTCACAGGATGCGAATGTGATGAAACGCTGTCGATTTTCGTCTGAGTCATATAAGCCGGAGAAGAATACGAAGGATGATGTCAATGTGTTAAGTTTACCAGATGATTTGGTACTTGAGATTTTGTTATGGTTGCCTATAAAATCACTGCTCAGGTTTAGGTGTGTGTCAAAATCTTGGTCTTGTCTGTTTAAAGATCCTACCTTTATCAAGAACTACCGGAGTAGAGAAACTATGCTGTCAGTAAGTCGTCGTTTGCTTTTATCTGCTCGGTCTGTTGATTACATAGAAGACTTTGTGTCTTTTCATGATTTAGATTCTCCTGACACAGAAGTGCGTTCTTCCATGTCCATCAATGTTTTAAAAGGTGTATTAGGGATAGAGAGAATTGATAAACCATACTCTCTTATAGGCTCCTGCAAGGGCATTGTTTGTATCAAATATTCGAGGGAATTTATCTTGTGGAATCCCGCATTGCATGAATTCAAACGGCTTCCTATCGTCCTAGATTGTGGGGGTTTATCAGTGCAGGATTTGGCGTTGATTCTTGTGGTAATGATTTCAAGGTGGTTGTGATACTGATGCATGGATGTTGGGAGCAAGAAAATTATAAAGTCACAGTCCATTTATACAGTTCAAGAACCAACTCCTGGAGGCAAATTGACAAGTCATTAATGCACATTAATGGTACTCTGATTTTGCCCTATGATCCTTCATCCGTCTTTTTCAACGGCTCCTGTCACTGGCGTGGACAAAAATCTCCAGCTTATAATAGGATGATACTATGTTTCCATATCAACTCTGGGGATTTCAGACACTTGGAGTTACCTGACAATGCAATTCCAATCCAAAGCCCCCCAATTGTCCTGAATGAGTGCCTTGGTGTTTTATGTCATTGTAATGGTGATCATAGCTTTGGCTATGAACTCTGGGTTATGAAGGAGTATGGTGTCAAGGAGTCGTGGACGAAAATGTTTCGGATTGATAAAAATTTTGAGCCAGGTCGTCCACTGGCATACTTGAGTTGGAAGAATGACATGTTGATGATGAAAGATATCCCCTTCTATTATCCTGAAATCCTCCACCCTCCAAAGCAAAGTGTTCGCCAGTTGGCATCTAAATCACTGCACGCAGAGATTATGAAAGAATTCCATTTGGTTAGGGTGTCCAAGAACACGCTGATATATAAAGAGAGCTTAGTCAGTTTAAACTAAACAGAAGTTAAGATTAATTAGTTTGGAACTATTTAGAAGCTTGTTTTAGGGGGGTGTCTTTTGCACATTTGTCTGGGCTGTCTTCTTAGGTTTGATGTATTATTTTCTTGTCGTGGTCTATGGTTTGGGAGATATTTTCTTGTGGTTATCGATCTCTTTCCGGATTGTACATTGGACTAGGTGGCAGGCATTACTTGTGAACTTTAGCCTTTTGATGGAATGAAACTCTTTCAAGAGTTTGATAGTTAGTTCATCACTGTCTTGCTTTGTTCTTATTCATATGTCTGCATGGATTAACTTGTGTTTCTACAAGTATTAATTTGTTGTGATCTTGTATTTACAAATTCGTAGCAACTAGATTACTAGAATGATAATGTTTGTCAATGTTTCATTCAAAAAATATGCAAACTATTCATAGTCAAGCCTGATTTCATTTGTTGAAACAACCAGACCAGACTTTAGATCAATATTTTCCTCAACTTTGCAGGTCTCTCAAATAAAAATAGGAAAATGACATTTTCTCTGGTGTATAGACAGTAGAGTTGCACTGATTCTTATTTTAAATCCAGCAAAATACTGAAACACTTGAGCATCAAAAATTCAAAATGTGTTAACAAGTTCATTCCAAAATTTCAGAAGGAATGAAGACATATTTATCAAAATGCATTTGCTCCATCCAAAACAAGTAAACACATGCAAAAACACAGCTTAACTCAGCATTATAACTACAGCTGCAATTACAACTGGATCAAACACATCATTGACACATTCAGGAAAAATTGTGGCCCTTTAGTCTGTGCATCGGCTTTGTGGCGCGAATAAGAGTCCGATCATCCAAAATTGACATACCTTCCATTTATTCAGCAAAAAGAAACTAAAAGGTTGGAGAGGATGCGACCAACAAATTTCAATCTCAAAACATAACATGAATGAGAAGCAGTAATCAGCCATGTGTTTTCTATCGGCATAGGTAAAAAACGAAAAATGTGACTTATGTTCCTAGCTTTTTGTCTTTAAAAAGCATTGGAATAGAGGAAGATGTGTATATGCTTCCATAAATTAGCAGCTGGCTATGTACGTGTTTATATTTATAGAGTTCTTATGTTATGAACTTATGATCCACCTCATTGGAGTGGAAGATCGAATGTATATACGAAGGAGAACTCCTTTCATCTCAATCTACTATACATGTTTTTTGATTTTTCGTTGTCACCTGGGGGCACCCCGTCGTCTTCTCCCACTATCATATAAACGTTCACCAAGCCCTCGGCAACCATCCGGAGGACTGAACGAGCTGGCCCGTCGAGTAAGTAACTGTGTGTTGCTCACTAACTGTTTGGTTTTTGTAGATGTGAAATTTTAGTTTGAAGTGGTTTTGTTTTGAGGCTTGTATTATTGAACTGTGCAACAAAATAGTTCTCGTGATGTGATCAAGCTTTTCTTTTTTTTTCTTTTTGAGAAGTGATGTGATCAAGCATTGTTAAGCAGATAATCAACATTCTTTGGAGAACATGAAAATATATAAAACTAATTCAATGCACTATCTGATACTACAAGTCACACGCTTAAAACAAAGTTCCAAATTTAAGAGGATAAATATTCTTCCCAAATACTCATCGCATTTAAAAACGGTAAACAGACTTACTCTTGTGTTTTTCTTGTTCGCTCTCAAACTCAAAACAGAGGAGATTTTTGTCGGATTAATCCTCATCATCAACATCTTCTCTCCAAGCAGAGAGGTATCAAATTCAGAAGAAATCTTCATTGAGTGCTAGGAGATATTGAGCAAGTTCCGATTCTTGTTAGGTTAGGGGTTAAATGCTGATCTGTGTTTTCTCCGATAATTGCTCTGTTTTCAGTGTTTTTCGCTGTATCTTATTAGCTGCCTGCTTATGTTCTTAATTGCTCTGATATCTATAAACAGATTAATAAACTTATGCTAATTAATTGATTTGTTGGATTCAGTTATGGTTGATCAAATTGAGGATGTAGGAACCTGTCATTCTTCACAAGATGAGCCTGTGTTGGAACTTTCTCGATTGTTTGAGTCGTCTAAGCTGGAGAAGAATACGAAGAATGATGTCAAATTATCAACTTCACCAGATGATTTGTTACTTGAGATTCTTTTACGGTTACCAGATGATTTGGTACTTGAGATTTTCTTCCGGTTACCTGTAAAATCACTCATCAGGTTTAGGTGTGTGTCAAAATCTTGGTCCTGTCTGTTTAAAGATCCTACCTTTATCAAAAACCACCGTGGGAATAGATGCTGCTCGTAAGTCGTCGTTTGCTTTCAACTGCTCAATCTGTTGGTTATGGAGAAGACTTGTTTTCTTTTCATGATTTAGATTCTCCTGACACAGAAGTACGTTCTTCCCTGTCCACCAAAGATTTAAATGATCAATTAGGGATTGATGATAGAATTGATGGATCATTCTCTCTTGTAGGCTCCTGCAAGGGCATTGTTTGTTTCATGTATTCGATGGAATTTATCTTGTGGAATCCCGCATTGCATGAATTGAAGCAGCTTCCTAACCTGGATTTTAAGGAAAGTTATATAATAGGTGCAGGGTTTGGCCTTGCTTCTTGTGGTAATGATTTCAAGGTTATTGTCTTGAACAAATATGGACAAGATGAAGACCCTCCTCTCATGTTCCATTTATACAGTTCAAGAACAAATTCCTGGATGCAAATTGACAGCCCCTGTGGTACCTAATTGATGGTCCTGGTATGGGTTTCGACATTGCTTGTTCCATTTTTCTCAAGGGCTCCTGTCACTGGCGTGGATGGACAACTGCAGATGAGGGAAATCTGATGAAACTTTGTTTCAATATCAACTCTGAGGTTTTCAGTCAGTTGGAGTTACCTTACGATAATAGAATTCCAATGCAAAGCCCCCCCAATTGTCCTGAATGAGTGTCTTGGTGTTCTCTATTATACTGATAAACAGTTGAATAGCTTTGAAGTATGGGTAATGAAGGAGTATGGTGTCAAGGAGTCCTGGACAAAAATGTTTGTGATACCTAGAATTGAACATGAGCTAGATCGTGCACTGGCTCACTTGACTTGGAAGAATGACATGTTGATACAACGTACACTCGGAAAAGAGATGTTTCCGATGCACCAATTGTCATCAATTTCGCTGCACACAAAGACGAGGAAAGAATTCCAAGTGCGTGGGAAGCGCATGAACATGCTGATACATGAAGAGAGCTTAGTCAGTTTAAACTAGCTGATTCTGCTGCTACTTTATTTATATAAGTACTTTTTTTATGTTTACATTTATGTGATTTGGAATGGTGTTACCTGTTAAACTGGAGCTAAACTAGATGAAAAGGGGCAGTAATATTTATTACTCCTACATTTAAACAGAAATTGCCAAGTTCACAACGAAGACCAAATGTTTATCTTCATGTTGTTAGTCTCTGGTTAGGTTCTATTCCTTACAGCTCTACACTATATATGTGAGTCATTTCAAATAGAACTAGAAATTGTTTGAGCAAGATGTTTCAGGAACAAACTAGCTATTGAAAAGGTGTGGAAGAGAGCATATAAGAAAATAAGTTCAACAAAGCAAAACACATCTTCTCAATTCATTTTTGTGCCAAATAGTTTATGTGTTTGGCATTACAGTAGAAGCCACAATTTCTACAACAAACATGGACCAATTATGACTAGAAATATGTTAACTAGTTACATGATCAATGAATGAGTTGTAACATATCATCGTACAGCAAGCTTTATATCTACCAGGCCGGTGGAGAATTATGCGGGCGAATCAAGCTGTTCACGAGCAATCGTGAAAAAGCTCGGTCAAAGCTCGGCTCGAGCTCGAGATCGGTCAACGCGAACTTGATCGTGAACAAGCTCGACTCAGTATTGAGCGAGTAACGAGCACTATGATAAAAAGCTCTACCAATTGTGAACATATCGTGAGCATATAAGTCAATACATATGTTATGTATTTCGACTTGTATATACATTCAATAAATAATGTATTATATTTCAAAACATATATAATAGTTTTTCATGCACGTATGCATTGTGTTAAAAAATAAAGTAACATATTAGTCTTTGAAAATTGTATTAATGAATCATGTACTTCATTAAATAACAATAATAAGTTAAATAATTCTTTGTAAAAATAATAATTAATTTAATTTAGTCACTCGTGAGCAAGCTTGATCGATGCTCGCGAGTTTAATGTCAAGCTCTTAATTCTAAAGCTCGACAATGATCGAGCTCGAAATCGTGATCAACTTGTAAACACGAGCATGAGTCCAAGATCGGCTCGTTGACACCCCTATGCGGGATGCTGGCAAAATACCTACGTTCACTAACGATATGGAAAATGTTGGAAAATAGTAATGCCAATTACCAATCGTTGCACCAAATAGCTTACCAGAAAATCTACATTCCAGATTTAAGAGGATAAATTATTTAGTAAAGATTTTGGAACTATACATCACTAGCTATAATTATTCCGAACATAAACAGAAATATTGTGTATATGCCTGTTAAGGAAGTTATAAAAAGCATTAGTACGTTTTACTCACGGGGTTTATAAGAACTCGTGTACAATCCATAAAAGAACCAAATAGAACTAGTAATGCTACAAGAAAGAATCTCTTCTTCTCAATTTTCTGGAGTGGCTCAAGACTCGATAAACAGAATCTTGCAAAGTAATCAACCAAGCCCTAGCCATATTATAACTAACGACTATCTGTTCTGATTCTTCTCATAGAAAATTTCTGAAAAATTGAAGAAGAAGATGGTTTACATTCCAGGTGTGATAATTAGCAACATACTAAGCCGTTTGCCAGCAGACCCTGATCTCATCCGGTTCCGAATCGTCTGCAAGGAATGGCAGTCCATCATAGATGATCCAATTTTCGCAAAACTCCAACATGTTGACATGTTTGTTATCATAACCTACAGGCAAACTTTACTCCATGCCAATGCCATTCAGGTTAACTTGTTCTGATACAATTCAGGTTAAGCATATCCAACACCATACCACCGTCTCTCATGTTACACCAGTAATGCCGCTGCCTTCTTCTTGCCAAGGCTTTTTCCTGATTCATGAACCGTCCGGTTTTCAAAAGGTTTGGGCACTTTGGAATCCTTTCACCAAGGAACGGCTTGAAATTCCGCCTCTGCTTCTTGATATTGAATATGTATTCACAACAGGTGTGGGATATGATGCAGCTACTGATGACTACAAAGTTGTTGTACTGGGTGGAAGAAGTTATAATGATTGCACTGATTCAATATACTCTACTAAATTGGGATCTTGGAGGAGGATCAAGGATATTCGCCCCAATTATCGTATCATACATCGTGCTGTTTTTGCCTATGGAGCATTGCATTGGCTTGCTAGAGTAGGCCTTGACGAATTTGTAATTATATCACTTGATCTTACCTCTGAGACCTACAGGAGGCTTAAGCTGCCCCGGACAAGTGTTTTTCCAGATTTTTATCGGCTATATGCATTGAGTGGATGCTTATTTCTTAGTGGCGGTCCATATGGCTTCTGGAAATATAGATGGCATTTATGGATTCTGCAGGATTATGGAGGACAAAAGGTCAGCTGGTGGAATGAGGTCCTAACGGTGGATCAAAATCTCTCCATGTACTGTTCTTGTCCAGTAGCCTACGTGAAGAGCAAAGAGCAAGTACTGATCAAGTTAGGCAAGAATTTGATGTGGTTCGATGTGAAGAAGAAGAAGCACTTGAAGACGGTTGCCATCAAGGGTATTGAACCACACTTTTATTGCCAAGTCTTGACTGGAAGCCTTGATTGTCTTACTGGAACTCGTGGAGCTGATGATCGGTTGGAGATAGAGATAGGAATTCCGCAGTGTTTGGATTCCTACTTGAGGTATACGGGTGGTAGTAACTAGTAGTTGGTTATATTACCCGTTTAAGGTCGATTTGGTTAAGTAGCTAGACAAGAATTACAGGATCAATTCTAATCTGGCATCAAAATTTGATGATTTTGGTTAAGTTTGCAGTCTTCTACTTTTTATTCATAATTATTGCTTTCTCAATTAGTCCTTTTATGTCAAAGATGGAATGTGCAACAAATAATGTATCTTAGATGCTTATATTCTTGAGTGTTTTTAATATCTAGTTTCTTGTTCTGATAATTATGGACAGATTCATAAAGTTGTGCTAACTAATTCATTTGTTGGATTGAGGTATGGTTTATTCCATTGAGGAACTAGGGAGCTACCGTTGTTCACAACTCATCACAAGATCAGCCCGTGATGAAATGTCGATTTTCTGGAGAAGAATACGAAGAAGAATGATGTCAATCTGTTAAGTTTACCAGATTATATTGATCCAGTTGATCCTTTTTCTTTATTCCGCTTCTTTTCATTGTTTGCGTATTTGATTCACATTTGAATTGCCATCGTATTTGATTCACATTTGAATTGCCATCACCCTCGTCCGTTAACCTGTCTCTGCGATCTTGGTTTGCATCTGACCGTTCACTTTCAACAGTTTCAAATAGAACTAGAAATTTTTTGAGCAAGATGTTTCAGGAACAAACTATTGAGTATATATAAGAAAATAAGTTCAGCAAAGCAACACACATATTTTCCATTCATTTCTGTGCCACAGGGCAAAGAGTATGTTTTTATGGCAGTACAGTAAGAGCCACTGCTTCTACTTTCTACAACAAATATGGACCAATTATGACTAGAAGTACAATGTTGACTAGCAATACATGATCAATGAATGAGTGTGAACATATCATCGAACAGCAAGCTTTATATCTACCAAGCCCGGTGGAGAATAATGCGGGATGTTGGCAAAATACCTACTTGCACTAACGATATGGCAAATTTTCAAAAATAGTGATGCCAATTACCAATCGTTGCACCAAATAGCTTACCAGAAAATCTACATTCCAGTCTCAATCTCATTGCACAAGGCAGAACATGGTGGTGACTTGGCATCCTTGAATTGTCTGCGCCGCTATCTAAAACTTTCCATTACTTGAAATGGTCTTGCCGAATAATTGCCACAAATTCGGAATGTAATTCATCATTGTCTTTCTGTTTCCAGATCTCACCATTGGCATGAACAAGCCATGATATTTGTGGAGAAAGTGCTGAATAATCTGAAAGATAGCAACAGTTACGATAAGCAAGATTTCCGGAGGTATCATTCATACAATTTCAAGATATCAATGGGGTGCCGCAAATTTGGGTAGTGCAACAAGGTTTACTCGGCAAGAAAAAAAAGATAAGAGGAAAGGAATTGTGAAGGTAATTTGATTTGTGATTCAAAATCCATGTAGCAAGTAGGGGGAAGGCAGAACACTGTAGTGAAACGGGATGTCACGAACATTGCCATCTCAGACCAAATAAGAGATTTCAAACTATCATTCTTACTACCGATGAACTTACTGCAAAAATGTGCATAATTATGCCAATTACGAGTGTTGCTCAAGCAAAACACAGTGCAAAGATAAGAGATGGAGAATTTTAATTTGACATATATTCCAATTGGTATGAGCTAATCCAAAGCTTCTACAGTTTAACACTATTGCAAACACTCTTGTGGATTCAATGAATTCTGCTGTATTCACCCATTCAAATTATCACGTGAAATCTTATACCTGCAGAAGGCAATTTTTCTGGATCTCTTGTGCTGTGCAATACCATCGTGCCAGAAAGCACAGTAATAAATCCGCACAGAACAGATACAATGCTGCTAGCACTCTGCCCATACCAATCCTGGAATGACGAAGATAAATTGTAGCTAAATAAACAAGCTACGCTGAAACACAGGGCAAGACAACATTATTAATACCTTGAACATTATAGCACTGGCCAATATTGTAAGAGATGTGAACATGGCATAATATATCGGTGAAACTACGGCAGTATTAAATGTGTCCAGTGCCTGCACAATAAAAAGTGAAACACCATCATTTATCATACACCCATTTAGCAAGAAAAATTAAAAGATGTCAGAACCCAATAGATTATTTCCCTGAATAGAAAACTGTAAACTTAATCCATAGTTTATGCTTTGTCTGATGTGAAAAATGATTTGTGGAGCAACTTTTGCAAGAGACCGTCTCTCGGAGACCAGATCAAACATCACATATTTAGTTACAAACATCGCATGTTTAGATACAAACATCGCATAATTAAAATTGCAGATAATGCAGGTTTATTAGACACACGATGTTTGAAGTTAAACATATGATGTTTGTAGTTAAATATGTGATGTTGATATAGTCTCTCCAAGAGATGGTCTCTCGCAAAAGTTTGTAGTGATCAAGGTTGTCAATCGCAAATCGCGACGCGTCGCGCTAGCCCCAAAAAAACGGGATCGGGGTCGCGGGCGGGATAGCGAAGGAAAAAAAAAACGCAAAATTTATAGAAAAACTTATAGGATGAGTTGTTAAGTACTTTGCAAGTCATATATTACTCAAAAATTCAAAATTAGTCTAAAGATAAGCAAAGTAAACTAGGAAATTAATAAGTGAGGTAAGGCGGTCAAGATCCGCCGGAGAAGAGGCCGGAATCGACGCCGGAGCCGCAGCGGCAGAGGGTGGTGATTTTTTCTTCTTTTTCGCTTCTGCTTCTGTTTTTCGCTTCTGCTTCTGTTTTTCGCTTCTGCGTCTGTTTTTCTTTCTCCTAAGTGGGGGTAAAATTTCGATTTTACCCCCCACTAAAAACGCCCTAAGGCGAATTAAAGCGTCCCGGGCGATCACGCCCGGGACGCGATCCTGGGATCGCGGGCTGTCGCGGGCGCGACAGCCCGCGTTATATACCTGTACCGCTACAGCTATGCTGTAGCGGCCTGTTTTTTGTTGGGTGCGATCGCACGCAATTCACAACACTGGTAATGATTATGATTATGATTGTGATTGTGAATATACTTCTCTAAAATCGATCCATGTAAATAAGAACTAAAATGGGCATAATCCTTGTAAAATAAAAGAGCTTAGCAAGATAAAAGAGAAATAGAAGGGGCTAGTCATTGATAGTGAAGATGATTGCAATACAGATAATGATAGTATATGAAAAGACAAGTAACCTTGTTTAAATAGTTCAACTGGGTTACTATACAGCTGGCTGCAACCATGGCAAAGACCCAGGACTGTAGGCGTGCTACCTGGCTATAGCCCTCCAGTGAAAGTTTTATGGCAATACCCACTGCTTTAATGCTCATAACCTGCATATGAACAGGTAAACGGTTATCATTGATTCAGCAAACAGCTAATGGTCCAAATAACATTTTGTTCATGTGTTCCTGTCACAATCACAACCATCATGATTCAAACAATAGACTGTCTTTTATATTATCTTGATTTGTACAAGGGGACCCAAAAAAAAAAAAGCATAAACCAGTGCTATATAAACGCATTTCAAAAACATACTCAGCATTAGCTAAGAATATCCATAAGCCAAGGGCCAACAGAATGTGTGTCTGACACATTTGAACTTTCAACTTAAATGAATTAGAATTTAAAGAAGAGATTCGTGAAATTTATTTCAAAATGAGCAAGTTACTGCAACAGAGCTTCCTGAGCTCATCCAGACACATTTGATAAGTGTGACGATTAGGTCTTACACCCACAAGAAACTTCTTTCTTCTTTTACCCTTCACATCCATTCAACACCATCTTTTTAACCCACATCACATCGATTCAATACCAAAGAAAAATTATACTCCCATCCCTCTCCAAAGGATACAAACCAAACCGTTGGGGGCACGGAGATTAAGAGTAGTGGGATCGATGTAGGGTATTGGTTAATTAATGAATAAAGATTGTACATGAGAGAACAAGTGGGGGTAAAAAGACGGCTGTAACCATTGGAGAGGAACGGAAGAAGTATGTAATACTAATATGACAGAAGGTATAAAGTATAAACTACATTTACACCAAGGATTATTTTAAAAAGCAATGCATAGGGTAAAAAGACGGCTGTAACCATTGGGGAGGAACGGAAGAAGTATGTAATACTAATATGACAGAAGGTATAAAGTATAAACTACATTTACACCAAGGATTATTTTAAAACGCAATGCATACTTACAGTTAAGGACCCAATTATAGAACAGATGCCGATATAAACCATTATGTTTGTCTGGCCATACCGTGGTTCACAATACAATACAAGTACCAACACGACTGCTACTGCTGAAGCAGCATAGGAAAGAAAAGCTGGAGAAAGAAATCAAAATGAAGATTCAGAAATCTTGTTTCCTCGGGAAAAAAAAGAAACACAAGGAAAGCAACAGCCAT
The DNA here is from genome assembly GCA_026545765.1 of Plantago major. NCBI lineage: Eukaryota > Viridiplantae > Streptophyta > Magnoliopsida > Lamiales > Plantaginaceae > Plantago > Plantago major. Next base: position 570,661 of record CM048839.1, on the reverse strand, counting down.
CAGAGTAATGAATTCACCTGGCTGAATAGCCAATTCCCAGATTTCTTCTACAGAGCTGATACTATGTTCTCCTGGTGCATGAAGCACAATGACCGTGGAACCCACTACACATAGAACACATCCCAGAATTCCAAGCTTCCCCAATTTCTCTTTCAGTAAAAAATGAGCTAAAATAGCACTGTCGTGAAATAAAACAGTAGCTTAGTAGATCTGACAGTGCATGATTACTAAGATACTACCCAGAAAAGCTACTAGACCTTGTGGTTGGATTGGAATTGATCAAAATCACTTCAAACGGTTACAAAAAACGTAATTGCGTGCATTTTGAAAGTAAATCCCAAGAACATCAGCCACAAGGTCTATGAATTAGACATAGAGAAGATCCAAAAACTTGCAGAGCTGAGAATAATCTTAATTGAAAGATTACATTTTTACCACGCTATACTTTTCTCGTATAAGAAACTATATTCACAAGAAATTGAACCCCAGTTCAGCAGATTTACCTCACAATAATACTCAATGCTCCAAGAGGAGTCACAAGGACAGCAGGAGCATACATATATGCTACAAAATTGGCAAATTCCCCAATAATCACTGTGACAGTGTAAGAAAAATACTCAGTTACTCACATAAGTTTTGACAAATGATAACAATTATAGATACCTTTTCGTCGAAATGAGACTTACTGGTGGCCATGCCAATCCACCAAAGTGGTTGTAGCAGATATCCATACCCTCCCGAATCTACATGTAACAAATGAGCATCGTTACATATAAATCAAAATTATGGCTTCAGATCAGTATCACATTGACATTAAAACCTGCGTAGCTGACATAAAAATTGATTCCCGACATTAATACACGTTTGCAACATGAACTACACCTTGAACCATATGAAACTAGGTTCGAGATGCTACAGATATGAACAAACTACTAACACAACAGACTTATGAATCTTCTAATTAGTAGTAGTCTAGACTGTAGCACACCTTGAACCATATGAAACTATGTTCGAGATGCTATTGATATGACAAACAACTAACGCAAAAGACTTACGAGTCTTCTACTTAGTGGTAGTCTAGACTGTAGCACACTACAGTACATGACCCATCTAGTTCAAGGAAAACATGGGTCTATTGTTTACACTGCAGACCATTTAAACGTTCTTTATAACACTATGCATCTGTAACTAACATCCAAGCTTAGGCCTAATGTAGTCTCTCCTTGCAAAGACAGCAATTATACCCAAACAACATCCGTTCCATTATGTGCACCCATTATACTCCAGCAAGTCAGTAACTTTCACTATCTCAAAACAACTTCAAAAGTCTCCCAAAGGAATGATTTTTACTTCACAGAATCATATAATAGCCGAAAATTGCGAAACAGCAAAAAGCGAAATGAGCTCAACACGACGAAGAATGAAGAGCAATAGATCATAGAACTCACTGGCACGAGTGCCAGAAGCACCAGCTCTCTGCAAGCCCTTCTTCTTGATAATAAAGCTAGATCCAATAAACGCGCTCGAACCCACTGCCAACCCGAACCCGATCAGATTAGGCTTAAACATGACCCGAAAACCCGAATAAAATCCTCCGGTGATAACCCTTTGCCGATGAGATCACTCGGAACCCGATTCTCATCGGATGATGACCCTCTTTTTCTCCGATGAAGCAAAACTGTAAAAAGAGAAAAAGGTCGAAAACAAAAGAATTATACAGACAAGAGCTGTCTGTGAGAAGAATTGGAGGGTCTACAGCTGTAATTGTGTTGTGTTGATTGAGTGTGATTGATAGGTTTGCGTTGTGTGTGTGGATTTTGGTTCAGCTGTGTGTGAGTGATGGAAATGGAGTTCCGTTTTTATATGTTGGTTCAATTTGGGGTCTAGGGATTTGGGATTGGAGGGAATTTTCCTCCAAGTATATTCATTCCTAATCTTTTCCTTTTTCTACCTCTATTTTTCATTTTTGGGAGCTTTTGGATGGTATACTAAGGGTCTGTTCTCTTAAAACTTATTCAATTCAGTTCAGTTCAGCTCGTTTTCATTTCAGTTCATTAAATTATTATTATTGTTGTTGTTGTTGTTATTATTATTATCTCTTTTTCATTCCGTCGAAAATCGATTTTACGGTATAGACGCTTATGAAATCAATAGAGAATCTTTTCTTCTGTATGAATGTATTATTGTTATTTTATCATTTATTTACACACCCGATCTTTTGTAAGAGGAAAATAAGAAAATTTATCCAATTGAGTTATTTTCAACTTTTTTTCTTTCTTTCTTTTTAATACGACTTTTAGTAGATCAATGAAATAAAGAGTATAGTTACAATTTGAATTATCCTTCTTTTCTACCGTAAAATGTGAGTTAAGATAATAAGCTACAGGAACATGAGAGTACCATACAATCTGGTTCACATACTCTGTACGTACATCTCTAACAAAAAAATCTACATGTTCTTTTGTTGGAAGATATCAGAACAATAGAATTAAACTCAGAAGTTAACGTTGAGTTTTTTCTTAAACTTAACAAATAAAAAACAAGTTAAGCCAAACCAAAGTCGAACCAAACTCTACAAGTCTTTCAAATGACTCTCAAAAACTCAAAAACAAGTTAAACAAACCAAAGTCGGACCAAACTTTATAAAAAGAACATTATCAACTTTCTAAGGAGATTTTTTTTTCCCAAACTTAAATCGTAAATTACTTGCAAATTACAAAAAAAAAAAAAAAAAGTATAAAACAAAGTTACATCAGGTTTTCTACCGTCAGTCAAGGTGTCGCCCTGACTATTGTCAGTCAATGTATCGACATCTGACACGTGTCCGATTCTTTCGTATCGCCTAAACCGCTTCTCTGTCGCCTAAACCATCAGACGCCTTCAACCGCTATTTTTTTTTTTTAAAACTATTAACTTATTCCAAAAATTTTAATTATTAAAATTTTAACTTTCCTTCCCCAATCCCCACCACCACCCACCATCTTCTTCACCACCACCAACACCGCACACCACCACCAAAATCACTGTCGGAGCTTCATGGCGGAAAGCTGATCAGTTTTTTTTTTTTTTTTTTTTTTTTTTTTTTAGCTTCCGCCATGGAAGCTCCGGCAGTGTCGTGGCCAGAGCTCCGGCAGTGGCGTGGCCGGAGCTCCGGCAGTCCATGGCGGAAGCTCCGGATCGGAGCTTCCGTGGCGGCTTCCGGTTAGAGCAAAAATATTTTTTTTAAATATATTTAAATAATTTAAAGCGACGTAGGCGGTTGGAGCAACACGTAGTGCAACACCTTGTACGACACGAGCAACACCCCATGGCAACACTTAGTGCGAAAGGTAACAGATTATTCATCTCCACCGTTAAAATTTTAATCTAATGGATCAAAATAGGTGACTGATGTTAGTCAGGGCGACACCTTGACTGACGGTAGAAAGCCCCAAGTTACATTAATCAAATATACTTAATTTCTTTTCATAAAAGTTAAAATATGAGTATTGGGACATGAAAGTTGAAGAAGCAGTTTGGAAAATGGAACAAAGCTGGGGGTTCTGGACAAGAAAGAGTGTTGATGTAAAGTTGTTGGCACGAGCTTGTGCATGGTTTATGGACTAGTGATTTTGGTTAAGCTTTTAATTATTTTATTTGCCGAACATTGTCCATGCTCTTGTAAACGTTTTCAAGTTGTAATAAATTTCACCGATTCAAAAAAAAAAATAGATAAAGACAGTTTGTACGACGATTAAAATTCGGTTTTAATCGAGTTATATATCATTCTCATATTGTTTTCCACGCGGTTGGTTTTAAAGTTTGTTATACAATAATAAATAAAAAAGTAAGTGACAGAAAAAGAGTAGGAAAAGTGTGAGAAGGATGACAAAAATAATATGTTTTTTTTAATTGTGATTATATATACCATCATATAATTGTTATTATTATTACAAAATAATTTATTCAGTTCAGTTCAGTTCAGTTCATTTCAGTTCAGTTCCATTCAATTCAGTTCAATTCAGAAAATTGCAGTTGAAAATATTAAATCCTAACTTATCATTAGTAGTTGTTTAATTGTTCTAGATTAAGGTTTGCATTATGGGTTTTATGAATGAAAGAGACATTTGGTTTGAGTTAATTGATGCATGCATATTTATTAGTAATATACTATAATAAGTATTGAGATGAAAAAAATTTCAGGTGTTGTAACGGATCTAACTTTTTTCGAGCAACTCAAACTCAGCTTGAAGCGTGTTCGGATTAAAACCGCTTGAGTGGACATAAATTATAGATTGGTAAGATTATCGACTCGAGTTTGAATATTGGTGGGATCGACTTGAAAGTACGACGAACCGCTTGAGTGGTTATTGGTTTCTTTATAGTAATTTGTTTATATAGATAAAAACATACTCCTTCGTGTTAGAAATTCACACAGAATATAATGAGTTTGGTTACTTCTCAGACTCATGAGTCAAGTTAAATTCGAATTTTAAAGATATGATTTTATAAAATCTCAAGTTCAAATGTAAAAAAAAAATTGTCGAATCGAGTTTGACCCAAGATACAGAGCCAAACTCGAGGCTCAAGTTTGGACAAAATACTTCTTAACAAGCTGAGTTTATGTAAAGCTTGACCCGACTCGGATCCCGAGCTCATTGGACAAAATACTTTTTTTTTTAAACGGCAAAAATTTATTAATACTTCCAAATATTTACATGAGCATAAAAAATGCTCGTAGATACATTCACACTTACAAAGGTATCACGAAACCTTCCATACAAGGGAGTATGTTTTGGTGTTTTCTATTGTCCTCTAATTTCTCTTGGATTTTAATTTTTGAGATTGAAATTGAAATTGTGAAAGAGTCAAGTCAAACTTTGATCTAATGTGGTGCATAGCCGCATAGATTAACCTTATTCAAGAGCATTCTTAAGAAAGTTGCATCCAGGTCACACTCGTAAAACACACGTTTAACACACATGATGGGATATTCTCAGGTCAAAAGTCTATATGGATTACTCAATATGTAGCTCTCCTACCTGTGCAGGCCATTCTTGTTTGAATACAAAGAATCCTGGACTTGTATCGTAAGTACATTTTAGAGTACAGGAACACGTCTGTCAAGCATCAACAAATTCAATTTTGCACATTTCTACGAGCCGGTAGCAGATCTAGCTAAAATAGCTTGTTGCAATTTGATTATGTTTGAGTCTTCAAGACTTCAGCCATCAGGCAAATACTACCAATTACCTGGACAATTGGGCAAATCAGCGAGGTTGGGGGGGGGGGGGGGGGGCAACTTCAAGTAGACAAATCATGTTCACAGTGATTGGTTGGAGTACAGAACCACCACCACCTACCTGGATTGTGTTGGTAGACTAAATCATCTCCGATTTCTTGACATGAGGCACGTACGGATAAGCCCAATTAGCTGCGTTGCGGCATCATGTAATGCTTATGCATACATCAGTTTTGCATAAATGAAAATAGGCCAAAGTATTACTCCAGTTTACAAGCATACGGCAAACATTAGGAACACAAAAGTAAAGGCATACAGCTACTCAATGAAGTAGGAACACAAATGTAAAGATATACATCTACTCATAAAGGCATTACATTTGCAGGATGAATATGGTAAGGCTCTATTCTCTTCAACTGAAATTTACTGAACTGAACTGAATTGAACTGAATTGTAGTATAAAATATAAATAAGCAGAACTGAACTGAATGAGTTTTCAGTTGAAGATAGCATAGCTTAAGAGAGTGCATACTGCTGTTTTGTTACAGTTCCACAACTACCCTTCAAAGTCTTTTTTAACAGAAATTCACATTAGCTTATTCCCTGAAAGATTGATTTATCCCCAATTCAGATGGATGAACCCCAATATTTGAAATACAGATTTATTTCGAAACAAGGGTAGGATGCATGAAACAATACGGAAGTCACGCTAGACATTATACAGATCACCATTGACCAATCTTTAAAATGGTTGAAAAGTCAGGACGATATTTAGAAATAGAAACTGACACATGCTTATTGTCCTCCACGTCTAGTCTTGGGTTTTTCAGCCAAATTCAGCTAACATGGCTATGTGGTCTGAATACCATTCTGGAGAAGGTTGAGCCGTATCCTTCCACAAGTTATCTTCGTCCAAGAGCCGCAATAGGGACACCACGGTTAAGCACTGAGCTAGATGAGGAGGCAAAATTAAACACATAAGACATTGTGCAATGTGAAATCACATATCTTACCTGGCACGAAGCAGTGGTCAAAAATACAAGCGTATGAAGTAAGAATAAAAATGAGACGACTACGGTATAGCTGAATAGAATATGTAATAAAGTACTGGAGTACAAATGAAGTCGATCATAAGAGTGAACATTACCTTCTGAATGAATGAGACCATACTATCCTGATCTCACTTAACAGAATTACAAAAATGGAGTCCGGCCGTGAGGTAAGATCAGCTCAAGAGAAGCTATTCACAAAAACATTTCAAGACAGTTATCAACAACAGAAACACCTTCCCCTGCTACAAGTTTTTCAACCACGACTAGAAATTAGATGAAAAGATTGTAAAAGCAAATTAAAAACTATCAAGTTACTCTATCCCAGCATATATCTGATTTTGAGGGCCAATAACTCAAGATCTACTAGAATCACTAAGTCACCAAACAACTTAACATGTTCCAGTGACATATCTACATCTAGCAAAAGACGGTGATGAAACTAATGAACCAGGCCTGAGATGCGGATAAGAAGGGAGCAAGTAATACTATTTATCCTCATCATCAGTCTTATCTTCCTCTCTTTCTACTACATTTTTGCCATTTACACATATCCTTACAATCAAATCCCACAAACCTATAAACTGTACAGGATGAACGAGCATGGCAAAGAATGAGGAACAATGGATATTTTAACATGATCACAGCACTTTTCCAGTGTGGTGAAACATGACCCTTTTCCATAGCCAGAGCTGAAATTATTTGCACTAACCAGCTGAAAATGGATCAAGAATCAAAGATTTGATTCACAATTTTAACAGAATTAATTTATTATACATACTACTTATTGTGGGTTGACACTGAAGTACACAGCTCTAGATAGATAATTTTGGAAGCTGGTAAGAACCTTTTTTCCAGACAAATGTCACAAAAACAATCAACACGGTTAATAAAAATACGTAAAGAATTTTTTTTTTGGAACAGCAAAAGTATATTAATAAGTAATCGGAGTTTACAAGGAGTATAAAGAATGCTCAGGCCTATCACGGCCAGTAGAATAATTGTTACAAAATGACCCTCTACCTCTTGACCTTAACGAAAATCCTTACATTCAAAAACAATCCTCTGCCCAACTTGTCAATATGAGGCCACATTTTATTACCAAAACAAAACAAAATAACAGTGGATTACATCTGATTCAACCACGAGACAAAAAATACGTAAAGAATTTATATTAACAATTTTGTCAAGTACATAAGCCCTTGATAAAAAAAAAAGAAATGGAAAAGGAAAACCTATACAACAAAATGAAAAGTTGCTATCTAGTTAAGTTGATGAACTTTTTCTAGATATCTGGGCAAGCTGGAGCATAAAAGAAAGCCTCCAGAACCATGCTGAGACACTATTACAACGGGCAGCAGCTAGACTAGACCAATTTCTAGGAATCCCTACTTGTGAGTACTCGAGGATGAAAGTGCGAAAAGCAAGATTATATCCTTTTTTCCCTAGAGTTAAGAGAGTCTATAAGAATGATTGTTATGGTGGGTGAAGGATGCACCCTTTTTTCCCTAGAGTTAAGAGAGTCCTTTGTAGGAATAGGAAGAGTCTCGGGACATTTTCACCCCTGCTTTTAATTCTCTACTAAGTTTTTACTCTTTTTCCGAATTTGCGAAACGACGTTGCCCAAGTCTTTGCCAACATCGCTTTCTCTAGTCCCAAATCTCAGAGATGGAAAGAACTCCGTGGCTTACAATCTAATGCCAACAAACAGGAAGTATCCTTCCAACCTCATTCATATAAGGAACCAGATAGAGTCTGTAGAAAGACATCAACAAGGACTTCAGTGTGAAAACAGGACCTTTGGATTCGACTAGAAGTATGCTGGAGGTAGATCCCAAACTAAGCCCAGAGTTCTTGTCCTTTAATAGATAGGTTAAATGAACTCTCCCGATAACTGGTGGCAAGAGAAGATGAAGGCAAGAAGCCTTTCGCCAATGAAAAATACATGCGTCGAGTGAAATCCCACCTAAACGAAGTATAAACAAAGCCAATGACAAGACCTGAAGTCACAAACCAAGCTACATACAAATAAAAATTGAACCGGAATATTGAGCTTAAAATAACAATCCATGGACAGAAGTAACAACTATTGACAAAGTTCAAATCCACACAAAGAATACATACCAAAAAGCTACACTGGTTGTTCCCTTCCCAGAATATACTGTTGATCCATATCAGAGAGGTCCAGAAAAACCACAGAGGTACAAATGCATGACAGATAATTGTTTTAGCTTCCAAACAAAGTTATCAGTGAAATCTAAACGAGAATCATAGTAGGGCTAGCAAAAAAGTTCCAGATGAGCATCAAAGGAGTTACAACCCTTCGTCTAAATAAGTAAAAGCATACCAGTTATAAAACAACCAATATAGTAGGTATACACAAACTAAACCTAAAACTGTAAACTGCTAGAACACCATGATTTGCTCAAACACGTAAATACTACTTTACACCAACAGGAAAAGAAAGGTGCAAAGCATGTCAAATGTATTAAAAGCACTATCATCGAACAGAGATAATAGGGCAAACCTAATCCATGAAGTTGATTGTACAAGCAGCCGAACTCCACTATTAAACGGGCTTTTCTGTTTTAAGCCTTAAACTGTTTCTTGGCAGGTCAGATCTATCTTTTCATCTTGTAGAAACATCTGGTTCACCGCGAACATTATTCCTCCTTGGAAGCTTTGTTGAACTTTCACTCTCATATTTCTCATTTGAACTCCTACCCGCATTGCTTCTCACATTCTTCCCCCCAAATTTATTGTAGCCCCTATTGGACATACCCCTTTCCATTGCACTTCTACCCTTACCATTCACGTAGAAATCTGAAATTCGTTCGGGGTTTTTAGGAACATATCCATCAGAGCGAGCATCTGTTCTCCTAGAAAATCTTCTTGAACTTTCATACCCATTTTCTGGGGTGCTTCTTCCATTTGACCTCCTTTCCACATTTCTTCCAACATTCTTCCCCTCAAATCTTTGAGAGCCCCTATTGAACGTTCCCCTTCTATTATCTTTACCATAATTATCTGAATCTTCTCTGGATCTCCTAGGACCATATCCATCCATCTGAACACCAGTCCTCCTAGAGAACCCATTGGAACTTCCATGCTTGTTTTCCTGGGTGCGTCTTCCATTTGACCTCCTATCCACGCTCCTGTAATTCTTCTCTTCAAAATTATTGACGTCCCTTTTGTGCCTCCCTCTTTGTACTTCACTTCCACCCTCATCTTCGTCCTCATAATCGTCATCTTCATCCTCCTCCGACGAGACATACATAACAGCACCATCTTCCCCCTCCGATGAGTCATCTATCACAGCATCATCTTCCTCCTCAGACTCACTATCCTCATGTCCCGCTACTTCATCCTTCTTCACATTAGTGCCACTCTTATCAGCCTTCTTCACATTAGTGCCACTCTTTTCAGCCTTCTCATTCTTATACATCAACTGAACATACTTAAACCTAAGATCCACCAAAGCATGCCTGTTGATCAATGCACCCCTCTTATAAGCATCCCTCAAAACTATAGTCTTGGTCCTATTCTTTCTCGAGCTATAGAAAATCCCCGGATGCTGAAAAATTGCAAGCTTAAACCTCGACCTCAGCCCCAAATACTCCCCCAAACAAAGCAAGCTCTCCCTCTCCACTTTCTTCCCAACAAAAAGATTAAGCACCTCATGCAACATACCCACAGCCCACCTATCCGACTCGTCACTGTGCACATGCAAACGCATCGCATTCTCATAAGGCGACACATAGGGCAACTTCTGCCACTCATCCAGCCACTTCTCATACTTTTTATCTAACTTAACCATGGACGAATAATGCGAAGGAAACTGAACCTCCCCACCCTTGGCCCCTTTCTCCATCTCCGAAACCGCAAACTCATCACTCCAGAAAACCAACTCAATCTCCTTCTCTCCCGTTCTCTTCCCTCTAACCACCTGAAAATAATCCGGAAACTCGGGAACGATAGTTTCCTCGTAATCCCTAGGCAAACCGAGATCCCATTTCAACCTCTCCAACAAACTAATCGGAATTTTGTTAACTCTGTTAATCATCAACAGCTTCAAAAGCCGGCAAGCAACATCTTGCTTGTAATCAACACTCTGGTAAAGCAAATCATCTTCATTGTGCAAATCAACAGCCTCAGGAGTGAGCTTAATGTCTGGCTGTATACCAATTGAACCTGGGGTAACTTCTTCGAAAACAGTCGGGTATGCCCGGATGAACTCCATGGCCCGAACCGGGAGCTGTAGGGCTCGCTTTTTGTGGCTGATTTGGGAGTAAGGGAGTGAATTTGAGGGGTCAGAAATGATGTGGTTTTTTAGGTTTAAGAGGGGTCGGAGGTTGAACTCACGCGCCACCGCGTGATCGAGGCCACGGTCAGAGGGGCGTTCGATGGAGACTGCGTCATCGTATATGTGGCGGATTTGGTGCCGGAGACGATAATGGCGGCGGAGATCGGAGACGAGGTGGCGGTGGAGGAATTGCATTTTGGTTGAGGTTTTAGAAGGGGTTGGGATGGAAGGTTTTGTTTTAGTACCACTACAAGTAGTACTTGTTTGAGTTTTTATTTTAATTTTTCCTAAAACCGAAACACAAAGTTTCATAACAGACGTTGATGTATGTTTTCAATAAAACTATCATTGTTATTAAATAAGACATCTATGTTGTTAATGAAATAGGTTTTGTTGTAATATGAAAAAACACCAATGTTGAGAACATAGGTGTTTTGATTAATAACATCGGTGATTTTATTGACAATATAGGTCCGTCTCTAAATAAATTATCTAAATACCGTCTCTCAGGAGACTCGCTCTCTTTGTTGATATGTTAGACCACGCGCACTATGTGCTCTCTCATGAGCGAACTGGAAGGACTTCTCAGTTGGTCACTGAGATTGCTAAAGAGAAAACGTGAGTTCTTATAAATTGATTCCTGAAAATAAAGGTGCACCTTGTTGGTATGAGTATCGTTCTCGATCTCTTTAATCTATTTGAACTTGACTTGAAACTTTGAAGCGTTACATATCAAATCAATATCACATTATGAATAGTTATTGCATAAGTCACATTGCTTATCTATAGACATCACATGTTTATAAATGCAATGTATGTTAACTGGACACACGATTTTCAGAGTTAAAAATATAATGTTTATAGTTAAATATGTCATGTTAGATCTGGGTTAGGCTATCCGCCGATTAGATGTCATGAAGAATTGCCAATCGTAACCGTAATGCATTCTACGGTTTTTGCCCTGCTCTACATTGATTCTGATTATAGACAATTAATACCCGTATGTTTCATAATTGTCAAACCGTCGGTTTGTCGGTTTTGAACCACCGATTTTTTCTTAAATTAAAAGAAATGTGTTAATTTATTTATTAGAAATACTTACTTAGTAGTAATTATTTGACCAAATAATTTTGCAAAAAGGAGAGGGGTCTAGACACCTACTAAAAAGTTTAAGGGGGGTTTGCAAATAATTTTTACGAAATGTGTAAGGCCCTTTTCTATTATTAAGCATGTGTAAAACATTTTTTATAAATGGTATTTAGTTGTTCCAAAGAATTTGAAAAAATTATATATGTTTTTACGTTCAACCTGCGGTTAACCGCCGGTTTTGTGGTTATTCACGGTTAACCGCCGGTTAAATAGCCGTGGACTGGTTAGGCCACTACAAGAATTCTGAGGTAAAACGATGGAAATGGGCGACGGATCGCCCCATAGCGACGGATCGTTAGATTTGGCGACGGATTTTATCCGTCGCTATATGGGCGACGAATTTTATTAATCCGTCGCCCGTTGTTTGACTTTAAAAAAAATTAAATATTAACGACGGATAAATTATCCGTCGTTAATATTTATATTTAAAATTAAAAAGAATAAAAAACGGCGACGGATTTACAATCCGTCGCTACGGGGCGATATAGCGACGGATCGTTATTGGGCCGACGGATACGTGTCCGTTGGCCCAGTAACGGTTTTAGCCCAATTTGGGCTGAAGCAGAAGCCATCGGCTTCATTTCTTCTTCTTCGTTTTTCTTCTTTTCCTTCCTTTCTCCTCCGTCAAATCCGGCCATTTGTTGTCGATTACTCCCAATCTTGGTGTCAATTCGAAGATCGTTGGACGAGGAGCTCGTTTCTTCCTTCAATTTCAAATTTCATCCGCTATTTTCTTCAGAATCAAAGGTATTACTTCTAAACCCTAACTTTTGAAAAATTGGGTTTTTTTTTTTTTATTTTTGACTACTTATTCTCAATTGTATGTTTATATGAAATATGTAGTAGCTTGTTTAGTTAATTTGATCAATTATATGTAATTTGATATGTATATGTAATTTGATTAATTTGATTTGTATATGTAATTTGATAGTTAGTTTAGTTAATTTGATATGAATGTATGTAGTAATTCAATATGTATGTATGTTAATTCGATAAGTATGTATATAGTGAAGTATGTATGTTAATTAAGTATGTATGTAGTTAGTTTAGTTCGTTAGTTAATTTGATATGTATGTTAAGTATGTATGTAGTTAGTTTAGTTAATTTGATATGTATGTAAGTAGTAGTTGGAGTTGATTTGATAAATTCGTACATGTACTAAATTACGAGGATGTAGTTAAGTGTTTTGAGCAACGGATAATATGTTGATTATATTAACGTGTAATTTATAATTTATAACTCGTAGTAGTAAAACACTTAATAAATTTTGTAACATATCGAACACTTAATAATTAATTTATAAGGAACGTATAATAATTAACAATTAATCTCTACAATCTTCTTATCCGAATTGGAATCGATCTAATATATTAAATACGATCTAATCAATTATAACAGGTTAAAAAAGTATACAATGAATTCCGACCGTTCATGGATGTACGATCGTATGGCGGTAAATGGCATAGTTTCTAGGAGTTTTGTAGAAGGGGTTAAAGGTTTCATCTCGTTTGCCACGGGACGTCCGACTTGTGCAACTGGGAGGTTGATAAAGTGTCCTTGCACATTGAAAACCTGCAGAAACAAGCAATTTATGACTCTTACAGCAGTATTCGAGCACTTGCGACGTTATGGATTCATGTCTGAGTATCATGTATGGATTCATCACGGTGAGGAAGCACCGTCCATGGCATACCTCCAATGGAGGGAGAGGCGGGGTTTGGGGCACTTTATCGATGCTTTTTGGTTGTAGGAACATGTGCATGGTGTATTGGGAGGAGGATCTAGATCTGTTGGAATGCAAGTTCTGTGGTACGGAGCGTCACAAGTGATGAGAAGGGGGCTGCAAGAGAAAGAATCATTTGATAATCCGTTTTGTCTCTAGGCTTGTATAACTAGTAATCATTAGTTGATACATGAAACCAAACATTATGGTAAAATTGAAGCTAATGTAACTTATATTATGTAATTATATAACAATTGATGTTGAAGCTAATATAACTTATATTACGTAGCAATTGATTGAAATTGATTTATTATCGTAAATGATAGACCTCAATCTAATGAATTCAAATGTGTCAGGTTATTATCTAATTATTCAATGAATACCGATCGTTCATGGATGTATTGTCGTACTCTAAATGACAGAGTTCAATCGAGTTTTCTGAAAGGGGTTGAAGGTTTCATTGCATTTGCAATATCAAATCCGGCTTGTGTAAAGGATGGGTTGATCAAGTGCCCTTGTGCAATGAAACAGTGCAGAAACAAGCAATACGTGACTCCTACAAATGTAGTCCAAAGACTTGAGGAAAAATGGATTCCTGCCTGCGTATCAGGTATGGAATCATCATGGTGAGGAAGCAGCACCGTCCAATACATATGACCAATACATACAGCGTGGAAGGAAGAGAAAAAATGAACAAGTCGGGGAACAAAGTACATCTGAAGGCGATGCTATTCGAGCTCGAGTCGAACAAATGGTGTATGATGTCATAGGGCGAGTTCATGGACACAACTAACACTGAAACCGAGGTGGAGGTGGAGGAACCACCGAATCCCGAGGATCAGGTGTTCTTTGACTTGTTAGAATCATCAAGGAGGCCGGTGTATCCGGGGTGTAAGCTCACTGAGTTGTCTTTGTTGGCTCGGCTAATGAGTTGTAAGGCTAATGGCCAAAGAATCGAAAGGAGCTTCAATGAATGGGTTGACGTAATGTCGGACCTTTGTTCAAGAAAACCTAGTTCCAAGTTCACCAACTTTACCAAGCGAAGAAAAGATGCGGGTTTAGGGTTACTGTGGTAACCATAGATCGTTGTCCAAAATGTGCATGATCTATTGGGAGGAGGATGCAGATCTAATACAATGCAAGTTATGTGGTAAGGAACGGTACAAGCGTTACAAGGAGGGGGCTGCAAAGAAACGACAGAAGAAAAATCTCCCACATAAGAAAAATGTGGTACTTCCCTCTTGCACCTCGTTTGAAAAGATTGTATGCTTCAAGTGCTTCTGCGGATAAAATGCGGTGGCACAAGGAGCGAGTAATCTCGGATAATGCAGAAGATGGTAGAATGGACCATCCAGCAGACTCACCTGCATGGAAATCATTTGACAAGACATATCCAGAGTTTGCAGTCGAATCTAGAAATGTACGATTGGGACTTTGTACGGATGGTTTTAACCCGTTCGGGAGTGAACGAAAATACTCTTGTTGGCCAGTTATGCTCACACTGCATAACCCGCCCGGTGAGTGCATGAAGGAGCCATTCATGTTTCTGACTGCGTTGGTGCCTGGGCCGAAAGATCCTGAACACGTCCCTACGAAGACATCAAGGCCGGCTTGAAGACACATTCGAAGTTCAAGCGGATGATGAGTTTTCCCTATCTGTCTTCAGGGTATCAAGGAGACCTCTTGGTGCAGCTAAGAAAGAATATCTTACGGATAAAGAGTTGAAAGCAGCTCAATATTATGTCCTCACGAATTGTCTTTGGGGTCAATTCAGATATGATACTATTTGCGAGGTGAGCAACACTTTCTTTACATTTTAATATAGCTACGTAAGTCTCTACTTCAATTATAGACTTATCATCGAATCAATGTTTGCAGTTTTTTCAAAAAGCGTTGTTTGGAAGAAAATCCTCAGATGACAGAGGATACACTAGAGGAACTACTTGACTAAAAAATTCCTACAGAATTTCCAGATTGGTTCCGAGACTATGTCCGGAATCCTATTAACAACGTCACATGCATATACTTAAAGGCTCTCGCAGAAGGGCCATTCAAAAAGGTCTACACATTCCCAGGTTATATAGTCAATGGCCTTAGGTTCCACACGACTGAATGTAACACGACCATGGCGACAAGCAACTCCGGGGTGTGTGTTAAGGGTGCAAAGGATTATGGAGACGCTGCTTTGTTTGATTTCCACGACAAGCTAAAACGAATAGTGAGGATTGAATATTCCGGCTTGCCATTGAAACGAACCTTCTTGTTTGATGTTGAGTGGTATGATCCTGATCCAGGAGGTACGAGGAAGAACGAGCAGTATGAAATGGTTGATGTGAACCATAGGAAGAGGTACCGAACCAAGTATGAACCATTTATTATGGCGACTCAAGCACGACAAGTGGTGTTTCTTGAATATTTAAGCAGGAAACGCGATAAGGCGAAATGGTTAGCTATGGTACCTATTCGTGCTCGCTCGAAAGTGGAGTACATTGAGAAAGACGACTCAATTACCAACTCGTACCAACAAGAGGATGTCGATAAACAAGCAGAAAATCCCATAGAAGCAGATGATGAGTTGTTTGATCTGCACGAGGACCAATATGTAGACTTAGAGGACGGCGATAATGGTATATTATGTGTATTATAACTAGTTAGTAGTTGATAACACTTGGGTAATTATACGTGATATTATAACTGGTACTAACACATTTTATTGTATTTGTTACATGTTTTTGCAGATGCCGCGACAGAGACCACGATTATCGCCCCCATGTAGCTAGCCGCATGATAGTGCTGGGACAGTCGGGGAGGGGGGCTCTGTAGTCGTGGCAAAGAGTCTCGATTCTGAGACCCCCAGAGAGAAGCAAATGGCTCTACCAACAGATGCATACACATACGTGAGGCGACCATGACGATTGTCCCTACCTCGTGTTCGATCCACATCATCCCAACGTCACGTGGAACGGCTTGCCTGTGATTTTTCCTGCTGGTCCTGTCAAGTAAGTAGTATACATTCTTCTTAAATATGTAAAACATAACTTATGATA
Source organism: Plantago major (assembly GCA_026545765.1). Classification (NCBI taxonomy): domain Eukaryota; kingdom Viridiplantae; phylum Streptophyta; class Magnoliopsida; order Lamiales; family Plantaginaceae; genus Plantago; species Plantago major. The sequence continues at coordinate 554,169 of CM048839.1, read as the reverse complement.
GTTGTCAAGTATAAATTGTTGTACTAAAGTAATATATATTTGTTTCTTGTATCTTATACATTGCCAACAGTTTATGGCATCGGGAGGTCCACAACAAACTAGGTGACATCGTCCGGAGCAGGAGAGAGCCACCAGGGCAGGGTGGTGAGTATTGGTCTCACATCTCGGACCGCATGAGGGCCGAGTACTTCGATGAGCTGAGGGTAAGTTAAAATATGACATTCCTTTGTTTGTAATTATAATTGTTTTAATATGAGTGGTATGTTAGCCACTGTATGTGATTGGTATGTTAGCCACTTTATTTGGGTGATATGTTAGTCACCATTGTGCTAGTAAAATTTAGGACAATGTGAGTGGTATGTTAGCCACTGTATGTGAGTGGTATGTTAGCCACTTTATTTGGGTGATATGTTAGTCACCATTGTGTTAGTAAAATTTAGGACAATGTGAGTGGTATGTTAGCCACTGTATGTGAGTGGTATGTTAGCCACTTTATTTGGGTGATATGTTAGTCACCATTGTGTTAGTAAAATTTAGGACAATGTGAGTGGTATGTTAGCCACTTTGTTCGGGTGGTATGTTAGCCACTTTATTTGGGTGATGTGTTAGTCACCATTGTGTTAGTAAAATTTAGGACAATGTGAGTGGTATGTTAGCCACTTTGTTTGGGTGGTATGTTAGCCACTTTGTTTGGGTGATATGTTAGTCACCATATCTGTGATGTTGTATCTTATTAAATTGATGTAACATGGTGACGTTATATATGTATGTATTGACTTTGGATGTTGTATGAAATTGGGAATGTAGAAGGAGTACTTCATTCAAAGAGTTGATCCACAGATCTGGCGTGTTTACGAGGCATGGGATCTAAACTGCATGAGGATATGGTCCACTTGGAAGGCTATTCGATCGGTGGCCCAATGCCTCCACAAGTTGATGCAGGAGTGGGCCTTTGGGATGCCTCATCGCCGAATCGATGTCCGATATCGCTTACATCAATGTAACGAAGGCGTCTCGACCGACGCGGGAGGGCTGCTCACCACCTTGGGAGGCGATCTCACACCGATTATTACCAATCGGTATGTATATATATGTTTTTTTTCAATCTACCATTACGTGTATGTATTGTGTCTCTGATTACTTAATTGTGAGATGATAAATTGTTGACTACATATGTTGTTCAGATCGCACGGGGGGAGGTCACATCCAAGTATGACATCTTCAAGAAGGCCAAGCAGAAGGGTATGGACCGAATCGGGCCTCTATTGTGGTATGTTTATGTTGCTTAAATTTCATATTTGTACACTATTACAAGTTATTTTTGAAAAACAGTAACTGATCATGATATATGCTATTTACGATTTCAGGCTGAGGTTGATGCTCAGGTGGCGAGGCAGGAGGACGAGACGGGTGATGTGTTGTCAACTGAACAAGTTGACAACATCTTCCTAGAGGTCAACAAACCGGACAACAAAGGACAGATATATGGACTCGGGAGCCTCAGTTTGAGCTTGGCTAGTCCGGGGTGCTCATCATCATCATCCCAACAGTCTAGACATCCGGTTTACACACAGGATCAGGTCTCGGAAATGGTGCAAGATCCGGAACAAAGTTGCTCGGCTAACTCAAGAGATTGAGCAACAAAGGGACGAGATGGAGCGCCGCGACAGAGAACGAAGGGAGGAGAACGAGCGCCTTGATTCTGTATGGAGCGATTCATGTCCGGTTCGCCAAATTTCACCCCGTCTGGTAGCTAATTATGTTCATGTACGTTCGGATTTATTATATTTACAATTGTACGGATAATTTCTCCTGCTCCGGATATTACTTTATATTATTTATCATTTATTGAAACATTTTCCGTATTATTGATTTATTATCGAACATTATATTGATTAAATAGATGAACTACGAAAAACAGGGATTAATATGAAATAAATAGTGACAGATAGATAGTGATGGAATAAAATAGTGACGGATTAGCAGTGACGGAATAATAAACAGTGACGGAATTAGTGACGGAATTCCAGATTCTGTCACTAATTCCAATAATATATTTGGCGACGGATAGATTCTATCCGTCGCCGACGGATAGAATCTATCCGTCGCCAATAATCAATTTAAAAAAAAAGTCAAATATTTTAATCCGTCGTCCAATCCGTCGCGAATTGGACGACGGATTTTCTATCCGTCGTCAAAGGCCCAGTGGGGCGACGGAATTACTATCCGTCGCCCCAAATGGGGCGACGAATCGCTGGTCTGTAGCGACGGATCTATTCGTCGTTACAGACCAGTTTTTTTGTAGTGGGCCCACGGTTGACAGTTAGAAAAAACATCAACCGTAACATGCAATTACCGTTGGATTCCTTCAACCGGCGGTTACGGTTGACCAATCGTAACCATATATTCGGTTCGGTTTTCGGTTACGATTGATGTTTGATCGGGTCTATGTCATGTTGGTCTATTAAGATTTTCAGTATACCAATGAGCTTCTAGCGTCATTTAACCAATTAATGTTAGTATTTGCTAAAATTGATCGTAGAGTTAAAGGGTGGTAATGCACATGGTGTGTGGGTCAATGCATAGATGAATGGAGCTATACTTGAAATAAGTGGGTGCATGCCCCGTGGGATATAAATTTGTGAGGAAATGAGCAAAGACTCGAGGAAAATTATGTTCTAAGAGAGAGACAAAAAAAAAAAAAAGAGCACAAAATCAAGCTTGTGCATGTAATAAGGTTGTCATGGGAAGTTGGGATTGGTGGCGTCTTCAGGGATTTCGAAGGGGATGTACTCCAAAATCCTAGGAACACTGGTTGCGTATTTAGGGATTCGGAAGGGGATGCACTACATGCTTTTGCCAGATACTTGGGAAAAACAGACAAAAACATTGCGGAAGTTATAGGCCCATGTACAGGTTCACAATTTTTTGTTGACAAGGGATTTAATAATATTATTATCCAAACAGACTCTAATTATGTTGTCAACTGTGTTTACAGGCGGTGACCTTGCACGGGGCAATCTTTAGGGACATCAGCCAGCTACTGGACCAAATGGGAGTGGTACATATATTTTTGTCTAGAAGAAAGAAAACACAACTGTTGATGTTTTGGCGAAGAGGGGAGGCCATTCCTGGATTCACAACTTTGAATTAAATATTCCCTCCCCATCTAATGTATCCCTAGGTTTTATGCCCAAGCGTGGGACTTTTGCCCAACTTGATTGTTGGAATATGTAACTAAAGACAAGCACAACATTACGCCTAGGGTTATTTGGCAACCTAGTATCTATGAACAACCCCACTAGGTCTGATTAATACATCCTTTATCCTTCCAAGAAAAGGTTGTCCAGGGGAATTAGTAACTTTCCAGACTTAAACGTTTTTCTTTTGGCTTTCATGGTTGCACTCTATCCGATATGTTATTATTTATGAAGTACCAACAAGAATGGATGGTTCGTTACAGGGTCACCGAATTTAACAAATAAACGTTTATCCGAGACATATCTACCCACCAAATCTTTACAAGGATTCCATGTTTAGTAAAAAATCTTTACAAGCTCGCCCAAACAACTAATAGTGATTCTGATTCATTATCACTCTCGAAATTGTTCTAAATGGATTTAAAAAGTTAAGTGTTAATTACACATGCTCTCGGACAAGGTATTTTTATGTTCCAGATCAAATATTACATGGTCGTGTAAATTGTCAAAAGTTAGTATACGCGCGCGCACATATATATGGAACATGTGAAATTGTAAAAATTAGCGCTAGTTTTGAAACCACACCTTGTAACATTATCAGATTAATATACCCATATACATATAGCACACACATGTAATTTGATGCAGACATATACCCATATACATATAGCGCACACATGCATGTTTTCATTTTTAACTATGTTATCAAACTGAAACCTAACGATCGACCTTACATCATGCATGCCTAGAGAGGTTCAAGACTCGGATTTTAATCGACTTTTATCAGGTGAGAGTTGAGATTAATTTATACCTTATAGAGTTTTGCATAAGACGAACAAATACCGTGTAACGACTGGACCACTAATGAGTCGAGACCAGGCCTATTGAACTGGCGATGCTACTCATGACCATCCACCCACATCTCATTAATATGATATTGTCCGCTTTAAACTCAAACCCACATAAATTTAATTCTTATATAACCATTAAATAACACAACAAAACACACTCCAATAATACCAATACCAATCACACCCTAAATTCTACACTGTAGAAATCTAGAGACAACGTCAATCTCATCTCCTACATTCTCCACAAGGATGAAACTGAGTCAATATATTTATTACCTTCATAACAAAAAAAGAAAAAGCATAATAAAAATATTGGGAGCAATTGGCAAGAGACAACAATCATCATCATCTTCATCAGTAAGCAGCAAAGCAAAGCATCAGAAAGCAGAGAGAAGTGAGAGTGCCGGAGCCACGGGAAACGCCGTCACCAAGGGCAGCCGCGGCGGGAAACCGCCTATGGCCAGCTCACTCCCAGCCGCCACCGCCAAATCATTCAATTTCTCCGCCGATTCGCCACCGCCGACCCTCCCACTCACCGATGACCAGCTCCGACACTGCACCGAAGCTCTCACCTCCTTCAACCATAAGAAGCTCGATTCCACGATTCTGCAGGAGTTCAATATCTTACAGGTTTTTTTTTTAATTATTTTTTATTTTTGATATACTACTTCTGTTTTGTATCTATCTAGGCATTATTTCTGTTTGATTGTTGGTTACTCTACTAGGCTTTCGCTAGGGAAGTGTAGACTTGTTACAATTAAGGTGAAATTGAATGGAGTTTGCGCTTAGCAAATATTTGATTTGTTGATTACTGGTCTAGGATTTAGCTAGGGAACTATAGACCTGTTACAATTAAGGCGAAATTGAATGGAGTTTGCTATTAGCAAATATTCGAATATTTTGGAGGCGATGAAGCTAGGTAAAGTACTCGAGTCGGCTAAGTTCATTTGCTGGATTTGATGAACATAGATATTGAATGCAAAACTAAGAGGCAATGCTATTTCAGGGACTGGAGGGTGTGATACTGGGATCAGTTTTATTTCTAACTTGTAATATATTGGGGATTAGAGGAATTTAATGCAAAAAGGCGTATATGATGACGGAAGCTAACTTGAATTTTTATGTCTGGACTCTGAAGAGTTGGATTTTGGAGCAGTCTCTCGATGGAAGACATTTATAGTACCTGTTTCAGGGAGCTACAAAGCTTTAAGTATGTGTTTAGGAAGCCATTTTTATGTATATTCTAGTCTTTCATATTTCCACGCGCTTGTTATCTCATATCAAACACCATATCATTGTGGTGAAGCTCTTTCCATATTTTCATTTCTTCTATGCACATCTGATGGTACTAGTTTACTTCCTTTCTTCCCTGTTCATGCATTATGTTAATTGTTTGTTCTGACTGTGCACTTATTAGACTTTATTTGATTAGTTCCAGTCATATAGAAACTCTATTGTCTTTGTTGCAGGCAACTAGGATAAGGTCTTCGGACATGAGGCGTAGATGTACTGTTGCTCTTACCGGTGTGAATTGCAGCAAGAATCGTTACACTGATGTGGTACCATGTACGAGTCTGCTGTATGTTTCTATTACTTAAATATTTGTTCATATATACAGTAGTCACTGTTAATCCCGTGGTTGCAGATGACAGTAACAGGGTTGTTTTGGAACAATGTAAAGACTACAGGCCTTCAGCAAGGGGATATATTAATGCAAGCTTGGTCACAGTTAGTTTCTTTGTTGATTTTTCTTTGTGCTTCAAATGCTGTACCATTTTGGAACTTTACTACTAGCACTATCTATCGATATTTGCCCATTAAAATTGATTTTTTCTTGTAGACGTCTGAAAGTGTTTCTCAATTTATCGCAACTCAAGGTCCTCTTCCACACACTTCTGAGGACTTCTGGGAAATGATACTCCAGTATCGGTGCCCTGTCATAGTTATGCTGACCCGGTTGATCGACAATAACCATGTAAGCAGTCTGTTTTCATGATTATTTCTAGCAAAGTATTAGTGGTTTCTCCCCAAGAAATGATCCTCCCCTTTTTCTTCTTTCAATGCATGCAGTATTTTGTGTTTCTAAATCCTTTTTTGTACTCTTCCCCCTCCCCCTCTCGATGTTAAGATTTACAAGGAAGCAGTTTCTCATTATTTGAGTAAATGTTAAACGTATGCAATAAGTGCTGTCTGGTGTTGAAGCTGCATTCGTCATGATATTGGTGTCCTTTGCTTTCCATCCTCTTCATTACTTAAAATTTGTAATTTGGCCTTATAATACATCATCAAAGTTATTTCTCATAGATTATCAATTTGAATGTTGATTAATTGGTTTATATCCTTCGGAGTTGTTTCTGTTATTATGTACCAATAATACATTTTAAATGAAACTAACTGCAGACTGTGAAGTGTGGAGATTATTTCCAAGCTGAAGATGGACCTAGGGAGTTCGGTAGCATATGCATTGTCACCAAGTGGATACAGACAACAGAGACTTCATTAATTGTGCGTTGCATAGAAGTGAAGAACAAAGAGGTGAGCCAAGTTTCTAGATGTGATGTATTGTCACATACACATGTAGAACTTTATGAATGGGACCTGTTAGCATTTTAGTGAGTGACATTTTGATGGGTGTCCATTAGCTTGACCAAGTTCAGTGGAGAACTTTTTCCTCAACTTTTAATTGATTTAAGAGCGTGCTTGTTGCCCTTTCCACCTGTTTTCTTGCTCTTGCTTCCTGTGAATATTAGCTACAGTATGGGCTCTTTTCTAAGTTGTGAATTGAGGTTAGGTGGATAAGATAATTTTTATGTGAATGCATGGCCGGCCGAAAAATACATGCTTTACTTTCAGCAATCAGTAACACTCTGCACCTGGCTAATTGCTTTCAAAAAATGAGTTTCCTCTTTTGTTTCACCTGAGCTTTTCTGAAAAAGGAAAAAGAGCACAGAGAACATTTTAACATCATAAACAATCACTTCGCCCTCTGATTGCAGTCTGAGGAGCCGCCCTTGTCTGTTTTGCACATTCAATACCCTGAATGGCCTGATTTTGGAGTCCCAAAGGACACTCTCGCCGTTCGTGAGATCTTCAGAAGATCATTTGTTGTCCCACCTAGCCTCGGGCCAATTGTTGTGCACTGCAGGTCTGTTTGCCTTCTTAATGACATAATGCAAATTTTCCGGGATGTTTATACAGTCTAACGTCGACTTCTTTTTACAGTGCGGGTATTGGTAGAACTGGTACATATTGTGCGATCCACAATACAATCCAAAGAGTGCTTACTGGAGATATGACTGCCTTGGATCTTGTCAATACTATTACCACTTTTAGGTCCCAGCGAAATGGAATGGTTCAAACACCGGTATGCTTTCTTGATCATTTATCACATTCATGCCTTAGATCTCCGTGTAATCTGATCTTCATCTACTAAATCCTGAATTATATGTGACCTGAAACTCCGTTATGCTGCTTATTAACTAATTTACCACTACAAAAGAAGCTATCATGTAATTGTGTAAAGTAATAGATGATGGAAGTGCTGGTTGCTATGTTCTTTCATCAATTACTGTCAACATTCTTGTCTATATTATCATTAGTATAACTTGTATTTTTCTGACTGTCTACATGTGCTGCTGACCATCCAGGAGCAGTATATTTTCTGCTACGATGCCATTATTGATGAGCTTGAAAGCCTCATAAATAGGAATTCACTTGGTGGTCCTTAATGATATGTCACTGCTGATTGTTCCGTGCACCAGGTCATCCTTGTGTGCCTCTGTGGACTCCCATATTTCTTTTGAATCATTGCTTGCAGCCTGATTCAACTATTAGTTCTAGGCAAAACCTAGCCGTTGCCTTGTTGATTATAAGCAGTGAGAAGTTCGATTTATTTATACTGTATCTCAATTTTAAGGTGGGAGAATCATTGATGCCGTCGTCTGTGTGTGCTTAAGCGCAACTAACAGTAGTTTTGATGTGTTCTTGCTGTCTTCTTAACAGTACCCTCAGACCTCACAAAGCAACTCCTAATGTATGGGAAATTGGGAATTGAGGTCTGGTTATATTGTGCCTTTGATTTTCACAAGAGATCTGCTTTTGCATGCTTAAAATGGTAGTTGAGCCAGTTGATTAAAAGACAATTCTTCTCTGTATCTGTTTTTCTTGCTAGAGCTATAAATTTGCAAAGCTCCCGTGAAGTTTACCCAAAAATGGCATGCAGAAACATGAAGTAATGAGAGATTTTGCGCATTCGTAAAACTCAATAAAATTGTAGTATCCGTTTTCTCTAGCTATGGAGGGATGGGACGGATCGGATCGGATCATCTACCTCACCTATTCAGTAACTTGCATTTAGTTATGATTCTGTTTGAAAGGTGTGGACATTGTGAATTTGTGATTACAAAAGTTAAATCAAACTGATGAGTACAAACAAATTTAGTCGTTCAAAACCAAAACTGGCAGTTTTTCAGGATCACAGAGCAAATGTCCAATTATGAAGTGATCTGTAGCCTGTATATTTCACGTTTCCATTTTATGGAGCAGATCAGCAGATTATACAAAATCAACAAATCTTGGTCAAAGATGGAGTTTAGGGGGTTGTGAGGATTCCTTGTGTTCTCAAAATACTTCACCTTTCCAAACATTTGATTCTAGGTTTGATGAATGTACTCATCACAAGACTCTTTCTCTTGAGATGGTAAGATTCCGGCTACAATATTCGATTGCACGAGTGTACACGGTTACAATGACACAAATCCTCAAAAGTTTTCCATCGATATATTTCCTATTCCCTTTTCTTAACTAACATCTCGTGTAACATAGAACGATAATCGAGAATAAATTGAATGAAGAAGTAAAAGATACCGATGGCTTCCAATGTAGTGGAGTAATATTCCTTACTCCAAGTTACACAACATGATGAAGCAACATTGACTTGTAGTACTATAAAAAAACAAAGAAGAAGCCAACTCCAATTTGACACAATAATATCCATGGCCTATTTCCAGAAAAAATGCCTGAAAAGCCCACTTGGTTTCTCTTCTCATAATAATCCACCATAAATATGAATAAAATCCTGTTGAATAACAACAACTAGTCATAATTTTTTGTATAGAATTGGTGATACACTTCCATAAACCATCACTGTGCTGACCTGGTCTTCGTACTTCCTTTTTCACCTTCCTATCAACGGTACCATCAAGCAATTATTACAACAATCAAACAATATGCATATGTGTCAGTCGATATCACAATGGTGAAATGAATTGAAACAAATAGAGCCTATTGCAATGACTTCAGCAACTCAAGATTGACTTGAGCATTTGCATCTGTTCCTATTTTTACCAGGCAAGAAGACTTCTTTTTACTACCCTTTTATCATTTTGACCCAAAAAATACATTTTGGTGAGCAAGAAAGGAAAGTTATTGGTGTAGATTCTCTAAATAACCTAGTTCTTGAATCTTGGTTTTAGAGCCATTCGGTGTGTTTTATAGCAGAAAAAAGAGAGAGTGAGCAGAAACAAGAAAACCACTCTTGATACTCTCCTGTTTGGTGAAACAGTCAAGAAAGAAGGAGAAGTGAAGAAAAAACCAATCTTTTTTGTACTTTTCTTCATTTTTCATCAATTAAGCCTCACCTCAACTCCCAACTTCTCAACTCCATACCAAATTGCTTCCTGCAAATTTTACATAAAAGGGGTTGTAACTTGTACACACTTGTGGTATGGTTTCTTTTCTTTCTCCGTCGTGATCATGAATAAATCTCTTGTTTTGTCTTTTCGAATTGTGTATGCTTTATTCGCTTCGGTGAGTAGAATTGAAGAAAGAGACGCTTAGAGAATCTCTTCTTCCATTTTTTTCCTCGCCATAGATCCAAGTCATCGTCTTTATCTCTTTTCCGTTTTCTTTCTGTCTCTCTGGTATCACCGTAAGTAAACCACTGTTCCAACTTGTGGGAATACTTTTTTCTCTATCTTTTGCTTCCATTTGGGTCTTGAAGTTTGATTTTTTGGGGTAAAGATTGGATTTTTCTCTGCCTGGTGATCCTAATTGGGTTTTGATTTTTTTTCTCATTTTGTTCTGTCTCTGTTTTGGGTTTGAGTTTTTGTTCCTGTAGGTTGCATATATGCTGATGATTGGTGTCATTTTCTTGACTTACCTTGCTATGATAATTACTAATTACTTCGCTGGTGCTCTTTTAGTCTTCTCTTCTGCATTAACTAATCTAGCTTTAGTTTGTTTTCCTTGAGGTGTTGTTCAAATTACGAGTTTGTACTGAGATTTTTTCGCACTTTCTGATTTGCAGTGGGCATTTGTTTAGCCGTGTAAGCTCACTGAGTGGAGGTAACAGAGGAAGTGAGAATTAGACTTGATTACAGACTCATTCAAGTGGTTGTTTTAGATACCTGTTTACATTAGTGAGTTAGGAATTAGGTCTTGGAGGATAGTGTAGATGAACTGGGACAGATAAGACCAATAATTTACGTTCGTGATGGGTGGGCTTTGCTCAAGAAGGTCCACTGAAGATAGTGCATTGGCCGGTGCGATTCCTCATGTCAACGGTCACTTTAATTATGGACATGGAATAGTGTATCAGTCCCGTGGATTAAATATCAAAGAAAGTAATGTCCCGGCGGATGGGGAAATTACAAATAATCAGGTGAAAGAACAATTTTCATTTCCGGAACTAAATGCTGCTTCAAACGCCGAAAATTTTGATATAAATGATGGGATACCACATCTGCCAAGGGCATTGTCAAATAAATCCCGATCAACAAGATCAAAGCAGGTTGCCATTGCAAAGGTATGTGGTTATTGGATTATTCTATTTCTGCGAATCATTTTGTCATTTGTCGTGTTGCATTGAACCACTGTCTTAATAGTTATACGCATGCACAACGTCAGAAATGAAAAAGTGATCCCATTGTTTTCCTGGAGTTTTGTCGTACATGTAAGGAATAACATCTGTCCTTAATCAGTTGAGCTGGTTAGTAACTTCTGATTGTGCGGAGTCTACTGTAAAGTTTAAATAAGAGGCCAGACTTATCCAAATAACATTGAGCAGTCACAAAATGCTGTGAAAAAGCCAACTTATGCACTTGTTGAATATGCCCCCATGTGTTGAGAATATATTGGAATAATAATTAATTGTTCAAGGGCTTTCGTGTTTTAGGGAAATTTAGCAAGGATGCTCATTACCAAAAAAAAAAAAAAGGGAGATTTATGTTTATGTTAGTTGTTTGATAGTATTCTTTTTGTAGCTAGGATTTCTTGTTCTTGTTGAGATTTTGTTACTTTAGAAATAAATCTTTACATTGAGCTGAAGTTACCAAATGAATTTTTTTTTTATCTTTATGTTAGCTATTTGATAGTATTCTTTTTGTATCTAGGATTCCTTGTTTCTTGTTGATATTTTGTTTACTTTAGAAATAAATCTGAGCTGAAGGTACAATGATGTCCTTGGGACCTTGGTGAATATTCTAGATATATGATGAAAAGAAAAGTGAATCTGTTGAAAAAGTAAGAGCTGCAAATGTGAAATGTGATCTGGTGACTGGATTATCTACATTTGAGATTTTTCCATGATTTGCCTACATGGTTATACGAAATCAGATCACCCACTCTTTAGTTTAATCTTCAAACTGCTGATGCCCCTTTTTATATGGATATACGTAAGTTTCGCGAGTGCTTATTAAAAGAGAGACGGCTTATTTCACACCGCCATTTGCAAATACCATGGTCCTAGCCTCCTAGGTATCTTGATTTTCGTGTCTATAGTCAACTCACCCACTATTCAAGCAAATACAAACGGTCTGTACACAACCTTTGGTGCAATCCGCTGGTCACAAAAGAGGTTGAATTATTCTGCATAAAAGTGGATGCTTAAATATGCAATACAGCAGTACGTTTATATCTCGGATAGGGCAAAAAGAAGAAAGTAAGGCAATAGAAATTGTTACATTACTTCAAGAAGTATCAACTAGAATCAAGATGCCATTTATATTAGTGCAAGTATATCAAAATTACTGGAGTTGCACACAATTAGAATGTGCACACACACCCATGACATTCATATGTCGAGATTTATCTTCCTCTAAGAGCATTTGTAGTCGTTTCCCTAAAATGTTGGCCAAAATTGGATTTTCTACAATTGCCATGTCCCATAAAAGAACAGGGTTGTGTATACACATGCCAAGATTTATGCATTGCCTAAAATCTCTAGTGCATAAGTCATTAACTCCTGTGCTATATATATATTTTATTTATAAATAGGTTAGATACGTAGTAAAATATTTTAGGGAATGAGTTAAGTAGTGTTTAGAGAAAATTGTATCGGGAAACTGCTATAATGGCTCTATCTCCTTTCCAATTTTGGATGGTTTTAGGAGCAGAGAAGCACGCAATGTTCATTTGCATGCTTACTAATCTGTGAACATTTAAAAAACTGGCTGTCTTTGTATGTACTTGAGATTATAACGAGTATACGAACCTTTTAATTTAAGAACGATAATTTTGTTGCTTATCAACTGTTGACCTGAATCAACTTTCATATTGAGAAGGGTGACATGCCGTGGGAGTAAAAGACTGACAGAATTAACGGCTGGTACCCAAAAAAAAAAAAAAAAATCCATTTTTTCTAAATGAATTTTTCGCCTTTTGGAGTAATTGGCAAAGAGTTGATCTTCTACATATTCACCTCCTCTAAATCCCATTTACTTATTTCTCACCCCCAAGTTTCCCCTTCTAACATTTATAAACGCAGATTTTCTTTACTTGGGGGTAATTTCCTCGATTGGTATGAAAATTGGCAATACTTCATTAAAGGAATAAGAGTGGAAGGAGTACAATTCTGCCATGCTGCATTTATCCATGAGATTGAGAAATGGGTGATCCTAGACCTTCAAGTTACCCAAGTAAACTAAATGTGAAGTATTAATGTATTATATTATCAACACAAGTGCGACAACACACGCATGATTTACACTAATTCAGGGTGTTATATTGTTTTTCGATGTCTCTATTGAATTTCAGCACAGACGATTTAAGTCAGATAAAGATTCCTCTTTTGGAACTGCACAGGTAACAGAAGTCAGCTCAATTTTGGGAAGAGCAGGTACTGCTGGGCTCGGGAAAGCAGTCGATGTATTGGATACATTAGGTAGCAGCATGACTAATTTAAATCTTAGCAGTGGTTTTGCATCTGGGATGGCAACAAAAGGAATCAAGATATCGATTTTGGCTTTTGAAGTAGCAAATACAATTGTCAAGGGTGCGAACCTGATGAATTCACTTTCCGATGAGAATGTTACACATTTAAAGGAGGTGGTGCTCCCTTCTGAAGGTGTACAGTATTTGATATCAAGGGATATGGATGAGCTCCTAAGGATTGCAGCATCTGACAAGAGGTATTTATACGTGTAATGCTGTTTGGATTTCATAATATGAGCCATCTTTAGCTGCATGGTATCTGATGTCCTATAAAGTGTCGGGCTTATTTGTCTAGAAATGTGACAGGGATGAACTAAAAGTCTTTTCAGGAGAAGTTGTGCGCTTTGGAAACCGCTGCAAGGATCCTCAGTGGCATAACTTGGATCGTTATTTTGAAAAGTAACCAACTAACCACCAGTGGCCTTTCTTCTATTAGAGCTTCTCATATTGTCAACTTGTTATCTCAGCTTTTCAATTCAACCCTCTCATGAATCAGGTTGGAATCTGAACTAACACCTCACAAGCAATTAAAAGAAGAGGCAGAAACTGTGATACAACAATTAATGATGTTGGTTCAGTACACTGCTGTAAGTGATCTCGCCATCCTGTATTCGGCTTCTGTTTTACTGTTGATTAGTACGCATACACACGTTCGGAAAATTGAAAGCATAAAAAAACACTGAGAAAAATATTTGTGACCGGCAAGATTGTTTTCATCTGTTTTCTGGTATTCCATATATAGTAGTATCTATTGCTATATGATGCACATGAACGGAATAATGCCCTAAGCTGCTAGTGGAGAGTTCCACCCTGAAGAATTTTAGCACCGTGTTTTGAGAAGATATATACACATGTTTTCTTCTTCTTTATGCATACCTAACTCGCTTGACCCCATTACTGGTTGCAGGAACTATACCATGAGATGCATGCATTGGACAGATTTGAACAAGATTGTCGACGCAAGGCCCAAGAAGAGGACAATCCCAATTCTACACACAGAGGTAACTTGGCATCCAGTAAACTTGTTTATCGTATTCATTTCGCCGTTTCGAATTATTTTTTCCTTTTATAGTTTTATTAGCTATGCTTTCTTATCTCCGACTCCAAGTAATTCGATTTTATACCAAAAACATGTACAATTGTAGATAAATTGTCGGGAATTTTCTAAACCATCTAGGCATGGGGATTAGGTAAAGTGTAAAAGATAGTGGCAATAAATGTGCATGAGTGTAAATTATGCGGACAAAAAGGAAATGTGACATTTGTATTGGGACAAATATAAGAAGAATCTGTTGACAATTGATCTGGGACAGAGAGGAATATTTGTTAGCTCGTAATTTCTCATTTCCTGTTACTTTTGTGTTACGGGCAAATGTGTTTGCTTTTGTTATCTTATTGTCACGTTTCCCTGTACTAATCATAGCTCATTTGTACTGAAGGAGATAGCCTCGTAATCTTACGAGCAGAGCTGAAAAGTCAGAAAAAGCATGTAAAAATTTTGAAAAAGAAGTCGCTGTGGTCTAAGATCTTGGAGGAGGTATCAAATCTATACACGTACATGTATTTTACTTGAAGAAAAAGCTTTTTTTCCCTATTCTTTTACCTTCTACATATATCTTATACTTTCTAAAAACTTTATTATGGACCTACACTATATCAGATATATCTTGTATACTGACTTAATGTATGATAGACCTTTCTGTCTTATTATCATGAGTGATTAATTGTTTGTTATTAAATTATGCCTAGGTGATGGAGAAGCTTGTGGACATCGTGCACTTTGTTCATTTGGAGATCCACTCCGCATTTGGTAGCAGCGGTAATGTGCTTGGAATGTTTATTATTATTTAAAAAATGTGGTCACTCGTCGCTGGAACATGCAAAGTCACATTTCTCTAATTGTATGCTAATATGCATTTGCCTTGAGATGTTTAATGAAAGAATATTTGCACTTACAATTAGAACTTGTTTAATTCCTTGATGCTACATTCTTCTAATTTAATTTGATCTCTCATGTACATTAAAAAACTTGAATGAAGAAAGTTGCCCAAGGAATGCACTAAAAGTGATGTTTAACTGGTCAAGTTTGCATTTTTGGGAAATCTTCATATTCTCAGCAGTGTCTAATGTTGTGCTGTTTGAAGTAACATTTTGTCCTTGAACTTCAGATACAGATGGAAACAAGCCCGTAAAAAACAATCACCAGAAGCTGGGATCCGCTGGACTTGCGCTACATTATGCAAATATCATTGCGCAGATAGATACACTTGTATGTTTTTATCCTTTAATCCCTTTCTGGGACTGAACTTACTTTATACTAACAAATATAATTTTAGTTTAGAAATTCCCGTGCCTTAAGGATAAGATTTTATATTCAGGTGACAAGATCAAGCTCTGTGCCCCCAAGTACGCGAGACGCGCTGTACCAGGGGTTACCGCCGAGTATAAAGTCAGCTCTTCGCTCCAAAGTACTATCTTTTCAGCTAACAGAAGAGGTACTTAATTGAATCCTTCTCAGGGAAAAATGTATGGATTATGATTTCATTTTGCTTGTCAGTTGTCACGATGCCTTAATGATTACCTTAGCAAAATGAAATTCTTTTACTTGAATTTGAAACTGCATTTTGTGAATCGGCTCATTCCTTGTCGCTTTTTTGCAGTTGAGTGTCCCACAAATAAAATCAGAAATGGAGAAAACTCTGCAGTGGTTGGTCCCCATGGCCACCAATACAACCAAGTAAAAAACCATTATCTCTAGCAAAATGTTCTTTCTATTATTGCGTGTAATGAGCGTTACACTTTTCTCGCTTGTCATTTTTTCTACTTCCATGACTGTAAATTTTTACAAATTCTAATTTATTTATAACTCTGCCTGTGGTATAATTTTAACAGGGCACACCATGGCTTTGGTTGGGTTGGAGAATGGGCAAATACAGGGTGAGATTTGATTCCTGTGATTATTTTTTGCTGTAAATTATCACTAACACCCACTCGAGTTCTGTTCTAACTGTAATTCTTGTTTTTACATAGGTCGGATTTGAACCGTAAACCTGCTGGCCAGACCGACTTACTTAGGATAGAAACGCTTCACCATGCCGACAAGGAGAAAACAGAAGCATACATTATTGAATTAGTAGTGTGGCTTCATCATCTCATAACCCAATCGAGGGCTGCAAATGGAATCAGATCACCAATTAAATCCCCAATCCGGTCTCCAAATCAGAAGACAATTCAGCTAAGCCCTACTAAGCCCAGCTCACCATCAGCAACACTGACAGTTGAAGACCAAGAGATGCTGCGAGAAGTTCCTAAGAGGAAACTGACTCCCGGGATAAGCAAGAGTCAAGAATTTGAAACATCGAGATCCATGCTTAGCAAACACCATAGGCTGAGCAAGAGCAGCAGTCACTCGCCAATAAGTGAGAATGTAATTAAGAGAGAGCCAACCCCTCTTAGGAGGCCGTCTTTTGTTCCAGTTATCAATTTTGAGACAGACCGTGGTAAAGCACTAGACGTTATTGACAGAGTGGACAGTTTTTAGGCCGCAGTCTGTTTCTGTTGGACTGGTGGCAACTTGAGCCGGGATCAGACGTAATGTGAAGTGGGAGATGAACAGGGTAAGTTATCTGCGTATACAGTTTTCTATGTGAAAGTATGAAAAAAGGCTGTGAGTGAATTTATGTTTGTCCAGGTAAAAAGAAAAAAAAAAGAAGTTTAATGAGGAATTAGTTATATGAGCAGTATGTACAGAATGCAAATTTCTTTTTTCTTTATAATCTGATATTCGTTTGTACTTTTGGTATATAGTAGATTTCTTGTTTTCATAAATCATACTCCCTCCGTCCCGGAGAACTTCATACATTAGGGTTAGTGCGCAGTTTTATGCGAAAAGTTAAAGTAATGATAGAATATAGAAAATGTAGGAAAAAGTGTACTTTTAGTGGCAAAATGTGTAATTTGGGTTTAAAGTTGAGATTGTTTATTATTTGTTGGGTGTGGGGTAGCTTCCTTTTTTGTATGAAGTTCTGCGGTACGGATGGAGTAATACTATTCCAATTGCATATTGTATGTTCAGTCTTCAGCGTTACGACACCCTCTCATATATAACTTGTGAACCCATATGCTATCTGACATTTGTCAGAGTGGTTAGACCATATGCGTGATCGTGCAAGTTCCTGATCCATACCCCGAGTATTGGGGAATTGGGCTTCGGTCGATGGTGATTAACTGCGAGGCAGAGTCTAGATGGCTTTGTCCAAGTCGGGTCGAGTATTTTACTGTTAAGAGTGTCCTTGAGTTTAGGTTGATCGATAAGTGTTTCAGAGTCATATGTTGCTTTCGCTGCATATTGAGATTCGATATTAGGATGTTAGATACTACTCCATCCATTTCAGAAAAATTATTCGTTTATTATTTCATGCAGAATCGCGTTTATTCTGATTTCTTCGAAGCGATATTAATAAATAAATTATTAAAATTATATAATAAAAATTTAGTAATTAAAATTTTATTATATGATTTTATTAAATTATTTACTATTATCGTTTATGAGTAATTTGTGGTCAAACTCGAAGACAGTTGACCGGTCAAAGTCAAAATGTAACACTTTCTCTGAAATGGAGGGAGTACTATTTATCTTGATATTTGGCCGTCTTGCTCGTGCTTATACCAAACTTTTGCATAAAACTAAGTTAGATGAGATTGCATATTTAACTACGGTGTATTTAACTTCAAATATCGTGTTAATGAATGCATTGCACATCTTGTTAAACACGTATGTAATATTTGTATCTAGATACGCATGTGGTGTTGGTGTTCTCTCGATATGGTATATTTGAAATTCAATTCAACTATCATCAATTAGTCGAATATCTTCCCTTCACTTTTATATCCTAAATTCCTACAAGCCCAACGTCCGTATGCAAATGAATGAATATCCGCACTATTCCGTCGTTTTGACATTTGGGTCATCCAGAATCACATATTTATCTGGTAAAACAAAAAACCCACAAAGATTTAACATACGTAAAGCATCTCTCCGACTTTTTGAGATTTTTTTTTTCCGAACGGCCAAAAATATTATTAATATGCTTTCATGAAATTACGATGAGTATTATAGATTCTTAATTACGTATAATATAAACTCCGGGGTTTCATTCCATAAACTTTTCAAAACAATGCATCACTCATAATCTCCCCGTCCCGCTATTCTAGTTCCACTTTTCTTTATAGTTTTTCCTTGAAACAAAGTGAAATGAGTGCAAATGGACCGAATAAGCACTGAGTAGGCAGGTCGCGTGAGCGTTTCTTAGTAGCTATATAAACCACGTCATCCCCACTTGTTTGGATACACTTTCTACCGCTTTCTTTAGCACTAATTTATCAACTTAATGGACTTATTTTCAAAATAAACATGTTACATGAATGCCTAGCTGGTAGCTTATAAACTAGCTGATCTGATAAGTTTGTTCATGTAGCTTACTAAAAAATAAGCTAGATTATTGTTTTATATACTATATTTAACAAATCAACTAGCTTACACCTAATTAATTTACTAAACATTTTCATAAAAATCAACTAGCTTATCAACTACCAGCTATTTCTGCTGAATGTAGCCTACCTATCATCTTTTATCTTTCTCTGTTTAATTTTGCATTTTAGATATTCAAGAGTTATTCACAATCGAAGTTCAAAGGAGCATCTTCAAAGCTCCAGTAATTGCTGAAATTGGACTTTGTACCTTGGGAGCTGATTATCCGAGGAACCCTGAAGCTCACGAAGGCAGGCAAGTGGTCACACTACTGCCTCGTACATGAATCAATCCGAAAGTTCTACCTCAATTTTCGTTTTTCTTGTATAAGTTGCAACAAGTGTAATCCTTTCACATTGATTCGAATGTGTATTGTACTGACAATTTCTTGCAAGTACAATATTAACCAGAAACAATACTAATTACTTTATATCTATATCTTATATATACCTTTTCGATTCTTTATCATATTCCTTTCCTACATAAAATAATAAACTATTAGTTTTCTTTAAAATTTTGTCAAAAAATGGGACTTAGAATAGCCAAACGGATGGAATGTTTCAGAAGGGTTAGTTAATACTTTATGAACTAGTTAGCACCTCAATTATCGTTCTCTTAAAATGGCAACGGGTACAATGTATGATCTATTGATCTACAAACCAGATTAGGAGGAATATTTAACTCAAGGATAGTACTAAACTATACTAATTAACAGATGCTTTAATTAATTCGCTTACTTATCTTAGTACTACTAATTGTACACGCATGCAATAACCGGAGTCAATTATTCCAGATTAGCTTAAAGTTTAACATTTAAAACCGATAAAAGTAAGATAATAACCAGTTCCTGTTGATTAGATAACACAGAATTTGATACCTCTAGCTTTATCCAGAAAATAAAGGAATTGCGATTCCAAATTATTAACTTCGCACCGTCCTTTGAAATCATTTTGAATTTGCTTCTTTCTACAAATTTTCTAGTCCTATCAAATTATGACAAGCAACGTTCTCTTAGATATTGTACCAAATCTAACCTGCAGAATTGTCACACCTGTGCTTTAACTTATGGTTGCTAGTGTAAATATCGGCACGCGATTGATCAAAGCATTCATTGAACTTTGACTTGTAAAATGTACTATGGAAGCATAACTTTAAGATAATTGGTGGTAAAAGGAAAAGGACAAACAATGTCGAATATTAAAACATAGAATGGAGAAGCACTTTTGGTGTTAACATGGAAGTTTTTGCTTCTGCAGGCACGAAAACGACATGTAGAAGAAGCTGATGATAACAAGTACTACGCTTTGGAATCTCTAGTGTTATTGTAGCATGGATGAACTTCACATGCATGCTTTCCAAATGCATGCTAGGTTAAATAATGGATTCTTTCAGAGCTTTCGTGGTGCGTGTTTGGCGCGATATCTTCAGTAACTTTATTAGGTGATTTCACAATTTCTATCGAATTTGGTTAAAGCTGATTTGATTCTATTAAGTCGTAGTGGTTTGTGCCATGATCATGTAATTGATTAGCCAGATTTTCAGAAACATAGGGATATCGAATTACTCACCAATGTTCATCGATTAACTAAGCACACACTCCACTATTTACTAATCATGTGGTGCAGGGGCGAGTCAAGATGCGGCATAGTAGGACGTGGGACGTTCGCCCCCAGTATTATGAAAAAAAGGAAGTTTATATATGTATATTTTTGATAATTTTAAGTTCCGCCTACCTAACTTTGAAAATATGACACATATATAATTCTGCCCCGTAATTTGAAATCATGACTCTAGGTCTGTATGACTCCCACACAATTTGCATCTTTGCGATTAATCCAGTTCATAGGGCAAATGGAGCCCCTATGAACCGCCGAGCAATGGCTGAACCAATTTCATTTAAAAAAAATATTTTTGTTTAAAATATTAATAAGAAATTAAATATATAATAATAAAATATAAAAATTATACCATCGTTCATATTTCTCGAGATTTATAATTTGTCACCGATCTTCACACATTTCACCGCACCTCAACTTTTTCCCTTATTCCATTCGTAAATATTTTTGAGTGAGATTTCACTAATTTCATTTTTTAAATACTTTTATAAGATGTTTAACATGTTAAATACGCAAAAGAGAAAGAAAAAGAATTTGACGACCATAATTCTTCCAGGGCTCAGTCGTGCCCTAAAAGGAGCACGACCGCTAGTTCATACTATGACCTAGGGCTGTGCAAAAAACCCACCCGCCCGACCCGCCTGACTTTCATCCGCACCGGTCGCCAACTATTTTTTTATAAAATGTGTGGTGGGTTAATATTTTTTTTCACCCGCCATTAGTGGGTGGGTGGTGTGTTAGATGGGTGCAACCCGCGACCCACCCGCTATTTTTATGTACGTATGTATGTATGTACGTATGTATGTATGTATGTATGTACGTACGTACGTACGTACGTACGTATGTATGTATGTATGTATGTAATGTATATATTTGTGAATTTAAGTATAAGGAGACCCATCGGCTAGAGAAGTTACATTTTCGCTTATGTCGTTAAGTGTATATATAGTTTAAGTGAGCCTATAGCTTTTCTCTTTAAGCACTATTTCATCTTCATTTTGCAGTCAGCATTCGTTCTTCTAAGCTTATGTCATGTATTCAATCAAAATAACACAAGTTGGCAACTTCTCGGGTCAACATTTCATCCATTATTGCGTGAAAATCTTTAAAATTAAGTAAAGAAGGATAACTACTTCAAAAGAATCACTACCCTCTTCGTTCAGAACATGCTCTTTGTTGCTGATTTTTTTTACTTGAACATCTACTTCACAATTTGCAAGTTTTTACTACATCCATTTTTATCTATATTCACCCGCCAATCCGCCCGCCACCTGCCCGCAATTTTTATCACCTGAACCGCCGCAGGTTGGAAAAATATTCCACCCGCCTCAATTTATAATTATAATCACCCGTCATAAGTGGATTGGTTTGATTTTTCGTAAAAATCCGCCCACACCCACCCGATATCACCCCTACTATGACCCATTGTAATTTGTGAGTGGTCTGAGGGCCGCCCCAGAATCACAAGGCACAACTGCAGGCATCCTCAATAAAGTGTCACCGAGATGTCAGCTAGACCCCCACAACACCTTCATACCTTGACCGCCAAAATCATTATAAATACCACCACACCGAGCTGCATGTACACATCTCAAGCTAAATTCCCAACAGTAAAAGTAGTACAATAATCAATTCACCAGTACTAAACAATTAGAAAAATATGGATCCTAAAGCTACACTAGCATCAAAAGACAACACTACCCCTACAAGCTCCACCAGCCTCCACCTCCAACAACCACCGTCTCCCTCCGCCGCGCCGCTCTGGAAAACGATCCTGGTAGCATCAATAGCTGCCGGAGTGCAGTTCGGGTGGGCCCTACAACTTTCACTGCTAACTCCCTACATTCAGTTGTTGGGCATACCACACACGTGGGCTTCTTTTATCTGGCTCTGTGGCCCCATTTCCGGCATGTTGGTGCAGCCTACTGTTGGGTACTACAGTGATAATTGCAAGTCCCGGTTCGGGAGGCGACGCCCGTTTATTGCCGGTGGAGTGGGGCTGGTTGCGGTGGCGGTGTTTCTAATTGGATTCGCGGCGGATTTGGGGCGGGCGGGTGGTGATTCGCTTGGGAAGGGGGCTAAGCCCAGGGCGATTTCGGTTTTTGTTATCGGGTTTTGGATTCTTGATGTTGCTAATAACACCTTGCAGGTAATCGACACTCTACACCCTCTCCTTACGTCTCGTCACCTTATACTAATTTTATTCTATTAAGATAAGACGATTTTATTATAATAAATTTATTTGATAAACACTCATCTCATCATTACTTTGATTCGCCAGTGTTGTAATTTGACTTTTTCTAGTCAACTATTTTCAATTTTAATCACTATAAATTGATGTCGTTTTTATAATCATAATCGATAACAGTTGACAAAAAAAGTTAAACTGTACCACTTTAAAATTGAAGGAGTATTTAATAAGACACATATTTAGAAAAATTAGACTATTGTGTAGAGAAATAAGTCGTCTTATAAGTTTCCTTTATTTTCAATCAAATAGAAATATCAATTAGTTTATCAGTTAATTTGTCAAATACGTAATTGTAATTTAAATCAGTAAACTTATAGTCTTAAAGTTAAGCTGCATAGCCCCCCGCTTTATAGTCTTCAAGTCTATCTTACCAATTAGTTTTGCGAAGAGGATAAAAAATGATAAAGAGTAGTATATTAGTATGATTCAACAAGTTATCACTGAGTGCGTTATTCATTATTATTGACATGGGAGTTTCCGCATCGTATCATACGTCGTTCTGCTAAAAATTTCTATCAGACCAACTATTTTTATATTATGCACTAATGAATTTGCAAATGTTATATTATGCACTAATGAATTTGCAAATGTTTAAGGTAACTGATTTTGTAATTTTGAAGTACGAAGAAGAATTTATTATTTCATGTTAAATATCATAATTTCTCCTACAATTTATTGGGAACAAAAATCAACCTCCATATAACCAATTTATTCAACCTTTTAGAGTAGCAATAACTAGTTAATTAATTGGGAAAATCATTTGCAAACACTAGTGTGAGAATAACGACTTTGTGTACCATGCATAGAATTGAAATTGAATTTGTAGAATCTATCGTATACTAGCTAACAATTTGGCCTATAGACTACGAAATTAAATGTGGATAAAATTAGAACTTTGAGCTTATGAACGATGTTTAATGATGGATGAATGATGAGTCTGTCGAAAATTTCCTGTAAACATAGAGCTCAACATTGCATAATTTTAATTACAGGGTCCATGTAGAGCATTTTTGGCCGATTTATCAGGCGGGAATGCAAAGCGAATGGGGACCGGAAACGCCTTCTTCTCCTTCTTCATGGGGGTCGGAAATGTTCTAGGCTATGCCGCGGGTTCATACACTCACCTTTACAAAATCTTCCCCTTCTCCAAAACCAAAGCCTGTGACTTATACTGTGCAAACCTCAAGAGTTGCTTTTTCATATCCATTGTACTTCTCTTGACTTTGACCACATTCGCGTTGACCATTGTACGCGAACCAGAGGTCAAGTACGAGCCGGATCAGTCGAGTAGAGCGAAAAAGGGAAAGATTCCGGTTTTCGGGGAAATATTGGGTGCACTCAAGGAGTTGCGTAGACCCATGTGGATTTTGTTGCTTGTGACATGTCTTAATTGGATTGCTTGGTTTCCTTTCTTGTTGTTTGACACTGATTGGATGGGGACAGAAGTTTATGGAGGGAAGGTGGGGGAAGGGGAGTTGTACGATCTCGGGGTGCGTGCAGGTGCATTGGGATTGATGTTGAATTCCGTGGTTGCGGGGCTAACTTCGTTGGGCGTGCAAGCATTGGCTCGTGGCCTTGGCGGGCCGAAAAGGTTGTGGGGTGCAGTTAACTTTCTGTTGGCGATTTGTATGGCCTTGACGGTTTTGGTCACCAAGTTGGCACAACATACAAGGCAATTGGATGTGAATGGGAAGCTTATGGTTCCGGAGGAAGGTGTGAAGATTGGGGCTTTGACGCTTTTCGCCGTGCTTGGTGTTCCTCTTGCGGTAAGTTCTCTGTTTTGATTGTTTACTGTATTGCCAAGTGCAGCATTATGTAGCGCCAATGTTAATTTAGATGGGATCGGCCTTAAACAAGATATGGAGGGTAGCGTACCCTTAGTAGTAATGTGGTGTGCGAAATTGACTTGGACAGCTTAGAGTGCAGTATTGTTAAAGCTAGAGTATCCTAAGAGCATAAATTTACCTAATGAAGGATTTGTCAATTAAAATGCCAAAGTATGTCTTGGGAAATTATAGTATTTAAAATCTTCTCTACGTATTAGCTAGCGTATGTTGGTGTATTTCAAATGTGGGGCGTATAATAAGACGCGCGTAAATCTTGAAATTTCCAAATCATCTTTGACACGTTCCTCTCGAGATGATATCGAGGCGTGCATAAGTGATTCGTACAATTTTGACTCGTATGATTTAACAACTGATCATGTACAAAAGAATACGAGAAGAATTCAAAGACAACTATATATGATGGCCTGCTCTCTGAACAGTGAAGAATTCTTGAGAAAATGACTAGCACACAATGAGTGTCATTGACAGCTTACTATAACAGAAGAATATCTAGACAGTGACCAGATTTGACGTAATGGCCAGCTAGAAACTAAAAAGAGAAAGTTAGGAGCATTTTGTGAAAGCAACATTGCTTTTGGGACATGTACAATGTTCAAAGCACATTCATGCATGTTCCCCATATGTCCTATGCAACCTGTCCTGTTCTTGGAGGATAAAGTTTCAAGAACAGGCCTTGGTGAGCTTGATGTCTGGTTTCTTGGCACCATCTATGGCTGTGATTTGTAACTCGTAAGCCCCATTCGGCTCGATGGCCTTATGGTTGGCTTACGAAAGTGACCTATAGGTGTTCCAAGGATCTTATCAAGAGAAAAGGAGCAAATCTTTCAAGATTGTGGTTGATGTAACATATAGGCCACATATCAGAATTAGCAATTCTGTTTTGACCTGAAATAGCTTCGAACCGGCCTTCAGCTGATGTGACATGATGCTGCACTTGGCAAGAGTTCATTATGGTATGGTGTAGTGGAAGATTGGCACTTAGGTTACTGCTTATGGGATGTGTCAATTTGTTGTGTTACCTTTAGAGATAGGTTTTATCAATGTTTCAAGAGTAATCTCAAGGCTAAAATCTAAAGGGCTATCATTATCTTCTTGTATGTTTTAACTAAAATTTTCTTGCTCAACTTCTTATTTGTAGATAACTTACAGCATTCCATTTGCTTTGGCATCCATATACTCCAGTAACGCTGGTGCTGGACAAGGTACTTGACCACTTATAAGCCTATAACTAAGAACAATAGGATGATTAGTACTTGTTTTTCACTAATTTGATGAATGTTATGTTTGTTGGCAGGTTTGTCTCTGGGAGTTCTAAATCTTGCAATAGTGATACCACAGGTAGATACCAGATTTTAACACTTCGGTATATTTATGTTCAGATTTTATGTGACAAAATGGTGTGACATCTTTTATGACATGTGAATTTATGTTTCATGTACTATCAAATAGATGGTGGTGTCAGTGGCAAGTGGACCGTGGGACAGCATTTTCGGGGGCGGTAACCTGCCAGCATTCGTGGTGGGAGCAGTGGCCGCAGCTGCTAGTGCGATTTTAGCCTTGACTATACTACCTTCTCCACCTTCTGAGGCTGCTTCAACTAAGAACTTGAGTGTGGGAGGATTTCACTGAAGTGTAATAGCCTGAAGCTTTTTATATTGGGCTGGACATTTTTGCTCACTAGTGGGGATTGTTCTTAGTAGCTCAATGATTGGGCCATGCGTATTCTGTTGTACTTAACATACAAACTCCCCTTATATACTAAAATCTATTTTTGGTATTCTAGTGTGAGACATACTCACATTTTATTTAAATTCTTGGTTACTTGGACATACACTATCTGAAGATTGAAACACGCATAGTCAAATGTATGGTAGGGATGGAACATATAATCCTGGTGAAGGTTTTGTTGCTTATCCTCTTAGTGTTGATTTGCTTCAATTAGTCTATCCTTGCTGGAGTGGGATGCCACATATATGTAACATGCATAATAGAGTTTCTAGGACGTTAGACCCTAAAACTAACATCGTGATATACATAGATTTATCATATCAGAAATATGAAATCAAAGAAGCAAAATATTTTTATACTAAAATGCAAACAACCCCAATCCATAAACGTCAAGATCAACTAAAAACCACCAACTGGGTCCTCGAGAAACAAAAATGTCAACTAAAACACAAATTCAATGTCAACCTAAGTACATCTTCTCTGAGGAGGCATAGTCACGAAAGTTCTGGCCAGCTTATGAACGAGCATCAACAAGTCATCATATAGCGGGTTTTGATTGATATCTGGATGGAACGGGGCAACTAGAGCCCGGACAGTCGCACATGCACAATCCTGTTCACAATTTTCGCACCGTAAACAAACAATAACATATGCATTAGTAGTAGTATAATGATAATTGAAAAGATCACATCAACATTAGTATCCTCGTACGGAATTGAATGTCTGTTATAATCTCTGCTCTCTGGGATGTGTCCTCTGAAGATACCAGTTTAGGTACTCCTCTGAGGCTCCACCCGCAATGCTCGGGTCCACTCTAATTGACTTATGTGCAAGATTACATACATGGTCACGCCAGTACTCAAATTGTGTTTGGTTGACATGGTGTTGCAGTTTGTAGCTATGTGGATTCGCTGACTTGCACTGTTTGATTGGTCGAATGGGCATCACCGGAATCATTTATCCATACCCAAACTGTCGCATAACACGATCTGGCATATATGGCTCGTAGATATCCAGACAATGGATAATTCCTTGAAAAAGTGTTATCGGACAATCACGATCAGGCGTCTTGCCAAATGTCCAGATCACCTGTGTAAGCAATGGCATTGTTAATGATATATGAAAACATTACATGTACTATTGTATATATGAAAACACTTGCAAGGAAACTTACATCATTAACATCAAGATGATCCAACAACTCTCTATTTTGCTTAAGTAAGTGGGCGTGTTGCGTTACATCCACCCTAGTCGGTATCCATCGATTTGCTAAAGGCTCAGTCTGGTCATAGCCTGCACATTTCTTTCCTCGGAAAGTAGGGAAGTATTCGTAAACCCATGCCTACAGTTCGTGAATTACTTTTCAAAAATTGATGGGGAAACAATGTTGGGCGAGGCTTACCCAAGCATGCGTAAATACGATCCAACAAATAATAGGTGTTTCTTATCTAAGCAAAATATGCAAACTCTTTTAATACAAAACATAGACATGTAGCAAACCTGAAGCAAAGTTAAACATCCAGCTATCTCCTTGTAGTTAGCTCGTGTTGCCTCTCCAAGTTGTCTGTACATGTTAGCTAACGTAGCTGCACCCCATGCATATGATGAAACATTGCCTTCACAATGTAAAAATTCCACAAAACCGGCATGCACCACATTTCTTGTTTTATCAACAAATAGTGTCGTACCCAGAAGCCATAACAAAATATCATGTAAACAAAGATCTGCCATTCTTGGGTATATACTTCTCTGTGGCATCAAATTTACATCGACCACTCTTCCAACCAATCTTACTCGTCAAATCATCATCATTCCTCAAATCTAACAGAAGTGCCATATCCATCAAGCAATTATGAGTTGACTGAGTAGGAATAACCGACCTACCCTATCATGTAGAGTGATAGTCATCTCACCAAATGGTAGGTGAAAGGTCTGGGTCTCAGGTTGCCATCTCTCGACAAAAGTCGATATCAAAGGCCAATCTAATCACTCAAGCATGCAGTCCTTCAGGTGGTATAGCCTACTGTCATTCAACCAACGATAAACCTTATTATCTTTAACCTTGATCCTACCAAATCTTGAATATTGGGAATAACAGAATAGAGAGCCTCGCAACTGCATAAAAGGAAAATGTGTATAAGTAGTGTATAATATGAATTGTGAAGAAAATCAAGTTACACATCTAAAAATAAAACCTTAAACCAATATTTTACCTCTTTTCCATTCCATGTGTGATAAGCAATATGGTTCTCGAACGAACTTATCAAATCCTTAAACTTAGGCCCTCCATTGTGTACCCTACTCGTTGTACCGCCATGAATACTACCCATATATCGACTTGTCCCATATATAGAGATCGCACGTACACTATCCCTATCTGATTCCTCATCATCTGTATCATCCTCAATTTCGTAAAACTGACGTACACTCGCGCCTTTTCCTTTCCCTCTCCCATACACAGGTCGGGCCGGTAACCCAACTCTCCTACGAAAGTAATCCTCCTCTGCTTGTCTCTCGGCTTCTGCACATGCATTCGAGGATAAGAACCCACTATCGGACTCACTATCTGTACAGGACGCCGAAGAGGTACCCAGATGAATCGTATGCATATCACCATTCTCCATCTCCCTCATATTAACCCTGCACTCTCTCTCCTCCTGTGCTGGCTTCTGACTTGATTGCGTAATGGCCCTGCCACAGAGATGTCCGGAACCATCACCTACGACTTTTTGTTTCCTTACTCGAGTAAAACCAAAAACAAAATGAACCAAGTGCTCATGATACAACAAAGTTAACCAAACAATGATTCAATGACAAAATTGAAGTGAAAAATAGACTGAATGCCAAGATCCTGTTCGGTCAGAATAGAGTCTGCCAAAACCGGATCTGGCAGAATCGAGTCTGCCATATTCGTCCGAAAAATGGAAGGTTCCTTGGAATTTGATCTGTGTACATTGGATTCGATAAAGAATGTAAATACCAAGCTTTAATCCTAACGATTGAAGGTGGAAAACATATATAAGATTTCATCATCACATAAATTAAGATGAGGTGGAGAAGATGAGCTAGAGAAGATGGTATATACATACCTAATAAGGGTGTGATTGGTAGGAAATCACATGCGTTTTAAGTCAACCATTATTTTTACATGCGTTCCGGCCCGTTGCGAAATTATGTGTATTTTTTACCATTTTTCGCACTGAGGCTATTTGTAGTTGTAAAAAGTTGTGTGTTTTTGTAAAACCCCCCGCTTAGTAGGAAAAACTGTTTTACGTGCAAATTTGCGAAATGAGTTGTAGCCTATGGGAAATGACAAATTCACCCTTACTTTTACACATACATTTCACAATGCTTGGTATTGTGTATGAATACATGTAAAATTGATGTTCACCTTTCCCTCCAAATTTGAATTTTTTTAAAATATCCCTCCAAACTTAGTACAAATTTCCATCATCTCAACGAATTAACAAACAATTAATGTACCGTGTGTTGTTGTTGTTTTGCTCGTACGACCAGATTCTAAAAATAGTACTTTTATTGTGTAAAGAGAAGGGGTTAATGTTATCACCTAAAAATGTAACTAGATTTGATGTACATAATGATATATCTTCATCACTAACTTAATAAAGTTGTCCACTACTGTTTTCAAGCCATTTTGGTTAAAAAAAATTATCCTAATTCTAAAATTCCACAAGGTGACCTTAATGTATAATATGTCAACAAACACCCCTTTCATTAATAGAAATAGACTACTTCAACACTTAGACCATCCACTATCACAACCAAAATTTGGTTGTGCCGTGGAGCGAGCGCGAGTCGCGACCGCCCAACGCCCACTATGGTGGCGGTCACGACCGCGAACGTGGAGATTTTTTAAAATTTTTTTATTACTTATAATAGTTATATTAGTAAGAATATTTAAATTTATAGAAGATTTGGAGTTGAAAATGGTGTTTTTTTATTTAAATCGAGCAACAAAACCGAACAACATAAATCACTAATGAAAAGGCTGAATTGTGAGGTATGAAAAAATATATCTTCTGGTCTCTATTTGTAGATCTCGAAATAATATAACCGTCGGTATAATTTTTATATATTTTAAAATTCAAAATAACCAAAAAAATTAAAAAGAAAATAAAAAAGGGGTTGGGCCCCACATAGGGCCCTTCCCCAAAAAATGAACTCACTCAGTCGTGGAACAACTGAGTGAGGTGTGGGGGATCAACCGATCCCCCACGACCGCCCACAAGGGGCGGTCCAAATCGGTTGCGGAGCGGTTGCTCCGCAACCGATTGCCTACGACCGCCCCATAGTGGGCGGTCTTACCACAAGATGTAACCTTCTATGTTACATCTTTAATAGATTAGACACCAACACGACTAAGATAATACGATCCCTTAATCTACTTCTACAACGGATTAGACACAAACCCGAGAGAATTAACATAAGTTTTACTACTAAACATAATTGGAAATTTTGGGGGCCGGTGTGTTGTTGTGCCGAATTTCTTGTGCCCGACCATCAAGGCTCTCTCCTGTCAAACTTGGGCAGCAACTTCGCAAACATGCCCTTGGTCGATTTGCTCACTTCACCAACGTGAGAATTGGCATGGAGATCGGTAGAGGAAGAAGCTTTTTCGTCGAGATGCTCCATTTTTTCCGGAGAAGAACGTGGAGACGGCACACGTTGAGGAGATTCCGTAGTCGGTGGGTTTGGTTGGAAATGAGTGTATGTGAGTGTTAGCTCGAGTGGAGCTTCATCGGAGTCACTCTCATATTCTTCGGGAGATGATACAAACTCTTCCTCCGTAATGAAGGGTGGATAGTCATAGAATTAAAATGATCTCCATGTCACTCAATATAGCTATGACAATAGTTGTGAATTTTCACGAAACTTATAATAGAATTTAACTTAATATATTGAGAATAAAGCGTACAATTTAGCTATGAATCTGTTTTAATGTACAAAAATGAACAATCTGTTTCATTAATGCTATGACACATCAATGCAAGACAACTACTGGAAAAGGAATCATTGATACATGTACTTCGACACATTCAAGACATAGAGAACATTAACTACTGCTCAAACAACTACAACATTAAATGTAACGAACACAACATTGTCAAATCCATATATGTAGTTGACCTTCACACATTAAATTCTGACACATTTTCATAAATAGATTTCGTATAAAAAAACCGTAAAACTTAGTAGAAGAAACATTTACCTTTCACTCACGAGAATTTGTTCAAGAACAACTCTGTTTTCGGAATTCTGCTGCCACGAGATACCTATGAAGAAACAGAACAACAGATTATTCGAGGGAAATGGAAGAATTGAATAAAGAATCGACAAACGTTGGAGGAGGAAGAATTACGGCCGAGTAGGGTTGCCTCCTTCAATGGAACAATGAAGAAATGAAAAATGGAGGGAAAATGAGAATGAGA
The DNA here is from genome assembly GCA_026545765.1 of Plantago major. Taxonomy (NCBI): domain Eukaryota; kingdom Viridiplantae; phylum Streptophyta; class Magnoliopsida; order Lamiales; family Plantaginaceae; genus Plantago; species Plantago major. The sequence continues at coordinate 522,486 of CM048839.1, read as the reverse complement.
AATTTGGATTTATCACCCGAAACTAGGGTTTGGAGGCTAAATTGGGTTTTTCATGTTAGATCTGAGGGGTATAATCGTCATTTCGCGTGGCCTCTATTTGGGTTTTGAAACCCCTCTACAGATGCGTTTTGAAACCCCTCAAAATATCATTTCGCGTGGTCTCTATTTGTGTTTCAAAACCCATCTATAGATGCGTTTTGAAACCCACAAAATTTCGAGGGGTTTCAAAACGCATCTGTAGTGGGGTTTCAAAACCCCGGCCCGCGAAATTTGGGGGCTTTACAAACACAAAACGCAAACATGAAAACACTACAAAGCAACGCAAAATGACCGGTCAACCCATCTTTTTGCACAACTTATGCCGTACCAATCACGGCCTAATATTCGGATACAATTTGAGCTGATTCCTCTACATCTTCTTTAATATATCGCCATTGTTGTACTAATCGAAGATAAAAGAAGCTTTTATCGATTGTCCAGTAATCTTCTGCAACTAATTTCTGCTCCTGGCCTGGCCACTTGAGAATATACTGTATCTCAAAAGAAGCGGAAAGGGTTCTTGGCACAATCTCAATCTCAGAACTGTAATTGACTTATTTTACCTTTATTTGACTAAAAAAAAAATTATAAAGTGTTAGAGATAAATGTACAAGAGTTTGTATCTAGTTAGACTTGTACTAGATGAAGTATTATATGTTGTAAATACTCTTCTAAATGTAGTCAAATACCTTGTAGATAAGCTCTAAAAGCTTCTCATACTTGTATATATACCACATGTACTATCAGTTGAATATACATATACAGAATAACATTACAGTTATTTCTCAACACGTTATCAGCACGATAGTGCTCCACCAATTCCTCACGCCATTTACCGAAGTTCCTGTGTATCATCAAAATTTGAAACTCTTTGCCGTGTCTCTCTAGCTATTCAATTCGGCCAACTTTAATTTGTGTTTCCTTTTCTTGTCGCCTTCTTCTTCAATATGTTGATTTGTTGATAATTTAGCTCTTCTTAATAACTTATTTCTGGACACTTGATCAATACTATGCAAAGTAAAGCGAATTAGCAACGTGCTGATCAAGAGATAACAAATCGGCCGGCTAAAATATCATTAACTGCCCCAACTTCATGAACCCTTATTATTCCTCCGTCAATATTAATCCAATCAACTTATTCAATTTCATTGATGCATACAAGTTTTTGCTCGTAATTCTTTGACTATGATTTTGGTGTATGATGGCATGCCGGGACTATTGATCAATCTCGAGTAGTTTAAGATAAGTTTTATTTTATTTATTGAATTCCTCATTCTTATCATATATTATTATCTACAATTGAAGACAATTTATCATATTCCCTAAAGTGAATATGTGATACAAAAACATCATAGACCGAAAGTGGTCAAGAATTGATGATCGTGAATTTTCAAAATTCCAAAAGAAAGGACATAATCAAACGAGATTTGTCCATGCACACCCATATTAAAAAATCTTATTGATGGGACGGTGATGCAAAGAAAGTGCGAAATAACCAACCTGCGTAGTTGGAATATATCAATGATCAAAATCACTTATATAGTTAAATAACCAACCGGCGTAGTTGGGATATATCAATGATCAAAGTCACTTGTGTTGTGAGACAGTTACTGATGATGATATGCTAGAAAAGCATACACTATCTTTCATGCCTCTAATATGCTTATACAGTAGCAATATCGTAAAAAAGGCATGCTTCATTTGTTTGAAGCAAATATGACAATATACTAGGCAAGCTAGGCCAAAATATGCGTGGATGATAGCATATTCAATGTCAAATATTTTGACTACTTGTCAACGAGACAAGCACATGTGAACACAATTTTCGGTAGTGCAAAATTGATTGAAGGCTCCGATAGAGCGAATATAACACTACCAATTGGGACAAAAATTGCCATAGAAGATACGTTGTATTCTTCAAAATCTCAACTTAATCTAGTGAACTTTAAAGATATTCGACTGAATGATTATCATGTTGAGACTGTGAGTGAAAATGGCAAAGACATCAGAGTGAAATCCGACAAGAAAAGTGTTTTGAAAAAACTACTGGAATCGTCCCCTGATAAGCTTGCCATGAGATATAAATGCTTACCAACCTGAAATTGGTAAAATATTACTAATGATGCCATGAGCATTTGAAGGGAGCATTATATTGTAAATGCTCAAGTGTATGACTTGATTTCATCATCATAAAAGAGTGTGTACTCTCACGAAATTGTGCTCGATAACATATATTAGACTAAATTCCTGAAGGAATTGATATGATTAGTCTTGCCAATTATGAAAGGCACAACGATTGTGTCCAAATGTCACATTATTGAAAGGCCAAATTCAAGTGATGTATGAGAGATATAACTCGATGTGACAAATTAGGCCATCCGGGTATAACGCATCTGCTAGAAACATGAAGTTTCCATATGATTATGTGCTGAAAGCTTTCTCATGTTGCAATTATTATTATGGCAAGACACAACACTGAGATGAAACATGATTATGGAGATCTTGAAATGAGCAAAAATTCCACTTTTAAAGTTGACAGTGATTGATATATAAGTGGCCGGAAACCCACAAGTATGATCTCCAGTTTAAGGGAAAATTTATTATCAGCACAAGAAAATCCAACTATGCAAATATATATTGACTCCCTATCATATTGTTATTCGTAAAGAACTAATGCGTGAAGCATACTGGATGGTTGTATGCCTATATGATCTAAGCTGGGCATGATAATTTCTATTCCAAGCCCTTATTTACTAGTATGAGCTAGTTTTTCCCAGCTTAGGGGAGTAAGAACATGAGGAAGCTGGTAAAAATAAATTCGTAGAACGAATTGATCCCCATATATTTGAAAGTTCAAACTTGAACTAAATATTCAGCTTCATGTTACTATATCAAGATATATTCAAACATGAAACTTTATGATTTGAATGTTAACCCGCTATGACCCTATATTTTGAGGCATATAGAGTTGCATATTGATTATAGAATGGCATGTGTTGAACATTGAGATAACTTGCCTATTGTATTAATGATTTATTCACTTTGAGTGATATTCCAGTGGTAAATACATTACAAGGAGAATGGCAAGATAAAACAGTTGGTACTCTTGAAGAGTAATGAATGCCATAGATATCTGAATTAAAATAGATGGCCTATATGAAAGGAAATGGTACCTACAAATATATTCAGGTATCAATGATTAGTACAGACTTGAATAAAATCTAGCAAAGAGATTTTATATACCAGTATACATGGAACCGAGAAAGCATATGCGAAATTCGATGGACATGTAAATGGGGATCTTACAGGTGAGTCCATTCGATGACATCATGATGATGATGTAAAATGAGCTCATGGACTTGAGGTCCTTTTGATCAAACGAATTCGAGATACGTACCGTTGTATAAATGAATTGTGACTAGTTTGACATACAACTCATATGGTTTGAGAAAGTTCAATGAGGGGAGATATCATCTCCGACAGTTAGTCCCAAAAGGAGACTAAAAGTATCATGTCGGCGAACATGGATTGAACGAGGCAACATTATAAGCGCTTATATATCTCCATGATTGTGAAACTGTTTGGTAAAGATAAGAGTTATGGGCTTGTTGGATATCTTTACGGTATATGGATTGATGTTATGGAACATTGAAACTATATGATGTTTCAAGTGTTTGGAAAAGTTCTTCCTGAAGAAGACAATGAGTATATTATAGAAGTTCTGCTCCGCCATTATCTATGAGAAGAAGATTACATCCAAGTACAACATATTTGAAGATTTGCTCAACCACATCACACCCGACACCATCATTTGGGAAGTTAGTTTGGAAGGTTGAAATTTACAGCAGTTCGAAGAAGTACAATGATGCATCAGTCAGGGGAGATGGATACACACTGCACTCTTTTTCCCTTGACTATGTTTTTATCCCACTGGATTTTTCTTAGCAAGGTTTTTAATGAGGCAGTATTCCCACAGCGTATCAAGTATCAACGATCGTAAACTCATGTTCATTTAAGGGGAGTGTTAGAGATAAATGTACAAGAGTTTGTATCTAGTTAGACTTGTACTAGATGAAGTATTATATGTTGTAAATACTCTTCTATATGTAGTCAAATACCTTGTAGATAAGCTCTAGAAGCTTCTCATACTTGTATATATACCACATGTACTATCAGTTGAATATACAGATACATATACAGAATAACATTATAGTTATTTCTCAACATAAAGACGGTATTTAGATAATTTATCAAGAGACGGACCTATGTTATCAAGAAAATCATCGATGTTATTAATCGAAACGCCCATGTTATTAACATTGGTGTTTTTCATATTACAAAATAAATGGATTTCGGTAACAATATAGACATTTTGATTAATAACATGGATCATATTCCTAAAAACGTAAGTCATATCTAGATAAATTATCTAGAAACCGTCACCTATGAGACTTTGATTTTACTATACGATTTAGTACTCATTTATAGTCAAACCAAGTTTAAATAAAGTCAACAAAAGCAAATTGAAATCATTTACCGGGAGGGAGAATAGCTAGATAATAATTATATTGAGCCGAGCTCGAATATTTGAAGTGTTTTGATCGAAATCTCAACGAGCTGCTAGATTAATTAATCATATGTAGTACGGTTGACAAGTATTCAGAGTTATCTAAAATTTGAAATGTATAAGTTTTCGAGCTCGTGAGTCGAGCCATTGAATTTCAGATGTTCTTAAGAAATTATAAGCTTGTGAGTCGAGCTCGAATTGATTTTTTTTTTGTTTCGAGCCGAATTCAAGTTCTACTTTGTGCGGCTCGTTCGAGCTCGAGCCTAGATATATTATTATCCTTAACGAGCCGAGCTTTAATATAGCTCGAATCATTTAAAGCCAAAGCACAACCTTACGTGGTAAAATGGTAATTGAAATTAAAAAAAGATACTAAATTCATATCAGAGAGACCAACTTCTTAACTTTCTTTTATCATTATCCCTTGACATTGTTAATTTCCATTTCCTTTGTGTTAGACTTCATTCCATCTGAAATTTTGGAATAAACTTGTTAACACATTTTAAATTTTTGATGCTCAAGTGTTTCAGTATTTTGCTTGATTTAAAATAAGAATTAGTGCAACTCTACTATCTATACACCAGAGAAGATGTCATTTTCCAATTTTTGTTTGAGGGACCTGCAAAGTTGAATCTAAAGTCTGGTTGTTTCAACAAATGAAATCAGGCTTGACTATGAATAGTTTGCATATTTTTTGAATGAAACATTGACAAACATTATCATTCTAGTAATCTAGTTGCTACGAATTTGTAAATACAAGATCACAACAAATTAATATTTGTAGAAACACAAGTTAATCCAGACATGAATAAGAACAAAGCAAGACAGTGATGAACTAACTATCAAACTCTTGAAGGAGTTTCATTCCATCAAAAGGCTAAAGTTCACAAGTAATGCCTGCCACCTAGTCCAATGTACAATCCGGAAAGAGATCGATAACCACAAGAAAATATCTCCCAAACCATAGACCACGACAAGAAAATAATACATCAAACCTAAGAAGACAGCCCAGACAAATGTGCAAAAGACACCCCCCTAAAACAAGCTTCTAAATAGTTCCAAACTAATTAATCTTAACTTCTGTTTAGTTTAAACTGACTAAGCTCTCTTTATATATCAGCGTGTTCTTGGACACCCTAACCAAATGGAATTCTTTCATAATCTCTGCGTGCAGTGATTTAGATGCCAACTGGCGAACACTTTGCTTTGGAGGGTGGAGGATTTCAGGATAATAGAAGGGGATATCTTTCATCATCAACATGTCATTCTTCCAACTCAAGTATGCCAGTGGACGACCTGGCTCAAAATTTTTATCAATCCGAAACATTTTCGTCCACGACTCCTTGACACCATACTCCTTCATAACCCAGAGTTCATAGCCAAAGCTATGATCACCATTACAATGACATAAAACACCAAGGCACTCATTCAGGACAATTGGGGGGCTTTGGACTGTAATTGCATTGTCAGGTAACTCCAAGTGTCTGAAATCCCCAGAGTTGATATGGAAACATAGTATCATCCTATTATTGTGTCCACGCCAGTGACAGGAGCCGTTGAGAAAGACAGATTAAGGATCAAAGGGCAAAATCAGAGTACCATTAATGTTCATTAATGACTTGTCAATTTGCCTCCAGGAGTTGGTTCTTGAACTGTATAAATGGACTATGTCACGAGTCACGACTATAATCTGTATGCATCACAACAACCTTGAAATCATTACCACAAGAAGCAACGCCAAACCGTGCAGCTTTTATATAACTTTGCCTAAAATCCAGGTTAGGAAGCCGCTTCAATTCATGCAATGCGGGATTCCACAAGATAAATTCCCTCGAATACTTGATACAAACAATGCCCTTGCAGGAGCCTATAAGAGAGAATGGTCGATCAATTCTCTCAATCCCTAATAGACCTTTTAAAACATTGATGGACATGGAAGAACGCACTTCGGTGTGAGGAGTATCTAAATCATGAAAAGAAAAGACGCCTGCTTCGTTACCTAAAGACTTGTAAAATGGAGGCAAATGGCGTCTTACAAGCAGCATGGTCTCTCTACTCGCATGTCGGCTCTTGATAAAGGTAGGATCTTTAAACAGACAAGACCAAGATTTTGACACGCACCTAAACCTGAGCAGTGATTTTATAGGCAGCCATAACAAAATCTCAAGTACCAAGTCATCTGGTAAACTTAACAGATTGACATCATTCTTCGTATTCTTCGCCAGCTTATAGAATTTCATCACATTCTCATCCTGTGAACAAGGATAGCTTCCTACCTTTTCCTCAATGGGATAAACCATAGTTTATTAATATGAACTAAACAGTGAAAACACTTAATAAGAATATAAGGAGCTAGCTAAGATACAATGATAACTGATAATTAATTATAAACAGAGTAATTATACATCGAAAAAACATTTATTCTAACTGCTCTGAATAATTAATCGGCACTAGCTCGATCGATATCTATTCCCACTCAATCAACAGATTTCTTCTGCCTTTGATTGCTCTTTGTTTGTATTTTACAGAACAGAACATTTGAGGAAAAATAAAAGATTTTGTTGTAATTTTTTACTCTTTTATTTTTCTCTATTTACTAATGATTTTTATAACTTCCTTAACATGCATATACACCTAGCTCTTTGTCTGTGTTGGTATCTTTCTTCAACATCCTTGAACTATTTTATAAGCCCTCTGAAAATCTGAACGTTTGAAGCCAACTAATTATTCTCCACATTAATATTGATTCCTTTAACTGTTGAATAAGAGTTTTACTCTTGAAATAATCATGCAAAACAAATTACAAAATACTAATATCCAAGATATATCTCCATTCTCCAACAAAGTCCATCAAAAGAAGGATTCTATTAAATTTGAAAATATCTTTTATAAATTTCTTATTTGACCAAGAGATTTTATTCCAAATAATAAATAAAATTATAGTCCAAAATCTCTGATTTAAAAGAGAAAAACACGTACAACATTTTGCTACCATTAAAATATATTGTACATATTTAAGAAATTCAGTATGCTCGAAGGAAAGAATGACCGAAATGTAACGTTTCAGAATGGTTGCAGATTGATTAAAATCAAATTTAACTTGTCCAACTTTACATGGATTTAGTGGATACATATTGGACTTATAAAATTATTAGTACATAACATAATGTTTGTTATCATCACATTAGGATTCGACCTTTCTGGTCAACACATTTGATGTGTAAGAATTTTTTCTGAGTAGTTAATGTTGAGGCCATATTGCACTCTATGTGTAATGTTTTACAATAGTAACATTTTTCTTATGGAGTCACAAGTCCAAGCAACATGATATGCCAGCATTCGAAAAATTATTTGGTGGATCCAATTTCACCAACAAATAACACTAGCTGATCTAGAGACTGGTCATCTTTTGCGGTCCTACATTGTGAATGCAATAAAGAACAAAAGCGCTCACAACTTAATTTCTTGCTAGCTATTCAATGGTCCAACTATATTTTGCCGTGTGATTTTTTTTGTCTTGCTGCCTCAACTTGGCTGGGGATTAATGAAAGAACATAATGATAAGCAATATCTACATTCATATCTGAAAAAAGCATACACAAGTCGGAAATGGCAGCAACTGCATATGCAGCTGTTGTCTCTCTGATGAATGTAGTTAATAGATTCCAACATCCTGCTTGTCCTGTTTCTTTTGATAGATTACAGATGCAAACAATTTTAGAGAAAGTCAGTGAATTGGTTGATTTTCTTGAGAATTATTATTCGGAGACGAGAAGCAAAGGGTCATTAGATGGTTTGGAGAGAAAAATGACTAGTGCAGCACATGCAGCTGAAGACATAATCGAATCCTCTTACGTGCATCGGTTTCTTCAGAAAAAAAGACTTGACATGTGGCCAGATCTACAGGAAGCTATCGAGGAGATGGAACAAATCATCCAACAAACGGAGGAGGTTGGAGCCAAGAAATATAAAAAGGATCACCAGGTATAATCCATGTTTCATTTCATTTGTTCGCTTCAACATTGATCTGTTCCAATTGGATTCTTATCACTACTTTATCCTGAATTCCTGGACAGTTTCTGCAGGAAGGATACATCATTAGAACCAATAATATTGTGGTGGGATTTGATCAGGAGTTGAGAAATTTGATGGATCGGGTCATGATAGACAAACGTAATCTTGATATCATTCCCATTGTTGGCATGGGTGGTTTAGGTAAGACTACTCTTGCTAGGAGTTTTTATAACCATCTACATGTTGGTTGTCTTTTTGATGTTCAAGCCTGGGCAACAATATCTCAGCATTATGCTGTAAAAGACATTATTCGTGCTATCTTGCGTGATATTAATGTTTTTGGAGATGATGAAATGGATGATGAAGAGCTAGGAAATGCACTATATAAAGGTTTGTTTGGTAGAAAGTATTTCATTGTATTAGATGATATTTGGAGTACCAAAGCCTGGGACAAAATTAGGAGATTCTTTCCTAAAAATGGTAATCGGAGTAGAATTTTGTTCACTACTAGGGTGCAGAGGGTTGCAACTAATGTTGGCACATCCATTCCTTATGAATTAGAGTTTCTAAAGGATGATGATAGTTTCAAGTTGCTCTCTGGAACGATATGCGGTCAAGAAGTACTCCCCCGTGAATTGGTGATACACGGAAAGAAAATTGCCAGGAGTTGCAAAGGGCTTCCATTGGCAATAGTGGTTATCGGGGGACTCCTCAAAGTCTCCCCAAAGACGCCAGAATATTGGACTAGTGTTGAAAAAAATGTTAGTTCCATTGTAATATCAGAAAATGATGGGCAATTCTTGGAGATACTATTGTTGAGCTACAATCACTTGCCTGTTCGTTTAAAACCGTGTTTTCTGTACATGGCAACTTTCAGGGAGGACTATGAAATTCGAGTCTGTGATTTGATTAAGCTATTTGTTGTTGATGGATTCATAAGACCAGCTAAAGGTAAGATTTTGGAGGAGGTAGCGTTAGAGTGCTTGAATGATCTTATTGGTAGAAATCTTATTATGGTTGGCAAGAAAGGATCAGCTGGGAAAATGGAAACTTGTATTGTGCATGACTCATTAAAGGAATTATGTTTGCGAGAAGCTGAAGATGAGAAGTTTCTTTCCAAAACCGAGGTGGATAAACTCAGCCAACTGCTAAGTTTCGAAAGTGAAGCCATCCATGAGTTAGAATATGGATCCGAAATTGACTTGGTACCAGAGTCAGATCTCGGTTCTTTTGTTTGCAAACAAACAAGTACTCGACCACACCAAGTTCTTGGATGTGAGTTGCTACGGTTATTGGAAGTACTTGATGTTGGAATGGCTATATATATGAAGCCACTAGTTAACATACGTCACCTTCAAATCGCGATTGATTATCCGTATCCAAGCTGGTTGTTATCCTCAGTATCCTCATTATGGAACCTGGAGATTTTAATTGTTGAGGGGCCTGAAATATCTCCTTGTGAATTAATCCTACCATCTGAAATATGGCAATGTCCAAACCTTAGGCACCTCCTGATCCGAACGAAAGCAGGTTTCTTGGATCCCAAGATTACTTCGCAGAATTGTTATGTCCTTGACAATCTGCAGACAATTTCTACATCTTCTCACTTCTATTGTAGTGATGAGATGCTTGGCCTGATTCCAAATTTGAGAGAATTAAAAACTGAGTATGAAATGGCTGATCCGAAGGAAGAGGATTCTAAATTGTCAAGTTGCTTCACTAATCTGGCTCATCTTGATAAACTTGAAATATTCTCAGCTTCAGTTGTAAGCCTATATAACGACAGTGCTTTTGGTTTCAGTAATCCAGAGAGTCTCAATTTCTCACCGAATCTCAGAGAGTTGAAATTAGGTGGTTTCAACATTCCATGGGAACATATGACAATTATTGGATCATTACCTTATCTTGAATTGCTTCATCTATACAGTAATGCATTTTGTGGCAAGGGGTGGAACTCAAGTGAAGGAGAATTTCAGAAGCTAAAATGCCTGTCAATCTACCAGTGCCATTTAGAGATATGGAACGCGGATAGTAGTCATTTCCCAAACCTTGAGTACTTGTCATTTACATATGTGGAGTTGAAACAAATCCCTTTTGGAATCGGAGAGATACCCACGCTTGAATTGATCGAGCTGGACACGTTTGAATTATCTGCTGTTATGTCAGCCAAGGAGATCTTCGATGAACAGCAGATGCAGGGGAATGACGATCTTTTATTCAAGGGTTTCTATAACGGAGGTTCAGACCAGGAGAAGATGGAGCTCACCAAGTGGTCTGAGGCTGACAGAAATTTTCAAATCAAATATGCGGTCAGTTTTATGATTAAAAGTATTAGTAATTACTTCCCTATATCACATCTCATCAGTGTGGAAATGATTCTATAGACCAGGTCTATTAGACCTTGTGCTAGCATCCCTACTGATATTTCTTAATTGCCATGTAGTAGTAGAACGATAACGTGGATGACTCTGATTCGCACCACAAAGCCAATGCACAGACTAAAGGGTAACACAATTTTTACTGAATGTGTCAATGATGTGTTTGATCCAGTTGTAATTGCAGCTGTAGTCATGTTGTTGAGTTAAGTTGTGTTCATTCATATGTTTACTTGATTTTGGATGGAGCAAGTGCATTTTGATAAATATGTCTTCGGAGATCATAGTATTAAAAATATTCGATATCGAATCTACTTAGTGTATGTTGGTATATAAATTTCAGATGAGGATGTAACATTAGCAGAGATTATAATTAGCAAACTTTCATTCTGTTCTTTCATGAAGTAGTTATGAATAGGCCTTGCAAGACATAATGTTGCATCCATATATATACAGTACTTCCAGTAACTCTGGTGCAGGACAAGGTACTTAACTGCTTGTACATAAAATGCTACTTAGATGAGCACTGGGAAGATTAGTGTTAATTTGATGAATGTTATGTAGGTTTGTGGGTTTGTCTTTGGACGTTCTAAATCTTGCAATGCTAGTACGCGTTAGGATTTTTGGTTGAACATATCAAATATTAGTACATGTATATATTCAAATCTTATGCGACAAAATGGTGTGACATCTTTTATAACACGTGAATTTTTACGTATGTTTTTATGCATTACAAAATAGATGGTGTGGTGTTCATAGAAAGTGGACAGTGGGAATGGCATTTTTTTAAGGCAGCGACCTGCCAGCTTTCGTTGTGGGAGCAGTCGCGGCAGCTACTAGTGCGATTTTCAACTTAACCATGCTCCCTTCCCACCTTATGCTGCTTCAACCAAGAACTCTCAGAAGTCAGAAGGACCCTCCCATCCCATTGAAATGAAATAAAAATATTTGGGCTGTACATTTTTATTGGGCTTTGTTCTTTGTGCAAATATTTGGGCTGAGCATTTTTATTGGGCTTTGGTCCTTGTGCAAATCTTTGGGCTGGACATTTCTATCTGCTGTTATAAATTGGGTTCCCTTTGTTCTTTGTACCCCAATTATAACGTATTATGTATGATGTACTACTAATCAAATAAATATGCCTTCGAAACACGCCTAACTACTGGATGTAATGGGAAACGATATAGACTTCAGAACTTTTGTTAATGATAGAGCAAAAATATATACTATTCATCGTTTATGATCACAACTAAATAGCATTTGATTCTTTAACATTCCTCAAGTTCATAACAACCGCATATGACATACATTAGTGAATCTCGTTAGAGTCTAAAGATTATCTTGTTATCGTGTTTCATAAGCGACTTCATCTGTTAGTTACAACTTCCACGTTATAAAACAAGAGATAAATACAATTTTCTACAGTCATTTGAAAAATTGTTAAATCTATTTATATAGTCATAAGAAGTTGAGATTGAGATGGATGGAGTGTTAATTGGTGATGTACCAAATAGAAAGTATTTCTATATATGACCATTTTGTCTCCAATGAGCAAACTTTGTCACAACCCCAAATCAGTGGAGACAGAATCCAAGTGATCACACATCACACAACAAGACTCCACTCAAAGAGACAAAAGTTGCTTCCTTCATATCTCTAACTAAATTGGAAATGGTGACACAGTAATACTATCACTCCGCCCGAACTCAACTTCTCATTCTCGATTTTGGACGGTTCCAAAATCCAAACTCAATATTTTCCTACTTTATCCACTCATTATGTAGCGCTCTGAATTTTAATAGACGAATTATGAAAAATATAACTCGCACTAGTTCGTGAGCTTAAAAATTCGACGAACTTGAATTATAAAAATTTAAAACGTAGTTTGACGCCTTAAGCGTACTGATACTTGACATGAAAATTCTTGGTTCTAATTCGTGAATTAGTAAAATAATGCAGCGGAATTATATATAACATTCTTGAAACAATACAGAGTCTTGCAAATCATAAACATAAAATAGTAAAAGTTGATTCCGACAATGATCACTGCTCCAGCAACGCTCCACTCTAGTAGCTCGGCTTTATACATAAAATTGATATTTTAGCAAGGGTCAGTCGTGACCACTGACTTAGAAGTTTTCATGCACGTGTCATGACTTAAAGTTCTATCTTTCTGTCTTTTAAATCTTTTAATTTTATTTAATGCAATGCAATTTAAGACTTGACTTGACTCTTAACACTTGAACTTGTACGTGAACTTCTTCAAAAACAATCTTAAACTTTACTCTTAAACATGACTTGAAAATTTAACTTGATCGTGAGCTCACTTGGCGTCTAAGGTACATCCCCAGACGATGGTGACCGCTTAACTTGAATAATACAATTCTTGATTCTTTAGATGGTAATGGCTTAACTTGGTTGGCCACAATTTGCTAGGGAGACCTTACTAGCCCATTCTTTACTTGACTTGACTTGAAATTTTTCTTGAATTAAATCTAATTAACGTGAATGCATTCTCTTAGACTCGACTTATGAATGGATGATCTAAGGTGTGTGCGATAACAACATAAAAATTATATCTGCATCAGTAAACAAAATTAACATACATGGGTTCATAAAATCGTCACTGATCACAAGCTTCAACAGGAATGCCACAAGGACAAAAATATAGTACTAGCAGCTTGCTACAATTAAGCAACACACTCAAAATTGTAACACACTCACTAGTTGTATCAGGAATGAATTGATCAAACATAATTAAATGGAAGCAAGTAACACAATAAACATGCTTGCGGCTAAAATCCAAAACTAAGAACTAATCTACAGCAGCATGAGACATTGACATTAGGAACGCTTCTACGGGTAGGTCCAGGGGAACTCTACTACTATTCCTATTTTTTTTAACATACCTTTACAGAATCCAAACCCAACATAGTAGTGTATAAAATAGTTGCGGCAATTACAGAGACTACTAACATTCATTGTAAAAATACAAAGGGCATGCTTCTTTTCCATATTATCTCAAGCAAACAAAATTATCATAATCTTCCAGTACCACAGCATATAAAACTACAGTCACAAACAACATCATGGCATGATTCACATTCAACATACAACATGAATTGTCATATAAACGTGATGCAAGTCCTAAAAGAACTTGCCTTTTAGAGCCAAGGAAAACCGAATAACCACGAACGACTCCTTAATCTTTAAAATCGCTCTTTGATGCCAAGGAAAGGAAGAAGGAATTGAATTAGAATTCTTGAATGGAGTAACAAGAGATGAAGAGATGATACAAGATTTCTTACCAGAAGAAGCTTCTGAATTCTTTGTGAAGGAGGAAAATGCAGGATGCAAGTGGGAAGGTAGTCTAAAGCGTTATTGTTAGAACTGTAACTGAAATTGTACTAATTATTTAGTTTAACAAGGGATTTTAATGATAAATGGGGTGGACTTTTGAAATTACAAATTGGGTTGAAGCTGAAAGTGCAAGGAAAAGGACCAAGATCCACGATTTATGGATTACGAATTCCGCTCCAACACTTTGATTCGTGCTAAAGCGTCTAAATTCGAATTACGAATTTCTGGGCTGTTACACATTATCATATTTTATTATATTTTTTCTACATCATTCAATATTTTTTTAGAACGTGCATCCGGACAAACCTCCTCCTACGACTCAACACGTATCCATTCCCCTTGGGCAGGGAATTGTGTTCTACTTCTTGGTATTGATTGCTGATCAAAATCTTCATTTTTTCTATCATATAGCATGCTGTACTACATACTGGTGTTTTAATGTGTTATTATAACATTTAATACATATCTTCATTTTTTTATATCTTATAGCGTGCTGTACTACATCCTGGTGCTTTAATGTGTTATTATAACATTTAATACATATGGTACAATCATAGTACATCCCTAGTGCAGAATGCGGTAGGGAAGAGGTTGAGGAAATCATCAATCTTTTCTTACCAATTTTACCAAATTCACCAATACATTCACTTCCAAGAAGCGGTGGAAAAACCGACACCACATTCTGTGTCTCCATGGATTGCTGCCAAGCAGTTCTTGAAAATCCTACACTTGCCTACGAGCTGATTTTCAAAGCTTCTGTCGCAATACCCTTTTCGCATTACTTGACAGGGTTCGTTTTTGTTTCCGTAGTTTTGCTGTACAATTTCTTGGAATTCCATTTTTTAAAGGATCTTTTTAATGGGTTTCGTGGAGACCCGGTTTGCTTGACGTATAATCCGAGCTCAGAGATTTACCATGGGGTTGTGTCCAAGTGTAAAACGCTTCATGGGAGGTAAAGTTTTGATCTTGATTTGGAATACATTGGTTTCAGCTGTTTTGGAGTGTGTTTTGGGAAATTGAAGTAGCTTATGTTAATGTTTGAAAAGAGAAGCATCATAGAGAAATGAGAATGGATTAGTTATTGAGATCATTGAGGTTTTGTGAACTGATGGCATTTGTTGATTAGGGCAATGATATTGTTGTTTTGGTTTTATTTGGATGATTACTTTGTTTAGATTATGCTTGAAATCACATACTCGTTTTGTTATACTAATGGTTGGACTAAATAGGTACTTGGTTACGCCTTGGCTCTCGAGTCCACATATCCAAACCTTTCTCATAGGTCTCTTCGGGTGGCCTCCAGTGTTTACATATAGAAGGTGAGGTTCTTCTGTGCCACAAAACTTGAGTAAAATGCAGTCACTGATTAAATGTCGTATGTACGTGCTTCTGCAACTGCATTGCACTTAAAACTTACCCCTTGCAATTATGTTGGCGAAATGAATCTTGGGAAGTTGCAACTACCCCAAGATTTGAACCAATGGGTTTTAGAATGGATACATTTATCCTAAATTCTCCGGTGAAGATGAACTTAATTGAACCCTTTATCTTCTGTGAGAAATAGAAATTGTTAATATATTTATTGGTGATTTTGAAATTCATAAATTCGTGATTATAGTCCTCTGATGCATCTGATTGGTTCTCAGACAGATGTATCATGCGTCTGACGGTGGGACTTTTGCTCTCGACTGGCTATTGCACACTGATGGTAAATAATTTTTCTTGAACTGAGAGATGAATATATAAGCAGAACACAGGCTTGGTGGCTTGCAATGGGAACATCGGTGTAGATTCTTAGAATGTGGAAAGTATCGAAGTCATCATAATTCATGACAGCTTTAAGCATAATTATCTTTTTGATTCTTATGTTTTTATCTGGATTACCTCTCATAATTAGACCTATAGATAGATGTATGTATCTCTCTTCAGATTGTCATTTGAAATATCTAATTTAATCTAAGGCTCTTAGCTTTAGCTTCTTAGCTATTCAAAAAGCTAAATGAACAGTGGATCATAATGCATATATATAGAGCATTATATCTCGAAGAAGATCTACAAATATAAGGCCCCTATAATACAGTAATAACATAATTTAGATTGCTACAAGCAATGATCTGTTTTACGATATTCTACCTGCTTTTGTGAGGATATACAGTGGTTTGGATGTGGTAGTTGAGTATTTTTCTCCTGCATATCAAATTGGAAGTTCGTAATTACAGTTTCTTTAGAATATTGTAAAGCTATCAATATCAAACTCTTTGCTGTTTAGTTCGATTGTAGTGCATCAAATATTGTCATTTATCCTTTGTTGCAGTGTCTGGGGTAGCCACTCATAACCGTGCCATTGAGAAGGATGATACAACTCCTATTGTGCTCATAATCCCAGGACTAACAAGTGATTCGGCTTCACCTGTAAGCTTAAAATTACTTTATTCTTTACAAGAAATTATTTTCCCTGGGTGCAGACGTGTTTTTATGCTGTCTTACAAAAAAACAATTAAAATATACCA
Organism: Plantago major; assembly: GCA_026545765.1. Lineage (NCBI taxonomy): Eukaryota > Viridiplantae > Streptophyta > Magnoliopsida > Lamiales > Plantaginaceae > Plantago > Plantago major. The sequence goes on along the minus strand of CM048839.1, from coordinate 505,621 downwards.
TGTCTTGTGCTCTTTAGCACTGAATATAAGCGAAGTGGAACTCTATGATACACCTAGAACGAGCACTTTCATTCGATAGTGTCTGTTAAAAATACATATATGCTGGAATCCAGAAAAATATAGGACAATGAAATCCTTCTAGAATTCATGACAATGCAGGAAAACTGCATTTTTTTCCTTTTAAATTCTATCTTTCAATAAACTTTTACTTCATGCCTGCAGTATATGAAGCATCTTGTCTTCAATACTGCAAAACATGGATGGAATGTGGTTGTCAGCAATCACCGAGGTTTGGGTGGTGTCTCAGTTACGGTGAGTACATTAACATCTTATTGTAACTAGCTAAATATAGATGAGTGTTACTAAAGATAATCTCATCTCTCATGGTTTGCTTGATACATTTGATTCTCTCTAGTTTAGCTGGACGATTAGTTGTGAGGTTTCATAGTGGGCCTAAGAAACAGAGGAAACTCTGAATCAGTGATTGCAACCGCCTTATCTTAAATATAGTTATAAATTGAGTGAAAAGGTAGGAATATGCACTAAAGCATAAGAAAGTGGTGTTTTAAAATGTTACGAGAAATATCGATGAGAATGGTCATAAAATTTGGAGTGACTTTTTTTTTCTTTTCTTTTTCCTTAAATAAAACTTTAAAAAATCAGTATCTAGAAGCATCTCCTTGACGTATTGCTTGCCTCCGTTTATTTTAGCAATATAAAATCTGGAACTGAAAGCACCCCCTTAATTACTGGCAGAAAAGCAGAACTGATGCTTCAAGAAGCAATTGCAGATACTGTTATAATTTAGCTGATACAAAATATGTTTGCAATTTTTTATTCCAGTGAATTACCAGTATGCTTGGTTTGATTGAACCGAGATCTTTTTGCAGTCTGATTGCTTTTATAATGCCGGATGGACTGAGGATGTGAGGGAGGTCGTGAAACATTTACATCAAGAATATTCTGCAGCCCCTTTATTTGTCGTGGGAACCAGTATTGGCGCAAATGTTTTGGTATGTATGCTTTCTAGTGTTTTCCCTCTGTATGCTGCAGTGACAATGTTTTGATATCTAGTATGCCTTAAACTGTTGGATTTAGGTAAAATATCTTGGAGAGGATGGGGAGAATGTTCCAATTGCAGGCGCCGTTGCAATTTGCTCTCCATGGGATCTTTTGGTAAGTTAGCCTGGGCTAATTACTTCTTTCTTTTCCCTGCAAGGAGCTTCAGTTTGCAACTGATGGCTGCCCAATTCATTATAGGACTTCCATGTCGTGAGTGAATGGTCTGTTTACTCTGTTCACTCAATCATAAGTCTGTTCTCTTGATTCTGAGGAGATGATCTAATGAAACTGAACAACAGCCTTTCTACACATTTTTATAACATAATAAATTAATGTGAAATTGCAACTTTGCTGTGACCTAATACTTGTATTATATCATTTGATCTTTATGTCGGCTAGTAGCCAACAACACTTGAAATATTCAATCCTCAGAAGTGAACAGTTGCCATGTCTTTCCACTGTATTATGTACTGCACCAAGGATCTTAACTCACTGCAGTTAATTTCAGATTTTTTAGAAAGTGACCACTGGGACATATTGTTAGATCTCATTAAAGTGGATTGACACCATGTTCATTCTTCCAACTTAATAGTTTGAAATCACGAAAAAGAAAATTTAGTAGTTTGAAAAACTGTCATGATCTCAATGAGTTCAATGATCATGTTATCGAAATTACTCTTCTGTGCCCAAAACCTGTACCTGATTTCTTTACCTTTTATTACTTTCCAGAATTCTATCTCCATGGACTCAATAGATTATGTTGATAATATAGCTTTTTACTCTACTTAGATTTCCAATTCTACATTTCTGCTTTACCAGATTGGTTCCAGGTTTATTGCTCGAAGGCTCATACAAAAGTTATACGACAGGGCGCTTACTATTGGTCTGCAAGGTTATGCACAGCAGTATGTTTTTGTACCTTGTTTGATGAATCTTTTATAGTGAATATCAATTTGCAGGCAATGAGCCTTTGGGTTTCAGTTTGACTTAAATGATTACCGTGTACTTTGGAATTTCATTGTACTTGTATTTGATTCATAGAGAAACTTGTTTATTTACTGCGTTATGATTCTGTATGCAGACATGAAACTCGTTATTCTCGCCTTGCTAACTGGGAGGGCATTAAAAAGGTCTGTCTTCAATATCTGTAATGGGCTTCTACTGGTCCGCTTCCGCTACTTATAAATTGCATCTTTGATTGACTCTTTGTCAAATTGTGACTTTCGAGAGTTACTAATACCCATATTTTTGTGTTGCATTCTGAAGTCGCGTTCTATTCGGGATTTTGATATGCATGCGACCTGTCTTGTCGGAAATTATGAGGTACCATTCTCTTCCCCTCCCTCTTTCTAAGTTTGTTGGGACCAGATCCAGATATGTTTGTTTCTCCAATATCTGCTCACATTTTTAGGCACTATCAACATAATGAATTACCTTGTTCCTCCAAGACTGTAGATACATACTACCGGCGTTGTAGCAGCGCTGCTTTTGTTGGCCAAGTTTCAGTGCCACTACTTTGCATTAGTGCGTTGGATGATCCTGTTTGCACTAAAGAAGCTATACCCTGGGATGAATGCCGGTATACTTGTTTTTCTTGTAGTGTCAGAAGAGTAATGTCATCAGCTCAAATGCTTTGTTTCAAATTGAATAATATTGTATCTGATTCCAGAGCAAATAAAAAGGTTGTACTAGCTACGACACATCAAGGTGGACACCTGGCATTCTTTGAAGGCATCACTGGATCTCACCTCTGGTACTTGATTCACAAACACACCCTGAATTGTAGGACAAATATCAATTTTCGCCCCGTGTCTTGTGAATGTGGAAATCTCCACTGTGTTTATAAAATAGGCCATGCCCGGTACTTTCCAAAGTGCCTCCCCGATATACATATACACACCAGTCCATGCAACTGGGATTCTAAAAGTATACGAAAGTGACAGTTTGAGCCTTTAATATTTTTCCTCCTGAGCTTTACTCGCAAATTTAACTGCATCCCACTTCTTTGTGAGTTACCAGTATTTCATCTTGCTCTAATTTTATATTTTACTGGCAATTTTCTTTTCAACTTCTTATGATGTCTTTAAGAACAGTTATGAATTTTTTTTTTTTCACAACAATATTTTCCCTTTACATTAATTTCTGTGGTACTTTCTTTATAGGTGGGTGAGAGCCATGAATGAATTTATCGAAGTGTTACATTCTAGTTCGTACATGCATGTACAGAAGAAGGTGCGTCCTGCGTCAATTGCTCTACCATTCACAGGAGTGGTTTGTTGTTAAACTTTACAACAAGACCACCACAAATTTTGTTATTGTTAAAAGTATCATGCCATGTTTATTTTGCAGACGGAAAGTCTTGGACATCATTCAGCTGTAATGCAGTCTTCAATCGATCAAGGCCCATATCTAAATGTTGCTGACGGAATGGTTGCTGCAATGGGCAATGAGCGAACAGATGCACCCGCCAGTGAGACATCAGAAGATCAGAATCTTGAAGAAAACAACACAGTACCAGTTACAGTAAACCACGAGATCACCAGTGGAAGAACATCCTCTGAAGGTTGTGCAAAACGTTCAGGTATTGTAGAAAAGTGCTTTTATCAACTCTCTCGACAAAACAAGAAATCAATCTGGCTGCTTGCTTATATCGCCTTATTATCGTCCTGGCCAATTGTCGGGGCTGCACTTGGGTATTTCTTGGGGAAAAGGTTCAAAAGAGGCATACCGGGAAAACTGCAGAAATGAACAACAACAACAATAATAATAAGACTCATATTGTAGCAAGTAAACCATAGCTAGTATGGCTGTCTGGGCCATTTCTTACTTTTAGAAATGTTTATAACATACATAATATAATAATCATATATTTGTTGTATCCATGAATCTTATGTATTCCTTTTCCCTAAAATTCAAGCATGTTTTAGTGATAAGTTGAGTTGAAATGAGATTACTTGAAGGATTGAACAGAACAATAATGTTTGATCCTTTTAACCTAGAAGTAGTCAAAAGTAGATGCTGACAATCTTGAGGTCCATATCAGAGTCTAGTCTCTATACCAAAATCAAATAGGGCAAAAGCATAGAAGTTTCGATTCTCCTTTTTTTCTTTGACATAGGGAATGGCTGTACTCCAGAGTTACAAGATGCTTTTATGTGTAGATACCTTATTTAGTGGTGAGAATGGAATCCTTCTGGACTAAGGAATATATTGTGGAGAGACAACTAAGACCTAAGAACAAGTGCTCAAAAGCTTGGAAATCTCAGTTTCTTCATTCTAGTCCCTTAAAATGACAATGACATTTTTCCATGATGCTTAACTTGATTCCTCCTGAGTTTCACCTTGTTCATACCGAGAGAATTATGTCCAGACGCTTCTTGACATCGGTTCTTGGTCCTATGTCAATTTGGTTGTGACTGATCACTTTATAGTTGGCAAAAGAATATAAGATAGCTTGGGATGGAACAGAGGGAGTAGTTCTTGTTGTAGAAATGTATCTGCGTTCTGCAACATACATCTCAAAAGAATTTTCATATATCGATAATTCGTCTCCTAAACAATAACATACAGAACAAAGAGACCTGCACATTTACAAGAAATGTAGTTATTATCACAAGAATAGTAAAAGATTTTATATTACTGTGTATGTGAGGCCAATGAAGTTGTGTTTATCTTCCAGTGGGTTTTGTAACTGTGTAGAGAATTAGCATTAAGCCAAATCTTTTTTCCAGACAGTTAGGAATCAAACAAGAAACATGTTACCAAGAAATGCAATTAAGTCCTTATCTTCTCTTCTCTACCTTTTGGTTTATACTACCAGCTGTGGTTATACAGTGAAGCTGGTATGGCTGTTTGAGCCATTTCTTACTTTTAGAAATGCTGATAACATTCATGTTATAATGAATTCATTTATTTTACTCCATGAATCTTGTATAGTCCTTTTCCCTATAATTAAGCAAGTTTTAGTTATAAGTTGAATTGAAATGAGATTCCTTGAGATTCTGTTCTGAAGGATCGAACAGAACAATTATTTCTGGCCAATTAACATATACAAGTAGTTCAAAGTAGATGCTGATAATCCTGAAGTCCATATCAAAGTCTAGTCTTTATAGTAAATACCTAAATGAAATTGGGGAAAAAATATAGATGTCTCGATTCGCCTTTTTTCTTTGACATAGGAAATGTGTGTTTTCTATATTTCCAAGATGCTTATATGTGCAGATACCCTTATTTAGTGGTGAGAATGGAATCCTTCTGAATGAACCAAGGAATATGTTGGGGCGAGACAGTTGAGACTTGAGAGCAAGTGCTTCTAAAGCCTGGAAATCTCAGTTTCTTCATTCTAGTTCCCTTGAACTGACAATGACATTTTTCCATGATTCTTTATTTGATTCCTCGGCTAATTTCGCCTATTCATACAGTGAGATATAACTGAACAGTTCTTGACATCGGTTCTTGGTTCTGTGTCAATGTGGTCTTGTTTGATCACTTTATAGTTGGCGAGGATAACTTAGGATGGAACAGTGGAGGCAGTTCGTGTTGCAGAAACTTATCTGTGTTCTGCAGCATCTCAAAAGCTTGTTAAAACATCTATAATTCGCCTCCTAAACAATAACATACAGAACAAAAGGACCTGCTTATTTCCAAGACATGTAATTATTAGTACAAGAGTAATGGCTAAAAGATGCTGTGTTACTGTGTATGTAATGGCAGTGAAGTTGTGCTTATCTTCCAGTTGGTTTTGTGACTGTCTAAAGAGTTGGCTTTAAGCCGAATCTTAGTTTCCGATAATTAGGAATCAAACAAGAAACATGTTAACAAGAAATGCAATAAATTCCTCATCTTCTCTTCTCTACCTTTTGTTATACTACCAGCTGTGGTTATACAGTATAGCTAGTATGGCTGTTTGAGCGATTTCTTAATTTTAGAAATGTTGTTAAAATACATGATATTATGAATTCATCTATTTTAATCCATGAATCTTGTATATTCCTTTTCCCTAAAAATTAAGCAAGTTTTAGTGATAAGTTGAGTTAAAATGAGATTCTTGAGATTCTGTCCTTAATGATTGAACAGAACAATAATGTCTGGCCAATTAACCTAGAAGTAGTTGAAAGTAGATGCTGATAATCTTGAAGTCCATATCAAAGTCTAGTCTTTATACAAAAATGAAATTGGGGAAAAAGTATAGAAGTTTCGATTCGCCTTTTTTCTTTGACATAGGAAATGTCTGTTTTCTATAGTTACAAGATGCTTTTATGTGTAGATACCTTATTTAGTGGTGAGAATGGAATCCTTCTGACTGAACTAAGGAATATATTGGGGCGAGACAGTTAAGACTTAAGAGTAAGTGCTCTAAAGCTTGGAAATCTCAGTTTCTTCATTCTAGTTCCCCTAAAATGACAATGACATTTTTCCATGATTCTTGATTTGATTCCTCAGCTAATTTCACCTTGTTTTTACCAATAGAAATCTATATTCGAACAGTTAAAAAACGTCAAATCCTGGTCCTATGTCAATGTGGTCGTGATTGATCACTTTATAGTTGGCGAAAAAATATAAGATAAACAGAGGGAGTAGTTCTTGTTGCATAAATGGATCTGGTTCTGCAACATATCTCTCAGAACCATATCAATACATCGATAATCTGTCCCCTAAACAATAACATACAGAACAAAAAGACCTGCACAGTTTCAAGAATGTAGTTAATGGCTAAAGATGCTGTGTTACTGTGTATGTTGCGGCAATGAAGTTGTGCTTATCTTCCAGTGGGTTTTGTGACTCTGTAAAGAGTTAGCCATATGCCGAATCTTAGTTTCCGACAATTAGGAATCAAACAAGAAACATGTTACCAAGAAATGCAATTAACTTCTTATTTTCTGTACCTTTTGGTTTAGACTACCAGCTGTGGAGTATATTTTGCATGAAGATCAAGTATTTACAGCTGGACGTTGATTTCAAGTTGATCATTTGCAGTATATTTTCATTGATCAATTCAAAACACCAATCTGGTATTATATGAATTTTGGTGTGCCAACTTTCAAATCAGAGTACACTGTTCTTGTTTTCTATGTGAAAAAGGGCTATACAGACAAATGGAAGAGCCACTAAGAAATATTTAGAATATACTTTAACTTAGTATAATAGAATATTGCATTGTGCTGGTACTATACTTAGAGGGCCGGAAATGGAATGGGAATATCTATGAATATGAAGTTTCATAGTACTATGTCATAAGCATCTCTATAGGCCTTGTTTTAGATGCCTCTTGAAGAAACCATCAATTTCATTGGTCTTGTTTTTTGCTTCCGTCCCAAAGAGAATCGTGCTCGGATTGAGTTCCCAGTCTGTATTTTACCACAACTTACTTTTCAATTATATCGATAAAAAGGTAAAGAGATAGGATACAATTTTCATATTGTGATTTTATAATGTAATTTCTTTAAATATCGATATGATTTGAGGGTAATTTGAAGTCGGAGACGGGATGGAAAATCTAACCGGATAGTGTTTTTCGGGACAGGAGAGTACTGTTGAGAAATAATCATTAGCTGGGAGTACTATGCATTTTGCCATTGCATGGCATTATAATAGGTTAAGGTGATGCCGCTTGATGATTCCCTAATTTTCATTTAATAACGATGCTAATATAGTATAAAGATATACAATTGGGATTAAGATAGTTTTTGTCTGATGGTGACAAGAATGTTTTCTTTATGAAAACCAGGACTTGCATAGGTTTCTTAGTAGTTTTGTAAGTCCAACATTTACAAATTTAATTAGGGCATGAGAAATAAAATGTGTAACGCTTCATCCACTTAGCCCGATGTACAATTCTTTATTAGATGGTTCGGCTGGGGCTACTCAACAACTCATTCTCGGGTTAGGATGGATTTTATGAGAGTCCAGATCGGATCAATATAACATGTTTAATCTACAACATGGCATGTTAATAGTTCAACATGGCATGTAAATAGTTCAACATGTCATGTTTATAGTTTACCAATAAACATGTTTACAGATGTAGCTAATTTGTGCAGGGATAACATTAGTATATTAAATACACACTATTTAAGCTAAACACATAAGCATAGTTAAATTTCTTGCAAAAGTTTATATTTATGAATTATTTAAAATATAACTTTAAACTTTTAAGTCCAACAAGAACAAAAATGAAAGGGAGAAAGAAAACAAGTATTAATTTTGCCACTCATATGAACAACTACACCTTTTATTACAAAAATAAATCTATAAGAACTCAGGACATATATGTATTGGTTTGTGGGCGAATATATATAACCGGGAAAAAGAAGGTTAGAAAGGACAGAAATTGTAAAGGGATCAATTGGCCTGTTGTGCCACAAATTGCAAGTTAACAATGAATCATGAATCATGACAGATTATGTTATGCCAATATAGGAAAATTCTTTGGATTCCTTTTCTGGTACTATCTTTTTACCTGCTGACTTAATTAATGGAAAATGTTGAATTGTGATCAATTTCATTGGCCTTGATTATGTTTATTGGTTTGTATATTTTTTAGTGTACTAAAAGAACTAAGTTTGATATTTTGATGTGGATTTAAAATAATTGATTTAAATTTTACACTTACTTTTATCATTATAACCTAATCAACCTTATAATATATGACCCATCACTACAAGAAATCTGCTAAATAGCGACGGAAAGGGGCGACGGATAGAATCCGTCGTTATTTATCGACCAATCGGTCAACTTTAGCGACGGACAGAGCGAAATTCGTCGTTGTATCCGTCGCTAAATAGCGACGTATTTATCCATCGCTATTTAGAGACGGATACTTCTATCTGTCTCTAAATATAGTGTTTGTTGACTTTTGAATTTTAAAAAAACAAAAATAGTATTTTAACGACGGATAGGCTATCCGTTGTTAAAAATTTAATTAAAAATAAAAAAATAAAAAAACTAGCGACGGATAATTCTATCCGTCGTGCTAAAACCCTAGAAACCCCTAATATATCCACCATTCCACCACTCTTCTTCCATCTCCCTTCACCATCTCTTCTTCCATCTTCTTCCACCACCACCACCACCACCACAACGCCACAGCCACCACCACCATTGCCACCACGCCACCCTAGCTCCACCACCACATCCCTTCTGCCACCTCCACCATCACCACTGCCACCACCCAACTCCACCACGCCACCAGCACCATCTCCACTGCCACCACCCAACTCCACCACCTCCGCACCACCACGCCACCACCACCATCTCCTTCCTCCCACCACTGCCACCACCACCATTTCCTTACTCCGATTCGTCCGATTTATCAAGATCTCGTCCGATTCGTCAAGATCCACCAAGATCCGTTCAAGTTCGTGAAGATCACCAAGATCAGTGAAGATCCACCAAGATCTCGTCCGGTTTTTTTTTGTATATTTTCTATATTTTTTTCGTTTTTTCTTATTAATTTTGTATAATTTCTTTGTATTATTGGATGAAATTGTAGATTCATGTAAGTACGTATTGAATATTGTATATCCGTATTGAATATTGTATAAAATTGTTGATTTATTGTATATCCGTATAAAATTGTCGATTAATTGTATCATCATCGATTTATCCAATTCGTCCCCAAATCGTCGATTTGTCGATTCGTCTGCAGATTAATAAAAAAAAAATAAAAAAACAAAAAACCACCTATTTAGCGACAGATAGTTATCCGTCGCTAAAAATCACCAGAATTTGGATTTTTAAAAAAAAAGAAGAGAAAATCGGCTTATTATATCCGTCTCTAAAAAGTCAACATTCTATCCGTCACTAAATTCGTCGTTATTTATCGACGGATAGATTATCCGTCGTTAGGATCATTGTGACGAAGAAACTGACGACGGCTTAACGACGGATCGGCACCTATATAGCAATGGATTTATCCGTCGCTATATGGCGGTTTTTTTTTGTAGTGCATACTGGAGATATATGCACTGTCCTTTTAACTCACGTTGGTGGCCGAGTCCGATCCTTTAGAGGAACGTGATTACTCCTGAATGGTTCGCTTGGTGATATGTTCATCTTATAAACAACCACATATATTTTTCCGTGCGTCCTCACTCTGTGTTCACATGGGAACTTCTCACACTATAAAGTCTATAATTGTTTCAGATCAGATACGTTTCACTTTGTAGTTTTAATGTATGTATTTCCAAAGAGAAAAGATCAATCCTTTTACAAGTCCAATTGCATTTCACACCATTACATTTATTTCACTTACACTTTATATTTACTTTATATTATGTTACAACTATATTATTTCCGAAAAACAATTATTCACCTCTGAATTTTTTTCGATGTCTTACTGGTATCCGTTACGTACAACTAATTCAGCCGAGCACTGTCGGTTCTTTTTTTATGGGGCGGCTCTCCAACGACGGTTTTTACATCCACAAAGTTTGAACTCGATACCTTGATTAAGTGAACTCAAACCCATTACAACTCGAGCTAGCAACAACGGTCGTACCTCTGAAGTTTGGCCCTTTCAAGACGGCTACAAATCCTGTTAGATAAGATATGAACAGTAGTGTCTTACAAATTTTACAATGTCAGAAACCAATGAATTAACAACCATTAATCCTCTTAACAATACCATTAGTATATGAATTAACATTGCAAGAAAGCTTAATTGAATATATGAAATAGTTGTCCATTTTCACGCGTTTACTGCATGAAAGTATGGAAACCAGTGTTGTTTGGCCTCAAGAATCAAAGGCAATGGAACTTTCCAACAGCTTTTGTTCTGTTTTTGACAATTCTTTAACTGTAAAAAGTCAATGAAACAGGCTTCTATTGGTCAGAAGAGAAGAAATAAAGAATCTAGAACTTGAACATTATAACTGTTTATGTTACACGACAAGTCTGTCTTAAGGACGGTAGGCCAAGATACTTCTCAGCCTTGCTGTATTTTTGTCCACAGTATATGGCTTTTCTTCACTCTTGACTTCTCCGAACTGCCCATATATTCCAAACAACGTTCTTCCTTCCTCAATTCCACACCTTTGAACACTCATTTTTAAGCCTCGTAGATGCCTTTGTGAATTCGAAGAACTCCATCATATTGTTCCATTATTCTCTTGTAACTATCTTACGCCTTAGGCCTCGTGTAGTTCGTTCACTTATTCGATTCCTTCTCTGTCCTTTAAATACCTACCTTCACTCTCATTGTGTTATTGATCTGACACTTTAACACTTTAAACACACTTTAACGCCTCTCTTTTCGACTCAAGTTCTCTCTTCTTCCTTGTAATTTCATTATGGAAATAATGGAGGATGAGGAGTTCCTAAGCCTTAGCCTTGCCATTGTTACTCATTCGAATTTCGATAGAATGAGAAACAGGAAAAGAAAAGAGATGACTCCAGAGAACTCGGATTCGAGTGATCAAGTCTCTGAGGAGGGTAAGATATTCGCCTTGCTACAGATGAGGGAACAAATGCTAAAGCTTGATCACAAGAGGTCAGATGATTTATCTCATGAGGATGGGAAAGGGCTACAATTGATCCATTTGCTTCTCATAGCTGCGACTTCAGTGAACGAAAAGAGTATCGCCATGTCGGCGGAGAATCTGTGTGAGTTGTACCAGAATGTGTCCTTGACAGGTGATTCTGTCCAAAGGGTTGCTGCTTATTTTGCAGACGGACTATTAGCAAGGCTTTTGACGCGAAAGTCTCCGTTCTATGACATGATAATGAAGGCACCAACTCCTGATGAAGAGTTCTTTGCGTTCACAGAACTCTACAAGGTCTCGCCTTTTTACCAGTTCGCTCATTTCACTGCGAACCAAGCGATTCTTGAAGCATTTGAGAGAGAGGAAAGTACGAATGGTAGGGCGTTGCATGTTGTTGATTTCGACGTCTCTTATGGGTTCCAGTGGCCTTCTCTCATGCAATCTTTATCAGAAAATGCAACGTCTAACAACCGTATAAATTTAAAGATCACGGGGTATGGCAAAAGTTTGGAGCAGCTTCAAGAAACTGAATCAAGGCTAGTGAGCTTCGCGAAAGGCTTTCGTAATTTAGTATTCGAGTTCCACGGATTAGTCAGAGGATCCAAGCTTGCAAGGCCAAGGAGAAAGAAGAATGAGACACTTGCTGTCAATGTGGTACTTCATCTAAACTCACTAAACAGTTTCGCCAAGATATCGGATACTCTAAACTTCGTATACTCACTAAGTCCCTCAGTCGTCGTCTTGGTGGAGCAAGAAGGAAGCAGAACCACACACAACTTCCTGTCAAGGTTCATGGAGTCATTGCATTATTTCGCAGCGATATTCGATTCACTAGATGACTGCTTACCTCTTGACAGTGCAGAGAGGTTAAATATTGAGAGGCATTACTTGGGAAAAGAGATCAAGTCTGTGATAAACCATGATAGGGAACATGAGAAGTGTCCGAGATTCGAGAAGATGGAGACGTGGAGAGGGAGAATGGAGAATCATGGTTTCATGGGGATCGAACAGAGTTCGAAATCAATAATGCAAGCAAAACTGCTGCTGAAAATAAGAAGCCATTATAGTCCTGTGCAGTTAGATGGAGAAAGCAGTGGCTTCAGAGTGCTTGAAAGAGATGAAGGGAAAGCTATTTCCTTAGGATGGCAAGACAGGTTTCTGATTACTGCCTCTTCTTGGTTTTGTGTAAAATGATCATGACTCAAAACTTTTTGGTTTTTATTTTGGTTGCTTGTAAGCTGTAATATAAATGTGATTATACAGTCAATAAATCAGCCATGCATGCTTAAATTTAGATACTTGTCCATCATAATATTCTTGCATGAATTAATTCTTCGTTAATTTTTCGACATTCTGCTATATAATTTGAGTCTCTTATGTTAAAATTCAAGAAAATGAAAGATTAATGGGAAGGAAACACAATGTTACAGCGTTTTACAGAAGTAGCTAATCGAATTAGTGTTCTTCTGGACAGATTGACAAGAGGAAAAGCAACCCTCTTGGCCTATAAGACAGTTTTGAACTATTCTGCTATCCCTTGTCAAAGTCTTGTGTCAAAACCAAGATTCTTATTAGAAGTTTCTATTCTGTTTTTCTAACACGAGAAATGCTCTGTAGACTCTAATGACTAGAACAAGTATGTCATACTTAGTCCAGTCATAGTAAGTATGGAATCTGATTGAAGGAATAGTGCTGGTCGAGACAAGAAGTAGATGAAACAAGATAGAATATCATCCATTTCTCTTGGTTATAATGATAGTTTTGTTATCTATCCTTGTTCACATCAAATTAAAGTTACTTGGAATAAACAAACTAACAAAGAAACAAGTATAGTTTAATTTGTTCTGTTTCTTCTGTTATGCCAAAGATCATTTTCTTACAAGATTCTCAACGGTGATTTCAACTTAAAACTTGTTGTGAGAATCCACAAGTAGAACAATATTTTAAGTTGATCGGTTCAAACAGCTTTTTCAATGACTGATATTTAAGATTTTTTGTTGTACCAACTTTGAAATCAGACCTGAGTTTTCTTATTCCTTGCTTTGTAAGATACTGACAAATGGAAGATGCTTGCTATACCTAGAAATGTTGGAATAATTTGCAGGTAGCAAATGAGTACTTGGAACAAATTCAGTTTTGTAAGCTATAACACCTATAGATGCCTAATTGAATACAGGCCCGGCCAGAGCATGCGCGGGCAGCCCGCTCGCTCAGGGCCCCCTATTTTTGAGGGGTTCAATTTTAAATTTGAGGTTATATATAAATTTGTTTCCATGTTCTCCAAGTGGTAAAGTTGATATTTAACTTACAAAAAGTCTCATGTTCAATTCAATCTCTTTCTCAAAGTGGTAAAATTGATATCTAACTTACAAAAGGTCTCGTGTTCAATTCATGATGGTGTAAATTTTTTTTATTTTTCATATCATCAATATTTTTCCTTCTATTATAATCAATATTTTTTATTATTGAGGGGCTCAAATTGAAATTTTTGCACAGGGCCCCTTAAATCTCTAGGCCAGCCCTGATTGAAGATACAAAATATAACTTTTCTTTTGTGTTGGCCAAGAGAGCAAACAATAGGTATACATATATCTTAAGGTAAGCTTTTAAACGGGTTGGGTTGTACCCGACCCGAACCCGTTATGAACCCGATAGTTTTATCGGGTTCTCTACCCGTACCCGTACCCAACCCAATTTTTGTACAGGACCCCTTAAATCTCTAGGCCGATCCTGATTGAAGAAACAAAATATAACTTTTCTTTTGTGTTGGCCAAGAGAGCAAACAATAGGTATACATATATCTTAAGGTAAGCTTTTAAACGGGTTGGGTTGTACCCGACCCGAACCCGTTATGAACCTGACAGTTTTATTGGGTTCTCTACCGGTACCCGTACCCAACCCGTTAATTACTAACGGTAAACCCGCCCACCCACCCGTTAAATTGTAGATTTTGCTAGTCGCCTTTAATTCTTCTTCCGTTAAATTTTCTTTTGCAACAATCATCTCTGTTTCGTGTTCTGAATTCTGCTCGACTTTGGCTTCAGATCTTCCTTCTCCAATAACTTCTGACTTCGCCACAAATTGAATATCAAATTTAGGTAAATGGTTTTTTTTTTCTTGTCTTAGATGGGAAAAATCTCACTTTGCCTCTTATGATTGTTGGGTTTTTGGTTAAGAAGTTTTTGCAGTATCTATGTATCATTAAGAATGTTGGATTGTGATTGAGATTGCTCGGTTTTTCTTTTTGAATGAGTTGTTAAACACACCAACTGCTCGATAAATTGCCTCAAAGAAACTATAAGTAGTATAAATTGAATGAGTTTAGAGCCAACCTGATCAGTTCATGTTCATGCCTAGCTACCTCTTATGAGTACACACAAAAGTTAAATACTAGTAAAGGCCCTTTGCTTAAATAGATGAGAGGTTGGTTTGCCATTTGCATCACCAAAATGATGAAGTACACTTTTTCATATCAAGTTTTGTGTATTCTATTTCGTGTTCATATCATTTAGTGGGTTATCATGTTAGTTTGATATAATAAGGCATGCCGTCAAAATGAAAAAATTAAAAGCCATGCTGTTGAAGCATTATACAGAAGACCTTTTTCTACCAACATTACAAAGGCATACAGTATATTTCAAAAGGATGCTGCCAGAAGGAATAATTTTTTTAACAAGTGTTACATCATTTCCCACATAATCTAGTTTGATCTAGTTTCAATTGAATAAATGTTGTGTTACTGTACACCATTTATTATATAAATTTTGAGTCAGGCTTGATTTTTCTCAAGTTTTTCTTGTCGGGTCGGGTCGGGTTTGAAGCGGGTTCGGGTCCTCATTACCGGGTATGTGACGGGTCCGGGTATATACCCAACCCGGACCCGAACACCATTATATGTGTACGGGTTTGGGCCGGGTAGGGTAGAACCCTACCCATTTAAAAGCTTAATCTTAGGTAACCAACCTAAGATACTGAACAACAATGAAGGCAGTCAAACCTTGATAAATTAATAATGCCAGAATCGAGGTATTTTATTAATTTAAGAAATACTCCCTCCATTTCAGAAAAAGTGTTACATTTTACTATTCATGATTAATCGTTTCATTATTAATTTAATCTTAAACGATATTAATAAATAAATTATTAAAATTATATAATGAAAATTTGTTAATTAAATTTTTATTATATGATTTTATTAAATTATTTACTATTATCGTTTATGAGTAATTTGTGGTCAAACTCGAAGACAGTAAAATTACGGAGAGCTTGATAAATTAATCATTTGTATGAGCTATTGACATAAAATGAATGTAAATCAATTGCTAGATTTTTCAAGTGGAAAAAAGAATATTACGGAGTTTAGCGTGCCGGGATATTTCAAGATAAATTCAATCTTTATTTGAAGAACAATAGAAAGCAAGCGGCAATAGATTCATTGTTTACTAAATTGTCTTAGAATATTACCCCACCCATACACACATACCTACATGTTTGTAAATGTTAATTTAGAATTTCGTCAATAGTATTACGCATTGAGTATTGACCACGCGCAACTCCTCCAAGCCAAAGATATCGTGGCATACGACTTCAATCCTCCTCATTCTAGCTTGCTCATTATTGAAAAGTAATAGATCTGCATCACTCCCGCAAGCTCCCAAGTATGACTTTCAGTAGGCATATATACTACTTTCGACTCACTCTTTGTTTTCGTTGGTCTTCTTGCTTAGTGCATTGGGGGTCCCCTTCAGGGTGGGATCAAAGATGAACGTATTAAATCGAATGAGTCATATGAGTTTAAGTTAGGCTTTGATGTTTCGTTCTTTCACCATTTCAAGAACACTCCATTGACTACTATACAAACGTCATTTCTTGACAATTCGACCACTGCCAAATAAACCATTCTGGAGTCTTGACTAGCTATGTGACGCCCAAAGCTTCGGAGAGTTCAAATTGGTCTAATATTGTGCATCTTTCTTTCGACAATCCATTATAAGAATTTACAGAGTTAAGTGTGCTTATTCCCAAATTAATCTTAGGATAGTGGCCAACTGTGACTCAGAAAAGGACGTGTTGGTACAACGGGTCAAACATATCGCCAGAGAACAGTTCATGAATAACCACATTTGTGCAAAGGATCGAACATCGACCCACAAAGACACAGGGTGTTCAAGCTAATTTGAACAAACTATATGTTAACGCTAATCTTTTTCTCATGTTTTCTTATAAAATATAAATATACGCTTTAGAAGCCTGATTCATTTAATTAATAGTCGTATAGCTTTTCAGAACTCTTACGTCTGTTTAGGAAGTCTGATTCAGAACTCTATGATCAATAGCTTTTTGAAAACATTCACCGTCCATGACCTTGTGAAAATAAACTCTTACCGTCTGTTTGGAAAGCAACTAAAGCTCAACTTTAATCGCGTTACACACTTCACATCTTTTTTGACATATGACTTTAATCGAGTCCGAACAATATCCATTTTTTATCCACTTACTATTCACAATTTAATTAAATTTTTCCTCTTTACCTACTCCGTTATCTTACTTTATTTTTTGAATCGGTCACTTGGCTACTAGAAACCCACATTACCTAAAACAACTTTGACATTGGGCATTTCTATTTCCCATCACGAAGTGTGAACAATATTATTCCCCAAATGTTTGGAGACCTAATTGGGTAAAACGACACCGTTTTTAGTCGTAGAACTTTCTCCAGTCGGCTCGAGTACGGTTTTGTCCCCTCCACAAGCTAAGTAAAGGAAACTATTCAGTAATTACCTGCGAAATTCATTCAAAAGATCTGAGTAAATACAAACTCAACTGTCAACTGTGTACTGAACTTAAATCAAGAAAATCGAGAAGAAGAACCAATAGCGAGATGGAGGATTTGCAGACTGCTTTGAACGCCCACATGGATCAGATGGCAGATCTGATGGAGAAACTCACAGCAGACTTGCGCTCTGGACTCAAACCCGCTTACGAAAATTTTATGGGTTTCTTCCATGCCATCGATTGGAAGGTATTCAGCTATATCTCTGTGGGTTTCTAGTAAAGAACGCATTTTTATTTAGATACAGTTATATCTTTGTGGGTTTCTCGTAAAGAATGCTTTTTTTATTGTTCTCTATGATAATTGAGATTTAGATGAGAGCTAATGTGAGGGATAAAAGATAATGAGGGCATTTGTGGAGCTTTCGTAAGATGTGATATTTCTTGTTGAAGGGTCTAAGGGCATTGAAATGTTGAACACATTTGGGGGCATTGTTATGTGTTACTTGTGCTGTTTATTTTTTTATGGATGAGGTTCTGTTGTCAATGTGGAGCTGTGGAGCTTGCGTAAGAATGAGATGGAGTGGTGAAAATGGGATATAGTGGAACGTGGGTGCCATTGTTTATAGATGGGTAGAGTGATAGTAGAGTTGTGGAGGTGATGTATCTTGCCAGTGTGTTTGAGTTAGATTCGGGACCTTTTTGGTTGGTTATGATGGGTCTGATCTGACCCTGGAAACAGTCGTGCTAGTTTTGGTGCGATGAGATTTGAGTATTTTTTGCGGTGCAACTGAACCAAACAAAAAGGATTTGTTTTACCAAAATGATCCTTGTCAACTGGTTGAACCTTCACATTGTTGTGCTACTTGTACTCTAAGTCTGCCTTTTCTGCTACTGTTTCTCACTTAGTCATTGGCTGTAAAAGATTAAGTGATATCTATGACAAGTGGTAGATAGTTTGAGAATCATAAATTACTATTTCAAGATTAAAAAAATGTAAGCTTGATATTTATGTAAACCAACTCCTTAAAAATCTGAGCAATGCCGAGTAGCGAATATTGGAGCAATTCATTGTTTATGTGAGGTGAAAATACTACGAAGGAAAGATGTTTGCAGATGTCAAACTATTAGTGTAGTACTCATGAGTCGGGCATATACACGTAAGGGTCTGGTGACTCTTATTGCAGGAGTATTGCCATGGCCTTGGCAACTTGTGGCCGGACCATAAATGGTAGTAATTCATATCCAGACTAGGTATCAAATAATATGCAGTTTGTCGGATGAAACTAGGGATTTAATTATCTTGATCCAAGACAAAGTTTCAACATGTATTACCTACCATAGTGGCATCATACCGTACTTACATATTTGGATCAATGTGTGCTATAAACTGTAGCAGTTGAAGATAAATTAAGTTCATTGCTACGATCTAACTTTATATTAGTTGTATATTAAAAGATATTATCAGTTGTAGGTTGTCTTATTTGGCAGTTTCCAGTTGTTGATGTTCTAACCCTTCGAGTCGTTTTGTTGCTCAAATTTGGTATACCTGTTTGTCTGAATTCTTGTACATATTTTTGGAAGTCCCTTGCCCAATGCGATCTTTATTTCTTCCTGTTATGTCTCTTGTAACTCTATCCTTGATCTTAATCAACTTTATCATTATATTGAGAGTTCATAATCAGAATGTTAAAATAATCGTTCTCTCTTTTTTAGGTTCTCCCTGCCATCGATTTCTCATTCCCGTTTCTAAATGTGACCCTTCCTTTTCCTTTTTTCACTTTTGCAGGAGCCTTGGTTGATTGGTCTTGTCTCCTTCCATGTGTTGTTGCTGCTGGTAGCTTTCTTGACAAGGAAGAACATAAACTTCCAGATGTGTTTGTTCCTTTTTTCACGTGAGCTGTCTGCGTACTTCATGCTTATCCATAATTTTATATTATCCTAAGGTCTAATCAACCTCCCCCCCCCTAAATATATATATATATATATATATATATATATATATCTATATATCTATATATATATATATATATATATATATATATAATTGTGTGTGTGTGTGTGCGTGCATGTGATGGCATAGTAGTAACAACCTGAATTCTTATTCCATATGGAGAGAACTCGGAACGAGTGTAAGTTAGAATGTAGCAGTTTGATTTCAACTGCATTCGTCTGGTTTGGCCTTGTATCAGGGCTAACACTTGTTACACCAGTAAAGTAAACGAAGATATAGTCTGGAAATATGGAATATCTGTAAATTTTCTTGTATGCGCACAATGCACAATCTTATAGAAGAATGATATATTGCAGTTGGAGGAGTCTATCTTGCTGAGAGGCTCAATCATATCTTAGGTGTGAACTGGAGAAGCTTCGCAGGCCAAAATTATTTCGACCCACAAGGAGTTTTCCTCTCTGTACTCTGGTCTGGTCCATTGCTGGTGGTTGCAATCATAATCTTGGTCGGTAAACCAGCCTCAGCTCTTTTATGTCCTCAAATCTCAGCTCCTAAGCTTTGCATTTGGTTTATTTACTTATTATGTTACTTAATGTTTGCAGGTGAACACCTTGTTTTCACTGTGCCATCTCATTGTTCGATGGAAAAAGGCTGAGCTCAGACATCGTGCAAGAGTAGCTCGTACCAAAGCAGAATGAGACCGGTTTTGCTTCTGATATGGCTAGCTTATATGAAATATTTCCCTTGGGAAATCCAGAATTTTGGTTTTCTTGATTGCTTGGCATATTCCTGCTGAGATTTCCCTGTGTTTAGGTTTAAATGCATTAGTAAATCTTTTGTTCATTGAACAGTAACATTGTTAAACCTTTAATATGCTATGGGGATCTGGCATATGAGAAGTTGATTATAATCATACTGAAAATCCTTGTCACTGTTTGCTTTAAGATCTTACAGTTTCCAGTTTCCTACGCTCATACAGAGTTGGTGTTCCGTGTCATGTGATAAACACTTAGAATTTCATGAAGCTGTAAACAAAAGATCAAGAATATGCAAACTACAACTAGATTTCGTTTTAATGAAGTGAAACATAGAAGAACAAGAACGCGTAAACTGCAAATTAAGAAGAAAAGCCATGAAGATTTCTGTATTCATTTCCAGACAGAATGAACTCAGTAATTAACACACTACAAACCATACATGTGTTTATCGTTATAGCACAAGTTAATTGCTAACAATGGTCCAGTCATACTTCTTTTTTCCTTTTAGATAAATACCATCACTCTTAATCGCCCAATTGCAATGGCCGTCATGAGTGCAAGGGTTTATGAAACCGGTGGCTGAATAAGCATCAAAATCTTTCTGCTTGTTGCCCCAAGTAACATAGCAATAGAACAAAGTTATGAGAGGCTTCACACAAAAACTGAATTCGTAATGTCCGTTCGTAGGGACTATGTGATTTCCCAAATCATCATCTTTCGATTTGCAATGCACCCACAACGGATCAGAATTTGGAGGAAGGTTGTTAGCTAGATCAACATGAATTCTTATGTAAAAGACACAACTCTGGCCTAAGTGAATTAGATGTGCATAAAAGATCAGAATCAAAATAATGTTTCTCACCATTTCTGTAAAATGTATAGCTCACCAGTACATTGCAATGATTTACTTATATAGCTTCTTGTGAAAACTAATTAGTAAAAGTTGAGATATGGACTATCATGTAAGTTGTGTAAATGTTACTACAACTTTTAGAAAAATATTGAAATATGCTCTTTGAATATTCCTAGGTATTGTTATAAAAGCATAATCCTAAAGGAAACGCCTCATGAATAAGATTTTCTGGTCAACAAACTACATCATATATTGAACTAATTCCCAGTTTGGTAACATAGAAGAGTTGCAGAGTCTTCAATTTCCCATTTTGATGGAACATTAAAGCTGTATAATCAAGACATCACAGTCTTCGCTTATGGGGTAGACGGTAATCATTAATATGGATTTGCGAAAATAAAACTGGGAATTCATGCACGGTACATCAATACAAATTGTTCTTGTCAAAATCATGACTTAACTGGTAATGTTCTTGATTTGGTTTCGATGGGCATAAAACAGAAGAACAGGAATGCGTAAATTGAAACAGAAGGCTATGAAACTTTCCGCTTGAATTTCCAAACATAATGGACTCACAATACATACTACATTTGTTTATCTTTTGAGTATACGAAGTATCTTTGCTACCTACCAGCCATGCTGCTTTTTTCCTTTTAGATACGCACCATCACTCTGTATTGTCCAATTGCAATGGCCATCGTGAGTACAAGGGTTCTTGAAGCCGGTGGCTGAATAAGCATCAAAAGATAACTGCTTGCTGCCCCAATTAAGGTAGCAATAGAACAAAGTTATGAGAGGCTTCACGCAAAAACTAAATTCGTAATGTTGGTTGGTAGGGACTATGCGGTTCCCCATATCGTCATCTTTAGACTTGCAATGCACCCACAGTGGATCGGAATTTGGAGGAAGGTTGTTGGCAAGATCAACATGAATTCTCATGTAAAAGACACAACTCTGGCCTAAGTGAATAAGATGTGCAGAAAAGATCAGAGCCAGGAGAATGCTTCTCATCATTTCTGTATAATGTATAGTTCACTAAAGATTTCTTCTTGGTCTTGTTGAGTTATTTGTTTTGCATTTTAGTGACTTATATAGATCATGTTAAGACTTAAATTAGTAAGTTGAGATATGGTTCATCATGCAAGTTTGGGTAAGGTGACTGGATAATGAAACTACTATATAAGTTACTGCAACTTTTAAAAATTGTGAAAATATGTTTTTCGAATATTCTCTGAGTTCTAATCCTGTTTATATATTAAACCATAATCCTAAAAAGCCTTATGAATACGATTTTCTTTTAATTGAACTTACAGTTTCGGAACTTAAAACTTATGTCTTCTATTTGCCAGTTGTGTGCCATGGAAAATTTTACAGGTGTAATTTAGGAAAACTTGCAGTTTTATTATAAGGGGTGGACCGGTATTATTAATTTGGACGTGCAAAAATAAAATTGAAAATTCACTTAGGTGGTCAAGTTAGGCGCAAAATTTGAAAATTAGGACGATTCCGAAGGTATATACTTACCTATAATTTGCTTTTAAGTTGCTGTACTTGTTTCCTTTTCTTTTGTTAAGTCTGATTCATATAGTGAATACATTTTACCAAGGGAAACAGAACAGACAGTAGAACAGAAAATATTTCTTTCACAATGCTAGTAATAAAAATTATAAATCAATCACTTACAAATCCAATCACTCATTGCTATGAACATTCAAAAGAATATACTCTTAGAAAACAAATATTGATCCACTGGCAACCAAATCGGCCTATTTAGTACTTGAAAGCTATAGCGAAAATTCCAGTCACGAAGAGCAAAGGCGACATGGTGTACATAGGAGAGGCTGCTGATGGTGTCACTCCTGCCCTGCTGCCTGTACTGCTCGTTGGAGTTGATGTTGCTCCACCATTAGTTGGTGTGGCTGGAGTTGCATCGCCTGCAGGTGTAGTGGGAGGTGTATCGGCTACTGGGGTTGATGTTGGTGATTGAGCCTCTGCTGGAGTTGCAGCTGCAGCTGCATATAAACAAAAAAATAAAAAAAATTCAAACTTCAAAGTTCTGCTAAAATGGATTTTATAAGCATGGATGTTTGTAATAATAGATGACTTAAGAGTGTGTTTGCAGAAATAAGAAGTATCTCCTTTCTTTATAATGCGTACCTTGAGGAGGAGAAGCTGCATTGGGTGAAGAGGCCGGTCCAAATGCTGCCGGTCCTGGAGCAGGTACTGGTGCGCCCGCAGCTGTTGCGTTCAAATAAACAAAAGAATGTCACTAATAAGCTCAAGGGAAGAAAGAAAAGATTATTAAGTGAAGGGATTAAGGATGGTTACCTTTGCATTGGAGGGGCACACCAGGCATGTTACAAGCACGGGGCAGATTCATGGCAACACTTTGGTTAATGGGAACACGGAAAGGAACACTTCCTGTGGCGATGAGGCAGAGGCAATCTTTCCCACTGCTCATGAGGGACTTGAGCGAGTTGCAGCAATCTGCGGAAGGGGCTGCTGTCCCATTGAAGCTGCTATTACTGGCAAAATTCATGCAAGGTGTGAACGTTGTGATCATGGAGGGTGTGCATGGAGGAGTACTGATCTGCGCAGATGCAGGGGAGAGCACTAGTGCAGAAAGGGCTACAGATAGGATAAAGAACCGGAAGGCCATGGTGATTGCGGATTGGATAGTTGTTTTTGTTGCTGTTATTGTAGGTTGCAGAAGTGAGAATTTGGTGTTTGGAGAAATAGCTTGAAGATTCAATTTATAGATAGAGATTCTCAAGTGAGGATGGAAGGGGCCAAAGAGAGACAATGAGTTGGAAGTGGATATATGTGGCTCAACTACTTTTAACTAACTTCCTGGAATATTATGTGCAGGTGTCTTGCATAATATTGGCTTATTAAACATGTAACATTACATCTGCTTATCTTTGTAGCAAACTATCTCTACTACCATTATTACCCAATTCTGATGGTCATCATAACTCACAAGTACAAGTTGTTCTTGACACTGGATGTAGTGTTATTAAAGGACCCAAGTACCACATGATTCGATTCGACTGGATTCCTGACTTAGCCTAGTCATTAAAGAAACGAGTTTAAAATCAAACTCGAGTTCTAGCTCTCTGACTTGTCACGAGATAGAACTCGGTACCAAGAATGAATGTATTACTCCCTCCCTCCCGCAGAACTTCATACATTTGTCATTTTTAGCCGTCCCACAGAACTTCATACATTACTAAAAAAGAAAGCTACCCCACATCCAACAAATAATAAACAATCTCAACTTTACACTTAAATTACACCTTTTACCACTAAAAGTACATTTTTTTCCAATTTTTCTATATTCTATCATTACTTTAACTTTTCGCATAAAACTACGCGCTAACCCTAATGTATGAAGTTCTCCGGGACGGAGGGAGTAAAAGAAATGGAAAAATAATTTTAAAATAAAGCCTTGTGTATAAATTGAACAAAATAACATCGCATGTCAATTGTCACATTGAACAAAATTTAATTCCACTATTTAGGTAAACAAGCACAATACAAATCTTGATCTCAACTCTAAGAATCTTATTGTAGTTTAATGGGTCGAGCTTCACACAGGATAATTTGGTAGGGACCGATAGGATGTGATTTCCAAAATTGATACATCCATAACGGTGGAGAATTTGGAGGAAATGGTTGACAAGATAAACATGAGAGCTCATTAAAATTCAATTTTCAGCTCCGAAACGTAGATTCATACCAACATCACAACAGTCAGTTACACGACTAAACTGTCAGTTACACGACTAGTAGTTTAGCCTACAAGCGACGCAATAGAAGGCAAACAAGAGTATAGCAAGGCTTTCAACAGCTAAACCAGGAATATTACAAACAGCTGACAATGTTTCGCGAATCATTGTAGCCATACTTAACCAAAGTATCGTACAATGCATCATAAAACCTTGTTGCAACAGTTGCAAGAACTAAACACTGACACAATATCAACGATGCCCGCTTCCCCAAAAGTCCTGATTGGGAGATTAACTGCCCTCTGATTTCTCAAGAGCTGAAAAGGGCAACAAGAACCATGTCAGTACAATCACAGAGAAGTTATTATGAAGATACCAGATTAACATCAACACATCAATTCCAAAAGTAGAAAGAGAGATTTATGTTGGAAATGAATTTGTTTATCGAAGATGTTCAGTACTGCATTTCAAAAGTCAAGACCTAAGAAAGTACTAAATATCACTTATGAAATTCTCAGTTGGATCCCATCATGGATGTTCATAGTATCATTTGAATTAACAGATTCAATCCCGCATTTTTTTTACGATCACAAAGAGCTGAATAGTTCTTCATGAAGAAAGGTGATTTTATATGATACTAACAAGTAACAAGTACATCAGCTGTTTCATTCTAAGCATAAGTATCCAAAGGGTAGGCATTTGGAAGACAAGCACATCAATATGTGAAGTGGGTGTGTTGGGGAAGAAGATAGAAACTCACTGTTGTAGTTCAGAAGCTTCTCAATGAGATCAACATGGGTCATCAGCATTCTTCGGCAACAGTACCGAACCAAAGCTAAAGCATCAAGGGCATCTCTGCAATATTAGAATTAACAATCAACTCCTGCTAGGACGAAAACATTATTGAAGAAACAGCAAACAGGTCTTGGAGACTTGGATGGCCAATTTCAATAAACTTCAAGCAGGATACAGAAGTTTATATCCAGCAAAGTAAACTTTTTTGCTTGTAAGGATAACTTCCATTGCATCAAAAACAGAGTGGAGGTCCAAGGTACGAATTCAAATGAACTGAGTAACGAACTCAGAAGAACTCATACTAAGATACAAACACTCACAGCTGCCTACCTCGCGTCCTCGCCATTAGATTACCGTAGGACATGACATTAATAATAATCAGTCAACACAGAGGGACTTACCGACATCCAGAATCGAAACAAAAATAATAGCTAAACAAATCTCAGTAGAATATTCTCAAAAAAAAAAAAAAAAAATCTCAGTAGAATCGGTATATAAGTTTGCGAATTTATATCATAGCTCTGTCAATATACAAATCTGTGTAGACCGGCTATCTGACTGAATACCAAACTGATCAAGCTAAGTATTTCCTCGTGGACCAAAAACCTACGAAATGAAATCTTCAAAGCAAACTACATCAATCTAACACTCTTGACTCTTAACAACGAAACCTTATCTCCATATAAACAAATCTAGCCTATAACACACTCCAGTAAAATTCACATAACAACTGATAACAACCTAGTTATTCCTCTATCACGCCACCAATTTGAATCCTAAACTTTGAATGTAAGTATACACAATCTTCGAAAGCACAACAATGAAACATTCATAACTCGTTATCAATATAAACACGAAGTCGTTATATGCTTACCCTTCAGTGTAATCAGCTTGGAGCAAATCAAGGTATGTATCCCATTTGTTACCAATCACCTATAGTTGAAAGGAGAAGCTTAATGTACTGTGTAAACGAAAAATACGCAAATTCGAATTAAAAAACCGATAAAATTCGAGATTTTACAAAGAGGGAAAGAAATTCACCTTGCCACAGGTGAAGCAACGTACTGGAATAATCATTTTCCGAAAGTAGAGATGGTTTCGATTCTTTCTTTCCGGTGGAGAAGACTAGGGTTTTGCTTCTGGAAATATCACCGGAAAATCAGTTGAGCAGCTGAATTGGATGGAAAAGGAGTAAGAGCTGATATATATATAGTAGCCTAACTCGGCCTAGATTACATGGCCTGTTTCGAGGATCAGTTTTTGGGCTTATAGACTGTGAATGGAGGCCCATCTATGTGGTGTACTCCTCCTGCCCCGGTAAAAACTAATTCCTCGAGTAAGATGTTTTATTTTCCATTTATATATGTCTAAATATAAATATCTTATTATGATATTACTAACTAATTCATTTTATGCACGCTAACAACTTCAACACATGTTACAATACCATTTACTTATCCAAATTTTACATTTTACATTTGATTTTCATGCCGAAAATCAGATTAAATGTTGGTTCTGGTATACAAACTATGTTGTTGCGATGAGAATAAATAAAATTGAGGTTTGTGTTTTGGTATTTATATATTAAGTAAAGTATTTGTGAGTGAAAATGTAAGTTGTACTAGTATAATATTATAAAACAATAAATTGTGAGTGAAGTAATTGTTAATCCACAACAAATGATCGTTATTCCTCCTCTACCTTATGACCATGAATATTCTTGCCAGAATCCAGGTTATGAGGTGCTTTTGACTATAGATAATCATGAGTTTTGCTGGATTCGATGGCGATGAGGTTGAGATCCATCGATATACTTGTTGTCAAGAACCAATGTTTGTGAACCCATCACTTTTGGTGTTTGATGTTGGAAGGAAGAAGATGAAGTGTGTTTTGTCTGGTACGCCTCTTACTATGAAACCTCGTGTATGAGCATGGGTACTTATATAAGGGGTTACATCTGGACTCACATGCTCCAAGAGGCTCAACAAAGCTCCGACATGATGAAAGGCATAAATCATTTTATTTTTTATTATTGTAGGTAAACAAATTACTGTTATTTTTTTCTCATTTGTATCAATTTAATTTACATTAGACTACCTCGGATGATAATGAAAGTTGATGATGTCAAATTACGTCAAAGTCCAACTTGTGCTAATCCGCTACTAGTAATTCACATGTGAATAAGAGAAGGTAGGGGGTTAGATTCGACACTATATGAGGTAGTGCATCGAAGGTTGGATAGTGACAAAATGGTCTCATCGATATGTCCCTCAATTTGCAACTTAAGTATCAGCTACATATTCCCTAGGAGAAGGCCCTTCGAGAGGTTGGGTAACCGTCATGAGCTGGTACTTCCAGGAGACCTGGAACAAACAACCTCCTTAAGTGGACCCCTTCGAGAGGCTCTTTGATAGATAGAGGACCGTTGTGAGCTAGTTCTCCTAGGAGATATGTCCATGCTGGAACAAACAACCTCCTTAAGTGGACCCCTTCAAGAGGCTATTCGAGATGCCTTCAAATCTGATCCATTTAATTAATTATGAAGCTATAATGGCCCCAAACATTTCCACAATGATTTTTTGACCCTGATAATCGTGTTTTTGGTGGATTCAATAGTGACGAGGCTGTGATTCATCTACTCGTTGATGTCGAGGAAGCCAATGTTAGTGCACCAAACCACGGTTGGTGATGCTTGAAGGAAGAAAATAAATGGTGCATAGTCGCCGAATATGAGGTCAATAACAATGGTCACATATTATGTGTCAATTATAATACTGAGAACGAAAAAAAAAAAAAAACTCTATATGAGTAAATATAGCTTTCTTCAACTTCAAGTCGTACAAAAATTCTTTAATGACATTGGTCACATATTACGTGTCGATTATGTTGTTATAACTGGAACCAAACTATATCCAATCTATATATTCTATACCCGAACAAAAATTCTTTATTTTTTCTTTAAAAAAAAGTCAAAAAATAAATTGCAAAATCTTTTTAAAAAAATAAAAAAAAATGTTAAAATGGAAATTGCAAAAGAAAAATAAAGGGAAAGTAGTAAAAAACTCGACTCATAAAATAAAAAATATCATTCATTTCCCTTTCCTCTTCCTAGCCTAAAACCCTCACCCAGTAGTAGCTCAGGTAAAACCCCTTGCATCTGCAAACTTTCAGCCGCTTGCAGGTGGTGGCGCTGTGTTTCACGGCCGGTAACTCCACCAGAGGTATTTCACTCTTCACCGTCCAATCTTCCTTCTTTTTTTTTCTCTGCTGGATATGTTGATTGCCTGTTTCATTTTTTTTCTTTCCTTTCATTCACATTTCAATTGCTTAATTGCTTAATCGTTGCCATTTCTGATCGTTTGAATAATCAAAACGATCGAAACTGAACTGTAAATCGTTGAACCTTTGTTCGTTTAGCTCAATTGAGTCATTGAAATGCCTCTACGCCAACATTTCGGTTTCCTTCTTTTATCTGTAAATTGCATTTCATAGTTGCCGTGTGTGACGTCACTGACATAGCCTTTTGCCGATGATCATGGTTTTTAAGTTAGATAATGTAATGATAGCTGACGAAACTGTGTGTTGATTGTAAAACAAGTATTAGAGAGGGCTAGATATTGTAATACAATGTTTGGCAGCGTTTTATGATCTTTTGTGAGTTGTGAATGATGCTTGGTTTATTGATATAGTCGGAAATTTGCAGGACACTTGTTGCTTATATGACAGATGGCCAGATGGGATAAGATACTCTCTCTGCCGGTACAGAACCCTCCGACCTTGGAGTTCTCTTCTGCTGATCTTGTATGGTCCACGGTGGAAGGTTGGCATGAGAATATAGATAGAGTTGCTCTAATACCATATGCGAGAGTTGATGATTTTGTCAGAGGGGAATCCAACAATAAGGAATGTCCTACACGTTTCCATGTCGAAGCAAGGAGGAAACGAACTTTGAAGACGTCTTGTAAACCTAAAGTTGATGGAATTTTAGAATATATCTTGTATGTTTCTTCTATTCATTTTCATAAATTGGTCAGTATATGCTTTCTATCCCTCGCATAAATCAGTAAATTGACCAGCTGTGACTCTTTAGGTACTGGTGCTCCTTTGGACCTGATGACCATAGAAAAGGTGGTATTGTTCGACCTAGTAGGACGACTTATGTGCCGAAAAATAAACCTGCTGGTCGGCCAAATACAAAGAGGGGCTGCACCTGTCACTTCATTGTTAAACGTTTATCAGCAGAGCCGTCGGTAGCACTTGTTATATACAATGAAGATAAGCATGTCGATAAGAAGGGATTGCCGTGCCATGGACCACAGGACAAGAAAGCTGTGGGGACTCGTGCTATGTACGCTCCGTATATATCGGACGAGCTTCTCCTCCGTGTCTTATCTCTCCTTCATGTCGGGGTATCTGTGGAAACAATAATGCAGAGACACAACGAATCAGTGGAGAAGCAAGGAGGGCCATGTAACAGAGATGATCTTCTCACGCACAGATTTGTTCGCCGACAAGAGAGGAGTATTCGGCGATCTACTTATGAACTCGACGAAGATGATGCAGTTAGTATTAGCATGTGGGTGAAAAGTCAACAAAACAGTGTGTTCTTTTATGAAGATTTCTCTGATTCAGACCCATTTGTCCTAGGCATTCAATCAGAGTGGCAACTGCAGCAGATGATTCGGTTCGGTAACTGTCGTCTATTGGCTTCTAATTCAAAGTTCGGTTCGAATAAGCTAAAGGTTTGTTCTGTAGTTACTGTCCTTCTATTGAGCAAATTTTTAGGCCAATCATAGCTAACATATTCTCCCATTGCAAAAATATCCAGTATCCCATTCACAGTCTTGTTGTGTTTAACTCAGACAACAAGGCTATCCCAGTTGCTTGGATTATCACATCCGGGTTCGGGACCATAGATACTCACAGATGGATGCGTGCACTTTATAATAGAGTTTGCGCAAAGGATCCTACTTGGAAGTTAGCTGGATTTGTTGTAGATGACCCTTTGGCTGATACTTTGGCAATCAGGTCTGTATTGAAGTCTTTGTGTCAGTGCAGTTTCATGGTGGGTTTTATTTGTGATCTTACTTGACTGCTTATAGATCTTGGCAAGTTCCTCAATTGAAATTTATACTCAGCCACTAAGAGTCTAAGACTCTGCAGATGCTTAATGTTTAGTCCCATATCATGCACCAATATAGTTGTGGTAATGTATTTGTCTGTCTCAATCAATTTTTATGCTCCATGTGAACCCGTTACACATGTGATAGTTGATTTATGCTCCTGGTCCTTTATGTTTGTAATTTAGATGCACCCTCATTGAACTTTTTATTTTTTAATTGTAACCCCCCGGGTCTCGTTATAAACATTTTTGGGTGTCCCGTTAGATTGGTACCATTTCAAAACTTGTTTTTTTAACACTTATCACACTTTACCAATTACTTAAAATTATTTATCCCACTTACATTATTTGTTATGTCAAACTACTACTCTTGTAATATAACTCCATATTCTGTTCTGAAAACCCTGATAAAAAGTAAAAGAGGCCTGTATATCAGGACACTGAGTATTGGTTCCAACGATGACATCCTTTTGATGATATCGACACGTTCCTGTTCTCTGGTACATTATTTTGTTGTCATTTTTCAAGCATGCACTGCTTGACTGTGAATTTCTTCCATGTGCTGCAGGGAAGTCTTTCAGTGCTCGGTTTTGATATGCTTCTGGAAAGTTCGACATGCATGGCATAAAAATCTTATTAAGAGATGCTCGGAGATAGAAACACGTGCTGCAATTGCAAAAAGTCTTGGTCTGGCTGTTAAAAAAATCTCGAAAGAACACAACAGTGCTACTGAATTTGATGATTTGATGGAAAATTTCGTAGATGCTGTAGATTTCATTGACTACTTTAAGGCAGTTTGGTACCCAAGGCTAGGTAATTGCTAGTTTCAAACCAAGGAGATATAATAATTATTTTTTGCTCTTAAATATTCAAGCCCATGTCCGCTGAAACAGACTCCGTTTTTTTATTTATGGCGTAACTCTTCTGTACAGGTATGTGGGTGCATGCACTTGGAACTTTTCCCCTTGCAAGCCAAGAGACCTGTGCTGCAATGGAGTTCTACCACAACCAAATGAAGGTTAGGCTATTCAATGAAAAAGACTCAAGTGTATACCAACGTACTGATTGGTTTGTAAATAAGCTTACCACCAAAGTGCATTCTTATTTTTGGCTTGATGAGTATTCGGGAAAGGAGGATTTTGCCCGATACTGGAAAGAAGAATGGATGAGTGGTCCTACAGCTTGGCGCAAATCATTAATGATTCCAGATGATCATGTAGTCATGGAGTGTGAATTGGCTAAAGTTTTTGACCTTGAAAATCAAGATACCACTTACTTGATACGGAACCCGGGTTCAGAGTATGCAATCTGTGATTGTTCTTGGGCAAAAGTGGGTAACCTGTGTGAGCATATTCTCAAACTTATTAGATTTTGTCGTTGCAAGGGATCTGTGACCCCATCTGTGAGTATGCTGCACTATAGTCGGGCCTTGATTAATATGCTAAAATGCCCACCATTTGATTCTTTGGCTCGTGATCATGCTGCTTCTTTAGCAGTCTGGGTGCAGATGCAGTTGAATGTCCAAATAGGTTCAGAAAGCCAAGAAAATGCTATTGAGCAGCAAATGGATAGACCTGATCGAGATCAGCATAGCGAGGAGCATTGCCCTAGTAATACCATCTCATCTCAAAATGAGAACCGGCCTGCCAAAAAACGTAAGCTTAACGACTGTGAAGCAGGGGATTTGGGTGATAATCCATTACACCTGATGACCACCGAGTCTATCTACAATAATGAATCCCGGTCTGAGATGGAAGTTGACTCATCATCCATCAGCACTTCTCCAACTCAGTTGTTCTCTGCAAACGAGAATGCCATCAGTCTCCTCAGTCCAAATGATGAAGATCTGAATGATGCTATACTCCCTTCGGCAGAAGTTGAATTCAAGAATTTAAACGGCTTAAGAAACGTGGAGAATAACCATACTGGGCGGATGATTATTGAGATCGAAACACAATCTATTTGTAATGTGCTCTCTACAGATTGTTCTTTAGACCGTGAAGATATCCTCAGCAGCTGCATATCAGAAAGTGATGCTATGGAAAAAAGCTCCCCAATTGTAGCAAAGCAGTCGAACCTGATTGTTGGTGAAGTATCAGCTGGTATTGATGAAAATGGAGATGAAGACTCGATTATTATTGAAGAATTCATTGCTAACGAGCTAGAGTCACCAGACAAAAATGCTGATTCCCAGATTGATGTTTGATGTTGCCACCATCTGTATCTGTCTGCACAGAATCCTATGTCATCAGAACCAATCTGTAATTCTTGGGGCCGGAAGTGGTTTAAGGCTACACTGATGATGCCTTGAAAAATGCCTTTACTGGGGAACTTTACCTTCCGTGAAGAAAAAGCTTCTAAAAGATCCAGGATATTTGCCAGTCTGCTGAAAATCTATCATCATAAATAGCAGTAATGACCAAGCTCCAATTAAGTTGGTCTCTAATAGCAATCGGAGCAAGACTGATGCAAGGATCAGGCCAATATTCTGAACAAGGATCTCAGGAGGGTTGATATCGCGTCTAATCAATGTACCATTGTTTATTCATTCTGAGCGATGCTGAGGTATCTTCAGTGCATTTATCTTAAAATTAGATAGTGATCTGCTTATTATTATTATTATTATTATTATTATTATTATTATTATTATTATTATTATTATTATTATTATTATTATTATTATTATTATTATTATTATTATTATTATTATTATTTATTTATTTATTTATTTATTATTATTATTTTTTTTAATATATATTTTGTTGCTTATTGCAGGGTACTATGATGCTACCTTTATAGGAATCAGAAGTTCTAGGCTAAATGAACATGGAGGTCACATGTACGATTCAGGCATGCAACAATATGTGATATTTCCCCAGTTAGAAGATGTAGGTGGAGATTTTGAGTGTACTGCACCAGGCGACTTCTTTCTACATGCTTCAAGAGCTGCATGAGGGGATATGTGGCAGCGTTATTTCTCTTCAGAAGATCCCCATCTGAAGAATTTTAACCCCGATGTAGCCAAGTGTCTTGCTTTCCATGCAGGCCTTCTTTTGTTGGTCCAGTATGGAGTGGGTCTCTTCTACGTTTTTAACCTTTCGTTTGCCTCCTTTTGATACGTAATGACGTAAATAGATAGCTTTGCTGTATATGTAATTTGTGTACATTGAACAAACATCCAACATTAGTGCCCCAACAGTGGAATATCAGTCTTGGTGTTGAGGTTTTTGAGCCAGTGTGGCTTTGTCGAAAACTCGAATTGGTCAAGTTTTGCCATTGTTTTTTGCTGTTGGGAACACCATAATACCTTGTAAAGGATGTGTTTGTTCAACAGATATGGATATTGCTTTCAGCCTAGCACTTAAAAATAAGTTGGAAACACATAACTATTTGCTGACACCTAAAAAACATTTACTACCGTTCAGTGAAACACCAAGATTACTGTCCACCTTTTTACTCGTAAATTCGTCTAACTTGAATCCCACAGCACAGCAAATAAATGTATAGATAAAATAAAGAAGCAGAATGAACTAGTTAGTTCAAACTGACCAACTCTCCTCATATATGGATTTCCCAGCACTTGGAATTCTTCCTTCCTCTTCATGTGCAGTGAAATAGATGCCAATTTACTAACTCTTTTCTTCGTAGGGATCTCATAGTCGGGACTATTTAATATCAACATGCGTTCTTCCAAGTCACGTAAGCCAGTGCACGATCTAGCTGACATTTTTTATGAATCACAAACATTTTTGTCCAGGACTCCTTGACACCATACTCCTTCATAACCCAGAGTTCAAAGCTTTTCTCAGTCCATGACTGATACAAAACACCAAGACACTCATTCAGGACAATTGGGGGTCTTTCGAATAAAAGAGACCTATAGTCAGGTAACTCAAAGTGTCTGACAACCCCATAGTTATAAGGTAACTCAAAAGTGTTTGAAAACCCCAGTGTTGATATCGCAACAAAGTATTCTTCTCGTATGATCTTGCATTTCTTGAACTGGACTATGACTCGAGTATAATCTACATGCATCACAATAACCTTGAAATCATTACCACAAGAAGCAACGCCAAATCCTGTACCTACTAAAAACCATCCACGATCCAGGATAGGAAGCCGCTTGAATTCATGCAACGTGGGATTCCACAAGATAAATTCCTTCGAGTGCTGGATACAAACAAGAGCCTATAAGAAAGAATGGTCCATTGGTGGACATGGAAGAACGCACTTCTTTGTCAGGAGAATCTAAATCATGAAAAAACAATGCGTATTCGTTGTAACGAGAAGACTGATCTGATGGAGGTAAAATACAACTTGTGAGCAGCATGGTTTCTCTACTCCCACGGTGGTTTTTGATAAAGGTAGGATCTTTAAACATACAAGACCAAGATTTTGACACACACTTAAACCTCACCAGTGATTTTATAGGTAACCATAACAAAATCTCAAGTACCAAATCATCTGGTAAGCGTAACTGATTGGCATTATTACGACTCAGACGCAAACTTCATCACAGGGTCATCTTGTGAACAACGGTAGCTTCCTAGTTCCTCAATAGGATAAACCATAACTGAATCCAAGAAATCAATTAGTTAGCACAACTTTATGAATTATCTGTTTATAGGCATGAGATGAGAGCAAGAAACTAGCTAATGAAAGCACTCAAGAATATTCGCAGCTAAGATAGAGTGATAATTATATCAGAGACTAGAATTGGTGCACCGCGCATCCCGTAATGTTAAATTATAATTTTAGTTTATGATGTTACGAGTTTAACTGAAAGTATATATTTTTAAGCAAAGTATAGCAAGATACTATCTTGTATAAATATTTAATTTATCAAAGTCATCTACTACTTGCTAAATATTTTACACCAGAGAAGAAATTGAAGTAGTTTAAGGAGCGTCCAATAACGAAGTGTTTGTAGCAACATACAGTATTGTCTCAATCAATGTACTACTCAAGCCTCACACATGTTTACAACCTGACTCCTCTTAGGAAAATTCTTATATAGACCCGGTCTATGAGTAAGTTGTAGACCTTGTGGATGAGAATGAACCACATGACTTGAAAGAATAATTTTAAATTTATTTCCCAAGTAATGTTGTTTATTGTGAACCACAAAGTCTACAACTTACTCATAGACCCGGTCTATGGAAGAATCTCCCCCTCTTCTCATAGTTATGACAACATGAAATTATTTATTTTCAATTAATTCTAACTCTTCTTTTCCTTCTTCTCTTGTAAATCCGGTCTTGAAAATTATTTCTTGATTGTCCACTCCATTGTGCAATAAAATAATATGCATTGTTTTCCCTTAGACTTCACGGGGTGCCAACATGTCCAACAGTCCCAAAAAAAAAAAAAAAAAAAATGGTAAATCTTATGATTTATAGCCAATAGCGAAAATAGGCATTATCTATCACTCAAGTCCAATTGCGAAGCAATTTAAAATGGAAAATTAAATACCTGGTTTCATTTTGCTGCTCCCAGAAACACCGCACTTGCCAAGGGCAGTGAATCTAGCAGTTTGAATATTAATATAGCAGCACAAGATCATGTTCAAGAATGTCATTTAAGAGATCGATGCATATTGTCTTTTGCATCAATGTCTACTATGTCCTTCGAGGGCACAAGTAGCCTGGAGCAAGTAATCAGCATCCAAAGTTCATATAGCTTATAATTAGCGTTGTTGTTAAATATAACAATCTTGCAACTTAGTTATGAAGAGAGAAATTATTGCGAGGAAAGTATATTTTTCCTGTTTGCAAGGAAGTGCATTCAGTTTATGCTATCATTTATCAGTAGAGATAATTAAATATAGGTTGTATCTATTAATAGTCTTGAATTCTGCTCTTATGCTTTATAAATTCCTTGCCAGACAGAAGTACAAGGCTAAATCAATGAATATTATCACCATGAGCACTGACAGCTACTTAGGTAGAAAGGACTCAAGAAATGGTCATAAAAAAGAACCAAAAAAACCTTTAATTTTTCAATCATGGACTGCCATACCTTCCATGGTTGAGATCTTACTAAAAATCATGTATGGTGCATATTGATTATTATGTTTCAATTAAGCCACCAAGAAACTGCTCAAACAGACAGATATCAGAGCTCCTAGACAGCCACTGCCCGTGAAACTTTTATGTTTACCATCTTCAACTTACTCCTTGACACACACCGCAGAGATAACAATCATCAACGAAATGTTCAATATGTTTCCTGTATCTTTTATGTCACAAATACGTTTGTTGAACCTCCCGAGCCTGTTAATCTATAATAAGAGATCGTCGCCATAACAAAGTTATGTTACGATCTATAATAAAGCGAGGACATTGAGTAAGAAAAAGGCTTATTAAATCTTGGTTGGCAGTATCCCATGAAGAAGACAGCTAAATAAGCCTTCACACAACATTATTTCCCTAACCAGGCTCTCCTTACCTCAAATAACAAAATCAAACAAGAGCGACAATTGTTTACATCTTTCATTTGATCCATAAAATACCAGCGCAGGCAATTGTTAAATATAATACCCCATACTATGACTAATGAAATGCAAAGGAAAGTACCAAAAATATATATCCTGGAGACATCTAAAGAAAGCTTAATCCCCACAAAAAATCTTTGCAAGACTCCATCGAAGGGAGATCAATAAATTAATTCCATTTCTCAGTTGTTCAAATGAACACAAGGCTGTAACATCCCACTTAGATTTAGGTATGTAGATGGCTACTTCACTGGGTCAAAAAGTGAGTCGATCGAAATAAAAAAGTCCCTTACACGGGAGCAGTAGAAAAGAAGAAATTGCGAAGTACAAGCTGAAATGTTGAACCAAAAAAAAAAAAAAAAAAAAACTTACATATCAGAGATAACCTTCATTGTCAGCTATATCCACTGAAGCCAAAACCAGATCCTATTATAGCACAAATGCTATATAAGCATGATGGGTGATAAATGTTACAAGTTCGGCAACCATATTGTAAAACATGAATGAGAATATATTTGTGATTATTTGTTCTGTGTCCATCCAATAGAGAAGATGCATATCCTAGAATATCCAGTAAGAAGCCTGGTGGGTTGTACAAACCTAAAATTCCAAAAGAATTGTGTGGCTTCCAGGAAACATGAACGGCTTTATCCGCACAAACAAGCTCTGCTTGATTCAGACAAACTGATCCCAACACTATTCACTCTTTACAGACAATCTCTGCCATATAATTTACAATAACCAGAATAGAGAAGGTTATTTAAAGAAAGTCACTAATTCCTCTAGTCTTGCTTGTTGCATCAAAATTTAAGTGAACCAAGTTTATGGCTTTCCACAACAACTTTTACTGTGCTTGGAAAGGGAGACAAATGCAATTTAAAAATCACAAAAGAAAAAAAAAAGTTAAATTCCAATTAGTTAGTAAACAAACCGGAAACCAGAAGAAGAAGATGAATGCAAGAAGAAACTGAAACAGGGGTTAATCGGACCGGCCCCAAGGGCTACAATCCAAACAAATTCACATAAAACGGCTGGCATAATTTCACCTTCTCCTAATAAATAAACCAATTTCCATCAACATGACATTGATCCTGATTGTTGTTATAGCAAAATCTATAGAAACTGAACAAACATGCATCAATCAAGCGCATGAAGTTTGGAAGAAGCTACTCACAAAAACTCGCAATTACTGAATTATATTTACATACCTGAAAAAAATTGATGAAGCAACCGTTGCTGAGGACTGTTGTGAAATTGAATAATTCAATCGAGCGGAAAACATGCCCATAGTTTTATAGTCGCGATAAGGTGCAGGTGAGCAGTTGTCTGATCCGAGCACACACAACGGTTCTATATCGACAGATGGATTCGCGTGGTTCATGCGGAAACGACGGCTGGGATAGCTGAAGGGGTGTTGCGTGTGGTGTGAGCGGAGGAAAATTGGAATAGCGTTTCTTAGTAGCCGGTAGCTGGAGAATAGAGAAGTACTAAGCAAATTGTTAAAGTGAAATGACACTTTAACAGGACATATTGAGACTTATTATATTGTTTAAAAAAAAAAACAGAAAAGTTAT
This sequence comes from Plantago major, assembly GCA_026545765.1. NCBI lineage: Eukaryota > Viridiplantae > Streptophyta > Magnoliopsida > Lamiales > Plantaginaceae > Plantago > Plantago major. The sequence goes on along the minus strand of CM048839.1, from coordinate 467,029 downwards.
TGGAAAGGCATTGATCAGCGATAAATATCTAACCTCAATCAAAAATTTCTTCTGCCCTTGATTCCTTTTGGTGGAATTGAACAGAATCCTTAAATCTTACTAACACACATGATTTCTGTATGGTTTTAAACAATATAATAATAAGTCCCAGTTTGTTTATCAATTTTTGAAAAGAACTCTTAACATATATCGCGTTCCCTTTTTTTTTTATTTTTTTTCCTTATTCTTTCGACGGCTACTCCCTATTTCCAACCGGCGCCTGTCTGTGTTTGCTTTATCCTGTACCGATTCGCCGATCGATTAATAGTGCCAAGCCAAATCGCTACAGAATAAATTCCCGAACCCTGATTTTATGATTTTTTTCTGCCTTCTCCTGACACAGCACAGGTATGCCGTATGTATGTAATGTTTGCTCACATGTCAACTCCATTCCCTTATGTTTTTAGGTGTTTCTATCAACAACTATTTATATGCCTTTGCTGCTTCAATTATTTTAATCCATTGGAATTCTAATGTGGATAGATGATGATGATGGGTGTAATGTCCAATTTTGAATCTCGTTCTGTTGTTTTGGTTTACATAACGAGATTTTGCGTGTGATGCCTTGAATTCAGCTCTCCATGACGAGATAAAACTTTTTATATGGGAGAAGAGAAGAGGTATTATATGACTTTCACGGGGTTTTGCTATGGCTGACCTGTCATTTACCTCTACCCATGGCTCCCATGAGTTTTAGTTGTTCATATTATCCTTTATATGGTTCAATGTATTGACATTTTTACAATTCTGAATTACTGATACAGGTCAGTGTGTATGACCATGAGGCATTGAATTCTCAGTTTGCAATTAAGGATCTCGGGCGGCTTAGCTATTTCCTCGGTCTCGAGGTTTGCTACACATCTCATGGTTCATTTCTAAGCCAAGCCAAGTATGCGCATGACCTGCTACTTCGTGCCGATATGAGCGAGTGAAAACCTATCAATACGCCAATGGTTGTTGGTCAGCAATTAAGTCTTCAAGGGCCTGACTACTCTGATCCATCGACATATCGATCAATAGTTGGTGCGCTCCAATACTTGACAATTACTCGTCCCGACATCGCCTATGTTGTCAACTTTGAATGCCAGTTTATGCAATGTCCTAAAGAGCCTCACTTTCAAGCAGTTAAATGGATCCTACGCTATGTCAAGGGAACTGTTACCTTCGGCCTTGAATTTATCAACACAGGTGCTCCTTTAGTTCTTGCTTATTCGGATACTACTTGGGCATCTTGTCCCGACACTCGTCGCTCCACTTCTGACTATTCGATTTACTTAGGGCCCAACCTGGTTTCGTGGATCTCCAAGAAACAGCCCATGGTTTCGCGTTCAAGCTGCGAGTCGGAATATCGAGCAATAGCCAACACCACAAGTGAAGTCCTATGGCTAACTCACTTGCTTAATGATCTGCGCCTTCTAAGTCTTCAGCGTCCAATTGTCCTTTGCGACAATAAGGCTGCCGTGTTTATCTGTAGCAATCCAGTTTCGCACAAACGCGCCAAGCATATTGAGCTCGACTACCATTTCAAGCGCGAGTTGGTCCAATCTAGCCGCATTACTACTCAGTTTGTTCCTACTGATCTTAATGTTGCGGATGTGTTTATCACGGCCTTTGTTTCATCGATTCCAGTCCAAGCTTCGCGTTTACCCGAATCCCACGCTCAGCTTGCGGGGGGCTGTCAACAATGTACCAGATTCTCCTATTCTTAAGGCTCACTCTTCTGTTTTATAGCTTAGTCAAACTAGTGAATTAGTCTACTCCATTACTTGTTTGTAACTAACTAATTTCGTAGGATCTGATGTAACTTATTTCTGTATAATACAAACAACAGACCACAATTTATTGAGTGTGGATCAAATCTATTCTTTACAAATCTAAATCATGAAAAGATAACACGCCTTCTCCGTAACGAGCAAACATATTAGATGGACGCAAATGACGACTAATGAGCAGCATGGTTTCTCTACCCCCGTGGTGGTTTTTGATAAAGGTAGGATCTTTAAACAGACGAGACCAAGATTTTTATACACACCTAAATTTGAGGAGAGATTTTATAGGCAGCCATTACAAAATCTCAATTACCAAATCATCTGGTAAACTTGGTAATTTGACATAATTCGTCTCCAGATTAGATGCCAATCGACAATGTTTCTTCATCACTGGCTCATCTTCTGAGTAACTGCAGTATCCTTCTTGTTCTTGTTCTTGTTCTTCTTCATCTTCAGTGAGATAAATCATTATTGAATCAATCAAACAATTCCAGTTAAGCCTATCTTCAATAAGCAGACTATCCAAGAGCTAGTTTAAATACGACGCAAAAATAACGAGGGGAGAATTGCACTTTTGGTCCTCTAACTCGTCGTTCTCTTCGATTTTGGTCCTACGAAATGACGAATTTACAAAGTTGGTCCTAAATCCGTATAAGTCGTTCGTATTTATACGAAATAGCACATATATATGGACTGCCAACACATGCCAAACACACGCCAACACACGCCCAACAACCTAACACATTCAATTAAGTCCCTAAAACTTTTATAAGTTATCAATCAGGTCCAAATTCATTTCTGAAAATTACAATACAGTCCTTAGTGACATCTGATTCTCAAAATTTAGGGCATTGACTTTACAAAAATATTAATTAAGTCCTTACAACTTCCAACAAATTTCCAAAATTTAAAATGTTAACAAAATTTATAAAATTATAATTTTAACATATTATTTTTAAAATAAATAAATTTATAAACTTAATAAAAAATTAAAAATTTATATTGTTCAATTTAATTACTCTCTCAATCTTTATATATTATGAATTACTATATCATTTTGTTTTTTATTTTTTATTTTCTTCAATTGAAGCTCCTCTCTTTTTTTCACCTGGAAACCTTGTAGGTGATTGTTTTAATTTTTTTGTAGGTGATTGTAGCTCCTCTCTTTGCGACAATAAGGCTGCCGTGTTTCAATTGAAGCTCCTCTCTTTTTATATTGTTCAATTCAATTTAATTACTCTCTTTCATGGAAGTTTGCCAAAAAATAAAAATTTGCAAAATAGAAAATATAAGATTTGTTAATATTATATTTTGTATTTGTCAAGTTTCCATAGATAATATAAGTTATTTTATTTTATTTTAATGGAAGTATATATATAATCCTAATCTTTATTCTTCAATTTAGGGTTTATTCAATTTGGGGATATAAGCTATCATAATTGATTATCTGACCTAAACATAAGACATAAATCGCTGATTTTTGTTTGTACTTCTCCGATTCGTTATTTAGTTCATCAGTTTGTTAGTTCAGTTCGGCTAATTCTTCAGTTAGTTAGTTAAATTCGGCTAATTCTTCAGTTCGCTTAGCGACTTGGTCAGTTCGTCTAATAATTCGTTAGTTCGCCCAGATAAATCGCCATGTAGTATGCCATGTCAATAGGACCAAAAGTGATCCCAAATTTCCCCAATTTTTAACCTAATTTGGCCGTATTTATACGGTTTTAGGACTAGTTTTGCAAATTTGGCATTTCATAGTACCGTAAACGAAAAGGACGGCGAGTTAGAGGACCAAAAGTGCAATTCTCCCAAATAACGAGTTTGTATAAACTCTTAACACACATTATATATAGGCATATTAGCCATTCCTTCAGGAATTTAAGTTTCTTTTCAATTACGATTAGGAATCATAGTATATGTTAAAGAATAGAACAGAATAGTTACAAATCATTGTTCTTTCTTTCGTAATTTGCACAAACACCCCCAAATAATTGTAAAATCACACGTAAACCAGACGTCGGCTAGTTTGCAACATTTAAGCCTTGGGTCGCCCCCTCGCCGTTAACTTTGTGATAACATAATATCTTCATATACAGTAGCAATATAAACATGCAATATTGCCAATATATATCAGGTGTCGGAATCAATCAGGAATCAAGATTTTCGCTAACGAATAAAGACATCTAAATGTCGGTTAAGGAGACACTAGGGGGAGATGAGTGAGCTGTTCAACGAATCGAAGCCAAAGAAAATCTGATAGATGGCATTAAGGATCTCAAACCTTATCATATTGACACAAAACAGTAGCTAGCCACTACAATACCTCCTGAATCAGCTTCTCTGTGAGACTTTTAGAAAGTCCCATTACACAATCAGAACTTCCAATCACAGTGTCGACTAACGGCAGTGTAAGGGGATGTTCAAGCATCAAACCCCCAGCAACATTCAAAATAATTCCTTCCTCGATTAGGCTATCAATGACTTCATCTGGTATGTCAAGAAAGTAGACCTCCGCACCCTCCCATTCTCCCTGCCTTCTTCCTGTTGTTAGGTTAGTTACAAGCACAGATCCCACAACTCTAGCAGAACCACCAGAATAGTCTCTGATGAACTCACGTGCCTCCTCCTTACTCGAAGGCTTTTCTCTGACAACCCCTTCATACACCACCACTGTATCTGCGGTAATTAGCAGGGTCGGTTCCCATAAATAGTCACTCGTCTCGAGCCTGGACACAATAGCATCAGCTTTTGCCTCCGCAAGGGTCATAACAAGATCTTCTGGCTTATCTTTCCTGATACTTTTCTCATCTATATCCGCAGTTAGGATGGTGAACTCATAGCCCATCTCAGCTAGGATCTCACGACGAGCCATCGAGGACGAACCTAATATCATCTGAAAATTCTGCTTCTTTGGAGCCTCCATGTATAATCTGTTGGCAGTTTAATGGTTAGCTTCTAAGGCATTCCTGAGCAGCATTGCAAGTACTAAGAAAAATCGGAGCTTTACATATTTTTCAAATAAAATACATACAAACATTATCACACCACAATCTCTTGGAAATCCTAAATGCAATTTGCCACAAACTTTTAAATAGAAGTACTAATTACAATAGCACAACAAACAATGGGGGAACAAGAGTGTGATTTCAAGAAAACAAGAGCAAAGCTAGATAAGATACATATCTATAACATAACAACATAACCGATTAACATCACTAGGTATTACTTTATGAGAAATGTGAAGCTCATATACCAAGTAACCAAACTATGGATTGACAGGCAAAAAGTAATGAACACAAAAAGAAGAAGAAGAAATATGCATACAAGTTGGAAAATCAAGCTTTGCAAAGGCTAATGTCTAACCTTTTCAAGTTGGGATTTTGATAAACTCGTCTTCTTGACCTAGTTTTTGGGCTTTACAGCAAGACTGGAATAGAAGTTGTGACAAGTGAAAGGAATATCGTAGGAATTCGCCGGAAACAGAGTGATAGAAATTGGAATTTTGGGTATCCGATCGGTGATTGTGGCGGAGAATGGCGATGGAGAGGATTGAGCTCCGATGAGGTTAGCGTAGCGTAGTAATGGTGAAGTGGGCAAATTAAGGCAGCATATGATCGTTCGGTGGAATCTCTTTTCTCAAAGCTGTGGCGCAAAACAACACTGCTCCACATCCACAGATAACAGATTCTTCTAAATCATAATCCCGTTTCACACTTTATTAAATCCACATTTATTACATAAAGAGTAATCGTGTTTATATTAAAAAACCGACTTAATGAATTGATTCTTGAAAATAAATTGTATCACTAACCGAGTTAGATCTGACCATTTATACCAATACGATTACTCTTACCTTTTACAACTCAATTATAGGTTATATGCGGGTTCTATTGCTACATATCGCTTTCTCGTATATTTTATCTCAACTAACATAAGCATCGAACAACTTATGAATTTGTCACTCGTTTTAAGCTAACATGCTTAACTCTGAAATGCTTGTGGAAGTATTCAGGTATGAGAGTATATATATGATAATTTGGATTTTATTTTTGAATGTTTATGTGAAGGTGACCAATGATAAATCTATGATGAAGTATCTTCATGATTTTATGATGATGTTAAACATAAATACATGTAATTTGAGGATTTAAACATGTACTAGTATCCTAGATGTTCTTACAAAATGAGGAGTTAAAATCAACCTATAGCAGACAATGTCGAATTAGAGCGAGAGGTTATAAAATAGCTCGAGTAAGGCCATCTCCAGCAGTTGCAACTCTCTGCAATCCACTATCTCCGCCACGTCAGCATTCCACTCACTGCAATTCTCTACTCCAACAGTGAGGTCCAAACATATTTTCTTTTAACATTTTCTTTCAAACTTAATTTTTCGTTTCTTTTCTTTTTTCATTTCCTTTTAAACTTTATTCTTGAATTGATTTTAAATGTTTTTAGTTAATTATAAAAAAACTCACACTAATGTTTTTAAAATATATTACTTGAAAATATATTTGAAAATATACTTGAAATTTGAAAAAATATATATTACTTGTAATTTAAGTTTGAATAATTAAAAAAAGAATTGAAATACAAGGAAGAATTTAGTTAAAAACGAGTGAAAACAGAAGAGAAGAACAAAATCGGTTCAGCAAAAAAGCAACAAACAATTAAAACAAAAGGAGAAAAGAAAAAAAATTAAAAAAAAGGAAAAATGGGCAAAAATAGTCTTTGGCCTCAAATTTCAAGGCGAGCCATTTATTGTTTCAACTCACTCTCGACTCACTGGAGTCCGAGAGTGAGATCATCGCAACTCTGATGGAGCTGCTCTAAATATGTGGGAGTTGCATTTTAGTTCATTTCTATTTCTTCACCATCTTTTTAAAAAGACGACATGATTTCTCCTATAAATTAAAAAGTTGACGAAGAATGGAGTATAGCCAGGTAAATTGGTAGAATAGCTTTCCAGTGAAGTTGGAAGATTTTTTCAAAATAACGAATACAGTCCTAGTGCAATAGTCAGAAGTTGTGAACACATGATTATGATTGATTATCTTTTATCGATTGACAATTGTTCAGAAATTAAATTTTGTGCTATGCTTACCTGATGTCACACTCGTATAAATACATCTCCAACTTCGTACTCCGCGTGTTTGGCATTTTTAAACTCCAATTCAATTCAAAAAAAAAAAAAAAAAAAAAAACTCATAAATTTACTACTAGTGAATTTTTAAAAAAGAATAGAAAATAGAGAAATTAAAAGCTAGCCGTAACGCATCTCATTGACAAAACCCAACGGCTCTGAATTAAATTTACATCCATTTAAAATCCCCATTTCCACCTCCATTTCTTCAACACTCTACTTCTCTGCAAGCTGCTGCTACATTCTCTTCCAATCCTCTCACGATCAGCCATGGCTGACAATCACGACCTCTCCAACCTACACGAACGTCAAATTCCAGTCTTCACAGTATTGAAAAACGACTGTATCCTCAAGAACATTTATCTCCTAGACAATCCGCCTTCTTCATCATCGCCACCGCCGGGAAATGCCGCTCAGGAGGCTGAAATTGTGGAGACGCTGTGGGTTGGGCGGCATCCAGATTGCAGTATACGGCTGGAGCATCCGAGTATTAGCCGATTTCACCTCAAGATCCACTCTAAGCCATCTTCTCGATCGCTCTGTGTAACGGATCTCAATTCGGGTAAATCCTGTTGGTTTTGTGTTAGTTCTACTCGATGTTGATTACATTGCGCGGTATTCGTTGTGAATTTTGTTGTGTGTGTTCGTTTGGTTCTTAGAAGTGTGGTTTTGTTGATTTGCGTATTCCTTGCCTGTTTGAAACCCTAGGTATTTGCTGAAGAAGATTAATGTAATTTTTGGACTATTCTGTGCATGAATTGGATGTACACGATCTGTATGTGAGTATGCGTACCCTGCACATACCTATACTTAAAATTGAAGAATCTGACTCTGTAGATATCCGTGTGGTTATTGATTATGGCTGCCATTTGTGTTTTTGTTCCGATTCTTCTGTGGAGGATTTGTTATGTTCCTATCACCTATCTATATGTGTACTTTGACTGGCCTTGGATAGTGAAAGTTCTGTGGTTATGATTTTATCTCATTTGCTGGTATGCTTATGGTGGAAGATGAACGCTCGTATAGCAGTTCTAATGAAGTTTATCACTCTTGGACTAAGTTTCTCCTCCTAATTCATTTAGCATTATTTTACTTGCCAAAAAGTTCTAATAAGCTGATTGGAATTATAAGTTTGATTTTCATGTGTGACAAGCATCTCTTTCATTGTTTCTGGTTCTTTGGATTCTTCTCAATAGGTATCAGTATTTAATATAATGCACTAAATTCTATGTGTGTGTGTGTGTTAAATGATAACTTCAAATTGCTGATTCATATGTGTGTGGTGTGTTCAGTAATTCAGTGCAGTATGAACTATGAAGTGTGCTTGCTCGTTTGAGATGTTCATATGTTTGATTGTCTTTTTTTCAGTGCATGGGACTTGGATCTCTGGGAAGAAGGTTGATCCATTTGTCAGGACAGAACTCAATGAGGGTGATGCCTTGCAACTTGGCGCATCAAGCAGATTGTATAGACTGCATTGGGTGCCATACAGTCGTGCCTATGACATGGAAAACCCATTTGTGCCTAAACTTGATGATGCACAGGAGGATGAAGAAGAAACTGAAGACCCACCAATGTTCCAGGTCAGTTCTAAGAATATAGTTGAAAGATGTATATTACCAATGTAGACTTTGAAATGTTTAGCTTTACTGGTTTTCCTCTGTGCACTTTGATTTTCCAGAACGAGAGTAATTTGTTCAGTCAAAACAAACAAGTGCAGCAGATATCTAGTGACAGTTTGGAAGGCCTAGAACTGCTGTTTGCCAATGAAAATTTCTGCCCACCTGTTCAAGACTTGAGTCACTCAGCACCTCTTGTGTCGAAAAACTTGTACGATTCATTATCTGATGAAGAGTCATCACAGAACAAAAGTTCACCTTGTGGGATGTACAGTCATGGAAATGAAATCTCTAGTAGCCAGTTTGAAGAAGAAAGCAGCACCCCTCAGGCCTTTTCTCCTTCATCAGTGCATCAGACTGCTTCTCAAAGTGAAAACATGGAGGCTTCTGTTAACAGATCAAATGTGAGCATTTGGTCAAGGAGGGGTAAACCTAACAGTGTCTTGATCGAAACTTGTCAAAGCAATGGAAAGAGCGTGAGTACTGGTACTAAGGCTAAAGCAGTTGCCCGTGAAACTTACGGAACAGAATTGCTCAAGAATCATTTTGCTAGTCTGGATAATGAATTGATCTTTACTCCTGACAAGGAGAATTGCTCGCCCAGTACCCAATCTTTGATGAAGAAAAGTGGGAAGACTTTACCAATTAAATCAATCTTGAACACTACTATTTCTAGTTTTAATCTGGACAAGGACGATGGTTTTGAAGTGTTTACTCCAGGCAAGGAGAATATAACACCAAATAGTAGTGTTGTTACATCCATGAAGTGCGTGGAAGAAGGGAAACACCAGAATTCATACAGATCATCGCCTTTGAAGACTACTGTCAATTGCAGCATGTATCAAGATAATGATGATGAACTTTTTACTCCAGACAAGGAGAATATAACTCCAAATAGTCGTCTTCTTAGGTCCATGAAGTATATGGAAGATGGGAAACATCAAAAGTCATGCAGATCTTCGCCTTTGAAGACTGCTATTAATTGCAACATGCAAGAGGAAGCCATTCCTTTTTCTTCTTTGCTTAAAGATAGCCAGAACAGGAATATTCTGGAGGAACGTAGATCAACAAATTCTTCGTCCAAAAGCCATGCTACTCTTAAGAAGAAGATTGCAGTAAAGGCATCTAGAGCAGACAAGGACCCTTTTCAACCTCTGTCAATTAATATTACTTGCAACAAGGCCAGTTCACAACCTTCACCGGCTTGTCAAATCACTTGTGAAAGTAGCAGATCTCTTAACTGGCTTGAGTCAGAAGAGGTTATCCCACAATATGTAAGTTTAACAAGTTCCTTCTCCTGTGCCAAGGACCTGTTGTCTATATGCTGTCTCACATTCTTTCATTTATGGTCCTTTTTCCTTCCCATTTTTTTCTGTGTTCTTTTCGTGTTTGCAATATTCTCTACTATTGTTTTGCATTACAGATTCAAACTTCGAAAGAGGATATTGGGATGTGGAATATTGTAGCAGATACTGGTTGTTTGCTGAATAAAAAGTCAAGGAAGGAGTTGCAGCTTCTGAGAGGTCTTAAAGGCACTAGTCTTTTTATTCCCAGAATGGGTATGGCCTACCTATTAGTGCATTTCTGCAATTCAGTGATAGGTTTTCGGGTAACAATAACATGTATCTAACTCTGAATGCTGGTTCTGTCTTATCCCCAGTTATACGGGAATTGGATTGCATGTTAAAACGTGGAAGCTTGTTCAGAAGAACAACTGATGTATCTGAAGCATTGGAATGGATTAAAGATTGCATGACAAACACACAATGGTGGATTCATGTGCAGAGTTCAGCTGAGTTAGGCATGCTAATTCCACCTACCCCACCAGCTTCATCTCACTGGGGCAGCAAGGATATCACTCAATTCAACATAGGTTCAATCCCATGCTTTCCGTATGGTTTACAGGAAATAGTCACCCCAACTGCCGAAGACCATATCCTTGAATGTGCTCTTTCCATTAAACGAAGCAGGAATGATGGACAGCAGCTTGTCCTTCTTAGCAATGATGTTGCCCTGAAGATAAAGGCTATGGCAGAGGTAAGAAACTTACATACTAGTATATGTTATCATCAGTATGAATATTTAAAGGACTTTCATTCAGACCTCAAGAGAGGTACGTAGTTTAACGTTTGCAAATATCTACTCTAAGGGTGTGCCATGTTTGAATATATCCTATCTGGGGGTAAATAATACGTCTTGTGATGTTGATTGATCTTTGGTGTAGGGTGTCATTTGTGAGACAGCAGAGGATTTCCGAAGGAGTCTGGTGAACCCGTTTTCTGAAAGGTTTTTGTACAACGGCAGCTCTCCAAGAGGACCTACATGGTCTTGTGTGGATGATACAGTGCTTAAGGAGAAATATTACCCGAGTCCTACAAAGAAGCTGACAAAACCTGGAGGAGTGAAGGGACTGAAGCTGATTCTGCAGCACAATTCCAATTTCAAGCAGATCACCTATTAGCTAAGCTAAGCCCATTTGCAGTAAAATCTGGTCATGATACTCACCGTTCATTTGTAATTAGGAGCATCTTGCTCAGAAACTCTTTCCACAGAATGGGATTGTATGTTGAAGCTCAAATTCTCATCCAATTTGAGGATTGCTTCTTTTTTTTTTTTTTCATCAGAAAAAAGTCTACTTGTGTTCAAACAATTGGATGGTTGGTATCATGTTGTGAATTTGTGATGAACAATTAGTTCACAAAATATCATTGATTCTGCCTTTCATAACATTTCTATATTGAGTGAATGGCTAGACCAAGCAATGTCTAATGCTGTTATGAGAGTAAAACCTTATCCTTACTCTCAGGTCAACGCGAGAGCTCGACTCACTTAATAAGTAGGTAAATCAAATTCCAACTTTATTTGAAACTTGGTATTTTATCGACTTGAAATGTCATTTAATACTCGGTGGAAGCGTAAATGTTCGGTTATAGTAACAATATAAATTTCTATATGTAGACATGAAAGTGGCTTGGTCCAAAAGTGGTTAATAGTAGTACAAACTTTTTAATACTCGAATCGTTCATTACATGCATTTTTTTCACTTTCCTAAACTCGACAACTCAAAATAAACTGGTTCGTCCAAATGAGTCGAGCTTGAATTATTATAATAACACTATTGCCTATGGACGACATGAAATCTTTATTTTTGAAGATTTTCAAAAACTCATTTTTTTTTTTTTTTGAAATGCAATTCTATTAATAATTAGTTAGAGTAACTAACTACATGTACCAAACGAAAGTAGAGTCGATTTTGTCTTCATCACATCGGAACGATCAAGATGTTGCAAAAGAAAACTAGTGTCCACATTGAGCGGGGAGGCATTTCCTAAGCTATCATGTCCATTGACTTGCAAGAAACATTGACTTGCAAATAAAACTCTCAAGTAGCAAAATCTTAACTGGTTAAGTTTGAAGCAGTCAAAGCTCAAAGCCAAAACCACCATTTCCTCTTTCTTCCAACTTGTTGATACTATCAGCAGCAAATGAATTAGCAATGGCTTCTCCAGATGTACAGTATCCAACTTCACCTTACCTTCTTCCAGAGAAGCTGTCATTTGATGATCCAGGCACAAACTACCCAGTCTGGAAAGCACATCTTGCTTACCTGTTTCGCCGTCAAGGTTTAATCGGTTTCGTAGACGGAAGCAATCAACCACTGCCTGAAACAATCTTTCCATCCAGTGACATGAGAAACCCGAATTACGAGACGTGGAAGACTGATCAGGCGCTAAAGCATGGCATTTTGTCTCTGATTGAGAATGGAGTTGTTCCACAAAGTATGGTGGATGATATTGAGACTACTTCTAGGGACATTTGGTTGTACCTTGAGGATAAGTTCAGGCTACATCTCAAGAAATTTGCCACCAGTTGCAGAAATGGTTCCAGTGTAGGTGAGTTTTTTTTTTTTTTTTTCCTCCTAATTAATATTCTGCTTGTAGACAATTGTAGTCTGTGGTTACTTAGTTAAATGTGATTAGTTTATGTTAATTGAGGTAGTTGTTGGTAGATTTTTCAAGTATTGGGGAGTGGTAACATTAATTTAAAAATTACAGATATATACCCCCAACTTTTGCTTTTCACCCTTTTCAAAAAAAAAAAAAAAAAAAAATTTGCTTTTCACCTTTCTATCCGTAAGTGTCAGCTTTAAAACACCCAAAATCACCTCTATAAGCTTATAAATATGAGTAAATCTCCTGGATGCTCCTAATTAATAGTATACAAACATTTTGTGAGATACCGTGTATCTAGAAATACCAGATCAACATTAAAACATCATGTATTAAATCTACATTAAATTATATTTACATTTGTAACTAGATAGTTGGAGAATGTTTAAGGAAAATTTTAGGTGTTTACGAGTTTTAGTTCTTAGTCAAATACTCCATCAATGTTTATTTTGTATTTTCAAAATTTGATATTAATATTCTGCTTGAGGTTTATGCTAATTGAGGTAGTCATTGCCGGTTGGTAGACTTCAATTATGGATATGGCCCGTATGGATGAGGAACGTGTTCATTTTGGGAAACTTCACTTAGACCCTTTGCTAATTGAAAATTTACATATTTATCAACTTTCATACCCCCACCCCCAGCTTTTATTTTACAAAGAGAAGTCGAGAAGAAGCAGAACTGACTGGACAAAAAATGAAGAAAGGTTACTGTCACTTTGGGGAGAGAATGAGTGGATCTGGCCATTATAGAGGATTGAGCTCAAAATGCAACAAACGGACTTGAATAAAGCAAAATTGGGTGGTTAATATATTATTTTATATTCAATTGGCTGGAGTATTTAAAAATTATTTGAAAATCATATTTGGAGAACTCAGTTGTCCATTGTGACTTTTAATTGTTGAGAATGACTATACATATGTTCATTTTGTGGTCTATTGTAACTATTTTTTAATTGTGTGACAATATATATTTTTTTTCATTTATATGATAGAAAAATTAGTAATTATATAGTATATGTATTACACTATCGTATCAATTACGTGAATGCGATTGAAATTTAAAAATTATACTTAAAAAGTTAAACATATACATACTAAATTGAAATTGAACTAATAAGATTGACGTATATCATTTAATTTAAATAAAAAATTTAGTTTTATTATACTACTTTATTCGAATATGGATTTTCATGTTTATATTCAATTATTATGTTGCATATTTTAATTTTCAATATGAATAATTGTACAATAAATACATATACTAATTATGATAATGTAATAACGGCTCAAACGGTTCAAAACGGTCCAACCGATCCGACCTTTTTTTTGGGTGGCCGGCTTAACTGTCCGGGCCGGCTTTTAAAACATAGATGATGATTTTGCAACAATCGGACAACTAATTGATTGATAGTTGACTGGCCAAACAAATTGGAATGATATCTCTCATAGGGGAGAGTGCATACTTTTGAAATCAACAAAAACACTCTTATAACGTTGAAAGTGTTTATCTTTCTTATACTGGAGTACATTATTGTTGAGCCTTTCGGGTTGTGGTAGCTATGTATTGGGACCAACCATCGTGGTAGAAATCTTCCGGGACTAACCAGCTGCACCCCTCCCGATAACATTCGTAAGGGCCATACCACATCATTCATTCAATCAATAATTTAAGTTCAGGATAGCAAGTATTGAATGAAATGTTGAATGCCTAGATTCCTTTGAACTAACATCTAAACCTATTGATTCAAAATTTCCTGAACAAGCTGCAAGTGGAACTACTATAATCATGAGACAGGAGAGCTTGTTAGTATAGGAACATTTTGTGAGATACCGTATATTCGGAGATACCAGATCAATATTAAAACATGTATTAAACCTACATTATATTTACATCTGTAACTAAATAGTTCGAGAGTGTTTAAGGAAAATTTTAGGTGTTTACTTAGTCAAATACTCCATCACTGTTTTGTATTTTCTAAAATTGATATTAATATTCTGCTTGTACTCCGTAGTTAGTTAAGTGTGAAATTTGATAGTTTATGCTAAGTGAGGTAGTCATTGAGGTAGTCATTGCCGGTTGGTAGACTTCAATTATTGGGTATGGCCCGCATGGATGAGGAACGTGTTCATTTTGGGAAACTACACTTAGACCCTTTGCTAATTGAAATTTTACATATTTATCAACTTTCATACCCCCACCCCCAGCTTTTATTTTTAACCTTTCTATCCATTAAAGTTCACTTTAAACACCAAAATGCCCTTATAAATATTAGCAATAAAATTTAAGAATAAAAAATAATTTAGGAAAATAAAACATTAATGTTGATTTTGCGACAATCAGACAACTAATTGATTGATAGTTGACTGGCCAAACAAGTTGGAATGATATCTCTCATAGGGGAGAGTGCATACTTTTGAAATCAACAAAAACACTCTTATAACGATGAAATTGTTTATCTTTCTTATACTGGAGTACATCATTGTTGAGCCTTTCGGGTTGTGGTAGCTATGTACTGGGACCAACCATCGTGGTAGAAATCTTCCGGGACTAACCAGCTGCACCCCTCCCGATAACATTCGTAACGGCTATACCACATCATTCATTCAATCAATAATTTAAGTTCAGGATAGCAAGTATTGAATGAATTGTTGAATGCCTAGATTCCTTTGAACTAACATCTAAACCTATTGATTCAAAATTTCCTGAACAAGCTGCAGGTGGAACTACTATAATCATGAGACAGGAGAGCTTGTTAAAAAACTGGGATGAGTATTCACAACTGTATAGTGCTGCTCAAGAGGGCAACTGGTGGGCTGCAGAGGAGATCTTACAAAATGCAGGCACCAATGAGGCCAAAACAGCCACAGCCCTTCGTGTTGCCGTTGGTGCCGGAAAAATAGCCATTCAATTTGTCTACAACCTCGTAAAGCTTATGTCTCCGGAATCAATAGCAGCTAAGGATGCTCTTGGCAACACAGCCTTGAACATTGCTGCGGCTGTTGGTAACTTTGATGCAGTGACTGTATTAGTGGATAAGAATCCCGATTTACTCAATATCCCTAACATCCTTGACGAGTTCCCAGTTCATATAGCTGCTAAACATGCCAAAAGGGACGTGCTTTTGTACCTTATGCAAGTCACAGGTGAAGATGAAGGCGCTTATGAAGATGAACGCGGTCTTGCTCTTCTCATTTCAACAATTCAAGCCGATTTTTATGGTAAGTAGCATAAACATATTCCTTTTGTGAACATAACTTAAACATTAGAAGTACACAGGCATTCATATCTGACACTTCATGCAAGATATTGCATTATCTTTGGTGAAGATGAACCCGGTATTGGCAACACTTAAACATTCAGCAAACTCAGCTTTAAAAAGCATCGCGCAAATGGAGTTTGTGTCAGCAGAAGATATTCTCCTCCCCTCCAAGGATGGTCGAATACGAAGATTTTTCTCTAGTGAGTCTATAACTCTCTCTATACTATAGTCTATAGTTTAGCTTGTTTCAGAATATGGTGATGCGAGAAAACCAATGCATGAAACAGTTTACTTAGGGAGAACCTATGGCGCTGTTATAAGTAACTCAGTGAGATTAAAAGAATTGCTTCAGAGTTTAGACCTAAGACAATGAGAACTTGTAAAGGGTTGTCTATAGAATTTTTGCTGTAAAAAGTTTCTATTTTAGTCTGACTTTTACCTATATGAAGCCTAAAATCTTCTGTGCCTTATCTTTGCTGTTTTTTACATGAAGGATTTGGCATGAGGACAAAGTCAAAGTATCAGGATGATTATGCGAGCCGAACTCAAGACTATCTTCTATCAGGTAAGTTGTGTTTCTGTCTATCTGTTTCAGCCCTTTAATAAAACAAATCTAATGAAGAACTTATAGTAGGGGTACATTCATGTACGAAAATGATAAACACAAAGTGCGATTCACCTATAACTAGCCATGCCAATTTACTTTCGGTCATTTCAGGCATCAAAGTCCTCAGTGACACTCTTCTTTTTTTGCCTTATTTTCACAGTGAACAGAGAGAGGATGAAGCGTCAAGCCGTCGATCTTGTCATATTCCTCTGCATGGAAATGAGATATTTGAATGTATTCGAGGCAGAGGACATCTATCGTGATGCCATCCTGATTGCAGCAAAATTAGGGAGCTCAGAGATAGTTAAACTGATTATAGGTTTCTTTCCAAATGCTATCTATTGTTCCGATCCAGATTCCTTCCAGAATATCTTTCACGTGGCAGTTGAGAATCGCTGTGAACGTGTGTATGATTTCATTAATCAAATCAGTGATGACAAGAAACGAGACTTGGATGTTCCCGACATAAATGGAAACTATCCTTTGCATTTAGCTGCCAAAATGGCACCACCTGATAAGCTAAGAGCCCTTCCAAATGCAGCTGCCAAGATGCAACATGAAGTTCTCTGGTTCACGGTACATAATCTTCCACCCAATGTTCTTTAGTATAGTTTATAGAGGTATGGCTGAGCCCAGGTAAAAAATGAAAACAGCTTTTTCATACTGCCAAAATTTCTTAGTGGATGGTTCGTGTTTTAAAGATGAATCAGTTTCCATGTAATTTCCACCACGGAATTCATATACATCATATTTCACTCTTGCCTGTTTTGTTTGAAAATGTCTTATTGGCTTTGAATCATCAGAGTATGAAGAAACTGGCTCATCCTCGTCGAAGAGAACAACTCAACTACGCTGGAGAATCTCCAGATATGATATTCAAAAAGGAGCATGCAGAACTGAGAAAGGAAGGAGAAGAATGGATGAAAAGCACTGCCACTTCATCAATGGTTTCAGCAACGCTAATTGGTACAGTAACATTTGCTGCAGCCATTACTGTACCAGGTGGTAATGATAGCAGCAGAGGTCTGCCCTTGTTTTCCAGGAATGGCGTTTTTATACTTTTTGCTATTTCAGACTCAATCTCTTTCCTCGCATCGGTCACTGCTATATTAACATATCTGTACATCTCATCTGCTCGATATACGGAAGAAGACTTCGTGATTAACTTAAATAGGAGATACAGTACGGGTTTGACCGCCCTATACATTTCTGTGTTCTTTCTCATGATCACTTTCAGTGCCATGCTGTGTCTTGTCTTCGGCCGTATGTATTGGTGGATTCTTGTCTTGGCGCTCATCGTGTCTGGTGTGCTGATCCAGTTGTTCGGTCTGCAACAGCTTGTGAATCAAGATTCGCGCAACTCAGCATGGCAGAAGAAGTATTTTGGTAAGAAGAGGAAGAAGAAGAACAAGTCGCAGAACGCTGTGTGGAAGCTAGATGAAATCATAGTTTAGCTAATGAAATCCTCTGTATAAAATTGTAACCCGGTAAATTTCTCGGTATTTTCAATATTGACACATACCTTCTTCTGTAACCTTGTGATCAGTCTTGATGTAGAAAACAAAATTTATCCATGAGCTAATCAGAAATAAGTATACAACTTCCATGAAATTTCATGTCACTGCCACGCTCAACTCTTATAGCTTAGCTGCCAGAGTGCCAGTTAGACATTTACGTAACAAGTTAATTTCGGTCAAATAAGTCCATCTAAATCCGGCAAGCCAGTGTTAAAATTTAGGTGCAGGCCATATAGATATTATGATCATCTTTAAATCGCCAATGACTTGGACCAATTAGATATATTATTTGAAGACTTCACTTACTGGAAACTAAACGTTGATCATTTAGAAAATTTGTTTGGTAGCAATAATACATTCTATATATAGTTACAACACTGAGAGCTCTTCATCATCAGTGTATAATAAAATTTCTTATTAATTTGCATAATTATAACATTAATATGTCCTCATTAATGGTTTCCGCAGACCTACCATACCCAATTTCCCCATATGTTCTTCCAGAGAAACTGTGGTTTGATGACTCAGGGACCAACTACCTAGTCGATCTGGAAGGCTCATCTTGTGTTTCGGTCTCATGGTTTGCTTGGTTTCCTTGACGGTACCAATCCACCACCAACCGAAACTGTTCTGAATCCCGGTGATTGTAAGATGGTCAGGAACCAAGATTACATTACTTGGAGGAGGACTGATCAGTTTCTTAGGGAAAGGATTTTGGGTCTCGTAGAAGATGGTATTGCTCAAGCTTCTATGGCGGATGATAGTTCCAGAGGCAAATGTAGGCACCTTGATGATAAGTTCCAGGAACATCTCAACCAAATTGTGAATGGTTCAAGCGCAGGTGATAATTGAAGTATACTATTAGATCAGCTTTTGAATCAGTCCATTTTCTCTATATGTCCTTTAACAAATGCAAGACATGATAGATTGTTAAAAGAAAAGGATGAGTACTCGCAGCTCCGAAGTGCTGTCCAACATGAGAACTGGATAGTTGGGGAGCAGATTGTGAACAATGCAGGCGAGACCATGAAAGAGACAGGGCTTCATATTGCAGTTGGTGCAGGAGAAAGAGGCACTGTGTTTGTTACAAATCTGGTTGCGCAAATGTCTATAGAATCCATCACTGCCAAGGATGCCATGGGTAACACGGCCTTGAGTATTGCTGCATCTGCTGGCAACATAGATGCAACAACCATTTTGTTGGATGCACATCGCGATTTACTATACACCCCCAACATTTTGGGTGAGTATCCGGTCCATACAACAGCTAAACATGCAAGAAGGAACGTGCTGGTTTACTTGATTGATGTCACCAGTGATGATCATGGTCCGGAAAATCCTTATGCGGGCTTATCCAGGCTTTCGCTTCTTATTTCTATCATCCAAGCTGATTTTTGCGGTAATTAACACGTACTTTATTGATGTCTTTTGCTAAGTAGTGTTTTCACATGATATTAGAACAAGTACATTTTTTGAGTTTTAACATAGTTAAAAATATATATATAATTTGCACAAATAGTTCCGGGATGTTTGTGTACAAAGATGTTATGCAGGTCGTGTTGAACTAGTATAGTAAATTTTGTTAGTAAGTATAAACTTGATTGATTGAAGACATCGCATTGGACTTGGTAAAGAAGTACCCTTATTTGGCAAGGGTAAAGTTCCACCTAACTCGGCTTTGGTGAGTATATCACAGAGGAAACATGTGCTTTCCCATGCTAAGTTTTCCATAGTGACTCCAGATAGAAGAAACAATACTCAATATTCGAATAGACAAGCAAGAAAAGAATATACCGCACTCGACCTTGTCAAGTTTTTATGCATGGAGTGAAATTTATGAATCTGGTCGAAGCTGAGCCCATTTATCATGATGCCATCTTGATCGCTGCAAAACTAGGGAGTCATGAGATTGTTGAAGTGATCTTTAGAGGCCTTTCTCGATGATTGTTCAAATCCAGCTTCACTACATAATTTCGCTCATGTGGCAGTCCAAAATCACTCTACAGAAGTTTTTGATCTTATTTGCCATATGAGTGATCGAGTGCACCTAAACTTAGATCTTCACGATGTCAACTAGAATAACCTCCTGCATTTGGCTGCAAAGTTAGCACCACATGATAAGACCACTCCCAATGGGAGTGGTCGCCTACCAACGTGCACCACGGTAGTAGTGTCTGACGGCTGGAATCAGCCTATGATGGCTGATTCCACCCCGATCGTTAAGTGGGGCCCACTAACGGCTGGGAGGTCATCTGACCCACCGACTTTTTTTTTAATTTTTTTTTTAATTTTTAAAAATTAATTTATAAAGTAATATTAAATAAAAAATACTCCAACGGCTATATTTTTTCGAGATTTATAAATACAACCCATTCACAACTCATTTCACCATACCTCAATTTCCTCTCATCTTCCAATTCTTAAACTCAAAATGCTAAAATGTCTACTCCCAACTCCCAGAATTCGAACTCCACTGCACAAAACCCATTTGAGCATCCGACATACATATGGCTCACTCAACAAGGAATGTTGGACAAAATACCGGCATTTCTGAATGAGTTTTATGGTGTCACTCCCAACTCCCAAATCCCCGTCTCACCCAAAAGCCAACTGGAACCTTCATTCTACGATACGACCGGATGCTACAATCCATACAACCCAGACTGTTCAACTTATGCAGCCGGTTACTCACGGCCCGATCCGAGTGCATTAGGAGACTCAACCGAACCTACGACAAAGGAAAGGAAGGAAACCTCGCAAACTCTTTGGAAAAAAGCGGCCTCAACGCATGGAAAGAGGAAGAAAAGGATGGGTCAAGAAATTCGTTCTCTGAAGAGGAGGATCGTGCTCTCATCCAGATTTTCATGTCGTTAAGTGAGGATCCGGTGAAAGCCACCAACCGCACGTATACTTCGATGTTTGTGGAAGTCCAGGAAATCTGGGAGCAAAACATTAGAGATGGCCATCCTCTTACCGGTCTCACACCTCGAACTGCAAATTCACTACGTGGTAGGTGGACTCGGATGAAAGAAGATGTAAACCACTTTGTCTCAGCTTATGATGATGCGGAAAGATGTGTTGGAGATAAAAGCGGTTACAATGACGATGATGTGATCAACATGGCGAAAAAGCTACACAAAGCAGGCGGGGCACTAAGTTTAATAACATGCATTGTTGGGAAGCAATGAGGCACTATCCGCAGTGGCAATCTCACATGAATTTCACCAGTGCACCCGGGGTGAAATCTGCCAGGGCACAACCTCGGGCATATGGTGGTGGATCAGTTGACGAGGCTATCGATGTTGAGGTTAGTGGTGGGAGCGGTACCAAAAGGGGTTTGGACTGCAATGATAATGTGAGCGAAGTTGCATCGAAGCGCCCTATGGGTCGTGATCAGGCAAAGGCCTTCCAAAGGCAGGGGGGTTCGAGTAGAACCTCGGTGATGGACGGTTTGAATGAATCCTTCCAAGGCATGAATACAATTGAGGAGAAGAGGCTTGAGCTTAAAATGAGGAAGATTGAGGAAAGGAAGCAAGCTGAGGCACGGAGGCTTGAGTTTGAGGAGAGGAAGCTTGAAGTGATGCGAATGAAAGCGGAGCAGAAGTCTGCGGATACGAGAAGGCTTGCTGAGAGTCAACATGAAGTTGCTACATTGGGGAAGTACCAAATGATGATCGAGCTCCAAAACAAGTACGACAACTTGACACCGATGGAGCATGCTATCCTGCAGAAGCTGAAGACCGAGTTCGGATTGTGATTCCTTCTTTGTTTGTTGTTGTGTGCTTTCCTTTCTAATGTTGTGTGCTTTCATTTCTATGTTTGTTGTTGTGTGTTTTCATTTCTATGTTTGTTGTTGTGTACTTTCATTTTAATCGTGTATTTAGGATTGTAAAATGTTGTGATGTTGTATCCGTTTGATTTCAATAAACGAGTTTTCATTAAGAACGACTATATTTTTCAATCTCAATAAATTATAAAACGAGTTTTAAGAATCCAATTTGAGTAATTTCAACTTCTAAACACTCTTATAATATGTTAAGCAAGTTAAAAAAAAAAAACACTATTCACAGTCGTCCGACGACCTGTTGGACAGTTTTTTTTCTGCAGTCGTTAAATCGGTAATCATTCGCGTCACTTATTATTCACGGTCGTCGCGACGACCTATTGGGAGTGGTCTAAGCTAAGATTACATTCAAATGCAATTACTCGGCTGCAACATGACGTGAAGTGGTTTAAGGTACTAAGCTCTCTCCCCCCCCCCCCTTATGTCCTATAATTAAACCTGATACTATTGTTCTGAAATCATGGTAGAATTATGTAATGTCCCCAGTTTAAGCGAATTGACAATTCAACAGGCAGTGGAGAAAGTGGTTCATCCTATCTGTAAAGAGCAACTCAACAATGCCGGAAAATCCCCTATGGCTATTTTTATAGGAGAACACGCGAAGTTGAAAAAGGAAGGAGAGCAATGGATGAAGAACTCAGCCAACGCCTTCATCATTGTTGCAGTGCATATTAGTACTTGCAGCAGCCATAACTGTACCTGGTGGCACCGGGTTCAGGGGCGAAGGCAAATGTAATGAGGGTAGGGCTAAAGCCCCACCATTTAAAATAAAATAAAATTTTATATATGTTTTTTTTTTGTAAAATTATGTATATAGACCTACCCAATACCTGATATAGATAATATAAATAGAATAATTTTAATATAATTAAGCTATATATTAATGAATTCATTAATATTTTATCTTTTAAAAAAATCAATTTGTCAATATTTACACAAATAAAAAAATAATTTTAAATTTAACCCTACCCATCGTAAAATCCTGGCTTCGCCCCTGACCGGGTTCCCCTTGTTTATAATTAAGCTATATATTAATGAATTCATTAATATTTTATCTTTAAAAAAAATCAATTTGTCAATATTTACACAAATAAAAAAATAATTTTAAATTTAACCCTATCCATCGTAAAATTCTGGCTTCGCCCCGACTGGATTCCCCTTGTTTTCAGGGATGTCCACGTTTGTAGCAGTTACTTGGTTTATTCTAATCTCTTTTCTCCTATCAATAATTTCTTTACTCACATTCCTGCACATCTCAATCAAGAGTTACAGAGAAGACGACTTTGAGGTTAAACCATGGTTGTTAAGTTTGGCTTGGTACAGCCTCTCCTTTTCAGTATATTTCTTGGTGATCAGTTTCACCAATGTCATTGCTCTTCTGTTCCTGTCTAAGCTGCTTTATGGTTTTATGTCCAGTGGACTTGTCTTTATACTCATTGTTAAGGCTAATGTTCTGAGGCCTATTTCACAAGGCTTTGGTTATGGGAGAATCAGGTTTAAATTTGTTCAAAGGGTCTGGCAAATCCTTGTAAAACGAGCCTCACAATTTTAGAAATGGTGAATATTACTTGTGATTATTGGTCTGTAAAATTATTCTTAATTAATATAAATTAGTTTCACTGTTTCAGTAATCCCTATGGAGGTCCTCTGTGTATTCCGTCTCATACCTTACGTGTATAATAAACATATTTATACGTATTTTTCCCATGAATGCATAATCCTCTCCCATATCATGCCCGATCACTATAAAGTCGTGTCAAATCATCTATGAATTGGAAAAGAAGTCTGGTTTTTAGAGCTTCACTGAACCTCTGAAAATTGTGCTTCTATGGCTCTGTTTAGCAAAACTAGCTGAAAAGCTAGCTGGTAGCTGTTAGCTAGCTGGTTTTAAATGTAGGTGTTTAGCAAATTAGCTGAATATCTAGCTGGTATTTTGTAAAATGACATAAAAGGATATTACTCTTATTTTTCTTGTCTTTAACCTTTCTTATTGTATTATTAGTCTATAGTTTTTTAAATAATAATATATCATATTTTGTCCAATAATTATAATATATATTTAATGTACTTTACATCGCCACTTTAATAACATCATCAAAATTATCAGAAGTTGAAAGAAATAATCGTTGAGCATTTTAACTTAGTAATGAAAAAAATCAGTATTTGATGTGTAGTACATGTATGCATTTTAAAGAGGTGTGGATACATTAATCCTTATGCTAGTTACAAAAAAGTACACAAAATGTATAACAAATGATCCAACAATATAAAATATAAGTTGAGAATTCTAATGACCTTTCGGTTTACAAAAAGATGGTTTCTTATTTTCTTTATTCTAATTTAGGTTAATATAGGTTAGGGATATTTTCGGAATGAAAAAGATAAGAAGCTCATTCTTTAAAAAAAAAGTTACATTGACTAGCTTCTTTTTCCAGCTAGCTGGTTAAAGAAGGTGTGCGTTCACGTAACGAGCTTTTTATTAGTCAATTGTAAAAAAAAAATCATGGAACTGGAAAGCTAGTTGAAAAGCTAGTGGTAAACAGAACCTATTAAAGCTATTAGGAAGCTCAAATGTGAAGCCTTCATGGAACTTCTTTGGATCATTTATGACGATAAAAATAGACTTGAGAATGAAGGAATTGATTTGAGAATTTCTGAAATTGGGGATTAGGTTTTTTGAGAAATTTTGAAGGATTTTCCACTATAAGAAAGCCTGTTCCTAGCCACGGGAACATAGCGACGGATAGAGTTAGCGACGAATCGCTAGCTCTAGCGACGGATACAATCCGTTGCTAGTTCTAACGACAGATAAGCATTTTCGTCGTTATGTTTAACGACGGATAGGCTTATCCGTCTTTATTTAACGACAGATAGTCGTATCCGTCATTAGAACTAGCGACGGATAGATTATCCGTCGCTAGATTCGTTGACTAAAATGGGAAAAGAAATAAAAAAATGGAAAAAGAAATTTAAAAAAAATAAATAGAAAACTGAAAATCTAGCGACGGAAAGTCTATCCGTCGCTAGAGTTTCAGTTTTTTACGGGAAGTAGAATGCTTCCTTCCCCATTTTTTCTTCTTCCTTTCTTCTCCCCATTTCGCCCAAAGCCATTCCGGTCCAAATCTCAACCATTTTGTCCATTCTTCGTGTACATTCGAAGCTCGTGAATCAAGGAGGTCAATTCTGCCGTCAATTTCAAATTCCATCCGCACATTTCTCCGGATTCGAAGGTAAACCCTAATTTTTTATATTTGAGGATTTTGTTACTTTGGACTAATTTGAGCAATTGAATGTAAATGGATAGTATATAGTACTTAGTTTAGATGTAATTAGGTAATGTTTTACCTTTGAGATGTGCAATTGATATATATTGATTGTGAATTTGAATTTTTAGTATAATGTTAGTATGTTTGTAAGTATGTTGGGCTTTTAATTAATTTGATATTGGTGTATATTTAGTAAAATTATGAAGATTTAGTACCTCGTTTTGAAAGCCTAACTTTTTGACATATTTGGAAAATTTAGTTAATTTTTGAAAGCCTAACTTTTTGACATATTTGGAAAATTTAGTTAATTTAGACTAATTTAAGCAATTGTATGTTTACTAACTAGTTAATTAACTTTGAGATGTGCAATTGTTTGAATTGTTAATTAGTATAATGTTAAGTATGTCGTAGTTTTGATTTAAGTATGTTAAGTATGTTAATTAAGATTTGCAATTGTTTCATTTGATAAATTTATACATGTACTAGATTATAAATTATGAGAATTTAATTAATGAAGTGTGTTGATATAATTTGGTGATTACATTCGTAAAATGCATGTAATTTATAATTTATAAATTCGTATTAAAGGGTTGGAATGCTTTATTTGTAATGGGAATTTCGGTAAGAGACAAAAACTTTATAACATGCAAGAAATGGGGAAATGGGAATCGAGTTGAAAAAATACGATCTAATCAATTCAAACGTGTCAGGTTATATAATCATCCAATGAGATCGTTCATGGATGTACCAAAGGATAGTTAATGGCAGAGTTTTACCTAGTTTTGTGGAAGGGGTTGATGCCTTCGTTACATTTGCACTGACACAGACTAATTGTTTGAGTGGGGGTGGGGGGGGGGGGGGGATGATGAAGTGCCCTTGCACCCAGTATAAATGTAGAAATAAGCAATTTTTACCTCCAGAAACGGTAGTGGAACACTTGAAACGTAAGGGGTTTGTAGCTGAGTATGACGTATGGACTTCTCATGGTGAGACATACAAGCCGTTCATGGATTATGAGAATTTGGGGAAGCGTAAAGAAAAGCGAAGCTGTGATGGGAAGTACTCAAAATACTTCTACATCTGATGCTAATAATGATCATGAACGGGTTGAGCAAATGGTATATGATATTGCGGGTTCAGAGTTCATGGACACCAGGTAGCCAGTAACCGAGGGGGATGCGGAGGAGCCTCCGAATCCTGAGGATCAGGTCTTCTTCGACTTGATGGAATCCGCAAAGAAGCCGGTTTATCCGGGGTGTAAGCACACCGAATTGTCATCAAATGGTTGAGATTAACCATAGGAGGAGGTACCGTACTAAGTACGAACCTTTTATCTTGGCAGATCAGGCACGTCAAGTGATGTTCATTGAATATCCAAGCCTAAAACGCGATAAGGCGGGTGGTTGGCGTGATACACATACAAGCCCGCTCGAGTTGAAATGCGTTCATAAGGACAGATCAACTACCAACTCGTACCAAGAAGAGGTTGTCGATGAAACAGCGAGAAATCCTGTAGACGCTCGTGATGAGTACATTGACCTGCACGAAGACATATATGTAGACTTAACCATTGGTGACGAGGATCAGAGTATGTGTGTAGTGTAGAGTAGTATATGTATCTTAATTGTTATATGCTTACTTTTTCCATTACATGCCAATTCATGTCTTCATTTATACTAATACAATTTGTATGTGTTTGTCATGTGCTTTTTGGATGCCCGCAAAGAAAGTGTAGTTACAGATTCACTCTAGTGGGACCCGGGGTTCACCATCGATCTGAGAGTAGCCACAGTGGATCGGGCAACTACTCTCATGTTAGTCGACTCGATGGATCGAGCATGGGGCGTCTGGTGGTGGTTATGGGCGGGGCGATACACTTTGACGGGTGTCCATATACCGAGATCGTCGATGGTGCTACGTGGGAGGGGAAGTTGGTGTTGTTCCCTAATGGCAGGAGGAAGTAAGTATTATATATACATTTGTAGAACATAACTTAAGATAAGTGTTTATATATATGTCACATGAATTGTCTAATAAATATATGTACTCTTCTATATGTCATTCATAACTGCAGGTTGTGGCCTCAGCAATCTTCAGACGACCTGCATGAGATATTCAAGCTTAGGAGGGAGTTTCCGGGCCAGGGAGGCGAAAAGTGGAGCACACTCAAGGCTGAGACAAAGCACTTCTACTTTGATGAGCTTCGGGTAAGCTTAAATGTTACAATTTGTTGTGGTAAATGTTACAATGCTTTATTTATAGAGGGAATCGATTAATGAACTAGTTTACTAATTTGTGTGGTATGTTAGCCACTTAATTGGGTGATATGTTAGTCACAATTGTGTTAGTAAATTCTAGGACAATTTGTGTGGTATGTTAGCCACTTAATTGGGTGATATGTTAATCACCATTGTGTTAGTAAATTCTAGGACAATTTGTGTGGTATGTTAGCCACTTAATTGGGTGATATGTTAGTCACCATTGTGTTAGTAAATTCTAGGACAATTTGTGTGGTATGTTAGCCACTTACTTGGGTGATATATTAGTCACCATTGTGTTAGTAAATTCTAGGACAATTTGTGTGGTATGTTAGCCACTTACTTGGGTGATATGTTAGTCACCATTGTGTTAGTAAATTCTAGGACAATTTGTGTGGTATGTTAGCCACTTGGGTGAAATGCACCATTGTTTATCTTGAAATTGTGACCTTGGGGCATTAATTTTTACTTTGAATGGAATTGGAATGTAGAAAAAATACTACATTCCGACTGGCCTTATTCCCCAGATGTGGCCTATTTTCGAGAGTTTGGGCTCTGACCTGTATAGGCATATGGTGGCTGACATGAAAAAATACTGAGACAAAGGAAAGCTGCCACAGTATAGGCATATTGGGGACGAAGAGTGGGCTATGTGGCATGAGTATTGGAGCATTAATCACGTCGAGGATCAGTCCTACAAGAACAGGCAGAACCGGCTGACTGAGCCGCGAGATGGTAAGGGCTCTGCCAGGCATCACTTCGGGTCACGAGCTGTTGTCACTGATCGCCAGATGTCGGTAAGTATATATATGTGTGTTCTGATTACAACATGATTTGTACACATGTGTATTGCTTTCATTTATACCAATTTACCACTTGTTTGCATTCCTACCAACTTACTAACTACTTGTTGCAATATATAATGTTCTTTAGCTGAACCTGAACCAACCCAAGACTTGCCTAGAGCAAATGAAGATGGGGAAGTTCAAGAACGGCGTTTGGGTGGACCAGAAGTCCGAGCTTATTGCGGTATGTGTATTTGCTAAGTGTTACAGTTGTATATGCATGTGTATTATAAAATAAATATAAAATTGTAGCTCATTTCGTATACACTTGACTATTACAGAGTGAGGTGGAGCGGATCATTGCGGAGAGGCTGCTCGAGGGTGAGGAGTTGTCCGTGGAAGAACAAGACCGGATCTTTCTAAGGTCAACCCACCCGACAACAAGGGTCGGGTTTATGGTCTTGGTAGTTATGGCGAGACACTGACGCAGAGCTTCTCCGTGTCCCAGCAGCAATCTCAAGGACATGGTGGTGTTTACACACGGTGTCGGCGGATGGTGAATGAAGCGGTGACTCCTCTCGGTGAGATTGGAAATCTCAGGGATGAGCAGGCTCGTATGAATCAGAGGATGGAAGAGCTCTGCCGCTTGTATATGAGCCGGAATACCCCCGGCCCCTCGTCTTAGTGATGTTGTGATGTTTTGGATACTATGCTACTTTTTACTTTGTTGGATATTTGGATTTATATTCGGATATGTAGACTTTATTTTGGATAATTTGTTTTTTGGACGAATCGTTATTGTTAATTAATGCAATTTCCCCTTTGTGACATATCACTATTATATTTGTTGAAAAAACAGGTGAATATTATAAAATAATTTTTTAAAAAAACAGTAGTTTAGCGACGGATAATTATCCGTCGCTAAATAACGAATTAGGGTATTGTTTAGCGACGGATAGTTATCCGTCACTAAACAATACCCTAATTCGTTATTTAGCGACGGATAATTATCCGTCGCTAAACAACGAATTAGGGCGTTCTAGCCCTAATTAGATTAGGGACGGATAATTATCCGTCTCTAATGGCGACGGAGGGTCAACGCCCTATCCGTCGCCAATTCCGTGGCTATTAGCGACGGATAAAAATCCGTCGCTAATTCGCCTTAGAGACGCCCGTCATTAAGACGGGCGTCTATCTGTCGCTAAGGCCGTCGCTAAGGATCGGCAGTGGCTTAGCGACGGACAATTCCGTCGCTAAACCACTGTTTTCTTGTAGTGTTCTTAGTGAGGAGAGCAAGAAGGGGGTTTTCACTTCCAATCCGGGACAGAAATTTTTGTGGCTAAGAAACACAGGCCCAAATAATTTCGGCTTCTGAATTTAGGAGACTAAACTTTTTGAGTATTTAGGATTTAGGGGACCAGTAATGTAATTCCCTCAAATAAGCTTGGTCTATTATGCTTGTTTGGCATCGGTTAAAGACAAGAAAAACCTGGTTAAAAACATTTAAAAACACTCATTTTAATTTTTTTTTTTGATTTTAATCGCTATCCAAACATCTTGCTATCTCCATATAATGAGAGTTAAACGAAACTAGGAATATTATTCATACCGATAAAAAGTACACTTTAACTTTTGAAAATTCAACCAAAAATACACGTGTTGGTTTATGATGTCAGCATGCTACTGGAAGAGAAGTCAAAAGGAAACCACGTTAGCTCAAAGCCCCAAACAGTTTGGAGTTCGAACTCAATCGACTGTTAGTATGGACATTAATATATTGAAATGCATGAATATTTATCAAATTTGTTTAGTTTAGATAAGGAAAAAAAACCATTAATCGTGTATAAGACATGGAAATTACACATGAAAAGTCACATGTATTGAAACAACACGGCCACTAATTAATAGAGTTTCAATCACTTCAATTTCTTCTGATTAAACTCCGGTTAATATGTCAGTTTCATAGACCAAGACTTTTTATTTCTACACACTTTATCCTCAGCGTACACGCATCAAATTCTTTTATAATGATTCATTCATCATAGAACATCACCTACTTTTCACTTACGTACATGTGATTTACCAATTACACCCAAGTCCACTTTGAACATTCAAATTGTATGGACTCAAATGTAATTAGAAGATTTAATCGGGCTACTCATCTAAATATATAATAAAAGTGGTGACCTATCTCAATAAAAGCGTCACGTATGCAAAAATCCTATGTGTATACATTTGAATTCGTGGAGTTTTATTCACAAAATTAAATAAAAAGAAAATAGTAATTTAGAAGTGTTATATATATTTTGGTATGTATATCATAGTTTTATTAAATCACATATAACTTTATCTGCAAAACTCCGAAAAATATTTTGAACATATATTTGGATTCACCGCGACAAGACGAATCCATAGACACCAATCTTATATATTATTATTAATTAAATAAATTATTTATATATTAAAATAAAAAATCAAATTGTTAAATGAGATCTATTAGTTGTGTAAATTTTAAATTTGGAAAATAAGTCATGGAACATTTTATTCTTGATAATACAATGCATCTTATAACTTCCACTATTTATATTTTTAGTATGTTCACTACATATATAGTTTTTATTAAATCCCATATAACTTTATCTACAAAACTTCAATATTTTGAACATGTATTTGAATTCATCGCGATGAAACGAACCCATAGGCACCAATTATAAGATATAAATTGAAAAAAAAAGTGTTGAATATTTGAATAGCATAAAATAGAAAAAAGTGTTGATATTTGAAATTATAGGAGAAGACTAAAAGAAAAGTTAAAATAGAAAAATCATTATAAAATTAAATAAAATCAGATAATCTTTTACTTTTTTGGTTTGTTGTAATTAGTTTCAAACTACATTATAAATTTGGAATCATCTGTAATTGTTTCAACTATGAGTACTAATCTAAACAAAAGACCATTTAGCAGGGGTCGATTTTAAAAAATCTGATATGGCTAAGTAAGAGATAATTTCAATTTAGGAACTTAATTCGAGACGACGTAAACGAACTTTATGAATGGGATAATCCAAACTTGGGAACTCAACTCGAAAATTAAAATTCAACTTTATGAATGAGATAATTCGAACGTGGGAACTCAATTCCAAGGTCAAACAAACTATAAGAATGAGATAATTATAACTTGGAAACTCTATTCGGATAATAAACCACATTATATGGGAAAAATACTCTAATGAAGGAATGATTCAAGCACAGGAACTTAATTCGAAAGTAAACTCAACTCAAAAAATGGGATAATTCTAACTAGGGAAATTAATTCGTATGACAAATCAACTATAACAATGAGATAAAAAAAAAAACTTAAAAACTTAGTTCAAACGGTAAGCTCAAATTTTAGATTAGATTGTTCCTACATGGGAGCTCAACGTGAAAGCAAACAAAATTCTAAGAATGGGATCATTGCAATTTGAAAACTCAATTTGAAGTTAAAAGCAGCTCAAAAAAAGGGATAAATCCCAACTTGAGAACTCTATTTGAATAGTAAACCACACTATATGAAAAAATTATTGGAAGAAATACATAAATTCCTCATGAACTCAATTCAAAGGGTAAACACACTTTTACAATGAGATAATTTTAACTTGAAAATTCAATTCAAAGGTTAATCTCAACTTTAAGAATGAAGTAATTCTTAATTGAGAACTCCATTTGAAGGGCAAAACAACTTTAAGGATAATATAATTCAACTTGGGAACTCTAATGCAAGGATGATCCATGCTATTTGAAAATAATCTAACAATGAGATAATTCCGAATTAGGAATTTTGTTCAAACGGTAGAAATATTCTACGATTGAAATCATTTAAACGTAAAACTATATTAGAAACGTAAGCCACTTTATGTGGTAAAATACTCTAAGAATATGATAATTTCATTTGAAAACTCAATCGAGGGGTAAACAAACTCTAAGATTGTTATAATTATAATTTGGGGACTACATTCGAAGACCAAACCATGCAATATGAAGAACTTATTCAAAGAAAGGGTACTTCCAACTTATGAACTCAACTCAATTGGTATTCAACTTGGAAACTCTAATGCAATGATGAACCATGCTATTTGAAAATAATCTAACAATGAGATAATTCCGAATTAGGAATTTTGTTCAAACGGTAAAAATATTCTACGATTGAAATCATTTAAACGTAAAACTATATTAGAAACATAAGCCACTTTATGTGGTAAAATACTCTAAGAATATGATAATTTCATTTGAGAACTCAAGTCGAGGGGTAAACAAACTCTAAGATTGTTATAATTACAATTTGGGGACTACATTCGAAGACTAAACCATGCTATATGAAGAACTTATTCAAAGAAAGGGTACTTCCAACTTATGGACTAGACTCAATTGGTAGTATAAACTCAACTATAAAAATGTGGTCAATCTAACTTGAAAACTCAAATTACGAGCAAACCAACTACAAAAATGTGATAATTATAACTTGGAGACTATATTGAAAGGTAAAGCTAATTATTTGGAATAGTTAGTTGCACATTTGGAACTCAGACCAACTCTAATAATGAGGTAATTACAACTTTAGAACTCTATTGAAAGGGTAAAGCACAATGTATGGAAATATTCTCTAAGAATGGGGTACGTAATTTGAACTTCACAACTAAATTCGATGTATAAACCAACATTGAAAATGAGATAATTACAACTTGAAAACTTTAATTTGAATAGCAAACCACGTTTTGTGGTAAAATCCTCAGAAAAAGGATTCCAAATTTGGAACTCAAAAAAATTTTATATTTGCAACCTTGGAACTCAACTTTAAGAATAATACTATAATTTTGATTCATGAACTGAATTCACCGTTATTTTGGTTTACAAGTAGGTGTTTAACAAAATTTGGAGGTAGCATTATGTTTGCGTTATTAAATTGTACTCCACATTGACTTCCATTTTTTTGATACTCAATGCAATTTATGTCGTTGCATTGTCACAGGATAAGGCCTCCATGAATAATATAATTTGTTTTTTAGGCCTTTGACCGTAATGTTATAGAGGTAATGAGAGGTGCAAGTGGGAGTCAATGAGAAACCATTCAGTAGATTAGTTGTCGTATTTATTGGACACTTAAAACACATATAACCAGTTATACTAAAGGGTAGCAAACACGATATCATGCCCGCACCTCCTTGATCATTTAAAAGACGTGAGTGAATTTCTCTAATATGTACTTATATTTGTTATTTTACAATTATGGTGGATCCAAGGTCAAGGTTGAAATCATCAGGAAACTTATGGTTATTGCGTGTTGGAGGGGGGCTGAAGTCAATGGAATAAATGACGATGAGGTCACTACAAAAAAACTAGTTTGTAGCGACGGATAGATCCGTCGCTACAGACCAGCGATCCGTCGCCCCAGCTCTGGCGACGGATAGAAATTCCGTCGCCCCACTAGAGTTGTGGCGACGGATAAATAATCCGTCGTCCAATTCGCGACGGATTATCATTTTTGAGTTTTTATTTTTTATATTTTTAAATCGATTAGTGGCGACGGATAGATTCTATCCGTCGTTAAATTGGGCGACGGATAGAAGCGATCCGTCGCCCAATATATTATTGGAATTAGTGACGGAATCTGAAATTCCGTCACTAATTTTTTTTTTTAATTTTGTTTTTTCCATATTAATCCTTGTTTTTCGTAGTTCACCTATTTAATCAATATAATGTTCAATATTAAATCAATAATACGGAAAATATTTCAATAAATGATAAATAAAAAATGTAATATCCGAATAAGTCTAAATTATCCGAACAAGTGTAAATCTAATAAATCCGAACGTACATAGTACATATACATAACTAGCTACCAGACGGGTGTGCGAGGCAACCGAGACATGAATCGCTCCATCTCAGAATCAAGGCGCTCGTTCTCCTCCCTTCGTTCTCTGTCGCGCCGCTCCATCTCTTGAGTTAGAGCTGCGACCTGTTCCCGGACCTGCGACTGCACCATTTCCGAGACCTGATCCTGTGTGTAAACCGGACGTCTAGACTCCTGGGATGATGATGAGGAGCACCCCGGACTAGCCAAGCTCAAACCGAGGCTCCCGAGTCCATATATTCGTCCTTTGTTGTCCGGTTTGTTGACCTCTAGGAAGATGTTGTCAACTTGTTCAGTTGACAGCACATCACCCGTCTCTTCCTCCTGCCTCGCTACCTGAGCATCAACCTCAGCCTGAAATCATAAATAGCAGATATCATGATCAGTTACTGTTTTTCAAAAATAACTTGTAATAGTGTACAAATATGAACTTTAAGCAACATAAATATACCGCAATAGACGAGACCCAGCAGTCGGTCCATACCCCCCCCCCCCCCATCTGCTTGGCATTCTTGAAGATGTCATACTTGGATGTCACCTCCCCCCATGAGATCTGAACAACATATATAGTCAACAATTTATCATCTCACAAGTAATAGAGCAGAGACACAATACATACACGTAATGCTAGATTGAAAAAAAAACATATATATACTTACCGATTGGTAATAATCAGTGAGAGTAGATCGCCTCCCAAGGTGGTGAACGGCCCTTCCTGCCACATCGATCGAGACGCTTCGGTTACATGCATTGATGTAAACATTATCCTCGACATCGATTCAAGGCCAAGAGGCATCCCAAAGGGCCCACTCTACTACATCAACCTGTGGAGGCATTGGGCCTGTTAGGAATATCTGTTAGTATTTTGATCATTCATCACATGTTCTTATCTTTGCCAGAAAGGTGATTAAGTACTCTTAGTTCACTTGAACATTGTAAAAGAGGAAATCACTGAATATGATTAGTCTAGTAAATCTTGTTTTAGGATTATAGGTCTCTGAATGTAATTTTTATTTCCAAGAAGACCATGAAGATCAATCCTAGCAATGGAGCTTTTCTGAAGATTACAAGACCGGAGATTGCACAAGATTTATGAAGACACCAAGGTTTAGTCTCACTCGGAAAGACTATGTCCTTAATCCTTTCTCAAGTACATTTAGTTACTTTTGAAACATGATTCTGGAACATATGACATCATGAGTATGGAGCATGCAAGCCATCAGAAAGGCTAATGTATCCGTTGAAGACTACAGGACAAGAAATAGTACATATGCATTAATTACATCGGCAGAAAAGCCGCTAAAGCACAGTCCTCTCTGAGATATGAGACAAGGACTTCTGAGTACTCTTTTCAAGATAAGTATAGACTGAATTTGAATTGTGTCTAACGGTTAACATCCCAACGACTCTCCAATTCATCTATAAATATCACACACTTAGATGCTGAGAAATACAACGACCAAAGAACGATCTAACTTGCAAACTTACAATCTAGCAAAGTATTCTCTCAAGCACTCTACTACCCTTTCTGAAAGCTTTCTGTTGCTTGAAGAATCACTAGTAGTTCTAAGTTGTCCTGAACCTTAACAAGAGATTGTTATTCGTGAAAGAGTTGAACTATCAGATAACCTTTCTGAAGCTCATTCTCCAGAACGGACATCAATTACTTGGGTCAGTAAAGAGCAGATTGCCATACACTGAACAAATGTATTAAGTAGTCTTGTTCTATTAGGCTCTCTGGAAACATAACTGAAAAGTTATACAAGAAGTCTCTCTGACAAACCTTATAACCAACACCATCAAGGCGTGGAGTAGAGGAAGTACTTGATTTGGGAAATCAGGGAATAACTCCAAGGTTATCTGAGTAGAGGAAGTACTTAGCTCTAGGAGTCGGGAATAACTCAGGGGAACATTTGGTTGGGAACCATTTGTTTAGGAATCTTAGAATATGATTATTGTAAGGTGAACTCAATTATCTGTTTCTAGTGAATTCTAGGTCTCGTAAAGACCGGTGGATTAGTTGGAGGATTACGCCACCTCAGATACCACTATACTTGTTGTGTTATTTACCTTCTGCATTTATCTTTCAAAGAAAGCACACACACATACTTTTTGTTTCTGCACTTACCTATCTTAAAGTCTTCCGCGCTCTGAATTTAAGTATCAGAAACCCCCCCAAGTTTCTGAGAAACTGTGTTTATCGACAAAAGTTTTAAAAGACTATTCCCCCCCCCCCCCCCCCCCCGAGTCTTTTACTTTGCCGTTATCTGGACCAACAGGGCCATTCCGATCCCCAATGGCCTTCTAAGTACGCATATATCCTCAGATAGCTTTAGACCCACGATCGTAAACACGCCAGATCAGGATCAATCACTGGAATGAAGTACTCCTTCTACATTCCCAATTTCATACAACATCCAAAGTCAATACATATATAACGTGACCATGTTACATCAATTTAATAAGATACAACAACATAACAGATATGGTGACTAACATATCACCCAAACAAAGTGGCTAACATACCACTCACATATAGTGGCTAATATACCACTCACATTGTCCTAAATTTTACTAACACAATGGTGACTAACATATCACCCAAATAAAGTGGCTAACATACCACTCACATACAGTGGCTAACATACCACTCATATTAAAACGATTATAATAACAAATAAAGGAATGCCATATTTTAACTTACCCTCAGCTCATCAAAGTACTCGGCCCTCATGCGGTCCGAGATGTGAGACCAACACTCACCACCCCGCCTGATGGCTCTCTCACCTCCTAAGATGTCACCTATTTTGTTGTGGACCTCCGAGGCCATAAACCGTCATTCAATGTATAAGATACAAGAAACAAATATATATTACTTTAGTACAACAATTTATACTTGTCAACTATCATAAGTTATATTTTACATATTTAAGAAGAATGTATAATACTTACTTGGCAGGACCAACAGGAAAAATCACAGGTAACCCGTCCCACGTGATGTTGGGATTCAGTGGATCAAACACGAGGTAGGGACAATCGTCGTGGTCGCCCTCCAGTATATGTCCGGGCTGAATGGTAGAGCCCCTGCTGCTATCACCTGATGGGGGGGTCTCAGGAATCCGAGACCTGCTGGCCTGACTACCAGAGCCCTCCCTGTCCTCTGACCCTGTCCCGACCCAAGTGTTATCAACTACTAACTAGTTATAATACACATAATATACCGTTATCGCCGTCCTCTAAGTCTACATATTGGTCCTCATGCAGATCAAACAACTCATCATCTGCTTCTATGGGATTTTCTGCTTGTTTATCGACATTCTCTTGTTGGTACGAGTTGGTAATTGAGTCGTCTTTCTCAATGTACTCCACTTTCGAGCGAGCACGAATAGCTACCGCAGCTAACCATTCCGCCTTATCGCGTTTCCTGCTTGGATATTCAAGAAACACCACTTGTCGTGCTTGAGTCGCCATAATAAATGGTTCATACTTGGTTCGGTACCTCTTCTTTTTGGTTCACATCAACCATTTCATACTGCTCGTTCTTCCTCGTACCTCCTGGATTAGGATCATACCACTCAACATCAAACA
Organism: Plantago major; assembly: GCA_026545765.1. NCBI lineage: Eukaryota > Viridiplantae > Streptophyta > Magnoliopsida > Lamiales > Plantaginaceae > Plantago > Plantago major. Next base: position 429,498 of record CM048839.1, on the reverse strand, counting down.
AGAAGGTTCGTTTCAATGGCAAGCCGGAATATTCAATCCTCACTATTCGTTTTAGCTTCCCGTGGAAATCAAACAAAGCGTCTCCATAATCTTTCAGACCTTAACACACACCCGGAGTTGATTGTCGCCATGGCGCAGTTACATTCAATGTGAAACCTAAGGCCATTGACTATATAACTGGAATGTAGACCTTTTTGAATGGCCCCTCTGCGAGAGCCTTTAAGTATATGCATGTGACGTTGTTAATAGGATTCCGGACATACTCTCGGAACCAATCTGGAAATTCTGTAGGAATTTTTTAGTCAAGTAGTTCCTCTAGTGTATCCTCTGTCATCTGAGGATTTTCTTCCAAACAACGCTTTTTAAAAAAACTGCAAACATTGATTCGATGATAAGTCTATAATTAAAGGAGAGACTTACGTAGCTATATTAAAATTTAAAGAAAGTGTTGCTCACCTCGCAAATAGTATCATATACTGGTCAACCTCAGCACAATTCGTGAGGACATAATATTGAGCTGCTTTCAACTCCTTATCCGTATGATATGGAAAACTCATCAAGAGGTCTCCCTGATACCCTGAACACAGATATGGAAAACTCATCATCCGCTTGAACTTCGAATGTGTCTGCGTTTCGAGACGGCCTTGATGTCTTCGTAGGGACGTGTTCATCAAAGTAATACGAGCAGAAGGTTGCAGTTTCCTCTCGAATGTAGGCATTGGCAATCGATCCTTCAGGTTTACCTTTGTTGTTGACATACTTCTTCAATTTCCCCAAGTACCTCTCGAATGGATACATCCATCGACATCGAACGTCCAAAGAAGTCTCGCTTCATGTGGAAGGTGAACCGGCAAGTGCTGCATAGAATCAAACCAGCTCAGTGGAAAGATACGCTCGAGCTTGCATAGAATCAATGGTATGATCCTTTCAAGATTTTCCAACACTTTGTCATGAACCACCCTTGTGCCTAAATTTTTGAAAAATAAGATCAACTCGGTGATAGCAGTCCATACATGTTTCGGTAGCAGCTCTCGAAATGCTACCGGGATAAGCCTCTCCATGAACACATGACAGTCGTGGCTCTTCATCCCATAAACCTTTGTCTTCTTCAAATCCACACACTTCTCTAAATTTGAGGCGTAATTATCTGGGAAACTCAATGCCCTCACCCAATCAAACAAAACTGACCTAGATGCGTTGTCAATTGTGTAGCACGCTTTCGGCCACTTACCATTCTCATCCTTGTTTGTCAACTCAGGCCTTTTACACCACGTAGACAACTCGGCTCTAGACTTCGCATTGTCCTTTGTTTTTCCCTCAATGTTGCAAAGTGTATTGAATAAGTTCTCGAACACGTTCTTCTCAATGTGCATGGAATCTAAGTTCTGACGGATAAGAAGACTGCTCCAATAAGGCAAGTCCCAAAAGATGCTTCTCTTCCTCCAACCACATTTTTTACCAATTTTCTCGTTATGCTTCATCCACCCAAGTTCAGTCACCTTCATAAGACCCAACCTATCAATCTCCGCAAGAATTTGTGCACCAGTAAGTCTTGTCGGGGCTTTTTTGTTTACGACTTTATTTTTCAAGAATTGATCCTTGTACTCCCTGAACGAATGGTCACTTTCTAGCAACCTACGATGACAATCAAACCAACAAGCTTTTCCACTACCCTTCGGTCTAAATGCATCAGTATCCTCCAAGCAATGTGGACATGCATATTTCCTTGCAGTTTTCCTTCCAGATAGCATGGAGTACGCAGGAAAATCACTCACGGTCCAAAGAAGAGCTGCTCTCAAGGTGAAGTTCTTTTTTGTCGACACATCATATGCAGGGATATCATCCGTCCACAACTCGATCAGCTCCTTGATTAGGGGTTGCAAGAAAACATCCAACGTCAGTCCAGGATCTTTCGGCCCAGGCACCAACGCAGTCAGAAACATGAATGGCTCCTTCATGCACTCACCGGGGGCAGGTTGTACGGTGTGAGCATAACTGGCCAACAAGAGTATTTTCGTTCACTCCCGAACGGGTTAAAACCATTCGTACAAAGTCCCAATCGTACATTTCTTGATTTGGTTGCAAACTCTGGATATGTCTTGTCAAACGATTTCCATGCGGGTGAGTCTGCTGGATGGTCCATTCTACCATCTTCTACATTATCCGAGATTACTCGCTCCTTGTGCCACCGCATTTTATCCGCAGAAGCACTTGAAGCATACAATCTTTTCAAACGAGGTGCTAGAGGGAAGTACCACATTTTCTTATGTGGGAGATTTTTCTTCGCTGCTTTCTACCCCCTCCTTGTAACGCTTGTACCGTTCCTTACCACAGAACTTGCATTGTATTAGATCTACATCCTCCTCCCAATAGATCATGCACATTTTCGGACAACAGTCTATGGTTACCACAGGCAACCCTAAACCCCGCATCTTTTTCTTCGCTTGGTAAAAGTTGGTGGGAACTAGGTTTTCTTCAGGACAAAGGTCCAACATTATGTCAACCCATTCATTGAAGCTCGTTTCAGATTGCTGGCCATTAGCCTTACAACTCATTAGCCGAGCCAACAAAGACAACTCAGTGATCTTACACCCCGGATAAACCGGCTTCCTTGATGATTCTAACAAGTCAAAGAACACCTGACCTCGGGATTTGGTGGTTCCTCCACCTCCACCTCGGTTTCATTGTTAGTTGTGTCCATGAACTCTGCCCCTGCAGCATCATACACCATTTGTTCGACTCGAGCTCGAATAGCATCGCCTTCAGATGTACTTTGTTCCCCGACTTGTTCATTTTTTCTCTTCCTTCCACGTTGTTTGTATTGGTCATATGTATTGGACGGTGCTGCTTCCTCACCATGATGATTCCATACCTGATACACAGGCAGGAATCCATTTTTCCTCAAGTGCTGGACTACCGCTGCAGGAGTCACGTATTGCTTGTTTCTGCATTGTTTCATTGCACAAGGGCACTTTATCAACCCATCCTTTACACAAGCCGGATTTGAGATTGCAAATGCAATGAAACCTTCAACCCCTTTTAGAAAACTCGATTGAACTCTGCCATTTAGAGTACGACAATACATCCATGAACGATCGGTATTCATTGAATAATTAGATAATAACCTGACACATTTGAATTCATTAGATCGAGGTCTATCATTTACGATAATAAATCAATTTCACAATAATTCAATCAATTGCTACGTAATATAAGTTATATTAGCTTCAATCAATTGTTACGGCATTACATAATATAAGTTACATTAGCTTCAATTTTACCATAATGTTTGGTTTCATATATCAACTAATGATTACTAGTTATACAAGCCTAGAGACAAAACGGATAAAACTCATCATTCTCTTGCAGCCCCCTCCTCATCACTTGTGACGCCTCTACCACGTAACTTGAATTCAAATGATCTACATCCTCCTCCCAATACACCATGCACATGTTTCGACATGCACAAACGTACTCAATAGGCGGCCCCAAACCCCGCCTCTCCCTCCATTGGAGGTATGCCATGGACAGTGCTTCCTCACCGTGATGAATCCATACATGATACTCAAGCATGAATCCATAACGTCGCAAGTGCTCGAATACTGCTGTAGGAGCCATAAATTGCTTGTTTCTGCAAGTTTCCAATGTGCAAGGACACTTTATCAACCCCCAGTTGCACAAGCCGGACGTCCCATGGCAAACGAGATGAAACCTTTAACCCCTTCTACAAAACTCCTAGAAACTCTGTCATTTACTGCCGTATGATCGTACATCCATGAACGGTCGGAATTCATTGTATACTTTTTTAACCTGACACGTTCCAATTGATTAGATCGTATTTAATTTATTAGATCGATTCCAATTCGGATAAGAAGATTGTAGAGATTAATTGTTAATTATTATACGTTCCTTATAAATTAATTATTAAGTGTTCGATATGTTACAAAATTTATTAAGTGTTTTACTACTACGAGTTATAAATTATAAATTACACGTTAATTCGGATAATTTATCCGTCGTTAATATATATATATTTTTTTTAAGTCAAAGTATGGGCGATGGATTAATAAAATCCGTCGCCCATATAGCGACGGATAACATTATCCGTCGCTAAGGTTGGCGACGGATAAAATCCGTCACCAAAATAAGCGATTCGTCGCTATGGGGCGACGGATAAAATCCGTCGCCAACATAAGCGATTCGTCCTATGGGGCGACGGATAAAATCCGTCGCATAATACCAGAATTCTTGTAGTGGGTCCATATGAAATTGTTCGAAGAGATCCTTATGTATAGGGCCCAATCACTGCAATGGTTAAGATCACATATCCTTCGCCAGTAGATCATGTTGGTGAAGGTGGATACTTCTTGAACATGGACAGTTTCAGCCCGGCAAAAAACTACATTATGTTTTATTAATTTATTGTAATTTTTCACCTAAAATTACACGCCCACCCTAATGCATTAAGTTCTCAATCGGGGTGGATGGAGTACATAGATAGTTTCAACTAGATAAGAATATTGGTTATCAACCCATTGGGTCCTTAACGGGATTAGTTCGGGTTGTTTTCGGCCCGTTTAAAAGCTTATATAACAGACTCATGAACATAAATAAATTTGAAAATGGAGAATCTGAAAACGAGTTTATTTTGCCTTATTTTCAAACGGGTCAGAAGAGTTGATTTTAGTAAACACCTATCCGATGATTTACGTGTTAATAATTATTGTGTTCAGGTCGTATATATGCAAATGACCATAACCAACATGAATCAACCCTTTAGGTTCAAACGGGTTCGATTAAGTTGGACCTTACCCATTTAAAAACTAGACCTGGGAAAATATAGAGTAATTCAGGAAACGATAATTCTCAAAAAAAAAAAAAAAAAAAAAGGAAACAATAAGATTATGGAATCCCATTGGTTGCGCGGGGATGTGCTTCTGTTTGAAATCAATGTCAAAGAAGGAACACCATACACTCATTTAATTGACATTTTCACTAGATTACACGAACTTGCTATGGGCCATAACCAACATTGTCTACAAGCAAAAAATTTTGCACCCTTTAAGGTAACTTAGGCTTCATTTGGTTTGAGGAAAAATGTGGAAAAGAAAAATAATAGAGGAAAATAAGATTTTTCAGGAAAACGTGTTAGGGAAAAATATTTTTCCTTATTTTGTTTTCTGATGAGTTTAAATTACAACTAATATATGATTTTTTTTGCTTTGTAGTCGATTAAATTCTATTATGAGCATGTATTGTTGTTGGTTTGAGTACTCTAATTATGCCGATTGAATTATCCTTTTCTGGTATATTATTAAAAGTAAATTATTCCGTGACATCGTCACGGGTTAGTACTAGTATAATATAATTCTAGAAAAAGATCCAATTTTACTAAATATTATGAAAGTCCATATTTCTATAAGTTACATTAGTCTAACATGTCTTTCCAATTAAATAGGAAAATCAGACTTTCTCACTCATATAAGTAATCTAATGTCGATACTATCGAAGAAAACAGCCATTAGCTCAAAAGATGAGGCGGAAACAGAGAGATGGGAATTCCGGAAAAAGGGGTGGTTGCCCCTCTCTGTTCGCCGATGATTCCAATACCAAAAGACAACAGCCCCTTGGATTAAACTGTACTAGTACTACTACTACTACTATCCTCTTCAGAAATTTGCAAGCAAAGCAAGCGCTCTACTTGTATGTATGCATGTATGGATGGATCTATGTATGTAACATTGCCATCTTCTTCTTCTTCTTCTTCTGGGTTTCCCAGATCTGCTGTTTTTCAGTGGATCGGAAACTCAAAGCTGGTAATTTGAGGACCAGTCATGAAAGTTTCCCCAAATTTAACAGAGAGGCTGTGATGATGATTGTTTTCTGTTCGAGCTAATGGGTCGGGCATGGGGATATTTGGCCCGTATCTTGGCCGGGCGACCCGGATGGCGCGTGGGTGGTCACGCGCAACCGGTGATTCGCAGCCATGGCGTGGTTAGAATCTTCGTTGCCTGTTGTTACACTTCTAATCTGAGCCTTCTTTTTCTATACATTTTATTGTGAATTCCTTATTTCAGTTCGATTTTATGCACTTCGTTTTCTGGTTTTTTTGACTTCTTCCTACTCTCTTTAAAATTTTGAAACTTCGTGACTTGTGAGCTGTGACGCACTTGGCGACAGAAATTTTGTCCACCATGGAATCGCGAGTAAATCTGTTCAGATTTAAGGTCATCAATAAAAATAAATGATCAAATATGAAGTCACATAACGAACGAAAAACTCTACTTTAGAGTTAAACAAAACACAAAAGGAATTGAATGGTGTCGGGGGAGAGATGATGAAAAACAGGAGAGCATTAATGGACACTAAGATAAGAGGCTGTTTAATTGGCTAACTTAAAATCGGGTTGAAAATGTTTAATTCTATACCAAACGCATGGTATGCAATTTTATGGGCAAAGATATTTATTATACATGAGTTTGTTTTGAAAAAGTTCAGAATATATGAAAGTTATGTGGAGGTAGTATATTTCAAGATATCGCACGTCGTGGAAAATTTGACCTGAATTCAAAATTCTAATTTGACATTGAAAAAATTAAGATCAACCATTGACGCAAAATTATCCAAGTTAAATTTAACCCGAATTCACCAATCTAAATTCATCTGATCCAAAATTGAAAGTTGCACTAATTTATTATTAACTTCTATTTTTGATAAAAAAAAAATTTACTCGCCATCCAATTAATCAATCAAGTTGAAATTGTACATATTAGTGAGTCATATATCAACCTTATTTAACAAAATCCTAGAACGAATGTCATGTATTAATTGTTCGATGGCTTACTTCTCTATCAGTGTATACAAGCATCTTTTATGTTAAAAAAAAACCTAGGCAAATGCGAGTTTGATGAGTCATAGACTTATGATAAGACGTTTGAAATAAGATACAAATTTCAAGATCTAAATCCAAACAACAATTGCATCTGAAATAAGCCATGTCGGAGTGACCAGACTCGAAATTACGTGAATCTATAATTCAAATAGGACATGTATACAAACATAACTCAAAATAAATCACATATCCGAACAATTAGATTCGAATTGACCTGTTAAATCGTATCTCAAATACATCTACAAGTTCAATTGTAACACCGTTTAACAAAAAAGGAAAATAACAAGTGGAAGAAGGGCAAAGAAGTAAAAAAGTGCTACAAAAGGGGCTTGTCGTTCATTCTTGGTGCAAATGCAAAACCCATTAGCTCAGTGATTTGGGGAAAAGGAGAAAAATGAGGCGAACAGAGAGATGGGATTTTTACGATTAAGGGGGTGGTTGGTTGCCCTCTCTGTCCGCCGATGATTTATTCCGACTCTTCCATAATAACCAACAGCCCCTTTTCATCATCATCATCATCATCACCAACTCATCAACACCACCACCACACCACACCATGCTTTCTTTCTTTCTCTCCTCTTTTTGGTTGATTTTTATCAACCACCACCTGTGTTACGTACTTACTGTGATTCAATAACAAGAGGCTATGATGATTCTTCTCTGAGATGTAGTAATTTCTTCTTTTCCTTCTGAGCTGTTAATGGGTCGGGCTGATGAGATTCGACCCGTATCTTGGCTTGGCAACCCGGATGGCGCGTGTCTGTGCACGCGCAACCGTTGGTTCGCAGCCATGGCGTGGTGGAAATCTTCTTCTTTGCCCGTTACATTTCAGATCTGAGCCTCACTTTAACTCGAATTTCTTGTTTTTGTTTTTTGATTTTTTTATATTATTGGTTTATTTTGTTAGAACAATAAGCTACGAGCTGTTTGTTAGAACAATAAGCCCTTTTGATCCTGAATGTATTTTGGCCTTCTGGCTTGATGAAATGCATATGAACATTTTCACTAAAAAAGAAACCAAAAAAAAACAAAGAAAAGACTGCCCTACATGTTAGTAGAAAAGGGAATTTAATTAAGGGACAGGCTAATAGTTTTATTTCTTAGAATTTGGAAAAACATGATCATATTTGGGAAACAAAACACGGGCGCGCAGTGTTTCAACTCTCTAGGATAAATGTAGATAAATATAAATAGTACAGAGAAATGGTTGAATAACTTGAACAGGTACAGAACGCTCAACCTTTCACAAAGTTGTCACATAAATTTGCTGGAATAATATGATCGATAAGATAAAAGTGTTAAACAAGAAATTGAGGAGTGAAGCAGGACACTTCGAAATGTATTCGAACATAAATAAGATTAAACATGAAACACGCAGATTCTAAAACAAAACAAGCATAAACGACCATCAGCTTCCTCACAAGCTGGTTGATCAACCAAATTCTGAATGTGTGAACCATCTACTCTATAATTGTGCTCCTGTGAAAGCAACTTGGCAAGCTTTACTGTGCTGGCCGGGAAGGAACCGAATCAGTGGTTGCTAGGATTCTGATTCTGGTTATCTGTCAGTCTGTGAAAGGTAAATCAGCAAAAAATCGTGTCTTCAAGATTCTGACTACAGAACTGATATATGCTATTTGGTGTGAACGAAATAGGCGTATACTTGTTCAGATTGGACTCAGATTTTGCGAGGAGTTGTGCAAATCTCCGTTGGTAGATGTCTTAGCCTCAATAGTCTATTGAGATATTGTAAATTCCTTCTAGACTATCCTTCTTAATAGCATTTTGTCTATGTTGTTCTGTGTGTAGTTTGTGAATGTTTTGACATGAAAAATTGATTTATATCATCAAATATTTCATTTATAGGTGTAAGAACATCCCGGTGATAAAATATACAGAGTCAAGTGATGGATCGCCTAAGTAATACAACAACGAAAGATATGTACTATCTATAATAGTTTGAATTGGATGACTCACTTCTCAAATATGTAAACCTTCGGGATCTTGATATGAACCCACAATTATTAGGTCCAGCGGTAATGCCCTCACCGACATGTGTTATCCATTCAGTAAATTCTTTCATCTCTTTAATTTTGAACGATGACGAATCAGCCTGTATAGGATTAAATTGTGTGAGACAATGTGCTTAACTTTTTACCTGGAATAAAAAGCTACATTTGTTAAAAAAAAAAAAAAAAAAAAAAGTTAATCCCTTGTGATAGTAACTACTGATTAACCATTTAGAAGTATAAATTTCATTGAAAATTATTAACAATAATAATACAATAAGTATCATTCCTAATCTTCCCCACACATGGCTAAACAATTAGTAACGCATGTAAGCCAACACATGAATTCAAAACCCCACATTTTGACCCATAGAAAAAGAAACACATGTACGGGTTTTATAGAAACAAACTCCAGGATTAGGCTAACTTTAACCATCTTGAATGCCAGGATTCCATTCTCAAGATAATATTAACAGGGACACAAATTCATTGAAGCAGCTAATAACATTAAAGCTATTTAGTGTAATAATAAAAAATTTGAAAAATTAGAGGTACTCAACAAATGAGAACAGGTGGTGAAAACTTTTCTTCGCCAGTTAACTTTCCTGTAAAAAAACTAATAATTTGCTAGTAGTTTTTAGATACCATACAATTTTGTCATACATACACACCATTGTTCAAACACTAAGCTCATTTGGGACAAAGAAAAGATGCACACTTTGCAAAATTAAACCAATATTGATTTCTTTAGGAAAAACCAAAAATGAGGAACATAACAACTCTTCCAATATCTACATTTAAATCACACAGCATCTATACTGGCCAAATAAAATTGAATAATATTTTATTAATAGCGTGGTTCACGCACCGAATTGCCGGAAAATCGACTAATTCACGTTAATTTGGTCAAAATTAATGGTTCTGTTAAGTTTGACTAACGGAGTAACAAATTTGGACAAATACAAAACATAAAGTACCAAAATTGAACGGTCACAATTAAAGATACAAAAACGGTGACTGTCACGATTTAAGGTACAAAAAATGGATTATTCCCTTTAATTTTATCACTTTCAAATTGTCAAATCCTGAGAGTCCTACTTGCGAGTTTATTAAATTGTTAAATTGTCTATGTTTAGTATATTTAATTCTTATCACTTTCAAATTATCAAATCCTGAGAGTCCTACTTGCGATTTTATTAAATTGTCAAATTGTCTGTGTTTAGTACTAGTGAGTAAGCACCGCGCTGAGCGCGATGCCAAGTAGATTTTTAAAGGTATTTAGGGGGACCTTGTGTGAACGACTGTTTATCTTATATTCTTACTGAATCCTCTGCAAAGTGCATTGGAAAAAGTATTTTATAGTATCTTATATTTTTACATATATGTATTTCCCATTTAACTCATTGATTAAATGAATTCAACAAAGTCCTAGTTAACCGAGTTAGTCAAGGCAAATACCACCATGATAGCTTTGAAGAGAAGTTTAAAATGTCTAAGAAAAAGACTGATGCAATTTTACAGGTAGAAAAGTGCAATATATATACATTTGCCGCTTTATTGTTTTAGCATATCGTATATCATTTCAGTGCAAGTATGGGGCACAAAAAATGGCGATCTGTAAACATATATATTAGTGGGTAAAGTTGGTTCTGGAGTCTGTTCATTTCACTACAAAAATAAAATCGATGTTCCGTCGCTAAACAGCGACCGATCCGTAGCGACGGATACTAACGCCGTCTCCGTTTTTGGCGTCGCAAGTTTTTTAGAGACGGATAATTTATCCGTCTCTAATTTAGTGACGGATAAATTCGATGGAGTAGTAAGGTAGTCTATATGTTCGAGATTTTTATTATGGTTGGTATCTGATTCGTGCTCGTATCATTATCTGGTTACACCTTGAAATCTCTGTTTCATATTGCTTATCATTCAATTGCTATTCAACTCTTGTTATTTCTTTGATACCATGTTACCTTTAAACCTTACTAAGTCATCAAGGACTTACTCCTTTAATTCTTGTTATGTCCTTATTTCCTCAAGTGCAACAGTTTAGGAGAGTTTGTTGATTATTGGAGAAGCTGGGATAATACTTGGGCATCTGATTTGATGATGGAGATTTGTAGTGATGTGATATACATGATTGGCCCACAATATCTAGGTGTTAGGAACGTTAAATAATTTCAGGTATAGTATATTGATTTTCATTTATTGGGTTTTAGTCCGTTCCTGCAACTTCCGATAGATAAGAGATGGTCTGGTAGGAAGGGTGCAGATGGTTACGGTGAGCCATGGAGCAAGGTGCTTCGTGACGGGGCATCACAGTTCCGTACTAAAAGGCATTACACTTTTTTTCTTTTTTGACTTGTTAAACGCATGACACATTTTACTAAACGCATGACACTTTCTTAAAAATTATAAAAATAGCCCCAAGTTCAATAATTTACAAATAAGTCCCAAAAGGCTTAAAAAATTATAAAAAATAAAACCTGATCATCATCATCATCTGGATCACCACATGAAACATCACGATCATGATCATATTGTTTCAACAATAAATCATACAATTTAGAAAAATAAAATAACAATGTTACTACAATAATTAAAAAAATATATCATACCTAACCAAACTATTAAAAAAAAAAAGAAAGTAAACAATATATATGTATATTTTTTTAATTTAACCGGCAGGAAGCGAGTGTTTTCGGCCGAAATACTTGTGGCATACAACATTTTAATCACCTATTAGTTATAATTTTTTTTTAAAATTTATACGGATTAATGTGCTAAAATTGTGGGATTCTTTTTAATATGCATTTTTTAATAAAATTTCAACAAAAAAATTGTGCAGAATTTAGGAATAATTACAAATTAGTGTAACTTTCAAAAAATTCTTACACTTTAGTTATACATAAAAAAAACTTCCTACAAATTAGTGATTTTATTATTTTAGTAAATCTGAAATTAAATATACAATTATTGATAAAATCAATCCCTTATTTATAGAAAACTAAATCAAAACAGTAAATCAAAACACATACGAACACGTTCACACGCAGTTGAAACAAACAAGTATCTGCTAATTGATACAAGCATCATTATCTTAATAATCACCCTTCTAGATTCCTACATCCTCCATTGTCAGGATTTTTTATGTTCATGTATTCTTATTGACATCGTACCTCCTTAAATTAATTTATTGGCATGTGTTCAATTAGTGCGTTGCATTGAGTTATTTTTGTTTTTCATTCAAATTTGGATGCTTTCTTAATATAATGCTTGATGCTTGTTGTAACTATTGAAGAATGATGCTTGATGCTTGTTGTATCAATGGTGCATGTGTAACTAATATGATTCTTGTTTCGTTTTGGAGGCTTGTATTATATGATGCTTGTAATGTAATGCTAAATGATGCTTGCAGTACTAATATGATGTTTGTTTCATATTAGATGATACTTGTAATATAATGTTAAATGATACTTGCAATTAAATGCTGGTAGATGATGGTGATCGTTTATTTTGATAGTGCTTTGCTAATCTTACGAGACCAAATCTAAACAGGTTGTACTAGATAATTAGATGATTGAAGATTAATTTTGATTATTAAATATACTATATTTAGTATTTAGTGAGATGGCACTTTGGAATTAAATATATAGACACTAAATTGTAGTAAAGATATTATATATCACTAATTAGTAGAAAATATTTGTAGAAAATATTTGGGGATGACACCAATTTGTAATTGTCCCGAAGTAATAGAAAAAGTTGCATGATTTTGGGAGATTCAGTTGCATCTCTTCGTAATTATCTAACCGAATTTATTTGTTTTCTCAATACAAATTGAAGTGAATTAAAATTTATTCTGATGCATCTCGATATTATTAATTAAATTGTTTAGGATGTTAACCAAATGTATGGGGGTGTTTGTTATAGCACTTAAACAACAAAAACTAAGTTAATTTTTTTAAGCATTTGAGATCAAGTTAAAAATCAAACATCTTAACTCAATTTTTATTCCACTTACCAATCATTAATCTCATGCTACCCTACTTTATATCTCTATTTACATTTTAAATCATACTGACAATCATATACCAATTAAACAACATTTAAACCAATCAAATAACCTTAAAAAAATTAAATCTATCACTCTTACACACATCAATTCCATCTTAAACACCATATATATAAACCTATAAAATTTTAACTATATTTTAAACACTATTTTATACAACTCACCTTTAACTCAGTTACTATTTATCAACTAAATTTTTTCCTTTACTTTTTAACTCTATACCAAACCGTCAATATATATATATGAGTAAGTATACGATAAGGTAAGACTTTGTATAGTAGGAAAATCGGGATCAATGCAAAAAACAAGCAAATTAACCAGACATGCGGTTTTTGGTCCAACCGGACCGGTTGCCTATATATAGCCACAAAATCATGCTGAAACTGGAAAAAGAAAAACCGAGCACAATTTGAGATTCTGCGTTTTTTCCCCTCTCTGCAATCAGCCAATCACTCACATCTGAGATTCTCACCTCAATCATCGACATCATCCTCCAATGGCGGAACCCAATCCTCCTTCACCCCACTCGCGGTGCAATTGCAGTTGTGACTCAGCGAAAATCGATATGCTCACGCGAACAGCGGAATCGATCTCCGATCATTGAGCACGGTGATGAACGCTCCACCTCCTCGCTGACGTGGAACTGACGGTGATTTTCTTGCGGAGGAACATGACGAGTGAGGATGAAGTCGACATACTCGCGGAGAGGCTTTCTTCTTCGGGAAAGGGGGGAGGATCGTGGCAGAGTTGTGCTTGACCTGCCTCATGTAGCTGACACTGGGAGAAGAAGGCTCATCGGTGATTTTTTAGATTTATGTCTGTGAGTGACAATTTGCAGAAGATTGGGAGGAAGATGATGATGTTGTCGTTATTGTTCTTCTCATTGAAATGGTATTGGTGGTGGTACTGTATGCCTTGATTGTTGTGCACATTGTTATTACCCATGACAATTAGTAATACATGTAGTTTTGTGTGTTTTTCTTTTTTTTGTGTTTCATGTTGATTCAGTTTTCATTAAAAACTTTCAAATTCAGTTGCTAGCTTGTCAGATATGGAAATAAGTCTTTGTTTGTTATAGTTCTAATGTTACTGTTTTTAGTTTGTATTATGTTCATGCTTGTTATAATTTTAATAGGCATTGTTATAATTTTAAAATTAATTTTAAAATTAATTGTTATGATTTTAAGCATCAATGTTGTTGTTTTCAGTTTGTATTGTATGTTTTTGCTATGTGATAGTTTTAAGAAGGTCGTGTCACTACCATTTGATTTTACGAACTGATTTTACGATATGATTTGATTTTACGAACTGATATTACAAACCAGATATGAAATTCATGTTATATGGTGCTCTGTTATGGTTTTAAGAGCCGGTGTCATAGTTATAATCATTATAGTTTTAGCTTGTGTTGAATGTTTTTGCATGTTATTATTTTAATACATATGTTATAGTTTCAAGGCCTATTGTTGTAGTTTTAAATTGCAACATTAGTGCTTTAGTCTCTCGTGTGATTTGATTTTTGCAAATGATTTGTTATAATTTTAAAAGGCATTTTTATAGTTTTAATAGATACTCTTATGGTTTTAAGCGACACTGTTATTGTATTTAAGATGCATCGTTATGGTTTTAAGCATTAATGTTACTATATTTAGCTTATATTGAATATTTCTGCCCCGTATTGTTTTATGTGCATATGTTATAGTTTTAAAATCTATTGTTGTAGTTTTAAGCATCAACGCTAGTATTTTAGCTTCTGAGAAATATTTATGATTTGAATTTTTGCAAGTATTTTGTTATAGTTTTAAGAGGCAATGTTATGATTTTATGTAATGTTAATGTTTTTAGCTTGTGTTGCATGTTTATGCTTTGTAATGGTTTCAAGATGCACTATTATGGTTTTAAGCATCAATGTTAATGTTTTTATCTTGTGTTTGCATGCTCCTTTTTTGTTTTTAAGCATCAATGTGATAGTTTTGATGAGAGTTATTATGGTTTTAACCTAGTCAGTGAATGTTTTAAGCAGGTGCTGATGATGACAGAGTTTGATAGGTCTCTCAAATGTATCACTGCAGTATTGAAGCAACGAGCACATGCAACAAAAGAAGCCAAAGTTCACCAAAAGTTTGATGGAGTAAAGTCTATTTTAACAACTTAGTTTGCATTTGCATAAAAAAAAAACACAAATGAACGTTCTATCGTATTTTTTTCTTCTTCCTATGAGAATAGATGCTTTAAAATATTTGAATGACTTAGGCTCTGTTCTTTTTAACTTAAAACTCATTCAATTCAGTTCAGTTCAGTTCTGCTTAGTTATATTTTATACTACAGTTCAGTTCAGTAAATTTCAGTTGAAAAGAACAGAGCCTTAATGTTTCAATGTTGTAGTGACTGAGTGTTTCATGTAACTTATTTTAAGCTTGTTTATTGATGTCTTAATGACATACCTGAAACTTTTAGACTTATTTAATGGTGATTTAATGATATTATATTGTCACTTAAAAACTATAACAAACCATTTTAAAACTATAAAAATTATCATGTACCATCACACCATCTCCTAAAAGATTAACAAAAGAGGTTAAAAATTATAATTGGAACATACAATACTTACGCGTCAAAACCATCACATCATCTTTTAAAACATTAACATAATACGTTAAAATGATAACTAAAACTTTAAATGCTAACAGCTTAAAACCATGAGTCTCGGCGGTTTTTTAAGAAACTCGACCGGTCAAACCGTTTAAATCTAAAAATCGTGAAAAATCACAAAAAACCTTGACTTTTCTATTTTTTGGAAAATCTTACATTTTTCCAAGACTTTGGCTATATATATTCTGTATATATAAATTATCAATGTTGACGACGTAGACAATTTGATTAATAATATTGATTATTTTTCTCACACGAGGAGCAGAGCATTACCGGTAAAAGTTAGTTGAAAATGAGTTGAGAACTCCGCCTCCTTTCCTTCCTTGTGCCTGTCCATCGATGAATTCGAGGAACTACTAGCACTACTACTCTTCTCCCAATTTCCCTTAATCAACCAAACAACAACAAAACAATCCAATTCCATCAGAAAACTCCATTGCAGCATTTCATCAAACACCTCTCCTTCACCAAAAATGTCACACTCTCACCTCCTCCACAGCTCCTTTCTCCCCACTCTCCCCGCCTCCCTCCGCCGTCGCGCCTCCCTCCCGTCCCCCTCCCGCACCGCCCGCCAGCCAGTCCAGTGCAAGATCCGAGAAATCTTCATGCCCGCACTCAGCTCCACCATGACTGAGGGAAAAATCGTCAGCTGGGTCAAATCCGAAGGCGAAAAGCTCAACAAAGGCGAGTCCGTTGTCGTCGTTGAGTCCGATAAGGCCGATATGGACGTCGAGTCCTTCTACGATGGCTACCTTGCTGCCATTATCGTTGATGAGGGCCTTTCTGCTGCCGTTGGATCGACCATTGCTTTACTTGCCGAAACAGAAGAGGAAATTGCTCTTGCTATTGCCCAATCGAAGAAATCCGATTCGGTTTCAGCTCCGGTTTCGGCTCCGGTTGAAGCAGCTAAGGTGTTCGATGAAATGCCGAGCCCGGTAGTGGCGGCTGTTAGTGCACCGGCTAGCAGGGTGTTGGGTTCGGCTGTTCATCCGGCTTCGGAAGGTGGGAAGAGAGTGGTGGCGTCGCCGTATGCGAAGAAATTGGCCAAGGAATTGGGGGTGGATTTGAAGGGGGTTGCGGGGAGTGGGCCGAATGGGAGAGTGGTGGCTAAGGATGTGGAGGCTGCTTTGGCTAGTGTTGTTAATGCTAGTGGGGCGGTTGGGAGTGAGCCGGTGGCTATGCCGAGTGGGGTGGAGTTGGGATCGGTGGTGCCGTTCACTACAATGCAGAGTGCTGTGAGTAGGAATATGTTGGAGAGCTTGGCCGTGCCCACGTTTAGGGTGGGATATACTTTTACTACGGATGCGCTTGATGCTTTGTACAAGAAGGTAATGTGTGTTTGTGACTGTTTGATTTTATGTTCTGTTATTGTTAGCTGCTATTAAGTGTGTTATTGTTCTGGTTTATGATTTGGACTGATAAGAATTAGCTGATGAATTGATTTGTTAGTGTCTCCTTTTGTTTTATACACTGTAATTTGATCTGATAAGAATTAGCTAAGTGAAAGGCTTGGTGGTTCCATAAATGAGTGAAATATGGAGAGTAAAAAACTGTTATATAGCAAATCTGTATTCTAAGAAATGTATGAAATCACTGACAACGTGAAGTGCTTGGAAGTATGATATGCTGAGTGGGATTGGGAATCTTGATATATTAGGATCAGCGATTGATTGGTTGATTTTTTGCCCTTTACTTAGATATTGGTTGTTTACTCTTAGAGTCTTGACTTTGCGTGTAACATTGCTTCTTATATGTTATTCCACATTGAAATTGTCCAACAAGTTTTCTTCTTTCTATGTGATCTCAGATCAAGAGTAAGGGAGTGACCATGACAGCATTGCTAGCCAAGGCAACAGCCCTTGCTTTGGTCCAACATCCTGTGGTGAATTCCAGCTGTAGAGATGGCAAGAGTTTTACATATAACAGTCATATCAACATTGCAGCAGCAGTGGCTATAGATGGTGGTTTGATAACACCAGTACTTAAAGATGCTGACAAGGTGTCAATTACCTAGCTTTTATCAATCTTACATTAGAATTGTGATTTCCAGTACCATTCTTTTGTTCGTCTCTTACTCAGAACATCGCTTCCTCGTTATATCTGTTAGGTTGACATTTATACGTTGTCAAGAAAGTGGAAGGAGTTAGTCGACAAGGCACGGGCAAAGCAGCTACAACCTGATGAATACAATTCAGGTAACCTTCATTTTATTTCTTAAATAGTCATTTAGATTTTAGGCTTTAGCTGGTTTTACTACACAAATTGATTCTCCTAGAATCTGTTTTAGGTGTACTGGCAAATAGCATTTTTTTAATTCTGTCGTGCTCTTCAACTGGGTTAAGGTCTTATGCTGTTGTCTTCTACTATAACTGTATCAACTTGTTTTCTCTATTCATACCCTGAACAATTCAGAACCTTTGTGTAATATGAATAAACTTCTAGATTTTTGGATATCATGTAACGACATGTGATGCTATAAAGTCTTTGACAAGTAATGTATACACAGTATATCCAATTAACATGCAGTTTGTTAATCATATTGACTAAGTATCGGATCTTCTGTTTTAGAAACCATGATTGCTTCCACAAAACCAACTTTACCCGCATTGACCACCTAATCGACTGTGCTTGTGTTTGCAAATGCTTAAAAAAAGTAATTTTGTGCTTTTGAAGAATCAGAAGTAGTTTTTAGTATTTTATATTACAACTTATGCTGCAACTTCTCTGAAAAAAAACAAGTAACCGCCAGAAGCTAAGAAGCAACCCAATAGCTGCTTCTATCTGCTTTAAGCAGGTAGTAGCTTTTTTTCCAATTAAAATCAACTAATTAAATTAATTTTTGCAAACACTAAAACTTATGCTTTTACAACTTTAAGCTGTTTTTTTATATAATATATCAAACACTAATGACTTTTGCTTAAAATCAACTTTAATCAACTTTTAACAAAAGCAGACAAAAAAGCACTAGTAAAAGCATTTGCAAACACACACTGTATCTCATTGTATGACACTTGAATGAGTCTCAAATAGCAAAAAAGACAACCGACTGACTAAGCATTTAAACAGTTTGTATATGAAGATTTTTATATATTGGTTTCTATTTGCTTTGTGTCGTGTGCCATGTTTTAATATTCCCTGTTTTTTGTTTATGGTGTGAGTATTTGGTCATTGGGGGTGAGGGTTAACACCTTTGATGAAGATGCACAAAGCCTAAATCTAGTTGTCAGTAAAGTGCAATCAATTAAAAATTCTAAAGTCACCCTGGTATGGGATATTGGGATTACTAAAAATGATGCTACATCGAGTTAGCATTTGTAAAAATTTTGCAAATGCTTGCCCTTTCAGCAAGAACATACTAGCTGAATCATGTCTATTCTTACCTTTTACATCTTTCAAATGTTTAAGAGCTGCTTTTCTACGATCCTTGTTATGTTTGTTTTGTATCTGGTGGTATACTGCTCACTACCTTTAGTATCTTTTCTAATTTTGTCAGTGACAAATTGCGTTCAATGATTTTAATACAGGTTACATAGGTTAAGCTTTCTTTAACGAGCAGATGTTGCGTTTATATGATATTATAGCCAAAATTTATGTTAGAATAATAATGAAATGTCCATATCTCTGATGCTTTCTATTTTGATGATATCAGTATACAAAGATTAGAAGGAACCAAATGATGATTGTTGATTTGTTACCTAATAGAGTATTATTTGTTTCATAAGTTTTGAATTGTTATTGATGATACCAGTATATAAAGACAATGAAGGGCTCAAATACTGATGTCATTGGCGATATCTTTTTGAAGTAATTTTATACAATTTGTAGAATAATCAGTTAGCTAATTGGTATCAGTAGTACTAATGTATATGTGTCATGTGTGAGACTTCAGCTTACCATGGTCGTTCAACTGCAATACAGGCACTTTCACTTTATCTAATCTTGGAATGTTCGGTGTGGATCGTTTTGATGCCATCTTGCCACCAGGAACTGTAAGCATTTTAATATACACTTTATTTCATGACTTTCGCAAGAATTTGATATGAAATTAAATAGTTAAATTCTTGGGTAATTTTTGCAAATACGCAGGGTGCTATTATGGCTGTCGGGGCTTCCCAACCCTCCCTTGTTGGCACTAAAGATGGCCGAATTGGATTGAAAAGTCAGATGCAGGTAAGCCAACAGTTTTGATACGCTTCACCATTTTTCATATCCATGAACTCGTTCCTGCTACATCAACTGATGCTGGTACTATATTCTTCCAGGTAAATGTTACCGCAGATCATCGTGTAATATATGGTGCTGATCTGGCAGCTTTCTTGCAAACCTTAGCTAAGATTATTGAGGATCCATCAGAGTTGACTCTTTGAGTTATCAGTTGGTCTTTTGGGAGTGTAGTATTTTATTTATGTGATCTAAAAGCAGTGAGCAGAAGCTAGTCTCTATTGGAATATATGAGCAGTTTTCAGAATCTTGAAAATGAGGCGAAAAGGGTTTTGAATCGAGCGAGCATGTGGTAGATTATGCACCTACTCTTTTCCAGATTCTAATTGTTCCATAAATTTGTTACCAAGTTTTCATTTTGACTCAAAGTACTTAGAATTGATTGCAAGAACATGATACATCACTGTTACTATTTCAAGGGTATAAAGTTATACAGGTGTTTCCTCTCTGAATTCGTATCTGCTATTCAATTCCGTAAGGTGGATCGTGCAGATTAGAATCAATCTGCTTGTGTTCGTCCTGCTATCTCCTAAGCCTTTCGGTATGCTAGTGAAGACTTCAGAACTAAGAGGATACAACTATACTATGCACTCACTCACTCACAAGTCACAGCCACCAGCATATCAGAATAACAAGGCGACTGACATCACACAGCAAACTAGGCCAATTTAAGAAATTTGGACTTGGCAACAAGCATAAAATCAATTGCATATATATATTTGCAACCAAAAGCAGGAACAAGGCAAGTGATTACTAGTTACGATTACACAAAACCAACATTACACGTTCCAAAATCAACCAGTTAAAAAATCAGGAACCTCTTTAACCGCGCTACTGGCCTAATCTGGTTATCTCTTTGATTTACATCTTCTTCTTCTCAGTACTTTTCTTTTTCGTTGCCCATAACTTCTCAGTCTTCTCTGCCGCGCTTTTAATTTGAAAGGCCAGACTAGGCTTTCAATAAACGTGTATCCTTCACTAAAATCAGCAAGCTCCCCATTCACAGCCACACGATTAGATGTATTCTTTTGCATGTCATAGATAAAAATATTATAGGGTGAGAAGGAGAGACCAACCAAACAATTTTATTCATAAAAAGGTCAATGGGCTTCGTTAGGTAAAGTTTTGGACGGGTCTAGAATATTGAGCCCTATACGAATTTTTAAAATGGACTCTGAATGATGTATGAGAAAAAGAAAATTTTAAATACAATATTGAAATTATCTTTCAAACAAAGTTTTATGAATAGACCACATAGGGCCACGGCCTGGTTAAGTTCGTGAGAATTGAAGTTATAGTAGAAACTACATACTATAATATAGTTGGGTTATTCTTTTAAAGAGTTTATTCTTAATTAGAATTTTTTAAAGCGTTTAAACACAAGTGGAGACCGTGAATTAGAGTTTATTCCTGAGTATTGTGTTAGGGATTTTTATTTCGTTTTTAATCTTCAAATTAGGTACACTAACAAAGCAATTTAAAAATAACTAACATTCCAAAACCTATCATAAATCAAGATATAGTAAACATCATAACCACATTTTGTTGTGAATCCGGCTTAGTTTTATACCTCTAATTTAAGAGTGATGTATGATCAAAGCTATAAAAAAAACGTCATACCAATATCTTCTCTTTATATCAACTTAAAGCTTCCAACATTCTACCGCTCACACTTTAGGCCTTTAAACGCGTATTTATGCCATTTTTAGCATATTATGTTTACATTTAAATTTTCTCAAATCCAAATTATAGTAGTAATATTCATTTCTAAGTAATTACCAAGTTATTGCTAGATTTTATTTATTTAGAACGGTAACTTTCTTGTTAAATATATTTGTTAATAAGTTTATAGTATGTTGTTACGACATCCCCATGTGTGAATTAATCTATCAAGTCTCATATCCTTTGAACCGGTGCAGTTCTTCTTGAACTGCTTTTCAAATGATATGCCGGTGCAGTTCTTCATGAACTGCTTTTCAAATGATATGCCGACCCCACAAATTAGTGCATGTAATTCCACGTTCATATTATACTAATTTCCGTGCACTGAGAAAATTTTCAGTGGATTCTAACTCCCTGAATTCTACTAAATGGTTCCCCAAAGCAAAGATTCACATCATTACCTTATTGGTATGTAATCAACAACACAATCTCACTGTCCCTGCTATAGCATAAAGGTTTTTCCATATCCCACTCCCCCTTCACCTACCCAAAATTTGTGTTCTATAAGTGAACTGAAAAATGGGAACAACATTTTTCGACCACACTTGATGAGATTTTGGACCATGAAACTTAAAGAATTCGAAAACATGAATGAAAAATGTTCAGATTTTCTCATTCTATCTTGATTAAAGGCTTAACAAAAGGTTAACGAATTAACACGAGGAGATTAGCAGTTATTAGGATCTTGAATAGGATACAGAAGAAAGTAGGACTGAGAACATTTCAGATAGAAAGGACACCCATCAATTAGAACTCAAAATCAAACTGCTCCATAGTTTCCATAGCAGAAGTTGCTTGGGATGTTATATCGGCACCAGATATTGCATCACTGTTTTCACCATTTATCTCACAATTTCAAGGTCTGACATCACTTATGCAGTGAATATTCTCAGTCAATTCATGTCAAAACCCATTGGAGTTCACATGAAAGCTGCTAACTGAGTTGTAGGTACCCAAAGGGAACTTTTGGACAAGGAATATTGTTCAGAAGAGATGCAACACCACAGCTTAATGTATACTGTGATTCAGACTGTGCAGCATATGTCAAGACACTAGAAAATCTATCGCTGGTTTTTTGTGTGTTGCTTGGGAGTTCTCTTGTCAGTTGGGAGTTCAAGAAGCAACAAACCATTAGTCTATAAACCACAAAAGCAGAGTACAGAGTCCTAGCTAAGGCAAGTTGTGAGATTGTTTGGATGATAGCATTGCTGAGAGATTTCAAGATTGAACAAAAGGGAGTTGTATATATGCATTGTGATAATCAATCATCTATCTAACTAACAAGAAATCATGTGTAACTTGAAAGAACAAAACACATTGAAGTGGATTGCCATTTTGTGAGAGATGAGGTTCTTGAAGGTGTGATAGAGATTAAATACATCAGATCAAAGGAACAACCTGCTCATATATATGTTTACCAAGGCACTTTCCATTGCATAAATAAAAAATCATGTCTATTGAAAATAGATATGATGGGGGAGTGAATATGGAGAATAAAGCGAGAAGTTACTCCTTAACTCTCCGAGTGATATGATGACCCACATTAGAGCATGTAAAAAATCACAAGGAGACGACATCATAAATCAAAGCTACGGAATTCAAATAATCGCCATGGAAAGCTACAGGAAGTATAGTAGACATTCAAGGTCTATAAACTTCCACTTGACAACAAACAGAAAATGAATTGCATATCACAACCAAGCGCAAAAACAAGGTAAGTAGTTACCATTACACACAAAAAAAAACATATTACGT
Organism: Plantago major; assembly: GCA_026545765.1. NCBI lineage: Eukaryota > Viridiplantae > Streptophyta > Magnoliopsida > Lamiales > Plantaginaceae > Plantago > Plantago major. The sequence goes on along the minus strand of CM048839.1, from coordinate 406,175 downwards.
TCCAAAACTGACCAGTCGATAAATGAAGATCAAGAATACATCTGAATCTGATTTTCCCAGTTGAAGATTTCATTCAATTTGCTTACCATTATTCTCTGTGCTTTCTTTTTCACCCATAATTCCTCTGCTCCGCTACAAATTTGGCTGGACTGACGATGCTGTCAATAAACGCTTCCCCTTCACTGAGACAGGCAGGAACTCCATTCCGTCATACCACTAAACGTATTCTTTTGCATATCATAGTTAAACAGACTTCAATAAACTGCTCCCGGTCACTAAAACCAAATGAAACTCCATTCACAGCCATACCTGTAAATGTATTCTTTTGCATATCATAGATAAAAGTATTCTGTTCGTCAGTCAAGAACACAACCTCCTTGTCCCCCATAAAACACAAAGGTGTCTCTATATCCCATTCCCCTCCTGTATCGACACGAAATTTAGTCCAAGAACCTACCCGTCCATACTCTTTCATCATCCATACATTAATACTACAACGATTCGAGCTGTCTACGATACACAAACACCCTCCAATAACACAAATCCTATTGTGCCCCAACAGATACGGTACATCACAAAAATTAGCAGGAACAGCAATCTCGCTAAATACCTCTCGAGTCAAATCAAAAGCAACAACCACAAACGGACAGGCCGAGCCTCTACGAATTGACAGCCAATGTATAGCTCCGTTGACAAAAGCCCCACTCGAATTAAAATGAACGGAGTGATCTTTAGTAGAGCTCTCAATCCTTTTCCAAACATCCGTTTTCACAGAATACACATGAACTAGCACAAAAGAAGCACCGGTTGGATCGACAAAATAAGAAAGCTGCACAATCTTGTAATCGTCAGTAAAGCTATCATAACCAAACCCATACAATCGTAATCCATCACGTTCCAAAAAGTTAATTCCAGGAAGTGGGGTCAAGCCTTCTGTTTCGAAAGGATATCGGGGCAATTTCACCTGCAAACCGGTGGTAGGATTGATCAAAAAATTGTCGAGACTAAGATCAGAAGTGTCCTCCATGGTCAACAAAATGAGGCCATTGCAAGAGGCCATGATTAATTCCAGAGTATTTTGCAGCTGAAGCTTGGTTGCATCGACATTATCAGTAAGAGAGGGAGTAATGGTGTGGAAGCTTTCCGGGCCATTTGTGGTTGAGGATATGAGGATGAGATTGTGTTGTTGTTGGGCATTTATAGTAGCAAGTAGTTGTTTTTTGATGAATTGGTGGGTCGAGAGACGTGTTCGCCATGATTTCGACAAGCACCTGAATTTGGCTACGGATTTTGCTGGGAGTTTTTCGAAAATCTCGATCAAGATTTCTTCAGGAAGATGATGATCATCATGATTATTGGGTTTCTTCATCGTGTTAGGGTTTTTGCAGGCTTTGCTTTGGCCTTTGTGTATGACTGTATGACCTACTGGGATAATATTAAAGGCCAGTCCAAACCATAGAAAACGAAAAATCTCATAAGAAATACTATATGAATGGCAAATAAATTTAAAAGTGCAACTTCGGAATATTATTATATAAATAATTTTTTACTACTAGGATTTAGTGAATATTTACTAGGAATAACTAGCTAGATCAAGAGTGAACATCAAAGAGAAAGTAAGATAGGAAATCATTAACAGAACAACATATATATACCACGCAAAAACAACAAGATCGAAACTCATTGGATGCTCCAATCGAATTCAGCTGAGCCTGAAAAGAGGAATTTTACTTTAAATTAGTACTCAATCTATAAGGGCGGATGCATAAGATCTTTACGGTTGCTGCGAAAACGATCTTATACGAAAGAAAATAGGAATTTAGTTTGTGAGAGAAAACTCCAAAGCTAGATTAAAACCTACCAGCAGGAGAAAGCAGGATAGGGTAAAATGAAGTTAGGGACAAAATCATGTACTATATCTATAGATGTTGGAGGGAAAATAATTCATCTCAGAGGGAAGATGAAATTTTTGATAAAGTTGTAAAACTTTTTGAGTGAAAATCTTGCATTTCAAGTATACAACGTGTTTTGATATTGAAGTGAATATGGGAAAGATTTTGATTTGGTTCTTTATATGTTTTATTCTCACTTTTCCAACTTTTCCAAAATTTTCTAGATTTTCATTTTTTCCTTTCCTAAATTTCTGCTAAAAGCCTAAAACAAACACGGGAAATTCATATTTTTCTCCCTTTTCCTTTGGAATCCCTTAAACCTTGCAGAGCCTAACTGTAACGCCCCAAAGTTTCAAGTCAAGTCCAAAGAGTTTAAAGGGATCGATAACGCTACTCATACCAACAAAGTGCACCTTTCTTTTCATTAATCCATATATAAGAACTACAGAGTTAAGCGTGCTTGTTGTGGAGTAATCTTACAATGGGTGACCGGAAGTCTCCCGGTTCGCGAACGAGTGAGGACAAAATACGCAAAAAATGGCATATGTTGGTACAGTGGGGCAAGCATATCACCTGGGGAGCTGTCCAAGAGTAACCACGCCGGCCCAAATGAGTGGGACTCATCAATTAGTGGTCGGGTATTTCCTATGAGTACGTCTCCTGAGAGTCCACAATATATTGAGATTCCTTGAGAGTCCTATATACTAGACAAACATAGCCAATTTATACATAAAACAATACAACATGATTTTTTCGCGGGTTGACCCGACCGAGCCGGTTCGACCCACATTTTTTACTTACAATACACAACTCCTTTCATGTGTCCATCCAATCATATTGTACTTTGGATCAAATTGTCTATGTTTGATATATAATTGCATATGTTTAGAATAAAATTATTGATGACGGGCACGACCTGGTTAGGTTCGTGAGAATTGAAGTTATAGTAGAAACTACATACTGTAATATTGTTTGGACCGGTAAAAAGATATTTTTTTAAAGAGTTTATTCATAAATAGAGTTTTTAAAAACGTTTAAACACAAGTGGAGACCATGAATTTTCATTGTTATATAGAGTTTATTCCAGAGTATTCATTTAGGAATTTCTATTTCGTTTCTAATCTTCAAATTAGGTACGCTAACAAAGCAATTTAAAAATAACTCACGTTCCAAAGCCTACCATAAATCAAGATAAAAACATCATAACCACGTTTTTGTTCTGAATCTGGCTAGCTTTATACTTTTTGAGTCTAATTTAAGAGTGATATATGGTCAAAGTTGTAAAAAGGGCTGGGAAATACCAATATCTTCTCTTTATATCAACTTAAAGCTTCCAACATTCAACCACTCACGCTTTATGCCTTTAAACGTGTATTTTACGCCATTTTTTTAAATATTTTGTTTACATTTAAAATATTCTCAAATCCAAATTATAGTAGTAATATTCATTTTTAAGTAATTAGCAAATTATTGCTAGATTTTATTTATTCAGAACGGTAAATTTCTTGTTAAATACATTTGTTAATAAGTTTATGTGTTACGAAATGTCCCATGTGGATTAAGGCTCATCCTTTGTACCGGTGCATTTAGGCTCTGTTCTTTTCAACTGAAAACTCATTCGATTCGATTCGATTCGATTCTATTCGATTCCATTCGATTCATTGCCTTCGATTCGATTCATTAAATTCATATTATTATTATTATTATTATTATTATTATTATTAATATTATTTTATCATTTATTTACACACCCGATCTTTTGTACGAGGAAAATAAGAAAATTTATCCAATTGAGTTATTTTCAACTTTTTTTCTTTCTTTCTTTTTAATACGACTTTTAGTAGATCAATGAAATAAAGAGTATAGTTACAATTTGAACTAACAAAAAATCTACATGTTCAAAAACTCCAAAACAAGTTAAACCAAACCAAAAATCGGACCAAACTTTATAAAAATAATATTATATATCACAAATATTGAAAAATGGCATTTATTCCTCTATATTATCTTCCTCGAGCTCTATATTATCTTCCTCGGGCTCTATATTGCACGGAATAGAGCCAAATTCTCAATGTCATCTCCTCAGCACTGCTCATCGCTTTCTTTCCTCGGGTTCAATAAATCATTATCCACTCCACTTGGACATTGATATCATGTTGCAAACCCAGTATTTCAAGTTTACACACGCATAAAATTATGCAGAGTGAAGGTAGCAACAATCACGTATATTTGATATGTGTCTTCCATTTGAGATCGTATAAAAGTACCTTCCACGCCTTGGTGGTTTTAAAGTTTGTTATACAATAATAAATAAAAATGTAAAATAGCGAAAAAAGAGTAGGAAGAATGTGAGAAAGATTTAAAAATAATATATTTTTTTAATTGTGATTATATATACCATCATATAATTGTTATTATTATTACACAATAATTTCTTCGATTCGATTAGTTTCAGATTTGATTCGATTCCATTCGATTCAGTTCCTTGCTCCATCCAGTTCAAGAATTTCAAATGAAAAGAGCAGGCTTTCTTGAACTACTTTTCAAATGATATGCCAACCCCACAAACTAGTGCATGTAATTTATACTCATTTCCGTGCGTTGAGAAATTTTTCATTGGATCAAATAGTAAATATGTTTTGGATTTAACTCCCTGAATTCTAATAAACGGTTCCCCAAAGCAAAGATTCACATCATTACCTTATTGGTATGTAGTCAACAACACAATCTCCCTGTCCCTTCTATAGCATAAAGGTTTTCCTATATCCCACTCCCCCCTTCACCTCCCCAAAATTTTTGTTAAAAATGGAAACGAAATTTTTTTACCACACTTCATGAGATTTTGGACCATGAATACTCAAGAATTCCAGCACATGAATGAAACTCAGAAGTGTTCAAATTTTCCAAGGCTTAACAAAAGGCTAACGAATTAAGATGCAAAGACGAGCAGTTATTCGAATCTTGAAAAGGATACAAAAGAACGATGGATTGAGAACATTTCAGATGGAAAGAACACCCATAAATTGGATTTCAAATACAAACTTCTCCATAGTTCCGTAGCAGTTTCACTGATGACTCTGAGAAGTTGCTTGGGCGGATGTTATATCAGAAATAGATACCACATCCTTGATTACATTTCACGGGTGAGAAGTGATTATACACGAGTTTTTACTTTTTACTCGGTTGTATTCGTACTATACACATATTTTAAAGCGTAATGAGACATAGGCATGCATTACAAAACCAAGTACAGAAATGAAGGTGGAGTAACTAGAGCTACACACGCCTAATATCAGATCAAAATGCAGAAACAGCACTTCATGTTCCAAAAAGTAATGTACGATAAACCAAGACAATTAGTAGGATATAAAACAACAAAGTTAGATCTGATTAGATTAGCATATAGCGTTTAGGAAGCTATTTGATCTGAATCATGTTCTACCCTCCCATACATTGTGAAAATGTTTGCATACCAGGTCTATCAGTCACATTGGTTACATCACTCTTTTCTCCAAAACTCATCTGTTCAGGTACAATTGGCATGGTACCGTAGGCTATCAGCAGGGCGAGACAAGGCTGTCCAAGTAAGTGTCTGCGTCCCAAAAAGCGTGAAAACGTGCAAGAACTCCATTCACCGCTACATCTTCGACCGTTCTCTCTTGCAAATTATACACAACAATCATCTCTCTGGTGGTTGACAATACAATCTCATTTTCCCCAATAAAGCACAATGGTTTCGCTATCCTATATCCCATCTCCCCCTTGTATGAACACTAAATTTTGTCCACGAATCTACCAATCCATATTCTTTCATCATCCATACATCTATAACATAAGTATCTGAACTGTTTACCACGCACAGACACCCTCCAAGAACAAACATCCTATTCGCGCAAAACATACCATCATATAAGTTCGCAGGCGCAGGAACCTCACTGAATACCTCATGAGTCAAATCAAAAGCAACAATTACAGACTGATAATATGACAACCAACCCATTGACAAACGCCCCTCCAGAATTGAAAGGAACAGAGTGACCTATAGGCAAGGTCTCAATCCTTTTCCAAACACCCGATTTCACAGAAAACACATGAACAATCACATAAAAATAAACAAATGGATCAAAAGCATAAGAAAACTGCACAATCTTGTAATCATCACTAACGCTATCATAACCAAACCCATACAAGTTATAATCCAGCCTTGAAGATCCACCCATAGTTTCGAATTCGGAAGGAGAGTCGGGTATGCTTACCTGTTGGCGTGTTGTTGGATTCATCACAAACATGTTCCCATTATATCCACCCATAGTGGCCACCAAAAGCAAGCCAATTCAAGAGTTTAACCCAAGTATTTAGCAGCCCAACCTGCGTTGCAACGACATCGTCTGAAAATGGGGGAGTAACAGTGTAGAGGCAGTCCAAGCTATCTCCGTTCATGAGGATGAGATTTTGTTGTGGGCGAAGAGTAATTAGGTGTTTTTTGTGAATTGGGTGGTCGAAAGGTGAGCTCGCCATGATTTCGACACGCACATGCATCTGCCTACGGATTTTTCTGGGAGTCTTGTGAAGATTTCGATTGAGATTTCTTCAGGAAGATGATGATGATGGTGATTATTGGGTTTCGTCATCATTTTGAAGCAGTTTTTACAGCTTTGTCTATGAGCTACTGAGATTGAAATGGCCAAACCCTAAAATATTTTCCCTCTCTGTGGGATATTTCAATGTTGGTCCTCTGATAGTTTTTTTTTTTAACAACTCAACATTAATCGATCAAAGACTGTTCATTATGATATGATGGCCCCACAAAATAAAACATTGACTCTCAATTTCTTTAAACTATTTGGTCCTCTGATAGTCTAATCGATCGAAACTGACATTTTGGACCGACGAAGTTACTCCTGCACTATACTCCGAGTGATATCATGACTCCATACGCCAACATAGTGACCCTCAACCTCTTCAATCTATTTGAAACTTTAAAGTGTTACAAATATAGTCCCTTAATTTCACTAAATGTTTTCCAATTAAAACTGACATAAGTTTTGTACTGATGAAGTAGGAAATTGATGTTAAGAAAGAAGAGAGATGATATCTAAAATATGAAATAAAGTGATTAAAAAATTAATAAGTTGAGATATTGGATATTGTCAAAAGAAATTGTAAAGCATTTATTGAAACGCCTAAAATAAAAATTGAAAATCATTAACTGTAGCGCCCCGAATTTTAAAAAGACGAACTAAGGAAAATATGACTCGCGCTAGTTCGTGAGCTTGAAAATTCGACGAACTTGACTTGTTAAAATATAAAACGTTACTAGATGCATTACGCGTCCAAAGACTTGATATGAAATTCTTGAAACTAAACCGTGAACTAGTAAAATAATGCAGCGGAACTTTAATATCGTAAAAGCTTTGATACAAAACTCTAAATACATGAAACTGAAAACTGTAAAGATGCTCTTGGTAGTGATCACTGCTCCGGCAACACTCTACTTCAAAGCTCGGCTTCAAATACCTAAAATAGATATTTTAGAAAGGGGTCAGTCGTGACCACTGACTGAGCAAGCTCCATGCACGTGCCATGACTTAAAGTTCTATCTTCATGTCTTTTAAATCTTTTAGTCTTACTTAATGCAATGCAACCTATGAACTGACTTGACCTGACACTTAACACTTGAACATAAAACTTATCTTGAAAACTCTTAACTTGAACTTGAAACTTGAAACTTAACTTGAAACATCTTAAAAATATAACATGATCGCGAGCTCACTTGGCATCGTAGGTTCCTATCCTGGTCCATGGTGGCTATCTGCCGGCCTCAGGTCACTTTCGTGGCCCTATCCGTTGAATAAATAAAAACTGACGGCCTCAGGACCTTGGTCCCTATCCGCTGAACATGATCATAACTGCGCCACAAATACCAGGATATTTTCCTACGAGCCCTTAACTTATCTTTAACTTGAAACGTTGCTTAACTTTAAACCTTAAACATCTTGTTAAAGTGAATGTATGCGTATAAACTCTAACTCATGAATGTATGATTCTAGTGTGTGTACGTAAACATCATACATAGTAGTAGCATCTTAAACATGATTAAAGCATAACATACTTTGAGCACACAATAATATGGAATTAAGATTCGTTCAGAAGTAACAAGAAACATAAGTATGTGGTCTTAGCAATAGTGTTCCATGATCAAATCTATGCACAACAGTATCAAAAATCATAAGAACGACATAAATTAGCATCCTCAAAACAAGTAAGTAACACCATCCCATGTTTTAATCCACTAATCATCATCATCATTATCATCATCACCATCCTAATTACGAGAATTCCATATATACCATTGATAATTGACCATGGACCAACAATATCCTTCCTGGTCACATATCGATCGATTCAACCATGTAAACAGAATAGAACAACAAATAATATGACATAAGTTACTAAGTGAACTTGCAAATATCACATATAGCATAGTATAGATGACAAATCAAATAATCTTGAATGAAACCTTAGGGAAACTTCAATCAATTTCATATCGTAGCATAGATAATAACTTAAACACGCAAGGTTTACATCATACATATAAACATTTGTGATGCAAGTCCTAGGAGAACTTGCCTTGAGAGAACAAACGAGAAGGCAAGAATTGAAAACGGTGGGTTGAAAACCAGCCTCTGTTCGACACTTATTCTGGCCGCCTTAGAAATCCAAACAGAAAATCCTCCAGTGACAGTATAAAACGGTGTGTTATGAATCAGCTCTCCAAAATTCAGCACGATCCAACGGTTAACGAACCAGGGATCGTGTTTTGAAAATGGTTGCGCAGTGCAGAATATTTACGCGCAACACTAAAGTTTGGATGAGGGTTTTTGTTTTGAAAATAACTAGAGTTTGATTGGGAGCTTAGTGTCACGGGATGAAACTTTAATTCGTAAGAACTCCTTGACCCGTGCGGCACTAGACTAGTTCGCCTCGAGACTAGCTAGTAAGCCTTCCAACCAAAGTGCTAAGTGTGTAAGAAGAGTAGTGTAGAGAACTAGAAAGTTGGCAAGAATGCTTGATTGCTTGTATTTGCTTGATGATCCAAATGTGAAGGCCAAAGGCCTATATATACATGCATCCCACCTCCTTAAGGGAAGAGTGGAGATGTTTCTAATTCCTTCTATGTTCTAGAGAATTCTATACTTCTACCATTTACAAGAACAATCTAGAAATCGGACTTGGGCTCCTGAAAATTGGACTTGGGCCGCTTAAATGACTTGGGCCATGACATTCTCCCCCACCTAAGTCGTTGCCGTCCTCGGCTCGACCTTAGCCCGATACTCGTTGATCATATGCCCGAATTGCCACAAATGATCTTCATGCTCCCAGCTACTCTCGGCATCGGGTAGTCCCTTCCATCGAACGAAGTACTCGGTGTAAGGAGGAACTCCTCTCCTTCGGATCTCTCGGTGGGAGATGATCTCTTCTACATCCTTGTCGAAGGAAGTGACGACGGCCGTGGGTTGTCGACTTGATTGTCCCCTCTCCGGATTCTCCTTGTCTTCGTGATAAGGTTTGAGTTGGCTCACATGGAAGACTGGATGAATCTTAAGCTTCCGCGGTAACTCCAAGCGATATGAAACATTCCCCACTCGTTTCTCGATCGGAAACGGCCCCTCGTACCTCCGTATTAACCCCTTATGTACGGACCTTAATGACTTGAACTGTTGGGGAAGTAGCTTCACCATAACTCGATCACCTTCTTGGAATTCCACCGCGCGTCTCTTGAGATCTGCCCACTTCTTCATTTTCTTGGCAGCCTTGTCCAATGATGCCCGTGCTAAATCTGCCTCCTCCTGTAAGGATTTGGCAAAAGTATACGCCGACGGGCTATGTCCCGAGTACCCCGTGGCTAGGTTATGAGGAGTCATAGGTTGCCTTCCGGTAGCCAACTCGAAAGGACTCCTCCCTGTAGATTCACTCCTCTGCAGATTGTAAGAGAGGAGCTTTGCCCAATCCTTCTGATTAGCGCTCACGTAGTGACGAAGGTATAGCTCCAATAATGCGTTGACCCGCTCGGTCTGCCCGTCCGTCTGTGGGTGAAAGCTGGTCGAGAATGCCAAGTTGGACCCCAACGGCTTGAACAATTCGGACCAAAACTTCCCGGTGAATCTTGGATCACGGTCACTCACGATCGTCTTCGGCACTCCCCAGTGCTTCACGACATGCTTCAAAAACAACTTGGCCGTGTCCAAGGCTGTGACGTCGGATGGTGCAGGGATGAACGTGCCATACTTAGAGAACCTGTCCACGACCACGATAATGGTACCATATCCCTCCGACTTGGGCAAACATTTGATAAAATCCATTGAGATGCTCTCAAATGGATGTTCTGGCACCGGTAGGGGCTGGAGCAATCCGGCTGGGTGTTGTTGCTCGATTTTATCTTGTTGGCACACCAGACAAGTACGGACGTAAGCCTCTACATCGTCCCTCATCCTTGGCCAATAATAAGAGTCCTCCATCAAGGCCATAGTGCGATGTATCCCTGGATGTCCTGCCCACTGCGAGTCGTGACATTCCTTCAAAATGTCCCGTCGTAGACTCCCCCACTTGGGCACGAACAACCGATCCCCTTTTGTGAACAACAACCCGTCCCGGACCCAAAATCTTCGTGTCTTCCCTTCTCGTGCCAGTTCCCTAATGTTCTGGGCCACCGGATCCTTTTCTAAGCCTTCCCGTATGCGCCCCTTGAGATTGGTTTCGGGTTGGCTTATGGCGGCAAGGTCCGCCCTTCGGCTTAGAGCATCGGCTACACGATTTGTAACCCCCGGCTTGTACTCCAATGTGTAGTCAAACTCTGCTAGAAACTCCTGCCACCGTGCCTGCTTCGGTGTGAGTTTCTTCTGGGTTTGGAAGTAGCTTGTGGCAACATTGTCCGTTCGGACCACAAACTTACTCCCGAGAAGGTAGTGCCTCCATGTGCGTAGACAATGCACGATCGCGGTCATTTCCTTCTCATGGACAGTGTACCGCCTCTCCGTATCGTTTAGCTTCCGACTCTCATAAGCTATCGGATGTCCATCTTGCATCAACACCCCTCCAATTGCAAAGTCGGATGCGTCCGTTTGGACCTCGTACTCTTTAGTATGATCCGGTAAGGCAAGTACCGGCTCCTCTGTTACTGCGGCCTTGAGTCGCTCAAAGGCCTCTTGGCATGCTTGGTCCCATGCCCATGTGTGGTTCTTCTTCAAGAGATCCTTCAATGGGGCGGCGATCTTGGAGTACCCCTTGATGAACCTCCGGTAATAGGTGATCAGCCCCAAGAAGGAACGTAACTGGGAAACATCCTTCGGGATTCCCCAATCCTGAATAGCTTTCACCTTGGCCTTATCCATCATGATTTGCCCCCTCTTTATGTGATGACCAAGGAATGATACTTCGTCTTCGGCGAACGAGCACTTCTCCAATTTTGCATATAGCTTGTTCTCCCGCAAGGCCTGAAACACCAACCGAAGATGCTCCACATGGTCTTCCAATGTGGGTGAGTACACCACAATATCATCAAGATAGACAACGACAAACTTGTATAGGTATGGATGAAACACCTTATTCATCAAAGTGCAAAATGTAGCAGGTGCATTTGTAAGGCCAAATGGCATAACAAGGAACTCATATGATCCATACCTTGTGACCATGGCGGTATTTGGCTCGTCTCCCTCCGCAATCCGGACTTGCCAATATCCCGACCGCAAGTCTATCTTGGAAAACCACTTGGCTCCTCCAAGTTGATCGAATAACTCCCCTATGAGTGGGATTGGGTACTTGTTCCGGCCCGTCAACTTGTTAAGTGCCCGGTAGTCCACACACATTCGTAGCGACCCATCATGCTTCTTCTGGAACAACACCGGTGCACCATAAGGGGACTTGGAGGGTTGGATCATCCCAGCATCCAACAACTCCTTCAATTGCCTTTGTAGCTCCTTTAACTCGGGCGGAGCCATCCGATAGGGCGTGCGGGATGGTGGCATCGACTCGGTCACTAACTCGATCTTGTGATCCATGTCCCTCCGCGGTGGTAACCTCTTCGGGAGTTCCTTAGGCATCACATCCTTGAATTCATCTAGCACCACCCGGACCTCTTTGGGAACCATGCTTTCTCCCTTGGGCTCCTCCTCTCCATCGGGTAAGACAAATGACGCAAATGTCCCTTCCCCGCTTTTGAGTCCCCGATTGAATTGCATGGCCGAGAGCACACTCGCGCCCCTTTCTTCCCTCCTAACCGGAATGGCCCTAGTATTCTCATGATCCAAGATGATTAGAGAATCAGAAAAAGGAGCAATAAAAGCCCGAACCTGATCAAACCATCGTAGTCCCAAAACTGCCTCGTAGCTCCCATATCCACAAGTGCCTTCACGATCTTGCCCCTGACCAAGGCGTCCACAAACATAGACCCCCTTCTTGGACCCTTGATTGGCTCGACATTTGCCTTGAGAGCGTTGAGCAAGTGCAAGGATCCCATTTGAGCACCTTCATCTTCCGTCTCGGACTCGTCGGATCCTTGTGCCGCTGCAACCTTCTTTCCTCTCATGGGACAATTATATTTCAAATGAGTAGTGGAACCACAAATGTGACAAGCTTTGGACTTACCCGAATCCTCCGCAAGCTTCCCGGAAGAGGACACCATCTTCCCTGACTTAGATGGGCGGTCTCCCCCACCTTTTCCCTTGTCCTCCCTTCAGAACTTGGGCTTGTCACTCAAAGGTTTCAACTCGATCAACCGTTCGGCCACCGCAATGGCCTCCGAAACGTTCTGTGCATTTGCCCGTTGAATCTCAAGCTTTGCCCAAGGCTTGAGACCATCGATGAATGCAAAGAGGGCCTCCGATTCCGTTAGGCTTGGCAATTCGAGCATGATTTCTTGGAACTCCTTCACATACTCTTTGATGGACTTGCTATGCGTCAATTGCTTGAGCCTAGCCCGAGCCTCGAACTCCACATTTTGCGGGTAGAATTGGCGCTTGAACTCGGCCTTGAAATCGTCCCATGTCTCCATCCGGACAGTGCCTCGTTCAATGTCCGTCTCACGCCTCCTCCAGCTAGTATTGGTATGTACCCCGATTTCGTTCTTTCACTCTCAGTCATAGTAGAGCCGTCTCGACCAAGTAGTAAGGAGCCGTTTGTAACTTGGTTGCATCATCCCGAATGTTGCAAGCACCAAAGTATCGCTCCATAGCCCATAGAAAATCATCGATCTCCCGAGCATTCCTAGACCCCTTGAATGGGTTAGGCCTCGGAACATCAATCCGATGAGGTGCCGCACCTCCATGTTCCCCAACATTGGCCATAGCCCTTTCAAGTATAACCATCTTGCCCTTGATGGTTTCCCATGCCTCCTTCATCTCCGCCTTGTAGGCTTCGAACATGGCATGAATATCCGAGTTATGAGAGTTGATAGTGGCCAACACCTGCCCCTCCAACTCCTCATGGTTGTCCTCCAACACCTTTACCCGCTCCATCAGGTCCTCCAGCGCCTTACTGTGGTCATCCATGACTCCCTCGACCCAGGTCACCCGAGTCTCCATGGACTTAACCCCCTTCGCGCCACCTGGAGTGTCACTCACGTTGGAACCGGACTCCATTCATTCCTTCTTGCACGAACTTTCCCCAAGAACTACCTCAAACACGAAAGCTACAGAACCACAACGTGGCTCTGATACCACTTGTCACGGGATGAAACTTTAATTCGTAAGAACTCCTTGACCCGTGCGGCACTAGACTAGTTCGCCTCGAGACTAGCTAGTAAGCCTTCCAACCAAAGTGCTAAGTGTGTAAGAAGAGTAGTGTAGAGAACTAGAAAGTTGGCAAGAATGCTTGTATTTGCTTGATGATCCAAATGTGAAGGCCAAAGGCCTATATATACATGCATCCCACCTCCTTAAGGGAAGAGTGGAGATGTTTCTAGTTCCTTCTATGTTCTAGAGAATTCTATACTTCTACCATTTACAAGAACAATCTAGAAATCGGACTTGGGCTCCTGAAAATTGGACTTGGGCCGCTTAAATGACTTGGGCCATGACATTAGGGTTTTGATATGGGCATGAAAAGGGCTAAAATATGGGCTCACCAAAGAAATTTTGGGCTCAATCTTTAAGGAAAAAGTTTTGGGCCAAAACTAACGTTTTACGAACTTTGCTTAACGCTCGGTTCGTTCTAAAACGCCTAAGTTCGAAATAATAAATTTTGGGCTGTTACATTAACTGTATTAACAGTATTATCGATCCAATTATCATACTTTACAATTCGTAGGAACAAGTGCATTACACATTCAATGAAGAGTGAATGTAGTGTAACCAAATTTTCCCGAATATAAATGAATTAAAAAATGCTAATTAAGACTATATTCTCTTCGTTTTAAAACTCATTAATTTCAGTTCAGTTTCGTTCAGATTCATTCAGTTCACTTCGAATTTAATTAGTTGTTTTTTATACTACAAATAAGTTCAGTTAAAATCGGTCTCAACATTAGAAGATAACAGAACCTACCTCTTGTAGGTAAAAACAAGTACAGCCACTAAATGTCAAAATTGTCAAATTTTAGTGACTAGTTTCTCAAGCTAATGTAAGGATGAGAAATGTCTATTGGAAGTTGCCAGTTATCAGAATGCTGAACAGGTGCGTAAGATTTTGAATTGAGCAAATTGTAGATGGAACATTTCATAGTTTATCAGTTTACATTTATGGCTCATAAAACACACAGCCAAGTGCCTAAATGAAGGCGGAGTAACTACAACTACACGCCTAATATCAGGTCGAGTTTGCGGAAACAACATTTCATGTTCCAAACAGTAACATAACGGTCATAAATCAAGACAAAGTACTACCACACGAAACACCAAACTTCTTGTTGAATCCTGTTCGATAGGCATGCATTGAAGGGATCGTTGCTTTACTTGCTGAGAGCCTGAGACCACTGATATTCCCATAATTCCTCAGTTCAGTTCATCTACAAACTTTTATGATCGGCAGGGCGAGACAAGGGTGTCCATGTAGGTGTCTCGTTGCAGAAAACAAGCAACTCCAATCACCGCAATATCTTTGACCTTTATGTTGTGCATATTATACACCACAGTGGTCTGCTGGTTCGTAAAGAACACAATCCTCTACTCATCCGCCTGGTCAGTAGTTTAAATCTTAAAACACAATCTCCTCAATAAAACAGAATGTCTAACTATATCCTGTACCCCCCAGCATCAACACTAAATTTTTTATCAAGAATCTAAGCGTAGATGCTCTTTCATCACACACATATATATCCAATATGTCACCATAAAGAGACACTCCAAGAACAAAAGCCCTATTATATATAAACTGACCGCCATAAGGGGAAAAAAAAAATCATCAGGAGCAGGAATCACTCTAAAGTCAAAATACCTCATCAGCTAAATCAAAGCCCGCAACTGCAGACGGAAAACCAGAACATCTACTGCTAGACAACCAATGGATCGCCCCGTTCGAAGTCAAAGGAACAATGAGCTATTCAGGATTATTACATGAGTTTTTCCTTGCTTGAATTTGTATTATACACATATTTATCGAATGCTCTTTCATTTAAAGTAATACCCACAGGAAGATACATAAGATATAGGCATTGCACAACCAAGTGCAGAAATGAAGGTGGAGTAACTACAGCTACACACACCTAATATCAGGTAAAAATGCAGAAAAAACACTTCATGTTCCAGAAAGTAACAAACGGTAAACCAAGACAGATTATTATATAAAACGCCAAAGTTGGACCTGATCAGCATACAGTGTTCACGAAGTTAATGGTCTGAATCCTGTTCCACCCCCTGCATTTAGAAACTCTTGCCTAGACCAGGTCTATCATAAAAGTTAGTATTCGCATTGGCATAAATTCACATCAGTTACATGACCCCACAATTCCTCTGTGTGGCTACAATTGACCATTGGCAGGGCCAGACAAGACTTTCCAAGTAGGTGCCTACTTCGAAATAACGATCAAGAAATCCATTCACCGCCACAACTTTGATCGTTCTCTTTTGCATATTATAGATGACAATCATCTCTTCGGTGGTTGACAACACAATCTCATTTTCCCCAATAAAGCACAATGGTTTCTTTATATCCCATTTCCCCCTTGTATGAACACTAAATTTTGTCCAAGAATCAACCAATCCATACTCTTTCATCATCCATACATGTATACCACAAGTACTCGAACTCTCTACCACACACAGACACCCTCCAAGAACAAACATCCTATTATCCCCATACTTCCCATCATAAAAGTTGGCAGGCGCAGGAATCTCACTAAATGCCTCACTTATCAAATCAAAAGCAGCAATTACAGATGGATAACCGGAATCTCTACGACCAAACAACCAATGTATAGCCCCATTAACAAAAGCCCCACCCGAACTAAAAGGAACAGCGTGATCTTTAAGCGAGCTCTCAATCCTTTTCCAAACACCCGATTTCACAGAATATATGTCAACTGGCACATAAAAAGCACCATTTGGCTTAACAAAGTAAGAAAGTTGCACAAGTTTATAATCATCAGTAAAGCTATCATAACCAAACCCGTACAATCTCAATCCATCACTTTCCCAAATGTGAACTCCAGGCAGCCGGGTCAAGCCTTGTATTTCGAATTCGAAAGGAGAGTCGGGTATCCTTACCTGTTGGCGAACTGTTGGATTTATCAAAAACATTCCCTCTTGCAATTCACTGAGAATGGAGACCAAAAGCAAGCCATTGTAGGAGCCTATGAATTCAGCCCTGGGATTTAGCAGCCCGAGTCGGTTTGCAACGACATCGTCTGAAAATGGGGGAGTAACAGTGTAGAGACAGTCCAAGCTATCCGAGTTCATGAGGATGAGATTTTGTTGTGGACGAGGAGTAATTAGGTGTTGGTTGATGAATTGAGGGGTGGAAAGACGAGTTCGCTATGTTTTGGACAAGCATCTGCATTTGCCAACGGATTTTGCTGGGAGTCTTGCGAATATTTCGATTAAGATTTCATCGGGAAGATGAAAATGATGGTTGGGTTTCTTCTCCATTTTAGAACTAGTTTTTCCTTGTGTATGAGCTTCTGGGGAGTGGGAAGGCCAGTGCAGATTGAAATGGCCAAACCCTAAAAGATGGAAATTCCTTCACTTATTTTCCCCCAAATCCCCTTTTGGAAAAATTTCGATATATCTAAGGAAATTAAATTAAGTCCTGCATAATCCGTTCATCTTAACTTGAAGGATTCAAGCCATTTAAGATGAATTAATCAAACTGAGTCTCGAAATATGTATAGGTCCGAGCTCAAAACTGTATTCCGAGGCTACAACCTAAAACCCAGGAAGGCAGGAAGTACTATTGGTGACTAATTTTCCGAGGAGGACCGGTGCTAGACCTTTACTTATTCTCCTAGTCCATTCGTGTTGAACATGTGTTTGTCATTTATTACATCCCAACCATATTTGCTTAAGTGCTCCAATACTCAGTACTAAGTTGAATCACTAATCGGTTTGTCCGATCAAAAAGGAGTCTCGCTCCTATCTTTCCAAACCTCTTCATGTACTCTTAGGTAAAACGAACTATTTGTACATAAGACGAATTTCACCTGAAAAATATACGTTGTGCAATACATAAAATATCAAAAGATTACAACATGTTGTAGCATGCTTAACCGGATATTGAACATAAATTTTGAAACCCCAGGGCGGATGGCCAGTATTTAGGAAGGATGCACAGTACAATCATAATATCCGTTTCGAACACCAAAATGTACGGAATAATTCTCTTGACCGTTTTGAGTAATTGCCCTAGGAAGGTCCGAAGGTATAGAGGCGAGTTAACACAAGCATTAAAATCATAGGGTGGACTTTGCAGTAGAAATTAATATCGGGTATTGTTAAACGCAACACGTTTTCGGCTAAACGCAACACAAATATTTTGTAACTTGACGGAAATGCCCTTAGCTAAAAAATAAACTTATGAAATACGAAAAATTAAAAAAACTCGTATATGCAAACACGAAAACATTATGCGAACATGTACGGACACTACATAACAACAGTAAACACAAATCGGAAAAAAAATCGAAATTTTTTTTTTCGAAAAATATTTCGGTTATAAAAATATTTACAAAAATCTTGAAGTAATTTCGAAAAATAAAAAAAAAATTAAAAAAAACCAGATTAATGAAATGGCCGGTTTTAAAATCGGCCACATCATGAAATAGCCGATTTTAAAACCAGCCAGTTCATGGTTCCGGTTTTTTTATTTTTTTTATTTTCCAAAATACTTCCAATTTGTAAAAACAAAAAAATTAAAAAAAAAGGCACATTCATGAACTGGCCGGTTTTAAAACCGGCCAGTTCATGGTTCCGTTTTTTTTGATTTTTTTATTTTCTAAAATACTTCCAATTTGTAAAAAAATAATTTAAAAAAAGGCACATTCATGAACTGGCCGGTTTTAAAACCGGCCACTTTATCTTGGTTCCGTTTTTTTTTTTCCTGCTTTTTTGGGGTTTTTTAAACTTTTGTAAAAACGAAATATTTTCCGGAAAAAAAATCATTAATTTTTTTCCCAATTCATGTTTAGTATTGTTATTTTGTGTTCCATCGTGCATGTTATGTTTTTTGTATAAACGAAATATTTTCCGGAAAAAAAAATTCCGTTCATTTTTTTCCGATTCATGTTTAGTGTTGTTATTTTCTGTTCGATCGTGCATGTTAATGTTTTTGTGTTTGTATATACGAGTTATTTCGATTTTTCGTTAACTTTGTAAGTTTGTTTTTTTAGCTGGGGCATTTTGGTCAAGTTACAAATATTTTGTGTTGCGTTTATCCGAAAACGTGTTGCGTTTAACATTGTTGTTTCACTGCATGACAATTGACAACTACAATAAAAGACAACATAATAATAATAATAATAATAATAATAATAATAATAAAAAATCACGTATCGAATTCATCATAAAGATAATCATATCGAATAAAAGAAGATCAGATCCAAAATAATGTATATACCTAGAATTATAGATTAAAATCTCGGTTTTGGTATGTGTTTAAGAAGTTTCGGAACTTTTCGTAGACATTTTGATATTTTTCGGAACTTCTCGTAATATTTTGCAAATAAAATAAAAATTTATGAAGTGGTGCAAGGTATTTAGAATAATTTTGGATTTCAAGTCCATTTCATCTCTGTTGGGATAAAAAAATTGAGATTTTTCGTTCCGTTTCGGTTAGATTTAGAACCATACCTAGAATGATTCCAATTCCTAACTACAGTCCACCAAGGCCCAAAATTGAATTCAGGCCCAAACCCACCATGGTATTCCCCTGTATGCCCATATATACTATTTAAGCTCTGAAAAAGTATCTACAAAATTATCTACAAATATCCAGTACCCTGTCAAGAACCATGGCATATTTATCAGTTAATTTTATCATTTCGATGAACATTTTAAGTAATAAGCGTATTACGTGAATCTTAGTTGGTAGGTGATCCGATAAGCTGTCGGGATGCTTGTAAAAAATAAAATAAATAAAATTTGATTTGTTTACATACCATATTTAAGAAATTTTACATGAGCTAGTTTTGATAAACAGAGCCTTAGTCACCTCTTCTCAATATATTTATCCCTTCCGGTATGATGCCCTGAACCTGACCTGATCAAGACTAGCAGGTTGAACTAACCACTTTACATGTACCTCATTACCCTCAGATTTTCAAGGCGAATTTTGGCATCACCTTCATATTTGCAAAATTTAATTCTATAACGATCCAAAGTTTAAATCTTGAAATGAATAATAATACTTATTCATACTAACAATGTACGTATGTTTTTTTCCAAAAATCCTTTCTTTGGCATGTTTGTCATGACACGCGAGAGTGAGCGGACAAATACACTAAAAAGTATACAAGGTTTGTTGGACCGGCATATACTACTAGTACATGGAGTTGATTAGTTAAAAGAAAGTCGGAGTTCAATCAATTAACTGGAGTATTGGATGTTACAAGTTCTCTTTCTTGAAGTATAAAATCCCCGAATTTTCCTTTCTTATGATTTGAATATGAACAAATGTTCCAAAAGTTGCAACATTCAGGAATCAGGACCAGTACATCCAATATTACCCCTCCATGGATGTGTTTTATCAAAGTTCCAAATTGACATGTGCGGGTAGGAGGCGAACAGTTTGTGCTGTCAGTTCGGACGGTGGCTTTTCTCACACCCCTAGTTCCAAGTGAGCACAAGTTGTTAATGTAATACACCAAAACACTAAGGGCATAGTCGCAATTTTTAACAAATATTGAGAGATACTGGATCATCAAGATTCCTCTCTTTAATACAAAACCATAACACTTGCTCTAGAGCGTGTCTTCTTTTAATACCACACTGAGAAACTTAAAAACTAGCAGCTGACATCGCAGCATATGAAATTCAAAAAGTACTTGTGTATATATGTAGTATATGAATTATTCGAGAGTTAGATATCCACAACATAAATAGCACATTACTACACCAAGTTGTAGCCGTTGAACTAAACTCCCTATACATACATAATCCAAACCAACATACCCCACCCCACCCACCCACCTTCTCACACCTTATATTACAATCCCAAAACATACATACTCATGGCTAGTACCTCAGATGAAGATTTCTCCTTTCCTGCCACCACCACTCCGCCCCGTTCCATCGACTCGCCGCCTCTCTGGCAACACAACTCGGCTCCTCCCGTCTTCTTCCACCACGAAAGACATCACGATTATATCTTGAAGGGTAAAGGAGTAGTCATGAACGGACACGAATTCATGAGTTTATGCTCGTATCAAGAAGCGGATAAAAGGGACAAGGCGGTCACGAGGGCTTGTTATGAATGTTATGATCAAGAGGAGAAAATGGATGCCTTGTGGGAGGACTTGGATGAAAAGTTTTCAAGAAAGAGTGGCAAAATTGTCCAAACGAGTGAGATTTCAGCTTCTCCCGGAAGAGAAGTGCATATGAGATGTGTTAATGTTAGTGCCTTGAAGCTCTCAAAGGCAAATGGACACATACGACCAAACATTCTTTTGTTCATCAAAGTGTTGAAGAAGATCTTTGTCTTGCATAATTCTCGTCGTACTATCAAGAAACGTGCATGGTAATTTTAGATGACATTGGAACCTGCAGCCACTTAATTTTAATTGTTTCATCACACTTTGATTTTCTTTTCTTTTTTTTGGGTTTGGCTTATGTTGTATAATTATTTTTAATTTTTTATTTGTGTGGTGTGAATACTTTAATTTGAAATGAGTTATGAGACAATGATTGATAGAATTGAAGGGGACATGTAAGCTATAAAATCCGATATATATATATATAGATGACAATTTGAATATACTTAATGAGTTTTAATTTGAGCTGTAACGCACTTACTTGAGAAGTTGTTCACATGTCGTTTTATATATTAAAAGCATAGTTAATTACATGTATAATGACATATTTATATCAATTGTCCATTTGTGATCCATTGATGTTTAGTAAAGCTTTTCTTCACCTCAAAGTTTTTGAGGTCGGACAGTTATATGATTAAACGAGCCAATATGCCAGTCGAGCTCGAATCATAACAAATAGCTAGAAACTTGAACACAAAATGAAAATGAAACACAAGTCATACCAAAGCTAAGTTAATATACTAGTTTATACCGTGAACCAGGACTGAGTACTAGTAGTTCAGTAAGAAGATAAGGTCTTAAAGTTTGAGTAAGAGTCGATTACCGTATCAACCAAGCAGATGTCAAGTCTTAGCAAGTCGAGATGAATTGAGTACTTGTTAAACATAATCGTACTTCTTTGCACCATACTTGGGTGTAGTAGATGAACAGTGTTTATTGCTTTCTTTAATACTGGATTAATTGTAAATAGTAATGCTCAACCACATGAGGTGCGTACATATACTAAAGTCTAAAGGCATCACGATAGATCAAATTAAAGATGATGCTGATAGATAGAAAAGTTTAATAAGCTAAATGCAACTTGGATAAAATTTTGAAGTACTATAAGGTGAAGTTGACATACGTTACATGATACATTTAAGAAGAAAGTATCCAGAGAAAAGCAGGGCACTTCAATAAGCTTTAAATGTTATGTGGTCTCAACTCTCAACTATAACTGACTCTACTATAACTATATAGACTCTATGATGTACCAACTCTTGAACATGAGATATCCTAAAATATTCTAGAAGTGGACCCATGTACCATCCTCGGGGAAAAATTCGATTTGGGGGTGCTATTGGTAAGGGTGGTACTCAGGGGCCAAAAATTTCTTTTTTTTATTACTATAGACATATTTTAAAAAATTATATGTTCCGTCACTCCTAATTTTTTTAGTTATATTTAGTTAGTCGACTTTATAATTAAATAAGTTAAGAATATTAACGTAAATATTATGAGAGACGATCTTATGAAAGGACTAAAAGAGGCGGATAACATTACATTTATATTTAAAACATTAGGGGTATTACTAAAACATCGATGATATACATATACATAAAAAATGATATAAATGTATACGTACTCATAAAACATTATACATAAACTTAAAAATATCAATCCGTCTCTCACTATTACACCTCTATTCCAAGACTTTGTGATTAAAGAGATATTTACTAATTAACTAATTTAAGGTGGCTATACGGGCAGTTTTTATACTTTTGGAGCAAGTTCTAAGCGTGCATTTTCAGTCATGAAAATTGAATAGATAAGACTGTGGAGTTCGATGGAGGATGACTTTTTGTCTAGCAATTTGATAATGCATATTGAAAAAGTAATTATCGAGGGTTTTGACATTGATTCAATCACTGATGATTTTGAGAGGATGAAGAGACGTAGAATACGATTTTCATAGAAGTGGGTCATCTATTAATTTTTTGTTTGCCTTTATCATGATGTGGTTCTTTCTGTCCTTTCATCTTACTTAGATATTCAAATTTAAATATGTATGATGAATTTGGTGTAAGAAATATTGACTCGTCCCATCCTATCCCGACCCGTCTTGTCCCTTCCTAACCCGGTTCGACCTAACTGTTGATACGAAAATATGTCCAATCCGTCATAGGAGCCCTTGGAACGAATTCTAAGGCGTCCTAAGTCATCTAATGGATCCGAGCACATTGGTCCGAGCCAAGGGTCCGATCCGGTCAGACCCACCATGGCCCGACCCACCCTAGAAGAGAGGAACAAAGGATCTAAAGCTTACTAGGTCCGACCCAAGGATCTCAGGTCCGACCCACCAGGGTCCGAGCCTCTCTAGAAAGGAGACATAGTACTTGAAAGATCTTGGGTCCGACCCAAGGCCTCCGATACGGACGATCACTCGGATCCAACATGACAATCTCACAGGCAACCAAGTAGACAGGCACCAGAGAGTAGGGGGTCCGAACCATGAGGTCCGAATCGGAAGAGTTGGACAAATTTAGAGGACTTCCTCATTTGACAACCCAATACGGTCCGGACCAACCTCTCCGGACCTCGGACCTCGGCAGACTATGTCACACCCTCCAAAACTCTTCTAATAATGACTAAACTACCCCTAAAAGCCCAAAATGGCATGGGTTAAGTATCATTATTGGGCCATGGGCTAAATAAGCCTTGGTGGCTCAACCGAAGCCTTACACTTGGCGCGATCTCGAGGAAGCCTTCCTCTTCGAGGAAATCCTATAAATAGGGCACACATCCCCATGCAAAGGTAAGTCATCAGACATAAGCTAATCCCGAACATTATACAGAGCAGATCTCCAGTCTCTCTTGAGTAAAGTCTCTAACCGGTTTGACGCTTGGCAAACCGGGTCCTAACCCCCCCCCTCTCCAAGCTGCTTGTGCAGGTCCTTACGCATCGCCTCTTACCAGTACGACGGTTCTTACGGGCTCTTACTCTTTGGTTCTTAATCGAAGGTGGTCTAGGTACTTAGAGTGAAGGAGAGCAAGGAAAATTCATTAAGTGGTTGGGGGACTTTTACCCTCAACATTTTGGCGCCGTCTGTGGGAAACCTTACGAAAAGTTCCGTTCTCTTCAGTAATGGCAAGAACAAGAAGGTCCGCAAGAACCAACGCTATCGCATTGCACGCTTTGCTCCAAGGCAAGAGTGAACCTCCCACTAGGAGAGGCGGTGGCGAGAACTCCTCCAAGAGATACGATGGATTGTCCAAGCGGCTATACCCGATCTCTCTTGAGATGAGGAAAGAGCCAGATCCATGATAAGGACCCAGATGCTTGGGGTCGAAGGACAAATTCCTCCGCCAGAACACATGGCCCTCCTCCGTGAAGAAACTTTACCCTTCCAAATGGGCGAGATCCATCCCAAATAATTCGGGATGAATGAGAATCAGTTTGGCCTCTTACTCACCACTATTCAAGGATGCTTTGGATCAAACAACCTCCAGCCTGCTCAACCCACTCCACCTTTCGCAATTTCGAGACAAGCTGAACCCGCACAATCCAGAAATGAGCATCGTCCTATCCAACAAAGGCTGGGGGAACAAGCCATCCGGAAGATCTAAGGAATCTTCTCAACAGGAGGGCCGCTGCTTCCACGAACAGCGCGGGAAAAGTCCAGTGATGCAACGAGTAGATGAAGTTGGAACTATTCGTCGTGGAGCACAACAACATGCGCCAAGAGATCAGGTGGCGGAAAGCATCTCGATAGTCCCTATTGATGACCTTCCTCTGGATGTGGCTATCAACCCCAGGACTGGTGAGAAGCTAACAGCTGAGCAGATTTATCTTCAACAAAAGGCCTTAGAAACGCAAATCGCCACTCTGAGCAAGATGGTGAAGGCACATGAGAAGGTAACTCTTAGAGCTCCCAATCCTCTATGTGACGAGATCAGGAAGGAAAGAAAACGCCCTGACTCCACTATCCCAAACCTTGAACACTATTACGGAGATACTTGTCCGGGGCACCTTACTAGATACGATAGTAAGATGGAGACCAACGGCCTGAATGACAACATGAAAGCTCTCAACTTTTCCACTACACTGTTTGGGGAAGCAATGGATTGGTGGACCTCACTGCCTAATGGTTCCATCAAATCCTATGCGGATATCGCTTCCCTCTTCCTGAAAAGATTGGAGAAAGCAAAGAAGAGAAAGAGGTCAGTTGAGCACTTGGCAGGAATAATCCAGAAAGAGCATGAGGACCTTAGAACCTTTCTTGACCGTTTCAATGCCGAAGTACGCCAAGTAGAACCTCATAGCATCAAAGAACGGGCCCGACACCTATATGCCAACACTTATAATGACGATCTTAGAAAAAAGCTTTCCAATGAAGAAATCACAACTGAAAAGTACTTGGAAGATATCTGTGAAGGAGCCTTGTATGGAGAAGAGTATCGGCGAAATGTTCCGATAAGAGCTGGAGCCAAAAGAGGAAAAGAACAAGTAAGGCAAGAACCTCCTCGTCAGAAAAAGTTTGAACAAAAAAGGGAACTTAGAGATAAGAGGGAATTCCGCAGAGAGAGGACTCCTCCAAGGAGATACGCCGAGTATACTCGCCTCAACAGACCAAGATCCGACATCTTGGCTTCCATCGTTGAGAAAAACTTGGATATACAATGGCCAAAACCTACGAGGAGCAACAAGAAGAACAAAGCTTCCAAGGACTATTGTAGGTTCCATAAGCAAAAAGGTCACTCAACGGAGGACTGTGTCCAGTTGAAGACAGAAATAGAGGGGATGATAAGGAGCGGAAAACTGAAAGAACCTATATATGAAGAGGAACCTTCCAGACACCAGAAGAATGAACAAAGAAGGGAGGAGCGTGGTTCGGAACCTCCGACAGGATCCTTACCACCACCGCCAGTGGGGATCCCACCTCAGCATGCCCAAGGATACCGAGGGTACCACGAGGATTTGGATATGGAAAACCTCCCCTATAGCGGAGTTATCAATGCCATTGCAGGAGGACCAACTGGGGGAGACAGTCGAAATGCAAAGGAAAGGACCGCGCAACACTTAAGAAACAACAATAGATCCTATGCTCCTTCAGCCCTGAAGGGCACAAACGCCATCACCTTTTATGATAGATCCCCCCACCAACGTCTGGTGGAGGAGATCTCAAGGACCCCGACGTTCCTTTGGTTATTTCTCTGGTTATCACCACTTACAAGGTCAACAAAGTACTTGTCGACACAGGAAGTTCTTCCAATGTCATCTCCAAAAGGACTGTGGAGAAAATACACTTGGGACAGATTCAATATGGGCGTGTGTATACTTCTTTGGTGGGTTTTGGAGGATCTGTAGTACGTCCCATTGGGAGTGTACCGCTACAAGTCTCTATGGGCACCTTTCCGACAAGAGTGACTGAGACAATCCTCTTTGTGGTAGTCGATAGCACCTTCGACTATAACGTGATCTTGGGCCGCCCCGGACTTGACCAATTCAGGGCAATCGCTTCTCCCCTGCACAACAGGCTAAAGTTCCCAACCCCAAACGGTGTGGGTGAAGAAGTGGGCAATGTTAGAGAAGCCTGGGAATGCTACATCATGTCAACCAGAGGAGCCACAGTACCCGTTCTTTCGGTCACTAAGAGACCCAGGAGCCCTCCTCCTGTGGCTCTTACCCCACTAAAGGAAGAAATTGGTGTTTGGTCGCTCAAGGAAAAGTTCCCCAAGACTGCCAGGATAGAACCTCATGAAGCCCTGAAAGAGGTTCAGCTGATCGAGGGGAACTCGAAAGAGACAACTCGGATCGGAACGGAGATGAGCACGGAAGTAGAGATGAAGCTCATCACATGCCTTCGAGACAATCACGATATCTTTGCCTGGAGCACCGATGATCTTAAGGGGATAGACCCAAGGATCGCAGTTCACCGTCTGAACATGGATCCAACGGTAAAACACATTCGACAGAAGAGGAAAGACTTTGGGCCCGTCGAGGATGCTATCATAGCAGGAGAGGTGGACAAGTTGATAAAAGCAGGGCATATCGAAGAAGTCAGATATTCCGATTGGGTCTGTAACGTGGTCCTCATCGAAAAGGCTCCGGGAAAGTGGAGAATGTGCAATGACTTCACTAGACCCAACAAGTTTTGTCCAAAAGATCCTTATCCATTACCCCGCATAGACCAGCTAGTTGATTCCACCGCAGGATGTGCACTCCTGAGCTTCATGGATGCATATCAAGGCTTCTACCAAATCAGGATGGCCCAGGAAGACATCAAGAAGACGGCCTTCTTTGCGGCAGGAGGGGTGTACTGCTTCAAGGTCATGACATTTGGCCTCAAGAACGCAGGTGCTACATACCAACGACTGGTAAATAAGATGTTCAAAGAAGAGTTGGGCAAAACCATGGAAGTCTATGTGGATGACATGCTTGTAAAAAGCAAGACTGAAGAGGAGCACATCGAGCATCTCAACAATTGCTTTTCTATCCTTAGGAAATACGGAATGAAGTTGAACCCTGAAAAGTGCACGTTCGGAGTAAAGGGAGGAAAGTTCCTTGGCTACATGGTCACAGAGAGAGGTATCAGCACTAATCCGGAGAAAATAAAGGCAATCCTAGACTTACCACAACCAAAAACTATCAATGAAGTTCAGAAGCTTTTGGGAAAGGTGATGGCATTAAGCCGTTTCATCTCCAAGTCCGCCGAAAAAAACTTACCCTTCTTCAAGATTCTAAGGAAAGGAGACAAGTTTGAGTGGACAAAGGAGTGTGAAGAGGTATCAGCACTAATCCGGAGAAAATAAAGGCAATCCTAGACTTACCACAACCAAAAACTATCAATGAAGTTCAGAAGCTTTTGGGAAAGGTGATGGCATTAAGCCGTTTCATCTCCAAGTCCGCCGAGAAAAACTTACCCTTCTTCAAGATTCTAAGGAAAGGAGACAAGTTTGAGTGGATAAAGGAGTGTGAAGAGGCCTTGGATAATTTGAAAAGATACCTTCTCTCACCGCCCCTCTTGTCTAAACCAATAGAGGGCGAACCTCTTTACCTTTATCTGGCCACTACTGATGAAGCGATGAGTTCTGTATAGGTGCGGATACAAGGCAACGACCATTTACCAATTTACTATTTGAGCAAAGCACTTGTGGGCTCCGAGGCCAGATATGTCAAGATCAAGAAGCTCGCCTTCGCGCTAGTTTACACTGCACGACGACTAAAGCCTTACTTCAAATCTCATCGAATCGTGGTCCTCACCAACGAACCACTCAAACATGTCCTAGGTAATCCAGACCAGTCAGGACGTTTATCCAAGTGGGTAATCGAACTTAGTGAATATGATATCGGTTATCAAGCTCCATCTGCCAAAAAAGCACAAGTCCTTGCCGACTTCCTGGTGAACTATCCGGAGGAAACAGAAAGGGAAACCAAAAGCCCGCAAAAGGATATGAGCCACGTCATGATCACTCAAGTAAAAGACTCCTTGGAGGAAGAGAAAGCAAAAGAGAACAGACCCCAAGAGACACACGGGAATAGTCTCCAGCTTCGGACCAAGTATCAAGAACCCATGGACGATTCATTAAGGGTGCGGCACATGTTTCTCCTAGATGAGGCATCCAACACTTCGACACCTGCATCTTCCGACAAGAAGCAGGAGGAGGAAAAGGTTCCTACTCTCGCTGTGGAGAACAAGTTGAGAGACAAGGATTGTTGGATATTACAAGTGGACGGTTCCTCTACTGGACGATTGGGAGGAATAGGAATTTTTCTTGAAAGCCCCGAAGGAGCCAAGCTAGAATACGCCATCACCCTCAACTTTAGAGTAACAAACAACGAGGCTGAGTATGAGGCACTCCTCACCGGCCTAAGGATGGCGAGAGCTCTTCAGGAGAAAAGAATTAAGGCTTACACAGATTCACAACTCGTGCAATCACAGTTCTCCGGGTCCTTTACCGCTAAAGAGCCTAACATGATCAAGTACTTGGAACTTCTCAAAAAATAGGTTGAGCATTTTGAGGACTTCACTCTTGACCAATTCCACAGGGAATGGAACGAAAAAGCTGACGCCCTCTCCAAGTATGCCTCGGCCTTAGGAGCTCTGGACACGAGGAGTGTCATCTTGATGACCCGCACGGACTCATCCTTGGCAAACTCCAATGGACAAGTTTTCCTCTTGAGCACTAAAAGAAACTGGATGACTGACATATTCCACCATCTCAAGGACGGTTCTCTACCTTCAGATCCTAGAGAAGCAAGGAGGATTCTATGCCGAACCAACAGATACTTCATCATGGGAGATGATTTTTACAAAAAATCCTTCACAGGCACCCACATGAGATGCCTGGATCCCCAGGAAGCGAAGACTGTGATGGAGGAGATCCATGCTGGAAGTTGTGGAAGTCACTCCGGGGGAAGAACCTTGGCACAAAAAATAATAAGACAAGGATACTATTGGCCTACCATTGACACTGACGCCGCCAACTTCGCGCGTGCTTGCGAAGACTGCCAATATTATGCCAACATACCACATCGCCCGACCAACCCTATGATTCCGTCAATTATAGCGTGTCCATTTGATCAATGGGGCATAGACATAGTTGGTCCTTTCCCACGCGGAACCCATCAGAAGAAGTTCTTGATCGTGGCAGTGGAGTATTTCACTAAATGGGTTGAGGCAGAGGCAGTTTCGACCATCACTGAAAGCAGGGTACGGACATTCATCTGGAAGAACATCATCTGCCGCTTCGGACTTCCAAGAATCCTAGTGTCGGATAATGGGGCTCAGATCTCAGGGGCAAGACTGAAGGAATGTCTTCAGTCTTTCAAAATAGAACATCGCTTCACTTCCGTTGGCCACCCCCAAGCTAATGGTCAAGTAGAAGCCACCAACAAAACCATCGTCAAAATCTTGGAGAAAAGGTTGACGACCTCCCAAGATAGTTGGGTAGATGATCTCGACGCGGTCCTTTGGGCACATAGGACGACGACTCGGACCTCTACACAAGAGACGCCTTTTTCCCTTGTCTATGGATCTTAGGCAGTCATTCCTTCGGAAGTAGCAGTGGAAACCCAAAGGATCCAGCAGTACAACCCGGCTGACAATGAAGTCGCAAGGATCTACGACCTTGAGCTCCTTGAAGACAAACGAAGTAAGGCATTAGCTAACATACTCCGATACCAAGCCATGACTGCTCGAGCTTACAACAAGCATGTCTTCCCCAAAGATATACAAGTCGGAGACTTAGTCCTCAGAAGAGCCGATATTCTAAGCAATGTTGGGAAACTCAAGCCCAAATGGGAAGGACCTTACAAAGTTACTGGAGCTACAGTCAATGGAAGCTTTGAGCTAGAAGACGACCTAGGGCGAGCCTTGAAGAGAACTTGGAATGCCAAGAACCTCCAAAAGTTCTACACTTAGGAAAGGAGCATTGCAATAACTGCCACTTTTTGTCGATCTATTTTTGTGTTTATGAACAGGCCTCGAAGCCCCCAAGTTGTAATTCGATTTCCGTTAAGTTATTACAACTTTGCTTTCATAACACATCTTCACTCCACTCGGGTCAAGTCCTTCGGATCCCGTTGCCCGACCGAATCACAAGGAAAGTCACCTAGCTGCTCGTTTCGGGTCTAAGTTGCACACCGATCCGAGCAAGCTTAACACAATGAAACAGAAAGACAAATATAACAAAAACAAGCGCATTTTATTCAAACAAAGGACCAAGTTACAAAGTGAAGAGCCCGAAGAGCCCTGATCAAGCTTATAAAGACACAAGCACCTATTCTAGCTAACTCTCCTACTCTTCCAAAAGCTCCATATTTAGAAGAACGATCTTGTACTTCCGAGCGCCTATCGGAACGAACCCGATTCGGCCATAATCAATCCTACACCTGCGAACATTCCGAATAAGGAAGAACTTGACTTTTTCGACAAAACAAGTTCAACTCCCAGAGATCATGGAGTTCCTTTCGGACAACCTAGTATCTGGGAGCGAACGACCAGGATAATCGAGGCCATTTGAGACATCCCGATAGAATGCTTCATGACCTCCGAACGGAAGAAACGGTTCCGAAGCAAGCAAGTATCACCACGACAATCCGGATCGTCTCCTACCAGATACTACAGTGAATCCTTCTCGAATTACTCAAGTATTTGGAAGGGAACAACCCGGATAATCGGAACGATCCAAGTCACTCT
Organism: Plantago major; assembly: GCA_026545765.1. Taxonomy (NCBI): domain Eukaryota; kingdom Viridiplantae; phylum Streptophyta; class Magnoliopsida; order Lamiales; family Plantaginaceae; genus Plantago; species Plantago major. The sequence continues at coordinate 375,150 of CM048839.1, read as the reverse complement.
GGAAGCATCCGCCGAGCCGACTCCCAACAAGATCGGTAATGTCAGGAACTCCGTTCGAGTGCGAAGCCCCGCACCTTCAATTCAGGGAACGGTTTCGATCTGATCGGGCTGCTCGGATACGGACCAACGGACCTTAGTCATGTAGCTAGCTCACGATGGTTTGCAGTTCTGATCCCCAACAAGACCAGCATTATCAGGAACTCCCTTCCAGAATTGCATGTAGCCCCCGGGCCTTCAATTCTGGAATGAAGTTACCAATGAAACCGGACTGCTCGGTCACGGAACCACAAGGGTGAGCTGAACAACTTACTCAAGCAAACGTTTTCCGACATGCCTCCAAGAGAGAGTGGCGGTATCCCCTTTTCCTTCCAAGCTTAGCAAGTAGACCTTCTCGGGCCTTCCATACTTGGAAAAAAGGGGAGGATACGACCAAATCTATCAAAGACGGGCCGGACTGTAGCAAGTTCCGCCCAGAGATTTCCGAACGACTACCCCCAATATTCAAGGTTGGTTCGTTTCAAGATCCCGGAATACTGAAAAGAATATTTCCAGAATAACCATACCAACTTGAGGTCACCCCGACCCCTACGTCTATCTGGAAGACGAACAACTCAACGAGACAGCTTCGATAGAAGGCCTACCAACATCCCGGGCGGATCTTACATCGAACCTCGGAATACTGGAAGGGCTTCTACCAAACCAATCCTGCCGACTTGTCGTCCCCCGAATGCAGACTCAACGAGAAACGACTCGGATATGCTAGAAACTCATAAATTAATGTTGGGCAATCCCCCGTGCCATCGAGCTAGTCTACCCTCCGCTCAAGGCTCATTGCTACCAACCACAGCCCTGGAGAAAGAAGATTAGTACGAGGATCCGAAGGAGCTTACATCCGAATGACTTGACTTCATCGTCTCCAGCATGGTCTGACCCGGAGAGATTTCTGAAACACCGGAAAACCTCTAGAGGCAAGATCACGCATAGGGACGGTGGTGTAAACCCACTCGTCAGACGTCCGGACCCAAGATCCGGACCACTTATTACTATAAAAGGGATGGAATGATCTAGCGAAAAGCCGTACAATCCAAGGGTATATATAGAAGTGAAGGACCAATCAGTAGTCGCCACGTGGCTCGTAACCACCGGCGATGGGCTTGGGCCTGGACTTGGGCCTAACGCTTGGGCTGCTATTGGCCCAACCAAAAAAAAAAAAAAAAATCCCTTCACATTTCCGGCCTTCTTGAGTGAATTACCCATTCAGATGTGTCAGCTCGAGGCTGCCATGATAACCTCCGTACCGACTGTGACCCGTAGCAAGTCACTCAACTTTTCTACTGACTGTCTACACTTCTCACAAGCCAACATGATTCGGAACGGCACACCAAGTCCCTACGGACCGAACAGGATGATAACATCCGAACTAGTCCTATTTGTTACAGCTTTGGGAAAACCAATTTTTTCTGTATGGTTAACATTTGAAGACATGGCTCCGAATCATTTCTGTTTACTCACAGCAATAAACATTTGGAGTTATGATCCGGACGAACGCCATGTCCGACCGTCCCACGAGCCAGTAAAGGGAGAATTTACTTAAGGCAATTAACATCCGGGAAATTGGGCCTCGTGGACTCGGACACGTTATCCGAACAAGCCGAGACAATGATAACTTCGAGTTACTGATCAATTTTACAAATTCAAATGTGCAAGGAGAAGCATGCATTCGGAAGGGCAATAACACAAGCCAGTAATAAAAGTTGCTCCGAGTCACCTACGAGCCCGGACCCATAACACAGATACCGAGTCAAATGTATAGATAAAGCAAGTTATACAAAACATCGACTAAGAAGGATATTACATTGTCTCAAGGCCCGAAGGCTCACAATTACAGAAATTCGGGGCATACCCCGCCTTCACTCTTTCCGCCGCTCGGATGAATCAGCCTGAGTTCCGGAGGGGCCTCCGACATCCCCCTCCGGAGGTGCCTGCTCCCGTTCTCTGGCTTCTTGGGCCAACCTCCTATCTCTCCGAGCCTGACACTCTTTCAGGAAGGCAGGGCATCGTTGCATCAAGTCCAAGTCCCGATCGAAACCTTGGACAGGCCCGGGCAAAGTCAACCAGTCTCGGTTGTGCTCCAAGTGGTCATCCAAAGGAACAAAGACACTAGACATCAGCAGCCGGGGCACGAAATGCGGAAGATACGGACCACCATGGTCGAACTTCTTGTCTTCTGTCTCATCACAGACCAGCTCCACAAACTCGCATTGGAGCAAGTCTTCATCCGAGACACCCTCTGGAGCAAAGTCCGAACCATCGGCCTCTTTGAAAGCAGAAACGCCTTCAGCCTCCAAGTCACAGCCACTCGGAATCCAACCTTTCCTCTGGAACTGGCCCACAGCCGCATCGAACCCGTCCTGTCGAGCCTCGTCATACTTGGATTCGAGCAATAATTTGCAGGAGTCCGAGCCCAAGAAATCCTGGACGGCCCTTGTCCGGACCTTTAGCAGCTCACTCAGCATCATATCTTTGAAGCTCCGGGAGACGCCAACGAACTCATCCAAGCTGTCTTGGTGAACTTTCAAGTCCCTCTCCAACGCTAGGATGGCGCTTTTCATTTTGGCCGTCTCCGACTCGGCCTCCTTCTTGGCAGCTATAGTCTTTTTCAGCCGCTCGGATAGACTATTCAACCGAGACGTCTTAACCGCCCGAGCAGCCTCAGCCTTGGCCAGGTCCTCCTCTAGTGTCGCCCTCCGACCAGCCACCACGGAGCACGTCTTAAACGAACAAACCTTGCGCTAAGCAGCGATCAATTTCGCAATCCGGTCCGATTCGTGACCGCGAGCCACCTCAAGATCCAACTCGGCTCCAGATCACTCATCTTTCCCTTGCCCTTCTTGGCCGGAGGGATTGGACCTTCGGACGAACGCTTTTGTCCAGCCGCAGCGCTCGAGCCACTGGCAGGGGGATCCCGAGACACAGATCTCGGAGGTTTCTTGGCCCCTTCAGACTACCTTACCCTTGTCCGGTAGTATTATGCAGGCACCTGCTGGCCCTCCGAATCTCTTCCGCTCGGAAAGCAGCGGCATTCCGAGGCTCCTCCATTGGCAGCACAGTGGAAGTCTTGATAATTTGGGTCCGAGTACCCTACTCCATCTCCTTTCTCTGAGCAGCATTCTGCTTCCTCTTCAACTCTCGCATAGTGGACATGGTGTACTCGAACCAAAAATCTGCACATCCGAGTGACAATAAGATGCAAGATAACAAAAGCTTACAATTTATAATCACAAACAAAGCAAGTAACCACCGACTCGGAAGACCAACCACGTGCCCGACGGAGGAAACACTTACTTAAGTCCTTCTTCCCATCACAGAAACTTGGCTCTGAAAAGCCGGCCAGATAAGGAAGAGGTTGGCATATCAATCCTCGGAAGAAGTATTTCTCCGGATCCTGATTCCGATGGAGAGCTTGCATCCATAAAGGGACGTTACGAGTAGGAGGTTTCGATCTGGCGACGCCTCGAAAAAATTTCTTCTCAAATTGCCACTTTGGCCTTTCAGCTTCGGATTGGCCTTGTTTCAAAGCGGGCCGGACGAAGAAGTATCTCTTCCACCAGTGAATCCCCGACGAAGAAAGGGGGTCGACGAAAAATGTGTATGCTTGACGACATACGAATGTATAAAACAAAGTGTTCCTATTACTTACACTAATATTGAACAACTTTCGGAAGTTATCAAATGTGACCGGGATGCCCTTATATTTACACATTACCCCGAAGCACATCAGGTTTTCGAGTGAGTTGGGGATTATTTGATGCGGACTTAACCCCATGATGCTCAAAATCTCCAGGAACTCGGACGACACGGCGCCACACCATGTCTGAGACTTATTTCATGGGCGCATGTATCCGGGCGGATTGTAGAAAGCATGTGACTCGTCCGAACGAGAATTTCCACTCGGAATCTCGTACTTCCTCAAGTTCCTCCACCTCCTCGGCCAAGATAATCGAAGGAAGGGTGAAAGTACCATCGTCATTCAATTCACCCTCTGGATCAGGGTGAGTAACTTCGTCCCTTGACCGAGGAAACTTCACTCGAAACACGTCTTCGCCCCTCTTAAGCCCCTCGGGCAACTCCTCTTCGGTCATCTGGTGGCTCGGGCCCGCTTGACCAGCAGATGCCCTCCGAAAAACATGGGCGGACAGTATTTCTTCTTCTTCCTCTTCTTCGGAACCAACATTTTTGGCCCGGACCTCTTCCTCCACTCTATCATCCTCGGACGACGAACCCAACTCTACCACCGTCCGAAGGGGAACAGCTACTTGGACCCGATCCTCAACACCTTCTTCGAACATACCTAACTCGGGAGGCGCCTCGGAGGTATCATGCACCTCCTCGATGTTAGGCTCCTGCGGATCCGGAACGAACGGAATTCGGTTAGGGTTACTCCTAAAATTATAACCTAGGTTGCGAATGAGGGATCGAATCTCTACCGGAAGTTCGGGCTCCTTCCAGGCACGGCGAGCTCCTATAGTCCGCGAGCTTGTCTCTTGAGCCGCACCAGCACCCTGCACATTAGAGACTCGCAGGTAATCCCGATGCTTCGGAGACCCTGAACTCGGAACAACTAACCGAAGCAAGGAGCTTACCTCGGGCTCTTCCCGGCTCGGACGGGGAGATTGCTCCAGCTCTGCTGACTCGTCGTCACCAACAATGTCAATCTCCTCGGAGCTGTCGGATAAAGATGACGCGTCGGAGACATATCCCTCAGCATCGGATCGGTTCTGACTATCACTCTCGGACATCCTAGGGAAAGGAGAAAGCAATTTCGTAAGCTTTCAGATGGCAGTCCGAGAGGCCGTTTATGTATATTAAAAAAGGAGGAAAAAATTTAAAAATCGGGGACAAGAAAGCGAATCGGCCGGACGAAGTTAGTTCGAAGTCAGTAAGATGGTTACTCGATGTTAGTCAACATAGCCAAAACATTGGCTATTACTAACCTACGCATCATGGGCGTACATCCGAGCAGCTTAATGGAAAAGACGACTAACAAAGGAAATGGAATCACGCAACGAAAGAAGCAAACTTACTTGTATTCGGATGGTTGGATGGAAGGTAGCTGACTTCGCACAGAAACACGCACTACGGACCTCTCTTGACTCGCTTCGAATCGGGTGTAAATACTTCGGATATGCTCAGGAACAAAAATCTTCTCTCTAAAAGTGAAGAATGAAAGCGACTTAGGCCCCTATTTATAGAGGGCTATATCTGGAACTCCAACCGTCACAATTTTTCGGGGTTAAATCTCAATCGTAGATAAAAAATCATCCAACGGTGTAGTACAATAATATCAAGTGAAATGACGAATCGGTACAAAAAACTTACTTTGCAATAACAAATACGCGTACAACAAACTTCCCCACTTTCGGCGGAAGACAACACTCAGGCCTCGGATGACTACCCGTCGGACGCCCCGGAACTTTTCCAGGCTAAAATCACTTGCCCACACGTGGACCCTCGTCCACTTGGACGTTTTCCTTCGGACCTTCTCTTTACAAGAGAGTTTGGTTCGGATAGGACACCCATCTACGGATTAACCCGTAACCTACCAAAGGTACAACGCCGACGTTCTCAGTCTACACTTAGTCTCGCTTACAAATACCCTTTTCTTTCTTAACTTGGTTGTACTCCGAACCCTGTCCCTCGGACAGCAACAAAGGTAAAAAAGAAAGGGGGAGGGGGGGGGGGGAGACTAAGTTAAGGACCTTACGAAGCACGGATTACACCTTTTTTCTGCTTACGAGAGGCGGATTGGACCAAAGAACGATCCTCCTCAACAGTCTCAACCGATAGTTCCACAACTATCTTCTACTAAGATACTTGGAAACTAGGGGGACATATGTTGATACGAAAATATGTCCAATCCGTCATAGGAGCCCTTGGAACGAATTCTAAGGTGTCCTAAGTCATCTAATGGATCCGAGACACATTGGTCCGAGCCAAGGGTCCGATCCGGTCAGACCCACCATGGTCCGACCCACCCTAGAAGAGAGGAACAAAGGATCTAAAGCTTACTAGGTCCGACCCATGGATCTCAGGTCCGACCCACCAGGGTCCGAGCCTCTCTAGAAAGGAGACATAGTACTTGAACAGTACTGGGTCCGACCCAAGGCCTCCGATACGGACGATCACTCGGATCCAACATGACAATCTCACAGGCAACCAAGTAGACAGGCACCAGAGAGTAGGGGGTCCGAACCATGAGGTCCGAATAGGAAGAGTTGGACAAATTTAGAGGACTTCCTCATTTGACAACCCAATACGGTCCGGACCAGGCGTCCGGACCAACCTCTCTGGACCTTGGACCTCGGCAGACTATGTCACACCCTCCAAACTCTTCTAATAATGACTAAACTACCCCTAAAAGCCCAAAATGGCATGGGCTAAGTATCATTATTGGGCCATGGGCATAAATAAGCCTTGGTGGCTCAACTGGAGCCTTACACTTGGCGCGATCTCGAGGAAGCCTTCCTCTTTGAGGAAATCTTATAAATATGGCACACATCCCCATGCAAAGGTAAGTCATCAGACATAAGCTAATCCCGAACATTATACAGAGCAGATCTTCAGTCTCTCTTGAGTAAAGTCTCTAACCAGTTTGACGCTTGGCAAACTGGGTCCAAACCCCCCTCTCCAAGCTGCTTGTGCAGGTCCTTACGCATCGCCTCTTACCAGTACGACGGTTCTTACGGGCTCTTACTCTTTGGTTCTTAATCGAAGGTGGTCTAGGTACTTAGAGTGAAGGAAAGCAAGGAAAATTCATTAAGTGGTTGGGGGACTTTTACCCTCAACACTAACTAAATTACATATTGTGCTCATGTTATAATACTCCGTCACCTCCACTTTCAAATCCTGGCTCCGCCCCTGGTGGTACTCAATGTTCACTATGAGTCCAACCATGCGATCCTCAACTAGAGAAATGAGGTGCTACTAGTGACACCATAGTATTGACCAACCTATCGATAGATTTGCCTTCATAAAATAAAAAAATTCCAAGGTATATAGTCATTAATATCACACAATATCTTATATCCCACATCACCCAATATCGAGAGGGATATATGGTATATACGTATATGTACTTTTTTGTCTTTTGAAATGTAAAATAAACTATATTATGAACTAGGAATGAACGTTGTCCTCTCCCATTGTTGTTGTACCTCGTAACAATTCAGTCAGTCGAACAACAGTATATTTTAGTTACAGCCAATGCCAAGCAAATTAGACATGACAAGCAATCAAAATAATATTGTTCAACTCGGATCCACATTTAGCCAAAATATCTGCCACTTGGTTAGTTCTTACTAAAATTGGTAATCTACAAAAACTTGTACCATGCCGAGACAATCATACATAATGGACCTGCATCCTTATGATGACGTGTTGGACTTGGAGACTGGTAAACACCCGAGACATCCAGAGTGCTAGGGTCAGGGTTTGGTGGTGGATCAAGGTTCACCCACATTACATGCACCACCCTGTCTTCCACACCATGGAGCTCGACTTCTACATCTCCACCATTCCATGTGTACGCTCTCAATTGAATTTTACATCTTTATTTTATACTTCATTTAAAAAAATTGAATGTCCTATTTAGTTGAGTTGGGAAAGCACAAATTAGATGGTGAAAGAATATGAGTCCGTGACTCTTTCTATTGATCTCATTCAATATATATACTAGTTACAATTACAAGAGTATAAATCAATTGGGATTGGGAAACTACTATAAGGAATCTACTATAACTCTAAGTTCTAAGTATAACAATACTAGGAATCTACCACAACACTAACTATACTAAATATTCTATTCCATAATATTTACATAGTCTAATACTCCCCATGAAAAAGCGGGAGGTGGAAAAACGCTGAGACTGTCCCGAAAATCTTCAAACAAAACCTGTGGAAGTCCCTTCGTAAATATATCTGCAATCTGGAACTGAGAAGGTACATGTAGAACTCGAACTTGGCCTTTAGCCACCTTCTCGCGAACAAAATGTATGTCCATCTCAATATGTTTGGTGCGCTGATGTTGTACTGAATTACCAGAGAGATAAACAGCACTAACATTATCACAATAAACCAATGTCGCTGTACGAATCGGACAATGGAGCTCTAAGAGGAGATTGCGCAACCAACAAGATTCTGAAACCACATTAGCAACTCCACGATATTCAGCTTCAGCACTTGATCTTTACATAGTAGGTTTACGTTTAGACGGATCACGTGTTTTTATTCAGCCAAAACACATGTTCATCATCGATATGGGATGTAAAAAGACCAATTAATTTTAGGACGAATCACACATTAGTTATGTTCACAAATCTTTCTTGTCGTTACTGATGCATACTTTTATTTATTGAATTAGTTTTTATTCGTATGATGCTATTAAATTAAAACTCAATTAAACATATAAACATCAATATCTATCTATATATTATTTGAAAACCATTTCAAGCATTCTGGATGGTGCCAACTCAATTAATGAGGTGGAATTATGCTACATTCTTATTGGATTAAATCCTCCTACATGGCACCATGAGAATTTTTTGCTACGTGGAAATTATGATTTATTGTGTTTCTATGTGAAAAGTTGAGTATAATTGCCAAAATAACCTCATGCAAAAAAATTATATGCCAAACTAGCCTTCTATATAATATAATTCCCCTAATAACCTTTTATATGCCACATTAGATTTGACGTGGACTTATAGGTTTATTTTTCTTTAATTATTTTCCATATATTCCCTGATTCCCTACGTACACTCGTTTAGGTTAACGGCATGTCTCTTCATCTTCTCTTTCAGTAGTTCCATAGAATTTGCAGATTAAAAAAGAGTTATTCTCTTCCAGGTATGATCGATCCTTCTCCATATATAAACACTTTGAAACTATTGTTGATTTGTGGTAGCAGATGGTTTAGTTTTCTTCACGTAGTGTATTCTAGTATATACAAATTTTGTTAGTACTCAGATTGTATTGATGTTGGCTAATTGTAATCCTATATAGTTTTTTTTTTCATGAATGAATACATGATGTGTTTTCCTTTTTTCTCGTTTTTTACTTTTGGTTAAAACGTAAAGAACAACTGAGTAATCAATCTAACTAACATGGGGCTTTCTACCATCAGTCAAGGTGTCGCCCTGACTAACGTCAGTCACCTATTTTGATCCATTAGATTAAAATTTCAACGGTGGAGATCGAATAATCTGCTCCTTCAAGACCGAAGTGTTGCTATGGGATGTCGCTCGTGTCGCAAAAGGTGTTGCTTTAACCGCCCTATCGCTTTAAATTATTTAACTATATTAAATATATATATATATTAAAAAATTACCTCTATTAAAAAATCAAAAAAAAATTGAAATCAAAAAATTAAATCACCTATCTTTTCCCCACCACCACCGACCGCCACCACCGCTTCGGCCGGAATTTTTTTTTTTTTTTTTTTTTGAAAGCTCCGATCGGAGCTTCCATGGCGGAACGGGAGCTGCCATGGAAGCTCTAGACTGGAGCTTGAAAGCTCCAGTTCTGGAGCTTCCATGGCGGAAGCTCCAGATCTGGAGCTTCCCCGCCGTGGATCTCTTCCACGGGGAGCTCCAGATCGGAGCTTCCGGAAGGAAAAAAAAATTCCGTGACGGTGGTATGGGATCAGGGAAGAAGATATGTATTTAATTGTTTTTATTAGGAATTAATGGAGAAATTAATAGTTTTAAAAAAAAAGAAATAGCGGTTGAAGGCGATACAGAGCGGTTGATGGCGACACAGAGCAACGGTTGAGGCTAGGGGTGTAAATGAACAGAGCCGTTCGTGAACGTTCGCGAAAAAGCTCGGTCAACGCTCTATTCGTTATCGAGTTGACCGAACTCGAACGGTTCGCGAACATGTTTCGAGTAATTATCGAATCAGCTTCGAATTTAATTTAAGATGGTTTAATGTCATGAATCCTCGCGAACATAGGTGTATATATATATTCAATTATTATTTTTATAATTATATTTGTATATAAAACAAAACAATTATACCTAAACCTAATTCCAGATCCAATTATTCAAACACTCTCCAGTTCCAGACTTCCAGTCGACTCGTCTTCTTCCTTCGTCTCCACTCTCCAACGCCACTGCTCCAATTCCAGACTTCCAGTTGACTTCTTCCTTCGTCTTCTTCCAACAATCGACTTCCTCCTTCGTCTCCACCGTCACACACTGCTCCACTCCTCTACCTTCGCATCTCCTCTACCGCCGCACCTCTCCTCTACTCTGCTCCACTTCCAATCATGTCCAAGTTCCGATCTGCTGCTCCAATTCTGCCGCCACTCCCCCTCCGACGACTTCCGGCGGCTGGGCTCTCCTCCGACGACTTCCGAACTTCCGATCTGCTGCTCTTCTCTGCAGGTTAATTCTCAAATCTCAACCTCTACTTTATAACGGATCCCTTTCCTCATTATTCTTCTTTTAATAATCGCTTTCTGTAATTATTAGCTACCGTTTCTTGCAGCATTCATTTCTTCTTGATTGATTTAATAGCTAATTGGGCTTTTTATGATGATAGAGATGATGAGTCTGTTTTGTTAATCAGGGTTTTTTGTTGTTAATGTATTTGTTATGATTGCGTCAATGTGTTAACTGTGCTTCTTAGGTAAACAATGAGGTGAAGAGAACTACTAGCTTTTTTTCTTCTTTTTTTGGGTGATTGCATTATGCTGCACTGGAGTTGAATGTTGCTGCTTTGATTGTAATGGGTTTTTGTTTTACCTAATTTTTATAAATTTGAGTCTTTCTTTTACCGGTTCTAGCCGGATTTAAGTAGCTTGGTGATTTGTGCGTGGTGTTTTGCTTCCATGTATGCGTTTTTGTTGAATATATGTCTAGTTTTTATATTCTCAAATCACATTTTTTTTTATATCTCAGTTTTTTTCTCATTGTCATTTTTTAACATCTGTTTAATATGTGGATTAAGTTTGGTTTGATGTGTTGAACTTTGCTGAAGATCTTTGATTTTGTCTCTCAATATAAAATGCCTAGTGGTTGATTATCCTACTGCTTTAAGCACATTTACTGCTCCCTCTGAAAATGTAATGTATTTATCAATTTCATATCTTAGAATGAGTAGTATAATTTTCTTGTTGTGATGGTTCATGTATCGTATTGGGGGATATATTTTTGTCTGCAAAAATGATACCATGGCGGAGAATCTCAAAAGGGAGCTTTTTGGTATGTTTTTCTTTCTGTTTCTGTTTTTTTTTGGAGTTTATGAATTGTGTTTGTTTGATCATTATTGATGTGTTATGGATATTGCTCTTGTTTCTTGGACTTGGTTTCGTAGTTTCTATATGGGATTAGACAAGGTTTAGCTGCTATTGATTTGAAAGTTTGATGCTTTTTATGTGTTTATGTGGTTTTCTTTTTCATTTTTTGGATATTTGTCATTGAAATTTCAAGCTTTAAGTTGGTTTATGATCTGGTAGTGTTATGGTGTATATTATGAATTCTTTGCCCTGTTTGTTTACTGTTTATGGTTTATGGAATCAAACAAAACTATAGAATTATTTAGACTATTTATGCTTTTCTGATGATAAAATTTTGAGTCAGTTTATGCTTACTTGGTATTGGCCTGAAGAGTTTAATTCTGTGGTTTTAACTTTAGATGGATGAATTTGAATTGCAAGATATTAACTCGGTACACATAATCTGTATTTCAGGATTGCCTCCTAAATACCGTGACGCAAGCGAAGACATTTTTGAGGATAATGTATATGTGAAGTTGTAAACTTCATTTTTGGTTTCGAATTTGTGGAATGCATATTTTGTAATGGAAATTTGAAACCTCGTGTTTCGAATGTAACAAATAGAAGTATTTTATGCATCTTGTGTATGTTAGATTTGAAAATTGATATATATTTGACCTTGTTCGAGCTAAACGAGCAAATTTTGAGCATTAACAAGCTTTTTCGAACATAAACGATCATAATTGTCGAACACAAACGAACAGAACACAAACGAACGAACTGTTCACGAACATATTCGATCATAATTAGAAGTGGACCGAACACGAGCCGAGTAGATCGAAAAGATCGTCGATCTCGAACACGAACACGAGCATAAGTGCATTGTTCACGAACAAGGCTCGTTTAGTGTAAAGCTCACTGCGTTCAGATATCTGCCTAGTTGAGGCGACAGAAAGAATCTGACACGTGTCGATGTCGACACTCGATCGACGTTAGTCGATGACACTGATCGACGGTAGAAAACCTGAACTAACATTGAATCACTTCCTTTGAGTTTTAGGATGGCGCGAGAGAACGTAACTATACTATGCTATTGGAATGGAAGAATTATATCGAGTTCACGAGGAATCAGCTATGAAGGTGCTACACCAAAGTCTATTAAAGTCAGCAATCGAATAACCTACGAAGTTCTTATGAATAAGATATATAGTGTCACGGGCATGAATCGGTTGAATGTCGGCATCAAAATTACTTGCAGATATTCGAGTAATTACCAAGAGTATATACCTCTACCAGTTGAAGATAATGATTCTCTAAGGGTTGTTTTTTATGTTATAAAACAACTTGCTATTCATTGCTTGGAATTTTATATAGAGGAGATTCCTAGAAGTTCTCATGTTTCTTTTACCCAACTACTCACGCAAGGCACTGGATCGGTTGGTCTTGATTTTGGGAATGAAAATGACATTTTTATGAGTGTTGCTCCAACCGATGGTTTGACAGCGAACATTAGTAGATGTATCATTGAAGAAATTGCTGCTAGTGAAGGGCACAAATATGTGGTAAATGGAACTGAAATCAACAACAATTTATTGGATGATGGTTTAGAGGATGCACAAGAAGGAATGGATGAGGAGGATATCAACGTAGCCTATGAAGATGCACCAAGTTCAGAATTTACTAGAATTGATGGCATTAGTAATGCTACGATTGACGTCTTAAGTCCTGGCCAAGATTCTTTTAGACCAAACGATAGCACAGAGTTATATGTCGGTCAACGATTTAATTCTAAAGATGAGTTGCAATCTAGTGTCAAATTATACTCACTAAAAGTGCATCAGCAATACCAGGTTGTACATTCAAACCGCAATCTTTGGGAGCTTAAATGTAAGCTAGCAACTACTTGTTCTTGGAAATTACGGGCTTCGGTCCCTCATGGAGCATCATTCTTTGAGATCAAGACATAATGGGCCCCATACTTGTGTTAATCCAATAATAAATAGAGATCATGTGCAACTTGATTCTGAATTTGTGGCTTGTGAAATTAAGCCATTGGTCAAGGCTCAACTCTCAATCACACTTACAACTATTCATGCGTTGATTTAGGATAAATTCGGCTATGATATATCGAAAAAGAAAGCATGGAAAGCAAAGCAGAAGGCAATTGTCTCACTTTTTGGGGACTGGATTGAATCGTACAAGTTGCTACCGAGATATATGGATGTACTTGTGCAAGAAAATCCAGGTACAATCGTTCATTGGGATAAAGAAGCCGCGGAGAGAAATCTTGGGCATGAAACATTTAAGCGTGTCTTTTGGTCATTTGCAGCTTCAATTGAAGGGTTCAAATATTGTCGTCCTGTGATTAGTGTTGATGGAACACATCTCTATGGAAAATATAAAGGTACGTTGCTTGTTGCAGTTTCTTCAGACGGTAATAATCAACTGTTTCCACTTGCATTTGCGATTGTAGAAGGAGAAAATAATGATAGTTGGGATTGGTTTATGGGTTACATTAGGAGATTTGTCACACAAAGAAATGGCATTTGTGTAATATCTGATCGCCATATTGGTATTAAAAATGCAATGAATAGAGTTGGTTCCAGATGGACCGAGCCTTATGCATATCATCGTTTTTGTGTGCGTCACCTTGCGAGCAATTTTAACACCAAATTTCACGACAAGACATTAAAGAATCTTGTGCGGTGGGCTGCCACTGAAAACCGAGTTTGAAAATTTGATAGAAGAATGGAAACAATTGAAAGAATCAATCCTGAAGCACGAAAGTGGCTAGAAGAAATTCCTCTTGAGAAGTGGGCTTTAGCACATGACGGTGGCCATAGATATGGCATCATGACGACCAACTTATCAGAAGTTTTCAATAGTGTTCTGAAAGGTGCTCGTTGCCTGCCTATCACAGCTTTAGTCCAACTTACTTTCTATCGAGTAAATAGTTACTTTTTCTATCAGGCGACAACTTGGTGCAGAAAGGGTTGCTAGTGGCCAGAGATTTACTCCTTTTGTCGATGCAAAAGTAAGTGCGAACGGAATAAAAGCGAGCAAGCATGAAGTTGTCATGTTTAATAGGTCTGCGGGTACATTTAGCATAAAGACAGGTCGATCGGTTACAAACAGCAAGAAAGGAAACAATGTGCAGATTGTGAAAGTGAATGAAATTTTTTGTTCTTGTAAAAAATGGCAAATACATGGGCTGCCATGCTCACATGTCATGGATGCTTGTCAAAGTTGGTGCTTGGATTATACCACTCTTGTTGAGAATTGTTATTCCATTACTACATATCAAAGGACATGGGCTCCTTTACTACATCCAATTCCAGATCAAGCATATTGGCCTGCTCCAACATGAATGATACTCTTGCCTTATGATTCGATGAAAAGGAGTTCGAAAGGTCGTCCAAAATCTACACGCTTGTACAATGAAATGGATCTCAGAGAAGGACGTGGAACCGTAAGATGTAGTACATGCAAGCAAGAAGGTCATAATAAAAAGACCTGTCCAGGATCAAATAAAAGGACCAGGTACATACAAACTTTCATCCCTTTAAATACTATTTTTAATGTGCAAAATCACTTCCCTTCTTGATGGTGATTTTTTTAGATATTCTTGACAACCTGTAGGTGCTTTTTAGATTCAATAAATAGTTACATACAAGTTGGTTATTTGTGTTTCTTATTCTTATTCTTTGGTTGTGTTTCTTTTTCTTTTTGCAGGACCTCAAGTTGATGAAAGTGAAGGATTTTACAGGATGATTAGGACTATCGGTGGTTGTAAAAGTCAATGAAAATGAGATTTGCAAATTGTTTTTCGTTTATGTATTACATACATGAATTGGTGTTTCATTTTCCAGATTGTTTTCATTTATGTAGTACATGAATTGACGTTTCATTTCCATGATAGTTTACAAAGTTTATTTAGATCAAATTAAGAACCTTGATGTGCATTTGAGTTTTTTGGATTTTAATCATATTAGTAGAAGTAATAATGGATTAGCAGATATATTGGTTAAGCAGGCGCTTCATGGAACTGAAATTCTTCCTCACTAGTGTGTATGTTTATTACTTTTTGGTTTTTGATGATTAATGAATTGATCCTTTTTTTTAAAGTAGGCTAAACGAATTGCTGAGGTGTATTAAATAGTCTACATGGATGCTGATGTGGTAAACATAAGGTTATAGAAGCAATTAATTTTTGTGGGAGGTTAGAGTGGGATATATTTTTTTTGAGAAGGTTATTTTGACAATTCATTCGTGAAAAGTTAATCCCTGAGATCAATACACATGTCCAAATAAGGCAGTTATGAAGTCCAATTACTTTGCAATAATTACCTTCCAAATACAAGCCAAGTAAAGTGGAATAAAATCTTTCCCAAAATAATTAGACTTGGCCGTATACGATTAGCCATTAGTATATTTTTATAGAGACTCACCATTAGTGTCATTGTCATTGTGTTTGATGTACAATTTATCAAATTAAGACACAAGATGTACACCTTTTCTTGCTATGAATAATTATAGTATGAACTTCATGCATATTAGAGTTGATGTGTGATGTTACATAAAAATTTAAAATAAATTATAAAATATAAAAATACTTATAAAATATGTACATTTTGTGATAAAATATGTAATTTATGTGTAAAAGCATTTATTTATTATTTGTTCTATGTGTGAGAGTTTCCATGTTTTATTATTTATGAATTTCTATGGGATACTCGAAAATGAAAATGTATGAATTATTATAGGGTGGGGGAGTACAATTTTATTAGTAAAATGCTATGTGTGTTATTGACTGGATTAAAAATAATGAGTAATTGTCATGGGATATACAGTAGTACTGAAAGTGGAAGTGCTTACTAAGCCGACTAATCAAGAAATTAAATTGAGACATGATCTGATTACACAGATTTCAATACTTCATCGGACTTTTATGCACTTTCATTTGATTTGTTCCTTATTATCAATTATGTCAATTTTTATTTTTCTTTTATTTTTTTTTATACTCATCTCTTTTATTACTTTAAAGACGACTTTATGCATAATGTGTATTCGAGATAAGAGAATAGTTCTGAATATTGGTTCTCTTGGCCAGGACAATAATAAAAGTTAGAGCAACCTCTATCTCACGTTGGCATATGCCTTCCCTCATTGAACACTATTTCAAATTCTGTGAGTACAGTCATGTGTCATTCTAACGTGTCAGTTTCGAGCATTTATATTGATCCAGTTTTTCCTCATATGGTGATTTGGAAGAATCTGATTGGTTCCCTATATTTTATCCATTTGAGCTTTCCGAAAAGTAGAGTAAAATATGTGAGAAAATCACTTTTAAATGCTCAAATAAGTGTCTTATTATGGTTACAATAAAAAAATACACTTACATTTGGAAAGAGTTTAAAACTATATTCAATATACGACTAAACTGTAACATTTAAGGAAATATGATGTAGTATTATATAGAGAAGGATCATGCGGGTATCTATCTAGATATATTTAAATTGAACCCATTTTCAATCCTTGTGAGCATAGCCATGTGTCATGCTGACGTGGCAATTTCGAGCATTCCTGTTGGTCAGTTTTTTTCCCAAGTGTATTTTTATTCATTGTAGAATTTTAAATTTGGTACTTTGGTTGTGGAAAATTTAGAGTAGTTAAGATGTAGTGCATCATATGAATCCCATAATTTAATTTTAGTATACTGAATTCATATATAATTTTTATTTAATTATATATATATATATATATATATATATATATATATATATATATATATATATATATATATATATATCTGTGTGTGTGTACAAAACTTCGAAAAATATTTTGAACAAACATATATATAATTCACCGCGACAAGACGAATCCATAGACACCAAACTTAAATATTTAATCAATTAATTAAATTAGTTATATATTAAATTAAACATTATGTGGGTTCTATTAAATGATATAAATTGAAATAATAAAATTTTTAAAATAGAGCATTTATTAATTATTTAATACTTCATCCTTCTGTCAAAGAAACCAATATTTATTAGGTGTCCGACTACAAATGGACACTTTAAAAATTAGCAATAAAGGAATTAACGTATTGGATTAAATAAAAACCATCATCTTATCAACATTTACGTGAATTCTCACATGTTTTCTACTTTTTACTCATTATTTATTCAAATATTACTTTCTATCTTATATGCTCAATATATGGAACATTTTGAATATAAATTTTAATTTATATATATTGAGTTTGTTATGATTGAAAATTAACTTTATTAGATTATTAATGCAGTATTTTAAGGATGAAATAAGTAGAGTCAGTAAAATATCTTTAGGTGCTGCATAGTCAACTATAACAGCAGCTTGGTTGCCGCATGATCTTGGTATCATATTAGCTAATTTCGATGCTACGGTTGAGTACGTGGAGTCTACATAGGGGTGGTATTGGTGTTGTTGCTAGGGATCAATGAGGACAATGTTCTTTATTGGTATCAAAATTTGTGTCTTATGGGTTTTTCTAGAAAGTGCGGAATATTTAACTGAGTTTGCTTCGAAATTAGAAATTGAGTTTGCTTCGAAATTCTGAGTGGCAACATGTAGTAATTAAGGGGATTTCTTTGCTGATTAAATCTCTTAAGTCTACATATTATAGATTTGCGTCTTCTTTTTACATTATAGAATAAACCGAGGCATTTGATATAGAATTTTGTCCATTGGTAGTCGTTATGCTCTAATTTTATTTTTGATTTTTCCATGATCAATCTTTCGAACTATTTTTTAATTACATATTTGATTTCAAACAACACCTAGATGTTAAATTTTTTCCTGTATTCTCAAATGTTACTTTTAGTTGTTAAATGCAGCGCATGATTGTGCGTCCTCGTCTAAGTCTACATACTGGTCCTCGTGCAGATCTATCAACTCATCACGAGCCTATACAGGAGTTTTTGCTTGTTCATCGACAACCTCTTCTTGGTACGAGTTGGTAATTGAGTCGTCTTTCTTAACGTACTCCACTTTGGAGCGGGCACGTATAGGTATCGCAACTAACCAGTACGCCTTGTCGCGTTTCCTGCTTGGATATTCAAGAAACACCACTTGTCGTGCTTGAGTCGCCAAGATAAATGGTTCGTACTTAGTTTAATTTTGTACCTCTTTCGATGGTTTATGTCAACCGTTTCGTACTGCTCATTCTTCTTCGTACCAAGTGGATTAGGATCATACCAGTCAACATCAAACAAAAAGGTTCTTTTCAAGGGCAGACCGGGATATTCTAGGCGCACTATTCGTTTCAGCTTCCCGTGGAAATCATACAAATCACCTGGTCCTAAATCTTGCCCCCTGACACACACCCCAGAATTGTTTGTAGCCACAGCCGTGTTAGAGTCAATCGTATGGAACCCAAGGCCATTGACTATGTAAGATGGGAATGTGTAGACCTTTTTGAATGGTCCCTCTGCTAGAGCACTCAAGTAAGGGCATGTGACGTTGTTGACAGGATCTCGGACATACTCCTTGAACCAATCTGGAAATTCTAATTCCATCTTTGAGTCAAGGAGTTCTTCAAGCGTATCCTCTGCCATCTGAGGATTCTTCTCCAGACAACGCTCTTTGAAAACGCTGTGGACATTGACATGATTATAAGTCTACATACTAGCTAGGAGGATTTTAGTTAAAAGTTCAATTTTAGTTGCTTTTAATAAGGTACTCACCCAGCAAATATCACCATATACTTGTCAACCTCAGCACAATTCGTGAGGACATAATATTGAGCTGCCTTCAGCTCCTTATCCGTCAGATATTCTTTCTTACTCTGTCCCAAAGGTCTCCCTGAGACCCTAAAAATAGATAGGGAAACATCATCATCCTCTTGAATTTCGAATGTGTTTGCGTTTCGAGATGGCCTAGATGCCTTTGTCGGGACGTGGTCCTCAAAGTAATAGGAGCAGAAGGTTGCAGTTTCCTCTCGAACGTACGCATTGACAATCGATCCTTCAGGTCTACCTTTGTTCTTGACATATTTCTTCAATTTTCCCAAGTACCTGTAACACATATTCAGGTACGACGGTGTTAGAAATGAAAATCTATCCGTCATTTTAAGTACATGATTGCAATTATTTCACACCTCTCGAATGGATACATCCATCGATACTGAACCGGTCCAGCAAGTCTTGCTTCATGTGGAAGGTGAACCTGTAAGTGCTCCATAGAATCAAAGAAGCTCGGTGGAAAGATACGCTCGAGCTTGCATAGAATCAACGGTATGTTGCTTTCAAGATTTGCTAACACTTGATCGTGAACCACCCTTGTGCATAAATTCTTGAAAAATAAGCTCAGCTCGGTGATAGCGATCCAGACAGGTAATTAGGTAGCATTTCTCGAAATGCAACCGGGATAAGCCTCTCCATGAACACATGACAGTCGTGGCTCTTCATCTCAAACATCTTTGTCTTCTTCAAATCCACACACCGCTCCAATTTCGAGGCGTAATTGTCGGGAAACTTCAATGCCTTCACCCAATCAAACAGTATTGACCTAGATTCATTGTCAATTGTGTAGCATGCCTTGGGCCACTTACCTTCACCATTCCTCTTTGTCAACTCCGGCCTTTTACACCATGTATCCAACTCGGCTCTAGATTTGACATTATCCTTTATTTTTCCGGGAATGTTGCAAATTGTGTTGAAGCAGTTCTCGAACACGTTCTTCTCAATGTGCATGAAATCTAGGTTGTGACGTATAAGAAGACTGCTCCAATAAGGCAAGTCCCAGAAGATGCTTCTCTTCTTCCATCCACATTTGTTGCTAATTTTCTTGTTATGCTTCTCCCACCCAAGTTCAGTCACTTTCATAAGACCCAACCTATCAATCTCCGCAAGAATTTGTGCACCAGTAAGTCGTCTCGGGGCTCCTTTCTTTTCTACTTTGTTTTTCAAGAATTGATCCCTGTTTTTCCTGAACGGATGATTACTTGGTAGAAACCTACAATGACAATCAAACCAAGATTCCTTCCCGCTATCCTTCAGTCTAAATGCATCAGTGTCCTCCAAACAATGTGGACATGCATGTTTCTCGGCGGTTTTCCTTCCAGATAGCATGGAGTAAGCAGGAAAGTCACTCACGGTCCAAAGTAGTGTTGCTCTCAAGGTAAAGTTCTTCTTGGTTGACACATCATATGCAGGGATACCCTTCTCCCACAGCTCAATCACCTCCTTGATTAGGGGTTGCAAGAAGACATCCAACACCATTCCTGGATCTTTTGGCCCAGAAACCAACACAGTAAAAAACATGAATGGTTCCTTCATGCACTCACCGGGGGGCAGGTTGTACAGAGTGAGCATCACTGGCCAACAAGAGTACGCCCGTTCACTTCCAAACGGGTTAAAACCATCCATATAGAGCCCCAATCGTACATTTCTAGACTCGGCTGCAAACTCCGGATATGTCTTGTCAAACTCTTTCCATGCCGGTGAGTCTGATGGATGATCCATTCTACCCTCTGCATCTTCCGGGATTACTCGCTCCTTGTGCCACCGCATTTTATCGGCACAAGCACTTGAAGCGTACAACCTCTTCAAACAAGGTGCTAGAGGGAAGTACCACATTTTCTTATGTGGGGGATTTTTCTTCTGACGTTTCTTTGAAGCCCCTCCTTGTAACGCTTGTAACGGTCCTTACCACAGAACTTGCACTTCAATAGATCTACATCCTCCCCCAATAGATCATGCACATATCCGGACAACAGTCAATGGTTACCATAGGCAACCCCAACCCCCGCATCTTTTTCTTCGCTTGGTAAAAGTTGGTGGGAACTAGGTTTTCTTTAGGACAAAGATCCGACATTACTTGTACCCATTCATTGAAGCTCGCTTCAGATTGCTGGCCATTAGCCTTACAACTCATTAGCCGAGCCAACAAAGACAACTCGCTGAGCCTACACCCCGGATAAATCGGCTTCTTTACTGATTCCAGCAAGTCAAAGAACACCTGATCTGCAGGATTCGGAGGCTCCTCCACATCCCCCTCGGTTCTAGTGGTACTAGTGTCCATAAATTCTGCCCCCGACAGCATTAAACACCATTTCTTCGACCCGGTCATGAAAAGCATGAGATTTAGATGTACCTTGACCCCCAAGTTGCTCATTTTTTCTCTTCCTTCCACGCTGCCTAAATTGCTCATATGTCATGGACGGTGTTGCTTCCTCACCATGGTGATTCCATACCTTATACTCAGGCAGGAATATCCATTACGTTTCAAGTGATCGATTACCGCTGTAGGAGTCAAATATTGCTTGTTTCTGCATTTTTTCAATTTGCAGGGGCACTTTATCAAACCCCCCTTTACACAAGCCGGATGTGTCTTGCAAATGCGATGAAGGTTTCAACCCCTTCCACAAAACTAGATTGAAGTCTGCCATTAACAGTACGACAGTACATCCATGAACGATCGGGATTCATTGGATAATTATATAACCTGACACATCTGGATTAATTAGATCGTATTGAATTTCAACTCAATTCCAATTCCTGGCTATAATTACATTGTTAATTATAATACGTTCCAAATTTCATGAATTATATGCATTCTACCTCTTTAAAGTTTTTTTCATGCAATTTTCCTATATTCCCATTACAATTACCAATTTATAAATTAAAAGCATTTCAATTATACGAATTATAAATTATAATTTATAATTACGAATTACTAATTTTTTCTATGAAATATCAATTTATATTCCCATCGAATTATACGAATTACCAATTACCAATTTTTTTTTATACAAATTATAAATTACCAATTAGTCAACCAAATCCAATACATACTTACAAACATTAACCTAAATCAAAATAAATACCATAAATAACATACATACTTACATACATACCATACATACTTACATACTTACAAACATCAAACTAAGCACCATACTTACAAACATTATACTAACTAATTAATTTCACAATAAATCAATCAATTCATTAACACACTACTTAATATGAGCTATACTAGCTAGTATATGAGTTTAAAAACATACAATTGATCGAAATTAGCAAAAATTCCAAATTTAGAAAAGTAGGGTTTTAGACTATTACCTTCAAATTGCGGGAAAAATAGTTGAAGAACGATGAAATTGAACGGCCACCCGAGTTCCTTGTGGAAAGAGCTTTGAAAAGAGCCCAAGAGAGTGCGAAATGGTGGACGTTTGGTCGGAGAACCCAAATCGCAAAAATGTCGAAGAAAGGAAGAAGAAGAACGAAACAAAGAAGAAATGGGGGAGAAGAAAGAATCTGCGTGCTGTTATCATTTACAGCCAGCGACGGATAGCGATATCTATCCGTCGCTACCTGTAATTTTTTTTAAATACTTTTCACGACGGATAATCTATCCGTCGTAAAAATTTCCTATTTTCCTTTTTTATTTTTCCAAAAGTCAAACGACGAATAACTATCCGTCGTTATTTAACGACGGATAGAAATATCCATTGCCATTTAACGACGGATAACTATCCGTCGCTAAATGGTGACGGACATTGACGGATTAGCGACGGATAGGGCGCTAAAATCGCCGATCCGTCGTTAAGGGGCGACGGATAACTATCCGTCGTCCCTTTCCGTCGCCAATTCGCAGATTTCTTGTAGTGTGAGTTGATTTTATCTTTTATGTGCATTTTATATGTGGTTGTGTCCACTTTCACTAATTTACATTATTCACTTTTCTACAGGTAGGGTGACTTCCGATACAATGTTGAAGCGATTAGATTATGCATTTTGCCACCTTGCAGTTTTTATACGTTTTCAATTTCGACATGTTATTATACAAATTTATTCATTTCTTATTTTAAATTATTTCTCCATGTCCCGTCGAGTATCAATGGGCCATTAATTCATTAACTAGTAATTTAAATAAAACAAGCACCACTCTATATATGATGTGCATGTGATTTACATATAGTTGCATTTTTCTTTATTAAACATTATTTTATTTATCAAGTACGTTCTTGTTATGTCACTGAACATACATCATGGATTAGGGTGAGTTTGGAATTTGATATTTCCCTACGATCTTTTGAGTGGTATTCTTGAATAGAGCTACCTTGAGGAGTAGTTGTAGGAAGCTTAATTCTTTTCCTCCAAAATCTATCCTAAATGATCTTATACAGTGGGGAGCAATACTTTAAACATAAAAATGTAAGAAACATATTATTAGTATGAAACCACTAAATAAGTATGTAGGTCCCATCATTACACTTTTCAAATGTTTATATGGCTTTACTAAGAAATGCATATATTTGTAGTGTGTCTAATACCTCTTAAGAAACTTTTGACATTACATTTAGGGATAATTACACAAGCTACCCATTTAAAACGACGTTTCTCATATTCGTGCTACTTAGTCGAACAATTACATTTTAGTCTAAATCCGTTGATCAGCTTAATTTGGTTGTTTCATTTGAAACAACCAAACATGGCCTTATGGAATTAAAAAAAAAAAAAAACCATCTTCTTCTTCCTCCATCTTCTCCAACAGTCCAACATACTTCTTCTTCCATCTTCTCCAACATACTTCTTCCTCTATCTTCTCAACTTCCTTCTCTTCTTCTTCTCCGGTAAATTTCTTCCTCTCCGGTAAATTTCTTCCTCTTTCTTGTTCTTTCTCCTTCTTCTAAATTGCAGCTTCAAATCGGAGTTGTTCCATCTCCGATTTCGATAAACTGTTACGAACTTTCGATTGTGTTTTTGGATTGAAGTTGGGGATAATTTACAAATTGAAATAGAAGTTTGGCGGTTTATTTGTGCTTTTTCGAAATTTTATGGTGACAAATATAAAAAATTAGATTTTCAGGACTTGAATTACAATTTGTCAAAATGTGTTATTGTTTGGTAACTTACAAAATTCAATAATATGAGATGGACAAAATTGACTTTTCCAGATTTTAGTTCGCCAAAAGTCAAATTCGTGTGCTAAAGTGTAATTGTTTTACATCTAATTGTATCAAACCATAATAGTTCGGCTAAGTGATACTAATATGTAATTACGACATCTAAAGGGGGTATGGATGTAATTTCCCCTTACATTAAACCCCTCTTAAATTGCCTTGCGGACCGGACGCACTTGGGTGGATTAGAAGTTGGCTCTCGGCTATCTGAAAATTTTGAAGTTAACTTAATTCTATTGGACTAATCCATCAAGTAATTTTATCCTCTTTTTGCCCTAATTTTAAAGCTCAATTTCCTGCAACTGTTGGTGATTCGATTCAAGCTCGTCTTCTTCCTGGAATACATAATCACACAAACAGTTTACTACTTAGCATAATCATTCAATCAAAGTCTGAACCTTTTTACAGCTGCAAGGATTACTGTTAACAACAAAATGGGAGGCGCGAGAAAATCACGAACGAGGAAATCCTCGCCTGATTCCTCAGCCTCATCTTCCTCCATCTCCACGTCATCTTCCTCAGAAGACGAACGCTCTTCCAGACATCGAAATCGCCACCACGAGAGGAGCCGTAAGGTTAAAAAGTCGCGAAAAGATAGTTCCAAGAGGAGGAAACATAGTAGCAGAGATGACGAAAGGGAGAGGCGTAGAAGAAGGGACAAGAAGAAGAAGAAGAGGAAGTACGATTCGGATTCGGATCAATCCAGCGATTCCGATTCCAAATCGGAGCTGGAGAATCCGGGGGAGGTCGTCAAGTTCATCCTCAAGGAGTTTCCAGCTGTTGCTGCTGATTTGCAACAGGTAATTTTGACTTCCTTTTGCTATTTGATTGCCACCAATATGTATTTTTGTGTTACATTTTAGTTGCACTACTTTTTTTTAGTGGACTTGATGAAGTTCATATGGTGATGTTGAGCAGCATATCTTACCAATTGTGTTATGTTCAGCTCTTGCGAATGATTGATGATGGACAAGCTGTTGATATAAATGGATTATCTGAGAAGTCATTGGTTAAGCAACTTAGGAGGCTATTTATATCATTGAAGCTCAAAGAAAAGGGTCATCAAGTGTTTTTGCTGCCGTCTAAAGCGAGTCCTACGTTGGATGTTGTTGGTCCAGTTATCAGCTCTCATGTGCAATCTGCAAAGGAGGTTGATGATGTGGAATTGGATACACAGATAAATGCACATCCACCGGAACCAGAGTCTGAATGTGTAACTGGCACGGCTAATGTGGATGGGGAAAAGGATGACAGTGTTGGACCGAGAAGAAGGTAAACGTTTCTGTCTTACTGGAATCTGTTATTTTGTTTCTCCATGATATGCTATTGGCTTTTCTGTCATACTCATATCATATGATCTTGTGAGTGTTCTTAGTATAGGGCAAAAGGTGTCAGCAGTAAGGTAGAATAGGATATTTATGTCAAATGGAAAGATCAGTAAGAAGTTAGAACCGTTAAGTATGCTCACCTTAAATTTGGTAAAAGAAAAATATGCTTGTCTTGAATGGGGTTATATGGAGTCCAATGCTCCAAGTTTTCATATGTGCTTTTGTAGTAACATATTCGAGGTTTATTGCAGGGTAATTGGACCTGCAATGCCTTCGGCTGAATTACTTGCAGCTGCAGCTAAACTTACAGAGGCAGAAGCAGAACTGAGGTATTGATGATATAAACAAGTTGCTTATTTGTGCCGTTGGAATCATTTTTATTTTCTTCCCTGAAAATTGAGCCTTTTCGTTATGATTGCTATACTAACAAGTTGATAAACATAACTAGGCAAGCTGAGTTGGATGGAGACGATGGTTTATTTATTGGACCTCCTCCTCCTGCTGTTGTCAGAGAAGCTGCATCTTCAAATGAAGCTGAACGTTTCGAAGAGGTTTGTTTATCTATTTCTGTTTCATTATTAGTAACTCCATATCGCCCTAGACGTCCTATTCTTTCCTTTTTCCCCCTCATATATATCTTTACACAATCAAACCTCCCTGGTTATTGCTATTATTAATGAACAGTAAAAGATAAGATAACCATGTCCTTTCTTGCAATTTATATCATGCTTCATAAACTTAGCTTGTAATGATTTAGGCCTGAAGTTTCCTAATATGTTCAGATTACGAGAATAATGGCTGCTGAGGAGAGTAGTCTATATGATGTCCTTGGAGTCAACCACAACATGCCCGCTGAAAACATGAAGAAGAGGTATGCCATGGTATTTTGGGTATGACTTAATTTATGCTAGTTACTTGTCTGTTTGGGAAAGTTCAATTGTTTATGATACAAAGTTGTACATTTCTTGCAAGTGTTGGGTAGATTTTGAAGAGAAAATTTTACAAGATTGGTTAACACTTAACAGTATATTCGAGGCATTTAATGCCTCTGGTTTAAATACTTTGCATTATTATAAGCTTGTATTCATCAAGATTGGTACCTGCCTCGTGATACTAAAGTTGATTGTTATATTTATGGCACATGATTTCTCTTGGAGGATAATATGTAAGTATTGAATTTTGCTTTTTTGCTTACTTCTGTTTGGGATCTGCAGAACAATTTGCTGTCAGTTAATTTGTAAAATCTTTGAAGTCTTGTTTCGAAGTCTGATGGTTCACATGTTTCGAACGGTCAGATGTTATAGAATAATGTCATCTCGTCCCATAGCATTCATATCTTAGACATTGAATTCTCTAAGACTGAACCAATTCTTTTCACTAAATTGCACTCGGTAATTTGGCATCCTCCTCCTGCTTTTGTTCACTCTGCATCCTGCTATTTTATCATGTTATGGGCAAGCTCAATTGCTGACAAGTTGTTATTTTAGGTACTGGAAGTTGTCTCTAATGGTCCATCCAGACAAATGCTCTCACCCTCAAGCACAGCAAGCATTTGTTAAGCTAAATAAAGCATTCAAGGACTTGCAGGATCCTGTTAAGGTGAGTGTTTGACATGTTGCAGTTCTTGTTGAAAACTTAATAGAAATTTAGACTGGATTCTAATTGATAGTGGATAGATTATTATTGTATACAGGTTGTTAATATCCGTAGTTAAAGACTGCATGCCATTGTACTGTGTCTTTAGAATTTGGAAGTTTAGCTTTTATTTTTAGAGATGAGAACATTGGTAATGTTTTTTTCTAAAGAAAAAAATTAGGCTTGGAATATAGCAGTAAAAATTAGTAGAATTTAATTAACAAAAACACAGTTGCTCACCAATAAGTTGGAAGATGGACTGGTTCCATGGCTTATTCTTTTTTTCTTATGTTTACAACCGGTTGGTAATGTCATTGATAAAGATGGTCTAATGGGTTTCATCTTAACAAGCACCTTTTTTTTTGTTTAGCGGAAAGCATTGGATGACAAAATAAAGCAGAAGGAAGAACAGGAAGCATTTCAGGTAAATATCTGGTGCTTTGATACTTATTTATTACCATAGAGAGTGGATTTATTAATTGAATGTGTTTACAAAATGCAGGCAGAGCTTAAACAAATGCGAGAAGCTGCACAATGGAGACGGCTTCAAGGTTTGCTGTTTTGAACTAAATCTAAGTACTCCCTGTCATCAAGTGCAAATGATAATAGACTCAAGAGTCAAGTCTACGTACCCTGTGTCAGCTTAAGTAGTTTTTTAATCTTTATCTGCATATCTGGGGCTTTTAAACTAGTTTCATAGTATCCATACCCAATTAGGTAAAAACAAAGTGAGTCAAATGTGATGATAATGATCCAAACTTTGATTCTTCAGATCACCTTAGTTTTCGTGATTTAAGACCTCAAAGTTTATGGTTTTCCGTACAGTCCATTCCCTGTTCTACCCTTTTCTTTTTAGTTTTAGCATGTAACAAGTTCTTCATCATCCATGTTACATCTCAATTCTATCTGATCTTTAATTAGCAATGGGAATTATCTTGATATCGGAATATAAACTGTTTTCTGGCAGGTATATCTATGGAGGGGGATGATTTGCTCCTCGCACAGATGGACGTGAAAGTGGCACCTTCAAGGGATGAATGGATGACCAAATTACCTCCTGAGAGAAAAGTAAGTGGAGAAAGCCGTTTCCTTTTTGGTTTCTTGTATACGTTATATATTGCCATAATCGTATTATTGGTCTGATGATGGAGCTTTAGCCTTTAAGGATGCTAATTTTCCTCTTCCAGCAAAAACGTGCTACAGTCGGTACCTGTTTTGGTATTTAATAGTCCTCATTCATGATAGCATGTGATAATGTTTAAACATTGACAGAGCTAGATATCCATTAAGTTGAAATGTAAAACTAAGTTCCAGGCTGTGGTTACTATGTTTGTGTCTTACCTACTCTTTAGAAGTTCAGATGTAGTGCCCGTGATGTGGGATTAGATGTATTAGTGCGATATTTAAGTTTTAAGGCTGATTGATTTAGCAAATTGGCTTTGTTTGTATTCACTTGATTCTACCGATTCTAAAAGAAAGTTCTTTCCTTCAGGCTGCTGGTGTGCCCACGCAGTCAACAAGAGCTTTTAGTAAGAGCGCTAAAGAAGGACGTGGTGATACCAGTATGTGGACAGATACCCCCTCAGAAAGAGCCCAAAAAGCTAAGACAAAGTATGTGTGCTATTTAAGGACTTTTCTTCTCATTCTCGTAAATGTGTTTTTCCTTAATCCTGAGATACTTGTTTCAGTTACTTGGAGGCCTACAATGAGGCTGCCGCTCTTGCTTCAAATGAACTCGAAAAGAAAGCCAATCCTGATGCAGAGCTTGTTGATAAATACAATAAAGAAAAACGGTCAAAATCACTGGTGGAAAAACATAGGGAATCGACAAAGAGCCGCCTAAAGAAGAAGTCCAAGAAAGACCCAACTTCGAAAGAGGAGTGGGAGGAAAGCCATCCATGGAAGCCTTGGGACCGTGAAAAGGATTTGACTGCCGGAAGGATGAGCGTCAAACTTGATCCGGAAAATATGTCTCAGGGACTAACTTCCAGGTTTTCGTCTGGATCATTCCAAAGAAATTTCCTTTAGACCAGATGATTTTTTTCATTAGTTCGCTCAAGAGATTTACCTTCCCATTATACCCATGTAAGAGTAGACTTGGACAAGATAAATGTATCAGCCATTTATGATTATACATGTAAATTAAGTTGTACAATTTGAAATTTTAGTGTTATGTAAATTCTACCGGTGTAGTTCTGTCCGCATAAATATGATTCATGTCTGAATTTTTGACATTCACCCAATTCCTGCTGATTTAACGCATAAATATAACAAGAGATTTTGTATAACAACACCGAATCACTCGAATTCGAGTCGTCGTTTTCCTTCTGTTTTGGTGTCAACATCATCAACTTCCTAGATGATCATAACCGCTGGAGCTGATGATGAGGGTCGGTGAAAGTTACTTGACAACCACCGGACAATTATAAACAAAACAAGTGTTTAATATATTTGTCAACCTTGTCCAAGAAGTAGCAGTAAAGTCCTGTTCTTTTCCTTAGATTTCCATTTCTTTTGTCACCTGTGCCTATTATCAGATAACACAATCAAGAAATATGCCAGCAACATACATTTTTAGAGCCGGGTTAACGAACCAGTAAAACATACGCGGCTGGCGCGTTTAAGGGAGTGACAGATCAGAAGCTTAGA
The DNA here is from genome assembly GCA_026545765.1 of Plantago major. Taxonomy (NCBI): domain Eukaryota; kingdom Viridiplantae; phylum Streptophyta; class Magnoliopsida; order Lamiales; family Plantaginaceae; genus Plantago; species Plantago major. The sequence goes on along the minus strand of CM048839.1, from coordinate 345,311 downwards.
TTATGTGTTGGAATGATGTTTTCACTTTAAAAAAAGAAATTGTGGAACAAGGGTGGTTGTGAAAACCCATAGTGCACCAGGAAGCATGGAGTAGAATGCACTCAAAGATATCAAACATACCCATGTCAATTTTTGCGGCCACAAATGGCTAACTTTTGGTGTCAAAGCTAAACAACTTACCTGGTCATTAATTAGTACTACTAAACATGCATTGGCCTATGTTTTAGGCTAGCCATCACCATTTGGTCTGCCATCTTTCTCCTAATATAAACAACATGCACAGGACACTGTTGGGACCATCATTTCATTGTGCTCACGAATGGATATCATATGAATCATCACAAGACAAATTTCACCAATACTACACTCTTGTGTGAAGGTTACTCTCAAAACTTCTAATGATCTGCATTCCATCAAGAAAAAGTTGCTTTACCAACCTCAAAATCATTGATGAAGTGTAATCATCAATTGATCTGGAAATCTTTCTTGGGTCCTACTCTTTTTACTAACATATAGTCTTTGGACAGTTGCAGGATCAGGAGGACAGAACGAATGGAGATGGACTCGTGTGTGAGTGTGCCTCCTGGCTTTCGGTTTCACCCCACCGAGGAAGAGCTTGTGGGATACTATCTGAGGAGAAAGATCAATTCTTTGAAGATTGATCTTGATGTCATTGTGGAGTTTGACCTCTACAGAATGGAGCCATGGGATATTCAAGGTATGCATCATGTTGTCTCAACTCGTAGATATGGATTCGATTGTGTGATAGACCTAGTCTTGGTGAGAAGTTCGTATTATATATGATCATGAGGAAGGATACATGTTTCTGATTGTGTGACTGTTGTCTGTGTAGACAAGTGTAAATTGGGATACGAAGAACAGAACGAGTGGTACTTTTTCAGTCACAAGGACAGGAAGTATCCGACTGGAACAAGAACCAACAGGGCAACAGCTTCTGGTTTCTGGAAGGCCACCGGAAGGGACAAAGCAGTTCTGTCAAAAGACAAGATTATAGGAATGAGAAAGACATTGGTGTACTACAAAGGCCGAGCACCGAATGGAAGGAAAAGTGATTGGATCATGCACGAGTATCGTCTCCAGACATCTGAACATGGACCTCCTCAGGTAGGCTCTGCTTATAATAACTTGAAATTCATGAAAATCAACCATTTCTTAAATCTTGTGTGTATGAACAGGAGGAAGGGTGGGTTGTTTGCCGTGCATTCAAGAAGCCAAGTCCAAGTCACAAGCAAGGTTTTGAGGCCTGGAACAATTCTTGCAATATTGGTAACAACAGCAGCAATTTCCGGCCTATGATGAAAACTTTCGATCCGTTTAATATAGGGCCAAATTTTCATCATCAGCCTACATTTCCATCACAGACCGGTTTCTTTCCTGGCCACAGTCAAATGGTTGATATTCCGAAGCTAGATAGCCCCTCTATGTGTACTAGTTTCACAACGAATGATAATAAGTTTTTGGGCGATGAAGACATGGAAGATGAGAAGAGCAGTTTTGTTAATGATCAGTACAGTGATTGGAAGAGCTTCAACAAGTTATTTGGTTCTCATCAAGGAACTTCATCGAGTTCATGCTCAAACATGCCTCTGACAAACCACAACGATGAGCATTTAAACAGTTTACTTGAATGCCTTCCTGACTTGTAGCAAGACTGCCTTAACACATACTAGGATGTTAACTGAAAATGTAAATCTACTGAACTTTTTCAAGTCTTTTGTGTTATATGTTGCTTTGACTCATGCTTCTGCTGATATGCGAATTGGGGCATAGGCTAGTAAAATTGCTGATTGTATTTTCGAGCTTCGACTCTTCTTTTTGTAATGTAATATTGAATTTCTATCTATTTTTTGAAGCTCATTTACCAACACATCAGGCATATACAGTTACTGTATAGATTCTCTGGAGAAGACAAAAACTAGGATAAAGAAAGCAATATGTTGTTCTTTAATCAAACTGAAATTCCAGACTTTGTCTTGATCCAGAATATGCAACATTGCCAGCTAGAAATACTTTATTTTGTCTCATGCTTGATGTTACATGTGTTAAGCATCAGACATGACAAGATACAGAACAAGTATTCAATTTTATGCGAAGCTCATCGTACCTATATATATCTGATCCGTAAACATGAGAAAGTCACACTCACATCTACTCCAGCTACTCATAGTTCAAACAGCTAGAGAAGAAGCATGGAGGCCTATTTACCATACATTCTTCCTCTTGTACTTCTTCCTATATCTGTCTATCTTATCTCATCTTTCCGTAAAAAGAATTCTGCAGACACGAAAAACTTTCCTCCAGGATCAAACGGGTGGCCAATGCTAGGAGAAAACATGGAGTTTGCTTTCCTAGGCCCTCAGAAGTTTGTTAAGGACAGAATGGACAAGTTCTCACCAGATGTTTTCCGAACCTCCTTATTAGGAGAGAAAATGGCGATATTCTGTGGCGCACAAGGTAACAAGTTCCTTTTCATGAATGAAAACAAACTTCTGACCTCCTGGTGGCCACAATCAATGAAGAAGGCCTTATTATTCCCTGAATATATCGAAAGTAACTTGAAGGAAGTGTCTGCATTAAAGCGCAGCTTTCACCATGACATCCTCAAGCCGGAAGCATTGAAACAATACATACCCGTGATGGACGCGTTAGCTCGTGAGCACATGGATCGCGACTGGACGCCTAATGCAACAGTGAAGGTTTTCTCATTGTCAAAGAAGTACACATTTGACCTAGCATGTAAACTGTTTTTAAGCATAGTTGATGCAGAGGAGATAAAGAAGCTGGCTGATCCATTTACACTTGTGACAAATGGGATGTTCTCCGTGCCTATTGACCTTCCAGGCACAGCTTATAACGGTGCAATCAAAGGAGGTGCATTGGTGCGCGCAGAGCTCATGAGGATTATCAAGGGGAGGAGGAAGGAGCTTATGGAGAATAAGGGGAATCCGGAAATTGAGGGTCGAGATTTATTGTCGAAGATGCTCCTAGTGACCGATGAAGATGGCGAATATCTGAGTGAAATGGAGATTTCTAACAATATCATCGGCTTGTTAGTTGCTAGCTTTGAGACTACAAGCTCTGCAGTCACTTCTGTTATGAATTACCTTGCCTCTCTTCCCCACATTTACGCAGAGGTTTTGAAAGGTAAGAATCGTCCTCACTTCAAAGACTGCAGCTGAATTTTAACCTTATTTACAAAAAATTTCTACAGATGAAAAAAAGTTCTATCTAAGCCTGCTTTTTTTAACAGAACAAATGGAAATTGCAAAGTCAAAAAGTCCTGGTGAGCTATTGGCATGGGAAGATATCGAAAAGATGAAATATTCATGGAACGTGGCACGTGAATCTCTCAGGTTAACTCCGCCTGCTCAAGGAGCCTTCCGAGAAACCACAACAGAGTTCACCTATGCTGGTTTTACCATTCCTAAAGGATGGAAGGTAAGCAATCCACATTTTGGTTTACTAGTCCCTAACTGTTTCGGAAAACATTCTTTTGCTTATTCTTAATCTCAAATTGCAGACATTCTGGACAGTACATTCAGCACACAAGAATCCAAAATACTTCCCAGAACCCGAAAAGTTTGACCCTTCAAGATTTGAGGGAACTGGACCGGCTCCTTTTACGTTTGTGCCATTCGGAGGAGGACCTAGAATGTGTCCTGGAAAAGAGTATGCTAGACTGGAAGTCTTAGTCTTCATGTACAATGTTGTCACAAGGTTCAAGCTGGAGAAAGCAATTCCGAACGAGAAGATAGTGTTCCATGCTTCTCCTACACCGGCATACGGGCTTCCAGTTCACCTCAAGCCCCATGTGATATAAATCTGTCTGCAGAGTTCTTGTGCCGCTGCTCGAAGAACCAAGACACATTCTCTATTCCATAATTCCATAAATGCAATTGCTATTTCTGCTTGTTTTCCTTACCTGTTATGATGACATGTTCAAAGTGTAATAAACTTTTGTTTCTTTCTTCTTGTTAAAGCTTGAATGTTAGTGGCTTCACTCTCACCCCATTTTCTTAATACAAATGTTTAAAATACCAGAGATAAACTCTCACCCCATTTTCTTAATACAAATGTTTAAAATACCAGAGATAAATATCTTAGAGAACCGGTCTGACCGGTTTCTTATCCACATGGTTGAACCAAAAGCGTATCGAATCGGTTAATCCCAACCCAATTTCAAGCTGAAATACTACGATCATTGCCGAAACAAATATTTAGTCCACCATTTGTATTCATATATTTTTCCCAAATTTATGATGATTTAGACACAAAAGGTCCTCGTTTACGTTTTTGTAAGGATAAAGTGATTAATATACGTTTATTCGAATTCAAAATATCACATGAATCCTTCACCCTCAAGTGTTTCCACACGTGCTCCATGTACAGGCAATTAAAAAAAATAAGGTAATTGCTCCCGAGCACTGTCACCAATCGATTAAGAAAATTATAAAATTATGAGATTGCTCCTGATGAGCTACTGTCATGGATCGAGTAAGAAAATAAGGTAATTGCTCCTTATCAGCTACTGTCACGGCCCGATTAAGAAAATAAGGTAATTGCTCCTGGTTAGATATCGATTAGGAAAGTAAGGTGGTTGCCCCCGATTAGCTATCACTTTACCAAACCGACACTAATGTGGTTCGAAACCGAACCGGATTAATTGTCAATGACGAACAAAAACGTTGAAAAGCTAAATCTGACAAAAAAGCGATCTCTCTTCTTCTTCTTGTTCTTCTTACTTTATTTTATACTCTACTACTGAGTACTGACCCATTAAATTAAATGAAATCTCGTCAAATTCTCCATCAAATCATTCAAACCAAATTCAAAATCAACCCCAAATCGGAATCCTCAATTTCCAGTAATAGCAGAGCAACCAACAAACGAATGTAGCTGGCAATTCACCTAACCACGAAGTCTTTCCAGTAAATTGTTCGTTCGCTTCAGCAGCACCCGCTTCCATGGCGGCGCCGCGGAGCGTGGTGGTGGAAATCGGCGGAGGGAGGGAGAGGGATGATGATGATAGTTTGAATGCCGAATCTCCGACAGGGAAGAAGATCAAAGGTAGATTTCCGCTCTCGCGATTTGAATTTGCAGCTGCTTTGGGTGTGTTTTTGCTCTGCTCCACTGGATTGTTGTGCATTTACCTCACCATGCCTGCAGCTGAGTATGAGGTGCTCAAGATGCCTCGTTCTCTCGCCGATCTTCGCTTGCTCAAGTGAGATACGTTTTGCCAATTTCATTTCTTATGTGTTTGTATCATCTGATTCTGCTTTTGCGCTTTTGATGAGTTCGATACTTGATTGTGCACTAGTGATTTTTCCATTTGATGTTTACAAGCTTGGATAACTTGATTCTGATTTGGTGCTTTTGATGAGTTCAATACTTGATTGTGGAGTAGTGATTTTGCTTATTTATAAGCTTGGATAACTTGATTCGATTTTGGTGCTTTTGATGAGTTCAATACTTGATTGTGGAGTAGTGATTTTGCAATTTTGCCATTGGATTGTTTATTTGGTCATTTTAGTTCCCTTTTTACAGGTCTCTCCTCTGTAGATGATTTTGAGTTTAATTGTTGGACTGATTTGTTCTGATGTTACAAGTCAACAAGTAAGGTAGTGCGAGTCTGTGAGAGTTATTTGAATCTGATCTGTGCATTAGGCCTGCTAGGGAAGTAGTGTATTTTTGCGAACATTGTTCTAAATTGAGAATGAAACTAGATATGCTACCCCTTGATTTAGTTTTATTTAGTGTCAACATAAACACTAGAAATGTGTATTGAAGATTGTACCTTACAGAGGACTTTCATGCTAATTGGGGCAACGATGCTATGACAATACGGATAGGGAATTATCTAGTTCATCTATCCTCTCACTCTCATAGGTACCAATAGCTTTGGATGAGCAAGATCTTGATTTTCCTCCACCCATTCAGCCCCCTCCCAAAGGGCATGTTGTTTGTTTAGCCTTTTGTACTCAACAATGAATTCCCTGCTTCACGGGGTCGATAATAATGTATTTAACTCCTATTGTCAGTATGAATCATGATGGGTTAGGTTTGCAAATGTATCTTGGATACAACGCATTGTCAGCTTGATTCTTCATTGATGAAAACTTTTTTTATATAATTCTCAGGACTATGATCATTTTTATAGTTCCTCTCTGTTAGTTCTTACATGTTTCGGTAATTAAGCTGGCTCTTTGTCTCAATTCAACATCGTAGCAATTTTGTATGTTCCTTGATCTATGATTTTTTCTGTTCATCAGCATTGGAACTTTAGCATACTTTTTTCATGTCTCACATATATTGAGCGATGCTGTCTGAAACTTAAAGAGGGAGAACTGTTTAATTCAGGAATAAACTGCAAAAGTACATTGTTTAGTGAGGGACACAGCTATTCAATGTATTTGATTTTAGATGTTTGTCTCACCTGGCTTAGGTATGTTTTTGGTTTCAACGTCTTCTGTCTCGAGTTGTATGATTAGAATATAGGCAGGATCTTTTTGTTAAACTAAAACCACATCCATCTTGTGACACTTACATTTTATGCTTCAGAGATCATCTTGCAACATATGCTCAAGTATACCCAGCGAAGTTCATTCTAGGTTACTGTTCAACATACATATTCATGCAAACATTTATGATACCCGGGACAATTTTCATGTCATTACTAGCCGGAGCGCTTTTTGGTGTTGTTAGAGGCCTTTTCTTGGTTGTTTTCAATGCCTCTGCTGGTGCATCATCCTGCTACTTTTTATCTAAGATGATCGGCAGGCCTATTGTTAACTGGTTGTGGCCTGAGAAGCTGAGATATTTTCAGGGGGAGGTATTTGTCGATATTACGCTGTCGCTTTTCTTTCTTAAAGTGCCACAATTACAATCTAAGTTTATAAATTCACCAGTTAGTTTGGTATATGATGGGTGTGAATTACTTTGGTTTCAGATAGCAAAACGGAGAGACAAATTGCTCAATTACATGCTCTTCTTGAGGGTTACTCCAACATTGCCGAACCTATTTATCAATTTAGCATCACCAATTGTTGACATACCATTTCATACTTTCTTTCTGGCAACTGTAATTGGTCTAATTCCTGCGGCTTATATCACTGTCAGAGTAAGATACCTTATGTTCTTGGCTTTATTTTAACAGTAATTGTTCCCCACCCCCCTGCTTTTTTGACTATTCAATATTCATGTCAAGAAAACTTAGTTATGGCATTTGCACCTGATAGACCTTTTGAATATATTATTCCTCCCAGTGACATGGAAAATTAGATGCACTGCTATGTTACCATTGGACTTTTTTGTCCTGGTCTCATTGTAGATATTCTTTCATTCTTATCTTTGTGATTACGAGTTATGCAAGGCATTGGATGGTGTCTAACTTGTGATTGGTCTGCCATCTATATGTCTCCTTTTGGCTGCTGTAATTAAGTTCAACACATTCATTGTATGTTGTTATGTTAGCAATGTTTTTTACTAGAGAAAATTAACATTTTAACACAAATAACTGAGATTCATAAACATATAGAAGATGTCCTCTAGTGGTTTGGAAACATTTAAGACTGTACAATATGTTACAGTAATAGGTTCCTTTATTAAGCTAATCACTTCTGACATGTACGAGTAGGAGAGCTCCACAAGTAATGGATGGATATTAGTTTCCTAACGTTATTTTATTGTATGGTATCTAATTTAATACAGCCTGATTGGATGGGGGTCATCTATAATTGGAAATATGCACTGTGGGGGTACATTATCGAAATTTAACAAAATAATGGGACAAGAAAATTTACCAAAACTGTTTCTATGTTTGAATGTATTGTGTTTTGCTTGTTTCCATTTCTGCACACTTACTGTTTGGCTCGCCTTACTTTTTCCTTCTTGTTCTTGCTGTATAATCAGGCTGGTCTTGCTCTGGGTGATCTCAAATCAGTCAAAGATCTATATGATTTTAAGACATTGGCCCTGCTTTTCTTCATAGGGTTCATGTTGTTATTGCCAACCATTTTGAAGAGGAAGCGGATATATGAATAGAGTTACCGTGATTTTAAGAGATGTCTATACTGTCTCAAAATGAACTGACAGGGAATTTCCCCTTTTTTTTTTGGCATCCGCATGAAGTGCAGACAAGCCCTTTCTCCTCAAATACCACAAATGACTGCCCACGTTCATTTAGATGGCCAGACGTCACCATGCTGATATCATGGGGTGGGAACTTATGTCGACGAGTTCTTTGTACTGTAGGGAGAACTAAACATCATAATGTATACATATGGATTTGAATATCTGTAATAGAGCTAAAATCTCATCTTATAGTATTAACATATTGTATTACAGAGCATAGGCTTTAGAATCATGACTACTGTGGTGGAGGCTCACCAATAGTTCATATGAATTGTCATTGCCCTTTATTTATAACTTCATTGGTAATATTCTGTTCTAGCAACTTTAATCTATTTACTTGCACAACTCAGATTTCATCGGGTCAGAAAGATACAAATAATCACTCAAGGTAGGAACGAAGAGAAGATAGCATCAAACTACTTTGTAAGTAGAATATAAACTCACTATTCAAAATGGAATTTTTTTTGCACCAAATTAACAAATCTGCATTTCAGCTGAAAGTTGTAGGCTGGCCACAAGGCTTTCATTGAATGTACATCATAAATTTAACAAAACTTAAGCAAGCTAACAACGTATGCAACTTAGTCAGCTGCCTAAATCTGGGTCACAACGGTCTAACTACTAATATTCGGAATGCAAGGAGTGCCTTCATAGCCAGTGATGCTCGTTATTCTTATCTTTGTAATAGGCTGCACAAGTCAGAAGAACAGGAATTTTCAAAAGATAGATGAACAAATCAAAATCCATTGTACCTTGGAGAAATACGTATTGTACAGTGTAAATTGCAAGAACTACGACCAAGGATTAAACTTTATAATTTACTAGTAAAAGCATATGTCCTAATTAAAAAAAAAAAAAGTTGCAAAAACTATACAATTGGCCTTAATCTTGTAGCAGGGGGGAAAGAAAACCTTAATCGACTCATGGTAATTACTGAGATTAAAACACATTTTGAATAACATGTAACAGGTTAAAATGATACCTGTCTGTGCCCAATATTCCTTCGGTAGTTTTTCTTTCGCTTATACTTGAAGACGATGACCTTCTTATCCAGTTTCTACACAAAAGTGGAAACCGATGAGATAATAATGCATATGTTCTAAACACAATTATTCAATGTAAACACCGTTCGACTACATACTTGCTCCTCAACAACAGCATTGACCACCGTGTTCGGCACAATTGGATATCCAACGTACGTGCTAGTTTTGGTTCCGACCAGCAACACTTTATTCAGGGTAATCTGCACAAAGGTTAATATTTACTATAAGCAGATTCCCATTTGCATCAGCAATAGTTACAATGTATCTAAACCAGAGTGGAGAAAGAGGCGATGAAATGCAGAAATACTCGACTACAGACCTGCCAAACAGCTCTGAATTGTGCTGGCGTAATTGGCGTTGAAAACATATTACAGTATGTCTTGTAATTCTTATACAACCCAGGGTCCAAAGAGTAATTTGACAAAATACATAAGACCATCATGCTAATTACATAAGACCATCGTAGATTGATTTGAATCGACCCCCTCATGCTTTTATTCCGGCCACTAATAATTGTATGAGTCAGATGGAGACAATTATCCATTGTTTTGGGCACATATGTAACTACCCACAAACTTCAGGAGATCCAAATGTAACTCGTTCTCATAATCTTGAATGATTACACTATTAGAGTTACCCCATATTTCTTTATTCCTTTATTAAGTTTTCTCAAAATTCACAAACTTGATAATGTTGTATATCGCTCCCATTGTATTGCTATTTTCATATTTCTCCAATTTTATTGTAGTCCTTTCCTAAATGCCATTAGCACAAGGAATAGTCACACATTCCCACACATTAAATATGAATGCTAGAAGACAGAGCCTTGCCAAATAAGTTTGAAACACACAAATTTGCTTCTACTGACAATCATTAGGCTATGTGTATATGTACTCGTACGTTCCTGCTGTATCCGTGAATGCAGCACTTCTCATGCAAAGGTTCATTTAATTGTCTTTCTACCAGGTCCATATTATAAGCCCTTTGGATTTACACAACGGTCATAGGTGAATGGTTGTCAGCAAAAGGTGAATCTTCATTCGCATAATCTAACGACAGGATAGGCTCCGTCTAGTTTCTTACATCCCTCACTGTTACTTGTACGTACCAAGCCTATCATCTTTATATTCAGGTGATGGTTTGAAAGATGGCAGAATCTCTCTGCTTATCTATCTTTCAATATGGTTCTCCGTTCCACGACATAGTCACATCATTTAGTGGTTTAAGAAGGAAAGGAACTTTACTGCCTCGCACAGAATCACTCAATAAAGAACTAAAAAGATACACATGCAGAGAGAACTTACTACAATATTAGAAGTACAAGTAACATGTGGTTGCAAGGTTAAGTTTATAGTGAGAATGCTCGCTGCGAACATAAGGAAGCATTTTGGTCCCGAACAAGCTTCAATTTCTGACCAGATGACTTTTCGCAATTCAGATGTTCAGGCATAGATAAAAGAAATCCACTGGTTTCCCAAAGCTACCTCTAGTTTATCTATAAGACTCCCCAAGGTACCAAGGATAAAGAATAATAGTAACGGAGAATGCTACATCTTACTGGTAAAAGTAATGACAACTGAAGGATATTATAGCTGCAATGATGAAGGACCTAATAACTACCTTATCGTTGGCATCTGCACCTTTAAGCCTCTGTACGTAGAGGTAACGTCCAGGGTGTACTATATATTGCCTGCCTCCAACCTATTATTAAAGAAAACAAGATATCACATATCAAATTAAGAATCAATCTCGAGAATGATGAGGGTTCTTTAACAACAAAAAAAAATTGTATTAGCATTCAGCAATCGATGATAAAATAACAAGAAACAACACTAATGTAGTTAATACAAATCCAGTCATCCAGAACTGTGAAAACAACAAAGCAGCCAACCATTCTCACACATATCTTCAAGCAAAACTAGTTCATGAAAGTTCACACAAACAACTGCATATCATATATTGGACAAGTATTCTCCAAGAAAATCAGGTCATGTCTCACCATACCGTGAAACTCTTGTCGAAAACAAGCTTTTCGAGTTTTCGTAAATATTAAAAGAACCCAAGTGTCAGCACATTCCCCTAATTTACTCCAAAAGTACAATCTATAAACCTTATCACAAGTCAAATATCATCCATTTCTAACCAAAGTAAAATCTTTCACAAAACCATGTAACAGTAGCTTCCCAGAAAGATAAGAGAGGTCACAAAATCAAACATTTCAAGTACCAAACAGAGTAGAAAACAGAATTGGTTAGTCTCTCTACTACTGACCATAACCACAGCAAATACTTCCTCATGCTTAGGTTTTGCTTGCTCTGCAACGCTTTCAACATCTACGACTGGACTCTCAACTTCAGCTGTATCTGTACCAGTCGATTTCGGCACGAAAAATGACAATGTGGGTTGTTGTTGTTTGCGCGAATTGAGCGTGAGAGAAGAGGAGAAAGAATGCGAGAGAAGAGAAAGACTGTATTTTGAGGGAGAAGAAGCAAAGGGTTGTGCTTGGTTTTGATTGCGAGAGAGTTTTAGGGTGAGAGATGGGCAGAGCGACACCACTGCCGCCATTGTTAGAGAGCTTTGCTTTACTGAGAAATGAATTTGGGAATTGTATTGAGGATGATGATGATCACTTGGTCATATCCTATCCGTTTTCTGAAATGTCTTAATTGCCCTCACAGGTATGGGTTTCTTATCTTTAAACTTTAAACCAAGCTGCAATAGTTCCGGGTCCGTTCGGGGTAGCGGAGCCAAATCTTAAATATGCCCCCGTCGGTGGTGTGATTTTATCATCTCCGAACGAAATCGGAAAAAAATGTCCGTGGTGTCAGGTGTCATCACCGAATGGAAAATTTCCCCGAACAAGATTGTTATTTTACGAAACGATATATCCTGGTACTTTATACTTCGATATGATTCTTTACAAAAAGAAGTGCGAGACTCATAAAATTACTTTTAACAATCAAATTTGGAACCTCATTTAAAATTCTGCAAGCAAATACACTATCCAGGATGAACTGTATAACAATTGTACCTGCAAGTTTTGCAGTTAATGGCTTTCTACAAACAGAAATGTTTGCAACCTGCCTTAATATGAAGAAAGACAGTTACATGTTAGAAACTGTACAAAATACAAAGCTACAAAACAAGCCACAATCTCTCAAAAATGCAATGCAAGTCACCAGCCTATGCATGCCACAAGCCTTCAGCCTTCTTTATCAATTTATTACTCTTCACCTTCAGTCTTGCTATGGTTAAATGCATCAGCTATGTTGAAGTTCAAATTTCCTCTCATGGTTCTGCAACTGACCCCTGGATTGCCCTTTCTCATCATCGTCGCGAATTCTCCATAGTCAATTCGCCCGTCCTGTATAATGTCATACACAAGTATCAAGACTTGGAGAATGTTTGCAGTTGAGAATGCCTTTTTCCGAGAAGAAAACTTACATTATCTATGTCGATTTCTTGAATGATATCATCCAGATGAACCTCTCCCAGCCCGAAATCTTTGCTAGCCTGTTGAAGCTCGTCGATAGTGATGTAGCCACTGCCATCTTTGTCAAAGAAAGAAAAAGCAGCAAGCAAGTTTTCCTCCCTCTCCATCTTATTCATATGTAATGTTGCTGCAAGGAATTCACCATAATCGATACTTCCACTGTTGTCGATATCAGCCTACAATGAATTTAATGAATATCATCGTATAATTCGATGTGGATGACAAACACTAAATCAACGTGAGAAATGAAAATACCGCTTCCATCAGTGACTTGATCTCTGATTCCATCAGGTTGGAGCCTACTCTTTTCAAACCACTTTTAAGTTCCTCAAATGTTATAGTACCGCTATTGTCTGTATCGATCATTTTGAATAGCTGTCCTAATCCACCAATTTCTTCCTCTGAAAGTCTCTCAGCTATAACCTGCATTGAAATCATTGTAAAGATATCATAAAGGATCCTATAGTATATGATATTATCAAAGTTTACTCATGCCACAGAATCCTACACGCAAGGCCATCTTCTTGAGTTTGTTCATGTTACAAAACTGCTTGAGCCGCGACAATACTGCAGATCCCAACGGCTTGTCAGGTGCAACCGTGTCATCCACAATCCAAGGGTGGCCTATTAGAAGACCAATTCCATACAGTGAATAATGAAAATAAGAGACAGTTAACAAGAATCGGATAAGCTAATTGCTCTTGGTCATCATAACCAACCGAGTATATGACTCACATAGGACTTCATGAGCAGAAATTCGACTCCTGGGGTCCCTATGAAGCATCTTCTTGATAAGATCTTTTGCACTGTCGGAAATGTGAGGCCATGGTTCAGATTCCAAGTCCATCTTTCCTTTCAAAATCTGTTTAAAGATTCCATTGTCCGTTTCTGCAAGATAAGAATGTACTAAGAAAACAGAACGATGGATCGATGATACTATCACTTACTCGCGTATGTGTACAGAAGGAAGTGATGAAAAGCTTGCCTGCCCAAAAAGGCGGAACCCCACTGAGTAAGATGTAAAGTATAACACCAGCACTCCATACATCGATTTCAGCTCCATAGAATTTGTGCAACACTTCAGGCGCAACGTAGTAAGGACTTCCTACTACATCAGAAAGATACTGCCCTGAAACATCAGGGACAATTTATGGTTAGCATTCGCAGACTTGGTCTTTTTGTTCATGATCGCACGATTCATGTTCTTAATTTCTGTGTCGATCACTAATATGCTAAATGTCATTGCTCTCGATCCCTTTCGTCTAAACATGTATCCAATGATCCAATCTTGTTCATCTATTGCCATTTTTGCATTACTCAAATAAGTCATAGCCAGCATTCATTGCCAAGAAACAGATTGCTAATCAGATCACCGCTTTTTATTAACAAATCATTCTAAAACAAGAGAAAAAGCAACACTTTGAAATCAAACTGCATATGAAATGTCATCTCAACAAAGCCACATTAATTATCTTGATTTGATCAATGAGAAACCAGGAGGAACATACCAGGCTTATAGAAAACAGACAAGCCGAAATCCGTGGCCTTAAGCGTAGCATCCTCATCTGCCGTATTAAACAAAAAATTCTCCGGCTTGAGATCTCTATGCATGACACCAAGAGAATGACAAGCCTCAACCACCCCAACAATAGTCTTCATCAACCGAGCGGCCTCTTTTTCGCTATAGTGCCCCTTCTGAACAATCCTGTCGAAAAGCTCCCCACCTCGGCACAGCTCCATGACCAAATGGACAAACACATTGTCCTCATAAGTCCCTTTGATCCTCACCACATTGGGATGCTCAGATAAATGGTGCATTATCTGAATCTCCCTCCAGACGTCATCGTAATCTTCCCTGCAAATGAGCTTGCGCTTGGGGATCGATTTGCAGGCGTACTCTAGGCCAGTGGCCTTCTCGGTGCAATGATACGTAGTGCCGAACTGGCCCTGGCCTAGTTTTTTGCCAAGAACATAATGGTCCCTGAGCCTTGGAGTTTGGTATGGTAGTACAGCTGATGAAGGCTTGGAAGATGAACCTGATGATTTCTTGTCCATCGTTTTTTTGCTCTGAAACTAACAAGTTCTTGATGAATTATGTTTCTGCCATGAATTGAAGTAATCAAGTGTATTTTGTTGTTTGTTGAGTTTTAGAACGAAATCTGTAACAATATTTTGGTCAACCGGGTTTGTGGTGAAGCATGAATCTCTGCACGTTCTCTCTTTGGAATAGTATTTCTTGCCGTCCATTTCTGTTTTACCTTTAATTTCATCTTTCTACTCGAAATTTAGACATATTTTATCACACCTGCTATTTCTTTCTTTTTTCCTGAAAAATGATCAATTTCATTCAATCAAAGTAGAAGTCAACTTACAGGCATAATTTACTACACCTGCTATTTTTTATTTTTTTTTTGGAAAACGAACAATTTCATTCAATAAAATTAGCAACTAACAAATTTCCAGATTCAACATCCCATTTGACTTTTTTCTGGTCAACACCGTTCAACTTTGAATTTAATTTAATTACATATAATACCTTTGATGAATTTAAAAAATATATATATAATGAAAAATTAAAATGTACTTCATCTGTCCTGTGAATCTGGGCACATTTATTTCGGCACTGTTTTTAAGAAAGCCAATTGTTTATTGTTTGTTGTTGGGGAGAGAAATGATAAAGAATGAAGAAAGTATAAGAGATAAGATATATAATGATAAAGAATGAAAAAAGTAAGAGAGATAGTTGAGTTTGTTGATACGGACATGTGTCCAATCCGTTAAGGGCGCCATTGAGTGTGTCCTAGAGCGCATCAAGGCTGAAATAGCCAATTCAGTACTAGTCCGACCTTCAAATGGTCCGACCTAAGGGAAACCATTCCAGGTCAACTAGTACTTACAGGTCAACACACCTTCTCAGCTAAGTCCGACCAAGCTAGGTGTACAACTTCCGAACCTGACAAAAGGTCACATGGTCCTTCCAAGAACCACAAACTGTCAGCCTTAGGATGCCAAACGGACTGGACGAGAGAATCTCGGACGCCACCATCACATTAAGACCATACGTATATAACAGAACCACTAAGATACTTCCGTGAAACTTCTGGCTCGGACACCCAGAGTTACCTAAGGGCAGACCAACCAAGGACGGACTGTCAGGGACCACGGACCCAACAAAGTGAACAAGACTCTCGGAGGAAAAGGTCCAAACTACCCTCCGGGCCCATTAATCGGATGTGGGCTCTTCACTCACTATCGGTATGGGCAAATGTAGCATTGGTGTCCAAATCTGAAGCATACACTTGACACCATCTTATGAGTCATTTCATAAGATATGGTCTCTATAAATATAGCACAAGGTCCAATACCTTGAGGTAAGTCACAATTCCCAAGTGATAAACAATAATTATTCCAAATCATATCTCATAACTACTACATTGAGAACTTTACAACTCTCTCGTGAGTAAAGTCTCTTACTGGGTTGACAACTTGCAACCCGGGTTACCTATCTAACCCCCCCCCCCCCCCCCCCACTTAGTCTTTTCAGGTGATCAACCTCGGACCAAGTCATTAGGTCGGACCTCAAGTTGGTGGCGGATCTTAGATCGGGGATTTGTAGTAGTTTAATTAGTTAGTGTTTGAGGCTAAACCCCTCAACATATTTTGGCGCCGTCTGTGGGAATCATTACGAAAGGTTCCGTGTTTCAATCACTCGAATGGCAAGAACGAGAAGGGCAACACGAACCAGTGCAACTGACGTCGGAACTCCACCCCCACGTCCACCAAGCAGAGGGCGGAGAACCAATGCAACAGGGAGGAACACTGTAAGAAGAAGGTATCCGAGTGATGGCCACACAACAAGCCCATCCACAGATGAAGGAGGTGATATTCCGACCAGAAGAGTCCGAAATGTTCCTGAGGACCATGGAGAAGGGGTCGTACAAGTTTCTCCGGCAGAAGCTCAAGGCCCCACTACGGGTCAACAGTTCACTATGCCCGATGGTCGTATCGTCCGCATCGGATTAAGTGAGACTCAGTTCGATAGATTTCCCACGATAATCCAAGGTTGCCTCGGGTCTAACAATGCCCATCCTCAGCAAGTCACTCCGCCAGTGGCTACTCCGGTTCAAACAGAGCCCGCCCTATCAAGGAACAGGCAGCATCCGATCCAGCAGAGGTTGGGGAATCAGCTACCTCAAGAGGATCTGCGGAACCTTCTAGATTGGAGAGCATCTGCTTCCCAAGTTCGGGGTGAAGGAAGTCCGAACGGTAGGAGAGAGTATCAGGAGGAGGATAACAGGCAGCCTAGAGCTCCACAACAAGCACCTCCTAGAGCCAGAGATCATGTAGCGGAAACCATTCCAGTGGTCCGCCTAGATGAACTCCCTGCGGATGTAGCAGTTCATCCTAGGACGGGGAGATAATGAATGCAGAAGAAATCTATGCTCAGCAAAAAGCCTTGGAAGCCCAGATTATCAACCTCGGGCGTTTGGTGAAGGATCATGAGCAGGTAGCTACAAGTGCACCAAATCCTTTGTGTGATGACATCATGAGAGAAAAGAAAGGAACAGGAACTTGGATCAAGTGATTCCGAATTTGGAATACTATTACGGGGATACTTGTCCCGTTGGCCACTTGACAAGGTACAATAGTAAGATGGATTCCAAGGGGATGAGTGATAATACAAAGGCTCTCAATTTTTCATCCACCCTCTTCGGAATTGCTATGGATTGGTACACTGCGTTGTCAAACAAGTCGATAAGATCTTATGCGGACCTCTCCTCCAAGTTTCTGGGACGATTTGGAAAATCAAAGAGGAGAAGGCGCACTGTGGAGCATCTGGCAGAAGTTATCCAAAGGGATCAAGAGGATCTCAGGACCTTCCTAGATCGCTTTAACGCGGAAGTTCTTCGAGTTGAGTCACACAGTATTAAGGAACGGGTCCGTCACCTGTATGCTAATACTTTCAACACAGAGCTCCGCAGAAAACTTTCTAGTCCGGAAGTGAGGAGTGAAAAGCATTTGGATGACATCTGTGAAGAAGTAATGTATGGAGAGGAGTACCGAAGGAATGTTCCAGTGAGAGCAGGATCCAAGAAGGTAAAGGAGACAGTAAAACAAGAGCATCGCCCTAATAAGTTTGATCCGAGGAAGGATCATAGAGATAAGGGCTTCCACAGAGAAAGGAGTCCACCAAGGAGATATGCGGATTATACTCGTCTCAATAGATCAAGATCCGACATCTTGGCAACTATTATTGAGAAGAAGTTGAATATTCAATGGCCCAAGCCATCTCATGGTAACAGGAAGAACAAGAATGCAAAGGGGTATTGCAAGTTTCACAAGAGTCGTGGTCATGAGACGGACGATTGCATTCAACTGAAAACGGAGGCGGAACATTTGATAAGAGAGGGAAAGTTGAAGGAGCACGTCTATACGGATGAGCCTTCTAGACATGATAGGACGAAACGAAAAAGGGATGATAGAGCTACAGAGCCACTGCCCCATCCTCTATCCTTGCCACCTCCGCCAGCCAACCATCCGCCTCGAACGAAATGACACCCATACAGGTACGATGATGACGTTGAAATGGAGAACCCTCCATACAGCGGAGTGATCAACACCATAGCAGGCGGACCAACTGGGGGCGATAGTAGGAACGCAAGAGAGCGGACAGCTCAGAATCTCCAGAGCAATGACAAATCATATGCTGCTCCATCAATTCGAGGGACAAATGCTATATACTTTGATGATAGTGAGATCCCTCCTCCTACGGCAGGAGGCGAAGACATAGATGATCCGGATGTTCCGCTGGTGGTTTCTTTAACCATTGCAACTTATCGAGTAAACAAGATCCTGGTAGATACAGGGAGTTCCTCGAACATCATCTCCAAATCGACAATAGATCAGATGAATCTGGGAGAAATCCGATATGAGAGAGTCAATACCTCCATATTAGGGTTTGGAGGAGGAACTGTTCGCCCCCTAGGAAGTGTCATGCTTCATGTTTCACTTGGGACACATCCCGCAAGAGTGACATAGCTAGTCCGTTTTGTAGTGGTGGATCGAACTTTTGACTACAATGCCATCTTTGGTCGTCCCGGACTCAATCAATTCCGAGTTATATCCTCCACCCTCCATAATAGGATGAAGTTCCCGACCCCGTGCGGAGTTGGAGAGGAAGTGGGGAACATCCGAGAAGCTTGGGAGTGTTATATTATGTCCACAAGGAGAGCATCCGCACCCGTGTTGGCAGTCACTGTGACTTCTGATCCGCAAGTTGTTCTTCCACCAAAAAAAGGAGAATCCTAACATTGGGGTAGGGAGCCAGAAGGACAAGTTTCCTGAAACTTCACGGATCGAACCTCATGAAACTCTCAGGGAAGTTGAGCTTGTTAGTGGGAGCCCGGATAAGAAGACTAGAATCGGGACAGAGATGAGTGCGGAAGTGGAAATGAAGCTCATTGCTTGTCTCCGAGATAACAGTGATGTCTTTGCTTGGAGTACTGACGATCTAAAGGGGATAGATCCGAGGGTTGCTGTTCACCGTCTGAACATGGATCCCTCGATTAAATATATCCGCCAGAAGAGAAAGGATTATCCGCCGAAGTTGATCAACTCATGAAAGCAGGACATATCGAAGAGGTCCGTTATTCTGATTGGGTTTGCAACGTGGTTCTAGTAGAAAAGTCACCAGGCAAATGGTGAATGTGCAATGATTTCACCAGGCTAAATAAGTTTTGCCCAAAGGATCCATACCCTTTGCCACGGATTGACCAATTGGTTGATTCTACAGCCGGATGTGCTTTACTGAGTTTCATGGATGCGTATCAAGGCTTTTACCAGATTCGGATGGCGAAGGAGGATATTAAGAAAACAGCTTTCTTTGCTGCATGAGGGGTGTAATGCTTTAAAGTGATGCCCTTCGGATTGAAAAACGCGGGAGCAACTTACCAACGACTGGTGAATCAGATGTTCAAGAAAGAAATTGGCAAGACCATGGAGGTATACATAGACGACATGCTCGTCAAAAGCAAAACCGAAGAACAACATATAGAGCACTTGAGCAAATGCTTCGCTATCCTCAGGAAGTACGGATGATGGCCAATCGTAAAAGTGCACCTTCGGAGTGAAGGGCGGAAAGTTTTTGGGATACATGGTCACAGAGAGAGGGATAAGCGCAAATCCCGAGAAGATCAAAGCAATCCTAGATCTGCCTCATCCGAAGAACCTCAATGAGGTACAACAGCTTATTGGACGTCTCATGTCTTTAAGTCATTTTATTTCACGATCCGCAGAGAAGAACCTTCCGTTCTTCAAAATCCTCCGGAAAGGAGAGAGCTTTGAGTGGACCGCGGAATGTTCTGAGGCTTTTGAAAATTTGAAAAAGTACCTCCATTCCCCTCCGCTGCTCTCCAAACCTGTTGAAGGAGAACCACTCTACCTCTACCTAGCAATTACGGAAGAGGCAATGAGTTCCGTATTAGTACGGGTCCAAGCTAATGATCACTTGCCAATCTACTATCTTAGTAAAGCCCTTGCTGGGGCGGAGACAATATACGTCAAGATTGAGAAATTTGCATATGCTCTGGTTTACACCGCAAGGCGATTAAAGCCATATTTCAAGTCTCATAAAATAGTAGTACTAACTACGGAACCTTTGAAACATGTCCTGGGAAAGCCCGACCAATCCGGACGACTCTCTAAGTGGGCCATTGAGCTGAGCGAATACGACATTAGCTATCAGGCTCCACAGCCAAGAAAGCTTAAGTCGTTGCTGACTTCCTAGCAGAATACCCTGAAGCGGAGTCAGAGAAAGTCCCGGATAAACAGGCATTTGAATGCCTAATCACCAAGCAGATCAACCGAAAGCCGGTTCCGCCGAAGATCAACCCCGAAAACCTCGAGGATGCTCAGTTCATCAATCAGTCTCAGACTACATCATGGGAGGAATCTCGGGTAAACCAAATGTTCCTTCTTGATGATATCACAAGGGAATCCGGTACTAACAACTCTGATCCAGATGTTAAAGAGAAGGAGGAACAAAGGTTGGAAACTCGGGAGCTTACAGAAGACCTCCAAACCAAAGAACATCCCTCTGATGTTTGGACATTGGAAGTGGATGGTTCCTCCACTGGAAGAGTAGGGGGTATTGGAATCTATCTTAAAAGCCCTGATGGCGCGGAACTCGACTATGTGATATCCTTGGACTTCAAAGTCACCAATAATGAGGCTGAATATGAAACACTGTTAGTCGGACTGCGTCTAGCCAAGTCTCTGCAGATCCGGAAACTCAAAGCTTACACGGATTCAAAGTTAGTTGAAACCCAATTTCTGGTGCTTTTGCCACAAAAGGCCCTTCAATGATCAAGTATCTTGAGCTACTTAAGCAAGAAGCTAGTCTCTTTGATGAGTTTACCCTGGAGAAGTTTGATAGGGCATGGAATGAAAGAGCGGATGCTCTGGCAAAGTCTGCGTCCGCAATAGCTGCTCTAGACACGAGGAGAGTAATCCTACTCACTATTACTGACTCATCCGTCACGAGTCCTACTCCAACTGTTATGATGACTAAAACGGGAAGGAACTGGATGACTGAGATCTTTAGTTATCTCAAAGACGGATCATTACCAGCTGATCTGAAGGAGTCAAGGAGTGTACAGCGCCGAGCAAACAGATATTTTATACTTGGGGAAGATTTTTATAAGAAATCTTTCGCTGGGACTCATTTAAGATGTTTAGGTCCGCAAGAAACGAAGACTATGCTTGAGGAAATTCACAGCGGAAGCTGCGGAAGCCATTCTGGAGGACGAACTCTTGCTCAGAAGATCATTCGACAAGGCTACTACTGGACTACCATTGATAAGGATTCCGCGAGCTACGCCCGAAGATGTCCTGATTGTCAATATTATGCAAATGTTCCCCATCGTCCGACACACCCTATGATTCCGTCAATCATAGCATGTCTGTTTGATCAATGGGGCATCGATATTGTCGGGCCATTCCCAAGGGGCACTCAACAGAAGAAATTCTTAATTGTGGCCGTGGAATAGTTCACCAAGTGGGTAGAAGCGGAAGCTGTGGCAACTATCACGGAAAGCCGCGTGCGGACCTTCATTTGGAAAAACATCATTTGTCGCTTTGGCCTACCAAGAATTCTTGTCTCGGACAATGGTGCTCAATTCTCGAGCAACAGACTCAAGGAATGGTTGGCATCTTTCAAGATTGAACAACGCTTCACATCTGTCGGATACCCACAAGCTAATGGAAAAACTGAGTCTACGAACAAGACAATTGTTAAGATCCTGGAAAAGCGGCTGAGAACTTCTCAGGAGAGTTGGGCGGATGACCTAGATGGCGTACTGTGGGCTGATCGCGCACCATCGCGGACCAAGAATTAGAGAAACTCCATTTGCCTGGTCATGGCTCTAAGCGATCATACCAATGAAATTGCAGTTGAAACAATGAGGGTCCAAGGGTTCAATGATTCCGTCAATCGTGAAGCTCGAATATTTGATCTAGACATGCTGATGAGACAATATTCTAACGTATCATTTGGTCCTTTTTAGCGGTCTTTGTTAGTCTTTGTCTTTAGTTTTGTAATCTTTTTAGTTCATTTTTACGCTTTGGTGTTTTGTTTATATTTTGTAGGAATCTATGTCTTTTGAGCCGAATGAGAACAAGCTATTTAGCATGGCTCGCCGCGGTGAGATTTTACGAGCTTGGCTTTGAAATTCCCAGCATGACTCGCCACGGCGAGATTTTACGAGTGATCATCTTTTGAGATTAAAGAAGACTCGCCGTGGCGAAGGAATTGGTCTGCCGTGGCGAGATTTTGCGAGTGGAGCCTATGTTTGAAGATTGAAGCTCGCCAGTGAGAACCTTACGCCATGGCAGATTATCTGAATGTTATATATTGCGATAAAGAAGGCTACATGTGGCAAGGAATTGGTCATGGCGAGATTATGCTAATGGATATTACATTGCGATTAAGAAGACTTCATGCCATGAAACTATATCTACACATGACGCAGATTTAATTTTATTTTCCTTATTAAATTAGAATTTTGATTCCTTTTCTTTCTTACTTCTTTTAACCTAGTTTTGAGAAAAGCTCCAAGAGCCATACATTGACATTGAGACATCTTTGGAGCTTGGTTATTCATTGATTTCTATCATCAAGATTATTGGTATTGATTTCTCCATTGCTTTCTTCTTGCAATTCATTCTTTATCTTATCGATTGAGTTGTATGTTATTGCATGCGAGTTTATCATCTATGTTTCATATGATTTTTACCATTAATCTCTGTATGCGATCATCAATTATGAGTAGCTAAACACCTTTGAATATAGTAGTATGTGAAGATTATGCATATTCGTTTCTAGGGTTTATCAAAGCACTCATATAGGTTAGTCTCGTATAAAATCTTCGTAAAAACCTTCAATTCGATAAGTCCGTATTAAATTCTCTAAATTGTTCATGTTTAAGGATCGTGAATTGACGACTCACGATTTCTCCAGTATAATATTTTCTAAGAACAATTGGTTGAATCGAATTGATTGATTTGTTGTACAACGACCGTGTGACAAATATGAGTGTTATCCCTAGTTCGAATTAGCATAATTGGATCTTGCTACTGTATTCATCTTTCTCTCATTGTTAATCGTTATCTTAGCTTTAATTAAACTAGTTAGAAGTACAACTAAACCATCAATCAGATTGTTACTCGCATGTATCTGTTTACTCTCACTGCTACATAGCTTAATTAATTCCCTAGAGATCGATCACGAGTTAGGCTTTAGTCTACAACTACAGCTTATTCTCTAATTGCTTTTTAGAGTATAATTTGAGCTCATCAAATTTGGCGCCGCTGCCGGGGAATTAATTCCTATTGTAGCGCTGAGAGCCGGTGGTTACTTGTCGTGATTTCATTTTACTTGGACTAACAGAAACTAAGCATTTGTTGAGTTACTGTTGTTGAGATCCAGATATGGAGTCTTTTTCCAGCTACTACACACCCTCTTCTAGGGAAATGGTGAATAGTGCAAATATTTTACCGGAGAGCAGCTCATTTAGCGAAATCACATTGATGGCCTTAATTGCCCATGATGAAAAATTTATGCAAGTTTTTATGGAAGGGCAAGAGAGAACATGACAAAAGATTGAAGGGATGATGCGCATAATAGATGACTTAGCAGATAGGTTGGCTAACTTCGTAGCAGGTCTAGAATTTGGGGATGAAGATGAATTGGAAGAGGAGATTCAAGCAACTACAGTACTGCGTAGTGGTAAGGTTGTTGAGAAACCAGATATGATGACTAAACCGGAAACTCCACCTACACCAGCTATCGACATTACTGAGAAGGAAGCTGAGGAGATTATTGAGGACCCAAGAAGTAGCACTGAGGTCCTACATAAATCTAAATAACCCCTTCCGCCCCCCGGGACCGCCAGCTCCCAAGCTATTACCATACCCTGGGAGAGTTAAGAAGCCAAAAGACGACAGTAAGTTCAAATCTATTCTGGCAATGCTTTCGAAAGTTAACGTGAACATGCCACTGCTGGAGCTTATCGATAATGTCCCCTCCTATGCCAAGTTCTTCAAGGACCTAAATGCTAATAAGAAGAAGCTTTCGTCTACTGAAAAGTTGATTCTTCCAGAAACAACAAATTCTGTGATTGGATTACCAGTAAAACAATAAGACCTTGGGAGTTTCGTGATTGATATACAAATGGAGAATGGGAAGATAGCAAAAGTTATGCTCGACTTGGGAGTGAGCATTAATCTTATTACCCATGACCTGTATCAGGAGCTCGGTTTGGGGAAGTTGGAACCTGTGAATATGACGTTGTAGATGGCTGATTGTAGTCTCCAGCGACCACTTGGTATTATACGGGATGCTTTGGTCAAGGTTGACACATACTTGGTACTAGCAGATTTTGTAGTTCTACCTCCCAACAATGCAGCAACCAGCAGTAGAAACCATGTGATTTTGTTGGGAAGGTCGTTCATGCAAAACTGTCAAACTTCAAGTCGATGTTGCAGAAGGGAAGATAGCGATGGATATCGGAGGCAATCGAATCAGAAAGGACGCAGTCTGTCCTACATGTAACTCTAATGCCTATTCTGTTACAGATTGTGAAACAGAACATGAGATTGCCAAAGAATTTCATTGCATCATTGATGATTGTGTTTATACTGCTCTGCTTGATGATATTTCTAGCGATAAGTTAGAGCCTGCTTTGACACTAGATCCTGATAAGGGAATTGTGAGTGAGGAAAGTCATGAGCTAATATGTACTTTAGATTCAGCTGAAACTGAACCGGCAGGTGAACTTGATCCCCCTAGTGAACCATTAGGTGAATTCGACTCCCTCAGTAGCAATACTGGGAAAATTGAACCCCCTAGGACCGACCTTAAGGAACTCCCATCTCACCTTAAGTATGCTTTCCTTGGTGAAAATCGGTCCAAACATGTGAATCTCTTCGAAATTGCAAATGGAAGAAGAGAACCAACTAGTTGAGCTTCTTAGGGAGAATTCTGCGGCCATAGGATGGGGAATTGGAGACATTAAGGGCATTAGCGCAACCCGTTGCACACACAGGATAAGTTTAGAAGATGATGCTAAACCAGTTAGGCAACCCCAGTGCAGGCTTAATCCTGTCATGCAAGATGTAGTGAAAACTGAGATCCTTAAGATGATTGAGCACGACATAATTTACCCCATAGCTGATAGTAGATGGGTGAGTCATGTGCATGTAGTTCCTAAGAAGTCCGGGGTTACTGTCGAGACAAACGAGAAGGGCGTGGAGGTCCCGGTAAGAAAAACCACTGGGTGGCGCGTGTGCATTGACTATAGGAAACAAAACGCAGCCACTAAGAAAGACCACTTCCCCCTACCATTCATTGATGAGATGCTTAACCGCCTTGTTGGGCGAGAGTTCTATTATTTTTTGGATGGTCTTTCAGGTTTCTACCAAATACTCATAGCTCAGGAGGATCAGGAGAAGACGACATTTACTTGTCCCTATGGGACTTTTGCCTATCGCAGAATGCCTTTCGGACTCTACAACGCTCCTGCCACTTTTCAAAGATGCATGCTTTCTATATTTTCTAACATGGTGCAGGATTTTATAGAGGTCTTCATGGATGACTTCTCTCTTTTTGGAGATTCTTTTTCTGATTGCTTGCATAAACTTGATAAAGTGCTTAAACGCTGCATTGAGTGTAATTTAACTCTTAGCTGGGAAAAAAGTCACTTTATGGTTAGAGAAGGAATTGTCTTAGGGCATGTAGTCTCAAAACGTGGGATAGAAGTTGATAGAGCAAAGCTTGATGTGATTGTTAAACTTCCCCCTCCCACTTGTGTAAAAGAGTTGCAATCTTTTCTTGGGCATGTTGGTTTTCATAGGAGATTCATTAAGGATTTTTCGAAGATTGCTAAGTGTTTGAGCGACTTGCATGAAAGATGTGCCTTTTGTTTTCAATGATGAATGCATGCAGGCCTTTAACATCTTGAAAGAGCAGCTTATTTCCGCTCCCATTGTTGTTGCCCCTGACTGGTCCTTACCTGAGAAAGAATTCCTAGCGGTTCTTTTCGCATTGGATAAATTCCGCTCCTATCTGAAAGGGTTTAAGGTGATCATCCACATGGATCATGCTGCGATCCGCCACCTCATGGCGAAGAGTGATTCTAAGCCACGCCTCATTCAGTGGGTTTTGATGTTACAGGAGTTCAATTGCGAAATAGTTGATAAGTGTGGTAAAGATAATCTTGTTGCTGACCATTTATCTAGGCTTGATCCTAAGACAATCTCCCCTTCTCCACCTATTCCCGATGACCTACCTGAGGAGCATCTATTCTCTGTCAGCCTAGAGCCTTGGTTTGCAGATATTGTGAATTTTCTTGTTGCAGGTGTTTTCCCCGCTAACATGTCTTCGCGGGAAAGAGGAACTTTGCGCGTCGAACCAATGGCTACTTTTGGGATGACCCCCACCTTTTCAAGAAGGGAGCTGATGGCATCCTACGGCGCTGCATTCCAGAGAGTGAAGTAGGCAGTGTTCTCACCTTTTGTCATACCATGCAGTGTGGAGGGCACTACAGCGGGAAGAAAACCGCCCTGAAGGTTCTTCAATCAGGTTTCTTTTGGCCCTCTCTGTTTAAAGATGCTCATAAGTTTTGTGCTAGTTGTGATGCATGTCAGCGTAGTGGTAACATTAGCAAGCGTAATGAGATGCCTTTGACCAGCAATCTTGTGGTAGAACCCTTTGATGTGTGGGGCATTGTCTTTATGGGACCCTTTCCCAAAAGTAATGGTAACGAATATATTCTTGTTGCAGTGGACTATGTGACTAAGTGGGTGGAGGCTATGGCCACCAGAACTAACGATTCCAGAGTTGTGCTCTCTTTCTTGTCCAAGAATATTTTCGGCAGGTTTGGTACACCCAGAGCAATCATTAGTGATGGCGGATCTCACTTTATTAATCGTTCCTCCGCGAACCTGCTTGTGAAGTATGGAGTGCAATACCGTGTCGCAACTGCATACCACCCACAAACTTCTGGTCAAGTGGAAGTCAGCAATAGGCAAATCAAGAGCATTCTCTCAAGGGTCGTAAAACCAAATCGTAAGGATTGGTCAACCAAGCTAGATGATGCACTGTGGCCCTACAGAACCTGTTACAAGACTGTTATTGGTACAACCCCCTACCGGTTGGTTTATGCAAAGCTTGTCATCTTCCCGTGGAGTTGGAGCACAAAGCGGCATGGGCCACCAAGGAGCTAAATCTTGATGTGCAGGCAGCTTGGGAGGAACAATTCCTGCAAATCTCCGAGCTGGAAGAACTCCCCACCTTGCCTTTGAGAATGCCAAGATTTACAAGCAGAGGATGAAGGAGTATCATGACAAGGGGATAATCCGCAAGGACTTGCACCCAGGTATGAAAGTTTTGGTTTTTAACTCTCGTCTTAAACTGTTTCCAGGAAAGTTGCGTTCGCGTTGGGATGGACCGTACACGATAATTCAAGTGGCACCGCATGGTACTGTCGAACTCTTGAATCCCGCTGACGGCTCCACTTTCAAGGTCAATGGGCAGCGAGTTAAACCATACTTCCACGGGTACATCGAGCGACCGGAAGAAGTGGTCGAACTCTCCGAGTCCAGTACATGACTATAAAGCATACATCAAGTCACTATTGACCCCATTCTTTTTCTTTTTTACTCTGCGCTTGAGGACATGCTTGAGTTCAGGTTTGGGGAGGGGGAATGTGCTCTCTAGTGTCTTGTGTCTTGTTGGCGTTTTCCTCTATTTTCTGAGTCTCTAGAGTCTTTCGTCCCTTACTTTCTGTTTGTTTCTAGAGTCTTTCGTGAGTCGTTCTTCCAAGTACGAAAACTTCTATTGTGATTGTTAAATCTGCTTGTTACTTACGTTTTGCACGATTCTCAGCTTAGAAAGAGTAGTGAACTTAAGATCTCGTAAGTTTGTTTTTCCTGTGAATAGAAAGTTTGTTTAACTCTTTAGTCCAAAAAGCCGGTGAGAAACTTTAAGCCGATGAAAAAATATTGTACCGGCGCTTGTGTGATCCTCTCGGGAAGTGCAAACCCTCTTGTTTGCGCCTTTTCATTCTCATGTGTACTCAGTTAAGTTAAGTATGACGAACGGCATGCTCTTCATGTTTCATTTTGTCGAAAGCCAGTGCATTGGGAAGAACCGGTTTGGGGAGAAGAAATCTGCTGCATTATGATGTTATTGTTCAAATTTTGTAATATGTATTCCCCCTGATTTGAATTGTCTCGGAGTGTATCTATGGTGCTTGTCATCACCGTAGTCGTGTTGGGCGTGTTTCAAATACTACCTATATACCGGCGTGGTCCTAAAAAGCCATATGTCCATGAGGGTTGATGGCACGTACACCAAACTAACACGCACAAAAGTGCGGACTTTGGTAAAATAGACACTACCAAAAAAATAAGACTAAAAGAGTCCATAGTGGCCAAATTGATTAGAATTTAATTCATTTTATGCAAATATTCGGTATATGGAAGTTGGGTGTTTGTCTTGGCAAGCTGCTATACGCAAGGAAAAAGTCCCTTCTGACTTAACTAATTGAGTACATTGCATGAGGTATTTAAGGCACCTTTGTGACGAGAGTCACCTTCCTTTTTCTCTTATTGTTCTTGAGTGTTTAACCCACTGGACACTTCCAGAGTGTGAGAGAGAATAGTGTAGGATTTCCTTGCGAGGGATTGGAGAGTTAGACTTAAGTGTTATTTATTTGAAAAACTCTCTTGCAAGATTTTTTGTGCACTATCTCTGTCAACGCCAGTTGAGTGCAAACCTTTTGTATCTTGTGAATTTAACGCTTACAATGGTAGAGGTTCGGTTATTTGAAAGATTGACTCGTTTGTGTGTTATTATATGTTGTAGTCTAAGTCTAGTTGTCTTTAAATTGTTTGTTTGCTCGGGGACGAGCAAGGGTTCGGTTTGGGGATTTTGATGAGACAATATTCTAACGTCTCATTTGGTCCTTTATAGCGGTCTTTGTTAGTCTTTGTCTTTAGTTTTGTAATCCTTTTAGTTCGTTTTTACGCTTTGGTGTTTTGTTTATATTTTGTAGGAATCTATGTCTTTTGAGCCGAATGAGAACAAGCTATTTAGCATGGCTCGCTGCGGCGAGGATTCGATCACTTGGCCGAGATTTTGAAATTCTGAAAGATGGCTCATTGCGGCGAGGAATTCAGATCATCTTTTGAGATTAAAGAAGACTCGCCGCGGCGAGATTTTGCGAGTGGAGCCTATGTTTTGAAGATTGAAGCTCGCCGCGGCGAGATTATGCGAATGTTATATATATTGCGATAAAGAAGGCTCGCCGTGGCGAGATTATGGGAGCTGGATATTACATTGCGATTAAGAAGACTCGCCGCGGCGAGCTATTTCTGCCGCCGCCGCGAGCGACGCATATTTAATTTTATTTTCCTTATTAGATTAGAATTTTGATTCCTTTTATTTCTTACTTCTTTTAACCTAGTTTTGAGAAAAGCTCCAAGAGCCATACATTGACTTTGAGACATCTTTGGAGCTTGGTTATTCATTGATTTCTATCATCAAGATTATTGGTAATGATTTCTCCATTGCTTTCTTCTTGCAATTCATTCTTTATCTTATCGATTGAGTTGTATGTTATTGCATGCGAGTTTATCATCTATGTTTCATATGATTTTTACCATTAATCTCTGTATGCGATCATCAATTATGAGTAGCTAAACACCTTTGAATATAGTAGTATGTGAAGATTATGCATATTCGTTTCTAGGGTTTATCAAAGCACTCATATAGGTTATAGTCTCGTATAAAATCTTCGTAAAAACCTTCAATTCGATAAGTCCGTATTAAATTCTCTAAATTGTTCGTGTTTAAGGATCGTGAATTGACGACTCACGATTTCTCCAGTATAATATTTTCTAAGAACAATTGGTTGAATCGAATTGATTGATTCGCTGTACAACGATCGTGTGACAAATATGAGTGTTATCCCTAGTTCGAATTAGCATAATTGGATCTTGCTACTGTATTCATCTTTCTCTCATTGTTAATCGTTATCTTAGCTTTAATTAAACTAGTTAGAAGTACAACTAAACCATCAATCAAATTGTTACTCGCAAGTATTCGTTTACTCTCACTGCTACATAGCTTAATTAATTCCCTAGAGATCGATCACGAGTTAGGCTTTAGTCTACAACTACAACTTATTCTCTAATTGCTTTTTAGAGTATAATTTGAGCTCATCACATGCTGGAACAGAAAAGAACCGAAGCATTGGCTAATATCCATAGGTACCAAGCAACTGCAGCCCGGGCCTACATCAAGAATGTTCAAGCGAAATACTTACATGTCGGAGACCTAGTGCTCCGCCGAGCTGATATCTTGAGCAATGTTGGGAAGCTTAAGCCTAAATGGGAAGGACCTTACAAGATCGTTGCCGCAAGAGTGAACGGAAGTTATGAATTGGAAGACGAGTACAGACACCCACTCAAGCGTACTTGGAATGCCAGGAACCTTCAAAAGTTATATGCGTAGGGATGGTTACACGGACCTCTGCCGGTCATTTGGATATTTTAGGATTAAAACTGTTTGTTACGCGGAACTCCGTCAGTTCTGTTGTCGGTATTCTTTTGTCATTGGCTTTACGAACCACAATTTGTAATTGAATTTCCGTCAAATCAATGCAACTTTTATCTTTCAATTCGTACAAATAATGTTTATTGTTCAAGTGACAAAAGAAACAAACGAGGAATTTTATTCACATGCGAAACAAAGTATACATAACACTGCCTTGCAGTCCGCAATCTCGGACATTTATCAGAATCTACTACTACAATACATTGACCATGCGGACAGTCTTTAGGGATACATAATCCTCCATTGATCACATTCCTCCGACAGGAAAGTATTCCACTTAGTCATCACTTCCGGGAACACCAAGAATCTGATGTGCCTGCACAATACAGAATGATTCAGTAAGTTGGAATTCTACAATATCACCATACCTTTGATTCCCTCTACGGATCCCGTACATAGTGTGTACGGACACCAATTCTCCGATGGACCTTGAAAGTCGAAACGACCAAATCTCAACCAATCCATCTTTAGAGGCTCCAACCCTCTTAAAACTCGAGGATTTTCAACCGACTCAAGAGAGATTTGAGCCACTAAGGGAGGATTCAGAAAAGGCTCTCGCGTATTTCCTCAATCAACCCACCTCTAGGAATCAGCGCACGTTGTTGGCAATCTCCTTTTGAGCAGCCTATTCTTCAATACCCACACCTTTACTACATCTAGGGTTTGCACCAAACTAGGAAAGGATGGGAATATTGAAAGTCGGTGTTGACGGTGGGCCTGGGCCATCCGCTTGGGCCAGATAGCGTTGGGTCTTTTGGGCTTACCCATTTTGGATCACGCTAAGTCCGTGGAGGGACACTTTACGAATCACAGAAAAGATTGTCCGAGTAGAGCCCACAATGGACACATTAAACCAGTGATTGTTGGCCCAGTCGGAGCCACCATGAGTCAATAATTTATCATGGCTAACCTATAAAAAAGGCACTCGGAATCTCATACTCATAAGTAGATTAGACAGACACATGCATCTATTATGTCCGACATCAAACCTCGGATCTCCGAATATAATAGATGTGTCTGATGAAGAGAACCAAGCGGTGTTACCTCGGATCTCTACAGCATCAAACCTCCTATCCCCGGACAAGGGGGTTCTTCAAAGGTACCTGTTTATTCGAATCCGAGCACGGATCTGATGCATTGATCGTATGGCGACCCACTCGCCAGCAGCTCCTCAGAAAGGAAAGGCTCCTACCGGGTGGATCGCACATACGACCGATAAGATCATTCGTTAGTCTACCCCCGGATCTGAACATTTCCCAAGATCTGTGTTTTCTAACAACTGATCTTGAGCAATCATCCCCTCCAGACCCACACCACTCTCAAACTCAAGATAAGCGCCGATTTGAGAGTGGACGGGAGTCTCGAGGGGGAGACTAGTCAAGAAATCATCTTCTTATGGGTACTACCGGGCTCAAATTGTAAGATCTATCCGAGTTTGAGAAAGAAGGTGGAAATTTTCAGTAAGAATGGAAATTGGAGTCGGATTTAGGCGATCAATGCAAAGGAGAACTCGGGTATTTATAGATAGGACGAACCAATAAGCGTCCGACACGTAAGAACCTTGACGTCGACAATGGGCTTGGGCTACCCGTTTGGGCCGAACAGTGTTGGATCGACTGAGCTTACCCTACCTGATCCAGACAAGCCCATTAACCGCGTCCGAGTTCGTACCTGCTGGCCATTTTGCAAGTAAATGGCATAAGAATGATCAGACAAAGTAAGTCTATGAAAAAGGTAACAATTTCACCTATTGAGGTCAGTTCGAATTTCATTAGAAAATCATTCGAACATTCAAAAAACGGAAAGTACAATTTTTCAAGGTCCGAGGACCATACATATGCCTACGGGACATACCCCGCCTTGTCCCTTCAGTGGATTCCCGAGGTTGAGCTTTGAGATTCTGAGCCACCACCTTGAACCCGACGAGCTTGCTGCTGCATTCGGATCCTCCTACGAATCATCTTCAGCATCCGCTCTCTCTCTCTCTCTCTCTCTCTCTCTCTCTCTCTCTCTCTCTCTCTCTCTCTTCCTCGGCTCGCTTCCTGGCGACCACTGGACACAAAGGGGGATCACCTTCTGGATCAAGAATGATTTGAGTCATCCACTGTGCCTTTACCAGGATAAGTCGGAGGGTGCATGTTTCCGCAGGCACAATTTATCCAGTCCCGACAGCAATCGTACTTGGGATCATCTGGTTCTCCAACGTCGAAGTTCTCCAAGTCACGTAGCACTGTGCTTGCATTAAGGTGAAGTTGCCTAGCTCGGCCTGCAGCTTCTCGGGTGGATTCCGACATCCTAAAGGAATCTGACTTTTTTCGGAGAGTAAATTTCTAGAAAAGGAAAGGCTGAAGAGAGGTATAACAGTGAGAAAGGAAGAATTACCATATCCTTATTTATAGGAACGAAGAATGCCTACGATCACGCCATGTGTCCACCATCTGACGGCTCGGAAGATGAAAGGACGCAATAATAATGGCGACTTTACCGCTTCACCTTCCCCCTTCTAGAAGATTACGCATCACCATAAAGTAAATCGGTATAATAGAGACAATTGTCCGAGCTTGCAAAGTTGTATATTTGCTACTTACAATAACCGAGCGTATAAAGGACGGATCAAGGAAAATAAAGGAGCACACAATTGTTATATCAAAGACAAAAGTAACATTGTGCCGAGGATAACAACTACAGACAACAGAAATTATAAATGTTGTACTGGGCAACGTCCTGTGCCATCGAAACATCTCAACATTAGAATGATTACAAATTTTCAACGACGCATACCCGGACTTCTTACTGCGGAGGAGGTTGGCTCGGCCCAGCTTCGTCTACTCCGGACGGATTGGTGGAGGACAGATTGGCATTGGCATTGGCAGCAGCGGCACGGAATGCACGGGATGCAGCAACTTCATCAAAGCTGGCCTTTATGCTCTCAAATAGGTTGAAGTCCGCAGCATGACCAACGACCCGAGTAGGCATGAAGTACCAATCCTTCAGATATTTCATGTTGTCCTAAAAAGGCAAGAAGCATACCTTTCCAAGAGCATCCGGGACGCACTTGGGAAGAAAAGGCCCGTCGTTGCTGATGTCAATCTCACCTTCCTCGGTGACTATCTCTACGAACTCACACGCGCCCAGCTTCTCATCCGGAACAACCTCCACCGGGATCTCCACTCCATTAGCATCTGCGGCCGGATCTAGCCCTTCCGCCTTCCAGTTAAAGTTGGGAGGAAGCAGTCCCATCCCTTGCAGTTGGCCAATGGAGGACAAAAACCCCTCCAAGTGAAGCGCATCAGCTTTATCCCCCATAAAAAACTTGAAGGAGTCCGACTTCATAAAGTCTCGGACAGCCTCAAGGCGGGCAAATTGGAGGTCCTCAAGAAGGGAGTCCTTCGATTCCAGAAAAGCCTTCATAGACGAATCTATGAATTTCTCCTGCCACGTCATGTCCGACTTAAGATTCTCCAAGCTAGCCTTCAGCTTGGCTATGGCATTGTCCTTCTGCTTCAGGTGGATTTCCGCCCGCCTAGCTTTTTCTGCCTCGTCCGCCGCTGAGGTTACCGCCTTGTGAAGGTCCTCTTCGATAGTGGCCTGCTCACTGGCCTTCCACTGCATTGCCTTTATGAGGCATCCGAGCTACAAGAGGTCCGTACGGTTAGGAGTTGCACATTTTATTTAGAAATCATAGAGGAAACACAAATGTACATACCCTCTGATGGAGCTCGTGGAGCTCCCCAACCCGCTCGTACTCCGCGTCAAGAGCGGCTTGGTCGGATGGAGGCAGGGCAGCGGAGAAGAGTTGTCTCTTTGATGCGGGAGAGGCACTCGTGGTGGCCTTCCTCTTATTCCCGGAGACAATTGCATCCCGCATCAGGACGTCCCGCGGAGGCGCGGTAGCAGCAGGCTGTTGGGGCGCAGTGGTGCTCTGTGTGGCGGGACCTTTACCCCTGTCGGGCACCCCCATCACTTGCGGATCCTCCCCCGCCTTTTTCCGCCGCTCCTCCTCATCAGCAAAAACCGCAGCATTCTTTGGGTCCGACATAGGAAGACCCGAGGAAGTATTGATAATCTTCCTCCTCTGCCCAGCAACCATTTCCAAGGCCTGTTGTTCTCTCTGCAGCTTCTTCTTCTCACGGAGGGTCGACATTATATAATCGAACCAGTAAGCTGCGAAACAAAATAAAAGTGTCAGATGCGGATGCATAAAGGAAGCATCACAAAAATCTGGGGAATAAAAGTTCAAAGCATGGCATTCACGAGGAAAGAAAGCACAAATCCTAGATTAGAGATTCTTACTGAAATCTGTCTTTCCCCCGACTTCCACGACATTTGTCAGTCCGCACAAGTAGGGTAGCGGCTGACAAATCAATCCGTGGAACGGATACGTGGGTGGATCATTTTTCTTGTGGATCTCTGCCACCCACGGAGCCACGTTCTTCGGTAGTGGGCGCCAATATGGGATATTATCCCTCAGAAACTTTTTGGGCAATCCCCACTGCTCTCGCCTCCTTGCGGACTCCCCAGGCTTCAAGGCCATCCGCACAAAAATATATTTACTCCACCATTAGATCCGAGTGAGGAGATGGAATCGGAAATAAAATTATAGGCTTTTCTATTTACAAAAGTATAGAAGATGGGGTTCCCCGGACTGAAAGTCACATGGAAGAGTTGCCGAAAGTTCTCGAAGTTCACTGGTTGTCCCTTCTTTTTACAGAAAACAACAAAACAGATAAGGTTACCCAAAGATTTGGGAATAACCTGGCTCGGACCGATCCCAATGTGATTCAGGATTTGCTTAAGCTCGGGCGCAATAGGGATCCTCCACCCGCAAGAGAATGCCGCCTCATGCACACATATATATCCGGCGGATGGATAATAAAATGCGTGCCCGGGCTCCGGGACCATTATCTCCACCGTATCAGGAATCTCCCACTTCTGCCTCCACTCCGGGATATCCATCAACTTCACTTTAGACGGACAAGTAGGGAGCAGCCTGTCTGTTTTGAGCTCTCCGTATTTGTCCGCTACCACAACGGCGGACGCGGGACAAGGAAATTTGGTCCGCGCTGCTTGCGCCCCATGCCCATCTACCAGTGGAAGAGTAGGGTTCGCAGTTGCTCTGGGATGGAGAACAATCTGACGATTGTTCCGCACTGAGTGCCTACGCGGATGGACACTCTCGGAGGCGTCGTCCTCTTCCTCCTCCTCTTCCCCTTCAACCACTGGAACCCCGGACGTCTTAGGATTGGAAGGACCTGCTCCCGTCTCCACATGGTCCTCCTCCCCAGCCTCGAACATCTCCACATCATCCGCATCCTGACCACTATCGCCTCCCTACTCAGTCCGAGGTTCATTCAAACCAGCGGGCACACTGCCACCTCCTATGGTCCGAGATTGGACTCGCGACCTAGTCCTAGCGACACCTTCCTAGCCCACTACCACTTCAGGCTGATTTTCTGCTACATCGCGGACCCTTTGCCCAGCATCAGAATCCCTGGAAGACACGAGTTCAACGACCAGGTAATCTGCCACGGATGTGGTTGCCTCCACGGACTCAGTCCCCTGGCTTACTCCATCGTCGTAACCTTGGGCCTCGTGATGGTTCTGATTATCACTCCCGGGCATCCTAGGGCACAAGGAAACGGGTCAGAAATGATGATTGTGATTGTCCGAGAGTTCGTTTAGGTATCTTATTAAGTCCAATGGTCCGAGGAAGCCCTACTTTATCAGATTTTCTACATGGGACACAATCTCATGACACCACGGGTACTAGACTTGGCACGCAAAGACATGCCATTGGCACTATTATCTACCCTATATGGCACACTAACAGGGACAACATATAAAGGTCTTTTTGGAAATCGGCACCAAAATACTACAATAGGAACATGTAATACCGATTTTTATGCATATTTAACATATTATACAAGTCAGCTCAACAAGTTGCTACTGAGGGAAATTAGCACAATACAGCGTACAGGAGGAGTATTCCAACTAAGTATACTACAGGAGTCTACCACATGCAACATGTGAAACCACAGAATCAACAAACAAACGTCCAGACAAGGGAGAAGCATACGAGCATATCATAAAAAAGAAAATTCAGGAAGAATCAAGACATACTTACTTGATAAAGTTGATTTGGTAAGTTTGGACGGACGTCGAAGCCTTGCTAGCTCTCCGAGAGTACAGATCTCAGTTGGAAAGTGAAAGATTTTGCGAGTTTTGGTTGCTCGGATTGATTTTTGTTTGCTCGGATTGCTTAAGAATCGCTCTGAGTTTCGGTTTGGCTAAATTGTGAAAGCGACAGATTAGGCAAATATTTATAGGGGGCAATTGGGGAAGGCACAGCGTCACATCACCTGGATTCAAACCCCAACCGTTGATCTTTTCAATCCAACGGATGCGCTAGTTCACAAGTGGTGTATTGACGTTACACCCCATTTAATTCTTCTCAGAAACGTCACATCACTTGGGTTTAAATCCCAACCGTTGATCTTCTCAATCCAGGAGTCGCATCGCTTCACTCGGGATCTTTTCCCATGGGCCGGACAGGCGACTTATTGGGCCTTTTGAATCACTGTTCATCAGCCTAGGTGGGCCATTCCACATATTTGGCCCAACGGATTGCTTCCTATACACTCTCCCATAGAAGACTTCTTCAGATCCTAACCGTACTCGGATCTATATATCTCGGATACAAATACCTTTTCCTTCTACAGTCCGAGCTATTCCATAACTCAGACTGTAGAACGAAGGGGGGGGGGGGGGAGATATATATTGAATTCCTAAGAACACGGACAACGGATCTCACAAAAAGGAATTTTTTTTCCTTTTCAGTTAACGATTCGGACACGCTCCACAACACACTTTTTCTTTTCATAGTTACCAACTATCTTCTACTAAGATACTTGGAAACTAGGGGGACATATGTTGATACGGACATGTGTCCAATCCGTTAAGGGCGCCATAGAGCGTGTCCCAGAGCGCATCAAGGCTGAAATATCAAATTCAGTACTAGTCCGACCTTCAAATGGTCCGACCTAAGGAAAACCATTCCAGGTCAACTAGTACTTACAAGTCAACACACCTTCTCAGCTAAGTCCGACCAAGCTAGG
Source organism: Plantago major (assembly GCA_026545765.1). Lineage (NCBI taxonomy): Eukaryota > Viridiplantae > Streptophyta > Magnoliopsida > Lamiales > Plantaginaceae > Plantago > Plantago major. Next base: position 307,334 of record CM048839.1, on the reverse strand, counting down.
TGTACGACTTCCGAACCTGACAAAAGGTCACATGGTCCTTCCAAGTACCACAAACTGTCAGTCCTAGGATGCCAAACGGACCGGACGAGAGAATCTCGGACGCCACCATCACATTAAGACCAAACATATATAACAGAACCACTGAGATACTTCCGTGAAACTTCTAGCTCGGACACCCAGAGTTACCTAAGGGCAAACCAACCAAGCAGACAGATCTGTCCGAGGGACTAACACGGACCCAACAGGCGAAACAGTACTCTTAGAGGGAAAAGGTCCAAACTACCCTCACAGGCCCATTAATCGGATGTGGGACTGTTCACTATTGGGCTGTGGGCCAAATGTAGCATTGGTGTCCAAATCTGAAGCATACACTTGGCACCATCTTATGAGTCATTTCATAAGATATGGTCTCTATAAATATAGCACAAGGTCCAAGACCTTGAGGTAAGTCACAATTCCCAAGTGATAAGCAATAATTATTCCAAATCATATCTCATAACTACTACATTGAGAACTTTACAACTCTCTCTTGAGTAAAGTCTCTTACCGGGTTGACAACTTGCAACCCGGGTTACCTATCTAACCCCCCCCCCCCTAGTCTTTTTCAGGTGATCAACCTCGGACCAAGTAATCAGGTCGGACCTCAAGTTGGTGGCAGATCTTAGATCGGGGATTTGTGGTAGTTTGGTTAGTTAGTGTTCGAGGCTAAACCCCTCAACAGAGTTAGTGGGAGTTAGTTGGTGTACTTTTCTGCTATTTTTGTTACTTGACTAGATTCGTGGGACGTCCATAAAATGAATAAGGGTCTAGATTCACGGGACAGAGGGAGTAGTAAATATTTAATAATATGAATTTTTAATTTTTTTACCAACATTATTTATGAGTAATTCGCATACGAAGTTTATAAGCGTTGACCAGAAAAAGTCAAATGGAAAGATGAAACTGGAACGGAGGGAGTATTTTATTATTACACGTGCTTTTTTTTTTTTTTGGAAAAATGAACAATTTCATTCAATCAAAGTAGAAGTCAACTTACATACATACTCCCTCCGTCCCGGGTTCAACTTTCCGCGGACTTAAATATAAGTTTTAAGAGAAAAGTAAATAAAGTAGAAGAAATTGTGATAAAGTAAGAAAGTGAGTGAATAAAATATGAGAGAAAGTGAATAAAGTAGAAGAGATAGTAAATAAAGTAGGAGATTAATTTTTTATTTAAGTGATGAGAAGTTAAAATTGAAACGTCCCAAATGGAATGTGGGAAGTTGAAATCGGGACGGAGAATGATTTTCCGTTTTATTAAACCTGCTATTTTGAATCAAAACATATTTTAGGTTTTTATATTAAGACGGTCTTTAGATGCGGACTATGTTGTCAAAAAAATCATCGATGTTACTAATTAAACATTTATATTTTTAACATTGATGTTTTTTCATATAACAAAACAATCATTTCGTTAACAACATAAATATGTTACTTAATAATATGGATGATTTTACTGATAATATGGATCTGTCTCTAGATAATTTATCTATAGACCGTCTTTCAGGTTACTTTTCGTTATATTTATAGAAAAATGACCAAAACTTTGTTTTTATATTTACAGAAAGTTTACTTAATTATTAAGGTTGTTTGAAAATGCGAAGGCTATTTTAATACTAGCTTATAAGGTAGAAGAGATTATTTTAAATCGAATTAAATTTTTTATGTCACATAAATTATTAGTTAGCGAATTTCATATTTTATATGGGGTAATTTATCACAAATAAGTTTTAAATACTTGTTGTGAATTTAATTTTTTTAATAATTGCTGTAAATTTTTTTATATATATGTCTCATAAAATGTAGTCATCAGGCTCATCACATCGTCTAATGTGTATGTACATTTAAATGTACTAGTAAAATTGTGCACGTGAAAATTCACGTACCAAATAAATTAGTCTTATATTAAAATTTAAATATGCATGACTTAAATATTATAATATATATTTAAACTTATATTTAGTTAATTAAAAATTCATTAAACTTATATTTAGTTAATTAAAAATTCAATCACAATATAAGTTAATTATATGAGTAATTAATAAAAATATAAATTTTGGTGATTATAATGGTGGAGGTAGTGGGAGATGATTTGCAACTCTCTTCTTTTTTTCTTTATTTTTATAGGTGAAATATGAAGTCAAAATTAATCAATTGGTCAAAATTAAATTGATTGGTGTAACAACTAACTTTGGGTAGTTCTCTTTTAAAATAGTAAAGATAGCTGAGAGTGGACGGTTGCAGTCGAGAGTGGGCGGTTAAAACCATACAAAAGAAGGAAATAGCCCGAGTAAGAACTCAATTACAAAAGGAAACTTGATGAGCAAAATACAATACAAAAACCAACAATGAAAATAAGTACAATAACAAAACAACCTCCACAACCATTGCAAAAGGACCAAAAGCAAGGTAAGGAACATTGAACCAATTTATCATATGTATATGTATATGTACACAAAACAACCTCCACAACCAATTTTATATTTATATGTATCAAACTAATTCATATAAAATTTAGATACAGTTCAACAATGAACTATTCAAGTATATTTAAACAAAATTCAATTACTGATCTTAAATACATATTCTGTTGTTCAGCCCAAAAATCAACAAGGAGTTGGGAAGAATTAACAAAGATTATACTTAACAAAAACTTGTTAAGTTTTTGTATCAAACTACAAATATGGAAGAGTTAATTGCACAAGGAGCTGAACACCAGAGGACTTAATTGAAAGAAGATCAAACTTCAGGACTGGCGCTTAAATGAAGATTGTACAGCTGTTATACACTTGTACCTTTAGTTATCAGTATTGTACATGAATCGTTCTCTATAAATAGAGTTAGTTAGATAGGAATCAACTACTTTTTGATTGGCTTTCTTCTTCACTTCAATTGTTCTGTAATCTGAAACATTTGGTTTCAATTTTATCTTGTAAATTCATTTGGATTCGATTCAATCAAAGTTTTTGATTGTTAACATGGTATCAGAGCCTAAAAATCTTGCGATTCCGCTGTGTACTGTTTGTTCGTCGTGTTTGATTTGTTCATCACGATCGTTTGTTGCGTAATCGTCTATTTGATGATGGTTATTGTTCTTGTTGATTGATCGTTTGTTGCGATTCGATTGTTCTTGTTGATAATGGCACTTACTTGGAATAGTACTAATTTTGCTACTCCTAATGAGGATCCTAATTGCGTATATTACATTCATCCGGCTGATCATCCTGGTATGAGGATTGTTATTGAAGTGTTTACAGGTGATAATTTTGAAGAATGGGCAAAATCTGTAGTCTTGGGTTTTACAATCAAGAGCAAGATGGGATTTCTTGATGGCACTGTTGTTACTCCACCTGCTACTGAAGCGGTTTTGTATGGTGCTTGGACTCGTGTTAATGCATTGTTGCTTGCTTGGTTGGTGTACTCTGTATCACCTGAGGTACGCAAAACTATTGTTTATTTGCATGAAGCTAAAGCTTTCTGGGATGAATTGCATATGAGGTATATTAAAAGTGATGGGCCTAGGATTTTTCATCTTGAGAAGCAGATGAGTAATATTTCACAAGGTTCTCAAAATCTGGTTACTTACTCTAATGGTTTTATGAGTATGTTAATTACAAGTCGATTCCAACTTGTCATTGTGGGAAGTGTACTTGTGATTTAATTCTTCAGCTAACAATTATTTCCTGTCATTATCCTATTGATAAATTTTTGTCTGCAGATCAGTTGCAAGGATCTTATAAATGTTTTACTGCAGCTTTAACTCATGTTCCTGAACCTAAGAATTACAAACAAGCTGTGAAATTTCCGGAGTGGAGACAGGCTATGGATGCTGAGTTACAAGCTTTGCAAAAGACAAATACATGGGTTTTGACATCTTTGCCTGAAGGAAAACACACTATTGGCTGTAAGTGGGTATTTAAAGTTGAATTGAAATCTGATGGTACTTTGGAGAGGTATAAAGCAAGACTTGTAGCTAAAGGCTACACACAGGAGGAAGGACTTGATTTTTATGACACTTTTTCACCTGTTATTAAATTAACATCTGTGAAAATTCTTTTAGCAATTGCAGCTGCAAGAGATTGGCATTTACATCAACTGAATGTAAATAATGCCTTCCTGCATGGAGACTTACATGAGGAAGTATACATGCAGCCACCTGATGGTTATGAGACTAATGGTCAAGTCTGCAAGTTGGTAAAAAGCTTGTATGGTTTAAAACAAGCTAGTAGACAATGGTTTATGAAGCTTGCAGATTCTCTTATATCTTTTGGTTATACTCAGTCTGTTGCAGATTTTTCATTATTTACTAAATGTTCTGCTACTTCTTTTACTTGTCTTTTGGTTTATGTAGATGATATTATATTATCTGGTAATGATTTATCTGAGATTCAAGCTGTTAAAAGTTTTTTGCATCAAAAATTCACCATTAAGGATCTAGGTGAATTGAGATACATCTTGGGGATTGAAGTAGCTAGATCAAGTAGTGGTATTGTTTTATCACAGAGAAAATACACTCTTGATATTCTCACTGACACTGGTTATTTGGCTTCTAAACCAGCTACTACTCCTATGAATTCAACTTTAAAACTTTCAAAAGATAAAGGAATACCACTATCTGATCCTACTCAATACAGAAAGCTAGTTGGTAGATTACTTTATTTGACTGTCACCAGGCCTGATATTAGTTTTAATATACAAACTCTGAGTCAGTTTATGTGTGCTCCAACTAACATTCATTTGTCAGCTGTTCACAGTGTGTTAAGGTATCTAAGATCTACACCAGGAGAGGGCTTATTCTATTCAAATGATTGTGATCTGCATCTTAAAGGTTTCTCAGACTCAGATTAGGCTGGATGTCAAGATACCAGAAGGAGTGTCACTGGCTATTCCTTTTATCGTGGTGATTCTTTAGTATCCTGGAAGTCTAAAAAGCAACAAGTTGTGAGCAGGAGCTCAACAGAAGCTGAGTATAGAGCTGCAGCCAATGCTTCTTGTGAAGCACAATGGATATTATATATACCTAGAGATTTGCAGGTTACTCATTCACAGCATGTGCTTCTCTATACAGACAACAAATCCACCTTTCATCTAGCTCATAACCCTATCCAACATCAGAGGACAAAGCATGTAGAGTTGGACTATTAAGGATACACAAGAACTCTCTAGATGATTGTGTTAATTATGGAAAAAGATTGTAACATATCTTCTTACCACATCAACACCACATCAACCCCACCACCTCACCACCAGAAAAAGACACTTCCGAATACGATTCTTGGTTCTCTCAGGATCAATTTATCCTTGGTGCCTTCATCGGCTCGGCTGATCTTGATGTCTCGCCATTAATCTCATCCTTCCAAACAGCTTCTGACGCTTGGGACTCTCTTGCCCGACTCTTTGCCAGTCGATCCTGAGCACGGGTCATGCAGATCAAGAACGATCTCTCTCGAGCCTCCCTTGGTTCCCAATCTGCCTACAATTTTCTTCGCTCCATCAAAGCGAAAGCTGATGAACTTGCCCAAATTGATCGACCTCTTCATGAGGATGATCTTACCTTGTACATCCTTAATGGTCTTGGACCAGAATATCGTGATTTGGCAGCAAATATACGTGCTCGTGACTCTCCTATCTCTTTTAATGATCTGTTTGATAAAGTTCTCGCGCAGGAACAATACGTCAAGGAATTGGAATCCCGCAATGCTTCTCTCGTTGCCACAGCCAACTTCACTAATCGGCAGCCTCGGGGTCAGTTCAATCAACACCAAGGTGGTACTTACCGCGGCTCCTCATCCACCAACAGGGGTTGTGGGGGTAATCGCAGTCGTGGTAACAACTACCAATCTGGTCGCGGCAACAACAACTCTGGCCGCGGTAATTCTCAGCAACCCTATGTCCCGAAGTGTCAATGGTGTCGTGAGTATGGCCACACTGCCCCTCAATGCCCTCAACTTTCGGCCATGGCCAATACGACCGTCTCTACTGCCGGTCCCTCTAAACCGTGGCTCATGGACTCCGGTGCATCTCACAACTTGGTCTCGGATATTGGTAACATAACCATTCACTCCGAATATGATGGCACTGAGGAGGTGCTTCTTGCAGATGGCTCTGGCCTTCCTGTTATGCATACTGGTATCTCTATTCTCAAATCTTCGTCACGTGATTTTCTCTTACGTAATGTCTTATGTATGTGTACCATCAGCGAAGCGTAATCTCCTCTCAGTACATCAATTTACTAAAGCAAATAATGTCTCTGTTGATTTTCATCCTACTCATTTTATTGTTAAGGATTGAGCCACGGGGGCGCCTCTAACTCAAGGTCCATGCACTAATGGTGTCTATCAGTTTTGTGCTCCTACTCGTCCGCAAAAAATGGAAGCTCACTCTCTCATGGTTGGCGTTCGAACCACATCCAATACTTGGCATGCCCGTTTTGGCCACCCATCCTCTCGAACAAGCAGCTCCATCATCTCTAAATTTAATTTACCTCTAAGTCATAAACTTGTCATGGATATGAATTGTGATTCTTGCGCAGTTTGTAAGTCGCATCGTTTACCTTTTGTTGAGACTTCTTCGAGGCATCCCCTCCATTATTTATATGCGGACGTTTGGGGTCCTGTCACAACTTCTATTGATGGTTCTCATTTTTATTTACTATTGGTTGATCATTTTACGAAATATTGTTGGATATTCCCCATGCATGCTAAGTCACAGGTGGCTTCTCTCTTCTCCCAATTTCATTTATTGGTTGAGCGTCAATTCAGTCATAAAATCACAAACATGTATAGCGACACTACAAGAATTCTGCTGTAACGGGACGGAAAGGGGCGACGGATTCCGTCGCCCCTGTAGCGACGGATCGCCAAACGGGGCGACGGATAGATAGCGACGGATAAGTTTTATCCGTCGCTACAGAGCGTTGACCAAGATTTTAAAAAAAAAAAAAAAAAGTTAGCGACGGATAGATCTAGATCTATCCGTCGCTAAAAGCCTAAAAAAAAAAACCATATATCTCCTCCACCACCTCCTTTCCTCCACCACTTCTCCTCCATTTCTCCTCTCCTCCTCCTCCCACCACCACCTTTCTCCTTCCACCACCTTTCTCCTCCACCACCACCATCCACCACCACCTCCTCCACCACCATCCTCCACCACCACCTCCTCCACCACCATCCTCCTCCACCACCATCTCCACCACCACCACCTCTCTCCTCCCACCACCATCTCCACCACCACCACCACCACCTCTCTCCTCCCACCACCACCGCACCACCACCATCTCCACCACCACCACCACCACCTCTCTCCTCCCACCACCACCGCACCACCACCAACACCACCACCCCACCACCACCACCACCACCTCTCTCCTCCCACCAACACCGCACCACCACCATCTCCACCACCACCACCACCACCTCTCTCCTCCCACCACCACCACCACCTTTCCTCCTCCCACCACCACCGCACCACCACCACCCTGCCACCACCACTGCCACCACCGCACCACCTTTCTCCTCCCACCACCACCGCACCGTACGAATACAAATTGGATACGAATATAAAAATTCGAATACAAATTAATCCGTATACGAATACAAATCAATATCTCATATACGAATACAAATTGTATTTAATTAATCCAGATCTGAATATAAAAATTCGAATACGGATTTTATTTTTTCAAAAAAAAATAGAAATGGGGCGACGGATAGATCTATCCGTCGCCACGTGGGGCGACGGATAGAATCTATCCGTCGCCCCATTATCAATTTGAAAAAAAAAAATGGTCAATCCGTCGCGAATTGGACGACGGATTGTTATTCGTCGCCACAGCTCCAGGGGGGCGACGGATTTTCTATCCGTCGCCCGATTCGTCGCCAGAGCTGGGGCGACGGATAGATGGCCTGTAGCGACGGATCTATCCGTCGCTACAGGCCAGATTTTTTGTAGTGCGATAACGGTGGTGAATTTGTTGCCCTCCGCCCTTACTTCGCTACACATGGCATTAGTTGGCTCACAACTGCACCCCACACTCCCCAACAAAATGGCACAGCAGAGCGTCAACATCGACATATTACTGAGACCATTCGCACACTACTTCAGACCGCAGCTCTACCTCCGACCTTTTGGTCATATGCTGCTCAAACGGCCGTATATCTCATCAACCGACTTCTGACTCCCATCCTCTAGAGTCGGAGTCCGTTTGAAGTCCTTTTTGCTCGACCTCCAAATTATCTAAAACTCCGCACCTTCGGCTGCCTATGCTTCCCCCTGGCTTCGCCCTTATGGCTCCGGCAAACTCTCTAATCCGTCTCGGCCATGTCTCTTTATTGGATACTCCACTTCTCAAAGTGCACATCGATGTCTCGACTTGGACACTAACCGGGTGTTCATCTCTCGCCATGTGACGTTCTCTGAAAAAAAGTTTCCGTTTCGACCCACGGCCGTGCCACCATCGCCCGCGACACCAAAGTATCGACCCACTCCTCTATTTCTTACGGATCAAACCAGCCCGTCGATACTTGGTCCTGCACCTGCCTCACGCCCATCCATACTTGGGCCGCCCCCTCGCGCCTCCCCACTGCCGCAAACTCAACCTTCGTCCTCTCCGCGTGTTTCGCCCGACCGCATGTCCCCACGGGCACGCTCGATCTCTCCACCACGCACAGGGCCACCGTCCAACTCTGGCACATCGGCTGCGCCACCTCCTCACCGATCCCGCACTCGGTCTCGCTCTGTGCAGCCCATTCCCACTCATCCAATGGTTACTCGGGGACAATTGGGTGTCTTTCGACCCAAGGCACTAACAGCGACAAAACATCCCCTTCCGGATAACATCGAACCCACATGTGCATCTCAGGCTCTTTCTGACCCTCGGTGGCGTACGACTATGTCTGATGAGTTTATGACACTTCTTCGCCATGGTACTTGGGATCTCGTTTCCCCTCCGCCAAACACTAATCTAATTGGCTGCAAATGGATTTTTCGCATCAAACGCAAACCTGACGGCACGGTCGATCGCTACAAAGCCCGATTAGTGGCCAAGGGCTTTCATCAACGACCCGGTGTTGATTACAATGAAACCTTTAGCCCAGTTGTCAAGTCCGTTACAATCCGTGCCGTTCTCTCTATGGCTCTCATGCACTCTTGGCCTATCAAGCAGCTCGATATTAACAATGCCTTTCTTCATGGGCATCTTGAAGAACCTGTCTTTATGGCTCAACCACAAGGATTCGTTGATCCAAATTTTCCTGATCATGTATGTCGCTCACAGAATCCTCTATGGTTCTCAAGCGCCCCGCGCTTGGTATCACGCCCTCAGTGGTTCCCTACTTGCCTTTGGCTTCCGCCAATCCATGGCTGATCCCTCATTGTTTACACTTCACAAAGATGGTGCTCATATATTTGTCCTTGTGTACGTTGATGATCTCATTATCACCGGCTCTAGCTCCTCTATTTTATCCAGTCTTACGACTCATCTGCAACACCATTTCGCCCTGAAGGATCTTGGCTCTCCCTCCTATTTTCTCGGTATTGAGGTTGCCAAATGTCATGAAGGTCTTTTTCTATCCCAACACAAATACACTATTGATCTTCTCCGCCGACATCATCCGGCTCAAAGCCTGTCTCCACTCCCATGGCTTCAAAACCGGCATCACCCTCCACTACTCTAGCCGATGTTACCGAATATCGTCGTGCAATTGGAGGGCTTCAATATCTCACCCTGACTCGCCCTGACATTGCCTTCTCTGTCAGTCGACTTGCACAGTCCATGGCGTCACCTACGGATCAGGATTGGGGTGCGGTCAAGAAGAGACTCTTTCGATACCTTAAAGGTACTATGCATCATGGCCTCCTTCTTCGCAAACCCTCTGACATGACGATCACGGCATATAGCGACTCTGACTTTGGCGGCAGTCTTGCTGATGGTCGCTCTACCTCTGCCTATGTCATCTTTTTAGGACCAAATCTGATCTCATGGCGTTCTCGGAAACAGACCGGTGTGGCTCGCTCTTCTACGGAGGCGGAATATCAGGCATTAGCAGCTACTGCCTCGGAGGTTTGTTGGATCAAACACTTATTTCGTGATTTGGGCATTCTATCACGCACTCCGCCAAAGCTTCTTTGTGATAACATTAGCGCCACAAGACTTGCTCTGCATCCAGTACTTCATTCTCGCATGAAACATATAGCTATTGACATACACTTTGTCCGTAATCTCACCGAGAAGGACCTGTTAAGTGTCTCCCATGTCAACTTGCTGATGTTCTTACAAAATCTCTTCCTCGGGCGCGATTTCAGCTATTACGTTCCAAAATCTCTATTGTTGACGGAACATCCATTTTGTGGGGGCGTATTAAGGATACACAAGAACTCTCTAGATGATTGTGTTAATTATGGAAAAAGATTGTAATATATCTTCTTACCAAATTGAAGAGCTCTTGTAATTGTACTTATACTTTGTGAATAATACAAATTAATCATTCAACACAATAAACAGTATTCTATATGAACTGCCATCTTATAGAGAGAAGATCAAGAATGGAGTTATTCAACTTTGAACATTCCTAATGATCAAAAGGCAGCAGATATTTACACCAAGCCTCTATCTTTAGCTTTGTTCCAGCTTTTCAGATCCAAGATGAACATGAAAAATATTCATGTTCCTCTTGAGGGAGGGTAACAGAGATTATACTTAACAAAAACTTACACAAGTTTTTGTATCAAACTGCAAATATGGAAGAGTTAATTGCACAAGGAGCTGAACACCAAAGGACTTAATTGAAAGAAGATCAAACTTCAGGACTGGCGCTTAAATGAAGATTGTACAGCTGTTATACACTTGTACCTTTAGTTATCAGAATTGTACATTAATCGCTCTCTATAAATAGAGTGAGTTAGATAGGAATCAACTACTTTTTGATTGGCTTTCTTCTTCACTTCAATTGTTCTGTAATCTAAAACATTTGGTTTCAATTTCATCTGTAAATTCATTTTGATTCGATTCAATAAAAGTTTTTGATTGTTAACAAGAATTGAACTCCATAATCATTATCAAACGGGTTAAAGTTTTTACTTTTTAGAACCAACGGAAAGTGGCGCTCCAATTTCTTTTACTATTGATGCCAAATGGCTAGTTGTTATTATAAATCCAACGATCTCAAGAAAATTTGGTTATTTGTATACTTTAGAAGATGCCACGCCAGTAAAGATTATACTTCCACCGCTTCGGAATAAACACCGTTTCATTTTTACTTCTTAAACAAAATTATTTATCGCAAAGCATTATACTCTTTCCGTCCTGAAAAACTTCATACATTAGAATTGACACGTAATTTCTAGAATGCGACGAACGATATTCTTTGATCATGATATTTTCTAATAGGGATCTACTAAAATTGTTTTTGGTTTTGTTGGTATGGATATCACAACATCATTGCTAAATTTTTTATTTTTTATTTTTTATTTTTTGAGAACAAAAATAGACTTTCATTCATAGCTCAACATTACACGTTCTCAGCAAAATTGTAAGGTAACCCAGAAGAACCATACTCATAAATCATAAAAGACACGTTTATGGGCTAGTATAGTACATTGATAGTCCTCTTGACCCAATGGAAATTGTCAATGGAAATTGACATAAGTAAAATGATGTCTCAATCTCAATATTTCTATATTTTTGTACACACATGACCGACGGAGAGAAATCAAACCGAGTAGAAATAAGGGCATTAATAACCATTTGGCTATCTCCTTCTAAACACTTATCGTGCAGGTACAAAGGCTGGATTGGCTCAGCATTAAAACCCTTTAATAATGTCGAAATTGATTGGAAAATTACTCATTGTTTTTCCTTTCACTCTCATCCCTTCTCGCTGAAACTGATTTGCATAGATCTTTGTTTGTTTGATTCACGATGATATTTTTTTTTGGGGGGGGGGGGGGGGGGGGATTGAGCATAAATGGGTGTGCAAGTGAAAATATCGGATCCATGGATAAAAAATTCGGTTTCGTGGTTCTTCTCGGATTTGTAATTTATTGAGATGTCTTGAAATGTCTCGAAAAAGTTTCAGAATATTTTGAAAATTAATAAAATTTCCTTATTAATTCTAAAAAGAAAACCTTATTATTACACACTTTATATTAAAAACTTTATAAAATATTTAACTTTATCTCAACTGCCCTTTATAATTTAATTTTATAACTCTATGTGTAATGTTTAAATTTATCAACTTATATCATGCTAAAAACAAATTAAGAACCAAATGGTGCCATTAATACATGAACCACGTGTAATGTTTCTATGCCTACACAGGACTTCATTACTATGCAATAATAATTTATGAGTTAAAAATCAATCCATCTCCTTCCACGTACCAAAACCAAACCCACAGTGTGTGTATTCCATCTCGCTATTGTAAATATCAAGTGCAGATGTTTCGCCGGCAACATTAGCGTCACTGAAATTCTTTCAGACTAAAATGCTTGGAATCAACATGAAATTCAAATACTAAAGCCACAATTCTGACCTTCTTCCCTGTTGCGTATAGTTCTTTAAACCAATCACTTAACAATAATGATCAATCAACTCAATTCACAGCAAAACAACAACGAATGTTCCACCAACAGTCGTAACAACAATCGCACAAACAATCGAACAATAATCAATCAAATACTCAAAAACAAATCAAAACACGATGATTTACGTGGTTCGGCAAATGCCTACATCCACGGGAGTAACTAGAGATTCTTTTATTGATCAATCAAACGATAATGATACAACACAGCTTCAACAATGTCGATTTACAGAGAATTGAATAAGAAAACAGAGATGAACAGAAACGAGAGGAAGAAGATGAAGGCAGTTATTTCTGTTATGGAAGAAATTGTTATTTGCTACCATAAAGACGCAAAATCCTTTATACTCCGTCTTCCCGCCTTATGACGTCAAACCACGCCACACCAGCCAACCAGGAAACGACACCTCACCAAGCTTAAGTGAAAAACACGCTTTCTCTCAGCTTATTACGTTTTATTCCTTCTTGCAACTTAACACAGAACAGAACCAACGTTCCTTCAACTGTTTCTCTAACTGTTGCTGTAACAACCCTTCATTTCTTCAAGCTTTCTTCTCCCTGAATTCAATCTATCTCCACAAATCTCCACCTTAGATTGAATTCCTCTCTGGCACTCCAAAACACTCCTAAGGTTGGAGCACTCCCTTCTGCACTTTCATCAACAATGAACAAAGTTGAAACTTAGCAACAGGTAATGCCTTTGTCAGACTATCTGCCATATTCTCAAAAGTATGTATCTTCTCCACCTTAATGCTTCCTTCAGCTATCACATCTCTGATGTAGTACAGTCTCACATCAATGTGTTTTGTTCTCTCATGATACACTTGATGTTTTGCCAACTGCAATGCACTTTGATTGTCACAATAGATAGTAACAGATCCCTAACTGATTCCCAGTTCCTCCAACAATCCTTTCAACCATAAAGCTTCCTTTACTGCTTCTGTCAAAGCTATAAACTCTGCTTCTGTGGTTGAGAGAGCAACAACATGTTGTTTAGAACTCTTCCAACTTATTGCAGTTCCATATAGAGTGAAAACATATCCAGTGTTGGACTTCCTTGTATCAAGATTAGAAGCATAGTCTGCATCAACATAACCTACCAAAGGTTGATCTGTGTGCTCTACAACTTTGAAATACAATCCATGATCTTGTGTTCCCCTGATAAACCTCAGCACACCCTTCACAGTCTCCCAATGAGCATAGCCTGGATTGCTCATATATCTGCTAATGACACTCATGGAATAAGCCAAGTCTCTCCTGCAACACACCATGGTATACATGATGCTACCAACTGCACTTGCATATGGAATGGATTCCATTTTCATCCTTTCTGATTCAGTTGTAGGACATTGAGCACTAGAAACCTTTATGCTTTGATTTATAGGAACAGATGCAAGTTTTGACTCATGCATCTTATACTTGGTCAGGACTTTGGATAGATAGCTCACTTGAGTAAGAGTAGTGACTTGTTGATCTTCACTTCTGTGTATGCCCATGCCAAGAATTCTCTTTGCATAACCCAAGTCCTTCATTTCAAACTCCTTGTCGAGACTCATCTTCACATCTTCTATCATTGACATGCTTTTACCAGCAATCAAGATGTCATCCACATATAATAACAAGTATAAGAAACATGTATCTTGTCTTCCATCTTGATAGATGCAGCTATCAAAGTTGCTTCTCTTGAAACCCACTGAAGTCACAAACTCATCAAACCTCTTATACCACTGTCTTGGAGATTGCTTCAATCCATACAATGATTTTCTGAGTAAACAAGCTTTTGTATCTACATTATTAACAGTTACTCCATCTGGCACTCTCGTGTATATCTTCTCTTCAAGATTCCCATGTAAGAAAGTTGTCTTGACATCCATCTGCTGAAGATAAAGGCCATTTTGAGTAACAATTGACAGTAGTATCCTGATTGATGTGTGCTTGACTACAGGAGAAAAGATTTATGTGTAGTCCAAGCCCTCTCTTTGAGTGAACCCTTTAGCCACTAGCCTTGCCTTGAATTTCACTTTTCCACCAATTGCAGCTTCATCTTTCTTCTTGAAGATCCACTTGCAACCTACCAACTTGGTATTCCTTGTTACAGTGATAATACTCCAGGTATTGTTCTTGTATAGAGATTCTAATTCTTCCTGAATAGCTTCCATCTATAAGGACTTCTCTTAACAAGTGACTGCTTCAAGGTAGCTATTTGGCTGTGCATAATTTACCTCCTCTACAATGCTAAGAGCATAAGAGACCATGTATGACTTCCCTACTCTTCCAAAACCATACATGTTAGGTGCTTGCCTTCCAGTTCTCCTTGTTCTATCTGAAAATGTTGCATCAACAGTTGGACCAATTGTTGGATCAACAGTGCCTGAAGATTCCCCAGTTTCATGTACAAAAGTATCAAGTACCTGAGTGTCAGATACCTGCTCCACCTCAATCTTGGTATTATCATGATCTTCACTTGTTGTATCAGTTGTAGGAGAGACCTGTGGCTTTGTCCCTAATGTGATCTGGGGTTTGAGAGGCATAATACATTCATTGAAAGTGACATCTCTACTCAATATGCAGTTCTTCAGATCAATACTCCAAAGCTTGTAACCTTTCACACCAGTTGGATATCCCAGAAACACACACCTCAATGCTCTTGCATTTAACTTGTCTTGTTTAGTGTGAACAAGACCCAAACACCCAAACACCTTTAAGTGATCATATTTGGGAGTATGACCAGGCTATACTTCCTCAGGTGTTTTGAAATTCAGAGCAGAAGTGGGACTTCTATTGATCAGATAACAAGCTGTGTTTGCAGTTTCTCCCCAAAATCCTTTTGAGAGACCAGAACTTATAAGCATGCATCTTATCCTCTCCAGAATAGTCCTATTGTATCTCTCTGCAACACCATTTTGCTGAGGGGTTCCTGGTATAGTCTTATGCATGATTATACCCTTTTGCCTGCATAAATCATTGAACTCTCCAGATAGATATTCCAGCCCATTGTCAGTCCTGAGATACTTTAGCTTCCTCCCAGTCTGATTCTCAATCTTAATCAACCAATCTCTGAACTTAGATAATGCTTCATCCTTTGATTTTAACACCATGAGCCATACCTTCCTTGAGTAATCATCAATGACAGACATGTAGTACTTTCCTCCATTCAATGTCTCAGTCCTAGCAGGTCCCCATAAATCAGAGTGCACATAGTCCAAAGGTGCTTTAGTGGTGTGCTTTCCAGTTTCATAACTTGTTTTATGGGCTTTACCCAGAACACAGTTCTCACAGAAACTTAACTTAGACACTTTATCACCACCTAGAAGGTCTTTCTTTGATAGCTCTTTCAGTACCTTTTCACTGATATGAGCTAACCTCTCATGCCATAGTTATGTCTTATCAGCTGTTGCAGTAACAGTTGTACTAACAGTTGTAGTAACAGAGGCTATACCAGACACCACTTCACCTTCCATGAGATACAGACCATTAATCAGATTTGCCTTGATAACTAGTGTATTACCCTTCATCACTTGCATAACACCATTCTCAGACCCATAGTTGTATCCCATTTTATCAAGAGTTCCTAGAGATATCAAGTTCCTTTTCAAGGCAGGTATGTATCTAACATTGGTGAGAATCCTAATGACACCATCATGCATTCTCAACCTTATGTTACCAGTGCCTTTAATACCATAAGCATAATCATCACCCAACAATACATTTCCCCTGTTTCCATACTTGAAATCCTCAAACCACTCTTTGATGGGACAGATATAAAAGGAACACCCTGAATCTAATATCCAATGTAAACCACATTTAGATTCAGTAATAGAGAGTACCTCAGCATTGTCATAAGTTTCTGAGGATTCTGCAAGATCTGCAGTGTTAGCTCCACCTTGCTCTGGTGCTTTTCCTCCTCTCTTCTCTCTCTTTAGCAAGAAACAATTCTTCTTCAAATGACATGGTTTCTTGCAGTGAAAGCATTTTCTTTTCTCAGTGTTTTCATTCCCACCAAAGCTTGACTCCTTATGTTGTTTAAGCTTGCCAGTCATCATGCTTCTACCAGCTTGATGTTTGTTCCAAGATTGCTTGACAAACAAGCTCTCAGCTGCAGGATCAGATTGATTGTCAACACTCTTTTGATCCATGTTATTCCTCAATGCTTTTTCAACATCTGCAGCTGTCAGATCATCTGGCTTGGTCATTACAATAGAACCAATGAAGTGTTCATAGCTTTTGGGTAGAGAGCTCAACAATATCACTACCTTGTCATTTTCTACAACCTTCATATCCAAAGATTCAATGTCCATACACAACTTATTGAACTCATCCAGTTGATCAATAATTGATCTATCAGATCTCATCTTGTATGAGAAGAGTTTTTGCTTCAAATGCATCTTGCTAGCAGAAGATTTCACATGATAAAGAGATTCCAGTTTATCCCAAACTGCCTTAGCAGTTTTCTCTTTAATCACTTCCACCAAGGCTTTATCTCCTAATGACAGAATCAGCGAGCTCCTTGCCTTTCCTATGATGCGCCTCTTTTCAGCCTCATCAAAATCCTTAGGAAATCCGGCATCTCCAAGCAACGCCTACTCCAATCCCTGTTGAACCAGTAGAGCCTCCATCTTTGCCTTCCACAATGAGAAATCAATTTTCTCTGTAGGCTTCTCGATGTAAAATCTTGCCATTGTCGCCATAACCGCTCTAAGTTGATTACACTTCCCACAGACGACGCCAATTGTTGCGTATAGTTCTTTAAACCAATCACTTAATAACAATGATCAATCAACTCAATCCACAGCTAGCAAAACAACAACGAATGTTCCACCAACAGTCGTAACAACAATCTCACAAACAATCGAACTAGAATCAATCAAATACTCAGAAACAAATCAAAACACGATGATTTACGTGGTTCGGCAAATGTCCACATCCACGGGAGTAACCAGAGATTCTTTTATTGATCAATCAAATGACAATGATACAACAAAGCTTCAACAATGACGATTTACAGAGAATTGAATCAAAAAACAGAGATGAACAGAAACGAGAGGAAGAAGATGAAGGCAGTGTTATTTCTGTTATGGAAGAAATCGTTATTTGCTACATTAAAGACGCAAAATCCTTTATACTCCGTCTTCCCGCCTTATGACGTCAAACCACGCCACACCAGCCAATCAGGAAACGACACGTCACCAAGCTTAAGTGAAAAACACGCTTTCTCCCAGCTTATTACGTTTTATTCCTTCTTGCAACTTAACACAGAACAGAACCAACGTTCCTTCAACTGTTTCTCTGACTGTTGCTGTAACAACCCTTCATTTCTTCAAGCTTTCTTCTCCCTGAATTCAATCTATCTCCACATCCCCGAATTCTGTTCGCCGTTCTAGTCAGATTTGTTATTTCTATTATTTTGACCGTCATATTTCTCAAAACATATTTCCCTAATTTTGTTGAATTGAAGGTTAATCGAGACCGTGTACGGTTCCATCCATTTCGGCCGAGATTATGCGAGACAGTCGAGAAATAGCCGAAATCGAGGAATGTCAATATTCCCAAGCGTTTATGTTCCGGTAGATTGAAATTACGGAAAATCTTGGTGATCTCGCCCAACATAGAACGAGATTTTGTACCATGGTCGGATCCATGCAGCGATTTGGTTTGAGAGAAAGGAGGAGGAGGAAGAAGAGGAGGAGGAGGAGGAGAATATTAAGGACTATATATATATTTGTGTTTGCTGCTAGAAAGTTGCTTAGAGAGAGAACGGTTTTCTTCTTCGACAGGCTTTCCTTTTTTGAGAAGAGGGTTTGCTTTGGGCTTTTGCACTTATGACAGATGAAAACAGAAAAGGAAGTGAGTGCAGAGAAAATCTCATGAAGGATAAGGACATAAAGTGTACAACATGCTCTCGGTTGATGAACCTGGTAATTTTCGGCATTTTCTGAAGATTTGTACTGGGATATATGAAATTGAGTTTTAATTGAATTCCTCCCACGTTTGGTTATTATATTAATAATTACTAGAAATTACATCACACGCGTAAAGCGTATTCTGATTTTGCTCTATGGTTTGCTAAGTTATATTTGATCTGTCTCGGTACAATTTTACAGATATCTATGTAAACTTATGATTAATTATCAAAGTCATTCCGGGCCCTCTAGGCCTTGTTGTCTTAAATACATGTAAACGGAGGGTTTGAGAATGGTAAAATTCTAAGCTGAAGTAAATTGATAGATTTCATAGAAGTCTAAGAAGGAAAGAAACCGAGAAGGTAAAATTCTAGTTGAAGTAAAACTCTCTTACAATTAAATTATACTCTCTCCATTTCAGAGAAAGTGTTACATTTTGACTTTAACCGGTCAACTGTCTTCGAGTTTGACCACAAATTTCATAAATGATAATAGTAAATAATGTAATAAAATCATATAATAAAAATTTAATTACTGAATTTTCATTATATAAATTTAATAATTTATTTATTAATATCGTTTAAGAAGAAATTAATAAACGCGGAATAATTAATAGTAAAATGTAACAATGTTTCTGAAATGGAGGGAGTATGTGATAGCCGCCAATAGTCCCTCTACAACAACTACTGCGTGCTTTTTCCTGTACCAAACTATACAGAGAGGACTTTATCTATCATAACCCAATCCACTTTCAACCATGCCAATCCCCTGAATAACATAAAAGAGAATCTTGCTAATGAAAACTAATTGGCATTTGCTTACCAATAACTCATTCACATATTAGTCCCGACCATGGGATAATAATGGAATTAGTAATTCAAAGTTTTGCCCTGCCCCTTAATGATTTTTTCCTATATTTGGATCGCTTTCAGCAATCTCTTTAGTCATATCAGAATCCGAACTTGGTTAAACGGAGCATTGGCTTTGAACACATTTTTCTTTTCTGGTTGCAAAACTCAAGTCTGAATGTGCACAAGCCCAAACCGGAAGAACAAATATGAGTCTTAGAAAAACAGGAAAATGGACTACCAACAACAGCAGTATAAATTCTAACCAGATTCAGGAACCATTAATTACCTTAATTATAGAGAGCTGTCGTATCTCACCGAACAACTCCAGCTTGGTCTAGAAACAGCGACACACGCTACGCGTGTGAAGCGAAGCGTATTCCGGATCTACACTAAGTGTTTTGCTAAAATCTTCCCTACCATGATATGCATTTTTTTACACACACTATATAAGCTCTATACTTATTTAAATGCCGAATTAGGAATGAGAAAGAAGAAAGCTTTTGACTATTAAATTAGTGGCTCAGTTGGTCATCAAAATGTTGTAATCACAAACTTAATTATATGATCACAATTAACTCACAGCTCAATCTAAATTCTAACCTTAACTACTATCAATCTGCAACTACATATTCAACAAATCATCAGTAGTGTTGCAACCGCTAAGTCTAATCCTTTTGTTGACTATGGTGCTACCATACTCATCCTCCTTAATCATAACCTGCTACCAAATTTTAAGTATCGTATATATATACCAGTAAACTGATTCGAGGTTGTGGCTTATACAAGCAATGCAGCCGTTATTGGGAAGTTTCGGGAAACAGAAGCATCAAGAGCCTGTTGATACTGTCACCAAGCCTATTCCTTGAATTGCAATGGCATCGGTTTTCCATCCGGTTCAGTTTCCATCACACCATGGCATGTACAGTTTCGCATACTACTGCATATATAGTTGAGTTATAGTCCTCCATCTCCTTCACCAATCACACCAGGACGGACCCTTCTCAATATGGATCCGTCCCTGCGCTAGCTAACATACACCGAATGTGTAAAATTGCACCTCACTATCACCACTCTCCAAACACAGCCCTAGCTCATCCCTTTCATTCCCCTGCAGACAGGCCTTAAATGGTCCTTCAATTTTATTCTCCTCGTCTCCATTAACATCGGATTCCAAATGGGATCCATCTTCCGATTCAACCAACAAGAACTGCGTCTCCAGTGGAATGTCCTCCCCTTGCTCTTTTCTGGCTTGCCTCACATGCTACTTTTAGGCGCTCTTCCAATTATGGCAGCAGCAGCAGCTAAAACTGTGAAAGGTTTTCCTTTGCAACAAGTGATCATTGGGGAGCTATCTGGGGACTCTTTAGCGCTCTATTCATATCTCCAGCACCTATATAAAAGCAAAGTAAATTCGCACATAGATCAACGATCACAACTAACATATAGAGAAGATGGAGAAATTAAGAGAGAAGCTCGACCCGTTGCCATTAATGGCGGATCGAAGGCTCTCTGCATATATCACAAAATCTATATCTACATGATGTTGGCGGCAAGACGAATAATTTGATAGACATAATTTACTCAGAAAGTATGTCAAGAAAATGAAGGATTCGAAAGATTGAAGCAGATGAAAATGGTGAATTGGAAAGAGACTTGGTGAAAGGAAGTGGGAAAATTCTGCCTGCTATTTCTAGTGTTTCATCTTCATCAGAAGCAGTGCATTCTAGCATCAAATGAGAGGATAATTTGAGAAGACTGTATAACAAACCAAGGAAGTATTCGTAATTTAGAGAGATTGATTTGATGGTTCAGATTGTTGGCGTTTGATACATGCGCTAAACTCGTGAGACTGAACTTCTTTGCCGTTTTGTGTAAAATTGCACTCCAATTTGAGAAATCGAGAATAAATCGGTCCTTCTCCACGCGCTCTTTATTGGGTTAGTAGAAATTACGTTACACGTGGCGTGTGAAGTGTATTCTGGTCTTGCTTTTATGGTTTGCTGAGTTATATTTAATCTGTCTGAGTACAATTCTACAGATATTATAATCCACGTTACGCGTGTGAAGTATAGGTTCCATTCGGAAACAATCCAACCTAACAGGTCAAATCTTCTGCTTTCGTAATCGATTTGTGTTGTGGATGGATGTAGGGAAAAGGGGAAAATCGACTAACAGAGTAACAAAGAATAATATTTTTCCAATAACAACAACCTTTCATTGAATTCTATACACATCTTATACAAACTTATTGGTCAACTATACATAATCACATCAGAAACTCAAGCAAAAGAATTGAAAGCAGGAGGAAAAAAAGACATACTTTAAATTACATCAACCAACAAAAGAGGCAATCGAAACATTTGAATCAAAACAACCAAAGTGTGTTAGATAAATGCTTACTGTGTTATGTTCGTTCTGAACTGTCAATTAGACTCAATAATTAGAATTTAGCAAGTAGCTGACGCTTTGAAGAACATTAGACACAACCAACCTACAAGCAAATTGTCCCTTAGTTATAGCTAGGTAGAAACACAGCTGGTACATAATACTCCACGTTCCAGCCTCTCTTGAATAAAATAGACTAAAAGAAACCATAAAGATAGAATCTTGAAATGAAAAAGACGAGAGAAAGCAAAAAATAACAGTACATTCACTTACCCCATCAATGAGTTCACTCAATTGCGGTGATTTCAAGCCCCTAATCAGTTCAATCCACCCCCTTATTAAAATTGGCTTTTCGGACGTCGGTGGTGCTAACAACGTGTCGAGACAAATGAGAGGAGTATCGTGGTAGTGGATGGATGTAGAGAAAAGGTGGAAAATCGATGCGATCATCAGAGACCGACAATCCTTCAACGTAGGAGTTCCTCCATGGCTCCATCGTTGGTGAGACAGCACACAATTGGCTCCAGGAGTCATAAGGTGGTCTAGTAGTAAGGAGTAGAGGTTGTATGCAGGGGGTGCAGAGTTCGAACCCTGGCAGCGTTTAAAGGAGTTATAAGGTGGTTGAGGGGGCAAGGAGTTATAAGGTGGTTGAAGCGGATTGACAAGTAGTGGTAATTGAGTCCTTGTAATATAATTAGCTTATTTTAAAAAAAAAAAAAACACAATTACCTCCTATGATCCCAAGCTTCTCCCTTTCCGGCTGCTCTACACAACGATAGGTCTAGATTCTGACGAAGTGTATACCCATCAATCCACCGCTCAATCGCCGATCTCAACCCACTCCGTCGACAGGTGAGAGGAGTATACTGAAGAGAAGAAAAAAGTGAGAAGACGACAAAAAGAAAGAACCGTCCAAATTGTTTCATACCTCGCACGTGCTATTTTGTGAGCTTGGGGCTTTTCATAAAGTGAGTAAGAATTGTACCGTCATATAGCAAATTGTGAAATAATCGGTTGATCTCCACGCATCATTTATTGGGTTATTATATTATATACTTACGCATGGTACAATCTACCAAGTGTTAGTAGGTTGTTTTACGCTCAACTTTAATTCACTGGAATTTAATTAAATTTTAACTGATGAATAATATATAATTAAATTTAAATTAAGTTGTGAAAATTTATTTTTAGAATATAAGTAGTTAAAATTTTATGAGATTGTAGAATTGAATCAAATTTGAAATGAAGAAGAATACAGAATACTCAAGTAGTTCTGGAGTATAAATTAGGAGCCACAGTAGCGCTAAATTAGCCAATAATTATTTGTGACAGATGCTACATGGCTAGGAAAATAAAGTGAGGCAGAGGCATTTAGTGCTCCTGTTATCCTTTGCCAAATTCATTTCATCTTTCATGTTCCTTCCGCCTCCAAATTACACAGTCCCTAATTAAATTCATCCCAATCTTCTCCTCCACTCTCTCTATATCTCTATGAAATCCCCAAAATTCAATCTAACAAACCCAAACAATTAATGGCCGGAAGTGGAGTCGTCACCGGCAACGGCGCAATCACCGAAACCACCAAGCAATCCCCTTCTCCGTCAAAGTCTACAATGATCAATGACCGACCGAGGAAAGGAGAAGGACTCATGGTCAGAAGACTCAGCTTGGTTCCGGTTGAGGAGTCTCTCGACTTCATAAAGATCATCGGACGGACGAGAGATGTACGGTAGAGGATGAATGAAGAAAGGGAGAAGAGAGAGATTATCGGTGGAAAACTGAAAGAGGGGAAGAACAACAAAGGAAAGGGAGAAGAGTGTCACGCGCGCACGCTTTTGTTTTATGAGGCTGGGTTTACATAGTGATATTTGCATATCCATATTATATTTAAAGTTGATGGGCTATCTTCAACGATAGCCATTCTCAGCCCCAACTATTTTTGTGGTTTTAGCAGTTATTTTTTTTATTTTCCCAAACATACCATGTACACCAAAAGGAAATTCTTAATTGTCCACTAAAATCGAAATTGAACCCAAAAAAACAGTATACTATTCCGCTTACTGTTTCCTTTTTGATACTTAAGGAAGGTTTCAATTTTAAGAGCCCTAAATTAATTTGAAAATGCCGAAATTAGGTGTCTGACAGTGAAATCCCAAAATTTATTAATTGTGCGTAAATCATTGCTGCACTTTAGGCCTTTTGAAATGGTAATTATATAAAATCACATCAACATAATAATTTTGATTTTGTCAAATCATGATTTCCTTAAAACTGGAAAAACCCTCATCATCCGAGACCGAATTCATGATGAAGTGTTTGGTTGTTGGAAATCCAAAAAGTTACCTACGAATGCTAATGGTTCTTATTTCATACCTTCGTCAAAAAATTAAAATGTTCATGAAATATGTATAAATTTTTAATTTCCAATTATTAACTTGATTCCAATTTTTCTCAGAATGATGTGTTCGAGTACAATGACTTTACCCGGATGAATTACCTTCTCGAAAAGATTGTTTCTGGACGACACCCCATTGCTGATTACGCCTCCGCAATATTCAAGCTTTTAACTAACAACAAAGAATACCGCAAGGAAGGTCTGAGCTCATTAGTTGCTCTTTGGAACAAAAAGGATGGATTGAAAGCTATTGAGAAGAATCGCTATCAACTATGTATTAAGATCCACACCAGAAATCATATGCTGCTACATTCAACAGTTAACACACAGCACTACTGTTGCGAACACAATATACCAAAATATGCTAAGCAGCGCAATATAACATGTGACAATTGCAAGGCCGATTTTGAGATTGAATGTTTTACCAACGATTCCATGTTCAAAGCGGTTGTACTCAACAGATAGACCTATTTTGTATTTAGCCCAAAAGGAAGCTATGGTTATCAAAACTATTCAATAATATTTAAATTTAATTATTCTCTTTGCATATATATGATTAATATTATATTTTGCAAATGAACCCTATGTTAGTTGCATATAAACATATAATTTCCATTAGGCAATAGTACCAATTGATATATTATAATTCATATGAAAGGAAAAAAGTTGCATTCCGTTAAACATATAATTTCCATCAGTAAATAGTAACAATTGATATATTAACATCGAACACGGCCAAAATACAAAAATGTTGCATACCGTTAAATTAATTTTGCTACTCTGACTTTAATTTTATGTTAGACAACGAAATGAAACAATTCTAATTATATTAAAATTATAATAAAAATCTCACAGCATATTTTTACCATATCCTGCGTAATTATTTATGTAAAATTAATTTATTTTTATTACCAAAAATACGTACTACAAATTTTTTACGATTTTACATATATTTTTAAAATTCAATCTTATTTTCATTTAGAATGGTAAGTCGGACTTACAAAATTTCAGTAGTAAATCTATTAGACTCAACACAAATTGCATGAAATATTTTACAATATTTTCCGTTTTAATAACTACATTATATGTCCTTTAAATATTCAATTAAGATCCAGTCTAATCAATGGTGACTTTCCGTTAATATGGTAATAGGAAGAAATACGACTCTGACATTTAATGATATGCAAGTTATTAAATAATAAAAATCTCACAGCATATTTTTACCATATCCTGTGTAATCATTTACGTAAAATTAATTTGATTTTATTACCAAAAATACATTCTGCAAATTTTGAAAGTTTTTACATATATTTTAAAAAGTCTATTTTATTTTCATTTTGAATGGTAAGTCGGACTTACAAAATTTCAGTAGTAAATGTATTAGACTAAACTCAAATTGAATGAAATACTTTACAATATTTTCCGTTTTAATAACTACATTATATGTACTTTAAATATTCAATTAAGATCCAGTCAAATCAATGGTGATTTTACAAAATATTATACCAAATTAGATTTCAAATTGGCACACTATAAATATGAATCGTAAGTGCTTATAATTGTAATACACTGAAATACACTAAGCGAATCAACAAAGAAGTCAGCAAATATGAGTCTTATTTCGGTGAAAAACGTCAACAAAAAAATGGACAGTAAGACAATTACTGTCGAAATTCTGAGGTTATGGTTTCCAATGGATTCTCAAAGAAAACCAGTTTCCATTGAAACAATTCTGATGGACTGCGAGGTATGTATATAGTTTTTTTAGTTGACGAGTCATTAAAGTTTGATAAAAGTTATATATTTTATGTGTCTGACTATTATCAAATGCTTCAGGGCACAAAGATATCAGGCTACGTGAAAAGGGCTTTATTGACAAACTTTCGAAAAATGCTCAAGGAAGGAGACACTGTTGAAATTTCAGACTTTGGTGTTGATGACAACCCAGCTACAAAATGGCACAAGGCCAGGGTAAACCATCCAGTTAAAGTGTTGTTTAATTACATCACAAAGGTCTCTAGGTTGAAGCCCGACTTTTGCATCCCATCAAATGGTCTTAACTTGGTTCCATTCGATGACATTCCCTGCTGGAAATCTGAGTTCTTCATTGGTATGTTAAGTTTTTATGCAATTAAATTAAATACATGAAATAAATTTTTTCATACATTTAATTCCAGATGTCATTGGTCGAGTCACAAAGATTGGGGATATTGGTTACATTGAAAAGGCCCGTGCAAGAAAACTTGATATCGAAATTGAAGATGAAAGGTACCAAAAATAAATACAATTGTTGTTTTAGTAGAATATTGAAATGAATAATCTTACAAAACCTATTTTTTTTAGGAACACAACTCTTTCAGTTGTTTTGTGGGAAGGATATGCTGACAAAATTCTGGAAGTAGCACCCAACACAGAAAGTTTGAATGAAGGAATAACAATTGTTCTTCAATTTGCCGCAAAATCAATATGGATGAGTATGACCTCTATATCTTATTATTTTTTAAAAAAACGCAAGTTATTTGTATATGTATTTCTAATATATATTAATCGAAAAAGAGGAATTGCGGATTCAAACTACAAAGGATGCTACAAAGATGATGATTAATGAAGATATCCCTGAAATTCAGGAATTCAATCTCAAGTAAGTATATTATTATGTTCATAATTATAAATTATTTATAATTACTTAATCTATGTGAAACATTATATGGATTTATTTAGGAAAAAGGAGCTAGGGACATCAAGTGTAAGTCGATCTATCACTTTTATCTCCGAGACACGCACACTTACGGTTGATGAATGGCTCAACTTCGACAACCACATGACAACTGGTCAACTTCGGAGATGTCGAGAGGTTATATACATACAATTGTTACAATGATTATATTTTTAACTGTCTATATCAAATTTAGACTACTATATTCACATATAATTATTGTTTACTATCAGCCGGGTCAATACATATTGTTTGTGATGTTCAAGAATGTTGAAGGTGAAGAATGGTACTACAATGCATGTGGCAAGTGCAAGTCAATGTGTCTCAAAGATTCTGTAGTTGGTGACCAGTGCATTAGCTCGAAGTGCAATGTTATTATGGAAGCAATCATACCCAGGTTTAGATTAAAAATTAAGGTCACAAGTGGTAAAAGTGATGAAGATATAATATTGGTGATGTTTGAAGACATAGTTGCTCAACAGATTGGTAAAACTTCTGCAGCCGTACTTGATGTTGTTAGAGAGGTATGTTTTTTTTCCACTAAACAATATGATTAATGAACTACATTATTTGTATGCATTAGGAATATTTTCTTTTAAATGATAGGAGGGAGACATGCTAATGATGCCAATGGATTTCATGACGATGTTGAACAAGACTTACTTAGTCAAAGTACGAGTCTCAAGAGAATATAACCTAAACAAAGGCTCTAATGAGTACACTGTGGATAACATCACATCTGATGAGAACATACTGGGACAATACTGCGAGTTCGCAGTATCGGTAATGGAGATTTAATTTTACGATTAAGTCTGTATTATTTAATGGATGGATTGGAAACACCCCTAACAGTACTCATTTATTTTTCATTACAGAAAAATCTAACCGAATCTACAAGCCTTATCGGGAAAGCTAAAGGAAAGGACAAGGAGGAAGATTATGCAAACCAAGGTTCCAACAACATATCAGGGGGCAGTTTGACACCAATGAAACGCAATAACATTGTTGATGTTGAAGAATATGAAGACTCTGGGATTAACTATGATTGTTCGAGCACCAAAGTTGCAATCAAGAAGGAGAAGATCTGAAAGTGTACTTTCAGATGGAGTTTATTTAATATGTTTCCGTTATTTACATTTTCGTACTTATTTTGATAATATATATTGAACCAATGATATATCTTTTGATTTGGGCAGAATCAGAATATGTACTTGGTCCTTTTTGAACAAATAATGTTATCTTATTACAAATTATTGAGTTTTACATAGATGAATTAATAATTATTAATCTTAACTTTTACTATTTATATTCAATTTCTACATATCAAACTACTATTAAGGATGTGCATTGTTTAACACCACTACACATACAAGCATATTTAATTCTAATGTAATCTAAGTATTGTAGATAGATAAATTGAATGCTATACTTACAAAATACACGTAGAAAACAGTTAAATGTATTAATGCAGGAGTAATAATATTAGATGATAGTCGAAGTATTTTACCTGTTCATGTCGTCTGTACCACCCGATTCGATACTCAAATTCGTTACTTAAACAAATTACAATAATCTAATTTCGTAAATAATTAGATTTACAGCCCAATTAGTTACATGCCAAATACCTATCGAGTAACAAATAATAAGTACCGAATCGGGTAGACATCCCTAGCTCTTTTTCTCCAAAAGCGTCCACTCGATTAATTTAAACCTGTATAAACCAACAAAATTTAATTATGTGCCCCTCAAGTAATATTGTGAAATCTGTTTAACTAAACAAAATTTGCTATAGTTTACTATATATTTCGGCTTAACATATACTCTAAATCTTTTCTACTTTTACAATAAAACTGTTAGTCTTATTTAATCATCTATATTAAACAGATATACAACATTCCTTACAAGCACATTATCAAATAAAGGGATACAAAGGAATTACAGTATAATCTTGAATATACATATCAAAATTGATATCATTTCCAAAATTAAGAAGTCGAACAATAGTGCATATAAGACAGTTAACTTTATTTCAACACCTTCATCTTTTCTTCTAAAAGAGCTCACAGGTACTGAATTCAATCTCTTTTTTTACCCAAGTTGCTTTATTAATGCAGTTTACTAATCGTTTTTACACTACCCGTATGATGAACAGGTCTATGCAAGTTACAAACGGTTGGAATCGGACCTTATGCATATTGATTGGTGTTGTTCATCTACGTTAAGGTACTGGAATTGATAGAATTTTTTTATTACATAGATGCAGAATTTAAAATTATTGTCATATCTGTTTTTACAAAAATAGAATAAATACCTTCAAATTGCTAGGAGTTTCGACTAAGTGTTTGGCTTAGCATGAACTGTCCATTACATCATCTGTAGTTCATATAAAATGATATGAATTGTTATATACATGCGAAAGGAAGCAATTTGATAATAGAATGTAGCAATTAATCATGATGTAATTTTTTTTTACATACCATGATTTTCGAATAACTAATTTGAAGTAATTAAAGATCATCGGATGGTTGATGAGAACTATGTATACCTCAGAAACTGTTGAAGTTACTCTTGATTCACCTCAGAAATTTACGTGTAAGACATAAGAAAGTAAATTGTTAGTGTCAGTAGTGTTAATCGATTTTTCTTTGGATAAATAAACAAACTGTGAAGAAGAATTTGGGGATCTAGGAGATACTTGAGAATTTGGGGATCTGGGAGATATTTCAGAAAAATTGATAATTGAAACAGACTAGGAAATTGAAGAACAGGTCTTTTAATTTCAGATACCTGTTTATAGACTTCGGATAGACTTTTAAAATCCCAGATCGTCCAGATCGTGTATAACTCCGACTTTGTTGACGTTAAACAGCTTGATTCGCCTAAGTTTATGTTCGTGTTTTCAACAGAAAGATAATTGTTAGTGTCAAAATAGTAAAGAATCAAAAATTCGTGACATAATACTGAAAGTGACATGAAGAATTTGTGGATCTGGGAGAGACTTGAGAATTTTCGATTTTTTTGGGGATTTGGGGATCTGGGAGAAACTTGAGCATTTGGGGATCTGGGAGATATTTCAGAAAAATTGATAATTGAAACAGTTTCGGAGGATACTAACTATTAACAGTTAATAATTACGCAGGGAACACATCTAAGAGTAAGAATTAAACATGCAAATGCAGATCTGGGATTTACGAGCATATTATAGATTACCTTATAAACGGATTTCCGTCCGTTAGTGCACAACAACTCCGAGAGCTCCGATTTGAGAGTAATATTGGATATAATCGAAATTATTCTCACGGAGCAGTAGTGATGATTTGAATTCTATACAATAATTTTGGGTCTGGGATATAGAATTTGTGTAATATAGGAGTGTAGGCTGTGAATAATAGCGTTTGTGAAGTGAATTTGAAGAGAATCGGATGAAATCTGAAGAATAATTTGAAGACGGAAATTTGGATCTGAGAGGAAATGAAAAAGTTGAAGAGAAAATGTTAGATCTGAGTACACTAATTGAGGACGGTATAGTTTACTGTGACCGACAAGAAAAATATCTCGAGAAGTGCACTAATCTGAAGAATAATTTGAAGGCGGCTTTAATGTGGCCAACAAGCTGTTCATCTCGAGAAGTGCACTAATTCGTCTGAGAGCCATAACTCATATGTTTCGTTAGTTCAGTTCGCGCATTACAGTTCGCGTGTTAACACTATAATCCGCTTCTTAATTCGTCTAATTTTAAAAAACAATTTGTTTTTCTATAAAAATTTTAAATTCATATTCTGATTCAAAATCCCGAATGATGCATATTAATATATCATTTAATGACTATTTTCAAAAAAACGTGTGTTATTAATGTTTGAATTAATATAATACATATAATTTATGTTTGCAATTTTTAACTTACTTATAAATTTTTGTAATAATGATTTTTATGTTGTCATCAATTATTGACATGGTCTATCGATACTTGAAGTTATTCATGCATACGACACGCAAGAACAATATGCAGAAAAATACATCTGTCAGAGCAGGATTATATGTTGATGAAAACATAGCTCCACCAAACTCAAGCAGACTTAATGGTTAGTTATCAATATTAATTCTTTCAAGTATTACAATGATATTTGTTATGTATATATTAATCTTCGACACTTTTTTTACAGATGGATCATCATATAATCAGCTTAATTGTCCAAGAAACAAACGTATTAGAACGGAAGGAGGTACATCATTAAAATCATCTCATTTACATGATACTACTAATGATAATGTCTTATTAAATGAACTATTCTATTCGTGTATCTTTTTAAGTCATGTATTTATAAGTGTATATCTCATATAAGTCCCAGATAAAAGCTATCTTTATGAAGTTCGATCTCCAGCCTTAAGCGACATTTGAGAAGAAGATCTTCCAGGGAAAACTGCCAGATTGGAAGCCACCGGCTCGGAACATCCCTTTGTGGATGCAAGCGTTCCATCGTAGTCAGGAGCCGGAGAAGTACTTCTTCCGAGGTCTGATATGTCAGCCTCTGCCTTTCTTGGCCGGCTTGTCCGAGCCAAGTTTTTGTGATAATATGGAGGATTTGAGTAAGTGATTTCTCTCTACCTCTGGTTGGTTGTCTGTTTGTCGACTATATGATTACTATTTGTAGATTCTTGTGTAACTTATCGTGATTCGGATGTGCAGCTTTCTGGTTCGAGTATACGATGTCGACTATGCGGGAGTTGAAGCGTCAGCAAAACGCTGCACAACGGAAGGAGTTGGCAGAGGGTTCTCGGACCCAGATTATCAAGACGTCCACCGTACTCCCGATGAACGAGCCAAGGAATGCTGCTGTGTTCCGAGTGGAGGAGTCTCGGAGGGCTGCTGCGGGTGAAGAGGCCCAGACTATCCCTACCCCTGCATAAGGGTAAGGTGGTGGAACTAAGGGCTCAAGAAGCCTCCGAGATTCGTGTCCCGAGATCCTCCATAAGCGGATCGAGCGCCGCTCCAAAAAGCGCTCCGAAGGTCCGAATCCTCCGCCAAGAAGGGCAAGGAAAGGTGGTAGGCTCCAGCCGATTCGGATGCGGAAGTCGCTCGGTTGGTTGCTGCTTCAGAGCTGGAGCGGATTTCGGAGTTAACTGCCGCTCAGCGCAAAGTGAGTTTAAGTTTTCCGTTGGTGTTACATCTTCTTGTGGTTCGGAGGTATCTAACACTTCCGATGTTTCGTTTTTGTTTTCAGCTTGCTGCTGCTGTTGAAGCATGCTCCTTGGTGGCTGCTCGGAGGGCTACCCTGGAGGAAGACTTAGCCAAGGCTGCCAGGCGATTGAAGGCCCCGGTTGCCACAAGACTTGAGCGCCTGAAGAAGGCCATAGCTGCTAAACAAGAGGCCGAGTCGGAGACGGCCAAGATGAAAAGTGCCATTCGATCTTTGGAGGCTGATTTGAAAGTGCACCAAGATAGTTTGGATGATTTCGTGGCCGTCTCTCGGACTTTCAAGGATAAGATGTTGAAGGAGCTTCGGGGAGTCCGGACAAGGGCTGTCCAAGATTTCCTTGATTCGGACTCCTACAAGTTTTTGCTCGAGTCAAAGTATGATGAGGCCCGTCAAGATGGGTTTGATGCAGCTGTGGAGCAGTGCCGGAGGAAGGGTTGGATACCGGATGATTGTAACTTGGAGGCTGAGGGGGTATCCGCCTTTAAAAATGGAGATGGCTCGGACTTTGCTCCGGAGGGTGTCTTGGATGCAGATTTGCTTAAGTGTGAATTTGTGGAGCTGGTCTGCGACGAGTTGGAGGGCAAAAAGTACAACCATGGTGGTCCGTATCTCCCATCCTTCGTCCCTCGGGTGCTCATGTCCAGTGTTTTCGTTCCTTTGGAGGACCACTTGGAGCACAACCGAGACTGGCTGACTTTGCCCGGGCCTGTCCAAGGCTTTGATCGCGACCTTGACCTGATGGAGGAGTGTCCGGCCTTCCTGAAAGAGGTTGAGGCTCGGAGAGAACGGAGGATAGCCCAACAGCAAGGTCAAGCACCTCCGGAGAAGGATATGGGCGGCCCCTCTCGGTCTCAACCAAGTTCGTCCGAGCGGCGAAGGCAGTGAAGACGGGGTATGCCCCGGGTTTTTTGTAATAGGGTGCCTCCGGGCCAAAAAGCAGTGTTGTCGATTTTGCCCATCATCTTTTGTTGTACAAACATACTTATCTTTGATGAATGTTATTGGTTCGGGCCCCTTGATGGCTCGGGACTATTTTTGTTGCTGATATACTATTGTTGATGTTTACATCCTTGCGCGTTTAACTTCGTACTTGCGTAGAAATTCGTCAATTCTCGTAGACTCGGATAGTGGGTTCGGCCCCTTGAGATCCGTACCGCCAGGACCTTAATTTGCCTGATGCAAATTCTCCTTTGCGGGTCTTGGGGGACGATCAACCGTTGTGGCCATCCGAATCGGAAGCTATAATAGAAATAAACCGAATCACAAATTAGTTCGGAGCCACGTCTTAGAGTGGCCAGGCTTGTGAGAAAAAGAATCGCCTCGTATCGTGATAAGTTAAGACGATTCGGACGTTGTCTTGGTGTGTCTTCCCGAGTCATGCAGACTTGTGAGATATCGAAAAGATGATCAGCATTAAGTACAGGGTGACTCTATACGAATCACAGTTGCTTCGGATGTTGTTATGTTAGCTCCGAGCTTGGTACGTCCGAGTGAGTAGCATAGTCGGTATGCTCAACCGTGGACGGATTCTTTGGGTCAGCCAATGGGAGCCGAAGAGCCAGGCCCATGTGCGGCCCAAGCCCATTTCCGGTGAATATGGGGCACGTGTCCGCTTTTAATTGGTCTTTTCTTTCTATATATACTCCTGCTTTGTACGGCTTGTCATTAAGACATCTCGCCCTTTTATAGTAATCAAAGGTCCGGAGCTCGAGTCCGAGTGGTGAGCATGTTTATGCCATCACTCTACGTGATCTCGTCCAAGGGTTTCTCCGATGATTCGAAGTCTACCCGAGCCGGTTCTTCGTGAGAGTCGTGGAAATCGCTTTGCTCGAAAGCCGACGGATCTTCGAGGATACGGTCCGTACCGAGTGAGGCCTGAAATTTTTGCTCATCAATTCCTCTGATCGTCAGGCTAATCTTCTTTCTCCGGGGCTGTGGTCTATATTCGTGACTTTTAGCCCCGGAGAGGTGGATTAGCTGGATGGTTCGGGGATCTTCACATAGTTGATTTTGAATCTCAATGCGCCCGAGGCATTCCGCTCTGGTTATGTGCCCGGGGGGCGACAAGTCGGCAGAATTGGTTTGATAGAATCCCTTCCAGTATTTCGTGGTTCGGTCGTAAAAAACCGCCCGAAATGTTGGAAGGCTTTCTATCAAACCTGTTGTGTCTAGTTGTTCGTTTCTCGGATGAAGGGAGGCGTATCCCTTTGAGTAGGTCTCTTAGCTTGTCCTTGAGGATGTGTATCCGAGCGGTTTGGTTTTGTTGGTGACTGCATTTCCAGGATTGAAGGCTCGAGGGAGCTATTTGCAATTTTGGAAAGGGGTCCCCAACAGTGCTGAGCTTGTTTGGAGTCGGATCATTGGGGACCTCCGGAAGTAACCTTTTTGGTGACTCGTTTGTCTTGCACCTAAGGTCTTTCGTCCGAGCAGCTCGGTTTTGTTGGTGGCCGCGTTCCAGAATTGAAGGCTCGAGGGAGCGACTTACAATTCTGGAACGGAGTCCCTGACAATGCCGGTCTTGTTGGGACTCGGACCAACGGGAGCCTCCGGAGTGACTTGTGTTGATCCGACAATCCGGGTTGGTCGCTTTCCAAATACTCTGAATCTGGGGTGTACTCATAGTATTTGGTATGAGGCGATCCGGATGGTCAGTGTGCTTCGGAGCTTTCTGTCATTCAGAAGTGATGAAGTATCCTTTCTGGAAGCCATGAATGGCCTACGTTATATTGTTCGGCTGCTGTTAGACTTTGGATCGTCCGAAGGGCTTTCAAAACCTTTGTCAGTAAGCAATCACAGATCGGATGATAGAGTTCCTTCTTCCTTCGGAGCGCCTACATATGTAGCTATTAGTGTTCGGACGGGGTTTAGTTCGGTAGATCAGGGTTAATTAGGAAGCTTCGATGTAAAAGTAGAAAGGAGATAGAGTAGGAGCTTGTTTTTGTAAGCCCGATTAGGGCCCTTCGGACTCTGACTTTGTGAATCTGTACTCCTGTTTCAATAAAAGCATATTTGCCTTTGTGAAGGTCGGACACTTTTTGATTGTGTCAGTCCGATCCGGATCAATGTATGATCTAGATTCGGATCGAGTAGTTAAATATCTTCGAGTACATGATTATCAACAATGTTTATGAAATCGCAGTTGTATTGATTTGACGGAAATCGACTTACAACTTGAGGGCTTCAAGGCCTTTTTTCAAAAAACAGACACAAAAAACAGGTCGACAGGATAGAGGAAGGTGACAGTCGTTGCCATACTTCTCTCAAGTGTAAAACTTTTGGAGATTCTTGGCATTCCAAGTTCTCTTCAAGGCCCGCCCTTGTTCATCTTCTAGCTCAAAGCTTCCATTAACTCTTGCCCCAGTAACCTTGTACGATCCTTCCCACTTGGGTTTTAGTTTCCCCACATGACTTAGTATATCAGCTCTTCTAAGGACTAAGTCTCCAACTTGTATGTCCTTGGGAAAGACACGTTTATTATAGGCTCGGCAAATCATGGCTTGGTACCGAAGGATGTTGGCCAATGCCTTATCGCGCTTGTCTTCAAGGAGCTCAAGGTCGTAGATCCTTGCGAGCTCATTATCAACTGGGTTGTATTGCTGGATTCTCTGGGTTGCCACCACCGTCTCCGAAGGGATGACCGCCTCGGATCCATAGACCAAGGAGAAAGGTGTTTCTTGTGGCGATTCATGCCGCTCGATGCGCCCAAAGGACCGCGTCAAGATCATCCGCCCAACTGTCTTGGGAAGTTCTCAACCTTTTCTCCAAAATTTTGACTATGGTCTTGTTGGTGGCTTCCACCTGACCATTGGCTTGGGGGTGGCCAACGGAAGTAAAGCGTTGTTCTATTTTGAAGGACTGAAGCCACTCCTTTAGCCTTGACCCAGAAAATTGTGCTCCATTGTCTGAAACTAACACTCGTGGGAGTCCAAACCGGCAGATGATGTTCTTCCAGATGAATGTCCGAACTCTGCTTTCGGTGATGGTTGACACTGCTTCAGCTTCGACCCACTTAGTGAAGTACTCCACTGCCACTATCAAGAACTTCTTTTGATGTGTTCCTCGCGGAAAGGGACCAACTATGTCTATGCCCCATTGATCAAATGGGCAAGCTATGATTGACGGAATCATAGGGTTGGTCGGGCGATGTGGTATGTTGGCATAGTATTGGCAGTCTTCATGGCGAGCGATGTTGGCGAGATCCATGTCAATAGTTGGCCAATAGTATCCTTGCCTTATGATCTTTTGCCAAAGTTCTTCCTCCGAATGACTTCCACAACTTTCGAGTGGATCTCTTCCATCGCCGCCTCTTGAGGATCTAGGCACCTCATGTGAGTCCCGCTGTAGGATCTTTTGTAGAGATCTTCTCCCAGAATAAAGTATCTGTTTGCTCGACATTGAATCTTCCTGGCCTCTCTAGGATCCACAGGTAAAGTACCATCCTTGAGGTAACGGAATATATCGGTCATCCAATTTCTTTCGTGCTCAAGAGAAACATCTTTCCGTGGGGTTTGCGGGTAGGATTCTGCACAGTCATTAGGATGACACTTCTTGTCCAAAGCTCCTAAGGTGAGGCGCTTGGAGAGGGCATCGGCTTTTTCATTCCACTCTCTGTGAAATTGGTCAAGAGTAAATTCTTCAAAGTGCTCAACCTCTTTCTTGAGGAGCTCCAAGTATTTGATCATATTAGGTCCTTTGGCGGTAAAGGACCCGGAGAATCGGGATTGGTAACCGAGAGTCCGTGTAGCTTTGATCTTTTTACCAAGGGCTCGCCATTCTTAAGCCGTGATAAGTGCTTCATACTCCCTCGTTGTTCGTCACTTTGAAGTTGAGAGTGATGGTACTCTAGCTTGGCTCCTTCAGACTTTCAAGAAAATTCCTATTCCTCCCAAATTCCGGTTGATGATCCATCCACTTGTAATGTCCAACATTCTCTGTTTCCTCCCTTTCCTTCCATAGTGGGAGTGAGTGCTTTCTCAGCCTCCTGCTTCTTGTCGGAAGATGAAGTTGTCGAGGTATTGAGTTCTTCGTCCAAGAGAAACATGTGCCTCACCCTTAGTGAATCATCCATAGGTTGGTAGTATTCATACAGTGAATGCTACCTCTCTGTCTCCTCGCTTCTTTCTCCACTTGATTCCTTGATTAGGGCAATCACACCGACTAGCCTTTTCACAGGAATTTTCGTTTCTCCTCTTCTCTGGATAGTCTACCAGGAAGTCGGCCAGAACTTGTGCTTTCTTGGCAGATGGGGCTTGATACCCAATATCATATTCACTTAGCTCAATAGCCCATTTAGAGAGGCGTCCTGACTGATCCGGTTTTTCCAAGACATGTTTGAGATGCTCATTGGTAAGGACTATAATCCGATGCGACTTGAAGTAAGGCTTTAGTCGTCGTGCAATGTAAACCAGTGCGAAGGCGAGCTTCTCAATTTTGACATATCTGGCCTCGGAGCCTACAAGAGCTTTGCTCAAATAGTAAATTGGTAAATGCTCGTTGTCTTGTAGCCGTACCAGTACAGAACTTATTGCTTCATCAGTTGTGGCCAAATAGAGGTAAAGAGTTTCATCCTCCATGGGTTTAGACAGAAGGGGCGGCGAGAGGAGATACTTTTTCAATTTTTCCAGGGCCTCTTCGCACTCCTTTGTCCACTCGAACTTATTTCCTTTTCGTAAGGTCTTGAAGAAGGGAAGGTTCTTCTCGGCGGACCTTGAGATAAAACGGCTCAGCGCCATCACCTTTCCTAGAAGCTTCTGAACTTCATTGATGGTCTTGGGCTGTGGTAGATCTATGATTGCCTATATCTTCTCTGGGTTAGCACTGATGCCTCTTTCTGTGACCATGTAGCCAAGGAATTTTCCTCCTTTTACCCCGAAAGTGCACTTTTCAGGGTTCAGCTTCATTCCATATTTCCGGAGAATAGAAAAGCAATTGTTGAGGTGTTCGATGTGCTCCTCTTCAGTCTTGCTTTTCACAAGCATGTCATCCACATAGACTTCCATGGTTTTTCCCAATTCTTCCTTGAACATCTTATTTACCAGCCGTTGGTAAGTAGCTCCTGCGTTCTTGAGGCCAAAAGGCATGACCTTGAAGCAATAGACTCCTCCGGCCGCAAAGAATGCCGTTTTCTTGATGTCTTCTTGAGCCATCCTAATTTGGTAGAAGCCTTGGTATGCATCCATGAAGCTTAGAAGTGCACATCCTGCAGTGGAATCGACCAGCTGGTCTATGCGTGGCAATGGATAGGGATCTTTTGGACAAAACTTGTTGAGTCTGGTGAAGTCATTGCACATTCTCCACTTTCCTGGAGCTTTTTCGACGAGGACCACGTTGCAGACCCAATCAGAGTATCTGACTTCTTCGATATGACCTGCTTTCATCAATTTGTCAACCTCCCCTGCTATGATAGCATCCTCAACTGGTCCAAAGTCTTTCCTCTTTTGGCGGATGTGCTTGACCGTAGGATCCATGTTCAGACGGTGAACTGTGATCCTTGGGTCTATCCCCTTGAGATCATCTGTGCTCCAAGCAAAGATGTCGCGATTGTCCCGAAGGCAGGCGATGAGCTTCCGCTCTACTTCCGCACTTATCTCTGTTCCAATCCGAGTTGTTCTTTCCGGATTTCCTTCGACCAGTTGGACCTCTTTCAAGGCTTCATGGGATTCTATCCTAGCTGTCTTGGGGAACTTTTCTCTGAGCGACCCAATACCGATTTCTTCCTTTGGTGGCGTCAGAGTAATGGAAGAATGTCTAAGAGGGCCCTTGGTGACCGAAAGGACAGGTTCTGTGGCCCCTCTGGTCGACATGATGTAGCACTCCCAGGCTTCTCTAATGTTGCCCATTTCTTCCCCTACGCCATTCGGGGTTGGAAACTTTACCCTGTTGTGTAGGGGTGAAGCAATTGCTCTGAATTGGTTAAGTCCCGAGCGGCCCAAGATCGCGTTATAGTCGAAGGTGCTATCTACTACCACAAAGAGGATAGTCTGGGTCACTCTTGTCGGAAAAGTGCCCATGGAGACTTGCAGTGGTATACTTCCAATGGGACGTACTACAGACCCTCCAAAACCTACTAATGAGGTATATACTCGTCCATATTGTATTTGCCCAGATGCATTTGCTCAAAATCCTTTTGGATATGACATTGGAGGAGCTTCCTGTGTCGATTAGTACCTTGTTGACCTTGTAAGTGGCAATCACTAGAGAAACAACCAAAGGGACATCAGGGTCCTTGAGATCTCCTCTGCCAGACGTTGGTGGGGGGATCTCGCTATCATCGTCATAGGTGATTGTATTTGTGCCTTTTAAAATTTGTGGCCGTAAGCCACATCGTTGTTTCTTAAGTGTCATGGTCCTTTCCCTTGCATTTACGCTATCTCCCCTGTTGGTCCTCCCGCAATGGCGTTGATGACTCCACCGTAAGGAAGGTTCTCCATTCTGTCTCTTCGTGGTACCCTTGATATCTTTGGGCTGCCGAGGTGGCATTTCACGGAGGTGGTGGTAAAGATCCCGGAGGTTCGTAACCACGCCCTCTCTTCTTTGCTCATTCCATCTATGCCTGGAGGGTTCTTCCTCGCCTGTTGGTTCTTTCAACTTCCCGCTTCTCACTAGTCTTTCAATTTCTATCTGTAATTGGATGCAATCCTCGACGGATGACCTTTTCGCTTGTGGAACCTACGTACTCTTTAGAGAATTTACTCTTCTTGCTCTTCGATGTGTTTAGGCCATTGTATATCTAAGTCCTTCTCAACAATGGAAGCCAAGATGTCGGATCTTTGTCTGTTGAGGCGCGTATACTCGGCTTATCTCCTGGGTTGAGTTCTTTCTCTGTGGAATTCTTTTCTGTCTCTGAGATCTCTTTTTTGCTCGAACTTCCCTTGACGAGGAGGGAGTTCTGTCGATTTGTTCTTTTCCTTCTTGATCCTCGCTCTTATCGGAGATTCCTTCTTAATCTTCTCCATACAAGACTCCTTCGCAGATATCTTCCAAGTACTTTTCAGGGTGATTTCCTGGAAAGCTTCCTTCTAAGCTCATCATTATAAGTGTTGGCGTAGGTGTCGGACCCGCTCTTTGATGCTATGAGGCTCTACACCGTCGTATTTCAAATAGCGATCAAGAAAGGTTCGAGGTCCTCATGCTCTCTCTGGATTATGCTCGCCAGTGCTCAATCGATCTCTTCCTTCTTTTGCCTTCTCAAACCTTTTCAAGAAAAGGAGGCGACGTCCGATAGGATTTGATGGAACCATTAGGCGGTGAGGTCCACCAATCCATTGCTTCTCCAAAGAGTGGTGGAAAAGTTGAGAGCTTTCATGTTGTCGTTGAGTCCATTGCTTTCCATCTTACTCTCGATCTAGTAAGATGCCCTACGAGCAAGTATCTCCATAGTAATGCTCAAGGTCGGATAACACAGGGGCGCTTTCTTTCTTTTTTACGATTTCATCGCATGTAGGGTTGGGAGTTTTAACTACCACCTTCTCATGTGCTTTGACCATCCCGCTCAAGGTGGCGATTT
Source organism: Plantago major (assembly GCA_026545765.1). Lineage (NCBI taxonomy): Eukaryota > Viridiplantae > Streptophyta > Magnoliopsida > Lamiales > Plantaginaceae > Plantago > Plantago major. The sequence continues at coordinate 266,766 of CM048839.1, read as the reverse complement.
GTGTTTCCAAGGCCTTCTGGAGGTAGATCCGCCACCGTCAATCTTTCACCGATTACGGGGTTGATGGCTACATCCGAGGGAGATCATTGATTGGAACAATCGGGTGCTTTCGCCATTTGATCTCTAGGCACTTGTTGTTGAGCTCTCACGACCGGTTCCCACTTCGTCACTCATGCACTTCGGACTTCTTCCTCGTTGTTCATGAGAAGCGGGCTCTCCTATTGAGAAGATGTCTCGGATCTTACGGTTGAGCTTGCCCCAGCCTTTGTTGGATTGGACGGTGCTCATTTCTTGATTGAGGTGTTCACTTGCCTTGGGATGGGTGTAGGCGGGTGGTGAGGAGGCGGAGGTTGTTTGATCAAGCACCCTTGAATAGTGGTGAGTAAGAGGCCAACCGATTCTCATTCATCCCGAATTCACTAGGACGAATAATCATCCATTCGGGAGGGTAAAGTTTCTACTGGGAGGACCATGTGTTCTGACGGAGGAACTCTTCTTCCCCCAAGTGTCTGGACCTCATCGGTGGATTAGTGGCTCTTTCCTCGCCAGAAGAAAGACTAGCGGTATGGCCATCGCTTGGATCATTTACTACTTCTCTTGTTAAGACTCTTGTTACTCCACTTCTTCTAGTGGGAGGTCTCCCCTTGTCTCGAGTCATGGCGTCAATGGCGATGGCGTTGGTTCTTCGGACCTTCTTGTTCTTGCCATTGCTGAAGAGAACGGGACTTTTTGTAAAGATTCCCACAGACGGCGCCAAAATGTTGAGGGTTTAACTCCCCAACTACTTAGATTTATTTAACTCTTCGAAATGATGCCCAAGGTAAGGATCTCCTCGCTAGGTGCGAACCAAAGCGTGAGAACCAGCGACCAGCTACTTCGGTAAGGACCTGCACACTTAAGTGGGGGGGGGGGGTTAGTGCCCGGTTTGCTAAGTGTCAAACCGGGATGAGACTTTACTTGAGAGTGACTGAGGATCAACTCTGTATAATGCTCGTGATGTGACTAGCGAGATGACTTGTTCGAAGTGACTTACTTGAAGTGCCTTGCTTATTGGGATATGTGCCTTATTTATAGGCTATCATCAAAATGGAAGGCCTTGCTAGGATTGCGCCATGTGTACGGCTAGGATTGAGCCACCAATGCTAAGATGAGGCCCATAGCCCAATAATGAAGCTTTAGCCCATGCCATCTTGGGCTTTTAGGGGTAGTTTGGTCATTATTGGGAGAGTTCTTGAGGATGTGACAAAGTCTGCCGAGATCCCAGGTTCGGAGAGGTTGGTCCAGATGTCTGATCCGGACAGTACCTGGTTGTTAGCTGAGGAAGTTTTCCTGTCTGTCCAACTCTTCCGATTCGGAGCTCCTGGGTTCGGACATCTCACTCTTTGGTGCCCACTTGTTTGGTAGCCTTATGAGATGGTCATGCTGGATCCGAGTTGACATCCGTATCGGAGTCCTTGGGTCGGAGAGGGTACTGACTTAGCACTATACTCCTTTCCCAGGAAGACTCGGACCAAGGTGGGTCGGACCTATGGTTCCGGGTCGGGCCTTGCAGGTCCAAATCCATTGTCCCTTTCTTTTTAGGGTGGGTCGGACCATGGATGGTCTGCCCGGATCGGACCATTGGCTCGGACTTAAGTGCGTCGGATCCTTTGGGTGACTTAGGACGCCTTAGGATTCGTTCCTAGGTCCTTTATGTCGGATTGGACATATTTCCGTATCAACAAGACTGAGTCAGCCAACAATGACTAAGGGGGAAAGAGTATACAAATCTGGACCTCAAAGTCAGGGGGAATGGGAAGAAGGAGAAGAAAACAAGAAGAAATTCGGAGCTGGTGTGGCTCAGAAAGGAAGAAGAAACATGAAAACTTCCCAGCCACCACTCAGAATCAATGAACCCTCCTCAAGCCAAGCTTCTTTGCAAATAGTAGCTGCTCCCAGAAACCTACTGAAGGAACTAAAATGATAACAAGGGCCATGGCACAGAAACCTCCAAGGAGTACCAAGGCTCCAAGGAGAAGACAAGTTAAAAGGGATTGATGAATCTTCTGAAGAAGAAGAAGAAGGTCAAATCAAGTCCCTGGGCAATGAAGAAGGCTGTAAAACTCTCACAAGATCTAATCTTGATGATGATGAGGAAACTAATGAAGATGAAGCTCCTCTTCACAGAAAAAGAAAAATTGAAAGCCTAACTGAGCCCATAGCTGCAAAGCCCCTAGCTGCTAAAACACCCTCTGGAAATACCAAGTCTATCCAGGGTGGTTCTTCAAGCAACAACCCCAAAGAGAATTCAAGACAAAGAAGGAACAGACTGAGAGCTGAGCAAAGACAAAGTTAACTTCCACTCAGGCCAGAAGAAGCCAAAATAGAGTATGTGAAGTATGACAATGATTCCTCTGTCTACAGGTGCATCAATCAGAAAAATGGCTATTGGATTCTGGAACTTAAGCATCTATTGGTAAATTCAAGATTTCCAGAACCAATCCATAAACAACTTATGGCATGGAGAAAAGATAAGCCAACCTTGATCAACACCAATCACATTAAAGCCCGTTGGATTTTGAAGTTGTCGAAGAGAAGCCATGAGAAAGGACCTCTCGATGAATGTCCATATGGAAAGCCGATGATGTGCATGACTCAATATCACGAGAACAGGCACAAGAGCAAGACTCGCTGTAGAACCCTATGAATCGTTCTATCTAACTGAAGATCAATACAAGGGTGACATCAGGTATCTGAGGATTATCTACGAATACTTCAAGCTTTCAGATATCAGAATAGAGCATGCCTGGAAGTGGGGAAAGTACCTATGGGTCAAACATTTTGTCAAGAAAAATCCTACCAAAACCTATAAAGAGGTCTGTGGATTTTCCAGAGACACTGAGATGCTCGTCAGAACACTTCTCTATGATTATTCTGATGACATCAAAAGGTTTGGAGATAGGAAATTTGCAGATTGATCCACAGAAATACTGTTGAAGACTAGTTTATTAGGATGTTTACTTGGAGCTTGGTTACTCCTGTTGTCCTAATTTACTATGTAGTTTTGTATTTTTGCTGACTGAGCCAAACTTGTTCTATGTATTGAAGTTATCTGTAATCTCTCTTTGTAACTTATCTGAAGAACCTACTCTCAGATAGTATTCTATAAAAGATAACTTGTCAGCAAAGATCACACCTTGTGATTTGGTTGATGTTTACTTTCTACACTTAATTAAATAAATTGAAGATCTTAAGAAAAGATTAAGTGTTGGATTGTTCACTCATCCAGATTTGTAATAGGTAAGATAGTCATCGTTGACTGATCAAAAAGGGGGAAATTTGTTGGGAAATTTCTTGGGAAATTTGTTAGATATTTTGTTAGAAATATCTGTTTAGATTTTGATCAGCAACATGATGACTTATCTTAGTCTCAGAAAGGTGATTAGTACTCTTGGTTCACTTGAACATTGTAAAAGAGGAAATCCACTAAGTATGATAGTCTAGCTAATCTTGTATAGGATGTTAGGTCTCAAAATGTAATTTTTATTTTATGAAGAGAAGACCAAGAAGAAGACATCCAAGCAGAACAAGCTCAACGACATTGAAGACATGAAGAAACTGCACAAGATTACTGAAACTGTTTTTCAGATACCTTAGCCAGATATCTTGGAGACACGAATAGTTTTAGACAAACTGTGTCACAAGAGATATCTGAGAAATAAGAGGCCTATCTGAAAACAAGGAAAGTGTCCACAGATATCTATTCTCAGATACCTTGAGCATTAACCACATTTCTGAAAAAGAAATATATATATTGCAAACAAAGTTGTTTCAATAAATAGTGGTATCTGAAAATTGAAGATAAGGACGTGCAAAGAATCAGATAACACTAGTCTCTGATACAAAGCATAGTTCCGTTGACACTACAGGACAAAAAGCATAGTACAATGCATTTAATGAACGGCAGAGATGTCTGAATAAAAGCAACAGCAGCTTCTGAAGAAGAAGACAAAACTCACATAAAGATTATACACAGATATCAATAGTTTGAATTTGAGCCTAACGGATACTATTCAAACGGTACTCAAATTCATCTATAAATATCAACACTTAGACTGCTTGAAGAGACACACGACATATCTTGAAAACGCTGAACATCTTACTCTCTAAAAGCAACTTACTTATCCTCAAAGCTTTCTGTTGCGACCAAAGCTTTTGATCTTGAGTAACACTGAAGTTCTAAGTGTCCTGATCCTAAACAAGTACAGCTATCTGTGAAAGAGTTGAACGAAGATCAAGTATCGAGATTCATTCTCTTGAACATTTATCTAAGACTTGGGTCAATAAAAAGAACAAGATACCATACATTGAAAAGTGTATTAAGTATACTTGATTCACAGAGCTATCTGAATAACTGAATAAGTTATTAAAGAAGCTCATCTGACAACTCAAACCAAAACCAACACCATAACTGGCGTGGAGTACAGGAAGTACTTAGTTTGAAAAATCAGGGAATAACTCCAAGGTCACCGGAGTATAGGAAGTACTTGATTTGGGAAACTAAGGAATAACTCCAAGGTTATTGAGTATAGGAAGTACTTAGCTTGGGAAGCTAGGGAATAACTCAAAGGTTTCTGAGTACAGGAAGTACTTGGCTGTGAAAGCCGGGGAACAACTCAGGGGAACATTTGGTTGGGAACCAATTGTTTAAGAATCTTAGAATAGGATTATTGTAAGGTTAACTCAATTATCTGTTCTAGTGAATTCTAGGTCTCTGGTAGACCGAAGTGGATTAGTTGGAGGATTACGCCACCTCCAGATACCACTATACTTGCTGTGTTATTTACCTTTCTGTATTTACATTTCAGCAACACTCACACACACTTTAACTGTTTCTGCACTTATCTTTGTTAAGTCTTCCGCGCTCTAATTCTAAGTATCATTCAGATATCTGAGAAATAGTTTTTATCGACAAAAGTTTTAAAAGACTATTCACCCCCCCCCCCCTTCTAGTCTTTTACTTTGCCGTTATCTGTACCAACACCGACTACCCCACAATTAAATCTCCAAAGGCCTCTTTATTATTTTTAATTCTTTCTTCTCTTTTAGGAATCAATCGACTTACTTAGATCTGAATTCATTTCTCCATCTCCAAAGCTCTTTCTCCATCTCCAAAGCTTATCAGAGCAATTATTACCCTATTTTTTTCTTCTTTATCCCATTCATATATCTATACTCCCTTCTTCATTAATCTTCAATGCAACTCGTAGTAACACTCCAATTCACAATATACTTTGTCATTTCTACATCTGCACGGGAAACGGAAGTAGGAGCTGAATGATTTGGAGGGTGCCGGGTTACTGTCCTAGTCAATTTTTTAGATTTTTTTAACAAAAAAATGGTTGGACCCGAGTTTAACCGGGTTTTTAGCGATTTTTCACCGAGTTAACCCGGGTTTTTCCGAGTTCCGGGTTTTTCCGAATTTTTGGGGGTTTTCGGCCCGTCTAGTGCTCCGAATACCGGTTAAACCGGGTCGACCCACCGGGTTTCACAACATAGATTTTAACATATTTATTGTACTTCCTTCATCCCGGAATATCTCCCTGTTTACTATTGTGGTGGATAAAATTAGCTATGTATTACTTTTTGTTATACAAAATCAACAATACTACACCGTTTGACAACGAAACCCCAAATTGTAAGAACCCTAAAACCGCAATTAAGAACAACGATCAATCGAAACAAAATGCACACCGATGTAGCGTGTTCGACTCTCCAATTGAGCCTACTGCACGGAGGACAAACTAATTCACCTTCACTATAAAAAGATCAAACAAATTACAAGCTCAATCGAATGGTAATTGAGAACTCTCTGTTATCTCTCTTTTCTTTTCGCTCAAACTACAGTAAATTGATATGGTGAATAATGAATGTGATGATGAAAGAAACGGTTACAGATTATCTTATATACTCGTAATGAAGCCAGGCTGAGAGCTGTACAGATCAATAACAAATTTGATCTGTTTTTTCCTTCCAACTGTCATAACCAATATAATCACATCCGTCCAAATCTACAGATTCAATCTCAGCATTGAATAAGTTGGCCAAAGCTGACTTACTTTAAACCCCATCTTAAACACATCATTTCATACTATACTCAACACTTTTATATAAATAATGCTAGTGGGTCCCCGCTAAAAAATGTAACTATTCATTTTTTAGATGTCCCGGTAATTTAAGTTACTTCCTAAAATAGTAAAAAAGTAAATCCCACCAACCCCACTATCTTTTTTTTTTTATTATCATTTATCTCTTATTTTTCATACTTTCTTTATTCTTTATCATTTATCACTCCATCAACAAACAATATACTATTGGCCGTTTTAAAAACAACGTCGGAAAGTTTGTAGCCTATATAAGTGGGACGGATGGAGTAGTATTTTTTAAATTTCAATAATAATAAATAATCCTTAATCTATAGCAACAAAATAGTCTCTCATTCTAATCATATCACGATACATATGATTTATGAAACTATATCATTATTTTGTTGAGAAATTTTTTCTTTACACCAGAACCTTTTGGCTTACTTTCAAGTTACATCACAACCTTTTTTTTTCTCACTCGACACTAAAACGTTAGTCAACAGTTGAGTCAGCCCAAATGTTGAGACGGCGTTAAGTTGGCCGTCAGTTTGCGTGTTTCTCACGCGCCTTGGAGGGCAAAACAGAGAAATCACCGCTCAGGCCCCATTTCCCTCCTTTTCTTATCTGATTTTCCCTCCAAAAATTCCCACCCCCTATTTATCCCCAAATTGTAACCCTAATTTACAATTGCTTCCTCCCTCCATCCAAAATTACACTAATTCCTCTACTGAAAATGGAGAACTATGACGGATCGGAACGAACCATTTGTCGTTGTGGGTTTGTTGGTGCCCGATTCACCTCTTGGACGGACAATCATCCCGGAAGAAGGTTTGACAAATGCACATTCGCTGGGGTAAGTGGTTTCAACTCGAATTTGTCTAAATTTTTTTTGTGTGAATGGAGTTTGTTGTAGTTGATGTTGCTCTGTGTGGTAAATTGCAGAGTAATACCCGAGTTCCATGTAAGCATTGGATTTGGGTTGACCCAAAAATGTGCAAGAGATCGACTGAAATCATTCCCGGGTTATTGAGACGTATTAATGGATATGAGGCAAGAGTTGAAGCTTTGGAGGCAGAAAATGCACGCCTTAGGGCTCAAAACAGCCATCTTCAGAGTATCCTAACTGAAAACAGTCAGTCTGCGGCTAGTGGTAGTGGTGGAATTGCAGGGGAAGATGTGAAGAATGAGATCAACGAGCTAAGTGCTAGGATTGACGAGTTGCGTATTCGTGTTGGAATTAACTAGAATTAAGTGTTTGTTATGAAGTAGTCCATGTATTGATGTAAGAAATGTTATCTCTTTGATGTAATGTAATTATGTACTGTTTATGTAGTAATGCAATGGTAATGTAAGCATGAGAATGCTTTTCTGCAGATTGATGTGTAGCCAAGTTAAATTATGCACATTTACCTTTTCTTCAACTCTCACTTGCTACCTAAACCTTTTACAATTATGTCACTCGCTACCTGAACCTTTTAAAATTAATCTCACTCGCTACCTGAACCTTTCATGAAATTTTGATTTTGCACCAACAACTTTTACAAGCAAGTTAATACACACCTTATAGCAAAACCTGCTCAACCTGGTGATAAATATGTACATAAACTTGTACACTCAGAATGAACATGTACTCAGTTCAACAACAAACTTAATAATCTAAGACAATAACAAAGATGATAATTGAATGAGATCTCCAATTGAATCGACCAAACTAGCATAGCAACTCCAATTCAATTCAACAATACAAAAGGAGTTCAAGTATCTCAGTTACATATCTTGAGAATTTAATCTACCAAACTTAGTTACATCCACCAAGTTATCAAAATACTATGACTATCCAAGCCATTCAAAACATGAAACATATCATTCCATCCACCAAGTCAAAAAAACACTAATGCATTCACAAGTAACAAAGACCAACTAAATCAACAAACTGTCACTTATGCACAGAACTTGCAGTGACACTTGACTCTTGATTTCCAGTAGCAAATAATGCTAGTCTTCTGAGCTCCTTGTTTAGAAGTCTGACCACCACCTTGTTTAGTCTGACCACCACATTTTTTTGAAGCACCACCACCTTGTTCAGTTTCATCATCTTCTTCAGTCTCAAATCCACTATCATCTTCCTCACTGTCACTACCTTGCTCATCACCTCCCTCAAACTCACTCTCACTCTGATCACCCTCCTCATGTTCACCAATGTCATTTCCATCACCTTCTTCACAAGTCTCACCACCATCTTATTCCTCACCATCAGTCTCATTCTCATCTCCCTCACTCTCATCACACTCCTCAACATTATTCAAGTGCTCCAAAAACACACCTACTGAGTCACTCTTGTCAATACAGAACCCCAAACTACATGCATCAATATCAGTCTCCATCTTTACCAACTCTCTACAACAATTTATCCCACTCTTTGACATATAACAGTTTACATCCTTAGGGTTAATGCCACACATACTAACCATTGCTTTAACTTCTATCATACTCATCTCATCCACATTACACCAATCAAAATAAGAAACATCTCTTCCATCATAGTATGATTTCCCTTTCTTAAACTGTCCATGATGGTGCATCACTATTGTAAAATTGAACTTCACTGGGACTGCACAACAAAAGAGTGCAAAAATCAAATTTTTTTATCTTTTCTCGGGATCTTTAAACTATTCTATTCACCAAACGAATCTTATACTCACAAAATATACACAAATTACAGAGAACACACATTATCATCGATAACAAGAAGTAAACTCAGTAAAAACAACACATAATTCACCAACATTATCATTGAACTAAACCAAAACAAAGCTTTTTCCTTGGGAATAGAAGTGATAGAACTTACCATACTCTGGAGCTGTGCGTCCTCGAGGAATCCTAGTACCTGGACTCCTTTTTTTCCAAGACATCGCAATTCCGTCGGAGATGATCGATCGTCAACACTTGCCGTTTTTGAATTTCAGAGATTGATTTGGGAAGGAAGTAATTGAAACAGAACTAGGGTAATAAGTGTTTTATCTTCTTTCATACATGTCTCTCAGTGTAATTTCTCTGTTTAGCCCTCCAAGGCGCGTGAGAAACACGCAAACTAACGGACACCTTAACGCCGTCTCACATTTGGGCTGACTCAAACTGTTGACTAACGTTTTAGTGTCGAGTGAGAAAAAAAAAGATTATGGTGTAACTTCAAAGTGAGCCAAAAGGTTCTAGTGTAAACAAATATTTTCTCTATTTTGTTATTTGAGTAAATAATTGCAAATCCACAGTACATAATTTCATGAAATATGCAAGTGATTAATTTATTGTGTAATTTATTTACCAAATCATGTACATGTTTTCGTTGACCGATATCTGAATTTATAACTTTTGGTAAGTACATGATTATATGATTATTGGGAGTATTGTAGCATTTCATTTATTAGATACTTAAAAACCAACGGTGATACATGATTTCTATAGAAAATTATGTAGGTTTGCATAGAAAATTATGTGTTACTAGTTTTGTAAACTGTTGAGATATTTATGACATTCTTTTTAAAGTATGTTTGTAAATTTAATTGAGAATAAATAGAAAAACTTCAACACAAGGTCTAATGAGAGACGGTCACTAGATAACTTATCTAGAGACGGTCTATGTTATCAATAAAACTATCCATCATATTAATTAAAACGTCTATGTTGTTAACGAAATAAGTCTTGTTGTAGTATAAAAAAAACATCAATGTTGAGAACATAAGTATTTTGATTAATAATATCAATAATTTTCTTGAAAATATGGTACCGCCTCAAAATAAATTATCCAGAGACAGTTTCCTATTTACTCAAACTTCAATTATAGTATGTCATAGAAATCATAATATGTTATAAAATGAACTAAAATGTAAAATATATATATTACAAAAAGTATGATTATGTGAATAAATTATAAAAGGATATTGTTAAACGCAAGACCAATTTTACTAAACACGGGACAATTATTTGTAATTTGCAGAAGTACCCTTATTTTTTTATAAACATTAAGAATTACCCACAACTTATTAAAATTACATAAGTAAAAAACAACATTCTAAATACATAAAATTATATATTCATTATTCTAACACAACAACATAAAACTAACTTTCAACATGTACGGGGAACAATTTGCATGATCTTGAAGACGAAGATATATATCTAAATCCTTTTTATGTTTTTAATTCATGTGTCTATAGAAATCTGGTGACATTCAAACCCACCGGAATCTGGGGGTGGTAAGGTCTAGCCGGCGGCCAGATCTCTATCACAGCAGCCTGGCAGGCGGCTATGACACATGTATGGCCGCCCCCCAGACCCATTCAATAGCAGCCTGGCAGGCAGCTGTTGCATCGGTCTGGCTGGGCGGCCAGACCTAATTCCTCCTTTTTTTTGTTTTTCTTTTTATTAATGTATGTTTATCTTAATGTGTGTACATTTTGATTTCAAAGTGATTGTGTGTTCGATGAAAACTAATATGAAGATAACACAGATTATATTTCTGAGAATTACGATAGTGGTGATGGTGATAGTTTTGGTGATTCTGGGGTGGCGATGAGGATGTTGTTGAAGAGTCATACAATGAGCTATTTAATGAGGATGATCGTATGTACAAGTCTGGTTATGATGAGGAGGAGGATGATCAAGCGTATGAAGACCAAAACCACTTGTTCAATTATATGGAAGAATTTCCTACCATGAAAGCCGCACAAGATGAAGTCATATGAATTGGACGGTCTACTAACATGTTCTTTACAGTTGCAATATCAAAGAAAAACCGTGTTTATATTGGTTGCGAACGTAGTGGGAAATACAGAGGGGCGTCGAGTATGAATGTTGATGTTATAACACGACATTCAAGTGGAACGAAGAAGAATGAATGTCCCTTTCAATTAAAAATGAGAAGGACGGGAGAGAATGGTCCATGGATCGAACGCACGAGCGAGAATGGAGGGAGGCATAACCATTCACTTGGGTAATATTGTAAAGAACATAACACACCCGAAAGAACATAGAAACGTTGTATATCTTATTTTTCAGATCTAAGTTGACGATTGAGGTCAAATTTTGAATGAAAACATCGTTCGATCCTTATTACACCTTATGAATATATAAACAACAACATTAACAATTAATGAGTTACAATCAATAACTAATCAAAACAGGAAAATATAGCAAGAGACTTACTCAACAAACAATTAATATAAATTTACAACGACCAGTTAAAATAACTATAATTGTATAGATGTCTCAATGTTAAATTAATCTTCTAATATATGAATCGGACTAAAGGATCGTCTCGCTTCTACCTATATTGCAGATATACGAGCAGCTTGCCTAATTCCACTCATCTAATTAAATGGGAGCAAGTTAATCATTTATCTTAATTAGATGATTATTAAACTAGACAATAATTAAAAAATAACAAGTATTTAAAAAAAGATAAAGTCAGGTCTGGCCGCACAAGCAGCTGCTAAGAAGGTATGGCCGCACGGCCAGAATTTGGATGATTGATTTTCGTATGGGAATAGTGGAGAAAAATAAAAAATTGAACCTCGATTTCAATATATGGGTAAAATCTTTTGTAATAAAGAAATATGAATTGGAGTTGCAAGATGAAGAAAACCAAGGTAATGAACTGGACAGACGAGTACGGTGTGTTACCAGTATATTAACAATGAATCAAAAAATTATGTGTTAATTAATTGTTATGATTAGTATCCATATTAGCAATATCAAAAAACTGGACTGTTAATGGATTAGCTAATGAATTAGCAATATTAGCATTTGGACTGTTTAGTGGATGGAGTTCGGATGGGATTTTGTTCCCATTCTTCCTATTTAGTTCAAGTGACTTGGCCTTTTTTTCAAAATCAGGATTAAATTAAAGTTATGGGGTAATTTTTCAATTATTTATATTAAAGGATCTTTTATAATATGTCAAATAATTGTCCTGTATTTATTGAAATTTGTCCTGCTTTTAACATTATCCTTATAAAATTGTCACTTCGAGTGTAAAAAAGATTGATTAGTTGCAGTAATAATGGAAGACGAAGTATCACTAAAATGTAACTTAAATTCAAAACATCACTTAAATGTAGATTTCCAAATGCAAAACAAAATTTAAAAGATTCAAAAATTGAAAGGAAAATAAAAGGAGTCCTTACCGGAGAAAACGGTGTGTAACACTATCTTAATATAATTATTGTAGACAAACGGCGAGTTCATCACTAACCTTGCACGCGAGCGCGACAATGAGTCCGGATTTCTTGCTCAACATACCCGCACTTATTCATTCTGCATGACTAGTGATATGTACTAATAAGTCCGATCTAAGGATTGACGGATCAAGGCGACTTAAGTGCGTTATAAGATCTATTACAAAGAAGGTCCTACACCGGGTTCCAAAGGAGGTCCGACCTTGGGTTCCAAATGAGGTCCTACCCCGGGTCCCAAAGGAGGATTTCAAATGAGGTCCTACACCGGGTTCCAAACATGGTCCGACACCGATTTCCAAAGGAGGTCCTACACCGGATTCCAAAGGAGGTCCGACACCGGGTTCCAAAGGAGGTCCTACACTGGTTCCAAATGAGGTCCTACACCGGGTTCCAAAGAAGGTCCTACACCGGATTCTAAAGGAGATCCGACCCTGGGTTTCAAATGAGGTCCTACACTGGGTTCCAAAGAAGGTCCTAGACCGGGTTCCCACTAATAGGAATCACAATACAAGGAACTATATTTTGTTATCAAGGGTCCGACCCCCGATAACCTACCGCGTGACCTAAACGCGCCACCACGCTCCGGCATCACGTGTCACAAGCTGATAGGGTCGACCAACCTCCGATTAAGTGGAGTCTTGCCCCCTGAGCCTTTGCTTATAAATAGGAGTGCATTTACTCCTCATTAAAGTTAAGTAACTAATTCTCAATATTCACTCTCTAAGTTTAGAGGTCTGAGCCCTAGCTTGAGCAACCTTCTAAACAAGTTGAGTCCGAGCCCGGTTTGTCTTAAGCAAACCGGCCCAAAATGGTCTAACCCCTTCTCCTCTTATTTCAGATAGATAACCAAGTACTAAAGAGACGGACCGTATTCAACAACGGACTACACTTCCAGAAGGACAGTAGCTAGTGACGGACTATATTTCCAGAAGGACCACTTGACTAAACACATTTCCACAAAGGACCTATGTTGAGTGGCGGACCTTGACTTAGTGACGGACCTACATCACTAACTGAATGACTTTGACAAATGACGGATAAACATACAAGTCCATACGGACCATTGCTACCGATGGACCCATACTGGAGACGGACCTGAGTTGACGAAGGACCACTTGACCTACATCACTACTGAAGGACTTTGACGAAGGACATATAAACATACAAGTCCATTACCGACGGACCCATATTGGAAACGAACCTGAGTTGACGAAGGAACACTTGACCTACATCACTGACTGAAGGACTTTGACGAAGGATAGATAAACATACAAGTCCATTACCGACGGACCCATATTGGAGACGACCTGAGTTGACGAAGGACCACTTGACCTACATCACTGATTGAAGGACTTCGACGAAGGACCACTCGGAGCATAGGACCTTGAAGATCTCTAGGACATCGACTCCGTCTAGGACAACGACGATCTCTAGGACATTGGCAAACTATTCTACTACCGCTCGAGCTCACCGCACCACTCATAAAGCTCACCACCCCTCAATACTACTTTTACTTTGACTTCACCATTTTTATACCACATCAACCAGCATTCATTCTACGCAAGAGCTCAAGAATAACAAATTGAAAATGATAAAAAATGAGGGTCAATGACGGGAAAAAAAGCATATTGTATAATTTTTTGAGCAAATTGACTGTTTTTTGCTATTGTGCAAGACTCTCCATCTAATATATAGTAAACTTTCCAGAGAGACCGACTCTTTATATTGACTACTTCATATTTGTGCACATTACGCGTATAAAAATAAAGAAATATATGTAGCAGCATCGAAGATGAAGTGAGATATATAGCTTATAAACGTTTTATTTTATTTTTTATACTAAATTGATTCTGAATATTTTAATGATTCTAAACTGTTTCCTAAGTGCCATTTTGAAATTTCTTTTTGTTTATTTCTTTACGTTTTTAGAAACTCTTCAAGTAGAAATGGCCCTCCCAAGTCCCAACTGCTTAGTTTGTACTGATGTAAATGACCATTTCTAAGGACATTTTAAAACTACTAAAATTATCCATACATAAACTCAAATAAGCAAGAAACAAAGAAAGGTAGTAAGTAGTAACAGAAAAGCATACATTGAGATGGATAACACTAAACCGAGTGTCTTCTTAAGAGCTAACAGTGTGTTCTTGCATTATTTTTTCACAGAAGAAACACAGGATACCGGGAAAGATCCATCTCGAGCAGATTTGGATAAGGCTAGTAGCTGATAGTAGTACATTAGTACACGGAGTTTATACATGGATCAGATGATCATGCTAAGGTAAGTTGGATCTTTATTTCATGAGCAACGATTGGTAGTATCAGCCATCCAGCATCACATCTCCGGAATGGAGGTGGAGAGGTCTATCTGGGATGATCTGAAGAACCCCGGGTTGTTCTGCCAAAATTTCATAAATTAGTGTCTGAAATCTGAAACAAGAAACATTGGTCCACAAATCACCTTAGAAAGAATTGAAGTAAGATATTCACAATAAAGGTGAAAGGGGTGAATGAACTCTGATAAGCAAAACCATGTGGCTAATATGCAGCAAGGAGGATGTGAACGTAATGAAAGAACATTACGAATGAATTGTCTCAGCCTCACGATTGGAACTGTTACTAGACACACATACATTATGCCTCAAAAGGCCAGATTCAAAGTTTCAGGTGGAAGTGAAAATCAATTGAAAAGATTACTGCAAGAAGGTAGAAGAATGAAGTGATCTATTAACTTCATTAATTTTTTCTGTGTTTTACATGACATTCTACATATATTATTGATTTATTTCAAATGGACGTGTCATAGGGAAAAGTGTATAACAAGTGACCAGGTCTCTAAAAGAAACATACTTCAATATAATCCATAGATAGCATGTTTGACTTATACAACTTCCAAAAAGCAACCATGCAGGTATATGATATGAAAACTACCAGGAAACGGTAAATGTTGCAGAACCATATCGAGACCTTTGATGTGAAGAAGAGGCAGAACAATGTCATAAAATCAAGTGTAAAATGCAGAAAAGGAGGCCTGTGGCTTGTTTCTAAATACTCTATTTCCTTTCCATGTTTCATTTTTCATTGTTGTTTCTTCACTAGTCACACTGTATCTTCTATCAGTAGTTGAGAAAAATTTCTCATTCTTCTCAAATCGCACACTTCGTATCTTTCTTGTACCAACACATTATCTCTAAATGTTTTCCCGACCTACGTCGATATTACATTACAGACTATATCTCCAGTTACAACTTCCAAGTAATCTAGTGATCAAACCAGTGTGCACCAAAAAAAGCCTCTATATCAAAAGCTAAGGAAGGCATAAAGTTACGAAACCACGAGAACTTACTTGAGAGCCGAGAGACCTGTTCAGGAGTCAGCTTAGCCGAAAACCCACTGGCAGCATGCTTGTAACTGTACACCAAAGCCTCCTTTGCAGCCTCCTCACTGGAAAACACAAAATGGTGAGATCAACAAAAAAATGTATGAATTCTTTTGCAAAATCTTCAAACATTACAGAAGCACTAAAACCCAAATCAAATTTTCACAATTCACATAATCACAAGCAACACTGAGTGACTAATTTCATCATAATTAGACATTTCAATACAGCCCTTCTAAATGCAGAACCAACCAACAAATTAACAAAGACCTCATCATCAAAATTTGAGCAATTCTCACATCCAACCAAATTCTACCGCCTAAAATTACCTCAGCCCAGGTCACTAATTTCATTTTGCTCCAAAGGGTTCCAAAAAAATTAAATCTTTTCTGCAATAAACACAATTTGGAGAAAAAGGATAGCAAAAATGAACCTTCCAAGAACAGAGGCGAGAGTCTTGATATGGTACTCTTCAGGCTCCTGGCCATCTTGAGGTCTTTCAGTGTAGACTATATGAACTTTGGCTTCAGAATCAGATGATTTATATCTTGCCATTGAAGGTAGCAAGAATATCTGTGCGAGCAGAATTGCGGTGAAAATATGTTTGATTTTATCCATCACCTTCTCTGTTATGGGGTATTTGGGTCTAGACTCTACAGAGCTTCTTAGATTTTGGTTGCAGGTGTTATTATGATTTTAAATTTCTTGGTATTATCTACTACTCCTGTTACAAATAAGGCAAATACTATGAATATAACTATTTCTATTTTAAGCGATTGGTCTCATTTTGACAGTAGTCTCACATCTCTAACTTCTGCTGGAAATATGGATGTGTAAGGTGATGTAAGGGGATACTACAATTTTTACTACTAAGGTAAATAAGATTGGTTTTCACTCGGGGGCAGGCTCAAGATATGAACTTCGCGGATTTAAACTTCGAGAGGTCAAATCACATGAATGAGTATTTCGGAGGTATTGGGCGAACTTTGTCACGTTACAATCAAACAAGGTAAACACACAATCATTTTAACCGAATACTTAAGGAAAATATAAATCATACCATTACACATTCCAATAACCCTTTACAAAAGCACTTCAGCATAATCTTAGTAGTATACTGTACAATTGATTTTCTTAGAATACGCATTTTACATTGGCTTCATCCCGGACATGACATAGTCGAACAACTTTCCAGGAACATATGGAATGAGTTCCTACCAGTTTGCCATGATTTCATACAGACCTTAATAGTATAATAGTAGACTGGATTCCATACAAAATTACCAAAACCGTCATTGTCAATGTTTAACACCTGATGCTCCTCGAATGCCGATACATATATTTGGACAATATGTACTAGCCATGTTGCCCTGTGCAAAAGTTGAATTCATGATCTCCACAGGCTATGCATTATATGCAACTGACTGAAATCTGAGGACTTCAAAGAGATTTTATAAAGCTCAGACAGTTTTTTTGCGTCAGCAGATTTATTGGATGAAGCATGCTGAGGATTCATAGCAGGCTTGGTTGCTTTTGTTGAACGAGCCATAGCCAACATAGTCTTCAAGAGTTTTTGCAGCTGGCTCCAAAATTTCGTGCTTACCTCAGGGTTTTTGTCAAGCAGTGGTGTGTTTTCAGATACATCGCGGCCTTCAAGCAGGCAAGTCAGGGCTGATTCAAGAAGCTGATACACAGGCAGCAAATAATTATATCACATGTCTGAACTGTATGATCGAATGAATAAGAAATATAACCACAAAATACTGAAATTATGTTACAGAAAAGGACATCCACATTCCAGCATACATGAGATGATATTATCAGAGTATGTTGCATGCATTTCCTTGGTGAAAAAATACTCGTGGGAGTATCTTCTAGTTCATCGAGAGCATTTATGTGCAATTGAGCCCCAAAGTGCTCCATGCCAGTCTTAAAATAATACTTAGATGATCTCTTTAAACAAGTTGAAAACAGAAACACTGGTGTACTGCTACTGTTCTTGTGGTAAACTCGTATTTACTTCAAACTTGACACGGATATTGTCCTGCAAAGGTTTGTGTCATTCCCCACATAGCCTCACAGCCCTCACTAGTATGTTGCCAATTATATACAACAATTTAAAGCGTGTTTTAAATATTTAACATAGACAGTATCTCCTATTTTGATAAGTACCTACACCTTATAATTCTGCAAGCACTGCCTACTGCTTTATCTTGTATTCTACACCTTGTAATTTTTACTTGATAGAAAATATTCCACCAAAATTGATGGTAATTCCATATTCTTGTCATCTGGGATCAGCGGACGAAAGTTCAAGGTTCACAAGTACTAAAAATAAAACTAGACGTGGTAGAAATGACAAGTGGTTGACAGAAGTTGTTTTCAAACTGTCAGACACTTCTACTCAAATTCATTTTAAATTTGTGAGAGAAGGTATCATGAATAACTACCAAGTCCAAAATCCATAAACATACCGTATTTGAGTGGAGAAGACCTGAGAGGCTAAATGATAATGCTGATCTATCAAGAAGAATAGTCAGGAACATCACAGGGTGTGTTTTGGGACCGTAGAAATCCATGGACTTTTTCCAGTTTCTTTCTGCCAAAGAAGAGTACTGCTTTATCCTTTGAACCACACTACTTTCACCCTTGCCTAAGTTGCTCTTCATATCATCCGACTCCAAAAATCTCAAGCAGCAATCTCTTTGATAGCAAGCAAGTTGATAATAAGCATATGCAGCTTCCTGTTTGCGCAACTCACCCAACAACTCGTATAAAGACAAGGCTTCTCGAATTGCATCATTTGCTGATATAGTGTGGCTTACGGTATTAGGACTAGAGCACTCTTCCAGAACGCCATTTTCATTCACCTCAGCAACTGTATTTTCTCTAGCTAATAACATGCCAAGCTTCAGATATGTATGAGCAAACTGTGTGTTGACTTCATTCTTCAAAGCGCTGGGGACAGGACCTGATTTTTCAGCAAGAGTGTTTAATTCTGTTTTTGCTGCCCCATAATACCTAAGTGCTTCACTGTACCGTTGTTTCGCAGCCTCAAGTGCCTGCACATATGCATTTTGAAATATTGCATGTTCTTTTAAATTTCCAATCCTTGATACCATATCTTCTGCCAAGGCACGTCGTCCATGGCCTAAATTGCAGTTAATTAAAATGATGTTTGTATGGTCCTCCACCTGTCTAAATGCAACAATTGCCTCCACAAAAGCACTTTCAGCTTTGCCCAATTCTTTCCTTTCCAGCCTATTTCGACCTAGTTCATTGCACACCCAACCTTTCTTTTTCACTAAAGACTGTAGTTCTGCTGAAGAAGCAGGAAGCCCACTCATTATTTTCTCAACTTCTCCATAACAGCTAAGGGCAACACATAGAGTATGATCCAGATCTCCAGTTGTTGAACCCCTGAGGTACTTAAATATACCACCCCTTTTCACTGCAGATTCTTCCTTCGACCCAGCATTATCTTTCCATAAGGACCCATCAACTCTTTGACAGTTGGTGGCTGCTTCTTCAATACCACCCAGAATCATATTTCCATTGTTAAAATCATGCTTGTGATGCTTATTATATTCACCTATGTGCTCTCCTTTATCAGGAGCATTCTTGTGAAGATCAGTAGCACGGGAAGACATGCTGCTTTTGCCACGTGATTTCTTACTTTGCTTTCTGCCATGACCTGGTGAACGCGTGTCTCTGGTACTGCAGCTGGCACTGCTCCCACTACTGGCCCTGTCACTCCGACAGCTACAATTTACTAATGAACATGAACTGCAATTTTTGTTAAATTGGCCCATCTTTTTCTTCAGCCTTTCCACCTCCTTCAATACTTCAGATGACATTTTCAAGTCCTTGGAAAATCCTTTCCTCTCTTCTTGCTTAGAGACCTCTTGGCCCTTGATTAAGTAGAACTCGACAAACACGTCTCCCACCAGGGTCCAAGCCTTGGCCCAAAAGAGGTAGTTGGAAGACAGATCATCATACTTGAAACATCTTTCATCAAGAACAGGATTTGCCTTCTCACTTATGTCACTAACTTGCACCTTTGCTACTGAGCTACCAACCATGGAAGAAATGAATTTATTGTCTTGAGGCATCGATCCATAAACCAAACATGCCAGTTCTATAACCTTCAAAGCTTGATAAAGCTGGCTGCTCTCCTTATAAGCTTCCCCAAGGGCCAGATAAGACTCACCGAGCAATAGGACAAGTTTCCACAATTTATCATCTAATTTTGATGTCGGAAGCCACTCCCTGATATCACAAACTTCAATACAGTCAGAATCTCCACATGCGCAGATAGAGAAATCCATTTGTGGAGGTTGATTATCCTCGGTTTCACTTTCATGGTTCACTTCCGGTCTAGTACTTTGGAGTTGGCGCGTCCATCTGAGTGACTTAATAGCTTGAGAAACATGATGTATCGCAGCCAGCTTAGAGGCTAAAGGGTCTGCAACAGTCTGAACTGCATGATCTTCACTTTCAGATGAACAATGAACAGCAAACTCAGAATCACCAGAATGTGATAGATTTTCATCGGCCTCTCTATCTGATACAATAGGCATTCCAGGTGGAGGTATACTTGGATCAGATGACACCTCAGCAAAATTTTCTTGATTAGTCTCCAGACAGACTAAGTTATTCGGTTCCTCAACCGCCATAATTGGGGGATAGCTGATATCTTGAACATTTGATGCAGACATTCCACTGATGAATTCATAGGATTCTTCTTCAGCATCAGCAATTTTAACTTCAGACTCCACTGGAAGCATATCAGATGTCAACTCTAACTCATCATTGTAAGTTAAGAGAAGCCGTGCAAATTGTTCATGAGCCAGAGCACGTACCACCTATTCATCAGTATCACATGGTCAGTTGAAATGCCTAACCCAGTGAATGAGTAATACACAGGGAAATATGACCTCGTTATTAGAATTAAAATAAACATACCAAATGATCCGGCTCATCAAGGAAAGTGAGACATTTTTGGAAAAGCCTAGCACACCTTGCCCTTTTATCCGAGGACTGCCACAGAAAATCTTTTAGCAAACTTTAGTTTGGAAGAAGAAAGGAAAAATAACAATATAGCTGTACTGCACCATTGAGAGTGAAAGTCTGTGCGCGATGCGGTATAGCAAAGTGCCCAAGGCGAGTATGGAATCACTTCTCCCTCTGTAAATCAAAGATGGCAAAGAACTAGAGCTATCATGACAACTATCAGCGGTGTGATTTTTGGGAATGACAGAAAGATCAAACAATTGGATTACATCTTCTCCAGCACTTTTGTATAGCTGCCACAATGAAGCACTAAGTTAGAGAAACATTAAAAACAACAAGAGAAATTTGAGAAAACATTCCAAGAAAGAGTTCTACCCAGTAGGCACCGGGCTCTTGTTTGCAGTTTTCCTGCAGAAACCTCATAACTGAAAGGCCATTTTGCTGGACAACTTGGGGATAAAAAGCAGGAGTTCCATCATCAGATATACCCTTTAGTAGAAAAATATCATCAGTTTTCAGAAGCTCATAACCTTGAACAACACCATCCTGATGATAGCAGATAGCTAATTCAGGAACATTAGCCATATAGTTGTCCAGCCAAGCTTCTAGCCAGGTCAATGGAGTAACCTGTATGCAACTTTCGAGATGAGTACGTAGATAATGGATCACAGAATCACAGTTCCTATTCAAAAAATAAAGAGGGGTGGGAATAAGAAGAGGCCTATAAATCTGATGCAAGGTTAAGTAACCACCTTCCGTGAGACATCCCACAAATGCAAGCTCACAGCAACATACTTTTCGTTGCTGAAAATTAGCAAGTCACTACCTAGAAGCATACGGAAATTGTGAAACTGCCAAAACAACACCCTTAAGAATCCATCATCACCAGTTTTCCTGTACTTTTCAGATTCTTGAACAGGACCCCGTGTTTTTTCTTTAACTTCTGCGACCTTCTTGACAGCTTCCCGGCCTTTGTTTCTCTTATTCTTCTTTCCCAAAACAAAATTTCCCTTCTCATCCTGCGGGAATCCTTGATCATGTACATCTCCTTCATCCTCACAAAGGTCATCATCCGCCCTGAAGGATGCATGTCCTTGTTTTCGATGATTGGAGGACCCAAGTGGCACTTCATTTGGCATGTATTGCTTGGAATAGATCGATGATCCATACTTTTCATTTGTGGAAGAATTGTGACTTGGTGGACAATCACAAGCCTCCATTCGAACTGAATGCATAGCAAAATTCAAAAATAAGGACTGGTCTACACATTTTGGCTGACGGTGTTGTCTACGAATAAGTTTCTCTCCCTCTTCAATATCAGGCCTGTGCCACAGAGTACTTTAGAACAAGAACATATAACAGATAAAAATGCAATACTATGCAAAGAATCATACCCAGTATTAAGGACAAGTGTCTGTCCAACACGGCGGACTGCAATTGAGACTCGGCTTTTGGAGTAAGGTATCTTGAATATTTGTTTCAAAATGTCAGCTGGGGCGATCACATCTATTTCATCCCCATACTCTGCCAGACCAGATACAGCTAGTGCTTCGCCTTTTCTTGTAAGACTTGACGTGATGTGACCTCCTTGTGATGGTGCTTCTGAAAAGATGCAATTTCTTATGGTTGACAGAAAAAATTTCCCAAGAATTTTTTTTAACGCTTTCAAATTACCAGGTCCCAAGTATAAAAAGAAAGCAATTTAACATTACAGAAACTTTACACTACCCACAAAATATTGCACACATCACATCACGGCAAACTTCAGAATTTGACAAAATCAAAACAATAGGTAAAAAGATCATTTAAACAAACCAATCACAGAGGATTGGGGCAAGAGAAAGCTAACAAACCTTTGATTTAGCGCACATTAACCGATTAAATTTACAGATAAATGTCGAAAACTGAGCTAATATGTCATGTTATCCAGAACGATGCTGTAAAACTGGAACCCCACATTTATTACACACACATAAACCTTCTAAGGTAAGACTGTTAAACACCCAATATGTTTGAATATATCCACATACTTGGTATATTCTTCAAGCAAAGACAAGAGCGCAAAATGTTATACGCACTTAATCTACAGATCAAGAAGATGCTTACCTTCTCTATACCTCAACTCTACAGGTGTAACTGGGAGAACTTTGTCTGGAATACTAGAAAGCGTCGGTAGCGAATTCAGATCCGTTTCCGTAGGAATCATCTGATACCTTGGAGCTCTTACCCTATTTCCATTAAAGCACATAAAAAAGATCACAATGCTGCACAATTTCAAACATCAAGTCTTATCCAAAACACACTTTCCTTCATTTCTTGATTAGTAATCACTAATCAGCAAGATTATCACGAAGAGAACAGCACAATCGATAGGCAAATGTTTTTACCATGTACTACAACGCATCAAAAACATAATCAAGCAAAAGCTCAATATACTGGCGAATAAGCTAATTTCATTTGTTCGCGGATACATGGTAGATAGTCCAAATATTAAAATTAACAATAGGACATGTATAGAAATCTACCAATTTCAAGAATAAGCAAACCAGGCACTCCACACATGTCTGAGACAAAATGTATTCATAACACTCGAATACATCTAGCAATTCACCAATTAACTTTCAAAACCATAATTATAAGCAAATGAACAACTTCTCCACACCTTTCTCCCATATTTGAGCTACAGTAACCATACAATTAAACACTACTAACAACTCTCCAGTTCATTCCAATTGTTTTGACAAAATTATTAGCGGAACCATAAAATTTTGATGATAAAAAAGTGAAAATGTTACGCACGTATCTGAAGAGGGAACAAGGGCAGCTGAGGTGAAATCGTGAAAAGCTTCGTCGGTGGTGATGGGAATAGATCCGCAGAGAAAGCCCACGGGCTTCGGGCTCTCGATTTCCAGTCTCCCAACGCATTGTAACTCACGCGAGGTTGAGCCCGATCCTTGTTTCTCCATCGCTACTACTGATTTGATGAGCCAAAGTGTGTATTAGACTCTCAGAGCACAGTTGTTTTTTTCCCAATTCTTCTAGAATATATGTTCGGTTTATAAAGAAGAAGGAGAAGAAATGAAAACACAACTGGTTTTGGTAACTTAAATCTTTCAAATTATTCATTCCTGCCAAAATAAATGTAACATTTTTCAACTTTGACTCAATTTAATATTAAATCATAAATGTAAATATTCAATTAAATTATATAATGAAACTTTACGGACGGAGCAGAGAGTATGAGTCTCGATTTAATATTAAACCATAAATGTAAAATGTTCAATTAAATTATATAATGAAACTTTAGGGACGGAGCAGCATACTCCCTAGTACTTCCGTTCCGGATTCAACTTTCAGAAACAAGTTTTATAGAGTAAATAAAATATGAGAGGTAGTAATAAATTACAAAATAAATTGAATAGAGTATGATAAATAGAAATAAAGTATGAGATAGATAAACATGATAGAGTAAATAAAGTAGGGATAGTAAGTTGAATTTTGGACGTTTCAAAATGGAAAGCTCTATTCATATTCGAAATTTCGGTTTGGTTTGGTTTGGTTTGGTTTCGTAACCAAAACCCCGAGTTTAAGTTTAAGGTTCATCTACCCACACAACTGAGGATGTAGCTAGCATTTATTCGTAGTTATTGAACCTCATGGTTGGAATTGTATATATATATATATATATATGGGCAACTAAAACGAAATTGAACAATTGAGTACTCAATTTAAGTTAAGTTGGACCAATATGAAATACTATATTGTATGTAAATTAGATTTTAATTTTAAAAAATCAATCTATCTTCTTCAATTAATTTTCAAGCCCTAATTCATCTCAACAAACTTAATCATTAAAAAAATTCAGTATGTCTTCTCCAATTAAATTCAAATATATAATTCAACCCCAACAAAATCAATTTATTATAAGAAAAAAATAATAATAATCATTCTTTCTTCTCCATCATCTCGAACTAAATTAAAACATGTCAATTTGTGCTAATCCAAGTCCTAATTCAACTCGAAAACAGGCAATCCATTGTAAAAAGACAACGATATTACTTACATTAACATATTTGTTCAATTATTTGTAAATATGTATCACAGTAACACGCGTAGTGTGTACTCACGCTCTAGTATTTAACAGTAATAAATTTCCTAAAATTCAATTTTTCAAAAAACTTTAATCTTTTTATAGAAGTGTAAGCCCCTTTTTATTTTCTAATTTATTTGGTCAAAGATTTAGTAAATAAACAAATAACACTTTTTAATTTCTTGCTAATTTAAAAACAAAAAGAAAAGAACCAAAGTCGTAGCCAACGGTTCATTTGGTTCAAAACAGCACGGTTGATTTGTTTTGAACCGTACAAAACTGTAAACAAATGTTTAAGAAATCGAATCCAAATCGTCGCATACGTTTTCAGGCGGTTCATGATTCCCAACAATATATAATCATCGATTTGTCAAACCGAAACCAACGATTACACTAGCTATCCAGGTCTAATCTGCAATAGCTTAATTGTTTACAACTGATCTTGACATACATAACTAACAATAAAGTAGAACGCAATCAACATGAATATTATAGCTCCACAATTATGTTCCGACATACTATCATGATGTTCATTCATATTATTTTTAAGCTATATGTGAATTCAAAGCTAAATTTATCATTCAAAACATTAATTAACTATATAACAAGCTGTAACGTGTTTTGCATATTAAATCATTAAACAACTTTCCAAAAACTTTTAAGTGTGAATAGATCGCCAACCTTTTTTGATCCATTTTTCTATAGATTCGCTGATATTGTACCAACTTAGCTTCCATTATCCGATCGAGTTCTAGCTTGAATCTCGATTTCTTAGGTTGAATCGAGCTAGATTGGTAGGTTTTTGTTTCTTTTCTTTAGGCAGAGAGAATCTGCGTTGTTTTCATACACTGAGTGCGGTATATGAATTTTATGAGCGAGCTTGGCGTTTACATCCGGAGTACATGTTATACATAGTTGATTCGGCTCTACAAAACTCGACCTAGTAGCTAGCTTTGGGGTCCGGACGCGATTTAGCAACTACTGCATGTAGTTCTTGTTGGGACCCAGGTCATCAACCCGATCCGTTGACTTGACTACAGAAATTAATCAAATTGATTAGGATTTAGCAACACTTGGGAAATGTAACTTAGAAATTACAACTGGAAGAATAATTACAATGCAATCTCATAAATCAAGTCACACTTATTGTGACATAATAAGTAACAAGTGAAACAAATAACAGTAATATGGAAACTACACTCGAACCAGAACTTCACGGAAACAACTCCTTCTTCAATGCCTCTAACAATGCTAACATATCAGGGCTTAACTTATCCTGATTCTGAAACTGAGACAATTGCACCAGCAAGCCCATCTTAGTAACTTTGGCAGCTGCTATCTGAGCTTCAGCAAGTTCCTTTTGAGCCTGAGCTTTCAGTGCTTCAACCTCAGTCTCAGCATCCATCTTCGAACAAAGGTACTCAAGCTTTTTTTGCTCAAGCTGCAATTTCTTATACTCCAACCTCTCACGTTCGAACTGCAATTTCTTACAACTTAACTCTAAATGAGCAGGATATGAATTGGTGAATGAAGCAGATCCCTCGCTAATATTATCCATATGCGAGTTAGATGAAGTTGCACCTTTCTGGGCACTCTTTTCCTTATCAAGACCTATAGGCCGTTTGTGACTCTCAACATTGTCTTCGCTCAACCTGAAACGCTTGGTTCCACTGCCACCACTATCTTCCATTGGATCATCCGTCGTACCAACTGGAGCTTTTGGATGATAATAGTTCATTTTTTTCTCCCAGTCGGGGTATTCCTTCAAAGAAGTCCAAGCATGAAGCAATTTGAAATTGTGTTGCTTTTTATGTGATGCACTGTACAGTTGTAATGCAGACTTTAGTATGCCATCTTCATTATGACAACTACTGTTCTCGACCAATCTCGAGGCCTCATCAAAAGCCGAGATGAATGCATTAACATCTTCCATCATCCTAGTCCATCTACCGCGGAGTGAATCTGCTGTTCGAGGACTGAGACCCACTATCATACCACCCAAACGAGTTTCCTTGTACTTTTCTTCCACTTTCTTGAAGAAGCCCTTGTACGTCTGCTTCTTACCAATAGTGGCATCTTGGCTAATTTGCATGAAAGCAGAGATGAGTGCCAGATCTTCCGCATGGGACCACATGGTGTTTCTAGTTGTTGTCGTGTCATCTGTATTCTTCGGTTTTGTCTGATGGTTTTGTCTTTGGATAAGTTTCTCTCCCTCTTCAATATCAGGCCTGTGCCACAGAGTACTTGAGAACGAGAATGTTTAACAGACAGAACTGCAATAATGATGCATAAAGTCATACCTAGTATTAAGGACAAGTGTCTTTCCCATCACATCTATTTCATCGCGATACTCTGCCAGACCAGATACAGCTAGTCGTTCGTCTTTGCTTGTAAGGTTCAAAATGATGGGACCCCCTTGCGATGGTGCTTCTGGAAGGATGCAGTTCCTTATGGTTGAAATAAATTTAACCCCAAAAGTTTTTGAAGACTTACAAATTACCAAGTCCCAAGTAAATAAAAAAATAAGATGAAATAAAATAAAAACAAAAAAAAGCAATTCAGCATTGCAAAACCTTTACACTACCCAAAAGATGTGCGCGCAACACATTACGGTAAATATCAGAATTTGACAAAATCGAAACCATAGGTAAAAAGATTATTTAAACAAAGAAAAGTGTTATATGCAATTGATTCTGCAAACAACGAAGAATGCTTACCTTCTCTAGACCTCGACTCTACAGGCGTAACTGGGAGTACTTTATCTGGAGTACTAGAAAGCGTAGGTAGCGTATACAGATCCCTTTCTGAAGAAATCATCTGATACCTTGGAGCACTTACCCTGTTTCAATTAAAGCACATAAAAACAATCACAACACTGCAGAATTGCAAACACCAAGTCCTATCCAACACACAATTTCTTTCATTTCTTGATAAGAAATCAATAAGATCATCAAGAAAAGGACGCAGCATAATACACCAGTAAGCACACCACCCATTTCCGGGACAAAATGTAGTCAAAACACACTCTACTGAAAAGGAAACAAACAAACCGAGCTCGAATAATCTAACAATTCACCAATTAATCTTCACAGCAAAAGTTACCAGTCACTAAACAACTTCCCCACACCTTTCTCCCTCTATTTGAGCTACAGAAACAATAGAAATAGAATGATATTAACAATTCTCCAATTTAATCCAATTGTTTAACAAAAGTAACTTCCAAATTAGTAGCGGAGCCATGGAATTTTCATAATAAACAAGTGAAAACGTTACGTACTTATCTGAAGGGGGAACAAGGGCAGCTGAGGTGAAATGTTGGATAGCTTCGTTGGTGGCCACGGGAATAGATTCACAGAGAAAGCCCATGGGCTTCAGGCTCTCGATTTTCAGTCTCCCAACGCATTGCAAGTCTCGCGAGGATGAGGCTGATGCTTGTTTCTCCACTGCTACTACTGAATTGATGAGCCAAAATGTGTATTAGAGCACAGACACTTGTTTTCTTTTCCCAATTCCTATGCAATATGCCCGGTTAATGAAGAAGAAAGAAGAATTAAAAAGAAAACTCGTTTTGGTCCCCAAAATCATTATAATTGTGATTCAGCCTCATAAGGATAAGAATTAGTGAATGAAACAGATCCTTCGCTTATATTATTCATATGCGAGCTAGATGAAGTTGCACCTTTCTGGGCGATCTTTGCCTTGTCAAGACCTATAGGCCGTTTGCAATTCTCAACACTGTCTTCACTCAACATGAAACGCTTGCTTCCGCTGCCACCGCATTCTTCCATGGGATCATCCATCGTACCAACTGGAGCTTTTGGATGATGTCGATTCATTTTATTTTCCCACTCGGGGTATTCCTTCAAAGAAGTCCAAGCATGAAGCAATTTGAAATCCTGTTGCTTTTTATGTGATGCTCTGTATAGTTGTAATGCAGACTTTAGTGTGTCATCTTCATTATAACCACTCCGGTTCTCGACCAATCTCGAGGCCTCATCAAAAGCCAAGACGAATGCATTAACCTCTTCCTTCATCCTAGTCCATCTACCGCGGAGTGAATCAGCTGTTCGAGGATTGAGACCCATTGTCATACCACCCAAATATATTTCCTTATACTTTTCTTCCACTTTCTTGAAGAAGCCCTTATACGTCTGCTTCTTACCAATAGTGTCATCTTGGCTCATTTGCATGAAAGCGGAGATGAGTGCCAGATCTTCCGCATGGGACCACATGGTGTTTCTAGTTGTTGACGTGTCATCTGTATTCTTCGGTTTTGTCTGATGGTTTTGTATTTGGATAAGTTTCTCTCCACCTTCAATATCAGGCCTGTACCACAGAGTACTTGAGAACGAGAATGTTTAACAGATAGAACTGCAATAATGATGCATAAGGTCATACCCAGTATTGAAGGTCATACCCAGTATTAAGGACATGTGTCTGTCCAATCACATCTATTTCATCCCCACACTCTGCCAGACCAGATACAGCTAGTGCTTCGCCTTTCCTTGTTAGGTTTGACGTGATAGGACCCCCTTGCGATGGTGCTTCTGGAAAGATGCAATTCCTTATGGTTGACATAAATTTAACCCCAAAAGTTTTTGAACACTTTCAAATTACCAAGTCCCAAGTAAAACAAAAGAAAACGATTTAACATTGCAAAACCTTTACACTACAAAAAGAATATAGGTGCATCACATCACAGCGAACTTCAGAATTAGACAAAATCGCCATACATAAAAAGATCATTTAGAAAAGCAAAATGTTATATGCAATCGATGCTGCAAAATACAAAGATGCTTACCTTCTCTAAACCTCGACTCTACAGGTGTAACTGGGAGTACATTATCTGGAGTACTAGAAAGCGTAGGTAGCGTATTCAGATTTGTTTCTGAAGAAATCATCTGATACCTTGGAGCTCTTACCCTATTTCAATTAAAGCACATAAAAAGGATCACAATGCTGCAGAATTGCAAACATCAAGCCTTATCCAACACAGTTTCATTTCTTGATAAGTAATGAATAAGATCATCAAGAAGAGGACATCAGCAATTCAGCATAATATAGAGACAAAATGTTTTGCCAAGTACAACTCATCAAACACATAATTTAACTACACTGGCGAATCAATTAATTTTACTTGTTCGCGGATTAGCGGCAGAAAGTCCAAGTATGAAAATAAACAACAGAACATGTTTAAAAATGTAACAATTTCCCACATGAGTAAACCATTAAGGGACAAATCGAGCTATGAATACATTTGTTGGATGCATTGGAGCTCGATTTGTTCGGTTCCTTTTTCGGTAGAGTGTGCTATGAATACATTTTGTCCCAGAACAAATCGAGCTCCAATGCATCCAACAATTCACCAATTAATCTTCAAAACCATAATTCTAAGTCACTAACCAATTTCCCCACACCTTTCTACCACTATGAGCTACAGTAACAATAAAATTGTAAAACCACTAACAACTCTCCAGTTTGTTCCAATTGTTCAACAAAATTAACTTCAAAATTAGAAACGGAACCATGAAATTTTGATGATAAAAAGTGAAAATGTTACGTACGTATCTGAAGAGGAAACAAGGGCAGCTGAGGTGAAATCGTGGAAAGCTTCGTCAGTGTTGATGTGAATAGATCCGCAGAGAAATCCCACGGGCTTCGGGCTCTCGATTTCCAGTCTCCCCGCGCATTGCAAGTCTTGCGAGGTTGAGCCCGATCCTTGTTTCTCCATTGCTACTACTGAAATGCATTCAGAGCACAGTCAGGTGTTTTATGAAGAAGAAGAAGAAGAAATGGAAATACAACTCGTTTTGGTCCTCTAAGTCTTTCCTAATTATGATTCTAGCCTCATACATTCCAAGAGATTCGTAAGCAACCCCTAAAAAAGCTCAGTTCAAGCTCGAGAGCATCGATTACTATGTAAAATCTCGACTACTCGTGAACAATTCGCGAGCATATGTTATATATACATATAATATTAAATACTTCATTATATATGAAACTACACAAAGTTTTGAAAATGGCCTATATTATTAATGATCTGATGTTTTTAAGTATAATTATAATATTAATATCGGTGAACATTCTATGCCATTTTATACGTATATATAACACTGATGTTTTTAGTAAATATCCATATTGTTTGTGGCTACAATATTAATTTTTGCCTATCATTTTAAATCTTTCGATATAGAAGGTCCCGTAGGACACGTTAACCCAAAAAAACAACCTCATATATATAATTTACCTTCTTCCTGAACTTTAGACTTTGTATCTACCCTACATATTAGATTGATCATTAAAATTTGTTCTATAAACGGATCGACGTTTCAAAATAACTTTCAACTGAAGGATATCCAATAACAATTACAGTAAAACCTCTATAAAATAATAATGTTGGGACCGAAATATTTTATTACTTTAGCGAGATATTATATAATAGATAAATTAATAATTTATTAATTTAAAGAGGTTTTACATATATGCATAATTTAGGGATAACATTTTCAAGTCCCCGAGACCGGGATATTTTCTAAAGAGGTTTTACTTTTATGCATAATTGATCCTAAGAGCTTTTAAAATGTACTATCGCAAAAGATTTTACCTTAAGATGTTTGGAAGGTTATAAGTTAGACATTTCTTCTCCCGAAAAGATAAATGTTTTAAATGTTATCAATCTGGCCGTCTCAGCTTGGACAGTGAATATGCAAGAAGAGGCCATGGCAAATTGCTTTCGACACTTCAAAATTTGTTCGGCGAATCAAACCGACTCAAGTTGTTTAAATGATACAAATTATGGAGAAGACATTAGTGAGCTTGAGAACTTAATTACTGGTATGCATTACCGACACAAAATGGACATGAATCACTTGCTAGGTTTTCCCAGTGAAAACAATGAATGTTACGAAGCTCAGAGCATAAAAGAAATAGTGGCAGATACCATTCAAAATTCGTAGATAATGAAGCTGAGGATGATTCAATGGCTTTGAAACCAGTCACTCGAAAATAAGCATTGCAAGCAACAACAACTCTTCAAAACTTTCTATTGCAGTACGAGAAGATAACTCCACATCTCTCGAGTGCAATGGGGGTGATTTAGAGATGAACTAAATATGGATTTGAATTTCAACAAAAAATAAGTGACCATAGACTCATTTTTTACTAAACAATTTTAGAATTTTCAAGTGTATAACACAAATATATATGGATTTTTTTAGTAATTATTAATTTATAATTTTTTTGGACCAATATGTGTACACTGAGATTCCAAAAAAAATTATTATCTTATTATTTTATTGATTGGGGTTCAAATTTGTACTGGTCCCAAGTTGTGACTGGGCTTATTATTAGTTTTATCCAGTATATATTAATTTATAGAGGTTTACTGTAATTTTATTAATAATGGTTCAATGTTTTTCTTCAATCTTTTTCTACAATAATGAGTGTGACCCTCAACATAAAAATGAAATCACGGGACTATTATCTATTTATCTATCTATATATCTATGAACTGAAAAAGTTTTCAAGCTTTACTATTGGTCCATTTTTCATTCCTACGTGGCACAATACTCAATTCTGATTGGCTGAAAAAAGTTGTGGAGGGTGTTTTGGTCTGTTCATAGTTCATAATATCTAGAACAATTAGTAAGGGCAATCTGGTCAATTAAATATTTTCTTAATTATATATTCCACTGTTATTATTAGTATGTTAACTACATATATATTTTTATTAAATCTAATATAACTTTATCTACAAAAATTCAAAAAATATTTTGAACATATATTTGAATTCTTCGTGACAAGACGAATCCATGAACATCAATCTTGAATACTATTATTAATTAAATAAATCATTTTATTCATTAAAATAAAATATAAATTTATTAAATAAGATAAAATGAAATAATGGAATTTTAAAAATATAGAATTTATTAAATTAATTCAATCCTACGAGAAATTTTGTGGAATTATAAGTTGCATTTTCAACCAGTATATCTTTCAATAATGTTCATTTTTTGTATATTGGTTGCATATATAGTTTTTATTAAATATCATATAAATTTATCTACAAAACTCCGAAAATATTTTGAACATATATTTCAATTCATCGTGACAAGACGAATCCATAAACACCAATCTATAATATTATTATTAATTAAATACATCATTTTATTCACTAAAATAAAATATAAATTTAATGAATAAAATAAAATGAAATAACAGAATTTTAAAAATAGAGCGTTTATTAAATATTTAATACCCCCCCCCCATCTATTTAACAAGAAATTAATAAATTTTGATTCTACGGTTGAGCAGAGTCCGAATAGGGGGCGAGAATTTTATTCCATGAAGTTTTTAGCCAGGTTAAACATAAGGCTAATGTTTTAGCACTTAGATTATCAATTGGGTATTTTTATATAATATAATATGATATTTAAAGTTGATGGACTAAACTCCACCAGATTCATTCAAATTTCAGCCATCCTACCGCCTGAAATTTTGATACGGTTGAGAAGAGTCCAAATAGGGGGATGTATTAGTGTTGTTGCTAGGGATCATAAGGGCAATGTTATTGCTTGGTGACAATATTTTATGGCTTATCGTTGCTGAAAATGCGGAAGGTTTGCCAGCCAAACTAAGAACTAAATTTGTTCAAAATTTTGAGTGGTAACACGGAGTAATTGAAAGGGATTGTTATGTTGTGATTAAACTTTTTAAATCAACAAATTTCATCTTTGCCCTTTGTTATACTTTTCAATGAAATTCAGTCATTAAATGGAGATTTTTGTTCCATGAAGTTTTGTCAGGTTAAACATGAGACTAACGTTTTAGCATATAGATAATCAATTGGGTGATCTTATGATGATGTTGGATTGGTAGATTTGTATTATACATACCAAGATCGTTATGTGAAGGGAGCACATACCACCCCAGGGGTTGTCTCGACTAATTTGTTTTGTTCTCCCATTCCTATCTATTATTAAACGTAAAATATATCGTGGCATCGCCACGCGAATTTTGTGGAATTAGTTACATTTTTAGCCCGTATATATTTCACTATTTATTTTTTTTGCAGAGACCCTTTTTGTATGTTGATTGCATATATAGTTCTTATTAAATCTCAATTAAATTTATCTACAAAATTTCGAAAAATATATTTGAACATATATTTAAATTCGTCGCCCAAAGACGAATTCATCTAAAACTTTTTGACTTTATGACTCGCATGTTTTCATAAAGTCGGCTAACAACAATATTATCTACTACTCCCTCCATTTCAGAAAAAGTGTTACATTTTACTATTATGCGGTCAACTGTCTCCGCGTTTGACCACAATTTACTCTTAAACGATATTAATAAATAAATTATTAAAATTATATAATGAAAATTTAGTAATTAAATTTTTATTATATGATTTTATTAAATTATTTACTATTATCGTTTATGAGTAATTTGTGCTCAAACTCGAAGACAGTTGACCGGTCAAAGTCAAAATGTAACACTTTCTCTGAAATTGAGGCAGTATAATGGTGTAGTTAAATGAAACTATATGCATATTCTTCTCGAGTTGTTATTTTTTTATTTGATATGGATCAAGATAAATTTGGTGCTTCTATTTTTTACCATAGGCTCCATCAAATGGGGTTGGAGTGGTTGCAAAATAATATTTGCGACATATTTGACTTGGATACGGTAGAATACCCTTTATTTGTGATTCTTAAATGGTGGAGGTTCATGCGGAGTCAAAGTTTACACTGCATGGCTGCGATAAGGGAGAATAGCCTTGAGTATGTGTTCGTTCTCCACCATCACGTAAATTAGCTGAGTTATTGTTATCATTGACGAAATGTGGGTACCTTGCTATTTAGTAGTAAATAAAATACAGGTGAGTAAGTTGTTGATGTATATGAGCTTTTATTATAATTTAAATATTTTATATAAATCTCTCACTATTAAAAAGAAAATAAGGCAGCACTATGTACTACTATATTATTCCAGAATGATTTTTTTGTATATATCTATGAATCGAATTAGTTTTCTAGGCTTCTTATTGGGCCATTTGTCATGTCACGTGGCAGAGTACTCAATTCATATTGGATAGAAAAGTTTATGGAATGTTTTGGTTTGTTCATAGTTCATCATGATGTTTAAAACAATTAGTAAGGGCAATCTGGTCCATTCATATGATAATGTGATCAAAATCATACATGTTCATAATTCAAGTAGCTCATGAGGTCTATTGTAATTTAATAGGCATCTCCTTGTGTTCTTCCATTAATATAAGATTGACGATTATATATGTGCTGAGCTTCCTGAAAAAGAGAAACATCTGAACTGTATGAAGTCGTGTCAAACCACGTGATGCACGGTCTGTGTGATCCAATGCAAAGTACTGCTCCGTCCATGGAGAAGGGTAAATGTGCGAAATTATTTCCCAAGAGTTACAATGAGAACACGCACACAGATGAGAATGGGTAACAAATATACAAAAGAAGGGATACAAATGAAACTGTCAAAAAAAAAAAAAAAAAAGGCTAAGTGCTTAACAATAGGTTTAATCTAACTAAGTCGAATTTTATTCACTTTTTAAATTTTAATATCTTTAATATCATTAATATCAACGTGTCTCCTGTTATTAAGCTATTCCATTATTACAAATTTGGTTAGATATGTAATCCCATATAATCATCAGTTGATGTTGAAGTATTGACGCACATGAACATAGAATTCTGCAATTAGGGGTGGTCTATGAAGTATTTGTGTAAGTATATATATATATATATATCCAAGGAGAGTGACCGTATATGGCTTAGTTTTGTGGACAAGAACATTCCAGATTAAATCATGAGGCATGTTGACGACCGGTATGCTTCTGCATGTGAAACTATATGGAGAATATTAGAATTTTACATACATTATAGGAATCCTGCATTTGAGAGGTTATCATTCCACTTGGAGGGTTAGCAAAGTGTGAACATTAAAAATGGTGTATACATGCCTGATTACTAGAGAAGCCATGTGCAAAGCAGTCAAAATTCTTATAGTGGTTCGAACTGAACAAAGTCAATCATGAAGCCCAAAGCTTTTGTATCATGAATTGCCACAACATTATTGTTGGAATGAAAGAGAGAAGATATGGTCTCGCAGAAAGATAAAATCACAAAGTGTTGGGTGTATACATAATGTCAACATTATTAATGAGAACCAATACTACATGAGACTCATGTTGAATCATGTAATTAAGAGGTGTGACTTACTATGATGATATCAGAACGGTCAATGGTATTATTTATGATTCATACAAGTCCGCATGTGGTTCCTTAGGTCTCTTATTTGATGATTGGGGGTACGATAGTGGAATAATTAATGCAAGTTACTAGGCTTCTTCCCCTGTCATCTATTCACAATGTTGCTTCTATCTCACATCATGTCAATTCCTAAAGACGTTTGATTGAAGGCATGCGAATTCTTATCAGATGACCTATTGGATACCCAACACAAGATAAAAAACAATCTAGGTACTAAAAACTGTGGTTCAATATTATTTTATTAGACATACTTATACATATGCTCTATATTACATTCATATTTTGTATTACAATATACATGTCTGAAACTCGCGGATGATCATATTAAATATTTGTCTTTATTGGAGATTGAGAATCGTTTAAGATCAAACTACAATTGTCTGACAATTTGAAGGTATGCCTATACCTTCAAATGACATCATAAACAGTGTTATAAACCAGTTCATAGTGGATGAGACGTCTAACGATAAAGATGTTGAGAGCGAAGAGTTCAATTCGCTGTATCCACGATTGACTGAGGAGCAGCGTACAATCTAGGAAAAGATAATCTCTTCTGTCAATTCGGGTAAAGGTTGAGTGTTGTTCTTATGTGGATATGGAAGGACTGGGAAGACTTTTATATGGGGAACTTTATGCTCGGGATTGAGATCCAAAGGAGATATAGTTCTCCAAGTTGCATCGAGTGGTATTGCATCACTATTGCTTCCAAGGGGTAGCGCAGCTCATTCGAGATTCGACATACCTATGTTTTGAAACCCGGTGGGTTGACCCGGTTCAACCGGTATTCAGTAGGTCAAGCGGGCCGAAACCCCCAAAAACTCGGAAAAAATCGTCACCTGCTAAAAAACCGGGTCAACCCGGGTCAATGTAAAAAAAAAAAGAAATTGAATTTGACCTAATATCCTTAAATCACCTTCTCCTTCACTCTCTGTTCGTTCGGTTTCTTCTCTCCAGCCGCAATAGCAGATTGCGTCATCTTCTTCGATTCGACTATTAACAAGTTAGACGGGTTTTTGCACCTAATTACTTATTAGCATTGGTCATTTGTCATTATAAATAAATTATTAATAATTTTATTAATCTATTAGTCATCTATCATTATTATCAATTGAAACTGAAAAATGTAT
The DNA here is from genome assembly GCA_026545765.1 of Plantago major. Taxonomy (NCBI): domain Eukaryota; kingdom Viridiplantae; phylum Streptophyta; class Magnoliopsida; order Lamiales; family Plantaginaceae; genus Plantago; species Plantago major. The sequence goes on along the minus strand of CM048839.1, from coordinate 229,490 downwards.
ATATTTAGTATCAATTGTAAGTGGAAAATGTATATATTGAGTTTTAAACATATATTATATTTTTAATTTTAAAAAAATATGCAAGTATGTTAACCCGAGTTGACCTGGGTTGACCCGGTTAAACCTCCCTCAGTAGGTAGGCCGGGTCAATCGCCAGGTCCGGGTTTCACTTCATCCTAATGGGGACTCAATATGCTCAAAGATCAGTGCAAATTCTGATGTTACAGAGTTATTAAGGCTTACTAAGTTTATTATATGGGCCGAGACTCCTATGACGAATAAATTTTGCTTCGAGACAGTTGATCGGAGCTTGAGAGATGCTATGCATCACCTTCATAACCCTTTTGGTGGCCTTGTGGTTGTTTTTTGTGGAGACTTCAGACATATTCTTCTTGGGGTTCCTTGCGGAACAAGATACGATATAGTTAATGCAGCCATATGCTTATCCAAAATAGGAGCAAACATGTGAAGTCCTCAAATTAACTAAAAACCTGAGGTTGCAGGTAATTTTTTTGTTTCAATACTTTTATTTTGTCAGACTATAGAGTTGATTAACATTAAATTTTACATCACATGCAGTCTGGAAATTCACTTGCTGAGATAATTAACAAGACCAGGCAGTTCGCGGAGTGGATTTTACAAGTCGGTGATGGTGTTGCTGGTGAAAATAATGACGGTGAGGTTGATATAAAACTATCCGATGATCTACTCATCAGATAGTTAGGTGATCCCATAAATGCCATTGTTGACATTGCGTACCCATCATTGTTAGACATTAATCGAGCCATTCTTGCATCCACAAATAACATTGTTAATGAGATTAATGAGTACGTTATTTCCAAAATTCATGGTGAGTACGTTGAATATTTAACTGTTGATAGATTGCGTAGAGTAGATGATGTATCTCAGAAGTGTTCACGGTTGAGTTTCTGAATAATATCAATTGTTTTGGACTCCCTAATCACATGATTGTTCTTAAGGTTGGTTGGATGATCATGTTGTTGCGTAACATTGATCAAGCTTCCGAATTTTGCAATACAACAAGTCTTTTAGTAACAAATCTTGGGAAACATGTTATTGATGCAAATATATTATATGGAATGAATGCAGGGAAAATGTATTAATACCTAGAATGATGAGTCCATCAGACGACACAAATTTCCCTATTCCATATTCCCGTACCGACCCATTACAAAATTTGTGGGGTGGGACCCGATGGTTTTAACTGGGTTTATAACACGTACCCGCACCCAACTCACAATTTAAAAACATGTACCCGTACCCAACCCGGAATTTTAAAGTCAGGAAGAACTAGCTAGAAACCAAACCCAACCCGAAGTTTTGAAAAACAACTAAAACAGGAAAACAGTTTCACGCACCTGCGAAAATGTTTCATTTCACGAAAATAATTTTGCCCCACCCTCCCTACCCCGGGTGAAAAAAAAAATTATCTCAAAATTTTATCACAGAAATAATTTTCCAAATGTTTTCGCGAATTTTTTTGGTGGGGGGAGGTCCACCCACCCTACCCCACACAAAGAATTTTTATCTCACAAAACAGTTCCCCACATGTTTTGCGCGAAATTTTTTTTTGGTTGGGTGACCCCACCCTACCTGGGCGAAATTTTTTTATTTCACTAAATCAATTTTTCACATGTTTTCTCAAAATTTGTGCCAGGTCGGATTCTGGGCAGATCGTGGGTCAAATTTGGATACGGGTCGAATTCGAGTCGAGTTCTGTACGGTTGGATCTGAATTGGGTCTTAGAGCGGGTTGGGTACTAGGCAAAGGCGAGTTTTGGATGGTTGTGGGTGTAGAACCCAACCCGTACCCGTACATAAATAATTTATCGGGTTTTAACGGGTTCGGGTTGCATCCTACCCAATGACAAGCCTATATGATACGAATACAAATGTTGTATACAAAGAGGTTTTCGACAAACTATAAGGTAATTTTAAATTTATTATCTTACAAATCTTGAAGACTTGAACATATTGTTTACAATGATTACTATTAGGCTATTAGCACAATGTGTTAACTCTTCTTTAAATTTTATTTTACAGGAAATGATTGATTTCAATTGATCTCTTTATTACACATGTGTTGGAATTTCGAATAATGTAGTAGTTTATATGTTTTTGTACATTTTGTTTGAATGAAAAATGTGTTGTTTCGAGATATTTTTTATATATGTTTTTCTAATACACGTCGAATTTCGACGGGCCATAAACTAGTTACCGTAGAAAGTAGTAACATTGATGTTCAAGAGTCAGGGGACCAAAAGTGATGCTTTTGTAAAATTGAATTTGTAGTTTCTACCCTTCATCTAAGAAAATTTATGAATTTGCACCAAAGAATTCCATAGAGCCAAATTTACAGGTAGATTAAAGTCATTAGCCTGACTTAACTGTTGAATTAATAATTGATTAGGAGCTTTCATCAACTTATAAACACATATCAGTCATTCACGTTGTGTAATACTATAACTTGTACATGTAGTCATGTATCATGCTTTGGTTTCTGCCAACAAATTCATTTGTTAATTTCCCATCATCCCATGCTATAAGCCTATTTGTAATTTATGCTCCAGCAGTTGCAGAGATTGAATGCCTCCAGGTCTTCTTTTTCGTTCTTCATGATCGCATACGCAGACATCACACTGTCGATCCAGTTACAAGTAGGTGTTCCTGCTTTCATTATATGCTTCATTTAGTTGTTTTTATGCGTAATTTCTCTTCAGAAATCGTGTAATTTGAATTTGGCTTATGTAAGTTGATATTTTGTTCAAACAGGTAGTATGAAGATAGATACCATGTTCATCTCCAGGTCTTCTGGTGAAAATTTAGCTTCTGCTGCAGATATGGTAGCAGAACCATTGTCTATCATAGCAATGACTTTCACCACATTGCTGATTGCTTGCCTTATATGCTGTATTAACTGCCTGTATCTTTGTCCGAAGGAATTTGATTGGACGAGATAGGCTTGGGGATACGGATGTAAAATTCCACGGGATGAGCCCTCGTTTGGTGAAAGCCATGCCTAGTGTATACATCTGCTTCAGAGAATAATTGTTCTTCAGCAACATGCACCCAATCCATCCAGAGTAGTCCTTGTATTCTGTATCATGCTTTTTGGTCAATCAATGACCTTTGCCAAGTACAGAACAATGTTCTATACATGTACTTTCAGGCTACGTCTTTACAGATAAGGACATGAGATCAGTTTATGGCACCAACGTTCTAATTAGGCCAGTAGCATAGGTGGATATGGCACCAGTGTAACCAGTTTCTGAAGACAAATTCTTGTGCAGACTATAGACAGTGAATGGCAGACTTTCATAAGCTTAATAGCTATAGCATCTCTGTGAAACCTGGAACACATATTTTGGTGACATTGCGCATGGGATGTAATTGAACTATTGGCAACATTAAACAACTTGGAACCGGAGGATATATTACAATGCAATCGTACAAAGTAACAACGGACAATAATAACAGTAATATGGAAACCACGCTCGAATCATAACTTCACGGACACAACTCCTTCTTCAATGCCTCTAACATCGCTAACATATCAGGGCTTAACTTATCCTGATTCTGAAACTGAGACAATTGCATCAGCAAGCCCATCTTAGTTGCTTTGGCAGCTTCCATCTGAGCTTGAGCAAGTTTCTGTTGAGCCTGAGCAGCCAATGCTTGAACCTCAGCCTCAGCAATCTTTGAACGGAAGTACTCAAGCTTTTCTTGTTCGAACTGCAATTTCTTGTAATTCAACTTTTCTTGTTCGAACTGCAATTTCTTATACTTTAACTCGAAATGAGCAGGATAAGAATTAGTGAATGAAACAGATCCATCACTTATATTATCCGTATGCGAGTTAGATGAAGTTGCACCTTTCTGGGCGCTGATAGCATTATCAAGACCTATAGGCCGGTTGCAACTCTCAACAATGTCTTCACTCAACCTGAAACGCTTGCTTCCGCTGCCACGACTTTCTTCCATTGGATCATCCATCATACCAACTGGAGCTTTTGGATGATTTTGATTCATTTTTTTTTCCCACTCGGGGTATTCCTTCAAAGAAGTCCAAGCATGAAGCAATTTGAAATCGTGTTGCTTTTTATGTGACTCTCTGTACAGTTGTAATGCAGACTTTAGTATGTCATCTTCATTATGACCACTCCTGTTCTGGACCAATTTTGAGGCCTCATCAAAAGCCGAGACGAATGCATTAACCTCTTCCTTCATCCTAGTCCATCTACAGCGGAGTGAATCTGCTGTTCGAGGAATGAGACCCACTATCATACCACCCAAACATATTTCCTTATACTTTTCTTCCACTTTCTTGAAGAAGCCACTGTACGGCTGCTTCTTACCAATAGCGGCATCTTGGCTCGTTTGCATGAACGCAGAGATGAGTGCCAGATCTTCCGCATGCGAAAACATGGTGCTTCTGGTTGTTGTCGTGTCATCTGTATTCTTCGGTTTTGTCTGATGGTTTTGTCTTTGGATAAGTTTCTCTCGTTCTTCAAAATCAGGCCTGTGCCAGAGAGTACTTGAGAAAGAGAACTTTTAACAGATAGAACTGTAATATGATGCATAAAGTTATACCCAGCATTAAGGACAAGTGTCTGTCCCATCACATCTATTTCATCCCCATACTCTGTCAGACCAGATACAGATAGTGCTTCGCCTTTTCTTGTAAGGTTTGACGTGATCGGACCCCCTTGCGATGGTGCTTCTGGAAAGATTTAGTTCCTTATGGTTGACATATATTTAACCCCAAAAGTTTATAAACACTTTCAAATTACCAGGTCTCAGAGTAAAAAACAAGATAGCAAGTTAGCATTGCAAAACCTTTACACTGCCCAAAAAATGTGCACGCATCACATCACATCACGGCAAACTTCAGAATTTGACAAAATCGAAACCATAGGTAATAGGATCACTTAAACAATGCAAAATGTTAGGCAATTGATTCTGCAAATTGCGAAGAATGCTTACCTTCTCTAAACCTCGACTCCAGATCCGTTTTTGAAGAAATCATCTCATACCTTGGAGTACTTGCCCTATTTCAATTAAAGCACATAAAACGATTACAATGCTGCAGAATTGCAAACATCAAGTGCTATCTAACACAAAGTTTCTTTTCATTTCTTGCTAAGAACATCAAGAAGCGGACAACAGCAAAATACATCATTAAGCACTCCAGGACAAAATGTAGTCATAACTCATAACACACTCTACTAAAAGGAAACAAACAAATCGAGCTCGAATAATCTAACAATTCACCAATTAATTTTCACAGCCAAAGTTACCAGTCACTAACCAACTTATCCACACCTCTTTCTCCCTCTATTTGAGCTACAGTAACAATAAGAATAAAATAATATTAACAATTCTCCAATTTAATCCAATTGTTTAACACAATTAACTTCAAAATTAGTAGCGGAACCATGAAACTTTCATGATAAACAAGTGAAAATGTTACATACCTATCTGAAGAGGGAACATGGGCAGCTGAGGTAAAATCGTGGAAAGCTTCATCCATGGTGACGGGAATAGATCCGCAGAGAAATTCCACGGGCTTCAGGCCCTCGATTTCCAGTCCCCTGACACATTGCAAGTCTCGCGAGGTTGAGCCCGATGTTTGTTTCTCCATTGCTACTAATTGATGAGCCAAAATGTGTATTAGAGCACAGACAGTTATTATCCCCCAAGTTCTAAAAGAATATGCCCGGTTAATGAAGAAGAAAGAAGAAATAAAAAGACAACTAATTTTTGTCCCCTAATCTTTCTAACTGTGAATTAGACTCATAATGCGCAGGATAAGAATTAGTGAATGAAACAGATCCCTCGCTTATATTATCCATATGCGAGTTACATGAAGTTGTACCTTTCTGGGAGCTCTTTGCCTTGTCAAGACCTATAGGCCGTTTGCAACTCTCAACATTATCTTCGCCCAACCTGAAACGCTTGCTTCTGCTGCCACCACTTTCTTTCATTGGATCATCCATCCTACCAACTGGAGCTTTTGGATGATTTCGATTCATTTTCTTTTCCCACTCAGGATAATCCTTCAAGGAAGTCCAAGCATGAAGCAATTTGAAATCCTGTTGCTTTTTATGTGATGCTCTATACAGTTGTAATGCAGACTTTAGTATGTCATCTTCATTATGACCACTCCTGTTCTCGACCAATCTCGAGGCCTCATCAAAAGCCGAGACAAATGCATTAACCTCTTCCTTCATCCTAGTCCATCTACCGCGGAGTGAATTTGCTGTTCGAGGATTGAGACCCACTATCATACCACCCAAACATATTTCCTTGTACTTTTCTTCTACTTTCTTGAAGAAGCCATTGTACGTCTGCTTCTCACCAATAGCGGCATCTTGGCTCACTTTCATGAACGCAGAGATGACTGCCAGATCTTCCGCATGGGACCACATGGTGTTATTTCTAGTTGTTGCCGTGTCATCTGTATTCTTCGGTTTTGTCTGATGGTTTTGTCTTTGGATAAGTTTATCTCCCTCTTCAATATCAGGCCTGTGCCACAGAGTACTTGAGAACAAAAATGTTTTACAGATAGAACTGCAATAATGATGCATAAAGTCATACCCGGTATCAAGGACAAGTGAAAGTGTCTGTCCCATCACATCCATTTCATCTCCATACTCTGCCAGACTAGATACAGCTAGTGCTTCGCCTTTTCTTGTAAGGTTTGACGTGATGGGACCCCCTTGCAATGGTGCTTCTGGAAAGATGCAGTTTCTTATGATTGACAGAAATTTAACCCCAAAAGTTATGTAACACTTTCAAATTACCAGGTCCCAAGTAAAAAATAAAGAGAGAGCAATTTAGCATTGCAAAACCTTTACACTACCCAAAGATTGTGCGCATATCACATTACCTCAAACTTCAGAATTTGATAAAACCAAAACCTTAGGTAAAAAGATCCTTTAAAGTTTAAACAAAGCAAAATGTCATATGCAATCGATACTGCAAATTATGAAGATGCTTACCTTCTCTACACCTTGACTCTACAGGTGTAACTGGGAATACTTTATCTGGAGTACGAGAAAGCACAGATAGCGTATTCAGATCCGTTTCTCTAGGAATCATCTGATACCTTGGGGCTCTTACCCTATTTCAATTAAATCACATAAAATGGATCACAATGCTGCAGAATTGCAAACATCAAGTCCTATCCAACACAGTTTCTCTCATTTCTTGATAAGTAATCAATAAGAGGTCAGCAGCATAATTCAGAGACAAATGTTTTGCCATGTGCAACTCATCAAACACATAATCTAACTACACTGGCCAATCAACTAGTTTTTCTTGTTCGCAGAGTAACGACAGATAGTCCAAGCATGAAAACAAACAATATAAACATGTAAAAATTCCCCACATATGTACACCATCAAGCACTCCACACATTTCTGGGACTTAATGTATTCATAACACACTCTACTTAAAAGGAACCGAACAAATCGAGCTCGAAAACATCCAACAATTCACCAATTAATCTTCACAGCCATAATTACCAGTCACTAACCAACTTCCCCACACCTTTCTCCCTGTAATTGAGCTACAGTACCAATAAAATTATAAAACTATTAACAACTCTCAAGTTCAATCCAATTCTTTAACAACTTCAAAATTAGTAGCAAAGCCATGAAATTTTTCATGATAAAAAGTGAAATATCACGTACGTATCTGAAGAGGGAACAAGGGTAGCTGAGGTGAAATCGTGGATAGGTTCGTCGGTGGTGATGGGAATAGATCCGCAGAGAGATCCCACGGGCTTCGGGCTCTCAATTTCCAGTGTCCCGACGCATTGCAAGTCTCGCAAGGTTGAGCCCGATGCTTCTTTCTCCATTGTTACTACTGAATTGATGAACCAAAGTATTTATGAAGAAAAAGAAGAAGAAGAGACAACTCGTTTTGGTCCCCTAAATCTTTCTAATTGTGATTTAACCTCATACGATATAAAGGCGGAATACGATAAATTAAATAATATTGGTAGTAGTACTGTTTAACAGCAGAGCCTACTCGAGTATACATTTTTCGAGTTGTAACGATCTCAAACTCAATCCATTTAGTTCGAGCTTTAGTCGAACTCGTTATTGAAAAATTCATGTAAATACAATAAGAAACACATTGATGTTCCAAGAGTTAAGGGACCAAAAGTAAATTAAATGTTTTTGTAAAATTGAATTTGTACTTTCTGCCCTTTCTCTCAAAAAAGTTATGAATTTGCACCAAAGAAGTCCATACCCAAATTCTAAATGTAGACTAAAGTCATCAATCTGATTTGTGGGCTTAACTGCTGAATTAATCAATTGATTAGGAGCTTTCATAAATTTTTAAACTTACACGTTGTGTAATATTAAACTTGTACTTATATCTTTTGTCAACAAATTCACTTCTTAATTACCCATGCTGCCTATAAGCCTCTATAATTTATGCATGCTCCATCAGTTGCAGAGATTGAATGCCTCCAGGTCCAAGTCTTCCTTTTGCTGTTCATAGCGAACATCAAACTGTTGATCCAGTTACAAGTAGGTGTTTTATCCTGTTGCAGAATCAGATATGAAGTTTGTTTGAATTTATGCTTTATTTAGTTGATTTTTATGCATAATTTCAGAAATCTTGTAGTTTGAATTTGGATTTTAGTTGTATAAATTGTCAAGATATATTACTAGACTCAAATCCAAATTGAAGAATAACTCATCTCATCTCCTAGTCCAAGTCGTATTTTATCCATGTTTTGTATTAGATATCTTTTATTAGCTTACTAATTCGTTTACTAGTTGGATTACTTGGCTATTTTATATTTATTATATATAAACTTCTGCTTTCTATTTCTGGTACTACTTACTTCGATCAATTGATAGTTTTATCTCAGAAATCATTGTAACATAAATTGATATTTTGTTCAAACAGGTTGTATGAGAAACATATCATGTTCATCTCCGAATCTTCTGGTGAAAATCTTGCTTCTGCTGCAGATTTGGCGCCACAACCATGGTCCATCATAGCAATAGCTTTGATCGCATTGCTTGCCTTATACGCTGTATTAGCTACATGTATCTTTGTTCGAAGGACTTGGATTCGACGAAATAGACCTGGGGCTACAGATGAACATAAATTCCATGGGATGAGCCATTATTTGGTGAAAGCCCTGCCCAGCATAATCTTTACGTCTGTTTCGGAGGATAATTGTACTTCAGCATCATGTACCATATGTCTTGAAGACTATTCTGCAGGCGAGAAGCTAAGGGTCCTGCCCTGCTGCCACAGTAAGTAATTTGATTGTTCATGTTACCGGAATCGGTATTTTTCCTTCCTGCTAATCTGATTGTTTATTTTACCAGAATTTCATGCTATTTGTGTGGATACATGGCTAACATCATGGAGAACATTCTGCCCTGTTTGCAAGCGCGATGCAAGGCTCACTACTGCTAAACCACCACCATCACAATTTACTCGATTAATGTCTTCTTCCAACCTTCACTACTGCATCTTCGATTAGATTATCGTCTGCATCTTTATTCTCACCACCTTCACAATCTCCCTTGGCATCACATTCCCAATCCATCCAGAGTACTCCTTGTGATCAGTATTATGCTCTCTGGTTAACCAATGACCTTTGCTAAATACAGAAGAACGTTCTACATAAACTCTGGGGATCTTTACAAATTAAGGACGTGCAACGCCACTCCTAAGGCCAGTCAATGAGGTGGAGATGGGACCAGTGTACCAGTTCCTGAAGAAATTTTTTTTGTAGATAGTGTATGACAGACTTTTTAAAGCTTAATACTAAGGCATCTCTGTGAAATCCGACACACGTATTTTGGCGACGCTGTAACTTGTAATATGGAATGTAACTGTGCTATAATAGTTTTGCAGTAAGGTGTTTTTATATACAATCTCACAGTCTGTACATGTAATTGATGCTTGTCAGGAAAAAACCTCTGATATAATATTTTCTGAAGTTGCTCATATATATTGCCCTTTCTGCCATTTCAAAATTTCCCAAAATTTCAGTTGACAAAAGTTTTTAGGCCATACAATGAACTCTGACAGATTACGCACCCCCCTACTCCGACTGTATGCGAATTTAATGAATAATCTTCAAAGTTACTTTTGTGAACTATCAAGTGCCTAGTTGTTTCCCCTTTTTGATGTTCATTCTGATACTAATATAAATTGCGACTATGTTGCACAAGTGTTGCTCTTAACATGCTCTAATATGGACAAATAACTCAACCATAAAATTTAACACATACATTTGTATGAAAACTGCAAATAAAGTAACATACTAGTACTTGGTGCTCTCAGGTATGCTATTCAGTCCAACTGTGTCATTTTCTGCTAGCACAATCTTCACGTCTCTGTTCACCAGTCGTTTCTTCAGGTTAAGTTCCTCCTTTTGGTTTAGCCCCGTCGTCTTTGAAGGTAATCAGCAAATGAATCTTTAGGCCCTTGGGGCATCAGAGTATTGTGAATGTTACTTCTCACATGCAGACGCCGTGACAAAAGCTCCAAGCAAACGATGAAGCTGTTGAAATTTTGGCATGGGGTTGAAGATGGAACTGCCGTAAGAGAGAATATCTTTCTCCGGCTCCATACCTTCCATCCAATCTTTTGATACTCTAATGTTTTTCCTCTCAGCTGTTGTCTCTTTCAAACAGGATGAGCTCTGGCAGAATCAACATTTTGTTGGCTCTGATTGCGTCCGAATTTAATGATATATCTTCAAAGTTACTTTTGTGAAGTAAACTCCGCAAGCTTTTGTTTTTTCTTCCTTTTTTTGATGTTCTTACTCTGATACTAAATTGCGACTATGCTGCACAAGAGTTGCTCTTAAATTGCACTAATATGGACAAATAATCAACTCATACACTTATCTGAAAATTGCAAATACATTAATTGACGCAGAAGCCAACATAAACATACTACTAGTACTTGGTGCTCTCTGGTATGCTATACCCAGTCATCTGGCTAGCTCCAATGGTGTCATTTTCTGCCAGCACAATCTTCAGGGTCTCTGTTCATCAATCGTTTCTTCAAGTTAAGTTCCTCTTTGGGTTTAGCCTCATCATCCTTGGAGGTACTCAGCAATGAATTTTTATGCCCTTGAGGCATGACCAGAGTATTCTCAATGCCGATTTAATCAAATATCTTCAAAGTTAATTTTGTGAACTTGAACTTGCGCACTTAGATGTCCATATTCTGATACTAAATTGTGATTGTCTTGCGCAAGTGTTGCTCTTATCAGTGTTCTAATATATATGAACAAATTCTCTTCGCCTTGATCATCTTCTCTTCATTTACTTCATCTTCTTTTTCTTGATAGCTAATAAAAAGATCTAATTCTTCCCCTTCTTGAGATGTATCCTCATCTGCTCCTTGACATGTTTGGGAGACATGTTGTTGTATTTTGGTGAACCCTAACTAGATGTTGTTTGTGCCTTGTTGTTCCAACTTTTGTCACCTTCTTGCAATAGTGGCATTGTTGTCATGTGATGTGCTAGGAAGCACACTCCATATATACATACCCATTCAAAGAGACATATATATATACACTCACCATCGCAAGCATTTCACTTTTCCTTATCATCATAGTATATAGGACTTTCCTCAACAGACTCCAAGGAAGTTTTTAAGCCCACAATAAGAGCTCTGATAGGAAGGCACACCTTATCTACTCTGACTCTTTGCGAATTTGATGAAATATCTTCAAAGTTGAATCTGTGAAATTGACATTGCGCGTTTAGTTGTTTTCCTTTTTCATGTTCATATTCTAATATGAACAAATAATTACGCGACTCATACATTCCTAAAAAGATGCTACATATAACTTCTATTTTCTGAAAATAATTAATATTTGAAACATAAAAACCAATACAAAATTTTTCTCAGACAGAACTATTAGCTGGCCCAGAAGAACCTACAACAGTGCAACAATTTTTTAAAAAACAACAGAAATTATTTGGGAAACAAGTCTGCCTTTAGCTGCTCTAGCATTGTCATGTCTGTTACCGAGAGCCTTTTCTTCTCCAACTGCATATACATCTTCATTTTCTTCTCCAACTTCATAAACAAGTCTGCCTCCGGCTCTGCTCTTGAATAGCATGCGTTTGCGCTTGAATAGCACTGGTCTGCTCCTGAATGGCACGAGCAAGACCATATTGCGAGTGAGTCTGTTTCTGCACCATAGAGTCTGCGATCCTCGTCTTTCGTACTCGTTTGGATCGGTGGGGTATGAAATGACTCGGACCAGCCGAGGGACATTGTTGTGCACCATCATCTCTTCTTCTTCTTCCATTTCTACGTGAAGAAGGCCTTCTGATATTTCATCATCTTCTTCTTCTTCGTCTACTTCATCTTCCGCTTCACCTTCATCATCATCTAATTCTTCTTCTAAATTTACTCCTGCTTCTGCTTCTTCACCTCCCCCTTCTTCTTCTTCATCTTCCTCTTCTTGGTTGCTATTAACCTCAACACTTTCAGACACTTTTTCTTTTCTCAAGATTTTCCCTCATCTCCACCCTGACATGTTCGGGGGCGTCTGGACATGTTTTTGCATTCTGGTGACCCCCTACTAGATGTTGTTTGTGCCTTGTTATTCCACCTTTTATCACCTTCTCGCAATAGATGCACTGTACCCACACGGTTCCAGTACTACAAGAACCCACTTGGGTACAGTACTTCCATCCAGGATCGTTTCTTTTGTTTTGACCAGAATTCCACATTGTCACCTTAAATCTGAACCAATATACACAATAAACTACATCACTTTGTGTACCAAAAGAGTTTGTTAGTGATATCAAGACATGACATATAAAACAATTTCTTGATTAATACAATGTTGCCACAGAGTAAATTAACTTGTGAACTGCACCACAAATGAAGAAGCTTTCATTCAACGAAGCGCAATATTAGCACATTCCTAATGCAGTTCCAGCGTTGCACTTGCACAAATGATATTTTAACTGTTTTGATTTTGTAGAAAAACACCAATTGCTTATTTAGTTTCTTTTATATATTGTTAACATGTTGTAGTATTATTTTGTGAACTGGCTACATGATCGCTCTAGAGTTTAAAAAACTATATATATGGCACACCGTCAATTATAACTAGTTAATTTACGCGCAAAGTTGGCGCGTCCATTGTCTCTCTAAATTTAGACATGTACTCCATATAAATACACACAGTTTCAAAACTCAAAGTGCAAGAAAACTAATCTGTTACCAAATAGATCTTCTGAGTTCTGAATTCATGAACAAGACCTTCACCAATTCGTTCTTCTGATTCTGGATGTTATGAAGGAGAAATGACTTATATAGAAATCACAAAGTAAATTAAATAAAAAAAACTTAAACATCTACAGTCTTAACAAAATTTATGGGTTAACAGCTGATCTAAAACTAAAAACGAGTAAGGAAAATTTTAACAATTTATACATCTTTCGAAACAGATCTGGAGAAACTCCTCAGGCCAAATTAATTTTGCGCAACAACTATTTGGTAATCTGGATGCACATCAAGAGGCAAAACAAGTCAATTCAGAAATCCCAAAATAAAGAAGAGATGTGCAAATAAAGGTTCAGAAAGCTTGGATGATTGTTTTCTTTGTCAGAGAATCAACTTACGGAAGGATTAAGCAAATGAAAGATGACAAGTGAACTTTGATGTTTCTGCTAACATGTATATATAGGCACGTACGTGCTAAGGTTAGAAACACATGACATGACACCCTCAGATATAGAATTAGAATCATGTATCCAGCTCAACAACTATTGGATCCTTACTAATTAATTAACATTAAAACTATGTGATTACGTTGATAATCAATCAATGAGCAAGCAATGGCAACACACCCATGATTGGATAAACAAATCAATACTAGCTAGGACATTGAATGTTGGAAAGGATTTATAATGATAGAAAATAGGGTTTATGCAACATTAACGCATATTTGGTAGAGATCTGTCGATTTTACATTTCTATAGGTTTTCGCATCATTAACGCATGTTGGTAGAATCGCTACAGGTTTACGGAACATATATATACACATACAAAGAGATATATATACACTCACCATTGCAAGCATTTCACTTTTTCTTATCATCATCAGAGACACCAGGCTTCAAGTGAAGTTTCCACATTTACAGACTTCAAGAGAATATATTACACGTGTCGATTTTTACATTTCTATAGGTTTACGCAAAATTAACGCATATATGTAGATATATGTTGAGTTGATATTATTAATTACGTTTCTCCAGGCGCAACATCAACGCATATACAACATATCGCGCGCAATAATGCATATTGGTAGAGATGAAGAACAGCATCCACTAAACAAAACAAAAACTGACTATCACAATGAAGAACAGACATGAAACCTATCCTTCTTCCGGAAAGCAAAAATCCTACAATTTTTATCCAAACGTCCATTGTGAGCATAATAACCCCACACAACATCATCCCAACCATTCTGAAAATCCAACAAGTTATCAGTCCTAAGCCTAGTTTCTAGCACATTCCACAGATATATACATCTCCTCAGCTCAGCTCTCTTAAGGGGCCCAATAGCATCCGTAATATTCCAAGCATATTGATGTCATCCATGAGAATGAGGTAGCCCACCCTTCTATGATTGCCCCTTATATTATCTAGTTGAAGAGCATTATTATGCTCATTGTATCATGTTTGTTGATCTTTAATAAAAAAAATTGTCGTTTAAAAAAAGGGAATTCTAGTGAGGCAACAAAATTGGATACAAATTAACATCATAAAATTTTCCAATTTGAACAGTGTATATATATTGGCTAATATAACAACTACAAAGATAGAGTATACAAATCGATTCACGGCAAATTAAGGTTACTGACCGCCACAAGATAGAGTATATATATAGTCGCGTGCTAGGCTTTGGAAACATACCACATATATATAGTATATACACATTCAAATTAAAGAGATATATACACTTACCATTTGCAAGCATTTCAGTTTTTCTTATCATTAGAGACACCACCAAAGTATATACCTCAAAAGACTTCAAGAGAAGTTTTTAAGGCCACGCTAAGAGCTCTGATGGTATGCACACCTTACCTACTCTGTACTGTATGCGAATTTATCTCATAAGACTTTGTGCGCTTAGTCGTATTCCTTTTTCATGTTCATATTCTGATACTACATTAATGCGATTGTATTGCACAACTGTTGCTCTTAACAGTGTTCTAATATGAACAAAATAACTACACCGCTACTCATACATTCCTATAAACATGCTATATATGAACTTCTATTTTCTGGGAATAATTAATATTTGACACATAAAAACCAATACAGAAGTTTTCTCAGAACTATTAGCTAGCCTGAAAGCACATACAATAATGAAACAATCTAAAAAACAAAAAACAAAAATCACTTGGGAAACAAGTCTGCCTCCAGCTGCTCTAGCATTGCCATGTCTGTAACCGAGAGCTTTTTCTTTCCCTCCAACTTCAAATACATTTTCATTTTTATAATCCGGTTCTGATCTTGAATGGCGCGCGTTTGCTCTTGAATAGCACTGGTTTGCTCCTGAATGGCACGAGCAAGACCATCTTGCGAGTGAGACAGTTTCTGCACCATAGAGTCCGAAATCCTCTTCCTTCGTACTCGTTTGGATCGGCGGGTTATGAAATGACTCGGACCAGCCGACGGAGGTTGTTCTGCACCATCATCTTCTTCTTCATCTTCTCCCATTCCTACAGGAAGAAGGCCTTCTGCTGATTCATCATCTTCTTCTCCGTTTACTTCATCTTCCCCTTCCCCTTCATCATCTTCTTCTTCTACATTTACTTCCGCTTCTCCTCCTCCTGCTTCATCTTCTTCTTCTTGGTTTCTATTAACCTCAACACTTTCAGACATTTTCTTTCTTTTACCCTTCTTAATATTTTCCCTCATCTCCTCCTTGACATGTTCAGGGGCATCTGGACATGGTGCATTTCGGTGACCCCCAATTAGATGTTGTTTGTGCCTTGTTATTCCACCTTTCGTCACCTTCTGGCAATAATGGCATTGTACCCACGCGGTTCCACTAGAAGAGCCTACCTGGGTACCATACTTCCATCCAGGATCTTTTCTTTTGTTTTGACCTCCAGAATTCTTGTTTGGTTTCTTTCTTGCATCTTTGTTGAGTATACTGTAGGGGGTGGCTGAAGCACGGAGAGACATTGTCACCTGAGATCTGAACCAATATACACAATAAACTACATCAATTTGTGTACCAAAAGAGTTAATTAGTGATATCAAGACGGGACATATAAAAAAATTGTGACTACAATGTTGCCACGCAGACAATAATTAACTTGTGAACTGCAGAAATGAAGAAGCTTTCACTCAATGAAGCGCAATATTAGCGCATTCCTAATACCGTTCCAGCATTGCACAACTGATGTTATAACTGTTTTGATTTTGTGGAAACACCAACTGCTTATTTAGTTTCTTTTACATATTGTTTAAAATGTGATACTATTATTTTGGGAACTAGCTACATGATTGCTCGATCTAGAGTTATAAAACTTACATTATAACCTGAATTTAGAAGTGAATTAGCATACAGTTACTATCCTAGAAAATGAACTAGTACAAAACAAAGATTCACATTTTATATGAATTCAGAGAAACAGATACTCAAGATATATGAAAAATCAGCAAGACCCAATGCAAAGTAGTAAGGTGAAATCATCGAAACATTTTGACAAATTTAAAATCATGTACCACAATATAATGACACATAAAATACTGCTATATCATAACCCTATACATCCACAAATACATACGTTATAAGGGAAAATTAAATATACGTCCTGCTATATGCCACCGTGACAAAATCAGGTGAGGATATATAGTATCATAAATCACAAAATCATACTTTCAACGGTCTTAAACATATATATGCAAATTAAAACGCAAAATTGGCGCGTCCATTGTCTTTTAAAATCTAGACATGTACTCTACATAACTAATAAACACAGTTTTAAATCTGAAAGTGCAAGAAAATTAAACTAATCTCTTACCAAATAAATCTTCTGAGTTCTGATCAAGTCACGAACAAGACCTTCACCAATTCGTTCTTCTGATTCTGGATGCTATGAAGGAGAATTAACTTAGTAAATTAGAAAAACTTAAACATCTACAATACTTACTCTTTACCAAATTAATAGGTTAACTGATCTAAAACTAAAAATGAGTAAGAAAACCATAACAATTTATACCTTTTAAACCAGATCTGGAAAAACTCGATCCTCAGGCCAAATTTTGCACAACAACTCTTTGGTAATCTGGATGCACATTGATCGAGAAGCAAATTAATCAAGTCAATTCAGAAATCAGAAAATAAAGAAGAGATACAAACAAAGATTAAGAAAGCTTGGATGGTTGTTTTTTATCAGAGAATCAACTTACCAAAGAATTAAGCAAATGGGAAATGAAAGATGACAAGTGAAAATTCCGATATGATGTGTATGAGCTAGCTAGAAATGTTAAATAGTTTCTGCAAATTTTAAGACAGTAATGAAAGAGGAAAAGACTGCAGACTGTTGTCCATTTGTTGCATGTATATATATATATATATATATATATATATATATAGGCACGTGCTAGGGTTAGAAGAAACACTGACATGACAACCTCCAGATATGATAATGCTTGGACCAATTTAGACCTAACTCCTTAGAAACAGAAGCATGTATATATCCAGCTGATTAATTAACATTTGTACTATATGTTATTTTGTTAATAATCAATCAATGATATACAACACACCAATGATTTGATGAACAAATCAATACTAAAACATTAACGCATATTAGTGCATGTATGCGCGCAATTTTATATTTCTAGGTTTACTTGATATTAATTAACGCATACCGGTAGAGATATGCCTATTTTACATGTCTTTTTTTTTTTTTTTTGGGTTTATGCAACATTAACACATATTGGTAAAGATACGTCGATTTCACATTTCTCTAGGTTTCGCAACATTTTATTTTAATGGTAGTGAACTCTCTCCCTGCCATAGGGTTTTCTCACTGGGTTTCTCTAACTTAAACCTTTTCCGCAAAATATTACTCCCTCCGTCCCGAAAAACTTCATATATTAAGGTTAGCGCGCGCATTTTTATGCAAAAATTTAAAGTAATGATAGAATATAGAAAATGTGAAAAAAAAGTGTACTTTTAGTGGCAAAATGTGTAATTTGAGTGTAAAGTATCTTTCAACTTATATACAAAAATACCAAGAAAAAAGTGTTTAATATATATCCCAGAAAAATGTTTAAGGTTTTGCGAAAATTGTTTTATTAAAGTTTTGCAAAAAATGTTCAGGTTTTTGTAAGCATTAATAGTTGTCATTCTCAAAAAAAATATTCAAAGGTTTTGAAAGTGTGAACTTACAAATTTTTTTAAAGATTTTACAAAAACTATTTAGTACTCCCTCCCTCTGTCCCGTAGAACTTCATACATTTGTCATTTTTAGCCGTCTTATAGAACTTCATACATTATCAAAAAAGAAAGTTACCCCACATCCAACAAATAATAAACAATTTTGCAATATGTTTTATTCATTCTAATTTTAAGCCCTAATGAAACTTCAACAAAATCAATTCACCATTAAAAAAGACTCAATTTTCCTTTATCAATTAAATTCAAAACCCTAAATCAACCCCAAAAGAATCAATTCATCATTAAAAATCTCATTCTCCAATTAAATTCAAATCCCTAATTCAACCACAACAAAATCAGTTCATCATAAAAAATAAGAAAAAACAACAACGATAACCAATAAATCTTTTCCATCTTCTTTAATTAAATTGAAACAAATCAATTCGCACTAACCCAAAGCCTAATTCAACTCGAAAAAAGATAATTTATTATGAGAAACAACGATAGTACTTACATTCATATAGTTTTTCTATGATTTGTAACTATATGCCACAATAACACGAGTAGCGTGTTCGCACGTTCTAGTTTATGATTATTGTTCATCTATAAATAGACATTGCAGTATGTAAATATTATTATTTGTTTGTTTGTTTGTAATTGTTTACATATGTATTCCCATGAGCTTTATATTACACTAAGAATGTGAGATCTTGAGTGACATAACATGGCTCTAAAATAGCCCCAATCAATGATCATCGAGAATGTGATATCTATGATGCATTTGTGATTGGCATATGGTCTGCATCATATCCTTTGGAGGTGTAGTAGTTCTCACGACTACGAATTACTTGGTAATTCATGATGGACACATGAACACTTTAGAGAGTGTTGGTATACCCAGCTGAAAATCGTTTGATGTACTCTATTTACGTGTCTACTGAAGCAACGGTTTGTATGGTAGTGTAATAGTCATTTGACTTGAGGTCAATACGTACTACATGTGTGGAGTGGTGTGATTTGACCATGACCAATGCTTGCACTCATATCACGAAACACATGTTACTAGCAGTTGAACCAAGATAGGATTCATTCATCAAAATAGACTTTGAGAGGATACTTAACTTCTCATTATTAGTTTGATCAAAGTTGTTGGCCAACGCAAGTATATTTGGAATGGTGTTTCAAATAATATAGATCAATTAGTAGAATGAGATAAAGGGTTTAAGTTATTGGAACAAACACTAAATCAAATTCTAGACTTAATCGAGTGTCGCGAATGAAAGGACCGTATCATCATAAGCTCTACATTACAGGTAGTTTTCAATCCTTGCAAACGTTCCTTATGTATTAAGTGGTAAATTGTCTAGAAGTTTCACCAAACCTTAATTAGATTAGTGCTTATTATACATAAGGCCCTATCGGTCACACAACAGGGTTATTGTTCTACCAAATGAGTATTAGAGTTAATTAAATATTAATTAGATTAATGAATATTTAATTTACTATTATTTAGAATTAGTCTATTTGGTAGAAATAATTAATTATGTTAAATTAGATTTATCGAATTTAATTAATTGTTATACTTTTATAAAGTTGATTAATTAAATTAATATTTGAAGAAAGAATTAATTAGATTAAATTTAATTTAATTAATTAAAGTAAGAAAGTTTATTTAGATCAAATTGAAAGAAAGTCCAAAAGAAAGAGAACAAAATTAAATGGGCTTGAACCCAGGGAAAATTGGTGCCAAAGACTAATTTTGCACCCAAATTTGAGAACAAGGCCTACAGTATTTTGGGTTATTCAAATAAAGGCCAAATGTCTTTTACCCCCACATGGATGGACATTTAATACCCCTCAGTTGTTAAAAAATAAACTAACACTTCTGAAAATAATTTTTAATATAATTTCACCTCTTCAATTGTTTATTTTAATTTTTCAGTTCAGATTTTATTCTTCTTTTTTCCATTTTTCAACAAGAATCGTAAGTTTACGCTTCATAATTTGTTGACATTTTACAATGAGATTTTGGGTGTAAAAGGCAATGACCTCTTTTTGAATCAAAGTGATTCAACAAGGACCGGTCTGCTCTCTACCCTTGAACCCACAACCTATTGATCAACGGAATAGAGGGCTAAACGGACTAAGAAACCTAGTGTTGTTGGAGTTAATCGATATATCTAGGTACGCATACTGTCCGGATTTAAGCATGAACACACGCTCTTCTCTTTCTTGGTTTTAACGCTTCATAGTTTGATTTTCGATAATACTACTCATTAAATAGTTTAGTCTAGTTTCGAACTATAAGAACATCTTAGTGTTCTTCGGTAGAAGGATTGTCCGTGGATACTAAGGTTGAGGAAAGCCAATCATAACATATTAGATTCAACATATCATACTTGACGAACAGATTTGAAGTACTTGACGAACAGATTCAAGGAAGAGCTTTAAGTTCTTAAAGGTGCTGTCTGGAAAGATAGTGCGAAAAGTAAGTATTGATGTACTTGTTTTATATTATACCGTCATTGAATCAAGATCATTATGGAATAAATTTTTGAATTCCCTTAAACTAGGGTTAGTATTATACTTAATTTATACGTCATTGATAGCTTCCCTTTTTAAATGTAAAATCTTGGACCAAGATGATAACTTTTACTTCATTTAGGCATGGGATTTGTTTAATACCTCGTTTTGAATCATTCTGCTGGTTTTATCTTTTTCTACTAATTTGCATGTAAAGATTTTTAGCTTGTTTGACATGATTTGTTTATATTATATTTTGGTTGTAATTAGCTGTTTAGCTTAAACAACTTTAAAACTCCTGTCCACGTTCATATACAGTGTGATGATACTTGTATTGTGAGCATGTATCGTGTGCTGGTTTTTTTTTTTTCTTTATTTTTGGGTAAATTATTTGTTCTTTAGAAGTCTCTTCTGATTCCAGCTGCAGAAGATGAGATATTTGAGAAATTTGTGGCATTATACTTTGCAGAACCATTGGATACATGCTTGCCATTAACTAGTAGAATTGTTCCAATACTTGAGGACTCTTCGTATCTATTCGCATTGATAACCAGGGGATGGTGAAGTTTTGAGGACTAAAATCGGAAGAGTGAATTCTAGCAGATATTGGTTGCAATTTGCAAGTAGGTGTTTATCCTTTTGTGAGACATACATAAAATTTCCTGGATTTTATTCCTTTTCAAGTATTAAGTGTTTACACTCGACTTGAGCAACAATTTCAGAAGAAATATTAAATGCAAAATGGATCATGTAATCTGAAATTTTGGCTTCTGTAAGTTGATTATGATTTTGAGTGGTCAAGCCTGATTTTATTTTACTGTGTCCTTTAACAGGAAGTTGTTAATTTTTGGTAATGGCTCTTGTTCTTGTTTGCATACTTCAAATACATCTGATATGGAGCTATTGATATTACGAAGCCTTCAGAACCTACCATTGTCCGTGGTTGTAATGTCTTCGATTCCATGGCTTGGCATATGCATTGTATTAGCTACATGTTTCTTTGTCCAGAGGCCTTATGAAAGCCCCCAAGCTCCACTTGTACAAGAATTCCATGGTTTGAGTCATTATTTGGTAAAAGCGATGCCTAGCCAGACATTTACAGCCGACCTGGAGAATGGTTGTACTTCAGCAGCATGTTCCATCTGTCTTGAAGACTATAAAGCTGGTGATAAGCTAAGAGTTCCACTACAAGAAATTTGCTGAATAGCGACGGACAAGGGCGACGGATGCCTATCCGTCGCTATTTAGCGACGAATCTGTCATTTTAGCGACGGGATACTCTATCCGTCTCTAATTTAGAGACGGATAAATCTATCACTCATCTCTTCTCTTCTCCACCACCTCCCCACTGCCACCACCACCTCCACACCACCACTGCCTCCGTCCCTCCATCCGATTTGTCAAAATCTCGTCCGATTCGTCAAGATCTCGTCAAGATCCACCAAGATCCGTTCAAGTTCATGAAGATCCACCAAGATCTCGTCCGATTCGTCAAGATCTTTTCTATATTTTTTCATTTTTTCTTATTAATTTTGTATAATTTATTTGTATTATTGGATATTGAATATTCTATTATTGGATGGAATTTTAGATTTATGTAAGTACGTATTGAATATTGTATATCCGTATTGAATATTGTATAAAATTGTCGATTTATTGTATATCCGTATAAAATTGTCGATTTATTGTATCATCGTCGATTTATCCGATTCGTCCCCAAATCGTCGATTCGTCTGCAGATTAATAAAAATAAATAAAAAAACAAAAAACCACCTATTTAGCGACGGATAGTTATCCGTTGCTAAACACCACCACAATTTGGATTTTAAAAAAAAGAAGAAAATTGGCTTTTTTGCGACGGATAATATCTGTCTCTAAAAAGTCAACATTCTATCCGTCGTTATTTAGCGACGGATAGATTATCCGTCGTTAAACAGTTTGTGACGAAGAAAATGACGACGGCATTTTTATCTGTCGCTAAGTCCGTTGCTAGGAGCTTAGCGATGGATCGGTATGGAATCTGTTGCTATATGGCAGTTTTTTTGTAGTGTCTGCCGTGCTATCACAGTAAGTAAATTATCATTCTCGGGAATATGGATTATGTTCGCAAGCTTGCATGTGGATTTTGGTGTGGGGTAGGGGTTGTAACAGAATTATCGCAATGTTATTCTGCCTGTCTAGAAGAAGATGTCTAACAATGAAAATCTTTCACGTACTTTATACTGCTGAAGAGTTATATACGTTCTTATGTGAGTTGTGATCAATAATTTTTTTGTTGAGCAGTTAATGACAATTATATCATGTTATCCTCTCTACTGGACTAACTCTGTGTTCATCTTACCAGAATTTTTGCAAGCGCAATGCAACATACAGTGCTGGTGAACCACCAGCATCTGAGTCTACTCCCTTACTGTCAACCAGCCTAGCTTCCACTCATGTATCTTCAGTTTTATCCACAATTAGATTCTCAACAGCATTATTGCCAACTGTGCAAACTGGCCAATCAACTTCACGGTCCTCTTTGCCATAGCAACTCCAGTCTATCTACAGTTCTGCTGAGTCCCCTCAACCTCATGATCAACCACCTCGACAACAAGGACGACTGTGTGCAAACTTTCTAGCAAACTGAATCATTTTTGTTTTTTTGCTAAAACTGCTAATGACCCTCTCTTTTCTAACTTGGCTGTTAGAAGTGCTAGTTTGATAGTGATTATTTGTGTATAAATGTATGCCATTCCATACTGTAGATTATTTGTGTCGAGATTGCAAATAGAAGATAAAAACTGTCAGTTTTATATGAAATGTAAAATCTGAATTGGTATGGCCTAGTACTGTATACTATCATTTAACTGTTTATTGAAAAAGACCAAGTGAGAATTCATTTCTTCTTTGTGCTGATCAAGAAAGAATATAGTTCTTCCATTTCTTCTTGGATTAATTGGTTTGTTGTTCATTTAATTCAACTTTTGCTTTCGTGTTGGAATCCCTGAGACTGACAATTAATTTACAGCATTTGCTTGATATACAGAATACATCGATACATCATGGCAGGTTAGGTGATCGTTTAACCATTACAATGCGTCTCCTACGCCCAATCCAAGAAGTTATGTAAGGAGGATCACCTGAAACTACTCTGTAACCAGCATCCGAGTACAGTTTCCTCGCGCCATAATCATCTTCGTAAGCTCTGAGGACAAGGTACTCGTAACCCCAAATGGCAGAAAGAACGTCACAGGCTTTCAGCAGTGCAGTAGCCACCTTCTGCCTCCTGCCATTCATATTAAAATTGCTTTGTCAATACACCATTTTGTAGTGATATGGTAACAGTAATGATCATTAGTATGAAATGAACCTGTATTTTTTCAAAACAGCAATGCCGGATATGTAAAGATATTCTCTTGTCTTTGGGAGTTGCCGAAGAACAGAGTATTCCCTCGACACGGTTACATCAACTACTCCTACGAGCTCTTTCTTCGATTCATTAGGACCAATCTTGGGCTCTGCAACTAAACAAGCATACCTGATATGTACGTACAGATGAGTATATGCCTGTTATCAGACGGTTCTTTAATTTATCGACTAAACAACCGAAATGAGATCAGGTAAAACTATCATCAACATTACCTGTCTGGGGGTGAGTTCTTTAATGTGTGAAGAAGCCCTGAGAGCACTTCAGCCTGCATGATAAGACTAGCAAATGGATCAAAAAAACCATCTCAATTATTTGTTCATGTTACTTCTATTGATTATTGTTTCCATGTCACATAGACTGGCAGGAAAATGCTTGCATCAGTCCATTATGCTATGGACTCTGCAGAAAATAAGTGAAAGAATGCAAAAGAAGTGGCAAGAATAGACTAAGTTACCTTAAAGAACTCGAAGAACATGTCATCAAACAGGAACACTGGCTCGTGGAATGCTTCAGCTTGAACATAGGCCACTTCCCTAATTTCATCTTCTGTCTTCGCAATCCTCCTCACGTCCCACTTCCCATCGTCTCTAGCAAGATAATTGAGTCGGAGCTTGTTATCCTTGTACGCTTCATACGAGTCGAAACCTCCAGAGTCCAAGCTCACTTGCTGATCAGTAGATGATGTGGAACTGCAGCAATGCACAAGGCCTCTACTTTTCTTCAATCGTGTAGTAGTTTGCTTGCTGGAGCTATTAACATTGTACAAGGATGGGATTTTTCTACTGTTTTTTGTGGAACTGATGTTATAGTATCTGATAGCATAGAGATGGCTGGAATGCAAATGAGCCATCAATCTTCTTGGACTTGTTCAAGAAACATTACTTCATAGAATTGTACACTCTTTACAGAAAGAGAGACCTCAAATTTGAACTGTTTTTAACCATTAAAATCATCTGATAATCACGAGAATGGTTGAGTTAAAGAGTAAGAATGTAAGTATATTGGAATGTTACTTGCAAATTGTGTCCTTTAGAACTTGTTTGCTCCACAGAAAACAGACTATTTGATTTTGGAGGATAAGATTACAAATGGTGGTGGCTGTAGTCTTTCATCTCAATATTATGGGACCCCAACTATACTTTACAGCCACAGGATGCTAAGTTGCTAACTCTTATTCGGCGGTGTCTATGCCTTACAAGTGTCCCCTCGACAAGCGATGTCAAAAAGTTACGGGTCGTTTAATTTGCTTAATGATGATTGTTTGGGCTTTCGGGTTATAGATATAGTGTTTCACCGTTTGGATGTGCAATACGATAGTGTACATGTAAGCATGTAAAATTCACAAATGCACCTACTTCTCCACATTTTTAGTATCTAAAAAGTTTCACTTTTCACCCTGCATAAGGCTCTTCAATCAATCGAATCAGTAGTATAAAATATAATTAAGCTGAATCGAATGGGCCCGAATGAGTTTTCGAATTGAAAACGAGCACAAATAGAATACCATTCATCAAACACCCAGTAGAGTGAGTACTACTTGGAATATGGAAATGTAACATCTTAAATTACCTAATGGTATGGGCCTGCAACACTTTTCCAGCTAGTCCCTGTTTCACAATCATGGGCTGGGCTAGTAGATGAACCTACTTAGTTCGTGCTATAATTGCTATAGTTTTAGGTCCATGTAGGAAGGGATAACTTGGCCCACAACAACGCGAAATTGTTATATCAATAATTCGTCATGTGAATTTTCCACCACGGACTTGATTGAGGGTGAACCATTTTTAATACACAGTGTGTGTGAGACATATCCAGTTTTGATACTTCAGAGTATTCACGTCCATTTGTAGTATTACTTATCAATAATTATTTAGAATTAAGGTACTAATTGCATTTAGAAGATAGGTCGTACCCTTCACGTGCTAGCGAATGCCAAATGCCATAAGATAAACATGAAAAATTGGTCGCCCGCAAGATATTGTGGATCCTTCGTTCCACTCACACGCTTCAGATTCTACTCGATAATAATGGAAGAGTCAAGTCTACTTAAATATATTGCCTAACATTCCATTCCTACACGTCATGTAAGCGAAATCATTGTAGTTATCATTTCAAACATCCTCATAAATCTTCAACTAGTGGTGAGTGCGGGCGGGTGTGGGCGGGTTTTTACGAAAAATCAAACCGACCCACCTATGGCGGGTGATTATAATTATAAACCGAGGCGGGTAGAATATTTTTCCAACCCGCGGCGGTTCGGGTGATAAAAATGGCGGACGGGTGGCGGGTAAATATAGATAAAAATGGATGTAGTAAAAACTTGCAACTTGTGCAGAAGTAGATGTGCAAGCAAAAAAAAAAAAAAAAATCAGCAACAAAGAGTATGTTTTGAACAACGAGGGTAGTGATTCTTTTGAAGTAGTGATCCTTCTTTACTTAATTTTAAAGATTTTCATGCAGTAATGGATGAAATGTTGACCCGAGAAGTTGCCAACTTGTGTTATTTTGCTTGAATACATGACATAAGTTGAGAAGAACGAATGGTGAGTGCAAAAATGAAGACGGGATATATAGTGCTTAAAGAGAAAGAAGAGTTAGAGGCTCACTTAAACTATATCTATACTCAACGACATAAGCGGAGATGCAACTTCTCTAGTCGATGGGTCTCCTCCGCAACTTCTCTAGTCGATGAGTCTCCTTATATATAGTTAAATTCACAAACACATACATACATACATACATAAAAATGGCGGGTGGGTCGCGGGTTGCACCCATCCAGCCCACCACCCATCCACTAATGGCGGGTGAAAAAAAAATTAACCCATCACACATTTTATAAAAAAAATAGTTAGCGGGTGCGGGTGAAAGGCGGGCGGTTTGTGCGGGTGGATCGGACGGGTGGGTTTTTTGCACAGACCTATATTCAACCAATAGAAACAAATGTCTTAAGCTCTCAATACTAAATGCAAAGTCCCGAATATTTCAAATTAACCCTCTACTGTCCAATAATGCAACTCTACTTACGCCTTCTTAATTCTACATTATATCGTTACGAAACGACTTACCAGCAAAAGACTAAGTGCCCGTTTGGTTTGAGAGGTTTTTAGGGGGTTTTTGTCCGAATACGCTCAATAATCCAGTTTGGTTACTTTTTTGTCGGCCCGAAAAAATGGATTATTTGGAATAATCCAATTTCTCCAGCCCGCATCAAGCCCTCAAATTTGTACATGAATAATCCAATTTCAAATACCTTCTATGAGGAGGTATTTACTTTTGGATTATCTTCTTTGTAGTGAAATGTCTAATTTTATACAAATCTCATCAATTACTAAATATGTCATCCCAATCCAAGAACACCAATCGATTCACATCAATGCACCTTTTTTTTTTCCTTCCTAATTTCCACCTTCCATTTCTTCTTTTATATTTTCCTAGTTTTGCACTCTTTCTTTTTCATTTTTTCCGTTTCCTGGTTTCCACCTTCCTTTTTTTTTTTCCCAATGGTTTCCTAGTTTTGCACCCTTTCTTTTCATTTTGTACCCCTGTAATATTTATTTCTCTTTTCTACTCATTTACTCATTAGACTTTTTATACTTTTATTTTTTGGCGTATCTTATCTATTTACATCAAATTTAATTTTGTTTGTTTAATAGTATAACCAACTTTTTTATAAGAATGATTAAACAAAACAATATTAATAATTAAAAAATTGGTTAGCGTTGCTTACGAGAATAACGATGATAATTTAGAGTTGTCGGTTCAAGAACGTTTTTTCTTCATCATTTTTTGAAAAAATATTCTAGCATATTAAATATGTGCAAATTTTGACAGAATATAGGCGGAGTATATATGTGTTTTGAATACAAAATATGCATCGTTAATTACATATACGTGAATTTTTTTTTTTACTTTATATATTATAAAAACAACATTTATATAATTAAAAGTTTGAGTTTTTATTTGTGCCCTACCTGACCTAAAATCCTGGCTCCGTCACTGACTTTGGCGTTTTACATGCTTTACACTTTTATGTTTAAAATGTAAGAAAATTTATGTTTAGATGGGATATAAACATATGCGATGTCGATTTCAATCGCCAAAAATAATTATTCTACGCATGAGATGAAAAATATGGGATTATAAATTCACTCATATGAAATATCGATCTTATTAGGAAACATGTATTTCGTTAAGATAATTATTACACAGATTATAAACAATATCTATAAACTAAATTTTAATGGTCAAGTCATATAAACTCAAAATCGATGCCAAAGTTATCAACAATGACAATGTAACTATGGATGCAATAATTTCAAAGATTTAAGGATAATTTTGTATACGAAATTCATATGATCAAAATTCCAGAATTTCCCGATTAAACACGAGAAGGTGGTAAAAATTTGCTCCCCTAAAATTATGTTCACATGTAATTTCCACTAAATCAAATTGAAAATCAAACTCGAATTTATACAATAAGTGGAAAAGCATAGAGGTATATCCGTAATTCCACTTTGCTTTATCCTACTGAATAATCCAAAATCAATCCAGAACCAAACTGGATTTTATTGAAAATAGTTCAATTCGTAGAGTCCAACCAAACAAGATTTTTAGGCGAAAACCCCCAAACATAATCCAATTCCTTAAATGGGCTGAATAATCCAATTTTGCAAAATGAAATACCCCTTTTCAAACCAAACGGGCACAAAGGAACATACGAGCACCAAAATGTAAATTGATGTACCCATCAATGAAGCTAGAAGCTACTCGATCTTCCTTAAAAATGACAAACAATCTCTTCTCCGCTTCCCAATCTTCTTCTCCCAAAAACAACAAAAACACACTTGAACAAAAAGACCATTTCACCCCTTCACTCATTTCCCAGATCATTCTAGACCTTCTTCCATCTTCCTCATAAATCATCGTCCTTCTTTATCTCTTTCCCCCGCTCTTTACTCGTTACAGTTAAATCCTCTGCAAATTTTCTCAATTCACAGCAACAAACAACCAAGCTCACTCTACAATAATGGCAGCCACTTCACAGATCCACTGTGCATCTCTCCAAACCCCAAAGACCCCATTTTTGGGGCAGAAAACAGTCAAGAACAGTCTTTTCCCATTCAATTCGACAAAAAGCTTTAATCTTTCAGCTATGAGGCAAAAAAGACACAAACCCTTAAGAGTAGTGAGTGAAAAAGTAGTGGGAATTGATCTGGGCACCACGAATTCAGCTGTGGCAGCTATGGAAGGTGGACAGCCGACTATAATTACAAACTCTGAAGGGCAGAGAACGACTCCTTCTGTTGTGGCGTATACGAAAAATGGAGATAGGCTTGTGGGGCAGATTGCGAAGAGGCAGGCTGTGGTGAACCCGGAAAATACGTTCTTTTCGGTGAAGAGGTTTATTGGGAGGAAGATGAATGAGGTGGATGATGAGTCCAAGCAGGTTTCGTATCGGGTGGTGAAAGATGATATTGGGAATGTTAAGCTTGACTGTCCTGCTATCGGCAAACAGTTTGCTGCTGAGGAGATTTCTGCTCAGGTAGTTTTTCTTTTGTGTGTTTCACTACTTGGCTTTGTTAGCTTCATGTTGTTGTGGTGCTACGTTTGTATAACTCCAGGGGGTTTTTGCTGTTAACCCGTTAAATTCTAATGATTTAGAGTCTTAATTGGATTAGATTGCTCTGTTTTTAGATATATCACTCTGTTTAGACCATAACTTACTGTGTTTCTTGAAATGATATGTTTTGCAAGACCAGTTTATAATTATAAGGTTACCAAGCTGAGCTGGTAGCTTATAACTTAGGTGCAAGTTAGTTGAAATTGAAGTTCTGGTAAGCTAGATGATTTAAAGTTCTGGTAAGGTATCTGATTTTAATGGAGGTGTTTAGTACATTTGATTATGAGGTACCTGATATGCTAAATGTTAAATATTGAAAACTGATAAGGTTTATCTTTGGATGATAAGTAGACCTTAGTTCTGATGCATCTATTACGTTTGCTTTTTGCACGGTTATGTTTGCCTTTCGTACGGTTTGGTGAGCGTGTCGTATTATATGTATGCTTGATGGATCGCATAATATGGTAGTAAGAAAAATTAGCCAAAACCAGAAACTTAAAGAAATGAATGGGAGGGATGAAGATAGCTGTAGTAGCTTATTAAGTCAGCCAGCTTGTAGATTACGGGCTAGGCATTACGAATTGTTGTGGTTTGAATAGTCAAACAAGCTCATCTAGCTTATGCTTACGCTAAAGCTAACATGAACTTTCTTCTTGGTAGGTTTTAAGGAAGCTTGTGGATGATGCTTCTAAGTTTTTAAGTGACAAGGTTACAAAGGCGGTTATTACTGTGCCAGCTTACTTCAATGATTCACAAAGAACTGCAACGAAAGATGCCGGTCGTATTGCTGGTTTGGATGTCATGCGCATAATTAATGAACCTACTGCTGCTTCTTTGGCATATGGTTTTGAGAAGAAGACCAACGAAACTATACTAGTTTTTGATCTTGGAGGTGGCACATTTGACGTTTCAGGTATACATGATCGTATACTTACTCGGTTTATATATGTATGCAGTGATTTACGTTAAATATTCGCCTCTATATTACCTACATTTTGTTCACTAAGCAAATTTGACATGAGTGCAATCTGTTGAATGCCAATACTAACAGAACTTGTACTGATCTTTGAATTTTGAACTAATTTGATTTTGATTCATAATTGTAGTTTTGGAAGTTGGGGATGGAGTATTTGAGGTACTTTCTACTTCCGGGGACACACATCTTGGAGGTGATGACTTTGATAAGGTATGCGACAGTTCGACATGGTTGTTCCTAGAGATTAGTCATGTCCCGGTGGAGATTATTCATGTGTGTTTCTTTTTCGTGACAGAGAATTGTAGATTGGCTTGCTGATACCTTCAGAAAAGATGAAGGTATTGATCTTCTCAAAGACAAACAAGCCCTTCAGCGTCTAACCGAAACTGCAGAGAAGGCAAAGATTGAGTTGTCATCTTTAACTCAAACCAACATAAGGTAATGTGTCCTGTGTATGCTTACATGACAAGAATTCCCTTGTTGTCTAGCTGGTTTATTGACTGCTGGAAATTTGTTGCAGCCTACCTTTCATTACTGCTACTGCTGATGGTCCTAAGCACATCGATACAACAATAACAAGGGCTAAGTTTGAAGATTTGTGCTCAGATTTACTAGACAGGTATAGATTGTAGTCTGTTTGAGTTGGATAACAGGACATGAATGACCTCTGTGTTGTCTACGCTTGAAAGAATTGCTTGCTTGATCTATTTGTTTTTTCTTTTTATTAAGCCTCTTCATTTCACTGACTTGTGGTGTTGTATCCCATGTTTTAGGCTCAAAACTCCAGTACAAAATGCCTTAAAAGATGCAAACCTCACCTTCAAAGACATAGATGAAGTGATCTTGGTTGGTGGGTCAACACGAATCCCTGCCGTTCAAGATGTTGTTAAGAAGATCACAGGCAAAGACCCCAATGTTACAGTGAACCCTGATGAAGTTGTCGCTCTTGGAGCTGCAGTTCAGGTATGATGTGAATGGTTGATCCTTAGTTGTCTCTAATGGTTGTGGTCTTGGTTCTATGTTAATGTTCTACTTACTTTTTGGACTAAAATTAACTCACTGGGGCGCCCAACTTACTGGGGTTTGAATACTTTTCAGGCTGGGGTATTAGCTGGGGATGTCAGTAATATCGTCCTCCTGGATGTAACGCCACTATCTCTAGGGTTAGAAACTCTGGGTGGTGTAATGACCAAGATTATACCAAGAAATACCACCTTGCCTACCTCTAAGTCGGAGGTCTTCTCCACTGCAGCAGATGGACAAACAAGTGTCGAGATCAATGTGTTGCAAGGTGAACGAGAGTTTGTGAAGGACAATAAATCCTTAGGAAGCTTCCGCTTGGATGGGATTCCACCTGCTCCTCGCGGTGTCCCTCAGATTGAAGTTAAATTCGACATAGATGCAAATGGTATTCTCTCTGTCGCGGCTATTGATAAAGGAACTGGCAAGAAACAGGACATCACTATAACTGGTGCCAGCACTTTGCCGAAAGATGAGGTATGTTTAAGTTCAAGTTTGCATTCAATATCGTGTGGAATTACTGATTGCATGCCTGAATTTTGTTCCCTTCCACTGATACTGCTTCGTATAGTTCGATAATTTATGGATTGGCACGATGAAGGTTGGCATAGGTTACATACCCTGATTTAACCGAATCTTAACTCGTTTTGTACCTCCTTGGAGGTCATAACAAATACCTTTGTAGAAAAATGAGTAGGATTCAAGGTTTAGTACAGTAAGAAATAAGGACTATCTGCAATTCTTAATGATTATCTGATTACTACACTTTTATGTTTAGTCATCCCACAAATAATTGGCTGCTGGTTTCTGAATTGTGCTTTTGATGAACAAATGTGCAGGTGGATCGGATGGTAAGTGAAGCTGATAAATTCGCGAAGGAGGACAAAGAGAAGAGGGAAGCCATTGACACCAAGAACCAAGCGGAATCTGTTGTATATCAGACAGAAAAGCAGTTGAATGAGTTGGGAGATAAGGTTCCTGCTGATGTTAAAGGCAAAGTGGAGAGCAAATTGAAGGAACTTAAAGACACTCTCCCCAGCGGATCTGTTCAAGCCATCAAGGATGCCATGGCAGCACTAAACCAAGAAGTCATGCAAATTGGCCAGTCTTTGTACAGCCAGCCTGGAGCTGCTGAACCTGCATCTGGAGCACCTGGAGATTCAGGTTCTGGGCCTAAATCGAGTGATGACGGAGAAGTGATTGATGCTGATTTCAGCGAAAGCAACTGAGGAATTGAAGTATTCTGCAGAGGCTGTCTTTTTACAAGGATGCAACTTCTGTCATTTTTGGTTAAACTCTGATTACAGATTTCTAGGTTGGTTATTGTTGTTTCTCCATCTTAGGCGATTGAATCCGAGTTTGTAACTAATTGTAAGTCAACTGGATCTTGTGTACATATATATGATATGTAATCGAGAGCAAATTTACTCCAGTTTCCTAGTAAATGCCACAATCTCATAAATTATTGAACACAATTGGATAATTGAAATTCTTACAAACCAAGTAGGCGCTTACATGCCTTGAGGAACTTGCCTTTTTTCTTTATGCCCAGCTTCTTTGATATTGGTTTTGCTGCATGTTGATCCATCTCAGTTGTGGAGTAGAATTTGTGCTGGATTTGATGATACTCTGAGGGCATAGATGATGATCTTTTGATCAATAGAGACTCCTTGGCAGTAGTTTGAGAGGTCTTACTCTGTTTTTCAGTCATTTTCTTGTAAGGCGCTGAACTGATCAGGTGCGTTCTGCTTAGAATCAGGTTGAAGGTCTCCTCATTTTCATCTGGGCTATCATGCTCTGGGATTGAATCGAATGTAGCATATCTTCGATGAGATTTCTGCCTGAAGTTGGTGTTTTGTGGGATTGTTGGTGCACGAGTGGGAGTAGAAAGATCAGCAAAATCCAGAGATTTGGATCTCATTGAGCTAGATTTTCCCATCCTGGAGTATGCATTGGCTTTGGATCTGGAGAATTGTGAATGGACTCTCTCCAGTGATGGTATAAGAGAGTCGAAAGTAAGTTCTTGAAAGAGAATGGGGGATCTGGAGTCGATTAGAAAAGCACTGGTGATGCCAAGATTTGGAGGGAAAGACATTTGACAGACACTGAAGTTTGCTGGTAACTGGGGCACAGGTCAAGTCATCTATGGATTGATCGTGAGATCGATTTCTGTTGAAAGATAAGCGATCGGACAATTCATTTGTTGTGTTCTCTTTCACCCTAACTCTCAACTCTCAAGTACCAAATAAGCTCTAGCTAGCTCTTAAGATCTAGTTATAGTTCAACAGCAGACACAATAAGTGCTATTTTGTTTGACAGATGAAAACTCATCAGGATGAAAGTGAAGGCTCTAAATTGATGTGTGTGTGGATCTTGATGGTGCATGCATTTTCAGCACGTTAAAAAACAGATAACAAACAGATACCAACAAAGTATTTGATGGGACAGGTTAATTATCTGACATGTGAAGTGTTTTCTTGGATGGCTTTTGGCTGGAGAAAACATGGCCTGCTTTGTTCTTATTCACTTTTAACCATGTCAAAATCCAAATGAATTGTAACATTACATTTTACAAGTACTGCATAATTAGCACTGATATTCACATATACTTCAGTTTGTCTTGAGCAGTTGAGCTGATCAATTGACGATTTCGATTCCTGTAAAAGGTTCTCCGTCATAAAGTTGAAGTGCAACATCTCCAACAACCTGCAGGATTCCGCAGTTACCAGTAAGGCCACACTGATAACTAACTCAAGAAGGGTTATAATTTTATGTAAGGCTAACCTTGGCCATGAATCTACAGGAAACTTCGGTAACTCCAGCAACATGGGGTGTGAGTACCACATTTGAGAACTTTAAAATTGCATCATCAGGATCAATTGGTTCAGTCCATGCAACATCAGTTCCTAAGCCTCCCAAATGGCCTGATTTCAGATGATGGAGCACAGCGTTGTAGTCCAACAGTCCTCCCCGTGCTATATTTACCAGCAGAGCGCCCTGATCGACATATAAGTGTAAGATGTGTCAAACTTGAAGAAAAGGAGAGAAACACAAGATTTTCATCCAAGGAGAGGTAAAAGAACCTTTCTCATGGAGGATATGAAGCCATGGTCCACAATGCCAGCCTGAATTAAGATAAGATTGTCACGAAAACATACTCCATAGAATAGAAGTAGAAGCTGTATAATCGAGTGACTGATATGGCATCAGAGTAGACATTACCGTTTGAGTGTTTAGATTCAAACAACAGACGACTATGTCAGCTCGACTTGCAAACTTGAGAATATCTTGGTGGCTACCTTTCTCGTGCACAAAACTGTATTGGCTTGAGTTCTGCATCAAAGGCCAGCTCCTTTTAGTGGCAAGTATTTTTACGCCAAAAGGCATCAAACGTTTCGCTAGTTGGATCCCAATGTTGCCAAGTCCCATAATGAAAACCTGAGGAACAAAAGGAGCATTTGTTATGTAGACTGTTATGTGGTCATGTGTTAAGCAAAATATGATGTGATTACAGAATATTCTCACCATTTTCCCTTGCAATGTTTCACCTACTGGTTCTCCAAGTCTTCTGTCTCTCACGGAGATATGCATCTCGTGCTGTAGCAATGGTGAAAAACAAAGGTAAACACCAAAAACCTGTTTCTTGATTCACAGTTCTATCTTTACATAATGGTGAAACATTTGGTATGAACTAGCAACTTGCAGGACAATAACAGAACAGGTTCTGTCCTGCTCGTCCATGGACACCATCAATGTTCAATTCGGCAACCAAATGAGTTATTTACATACGGTTAATTTTAGACTTGTAAACGGGACTCAAACCTGCAACCCAACCCGAACTCAATTCACAATCTTACAGTAGTGGTATTGTGTTGGATATGCTTAAGTATTGTGTTTGATATGCTTAATTAAACTGAACTGTATTAAACAAGTTATTAGGGCGTCTAATGGCATATTGGCATGGAGTTTAAAGTTACACTACTTAATCATGTCAACATGGTGGAGTTTGCCGAAAACTGGATCATCACCTGGAAATTGGAATGTACGCCATCTTCTTCAAACTTTCGGACTAAACATGCAGATACTCGTTGGGCCCTGGAACCGGAGGAGGTAAGGGCCTGCAGGCAAACGGATCTCGTTGGGCCCTGGAACCGGAGGAGATAAGGGTCTGCAGGCAAACGGATAAGTATGTTGCCGACTATTACACATGGAAATTGGAATGTACGTCATCTTCTTCAAACTTTCAGACGAAACAGATACTCGTTGGACCTTTTTTGTAGGGCAGCTCTCCCAGTGTCGTTTTTTACATTCAGGCTCGAATCCGATACCATGATTAAGTGAATTTTAGGCCCTTACACGAAAGCGAACAACCGTTAGTACTCGTTCGGTGTAACAAATCATCAGTCCTATGTTGAACTTTGGGCTGGTCCAGTTATAAGGTGGGCTAGGTAAAAAGTTCGGATCCAGAAAAGATATACATAGCAACCCACACACGCAGGTAACGTCTTAGGCAGTTCAACTTGAGTGAACAAACAAAAGAGTAAGGCTTTGTTCTTTTCAACTGTAATTTTTTGAACTGAACTGAACTGAATTGTAGTATAAAATATAACTAAGCAAAACTGAACTGAACTGAATGAGTTTTCAGTTGGAGAGATGATATCCTAAATGAGATTAGGCAATTGTTAGGATTCTACTTTGGCAAGAAAAGTAGGCGCGCCTACGAGGAATTAAAGTAGACGGGATCCTTACATTAATTACGTATCTAAGTTATTTATGTAATTTAATAATAATTATAATTTTTATAATTTTTTTTTTTGATGTTAACCTATTTAGGCTCATATTTTCAATGAAACTCATTCGATTCGATTGATTCGATTTAGTTCGATTCGATTCGATTCGATTGGCTCGTCTTGATTCGACTCTCTTGATTCGACTTTCTTGATTCGCTCTCTTAAGTTCATTAAATTCATATTATTATTATTATTATTATTATTATTATTATTATTATTTTATCATTTATTTACACAACCCATCTTTATGCGAGGAAAATAAGAAAATTTATCCAATTGAGATATTTTCAACCTTTTTCTTTCTTTCTTTTTAACACGACTTTTAGTAGATCAATGAAATAAAAAGTATAGTTACGATTCGAATTACCCTTCTTTTCTACCGTAAAAGTTGAGTTAAGATAAAAAAACTACATGAACCTGAGAGTACCATTCAAACTGGTTCACATACTTTGTACGTACATCTATAACAAAAAATCGACATGTTCTTTTATTGGAAGATATTAGAACAATAGAAGTAAACTCAGAAGCATACGTTGAGTTTTTTCTCAAACTTAATAAATAAAAAACAAGTTATACCAAACTAAAGTCAAACCAAACTCTACAAGTCTTTCAAATGACTCCCAAAAACTCCAAAACAAGTTAAACCAAACTAAAGTCGAACCAAAACGACATTATCACAAATATTGAGAAATGACATTTATTCCTCCGTATTAGTTTCCATGTTATCTTCCTCGGACGCTATATTACACTAACAATCGATTTTTCTAAGGAGATTTTTTTTCTCGAACTTAAATCGTAAATTACTTGCAAATTACGCACAAAAAAGTATAAAACAAAGTTATGTTAGTCAAATATACTTAATTTTTTTTATAATATAATTTTATTATATTCTTTTGTCATGTAATTTGCGAGTAATTACAGTCAACGTCCAGAAAAAAGTCTCCTTACGAATTTATTAATGGACCGGATGTACTATTCATTATTATTAAAAAATGGGACAAATGTAATTTTTTCAGTTCATTTGATTTGATTCGTTTGATTTATTTCGTTTGATTTGATTCGATAAATTTAAATTTGAAAAGAACAAAGCCTTAGTTAGAAAGGAGTATAGTAACTCTTACGGGCTAAGTAATGAGTATTTTAGGCACATTCTTTAAGAACTTGACCCATTAGCTTCTTTTATACTTCTTCCGTCCCGGAATAAGTTTCCCACTTTGACTTTTTGCGGTCAAACTTTTTCAACTTTAACTACGAATTAATCTTAAATCACAAATGTAAAATGTTCTATTTTTTTATATAATGAAACTTTAGGGGTTAAATTTTCATTATATAATTTAATTTAACATTTTACATTTACAGTTTAAGACTAATTCGTAGTCAAAGTTGGAAAAGTTTGATCAAAAGTCAAAGTCAAACTTGTTCTGAGAGGAAGTAGGTTATAAATACATAGCGTATCCCTTTGTGATTGAGTTCAGTATGTTATATATCAAAGTTATGAGCTTACAGTAGAACTTAGAGTCCTTTAACAGATGCCTATAATAGGTATTTTGTATGTAGTACTTAAGTGTACCCTGCAGTAATTTTAGAGAGTAGGCGTTTATTAGGTTGCAGGAAATCACGTGGATATATAGTCATTGTATTATCATGTATTGGTTTTATCTACTCCGTCTATAGATATAGAGGTTACTTGTTTTCTTTAACACTATATTCTAAGCGTTTTACCTTACATAACAATCTCATATTATTGGTTAAGAAATAATCAGATTTATTCAAAATCCTAACAACAATTGAAAACGAGTTCATCATGTT
Source organism: Plantago major (assembly GCA_026545765.1). Classification (NCBI taxonomy): domain Eukaryota; kingdom Viridiplantae; phylum Streptophyta; class Magnoliopsida; order Lamiales; family Plantaginaceae; genus Plantago; species Plantago major. Next base: position 190,890 of record CM048839.1, on the reverse strand, counting down.
CCACAAATTTATGGTCATATATGCCTATATGGACCGCGTTCATCATTTGGTCATATGTTTTTCCCTTCATTTTCTAATCATTGAAGCCAACTAAGAACCCCTTAAATTCAATTAGGAGTAGTTGGATCCTTTATCTATTTTACTAGTCTATGAAGCTCAAGCTGATATTGACTATATTTCTCATAAAATATGTGATAATTCTCTCTCATACAAAGTATTTTAAAGGTATTTCAAGCCTTTCTACAATAAGATACAATTTTTAATAGTTGCATACGAATGAAGTAATGATAATTGCATAGGAATGAAGTAACAAAGTAACCATTATTACTTGGTTGCGGAGGAGAGCTAAGATGAGAAAGACGGCCATTTCAGCACATGAAGTTGCATTCCCTGTGCCATCACTTGGTATTCTAGCCACTTTTATTCCTTTCTTCGTCGCGGCGCTTATATCAACACCTAAGTAATGCATCATATTCAACGCGAACTTAATACACCATGAATACACTTATACACATGATATGCAGAGGCGAAACCAGAAGTGAAATTTTAAGTAAGAACATGCAAGGCCAACACCAAATTGCATGATAAGCTTCATTTGGTTGGCACGAGAGATAAGATGAGCATTTACCCGAAAAAGACTATCGTAATTTCCAATAACATTTGGAACATCATCAATGGCTACCACATCAACCTAAAACATGTATCTTACTCATTAGAATAGTGCACCAGGCCAGAAATTAATTAATTTTATATGTAATCCATTTTTATCCGTACGTTTATAGCAAATTTTATCAAGCATATTCAAAATCAAAGGTACAGAATTGTATAAATGTTGGAGTATACCTTAACGGGAGTTGAAGGATGGTTTTGCAAGTGGTCGATTGTGGAAGTATGAAAAGCTGGGAAATGGTGTCCGCAGAAGAGAATGCGTACGATTGGATTGCCAATGCTACCCATAATTAAACAATCCCAAGATCTTGGAGACGAATGCAGCAAGCAATTTGTGAGGTATATATATCATATGGTTGATATCATCATAGCCTAGATAATATGTAATGTGCTTTTTTTTTTTATGTACGATTACAGTCTTCATTTATCACGCTTCTTAATATCTTTGGCATTCTTACAATTTCAACATAACTCATCTTCTTTCACCCACAAGTCCACAACACCTAACTTTAATTTCCAAGTTACCATACAGTCCAACTTGTCAGCAAAAAGGCTCTTATACCCCTTATATTATGCACGGTTGGATAGTCACGTGACCGCTAAGTAGTAGATACCCCAGGGACTTGTTTGCAAATAAACAATATAAAGTCCCTTCACCCTTGCTTGGACAATTGCTAGAAAAGCATGCCCTTGTAGTTGTACCCCTTTTCTATCATGTGTGGATAACAACTAAAACCCAGAAAATCGAGTTAAAAACATTTAAATTTTTACTAAACTCGAGATTTTAATTCTATACCAAACAATACTTTGTTTCTACACTTTCTATTTCCTTTTTCTAGTCATTTCATTAATTTCTATTTTTTCAGTTTCGTCATGCCATGACCACACCGGAGATCGTGTGAGGGCTTCAAATGCAAAGTTTGATAACCTCTGGCCTCTGGGTCTATAATATGAACAAGAAAAGTTTTTCACAATTAGGACCAATATTGGTTCTCCTTGATATAACCAATTGGATGAATTGGTGAAGCAAACAACTTGTGTGTTTTATTGGTAAAAAATGTTCCCCAGCTAAAAAATCCACGGGTTAACTTTTTTTGAAATTGGCTTTGATCACATACTTCGCTTTTGTGAAAGAATATATTTTATGCAAGTATATAATCAAAGTAATTTAATACTCCCTCTATTTCGGAAAAAAGTGTTACACTTTACTATTATCGTTTATGAGTAATTTGTGGTCAAATTCGAAGATAGTTGACCGGTCAAAATCAAAATGTAACACTTTTTCTGAAATGGAGGGAGTATTACTTTAATAATATAATTTAATAAAATGCTTTTTCGATATAAAATAGAAATAATTTATAGTCAAATCAACATTAAAAAGTCAAACTACACATTGTTCGCGGGATCGAGGGAGTAATTGACCACGTGCACTGCGTGATCATAAGATGACGCTAAAAGTAATTTAAGGGCTCATTGGCCTACGTAGGACCACAAATAATTAATTTGATCATGAAACCTCCATGACCATCGGCTTGTTTTAGCTTCTAGGTCCGGACACTTGGTTCGTTATCATATTCTTTTCTACTTTAGGAAGTGTTCTACGTTCCAACAGTTTTAAATCTATCACAAGTTTTGAAAGGTCCAACAGTAATGAAGGTTCCTTGACCACTGTCTTCAGCTGATCAATTGACAATTTCGATCCCTGTCAGTGATTCTCCAGCATGAAGTTGCAGTGCAACTTCTCCAACAACCTGCATCATTCAAACTGTCACCATTAAATTTGCGCACAAAAAAGTAAATCGCACAATGCATTTGATGTACAGTTCTGAGTGCTCGACCTTGGCCATGAATTTATAGGAATATTCAGTAACTCCAGCAACATGAGGGGTGATTATGACATTTGGGAACTTCAAAATAGCATCTTCCGGATCAAATGGCTCAGTCCATGCAACATCAATCCCTAAGCCTCCCAAATGGCCTGATTTTAAATGAGCAACAACCGCATTGTAGTCCAACAGCCCGCCACGTGCTATATTAATTAGTAGACCACCCTGCTCAGTGTACAAGTGCTTATGTCAGTTAAACAGAGAGCAGACTGTAAGACAGGAGCACAGAATGGGCAGGAGGAGGAGCAATCAGAGAAGATATAACACCCTAACATGATTTTTGTGTGTGTGTTGGGGGGTTTGTTTACTTGTTTCCGAAATTGCAAAAATTTACAAGAATCAAATCCCCTCATCAGCGGGTGTATACATAAGATATTTTGAGGTTGTCGACTTGTCATGGATTCATGGAAGATTTTGCATTGTAATAAGGGTAGAATCCATAATCATGGCCTAGAGGGTTACATTTAATTCTGAAAAATGAAGGTGGCATGTGAAAACAGGCTTATATCCCGTGGCAGATTCTTTCTGAGCATAAATACATACTATTACATACAAATAGATCATAAATATAATTCGTAAGAGGCATTCAGGTTCAGGCATGGCCACGATTGCACTAAATTTTTTGTTAATTTCGTTGGATTAAAACATTTAAAACTAACATAAAGTGGTGCCAAAATCAAACCTTTTTCATGGAAGATATGAAACCATGGTTCACAACGCCAGCCTGAAAGAAATTACACAACACACCGATAAATGGAAATGCTTGATTTAGTTTTTGAAAGAGAAAAGAAATTGATGGCAAATATTACGTGCAACTGCAAAGCAAGGGAGAAAACCAATACCGTTTCACTGTTCATGGACAAGCAGCAAACGATTATGTCAGCACGACTTGCAAACTTCACAATATCTTCATGATTGCCCTTCTCGTCTACCAGGTTATCATGCATGCCATTCTCAAAGTATGATGCTGAAGGCATCTAATCATGCGTTAATCAACAACTTTATTCAGACTCTTTATTTTAGAGTTGAATGGTTAAATTTGTAAATCTACATACAATCAGATTGGTGTGGACTTTTAACAGGTGAAGGCCAGCTCCTTTTAGTAGCCAGTATATGCACACCGAATGGCTTTAAACGCTTTGCTAAGTGGATCCCAATGTTTCCATATCCCAGAATGAAAACCTGCAGAAATGGGCAGAATCGGAGAATCCAACAATAAAAATGACATCAATCAAGAATGAATACAGGAATGACTTATCATCTCAAGACAAACAGCATGTTTTGAACATGCAATCAGCACATAGATAATTCAGGTTTGCAGAGCTCATCAATACAAGTTACTTTTGCATGTCATTTAGTTTTACATCAGTGCTACCATGCATATAACAATGGTTTAAGTTGTGTAAGGAATAGAGGAATTCACCGTTTTTCCTAGCAATGTGTCACCTACGGGATCTCCAAGTTTCTTGTCTCTCACCGCAATTTGCATCTCATGCTGCAGCAGTAGACGAGAGACAAATAAGCACATATCAATTTCATAAACACTAGAAACACATTTCTGTAATTCATATTGAAAAATAGAGTTTCTTCGGACATAATATGAATACTAACAGGAGGCCATTTTTATAAAAATGGAGTAGGAAAACAAAAAAGAAAAAAAGGTAAATTGAAATGGGGAAAAAGAAAGTAAAAAAGCAAAGAAGATGGGACAACCAATTGTCAACGTTATGGAACTTTATTGCCCGTAATCTTCTCTGGGGGGTATAAATGAAACTTGTAAAGCATAACGTAAAAGAAGATACATTGAGAGCCAGAACACTTGGGTGATATGATACACTAGTACGCTGGAATATGCATGTTATCTTATAACGAGTTTACAAACTTCAAAATTTGATGTGTATGCTAGACATTAAATTAGTGATCAAGATCAAAATGCACGAACATGCTTACGGAGGAGACCTAACATCAGATAAATGGCCATTTCAGCACATGAAGTTGCATTCCCAGTGCCATCACTAGGGATCCTAGCAACTTTAATTCCATGTTTTGTAGCAGCAGTGATGTCAATACCTACATGTAAGAACAATTAATGAAGACATAGGAACATTTAGTATTATAAATCTTAAAGAGGGTCATGGATCATGCTCATTTATAGCTCTTATATATACAACCGCCGGCAGTCATGCTTGTTATATACCTTCCAGGCCAACACCATATTGCATGATAAGCTTCATTTGCCTTGCTCGAGAGATGAGGTCAGAATTTAACCGAAAGCTTTTCACAACACAGATATCATAATTTCCAATTACATCAGGGATCTCGTCAAAGGGAACAACATCAACCTGCAAAATGAAGTTTGAGGAAATTCAATGGATAATTAAATGAAAAAAAAAATCAGGAGAATTAGGGAAAGCAGGGCATTTAAGATATTTGTGTTCAATGACAGAGTTAAAAAACTACAAAAACAAATAGAAAGAGATTATAAGAATATCCAATGATCTCAAACAAAATAAGTACCCAATGATATGAAGCACCTTTATAGATGAATAGCCTTGCAAGTATTCTCTTGTATAGTTGTGAGAAGCAGGGAAATGCGGTCCACAGAAAAGAACACGGGTGATTGCTTGTCCACCATCACTGATCGTTTCCGAAACCATTCCCGATAAATCTGCAGTAAGGACGGAACCACAAAATTACCCAATGTAGTAGAACTCAAAAGTAATTATCAATCATCCATTATGAAGTGCCTATTTACCTACTTCATTAGAGTAGTACATGATTACAAATTTCTGATTTTTCTTTCTAATATCCATCAGAACAAAATATTCTGATGTGAAAATGCAAGACTAAAAGAAGATAGTTGCCTACTATCCAACTGAAATTTCCAGTTCAATTACTACTACTATTCTAGCAGATTAAACACTAACTACAGGCAGTAATCGAGGGAATACTGAAGTTGAACCGAGTTGGTAATTCGTATAGTTGCCTACTATCCAACTGAAACCAAAATGTAGTATGGAGAAAGATCAGATGCTGATAGAAATCCAATTTTCAAATCTTGATTTTGTTAAAATGATGCTGATATCAAGTGATTCAAATCAGAGAGATGAAAGCTACTAAACTAGGGCATTTGCAATCCAGTGAGCTCAATAAACAGATGGTGAAAATGTAAATCACTAATAATCAAAACCAAAACTGAACAGCAAGTAAACATAAATAGATCCACAACAATTCAAACGATCCTAGAAAAGCTTCATCAAATTTGTGAAATGAATCTATGTGGAATTGGGAGCTAAGGCAGAGAAAAAAAGCAATTGGGTAACAAAATAAAGGGGAAAAAGCAAAGTGATGAATTAGGCAGAAGCGAGAAAAATGGGAGTGGCAATTATCTACCTGGCGGAGAAGATGAATAGTGGCGGAGTAGATTGTGATAGAGTGGCGTTGGTCTGGTACTGTGACGGGCCACAAGTACAGGAGCTGAACGGATGAAGGCGGCGGTTTTACGGTACATTAGGAGGACGACCCGGACAAGTACGCCGTCTATACACACTCAACTCTTTTGATTCTTTATTTGACTCCGGTTATTGCCCGTTTGGTTTGAAAAGGGGTATTTCATTTTGCAAAACTGGATTATTCGACCCATTTAAGTAATTGGATTATGTCTAGGGGTTTTCGCCCAAAAATCTTGTTTGGTTGGACTCTATGAATTTGATTATTTTCAATAAAATCGAGTTTGGTTCTGAATTGATTTTGGAATATTCAGTAGGATAAAGCAAAGTGGAATCACTGATATACCTCTATATTTTTCCACTTATTGTATAAATCGAGTTTGATTTCCATTTTGATTTAGTGAAAATTACATGTGAGCATAAATATGGGGGAGCAAATTTTTACCACCTTCATGTGTTTAATCGGGAAATTCTGAAATTTTGATCTTATGAATTTCGTATACAATATTATCCGAAAATCTTTGAAATTATTGCATCATTAATTAGTTACGTTGCCATTGTTGATCAACTAGTACCAACACACCTTCTCAGCTAAGTCCGACGAAGCTAGGTGTATGACTTCCGAACCTGACAAAAGGTCGCATGGTCCTACCAAGCACCTGTTGTCGATCCTAGGATGCCAACGGACGGACGAGAGAATCTCGGACGCCACCATCGCAATAAGACCAAACGTATATGTAACCATCGAGATACTTCAGGAACTCTAGGCTCGGACGGCGTGAGTTACCTCGGATAGATCGACAACCAGACGGATCTGTCGAAGGACTTACACGGACCAACGAGCAGTACTCTCGGAGGAAAGGTCCAAACTACCCTCCCAGCCCGATGGTAATCTTTGATTCTTCGTTCACTATTGGCCGTAGAAAAAGCGTTGGTGTCAAAATCAAGATACATCTGGGCGTCATCTTGTGAGTCGCCTCATGGCGTATGATAACTATATAAATAGCCCAAGACCTTAAGGTAAGTCACAATCATAAGCAATAATCACTAAGTCTTATTGATACCATAACCTCCCTCATAACTATTACATTGAGAGCTTCCCGTTCTCTCTTGAGTAAAGTCTCTTACCGGATTGACATGATCAAGGCATCCTTCTAACCCCCACTTAGTCCTTTCAGGTACTCTTGCACGGACGGATACTGATTCGGACTTCAAGTAGGAGGCGGGTCCTAGACTAGGTTGCTTGTAATAGTTTAGTTAGTTAGTGTTCGAGGTTTCACCCCTTAACAAAAATATTGACTAATAAGTAAATGAGTAGAAAAGAGAAATAAAGATTACGTGGGTCCAAAATGAAAAGAAAAGGTGCAAAACTAGGAAACCATTAGGGAAAAAAAAAAAGGAAGGTGGAAACTAGGAAACGGAAAAAATAAAAAAGAAAGAGTGCAAAACTAGGAAAATATAAAAGAAGAAATGGAAGGTGGAAATTAGGAAGAAAAAAAAGTGCATTGATGTGAAACGATTGGTGTTCTTGGATTGGGATGGCATATTTAGTAATTAATGGGAAGTTTGTATAAAATTAGACATTTCACGAGGAAGAAGATAATCCAAAGGTAAATACCTCCTCATAGAAGGTATTTGAAATTAGATTTTTCATGTACAAATTTGAGGGCTTGAGGCGGGTTGGAGAAATTGGATTATTTCAAATAAGCCATTTTTTTGGGCCGACAAAAAGGTAACCAAACTGGATTATTGAGGGTATTTAGACAAAACCTCCCAAAAACCCCCTCAAACCAAACGGATACTTAGTGCTCTTAATTAACCAGACTAGCCGAGCCTAGCATGTAATACTCGGCTCGAGCTCAATCGAGTTGAGCCTGAGCTCGGCTCGTTAATAAAAACGAGCAAAAAATTGGGCTCAAACTCAAGTAACTTGTAACGGGCTCGAGCTAGGTTTGAACTCAAAGAAATAACGAGCCTTAACGAGCCATATCTATTAAAATATTAAAAATAAGCATAAAAATATAAATTTATTAAAATAATTAGTCTTAACGAGCTTTATCGAACCTAGTCGGGCTCGGCTCGTTACATAAACGACCATAATATGAAGCTCGAGCTCGGCTTGTTTAACTTATCGAGCGAGCCGAGCACGAGCCTTAACGAGCCGAGCTGAGCCGAGCCCTCGTTAAGGCTCGACTCGCGTAACAGCCCTAACTCCAGTCCTTCACCTTTTCTCCAGTTTACAAATGACGTCAAGCATTTCTTTCTTTCTTTTCTTAACATCTTTGATGGGCTTTTTCGACATACCGTTTCGGATATATGTAGTTAAACATATAATGTTGGTCTGATCTGGCTCGGATAGGGGTATCTCGCAGAAAAATATAAAAATCTTAATAAATCAAACTGTATCATTTGTGTGGCAAAAAATGGGATAAATGTACATTAGCCTCAAAGTTAAGAATATTTGGTTCAAAAAATATAAATTTTTAACTAACTCAAGGTTTTAAACTCTATAGCAAAGAAAGATGTGCACAAAACCCGCATAAGTTAACTAATTACTCCCTCTATTTCAGAGAAAGTGTTACAACTTTCCGTTTCCGGCGTTTCACTAAAAGTGTTACAATTTCCATTTATGGAAACTAGTTAAATAATAAAACTCCCTACCTTTCACTTTTATTACAATATGTCACTCAGTTAATCTCTAATAATCATGGGGGGCCACTTGTACTTTCTACTTTTTCTTAAAATTGGTGCAAATCCAAATTGTAACACTTTCTCTGAAATGGAGGGAGTAGTACACAATCCATGAGTTATTATAAAGTGTGTGCGATAGATGTTATTTTTACAATATACTGAGATACATACTACACGTTATGTGCTACTGAACATATTCTTTTTTATTCTCCTAATCCAATTTAATAAAAATGTGTGCAAAACTTCAAGGGATTCTTATAAAATCAGTCAAACACTCTTGCGCCTGACATTGCTCGGCTAAATTAGTGTGATATAGTGAATACCAGAAACGGAAAATTACACCAGGTCCCCCCGCTAAACACACCTCGCTCATTTCGGTCCCTCCGTTTTTAACAATAACACCGTAGGATAGTTTTTCATATATCAATAACATTTCAGTCCAAAAGTGAACGCCTGTTGCGGACGTGGCATGTAATTATTGACGTGGATAATTGGGTAAATGAATTTCGTCCTTTTTCTTTATTTCTCTCTTGTTTTCGGTTTTACTATTGGATCAATCTGTTATTGATTTATTGAATTAGCTAGACGTTAGACTGGTAGTTGGACTATTCTGTAATTGATTATATAAGGGACTGATTTGTAATTGAAATATGTTACCAAATTCAAAAAAACTCGCCGTTGCTGGCGGATTTTGGCTTCTTTATTTAAGGGCAATTTTGGTGTGTTTATGTATAGAATTCTACCAAAAATCTATCTCTTCTCTCTTTTTTTTCTTTTTTTTTTTTTTGTAGGTCATGGCATCATGTAGTCAAGGTTCTGGATCTGCAACAATGAAATCAGGTGGGAGACAAGAATTTTGTGTCAAGTGTGGAAGGAGAACTAATGTTTGGAAGTCTCGTTCACAAACTAACCCCGGGAAATTGTACAACCGGTGTCAGGTGCATATATTTTCCCATTGGTATGAAGATGAAGAGATAGTTCAACAAAACAAAATGGGAGGTGAGGGTGAGGATCAAGATGAAGCAGAATCAAAGCTACAAGAAGACAACACAAACCTGCTAAGGGAGATGATTGAATCCAACAAACAAGTTCAAGAAGAACAACAAAAAACCAACCTGCTGTTGAGAGAATTGGTTGATGTTAACCAAAAACAAGCAAAGATTCAAGAAGAACAAAATGTCATGAATAAGCTTTGTATATTCCTACTTGTTAAGGCTGCAATTAGGGAGTAGAGTATGTAGAATGCAAGAGTTATGCTAAGCAGATGTATGCAACATCATTTTCCATAAATAAAGCATCATTCATTTCAAAAGAAGTTGTCATAGCTACTTAATCATCCAATCCAGACAAAATAAACACTAATATCCCATGAAAAACATAATAGCTACCTAATCAATGTATCATCAAAACAGTGAAGTGTCAAGCACCTAATAGCAATAATATCAGTGCATCACTCTTGACTAGTAAATTGGGAGTAAGGCATGTCTTGGGAGCATTGAGCAGTAGGACTTGAATTGTTCTTCTTCTTTTTTGCTGCTTTCTTTGGTCCAGTAGCACTTGCCTTTCTTTTCCCAGTCTGCATAGTGAAATAGTTAGTAAATGATTGTTGCATTGATAGTAGCTTGAATGTAACTGATAATGAACATACAACTTACCTTGCTTGTTGTATCACTTCTTTTCCCCATCACCTGCAGAAGTGCCTTCTCCTTGATTCTAAGAGGATCAATCCAAGAATTAAAAGACTCATTCAAGTTGTTGGTAACATGATCTATCTTAGGAGTAGGATCATAGGCATGCCTAGCCCATAAAGAAGTTTCAATAGCATTCAGATAGTTATATGCAGCCTGGTTACCTGACATTTAATGCATGCATGTTATGATGCAAGTTTCTACAGAACAAAACTGTAAGTACAAAGATATAGCCATTTTACCTGCTTGTATCTTGGTCATAGCTTTAATAAATCCATAAGGGATGAAGGCAGTGACAGCTTGCCAAAACAATTTCTTCAAGTCACTACTTGGCCATTTCTACTTGAAGTTATCATAAATGTGCTTAGCACACTTCCTATTGATAACTTCAGGGGCAAAATCATTAACTATCTCCACCAGACCCTAAAACATTACATGAACATAGTTAGTACAAATAATATAACACAATCAAGGAGCCAAAAAAGATAAAAGCTTGCAGATAGTAATACCTTCTGCCTGTCAGCCATAAAATGAAAATGCTTATCCCTACTCCATGGTCCTATCATATGCTCCAAGCATTGCAAGAAAAAGCCCCAGCTATCTTTGCATTCACTCTCAGTGTAGCATAAGCAACAGAAAAAATAACTAAATAACATGCAGAAATACAAGTAAGCAATGTGATAAAAGCACTTAAACAAGCATTAAACCTAAATGTTTACCTCCTTCAGCATCAATCCCTACACAGCTCAAGAGATTACCAGTGTACTTTCCTTTTAGATGACACCCATCAAAAAATAAGAATGGACTACATCCATTCAGGAAACCCCTCTTCAATGCATCCAAACCAACAAAAAACCTCTTAAACTGAGGAGGTCTGTCTATGAATACAGTCTTAAGAAAACCTATTGTGCTCCCTGGATTTGTCCTCAAAATCATGTCTTCATACTTGGGCATTAACTTGTAAGCTTGCACTGGATCCCCTCCTAAAATCTTCAAGGCTTTCTGTTTAGCCCTGTACATTCTCATGTATGGGACTGTGATACCCAATTCATCTGTCACCCAAGTTTGTAAATACTTAGCCTCCAATTTAGGATTCTTTTTCACTTCACCAAGTATCTTGTTGGCCAACCAATTGGAATCAGCTTCCTTATGATTCACTTGCCTCAGACATCTGTGTGTCCCATTATATGTCTTCACAACAAAAGTCTTCTGATCCAAGGATGAACAATGCAACCTCCATTTGCAACCCTTGCCTCCACAATAAATTGTGTATCTTGTGGCATCATTTTTATTCCTCTTCATCAGAAATTCTTTCTTCATAGCATACTCCTTCACCCTTCTAATCAATTCTTTTTTGTTCACAAATAGATCCCCCACCTTAAAGTCTTTGTCCCATTGTTCATTTGCCAACTCAAATTCATCTTCAACCCCATCAACATACCCAATATCATCTGCAACATCATACACATAATCCTCATCACTGTCATGATCATCTAGTGGTGGCTGATATGAAGGATCTTGTTCCTCATCCACATTACCATCAGTTTTCACATAATCGTTAGCACCCTCTTCAGTTTCATCCACATCCTCATCACTTTTGTCTTCAGGTTTCCCTCTTGTGAAACCTATCTCTTCATCCTCAGATTCATGCAAGTAAACACTTTGAGGTTCATGATCCTCCCAATCATCCATGTCAGATTCACTTTCAACCATTTTCTCCTTTCCCTTGTCTTTTTCGGTTTTCACAGGTTCATCTTCTATTGGATCCTCCAACACCACATCATCATTACAATGGACTTCTGTAGGAGGGACTTGTGTGGAAGATTGGAGAATTTTGGAAAGAAGATCCTCAAATGAAAGGTCCTTCATTGACAAGTCAATGTCATCATCATCAATAGGGAATGCTGTCCCAGTGAAATGTGAGTCAAATTTGGGAACATAAGGAGTAACAGGTGGAGATGATGCCTTGACAGGGGAAGGAGTTCTCTCAGTCACAGTTTCTATTATTGGTGTTTCATGGACAAGAGAGGGGGATTTTGATTGGACAGGAGAGGGGGACTTCTCTTGGACATGAGAGGGGGGCTTCTCACAGACAGGGGAGGGGGCCTTTTCATGGACAGGGGAGGGGGCCTTTTCATGGACAGGTTATTGGGTGGATTCTGGCATGATTGATCTTGGGGGGTCATCTTCACCGCTGATTGATCAAATCAACATACATTGGCTCACTTGGAGTCTTACTTCTTCTCCATTTATATGGCCTAGTCCTATGTGGTGGTGCTTGAAAGTATTCAGGCTTAGGGGGAGGTACATATAGGCCATCAATACCAACATCCTTGAACAAATGCTTCTTAGTATTGCTAAAGTCTATAGCTAAAGGAGCTACATCTTCACTCTCAAGATGCAAGTCAACTTCTTTATACTTACTACTTCTTTCAAACATCAGTGCAACATCATCATTAGTTAACAAATCATAAATCCCAGGCATACCATCAACAACGTATTTCATTGTGAATATCAAAGTGTTCTGATGAGGCACATCAAATAGAACTTCTTTCATCACTACATCAACCAGTTTAGAGTATGTATACCTGCGACTGTCAACATTAGTGATCATGAATTGCTCCTTCTGATAGAGAATCCTTATATTGTACTTCTCATCACCTAGTAAACAGAAGAATGACAAAAAGTCATAAAACATCCAAAATTCTACTTATGCAAGGCATAATCATATTATTTCAATAACATAATAGCACTAATAACAACCCATAATCAACAACAAATAAAAACATGAACAGATTAAAAAACCTAGGGTTTCTGTGCCGATTTTGCCCAAAGTTTACATTTTTCCAAAATCGAACAGTCATCAACATCACCTAACGTATAAACAAACCAATACAAGTATACAATCATAAGAAATTGAACACACATGAAACATACTCGACATGTTGCTGTTTCTTCACTCGAAATTGATTTTCAAACAACCCCAACCAAGTGCGAATGATCGTAATACACTTCCAGCAATTAAAATTCACAATCAGACGTTGATTATGGTCACTATTGGGTTACCAATTGCATTCGAAACAGAGGAGACGAAGAGAAGACGATGGTGGTAGGTGTGTGACTGATATGGGTTTTCCCCCTTTTTCTCTTTTCATCAACAACCTAATAGTCCCTCCCGCCAAAATATGAAATTCCATGTCACTAGCCAAATATCCACGTGGAAATGAATTTTCTGGTTGGTCAACGCAAAAATGGAATTTGGGACCAAATTGTTATTGTTCAAATTAGAGGGACCAATTTATTATTAGAAAATTTATCAGGGAGAGCTGGTGTAATTTGCCCAGAAATTGAAGAAAAAGGAGAAAGAAAAATAGTCATAAAAGATAAATGTAGACTGGTTTCTCACTCACATACACAAAGATGAAATCCCTAAAATAAAAAATTGCTCCGAGAAAAGAGGTCGGAATAGTAAAATACTAGAATGACATCTGAGAAAAGGACAAGTCCACTACAGCTCTCTTCAGCCGCCGATTATCTTGACTTCATCAGGTTCAGGTAATTACCGATCATCTCACTTCACTAACAATTCAACTGCTTTCTCTTCCACCCCTTCAACATCGCTTTTTCGCTTCAACATCCAGATCAGGTGACCTCATCGACAATTGGGCGTGTTTAAAACCTTGCTTTGTTTGATTGATTATGTCTGTTAATTTAGTTTAGAGTTTGATTGGAACTCTAGCTCGTACAAAGAGATTTGTAATCGATAGATTTTTCAATAGACCGGGGTTTATAAGTAACTTGTTAGACCATGTGTGTCACTTGGAAAATGAGTTAATGAATTTTAAACGAATCTTAATCATGTGGCTTATTTTCATCCCCCGTTCTATAGAACAAGTATTTTTCCGATATAGTGCTCCTTCACGTTGTGATTGATCATATTGAAACAAGCAGGTTAACTAAGGTCTAGTAATAGCGATTCAGTTATGGGATAAGGAATCTGGTTAAAGAATGTTAGCTGAGTGGAAATTGACAAGTATTTGGGACTAACATAGGTCACTAACAATTGCCATTTGCCAAACTGAATTGTTGCTCTACGTACAAGTGTAAGGGTAGGAATTGCATATGATGTAAACCGGCCTCACCTACCCCGCATAGCAGGTTGAGCGTGCAAGGTTTGCCCTTTGCCCGGTTATCCGTGTTGCGTCTAGAAATTTCTGAAAATTCGTTTTAATTGTATTTGTGTACACTATACTTTATAGATCACGTACCTGGGAAATACTAGTTAATCAGAAACGGTGTCTTTACATTTTTCTCCATAAATGAGAGGTATTTTACTTTCTATGTAAAAAATAGTTATATATGTTGATTTACACCCAGCATGAGTCAAGTCCCTTGATAGAATATGAAACATGTGTAGAAATGAAAGTCGTTAGGCCCGTGTATTAAATACATACCCTACTTTAATGATGTCCAACCACTGTCTCTTTGTAATATTATGAGAGGGAACCAATCCTTGCAACCAGGAATTCCGTAGGTGTGAATTGTGATCATGTAAAGGCCTGTCAAACTGATCTGGCCGGTGGACTCTCGGGATGGTATCCCTCGAGCCATCACGGTAGATGGTTGTCATGTAGGTGGTCCCTCGGAATACTACCCCTGGTCATCATGGCTTCTCCTTAATAGAACAAGGTAGGCCATATTATGGTATACCAGTATACCACTCTAAAAATACTAATTTGTTACCCCAGAACTTGGCTAAAAGTTCGCTAGTTCAAACATGGATTTCTAAGGTAAAGAAATCCTGATCCCTAGCTTCTCTCTTTACTAGAGTACTGTCAGCTCTTACTGCTGAAATCCAACATAAGCCAACCGGACAAGATAGAACGTTGATATCTAGAGAATATGAGACACAGACAACAACTTTACTTGTAGTCTGTTGAAGATGGAAGGTTTCATAATAAGGCTCTGTTTTCTTCAACTGAAAACTCATTCAGTTCCATTCAGTTCAGTTCTGCTTAGTTATATTTTATACTTCAGTTCAGTAAATTTCAGTTGAAGAGAACAGAGCCTAAGTCTTCATACAAGGTCTTTGTCAATCCACTGGTCCCCAAGCATGCATTATTATTTTCCAAAGAGACAGATGACTCAGCCCTTTGCATAATTTAGTTGGTCCCGGATTAAAATGGTGCTACAACTTGGTGTAGATAATTAAGACACATATCTTAAAATATCCTAGTGGTGACAATTAAGCCCATATATCTCTCCTTTCATGGAACATATAATCAATCGCCAAATATAATAACCGGACAAGATATGGTAATGCTTTTCACTAAAGATTAATAATTGAGCATTGGTGAATGAAACAAGGAAACAGGTAGAATTTTTTGACTGTAGCGATGTTCTTTTCCTTATTCTTTCCAGATTTCATCCATCAAAATCTGATCTTTCCTTCTTTTTGCACACTCAACAAGTTCTCCAATCTTCTACTGAAGTAATCGGATTCCATGGATCCGGATATGCGTCATGTTAGGAGGCGATTTCGACGAGGTCAAATAAACTGGCAGTGGCAGAACAAGAAACTCCAGAAGCTGAGTCAGTTTCTCGAAGAAAAATCAGCACTGAAGCGGCCAACTCTGGAGACTTGTTCAGAATCAGGTGATCAGTATGAGTTGACACTGCCGTATGATATGCTCTTCGATATTTTTGTTCTGCTTCCGGCTGAGTCCCTTTGCAAGATGCAGTTTGTCTGCAAGAAATGGTTCGAAATGATCAACAGTTCCTTATTCATCGAATATCACAGACAGCAATCTGAGACAGTTTTGATCTCTCAAGTACAACTCTATGATGAGCACTTCGCTCCCTTTATCGGTGATGCCAAGCCTAAACCTCACTTCTACTTTGTGGACTTTTATAAAGGGCAGGACAGTTTTGTGGAGTCAAGTCTGATCAGCATGGTTAGGGTCATAGCAAGCTATGATGGTTTGGTTCTTGGTGAAGCTGAAGCAGACAATTACAAGAGCTTGATACTCACAAACCCAATTACAAGGAAACATACAAAGCTCCCATTAGGAACAATCGGTTTCAAAGAATGCTATGGTTTGGTCTTCTGCGGTAAGGAAAGAACATACAAGGTAGTGCACTTGTTTCGTGAATCGGCAGAATACAGCGGCTGTGAAATTCTTAACATTAATACGAGAGAATGGACTGTAATAAATGGCCCCTCCTTGAATCTGTTGCAAGACATTACGCAAATGCCGGTGTCTGTTGGTGGCTCGTTGTACTGGATGCCTCGGAAACACGGTGCTGATAAAATTCTCTCCATGAATGTTGAAGAAGAGAAATTTACAACTACGAAGCTTCCTATAGTTTGTACCTCAAATGACCGACTGGTTGAGATAGGAGGAGCTCTTGGATTCGTTACCCATGCAGCACTAAATCTAATCCAGGTCTGGATTTTGACAAAAACTGGCGAAGGAGCAGAATATTGGGTAAAGCGATATAGCATATATCTGCAGTTTGACGCTAGGTCTGTTGTTCCGGTCTGTAGCTCAAGAAACGGGACAGAGATGGTGTTTGAGTTCCCGGGCACTGATTTATATGTTTACGACTTTGAAAAGGATAGAATGAAGAAGATCTGTTCCAGAGATGCTGATGGCGATGATTACATGGAAAATCGTGCAGAGCAACTCTTCATTCCGCATAGGAATACGCTCATCTCATGGAATCACAATCACTAATGATCTTCTTGAGCATTTGAACTCAGAAAACTGGTCTTGCAAGTTATCACTAATGATAACAGCGTAACAAGTTATCACAGGTCTTGCAAAGCTTCCGTTTTGGTAATGTGTATGATATGTAATGTCTATGCTTTATTAATTCTGCTGTGGCAATTTCAGTACTCTGACTGGCTTACCCTGTTAAGTTCAAGTCTCAAAGTTGTGTGATTTTGTACTCCCTCCATCCCATATAAGTCGGATAGAGTCTAAAGCCATATTATGTCTGTAAAAATAATCTTTATATTTATTTGAATAATTGAAAACAATTCAGAAGTCAATCTTTGCACAAGTTCCATGCTCGAGAAAAATGAAAGTTGAAAGTAGCCCTGGGTCATGGAACATCTCCAGTATCCCATATCAAGAACACCATCCGGTCGATGTCTACTTGCAGTAGCGAAGAATCCGAGTTGTGAAGCTAAAGGCATATCATGAGCTCCATATGCGACTTATAGGAGTGCAGATATGCAGATAGAGGTGACAATGAAGCAGCTACAGCAGCAACAAAATGAACCGCAATATACCAGAGTCAATCTAATAAATCATCAGTGCGCAACTTCAAAGTTCAAACTACTAATATATTATACATATCAAAATCGTATGCATGACACTTGATGCCATCGACACTCTATCTTGACAGAAGGTGCAAGTTCTCATATATTTTAGATCCCTACTACATGAACCTTTCAAACATTAATTCTCCAAAACCATCCAGAATATAAATATTCTAATTTTCCAACAGCCTTCTCTTTCGGGGTAGGATGTGTAAAATATTAAAATTCAATCAAGGAAACAAACACCATGAGTCCATGAAGAAGTCTAGAATATGTCAACATGATTTTTCACTCGTTTCTTCCTTACATCCCAAGAAGACAGACAAAAAGATAACAATGTTTACTCATGGACCGTCTAACACAAGTTTTGACATAAGGAAAATGAAAATATTGAGACAATGCCTATTTGACTATTCCTGGAAATCAATCCACATCCACCTTGACCACCTTAACCTTCGTCCAAATCCACCTCGACCAGTTTAATCTTTCCCTTGTAAATATCATGAAGTTGAGGTATTATCTTCTCATACGGAACTACAAACCTTCTCAAGAAAAGCTCATCATTGTGTGCCAAAACAGTTGGTATCCTAGGTTGCTTACATATCAATCCCTCCGATAACAAAACTTGAATGACAGAGAACCTAGGTATTATCCTTTTCTCCAAACTCTGGTTCATAATTGCAGCATTTTGAGCAATTATTTTGGCCTCATACCCCATCTTGTGAACCAGAAACTCCAGGATTCCCTCGAGCTTCTTCTGAGACATGAGCATGCAATTAGGATTCTTTCTAAATGCCATACAGATGTCTTCTTTCGACCAACCCCATTTGCTATAAATCTCATAGCACCGATCCCTTATTGCTTTATTTACATTTCCAGAAACAGCATGTAAAGCTAATACAAACGTAATCTTCAGCGGATCGAATCCCATTTCCAGCACTTCAGAAACAGTTTCTTCGAATTCACCACCGCAAAATACAGCCTCAGGATAAAATCCCACCAAGTATCTGATACTTGACTCTGGCACTTTAAGCTCCTCCAGAACCTTGATATTCGGGGAATAGAGTCTCTCAAGGTCTCTCTGGAGAAGCCACAGATTACTTTTAATTGTCTGAATGGCCCTTTTATCAGTTAAAAGGATACTCTTGATGAACTTATAAATAGGAATAGTTTTATCGTCTAAGCGTCTCATTAACCAGAAAGAATCTTTAGCAACCATGGCTCCAAGTAGCTCTTTGGACGCTCCACGCGAGAGGAAAAACTCAAGCTTGGGCACAATGTCCTGTTCCTTGCATTTAAGAATTCCAGGTGTTCTTCTAACAGCACAATCAATCTGTTTTGCATTCAATCCATACCGGTTTAAAAGAGCTAAAATAGAATCAGGGGTTTCCGGATTCTGCAAACGGACTCTCGCACGAATAGCCGATTCTGGAGAAAGCCCCACTGACTGTATTAGGTATGAAACTGTGAAAGACTTGTCTCGTTGAAGCTCCTCAGTTATTCTACTCTTCTTCTCTCCCACAGTTTCTGTCGAAACCCCAGATAAATCTACAGTCTTTACATGAGCAGTATACTAAAATAGCTCACAGATAAGTGATTCTCAAAGCTTCTTAACAAAGATGGAGCATGCAATACTCGACTCTGCTGGTATAAAAGAATTGAATTTGACACACAAAGTTTGATTGAGAAGAACTTCTTGAAAATATAACGAGAAAACATGGCTAGAGAATCTGGAAACAAGATTTGGGGATTGATTGATTGTTTGACTCACCTGAAGAATCCAGCTGAAATGCGCACTGAGGAGATCCCTTTGCCGAGCAGTGTCTGCTAAAGAGAGGGATTAGGGTTTTCGAATTTCAATTTGAACGATGGCTTCTTTGTAATTTGGCCATCCTTTAGGTATACTGAAGAATCCCGCCGGAATGCTAATTGCATTCTAATCCATCATTCTGTAATAATTGTACAAAGGTTCAAAATCAATTTCTTTGAAGCCATAAACCATACATTGCCTTTTATTACATACATACACCTTTTCTGCTTTTTAGCTTTTTATTGGTCATCAACCCAATTGAGTTTGATTCAAACTCAATCAATCTCTTTCATATGTTTATCGATTTTTCAGAATATTCAACATTAGAAATATTTTTAATCTACTGGATGCAGTTTGTCAAGTTTATTAGCTCCAAGAAAGGAGCATAAGGAATGCCCAAACTTAACAAGTTACATGACACTCAAAACACTACGGGTATACTAAACCCAAGACAAAAAACATGGGTTCTCTAAACCAATCACTCAAGATGCAGTTTGTCCAGTTGATCAGAAGAATTTTTTAGATATTTCAACATTTGAAATATTTAACATCAACGATGTAAAATTAATTGCTGAAATGGACAACGAAACCCGTAAACACAAACTGTAAGAACCGGCCACATTGCAGGTCCTAAGATCAGCCTTGGCTTAATTTTTCTTCCTAAAGTTATAGAAAATTAGCTGATTGCTTTAGAGCAAACATGCTTATTTTTAAAATTCTTATGAATGGATTTAAAAAAGGAAGTTGTTGGTATAAGTAGCGTTCTCAATCTTTTGAGCTCTCTCAAACTTCCCAAAAACTTTGGGTGTTACAATTACATCTCTTGGAGCTATTTTCTTTTCTCATTTCTTTTACAACTTCATACTTCATTTTATTATAACTACTTGAAAATAAAAAATGCACTACTTCTGAGAATATGAATTTCAATACTTAATAATTTTATTTTTTGATAGTGTGTTTGCATGTTGAACCCTCACGGATTGGAATAATTTGAGGATATTGCACCCCCAAATTACATGGATTATGAGCTTAACCCTTAGACCGAGACCAATCTATCTTAAATGGGCCTGACCCGAGCTCAACTCAACATGATACGTGTCACAAAGATTTCAAATTTTGTAAATTATGATGATTGATCACCTCTCCAATATCGGATTATTACTTGGGTATAAAACAAGTTCCGATTGGATCCACACATCTAGTATTAAGTCAAGTTCCGATTGGTCCAATTCAAACTGGAGAATAAGGATGGAGAATATATCCTTTCCAGTTTGTCCAATCAATCCATCCAGCACCTACATGAGTTGTGGTGGGCACGGAGAAAAGCAGTAGATACCAAATTCGCACTATATATATATAAAACTTCTACACGCTATTCTATAAAATTGAACAAACTTATTTTTTCTCTTAACAAAACAAAACAACCCTATCTCATTCAAAGGGTGGGTAACTCTTCTCCACTTTCCCTTCCCCCAAAACCTCTTCCGAAATTCCAAATGGCGTACAACGACAACGACTCATACGGAGCCGACAAGCCCAAGCCGAAGCTCTCCAAGACTGTCAGCGAGAAGCTGGGCCGATCTGTCGACGTGGCTTCGACCGGTTTCCAGAAGACTAAGGTTGTGGCTTCTGCCGGATTCGAGAAATCGAAGGTTGCTGCTGTTAAGGTGAAGGAAGGTACTTCTGCTGGAATCAACTGGATTAAGCTCAAGTACAACAAATCCAAGCTCTTTCAGAAGAAATAGATTTAGTAATCTATTGTGAACTTTTTTATTCTGTCTGATTTTGGGTTGGTTTATGGCTAATTAGTTAAAACAACTTTAGAATTGCTTTGTTTTTATGTTTTCGTGTTACTGGTCGATTGGTTTTCTATTTGGGATTTTTGTGCTTCTGTAATTCGTTTAGGGATTCTGTTAACTGTGTCGTCTCTCACAAGGGTTCTGCTGGTGATTCTTTTCGCAATTTCTTTAGCTTAATTTGCTTACGTTACATGATGGATTACAATTTTATTTCCGTGACTTTGGCTGGAGGAATATATAAAATTAAGAGAAAGGCTTTGTGCGCGTCAAGTTGGATTTTGAGTCTTTGTCAAATTAAGAGAAAGACTGTACGTACGCGTTGAGTTGGTTTCTGAGTGTGTGTTAAAGTTTATAGATATCTTGCAGTTCCAAAAAGGGGTTCTACGGTAGGCTTATTAGGACGCTTTGCCAATTCGAGATGGCATTTCAATGGAAGGAGCTCCGAAACCTCTTCAACCAGTGGAGGGCTTATTTCGGTTTTACATGCTTAGTATACCCTTCTCCTTGAGGTTCCGTATCAATAAATCACCAGTCGAACAAGCCCCGGTGGAATCCCTCCATCGGGGATGCTCATGCTCCTTTCACAAGCTCTCAAACGGCATTCCGTTATGGAAGGTTGTTTCCATCTCCTTGGACCGCTTTACCCTCGGGTTCTAGTGGTCTCTTTACAGCGGATTCTCTTAATATTGAGGTGGAACTATGGATAAGTGGAGCTCGAATATTCAACCTCTTTAAACAAATTCTAATTCGTTTCTTCGTTAAAAGAAGCTAAAGTTAATTTTTTTCAATCGAAAATTTTGAGTTTACCAACATCTTTCTTTCAACCTATTCGAGTTGTTTGCAAATAGCAACCAAGTTCTCAATTAATCCAATCTCATTAACTTATTCTTGATAGGGCTGCTTAAAATAAGTTTGAACTTGTTAATTCATCAATCATCATAGGTGAGGTGATCATAGAGGCAGGTTATTAAGCTGGTTATAATAATCCGACAGGCTAGCAAAGGAGGAATCTGTTTGCTTTACTGGCCTCGTAACCTGTGCACCTTCCCGTTACATTATTATCCAATCAAACACCGTTAGCTATAGAGCCAGCTAGTCACTACCTACAGACTATATTCCATTCCCGAAAGAAATTCTTTTTTAAGTAAAGTCGAAGTTAGACACGTAAACTCAAACTCGTACGATACTTTGAAGTGATACATTGGAAGTGGAGTACATAATACTGATAACACACAAGGTTGACAATATAGATAGAACTCCTCTCTCAACTCCCTGTTTCATGGTCTTCTAGCACAACACATTGGGCTACAAAGCCTACAATCCAGTCTCAAGGTAATTTATTCCCAGGCAATGTGTTCGTAAAACTACGACATGGCAAAGTTCCTCATGGCCAAAAGGAGAATCAACGGAAAAGTATCACAACCCACGCAAATTCTAGATAGCTCCTCTAGGAAATGCTTTACATAAAACTGATTTCTGCAGCAATTAGTAACTACAATGGCTAAAGACTCTGACCACCAAGCATGACAAGTACGCTGTATGCAAGATCATAAAGCCAGATGAACTATCTAATTAGTAAATTAACAAAACCGTATTACCTCTGTATACTATTACAAGGCAAATATAACAGACAGTGCTAGAGAAAAGCAACCAGCACCCTTTGCTCTCATCACATGCATATTCAACATAATTCTCCATTTGAGAAATAACTATGCAATATAAAAGAGCAAAATCGACAAGTGAGCCACTCTATCACGCAGAGCAAATCAGGTCATTCATACTTCAAAGCTTTATGCAACATCCATGTTCCTTCAAGTCATATAGTGGCACTGAAACTAGTTTTGCATACAAGTGACAACATTCCAAGACAGGTATAATACAGAACTATCTTGTTAAGAATCTACCTCCTCCTAGCATAATAATTTGACACTGTCAAATGTCAATACTCAAGGCCATAAATTCTGACTGCGAGTATATAGTTACGAAAGAACGATTTCCTGGTGGACAAATAAACGGATAGCAAACCAAGTAATGTCACAACCCACACATATGCTTACAGCTGTCGAGGAAATTTTTCACATAAATCACATCTCACATAGTCATTTCTGCAGCAATCAGAGCAACTATAACAGCAAAAGACTAATGAAAACCGGAAAACACACCATTGCCATAAAGTTAAACCAACCACGAAGTGCACCTTCATACGAACCACAAACGTTAAAAGGTGAAAACCATATTACTTCAGCAACCAAAAGACAGAAACATTACAACTTCAAGGCAGATACCAGATAAATGCAATCTACACGGCATTCTCGAATTTTACACTTATGATAACAATATGCAACATGAAAGATCATAATCAACAACACATCACTTCTGGGTGAAACAGAAACAACATCAACAAATCGTTAAGTAAGCTTCTGTAATCAGCATTAACTTCCATAAACTCTACATAAAATCCCCAAACTGCAATACAATACCAAAAGAAAGGTTTTTGAGGTTCGATTCATCCACCCGTAACCTTACAGTAACATATTCCCTATCAATGATCCACACAACAACTCTCATCCGGTTTACTATCCACACCACCAGCAACATCGCCATGATCATGATCGCAATCCTCGGCATCCGAATCGTCCTCATCAAACGGCTTCTCCTTGTGAAATATGCAGCATTTCTTCGAACTCTTCTTGTTCATGAACTCGTTGTCCACAGTACCTTCCTTCCACGAAACCTTCTTCTTAAGAGGCTTCAGTTTCAAAACCAAGGAGTCCCTGATTTGGGGCTGTTGTTGATTGGAAGACGACGTCGTTTCCAAGGTTATAGTTGTGGTTGCGGTGGCAGGGGTGGTGGATGCGGAGGCGATCAGCTGCCTGCTTGCGGTGGGTCTGGCCATAGTTGGAGATTGGAGGGTTAGGGTTTGGTTGGTTTTCAATTTGGGGAAAACTGGACGATGTCGTTTTGGTTGGAATAGATGGAGTGGGAGATTGGTGCTGGAATAATGTAGAAATGTTGTCCTGTATTCCTCGAATATTCCTGTTTTCAGGCTTAATTTTTGATAGATTGACCCCTACAAATTTGTATACGTAAAATGTAATGCATGAAGTTTCACAGTACAATTGGATTTGCCCGCATAAACTTCGAAATGCCAAACGTTAAATTTTGAATTTGATTGTATCATTTCTTTTTCTCGTTTTGAGAGGGGTACAAGATAAATCTTTGCATTAGTTCGTTTTGATGAGTGGTTGAACAGGTACTAATTTATAAAGCCAACATCAACTGACAAGACAACTACATATCAGTCCCCATAAGCTCCTTCTGCATAAAAAGGTTTTGTTAAGCGCAAAAGGATGGTTTGAGCAAAGAAGGGTAACAATAAAGTTGTGTCAACTGGTTTAAGAAGATCTCTTCCATATTTTCGTAGATCATCTTGTATTTTTATTATTTTTATACATTACTTGTTAGGAATTTGTCGAGAGCTAACAATGTTAATATTTTGTTAGGATGAGTATTCGATGAACATTTAGAATCACTCAAGTTCGTTCATTCTTATGATAATACATATATTATATCTCTGAAAGACTCCGAAGATCAAGAGGATGAAGACTATGATCAGGATGATTTTATTGTGAACTTCCTGGAACCAAACCCCACAGGCAAGAAATAATGATAATCTACCAAAACTCCTCCACACATGCTTCCAATTCCACATATGATTGACGAGCTTCCATAGACTTACATTTTTAATTTAGTGGTGGATGTGCTAATAACTTTCTATTCTGTAATTAGGCCTCAACTCCTTTGTAAGCTTTCATTTGTCTTCTACATGGAGACTTTTAATCAATAATTCAATAATATAATGATGATGATGAATGATCACAAGAAATGAGGAGTGTATGAGGGTGCAATAAATAAGTAGGTCAGTGCAAGAGAATAGAATAATGGAGTACTAAAGTGCAATTTTTGCCTTTTTACCATTTAGTACTTCAAAATTCAAAATCGTTTGCCTCGGCTTTGACTTTGTTTGCAACCAAGACTTGTTCTATAGAGTGCAAGGACTTTTGACCTTGAATTTTTTTTTAACCACGCGAAAAGAAAAGTAGATGAGCTGCACACCACGTTCAACAACCCATGTAGTAGGTACAATTCCAACATCATAAGTGCGCACGGTTCGAAGTCCGCGAGGATTAAATTTGTAATCATTCTATGTCGAGTTTTAATCTATCATTACGTTTATTTCATTTGCAGGATCAGCTCCGAATGTGTTTAAAAGATGACAATAGTCGGTGTGATTAATTAATAGTATACTTTGAAATAAAGAATTGAAGAATATATAATAAGCCTTTTTAGCCCTATAATACTATATGAACCACATATCTACATCAAGTAACGCAACTTGAACAAAACATAAAGAGTCGTCATTTCACGACATCTAAAAACGTTACATATTAAAAATGGAACTATCCCGACGAATCTGTTGTAGACCTTGACAAGGCACTGGGAGGAGCCAAACATGTCTCCAATGCTCTATCTAAGCTACTTACAACTTCACTCATTGTAGGCCTATCGCAACCTTCCGGCATTACGCAATCCGCAGCTAAATATCCAACATACGCCACGGCCTCGATCTCAAACGGGGTCGGGGGTGGCACCCTACGGTCAAGAACCCTATGGATTTCGTCTTGAATGATGTATGGGACGGTGTAATCGACCACGTTCCTTGGTACCCCGTCCTCATTCTTGTGAATTGCCTTCTGTCCTGATAACAACTCTAGCAATACTATGCCGAAACTGTACACGTCGCTCTTGCTTGTCAACATTTGACACCTATAGTACTCGGGATCCACATATCCCATTGTGCCTGCAGCGTGCAATGAGAGGTGATCCTCGTCGCCTTGAGGGCCCAACAATGAAAGGCCGAAGTCGGATACCTTGGCAGTCCACGTGGAGTCGAGTAGTATGTTGGATGACTTGATATCGCGGTGTATGATCCGTGGGACAGCAAACTCGTGGAGGTACTCGATGCCCCTAGCCGCGTCAAGGGCTATTTTGATTCTTGTAGCCCATGACATGAGAGGAGAATGGTCTAGCGTGTGGAGATGATCGTAAAGGCTACCGTTGCTCATGTACTCGTACACTAGCACACGCTCATTGCAATCTTCACAGAAACCGAACAATCTAACAAGATTCTTGTGATTTAGGCGTGAGAGAAACTCTAGTTCATTCATGAACGCAGAGTCAGTGTCATCTTGCTCACGTTTGGTGGTGCCTGCCGATTGTGAGGCTGAAGCTTCTGCTCTCTTTATTGCCACTTCGTGTCCATTCTCAAGTGTAGCGTAGTAGACCATACCAAAGCTTCCCGAACCGATCTTATGATCCTCAGAGAAGTTTTCAGTTACTTTAAGCAATAGTTCAAGGGGAAATTCCTCCAATTGACCTCCAGTTCCCATGCTTATCATGTGGCTAAGCTTCTTGTCCAATACCGGTGGAGCTGCAGGCTGTGGATTGCTCGGCTGACCCGGGCCATCCTGTTCTAGGCGGCCTGAGTCATGGATCCGGCTTCCTCTAACCTTGAAATACCGCGTAAACACAAGTATACACAAGGATACTAACAAAGAGAAGGATCCTACACAACCTACAACCATAAAGACCACCATGCTACGGTTCCACTCCCTCCTGCTCGTGTCACTGGGAGACTGCGCTGATGGCGTTGGCGGCATTGACAATGCCTGCTGATCAACTCTGGGCAGACATATCATTAAACCCTGAGTGCAATGATGCCCATAGTTTGGTAAAGGATCATGATCTACACATTCAGTTGGAGCTCTACAAGGACCTGGAATTACATTAGTGAGCACCATGGGATTAGAATCAAAATCCGCATCGCCCCAACAAAACAACGAATAATTAGACATCGCGACACCACAAAAGATCCTCTGCTTCGCTTCAATAGCGATGAATTTCTCATCGTGTAACGTACTAGGCAAGCCGAATCCATTTTCTCCCCAACAAACAACTGTGCTATTAGGCCTAGTTATCGCACAACCGCGATTTTCCCCCAATGCAATCGCATTAAACATGCCCTGAGGCGGCCTTCCTGTTGTCACATTCCCCCAACACTCCAAACTACCATTGGTATAGACCCCACAAGCCTCACGAAAACCGGCTGCAATTTGCGTAAAATTCCCCCTCGGCTCCTGATCAGCAACATTCGTGTAACTTCCAAAGCATCGAACTAGGCCTGAACTCAACAATCCACAAACAAAATCCTCTCCAACCGCAAGATTCGATGAGAAAACGTTGCCAGTACTGTTAAACCTCTGCCGCCGTGGCCAGCATTGTGCAGGGCTTGAACCGTTCGTCACGCCACAAATATTCGAGTTTCCTGCTTCGAGCTCTGTTAGAATCGCACCACGGTAAACTCGTGTGTAAGTCATGTTACTGGTAACAGTTGAGAATCTCCAGCAAATCATGACTGAAGAGGATAATGAGAACGTGCTCATGGCACACAAGAAGCCATTTCCTCCAACAAGGCCGGAAATCGACGTAAACGGAGTGCTAAGCTGAATCTGAGTTCTCTGAGGAAAACTTGTGCAGTTGAGGAACTGGAGGGAAGTGTTTGGTGTCTGTGTGATTGCACAGATTAGTGTTTGGTTTCCGGTTTCCGATATGGCGACCGTAGGAAGTGAGTGAGTTTCTGGCAAGAGGGTTATGAAAAGAAGTGTTGAGAGTAGGAAATAAAGGAGTTTTAGAGAGATGTTAGCCATGAAAATGGTTGTTTTTTCATATTGGTGAAGAGAAAACAGAATGAATGAATGTGAGTTTGTTTCAAATAAGAGGAACAAAGTGAGAAATAAGGGAAGGTAAGTACGCGGTTTGGTTGAAGAGGACCGGAGAAAAGACCGAGTCTTGTAGGAACTAGGAAGAAGGAAAAATGGTATGTTTTGTATAGAAGAAGAAAGAGCGCGTAAGAGATTGGTTCACTTCAAAGTGGAAAGGGAAAGAGATACACTGTATGCTTTTAGTTCTTTCTCTTTTGGTTAGATTCCGATGTTCCATTCCGATCAATAATTGATCGGTGATACTAGATATTTTGGGTCGCTATAGTTGCGTATGTACTGATATTAAGATCAAAGGTCATCTGTTGTCTGTTGATACAACCAAGTAATCAATACTTACTCTACATACGTTCTCTTTCATTCATTCGTGTGTGGACGAAAAACTCCAATTAATCATTCATTTTTAGATTGATTTAGAACAAACAAACTTAGTTCGAGAATTCTTTGTGAATTCATTATCCAAGATATATGTTGACTTTGTTAGCACGAATAATATTCTAGATTTATTTAACACATCAAAGTTTTATGTGGTAGTTTACTTTTCTAATAATGTACTTGTGAATTTTTATGGGATATTTTAAAAATAAAAAATGTATAAAGTGGCGGTATAGACTATCGAGTACTAAGGAGTGGAGTATTAAAATTGGAAATAAGAGAGTGGTGGAAAATGGCTATTTTTGTAATGGAAGTAGAGAAAAGTCAGAATTTGGGGTAAGTGTGTGGACTGAAATATAACACGTCATGAGTCATCCAATTAGAAACATGTTCAACACATGGATTAAGATTAAGTTTATATTTTAAAGTTGCAGTAGTATAAAGTTGAGTATAATCTTGGCATCAAGCAAGATTCATTAACAAAACAGCCTTTTGTACTTCTGGGTTTTCTAATACTAGTATCAACAGTTAGACAAAACTGTCTGAATTCATTAATTGTGTATATATGTACGAAGTCAAAATTTATTTGTTTCATAGGCTGGGTTCAGACTTCAGTATGATGAAGAACGAACTTCATTTAATGCAACTACATATGCAAGTGCATATATTCGATCAGAAGGAATAACATACAAACATAAAAACAAAATGAAATCATTACTATCTTTTTTTTGAAAGACTAGGGATTTCATAAAATTAGAGGTAATTAGAGGTAATATACCATCCGAATCTGGTGCATGCTATTAGTCATGTCTTCAATGGCATAAACTGAAATGGTTTGTTGATTTCTTCGACGTTGCACTATGTACTCATTGAACACGAAAAATTAGACAGTATAAACAATCTCTCAATAGTCTCACTCTTCACTGTGTGAACTCCACGTGTTGTATTCATTGTTAAAGTGTGTGGTATTGATACCATTTAAGAATGATCTAGTCAAGTGTTTAAGAAATCGTTAAACACCTCACAGTACCAACGACTTACATATGCATTGTGTGTGCAGTACAATGGCGTATCCCGGATGCACATGGAAAAAATCGTAATTACAACACTTATATATGCATTTTGTCTATTTAATTTATTTTGACGTGAAGAGATTGAAATTAGTATTTTAGAATGCTAGACATTGTCAAAGTGTATTAGTCAATGAAGTATGCCAAAACCATTGGACGTACTTCGCAAGCAACTAGAGACGAGACGAGAGAGTAGCCGTAGAATATTAGGTGTTGCCTTAACTTAGCTTCTTAATTAATTCTATAGTTGTTAACGTATCATTTTTTATTAAGACTTTTATAAGTATTTGTTATGTTTTCAAGTTCATAGTTGTCAAGAAAATGAGTGGTCGATATATAATTAGATTTTGCAATCAAATCCACTTAATATATGGTCCCTTCCAAAGATGAGGTGATGAGGTACGTACATCTATATATATCTACGTAAACTTAGAGGAAAATTCTAAGAAGTTTCTACACTTGCTCTATGAAGCTGCAGTGTTTGCGATTTTGATGTATACAAATCTTTGATAATATATATATACCGCTCTGCATTTTTATAGAATCAATCGTTTGATAAACACTAGACAAAGAGTGAGTCAGCAGGCACGGATTGTTAGGAAGATCGATAAATTAAGGCACACAAATATCATAATCTTCATACGGATTTTCTTAAAAACATTAGTGTTTTTTATAAACATCAAATTATATTTTTTCTTAATAACATCGGTATTTTAATTAAAAATATCAACGCTAATCTTAACAAAATAGAAGGGTTTGTATACTCATTCTTAATGCTGAAAATTTTATAAGATATATAATTAACCGAATACAACATCTACGTATTTTCTGGAGCAGCTTTTGCGATAGACTGTTTTTAGCAAGACTGTAAAACTCTTAAAATATACTACTCCCTCCGTCCCACTACAAATGTAACGTTTTGATTTTTTGCAGTAAAATTTTTTCAATTTTGACTCGGATTTAATCCTAAACCGTAAATGTAAATTGTTCAATTAAATTATAAAATGTTGACTGCAAAAAGTCAAAACGTGACATTTGTAGTGTGACGGAGGGAGTACTAATTAACAATCACATAATTTAACAACGTCCACATATTTTCTTGAAGTATCTTTTGCAAAATACCGAATCAACATTATACATTTAACTACACATAACTTTTTTACTCACAAACATCACATTGTATTTACTGGTTGTAGTCATTTATTCCATTCCACCGCTACATCGAGAGTGGTACCAATTAATAAAGCACATGATTAAATTTTCCGTATTTACTAATGCAGGTATATTTACCACATACACCGTGTTAAAGTTTAAAATATGAAGTTTGTGGATGAAGATATGATATTGGTTATGTTTCTTCGAAAGAACTATTGTCAAACATTATAATTTTCGTGTAGGAATATAAAACAAATAGTACTTCTATACTAGACTTACTAGTAATGAAGTGATGTCACAGTGTGATGCATATGACAATCGTGCAAGGAATTGGTCTTGAATCAATAAAGTTGGAAATAATGACCATCAAGGAACATTCTTTGACCTCCCAAAATTAATTGTGATCTTTATTTAGTTCATCCTCTTTTTTCAGATTTAGACTAGTTAATGGCCCGTCGATACTCAACGGGGCATGGAGAAAATATTTAAAATAAGAAATGAATAAATTTGTATAATAACATGTCGAAGTTGCGAAACATATAAAAACTGCAAGGTGACAAAATGCATGATCTAATCGCTTCAACATTGCATCAGAAGTCACCCCGACCTGTAGAAAAGTGCATAATGTAAATTAGTGAAATTGAGCACAAACATATATAAAATACAGATAAAAGATAAAATTAACTTATAACTTGTCGTACACTTCTTTCACTACAAGAATTTCCGGTTTTAGAGACGGAATTTAGGATCCGTCGCTAAATAGCGACGAATCGCTACTTTTAGAGACGGATTGAGCAATTTGCTCAATCCGTCTCTAACTGTTGCTAATCCGTCTCTAAATAGGGACGGATTAACTACCCGTCGCTAATTAGAGATGAATAAATTTATCCGTCGCTAATTAGCGACGGATAAATTTATCCGTCTCTAATTAAGTTGACCCAAAAATTAAAAAAAAAAAAAGAGAGAGAGAAAATTTAGCGACGGATAGATCTATCCGTCGCTAAAACCCTAATATACCCACCATGCACCAGATCCAGATCTGCCTCATCATCTTCCTCCCTCTTCCTCCACCACCACCATCTCCCTTCCTCCACCACCACTACCCGCCTTCCTCTCCTCCAAATTCCACCTCCAGCACCACTGCCTCCCTCTCCTCCACCACCGCCCACCTTCCACCTCCACCACCACTGCCTCCACCACCACCACCACCCGTCCTCCACCAGCACCCGCACACCTCTCCTCCACCACCACTACCCGTCAACCACCACCACTGCCTCCACCACCCGCCGTCCACCACCACCACCACCGTCCACTCCTTCCTCCGACCAGATCCGACGTCCAAGATTTAGCGAGATCAAGATCTAGTTTTTTTTAAAATTTTTTCTTATTAATTTTGTAATTTCTTCTTTGATTAATTATTAAATGTTGTATATATATTGTATTTTATATTGAATAATGAATATTGAATATTGTATGAAATTTTCGATTTATTGTATTGTCGGTTTATCCGTATTGTATATTTGTATATAATTGTCGGTTTATCCGTATTGAATATTCGTATAAAATTATCGGTTTATCCGTATTGAACAAAATTGTCGGTTTATCCGTATTGAACAAAATTGTCGGTTTATCCATATTGAATATTCGTATAAAATTTTCGATTAAAGAAAAATTCGATATAAAATTGCATATTTTTTTAAAAAAAAGTAATTTTTAGCGACAGATAGTTATCCGTCGCTAAATCCTAAGTGCACGGCTTAGTCAACGGAATTAACCGTCGCTAATCCGTCGCGAATTAGAGCTTTGCGACGCCCGTTTTAGAGACGGGCGTCCTATCCGTCGCTACGGATTTAGCGACGAATCAGGAGGCTTTTAGTTCGTTATCGTGTCATATGTATTACCCTCTACGTCACAAATTACTGCGTTCAATTCCTTCCTTTGGAAACTCTAGAAAGAGAAACATTTAACTGACCATGGTTGAATAAATGTGAGGGGAGGTAGAGGCCGATGTGTGAGACAGAATGCCCCCTTAATCTTATTTATGATCATAGCAAAGCAACCGAATATGTGAATTGTCTCCAATAAATTGATAGGGAACTTCATTGCACCGGGTGGCTCATCATCATCCTCCGAATGAAAACCTTTTGGCACGCGCTGTTTCAAGATATCATCTTTGCCTTGGTGATATGCTTCCCAAGATTAGTAACTATGAGCCTTTTTCCATTGCACAACTCGAAGGTCTGATCAATATTCCTCATAAGCATTATCACACACCCAACATTTAGTATGATCCTATGGTTAGGCAATAAATGTTGTTTAAAAATTCTACAGTGAAAACATGTTCGAGACTGTTCTCAAAATTATCTTCCCTAGCAATGCTATATGTGCTCAAATTTTCAACGATATCTCTGGACATCTTCAACATGACAAATTGATTTATATTATCAAATATTTCATTTGTAGGTGCAAGAATATCCCGGTGATGAAATATACAGGGTCAAGTCATGGATCGCCTAAGTGATACAACAACGAAGGATATGTACTATCTACAATAGTTGGAATTGGATGACTTCTCAAATAAGTAAACCTTCGGGGATCTTGATATCAACCCAAGGTGATTAGGTTCAGCGGAAATTCCCACACCGACCCGTGTTATCCACTCAACAATTTTTTTGTCTCTTAAATTTCAAAAGATGACGAACCAGACTGTATAGGATTAAATTGGACGTAAAAAAAATGATAAGTTGAATATGATACAAGTATATGTGGTATATAGATAAGACGGGCTATTTACCTGCAATCTCATGTTCTTTGTCAACCAAAGCAGCTCACAACATCTCATATCTTAGAGGAGCATATAGAGTCATTCACAATTTTATAACTATCCTTCCTGGAACAACGGGCAAAATATGTCGGAAGTTCCCGCCGATCGAAGACAATCACCACGCCCTCCAAATGACTCATCTGAACGGCCTATCACATCCTTCAAGCTCCTATCGATTGCTTCAAACAATGCCGGTTAGTCATGGGAGTCTTATCCCAAATAATAAGTCGAGTCTCCTTGAGCAGTCATGTGACATTTGAATTATGAGCTTATTGCATGTTGAGTCCTCGTGATTTGCAATGGTATTCTGAACCTTGAATATGTCGGACTACCGTCCTACCTTTATAAAGAATGAGTGATGCAATCCCACTTGACGCAACTGGAAGTACAATATCTTATCTAGCCCTCAAACCATAGCACATCGTTCTCCATATAAAAGTTTTTGTGGTCCCTCCGTAGATTTATAAGAATAATACTTCGTCATTTTGACTATCAACAATAGACATAACTTCATACATGGCACGTTATCCATCGGTCAATTGTGGGTATGAACCATCATGCTATGCTCTATTGCAACTATAACACAGAACATCTAATACAAAATGAATGGATTTGTAGCAATTTATATAACAGACTCATCTGGCACGGGCATATCGTCAAATGAACTGAGATTGTTGTAGTTTTTCTTTGGTAACTTCTCTACTTGCATAATAGCAATGTTTTTTTTAATTTGTTCATCAGTGAGTTTCAAACCTTGATGGAGAGTTCTCTATCGTTACATGGCAATTACATACAAAATTTAAACTGATTGTCATTGGGTGCGGGAATGGGTAATATATTCTTTTAATTTATTGTACCAGGATCTGAGTATCCTTTGTTAATTGTACAAAATGTCGTCTGGTAATAAATTCCATGTTTTGTTCTACACTTCCTCAGGCCTCGACATGCTGCGTGATAATAACATGGTTATGAAAAGGTGACGTAAAAAACTCGCAAATCCCCATGACTTGCCCCTTTCAAACAACTAATATACTCTCCATCATTAAATATATAAGAGGCCCATAACTTCACATGCATCCTCTTGATATTCGTTCACAACATAGTCAACACCATTATACCGGAACCTTGTTTGTTTGTTTACATACAAACCATATTTTATGTTTGTTTTTCCAACAATGATAGCGAGGAATTTTAGCATAAGTCAACTTTCGTACTCGAAGATCTATTTTGTTCAATTCGAACCACTGCAAAAACTGCGATTGTTTGACATTGCTTTGTTGACAACATCTGGCATGCATTCATGGGACATCCATAAAAGGAATAAGGGTACAGATTCGCGGGGCAGAGGGAGTATAATGTAGTGGGACTCAAATATCATCCACATTGCTTTGCATGGAGACACATAACTACAGTCCATATGCCTCATGACACCTTATCCCGATTTTCTCGATCAATGAAATTAACCCAATTTTATCGCTTCCTTTGAATATATACTTGACGGGATGTGGTATTGACCAATGCTATTATAGTATTCCATGTTGATATGTGCTTGATATTTGAGCATCAAATGGGATTTATGTGGAAATGCGTATCTATAATAATAATAATAATAATAATAATAATAATAATAATAATAAATAAAGGCTTTGAAAATATAAATCACGCAAAAATAAATTATAATCCATGATAAGTGATATGGATTAGATATATATATATGCTAATTTATTTTGGAAATAATGTGGATCAAGATATGGATTAGATATATGCTCAAGTAAGGACGGGTATGTGCTTTGGACCATGGTAGGAATATGATCACTCAATTCTTGAATAAGATTGTCATGTGGCATCTTGATATCAGTCTCACCGTCGACAACTCCATCACCAACCTGGAGTATCCACTATGCGAATTCTCTCATCCCCTGAATCTCAGTTCTTAATGTACCAGCGTAAAAAACACAACACATACTTAATAAATATAAAGAAATATACAAATTACTAAAATCAAAATTACCATAAGTGAAACAAACATTTAGTTATCTACAGTCGCATGTTCTTTGTAAGTCTGAGGACCTCACATGAATCCCAATTTTGGATGATCATATTGTTGCATTAACAATGACATATCTAGACCCTCGCAGAACCACTGACGGTATCTGTCTAAAGTCTCCGCCAAATACAAATCAATTAAACCACATAATGGTGTGGCTAGTCGACGCATAACATTTCTCAAACTCCTATCACGCGCTTCAAAACAATGCATATTGGTCACTGTAGCTTTGTCCCATATAATAAGCTTCGTTTCTTTGAGTAGACATGTTACATCAGAATCAGGCATAATCTTACTGCTCAAGTAAGGACGGATATATGTTTTGGACAATGGTAGGAATATGATCACTCACTTCTTGAAAAAGAATGTCCTCAGGCATATTGATATCAACCTTACTATCATTATCACCGCCGACAACTCCATCACCAACCTATAATATCCACTTTGTGAATTCTCTCGTCTCATGAATCTCAGTTGTTAACGTACCAGCTTAAAAAACACAAAACACACTTAACATAATATAAAGAAAGATACAAATTACTAAAATAAAAATTACCATAAGTGAAACAAACATTTAGTTACATGCAGTCGCATGTTCTTTGTAAGTCTGAGGACCTCAACCCTCGAATGGTGTGGCTGGTCGATGCATAAAATCCCCCAAACTCCTATCAAGCGCTTCAAAACAATGCATATTGGTCACTGTATCTCCGTCCCATATAATAACCTTTGTTTCCTTGAGTAGACAGGTTGCATCAGAATCAGGCTTAATCTTACTGCATATCGAGTCTAAATGGATCTTCAATGGTATATCGATTCTTGATTGAACCGTTCGGAACCTCAGAAGCATCAATGATATGATACCGATGGAAGCCATTAGGAGAACTCTATCTCTTCTAGCTCTCAAAATGGAGCATAAAGTCCTCCAAATATAATATCTCCTCTAAAATCAACAATGAATTATAATAATGACGTCCGTATAAGTATGAGTTGATGACCTTCATTCTCCCTATCTTGTATCCGGAAAGCTAAGAACTCCCTTAAAATAAGATTTGGCATCTTACTCACAATACTTATCTGAATATCAATATACAATCTGTCTTCTCCATGGACGAAAAGTAGTGGATATTGAAAAATAAGGTAGCATTGCAGAAACTCAGTTATGTGCTTCAAGTCCCCATTCCTCATATCAACCATAATATGACTTTTTGCATGTAAGTTATCGACATCACCCTCTACTATAGCAGTTACTTCTTATGCAGTAGGCAAAGTGTAAGTTCGCCCATCCCCTGGCATCTTGCAATAAGTTGAGGCATACCTCACGGGCATTATCAAGTAAGATGCGATCTCTGGCCATCTTGTTTGCTTTTGCATATGGATTGTACTCTTCCACCATAGTTTGATCAATTTCGCAGTAGCATTTTTCACACCAGCTTCATTGGTTTGGCTTTACCATAATAATAAAATAAATTATTTACCATCGAGTATCTATAATTCTAATGGATATTAAATGATGTATAGCGATTAATTTGTTTGAAACGAAATATGTGAAAGATACATAAAATTGAGTGTATAGGTTTAAAGAAACGCACCCGAGAGTAGTGATCATGTTGTCAATTCCGTGTTCAATGTTATATATATAACGCTGGGTGAATTTTTGGAGTTTGTCCTTCGTTGGGCAAGATTGAGCCAATTTTGTGATCATTTTAGCCACCTATCTTAAAGCAATAAGGACCTTTTCGTATATTGACTTCCTCGTCTATTTTCCTTCCATTGAAATAAATGCGAAGATTTTATTGTATGCACGGATGATAGAACAGGTATATGAATTGAGTATCTATTGGATAAACAACTAATACATGTAGAATATATTTTCAAAATAGTATAGTTTTGAACCTTTCCACTGTCATTCAAATTGATTCCATCTCGTGGAGTCTGATTTGAGACCGTAAATGCTTATTCGATTTAGTCGATTTTTTTTTATCTATCATGAGTTTTCAAATGTAACCAATTCCAATCAAGAACTATGCATGTTTATCAGATAAACAAAACTTACAATCATGCGTTGCATTTCACAACTAAAAGTAACAGTTGAGAATATAGGAAAAATTTCAACATCTAGGTGTTGTTGTTTGAAATCAAATATGTAATTAAAAATTATTTAGAAACATTGATCATCAAAAAATCAAAAATAAAATTAGAGCATAGAGACTACTAATGGACAAAATTCTACGTCAAATGCCTCGGTTTCTTCTATAATGTAAAAAAAAAAAAAAGACGAAATCTATAATATGTAGACTTAAGAGATTTAATCACCAAAGAGAAATCCCCTTTAATTAATTACTACATGTTGTCAATCAAAATTGCGAACCAATTCAATTGCTAATTTGTCAGTTAAACCTTCCGCACCTTCTAGAAAAAATTATAAGACCCAAATTTTGACGCCAAACAATAACATTGACCCCGTTGATCCCTAACAACAACACCAATACCACCCCTATGTAGACTCCACGTACTCAACCCTAGCATCAAAATTAGCTAATATCATACCAAGAATCCAAGATCAAGCGGCAATTTGCTGCCACAGTTGGCTAAAGATCTTTTACTCACTCTACTTTTTTATCCTTAAAATAATGCATTAATAATCTAATAAAGTTAATTTTCAATCATAACAAATTCAATATATATATAAATTGAAATTTATATTCAAAATATTCCATATAGTGAGTATATAAGGTAATATTAGAACAAATAATGAGTAAAAAGTAGAAAACGTGTGAGAATTCACGTAAATGTTGATAAGATGATGGTTTTTATTTAATTCAATACGTTGATGTGCTCAAATTAATACTTAGAAAACCAAGTAGTAAGCAGTTGTTATAGACTTATAACAGACAAAGCTAAACCACAGAGTCGTTCGCTAAGGAATTAATTAAGCTACGTAGCAGTGAGAGTAAACAGATACTTGCGAGTAACAGTTTGATTGATGGGTCGGTTGTACTTCTAACTAGTTTAACTAAAGCAAAGATTACGATTAACAATGAGAGAAAGATGAATACAGTAGCAAGATCCAATTATGCTAATTCGAACTAGGGATAGCACTCATATTTGTCACACGGTCGTTGTACAGTAAATCAATCAATTCGATTCAACCAATTGTTCTTAGAAAATATTATACTGGAGAAATCGTGAGTCGTCAATTCACGATCCTTAAACATGAATAATTTAGAGAATTTAATACGGACTTATCGAATTGAAGGTTTTTACGAAGATTTTATACGAGACTAACCTATATGAGTGCTTTGATAAACCCTAGAACGAATATGCATAATCTTCACATACTACTGTATTCAAAGGTGTTTAGCTACCATACTTGATGATTGCATACAGAGATTCATGGTAAAAATCATACGAAACATAGATGATAAACTTGCATGCAATAACATACAATTCAATCGATAAGGTAAAGAACGAATTGTAAAGAAGAAGGCAATGGAGAAATCAATACCAATAATCTTGATGAATATAATCAATGAGTAACCAAGCTCCAAAGATGTCTCAATGTCAATGTCTGAATCTACGAGCTTTTCCTATGCCTATCTAGGGTAAAAGGAGTTATCTCTGAAGTTATGGTGACAGAAATCTATTTAAAGGAGAAAAAACGAGTAAAATCCTAGCAGAATTCGCCCAGCAAATAAGCTCTCGGGAAATCTCGCCGTGGCGAAGATGCTTTCTGACAGTCAACTTGCGATGTCTGTATCTTTTTCTTCAGGAAGAATTTGGCTACGATTTTGGCACGAAAGTTGTAGTCCTTTGAATTATATTTCCATGGACACCGAGATCAGGTAAATCGGACTTCATATGAGAGAGTTATGTTCAAAATGGCTAGACTGCTCCGTAAATCATCACTTTTGCAAGTCACGCTAAAATGCCTCTCAATTCTTCGTCCGTATTCCGAATCCACTTCCGTCTTCGCCCAATTATTCCTCATTCAGATATCTATAACCAATGTCTTCACTCCGATTTTCACCTTCGGGACCAAATAACACAAAAAATCCTACAAAACACAAACAAAGTACCAAAGCATAAAAACGTACAAAAACACTATAAAACTAAGGTCAAAGACTAACAAAAGACCGCTAAAAAGGACCAAATGAGACGTTAGAATATTGTCTAATCAAAATCCCCAAACCGAACCTTTTCTCGTCCTCGAGCAAACACACAACCTAAACAAACTAGACTCAAGACACAATAAAAACAAACCAAAGAGTCGAACTTCCAAGTGACCGAATCTACCATTGAAAACAATAAATTCACAAGATGCAAAAGTTTTGTAATCAACTGTTAGGAATATCTGTTAGTATTTTGATCACTCATAACATGTTCTTATCTTAGCCAGAAAGGTGATTAAGTACTCTTGGTTCACTTGAACATTGTAAAAGAGGAAATCACTGAGTATGATTAGTCTAGTAAATCTTGTATTAGGATTATAGGTCTCTGAGTGTAATTTTTATTTCCAGAAGACCATGAAGATCAATCCTAGCAATGGAGCTTTTCTGAAGATTAGAAGACTGAAGATTGCACAAGATTTATGAAGACATCAAGGTTTAGTCTAACTCAGAAAGACTATGTCCTTCATCCTTTCTTAAGTGTATTTACTTACTTTTGAAATATGATTCTGGACATATGACATCATGAGTATGGAGCATGGAAGCCATCAGAAAGGCTCATGTATCCGTTGAAGACTACAGGACAAGAAATAGTACAAGTGCATTAATTGCATCGGCAGAAGAGTCATTGCCAAGCATCCTCTGAGACATGAGACAAGGACTTCTGAGTACTCATTTCAAGATAAGTATGGACTGAATTTGAATTGTGTCTAACGGATATCATTCCAACAACTCTCAAATTCATCTATATATATCACACACTTAAATGCTGAGAAATACACCTTAGAACGCTCTATCTTGCAAACTTACCATCAAGCAAAGTATTCTCTCAAGCACTCTACTACCCTTTCTGAAAGCTTTCTGTTGCTCGAAGAATCACTAGTAGTTCTAAGTTGTCCTGAACCTTAACAAGATATTGTTATTCGTGAAAGAGTTGAACTATCAGATACCCTTTATGAAGCTCATTCTCCAGAACGGACATCAATTACTTGGGTCAGTAAAGAGCATACTGCCATCCATTGAACAAGTGTATTAAGTAGTCTTGTTCTATTAGGCTCTCTGAAAACATAACTGAAAAGTTATACGAGAAGCCTCTCTGACAAACCTTATAACCAACACCATCAAGGCGTGGAGTAGAGGAAGTACTTGATTTGGGAAATCAAGGAATAACTCCAAGGTTATCTGAGTAGAGGAAGTACTTAGCTCTAGGAGCTGGGGAATAACTCAGGGGGAACAATTGGTTGGGAACCATTTGTTTAAGAATCTTAGAATAGGATTATTGTAAGGTGAACTCAATTATCTGTTCTAGTGAATTCTAGGTCTCAGAAAGATCAGAGTGGATTAGTTGGAGGATTACGCCACCTCCAGATACCACTATACTTGCTGTGTCATTTACCTATCTGTATTTACATTTCAGCAAAGCACACACACATACTTATTGTTTCTGCACTTACCTATCTTAAAGTCTTCCGCGCTCTGAATTTAAGTATCAGAAACCCTGTGTTTCGAGAAATCGGTTTATCGACAAAAGTTTTAAAAGACTATTCACCCCCCTAGTCTTTTACTTTGCCGTTATCTGACCAACAAGTGGTATTAGGCAGAGGTTCACAAGCCTTCAAGATCAACCTAGATCCCCAGATAGGTGAAGGAACTTTGTCCCTTTCTGAGGACTATATAATTTGTGTGTAAGTGTGCAGGTATGTCTCTGAGTGATTCACCCGTTCTGAAGCCAGAAAACTACGAGAAATGGAAGAACAACATGATGCTCCATCTGGATGCCATTAGTAATGAGATGATCTATGTCATCAATGAAGGACCTATCAAAATCAGACAACTCAAACAAGTTACTGAGGTGTCTGATGGAAGAAAAGCCTCAGACAAGGAAGATGGAAGCGAGGATGCGGCTGCTAGTGATAGTGGTCGTGTTGCTCGTGGAAGCATTATGTATGAAGACAAGCCAAGAGAGCTCTAGACATCTGAAGATGCCAAGAGACACAGATTGGATGGTTAAGCTCGTAATATCATCATCAGATCGACACCTGAGCACATACAATGTAAACTGTGGGGTGCTAAAACGGCGAAAGTTGCATGGCAATTGATTGAAGAAATCTGTGCCGGAACTGAGAAAACCAAGGAAAACAAGTTCGAAGTTCTTAAATTAAAGTTCCAAAACTTCAAACAAGGTCCCATTGAAACACTGGAAGAACTTGATTTTAGGTTTACTACCCTTATGAGTGATATGGCTGCACTTGGTGAAAGCAACAGATACTCCCAGCCAGAAAAGATTAAGACAATTGTCAGAAGTCTCAATCACAACTGGGAGCACACTAAGTTCTTTTATTTCAACCAAGGGATGCCAAATATTACTCCAGTAGAGCTCTTCTCTCATCTTGCTACTGTAGACTATGAGACAACTCAGAGAGAACAAACAGCTGAAAAGTTGCAAAGTGTTGCTCTAGTTTCTCAAGGTACTTCTGAAAAGAACGATACCAAAGATGCATCTAAAGAAAATGCTCTTGCAGTAAGACACATGAAGAAATTTGTGAGTCAAGAGATTGAGAGAAGAAAAGCTAAAGAAAAGCTGAAAAAGCATCTTGGCCCAAACTATCATCAGTACAAGAACATACAAATGAACAACTCTCTGAACACCCCATTCAAAGAAGGTGTTAGTATCAAGTCAGCAGAAATAGAAAATGATATCTGCTTCTATTGTCAAAAGCCTGGTCACTTCAAGAGAGATTGTCCTGCTTTAAACAAGCTCAAGACAGGTGACAAGAAGGACATAAGAAATTTCAAGAGAAATCAAAGGGCCTTACTGACTGAAGAAAGAAAGAAGATTCAAATTCAACTTGATGCTCTAGACATTGAGATGATTCGAAGATGGAGATTCGGATGACTCAAACCTACCATCACCGTAATTGTGTGGAATCACCCACGATGTAATCGACTTGACCTTAAGAAGAATGAAATG
This sequence comes from Plantago major, assembly GCA_026545765.1. NCBI lineage: Eukaryota > Viridiplantae > Streptophyta > Magnoliopsida > Lamiales > Plantaginaceae > Plantago > Plantago major. Next base: position 148,124 of record CM048839.1, on the reverse strand, counting down.
TGTGGAGTTCTTTGAGATTGTCGGTCGACATCTCCAACATTGAAATGTGTCTTATGGCTGATGAGGTAACTAACATTTCACAATTTCTGTACTATGAGAGTGATGATGGAATTGAGGATCTGGAGTTGGTCAAGAGTGAATTGGATCGTTATGAGAAAGAATTTCTAGAAGCACAATCCAAAACCAGAATTCTAGAGGAAAGCAAAGAAACTCTTGAAAAAGAGGTTTCAGAGCTAACCAGAGTATCTGAGAACAAGAACGCTGAAATAGCCTTACTGAAAGCTCAGATATCTGAGAATGAAAATTCTCACAAACTAGCCTTGGATGAACTTAATGAGAAAATGATGAAGCTACTTTCTGAGAATGAAGAACTCAAAAAGAAAGAGCTATCCTTCCAATCTTATGCAAAGGCCAGTGACACTCTCACTGAGGTTCAATCCTATCTAAGAGACCCCTCTGAGAAAGGTGGACTTGGACTTGATGAACAATCAAGTAATTCATCTCCTCTGAAGAAGAGTGATGAAAGGTTGACCTTTGTAAAAAGTCAACAGAATGATTCTTCAACCACCTATAGCATTGGTCAGAAAGCTAGGGTAGTTGACAAAGGAAAAGGAGTTGCAACCCAGCCTTTGAAAGAACAACAAGTTCACAAGAAACATGTTGATAAGGTCTCTGAAAAGAAACACAACCCTCAGACATGCAACCATCCACATTGTCAGACATTAGGAAGGGAAGAATTGCTGGAATAGGCAAATTCTCTACTGTACCATTTTATGAAAATAAAGATGGTGCAGAAACTAGTAAGGCTTCTGAAGAGCGCATTCAGAAAGCCAAAGGTGTTCGAAATGGCATTGGCTATCGTACTATTGGAAAGGTCCTTCTGCAACAATATAAGGAAGGACAAGAACAATGGCGCAAGGCTGATATTGCACGAGTAATAGATGTAAGTGGAAGAAATCTCAAGCCACTAAAAAACTGAATGCCAGAGCTAGAAGGAACCTGGCCAGACAGGCTAAGTTTGCTGAAAAGCAACCCCAGAAACCCAGGGTCCAGAAAGCACCAAAGGGAACACCTAGAAACACCCCAAGAAGGAAGATTGAGATCAAAATTACTGATTCTATTGCATCTCCTTCTGATCAAGTTAGACAAAACAAACTCCCAAGAAATTCACTAAAATGTGGATTCCTACTGGAAGAATGTTTAGTCTAAGTGGTTCTATCTCTGAGGCAAGAACCTAACTCCTGTTTTGTGCAGAACGGCTCTTGGACTAAGGCTCAATGGCTATTTGATAGTGGATGCGGAAAGCACATGAAAGGAGACAAAGCAAATCTGGTTAACTACAAAGCTTGCAACACTGGACCATACATCAGATTTGCTGGAGGAGAATTAAATCCCTCTGGGATCTGGCAACGTCAAATTGGGATCATTAACAATCACTGACGTATTACATGTTAAAGGTTTGAAATATAATCTATTTAGCATGAGCCAGTTTGCAGACAAGGGATTCACTGTGAAATTCAAAGCAAAGTATTGCAAACTTATTGACAATGAGTCAAAGCAGACAGTCTTGGTTGCTTGGCGGAAAGGTAGTCTTTATGTTGCCGATTGGGCATCTGCCACAACTGAAGAATGTCTCATGGTGAGTCAATCAGGTCACACAGAAGAGCACTGGTTATGGCACAAAAGAATGAGTCACTTGAATTTTAAAACTCTGAACAAACTTGCCAAGAAAGAGTTAGTGGTTGGCCTTCCCAAAACATCTTTCAGAAAGGATGGTATTTGTTCTGCCTGTCAGATGGGGAAACAATCCAAGATCTCTTTCAAGTCCAAAACCAGACACTCTAGTGTTAGACCACTGCAACTATTACACATGGATCTTTTTGAATCATCTGCAACTAGTTATGCAGGAAAGAAGTATGGTCTGGTTGTTGTAGATGACTTCTCAAGATTCACTTGGGTTGTCTTTCTGAAGCACAAATCTGATGCTAGGGTGGAGATACCAAACTTGCTGAATAAGCTTGAAGTCATGAAAAATGACAAGGTACTGAGTTTTTCAACCAGTACATAAAGGAGTTTTGTACCAGCAAAGGTATACAACACCAACTTTCCTCTGTGAGAACACCACAACAAAATGGTGTTGCAGAAAGGAAAAATAGAACCCTTAAAGAAGCAGCAAGGACAATGTCAATGACACCGAAATAAGTGAAGTTTATTAGGTTGAAGTCGTAAACACAAAGATGCTACACTCGTAATGATGTTTGATAAACAAACACCATGACAAGACCCCCTATGAACTCTTGGTTGGTAGACCCCCTAATATCAAACATCTGAAAGTGTTTGGTTGTAGATGTTTTGTTCTTAACAATGGAAAAGAGTATCTAAGAACATTTCAACCAAAAGCAGATGAAGGTGTGTTTCTTGGTTATTCTATGAATAGCAAAGCATACAGAGTTTACAACAAAAGAACAAAGAAGATTGAAGAATCAGTTCATGTTGTATTCTATGAAGGAAGCAAGAAAACACCCCTTGCTGATGAACTCTCAGAAAGGTTCAAGGAACTAATGATAAAGGATTCTGAAGAAGAACCCTGAGAAAGGAAAAACATCATTGTGGAAAGAGAGGATGACTCTGACGAAGAAAAGCATGAAATGCCTAGTAACAACCAGATTATTCTCAGACATGATGAAGAATTTCCTATGAGAACTCCAGAAATGGAAACTGAAGATGTTCATCAGAGAGCTAACTCTGGAAATGACCTCTCTGACAGGCATGTCCCAGAAAGCCCTCACACTGAGCAAATGTCAGACAATCACCGCCCTTCTGAGGTGCAAAATGTCACAGATACTGAAGAAGTATCAAGTCATAATCATAGTGATTCACATTCAGATCACATAGATGTTGACCCTACTAGCCCTAAACCCATGATGAGATGGATCAAGGATCATCCTGCAAAAGATGTGATTGGACCAATCAATCAAGGTCTTAGGACTAGGAGAGCAATAGCTGAAAATGCTAATTCTCTCTTTGGATGTTTCATCTCAAACATTGAACCTAAAACTATAGAAGAAGCATTGAGAGACCAAGACTGGATCTCTGCAATGCAAGAAGAGTTGGATCAGTTTGAGAGAAATAAAGTCTGGAAACTAGTTCCATTTGTAGAAGGAATATCTGTGATTGGAACTAAGTGGGTTTTCAGAAACAAGATGAATGAATCTGGTGAAATAACCAGAAACAAAGCAAGGTTGGTTGCCAAGGGATTCACCCAGATTGAAGGTTTAGATTTTGATGAGTCATATGCACCAGTTGCCAGATTGGATGCAATAAGACTCTTTCTGGCCTTTGCAGCTCATAAAGACTTTAAAGTTTATCAGATGGATGTCAAGAGTGCATTATTGAATGGTGAACTTGCTGAGGAAGTCTATGTTGAACAACCACCTAGCTTTGAAGTTTCCTCAGAAAGTAGAATGGTCTATAAGCTACAGAAAGCTCTATATGGACTGAAACAGGCTCCAAGAGCATGGTATGACACTTTGGGCAAATACCTTCTGGAAAGTGGTTTCAAGAAAGGTGAAGTTGATAAAACTTTATTTACTTTAAATCATGATAGGAAACTACTCTTAGTTCAAGTATATGTTGATGACATCAATCTAAGGACAAGCAACTTTGTGCTGACTTTGCAAATCTCATGAAAAGTAAGTTTGAGATGAGCATGATGGGAGAATTGAACTATTTCCTAGGATTGCAAGTCAAGCAACTCAATGATGGAATATTCATTAGTCAGACAAAGTATGCAAAAAACATGCTCACAAAGTTCAATCTTAAGCCTTCTGAAAAGAATGCTAAGATACCTACGAGCATAGGAACCAAGATGACCTATACTGAATCAGACAAGAGTGTTGAAGAACATAAGTATATGAAATTGATAGGTTCACTACTTTACCCATCGCAAGCGACTGATATTCAATATGCAGTTGGAGTGTGTGCTAGGTTTCAAACAAATCCAATGCAATCACACTACAACATTGCTATGAAAATATTAAGGTATGTGAAATGTATAGTAGATGTAGGTTTGTGGTATCCTAAAGAAAGTGGATTGAGTTTGGCTGGTTACTCAGATGGTGATTATGCTGGATCAATGCTTGATAGGAAAAGTACCTCAAGAACTTGTTAGTTTCTGGGAACTAGACTTATCTCATGGTTTAGCAAGAAGAAAAACTCAATTGCAACTTCTACCACAGAGGCTGAATATATTGCTGCTGGTTGTTGTGCAACACAAATTCTGTGGATTCAACAACAACTCAGAGACCATGGACTCAATGAAGAGAAAACTCCCATTTTCTGTGATAACACAAGTGCTATTGCAATCACACAGAACCCCAAGTTCCATGCCAGAACAAAGCACATTGATGTTAGACACCACTTCATCAGAGACCATGTTGAGAAAGGCAATATAGAGATACTCAAGATTGACATAGAAGACCAACTTGCAGATATCTTCACCAAGCCCCTACAAGAAAGCCAGTTCTTGACTTTAAGACATAGTCTTGTGTTAATGGAGATGCCTAAGGACTGAAAAATGTCCTGAATCTCTAAAGTCTGAGTAAGTGAGGTAGAAAATAAGTAGGCCTCTGAGAACATGTTCTTAGAAAGCCAAGTTGATAAGAAGTGTTGCAAAGATTTATGAGCAGTAATACTCAGAAAGGCAAAATATTTCTGGAACGTGTTGGTCCAGATAACGGCAAAGTAAAAGACTAGAGGGGGGGGGGGGTGAATAGTCTTTTAAAACTTTTGTCGATAAAAACTATTTCTCAGATATCTATGTAGATATCTGATACTTAGATTCAGAGCGCGGAAGACTTAAGATAGATAAGTGCAGAAACAGTTAAAGTGTGTGTGTGTGTGTTGCTGAAATGTAAGTACAGAAAAGTAAATAACACATCAAGTATAGTGGTATCTGGAGGTGGCGTAATCCTCCAACTAATCCACTTCGGTCTTCCAAAGACCTAGAATTCACTAGAATAGATAATTGAGGTCACCTTACAAAAATCCTATTCTAAGATTCCTTAAACAAATGGTTCCCAACCAAATGTTCCCCCTGAGTTGTTCCCTGCTCACTTACCAAGTACTTCTGTACTCGAAACCTTTTGAGCTATTCCTAGCTTCCCAAGCTAAGTACTTCCCGTGCTCAATAACCTTGAGTTATTCCTTAGTTTCTCAAACTAAGTACTTCCTGTACTCCACGCCAAATGATGGTGTTGGTTTTGGTTTGAGTTGTCGATGAGCTTCTTTAATAACTTTTCGCTAATCGATAGCTCGTGAATCAAGTATACTTAATACACTTTGCAATGTATGGTATCTTGTTCTTTTACTAACCCAAGTCTATGATAATTGTTCAAGAGAATGAATCTATACTTGATCTTTCGATTCAACTCTTTCACAAATAGCAAAGCTTGTTTAGGATCGTGACACTTAGAACTTTAGTACTACTTAAGATCGTGAGCTTTGGTCGCAACAGAAAGCTTTGAGGATAAGTAGTTTGCTTGAGAGAATATGTTCGTGTAAATGGTGTTCAGTAAGTTCTGTGTATCTAAGGTTCAGCGTTTCTTCTCAAGCAGTCTAAGTGTTGATATTTATAGATGAATTTGAATGCCGTTGAATAGTATCCGTTAGGCTTAAATCAAATTCAAACTATTGATATCTGTGTATAGTACTGTAGCAGGTTTGGCTTCTTCTTCAGAAGGTACCGTTGCTTTTGTTCAGACATTTATGTCCGTGCATTAAATGCATTGTACTATACTTTTTTTTTTGTCCTGTAGTGCCAACAGAACTATGCTTTGTATTAGAGACTTAACTTTATCAGTTTTCTCTGAGTTTTAGCACGTCCTTACCTTTAACTTCAGATACCACTTTTATTGAAACAACTTTGTTTGCGATATATATTTCTTTATCAGAAATGTGGTTTAAAGCTCAAGGTATCTGAGTGTAGATATCTGTGGACACTTTCCTTGTTTTCCAGATGGACCTCTTGACTTCTCAGATATATCTTGTGACATGATTTGTTTAGCAATCATTCGCGTCTTCAAGAAATCTGGCCAAGGTATCTGCAAAACTATTTCAGTAATCTTGTGCAGTTTCTTCAAATCTTCAATGTCGTTGAACTTGTTCTGCTTGGATGTCTTCTTCTTGGTCTTCTCTTCATAAAATAAAAATTACATTTTGAGACCTAACATCCTATACAAGATTAACTAGACTATCATACTTAGTGGGTTTCCTCTTTTACAATGTTCAAGTGAACCAAGAGTACTAATCACCTTTCTGAGACTAAGATAAGTCATCATGTTGCTGATCAAAATCTAAACAGATATTTCTAACAAAATATCTAACAAATTTCCTAACAGAACGGGTATCCAGAAAGGCAAAGGTTGGTACACACTCAATAAGTAAATAAGACTAGAACTTACTTACTAAGAGTGGGTCAAATATTTTAAAATTACTGAAGCTTCTGACACTTGAATTCAGAAAGCTATTTAGTCATAGAGAGAAAAGATACACAAAGCCCGAAAAGTATAAGTTCTGGGAGTCAAACATGTCCATTGTCTTGTATTTTTGCCATTTTTATGATAAACAATATAAAGATAAGGACTTGACACTCAGAATGATAAGTTCAAACGATTGAGTGTTCTTACTCTTTACTAAGTGACATAATGGATGTAACTTGTCAAAAATCTATCAAGTCGGCACAATACCATTTGTTGATTGATATCATTACAAGATACTCAATATAAGCCCTTGATGAATAAACATTTGATCTCAATGGTTGAGATTAAAACAAAGCAAGTAATGTCTGTTGAGAAATGCAGACATGGCCCACTACGCATTTAATGGAGAATGTGTGTGATACCACGCCTATGCAGATACAAAGACACGCATTCATATTCAGTTGTATGTATGTTGTATCTATGTACATTTTGTCTGCTATATATATAGGATTTGGGCCAAAGACAAACACTTTTACCAATTCCGAAATTTCATAATTGCATCAAAATAGCAAAATCTCTCAAGATTTCTGCAAAACCCCTTCTGCAAACTCAACTTCTTGTGTTTAGTCTTCTGAAAAGATAGACTAATCCCGATTAATCTTGCAAAACCCCTCTGAAAACACTCACTCAAGACTCTATATAAGAGATGTCACCCAAGAAGATGACCACCAAGAACCCTAAGGCCGCATCATCTGCTCCTGCTGAAAAGCAAGGAGAAAAGGAACTTAAGGTGTTGAATAAACGCCTTTTGGGAAAGTTCACCCCATCTGACTGGAATCCAAGTCACAAGATGAATTGGGGAGCTTTTTTAGTGAAGAAATATGTACCTGCAGTCATTTCTTCCAAACCAGATAGGAAACTGATATTGGGGATGCTGAAAAGTTGCCATATCTTCAAGTTTCTGTCTACTGCACCCAGTGGACTATCCACACTAGATGTGCTGGAGTTCTATAACAACTCCAAAATCTTCACAAAGGTTGTGAATGATGAAGAAGAAAAATACATGCAGACTGAAGTTCAAGGACAAGAAATTGTCCTAGACTGCAAGACTTTCTGCAAGATATTCCGATTGAAAAATCGAGGAACAATTGAAGACATCAACATCAGGGATACTCCCATGATCCAAGGTGTTAAAGAGCTATTTGAAGCAATCCAATTAGAGAATGCAAAGGGTTGCCCAGGAGACTTTGTTCTGAAAGCCATCAGAACTAGTCATCTCCAGAAACACTGGAGTACTTTAGCTCTCATTCTGGTCCGTTGCTTTGATAGCAACAAAGGTGGAGTGGACCAGATAAGCATGGAGAGATGGATGATGATGCATCTTCTGAACAAGAAGCATGAAGGGCAGGAAACCCACTTCAATTGGGGGAAGTAAGCCTTCAACAAATTGAGGAATTTGAGCCCAAGATCATCAATGGCTTGGAGCCAAAGGCCAATATGCACTTTGGCCTTAGAATTTATCACATTCTGGAAACAATGGGAATAACTCTCAGAGAGAGGCAGGAAATCTCAGTCACCAACTCCCTTTTCAGACACACCTTTGAAGAAAAGGAGAGACTTGCTGCTGAGAAAGCTCAGAGAGAGGCAGAAGAGCTTGAAGCTGTCCAACAAGGTGAGGAGGTCTCTGAGCAAGCTCAAGCTCAACCTCCAGTTGCCAAGAGAAAGAGGACTCAAAGCAAAAGAGCCTCCAAGTCCCTAAATATACAAGAGGCAAAACCTTCTGGAGACAAGGTCTCAGAAGATGTTGGACGCCCAGAAAGGCAACTCCATAATGCCCTAAGAATTCTGAGCCAGACTGCTCCAGAACTCTCCAGAGATGATAGAAATATCATAGATGGGTCTGCACCAACACTGGATAGTGAATCTAAGGATGATGAAGTACTTGCAAAAGTACTCAAAAGGTCAAAGTATGAGACCCATGGAGGAGCATCAAGCTCAGCCCCTCAGAAAGAAAGGAGCCCCTATGCCCAGCAGTAAGAAGAAGGCCTGGGTGAGGAAGATAGAATGCTGGAAGATCCTGACATTGCTTCCACATTCACTATGCCAGCACAAAAGGTTGCTGAAGAAAACCCTGTTCTTGAACAGGTTCCTCAACCTTCTGAGAAAGCTCAACTCTCAGAAAGGGATCAGACTGAGATGGAGACTCAGAATGATACTCTAGAGGACAACAACAATGAGCAGAGAGAGGCTGTGGAGCCTCCACTAGTCCAAGAGACCCAAGCTCAGCCTGACTCTATTCAGGTAACAAAGATGGTTTGTATTTAACTTGTGAACATAGGTATATGTTAACTAGTTATTCATAATCTTTGTTTGTTACAGGCCAATTTAGAGGCAATCTTTCAGGGGGAAGAAAACTTGTCCACCCCCTTGAATCAAGAAGAGGTTCCTCCAACCTCAAAACATCAAGAAGAGCCTGTCCCACATGTAGTAAAGTTATCTCTGAACAAGAAATAACTAACTAAAAATGCTCTTATCTTATGTTCTAATATTCTTAATGTCTCTTCTTAGGCTCCAACTGAGGAAGTAGTGGTGGTGGAACCAACACCCCAAAACCAAGAGATTCCAGAGGCTGGAAAGCTCTCTGAGGAAGTATTTACTGAGCCTTCTGCTGAGAAGGTAAGTAATCAATAATAGTCTCCTTTAAGAATGCTATGGAAAACCCACTACTAAATCTTTTATGTTTGTTCTTACAGGCTCAGTCAGAGAACAATTGGATGGAGAAACAATTGTGTTATCTCCTCCAAAGGAAACTGAAACAACTGAACAAGCAGTATCTGCAGAAAAGGTGCCAGAAACCCCAAGGTTTTTAACAACATGCTACTGAGCTTCCTCACTTGGAAGTAAGTTAAGCCTCATAAAGCATATTTCTATCTATCTTTCTCTGATAAACAGGTTTCTGAAACCATAATTGATTCTAATTCTCAGGTTCAAGCAGAAAGAATGATGCTGAGGATCAGACTTCTCCTCACACCAAAGTATCTGAGGTCTCTGAGACCAAACAAGCAGATGAGCCTAGTGTTTCTACACAGGTATGCTCAGAAAGCTTACTTTTGCACACAGATACTAACACAAGTGGTTTGAACAAAACTAACTTGATCCCACTTTCAGGCTCAAAGTCTAGTGCCAATCAATTTACTCCAAGCCTTCCAGAAGCACACTATCAAGAAACATCTAAAGTGCTTCAGACAATGGCAGAAACTCAGAAAGGCCGACCTTTCTGAAGTTGCAAGAGTAATTGACATCCCAGAGAAGAGGGCCATAGCATTCAATCTGGAAGATCATATCCATGTTATGTTTCCCACAGAGTCTTACTCCTTTGCCACTCTGATGGATGATACCTTCATAAATGAAGTGGCACGAAGACTCATAGCAGATTTCCAAGCTGCAGATGCTCAAACCCAAGAGCAGATGGTGACCCATCCTGCCTTGCCCAACAAGCTCACTACTTATCCAGCTGAGCAAGAAGAAGTTAATGGGAGGATGATTACATTCCCAAATGTGATCAACCTGGTTTCAGAAGATGAAGAGGAGATGGACGAGAACGATTACCAAGAACCCTCTTCTGAGCATCCAAGTCAAGAAAACAAGAAAAGGGATGATGATGATGATCCAGATGATGATCCCCAACCTGGACAAGGCGGGATTCAGAAAGCTAGCAAAGGAAGTGGAGAAAAGGATACTCCTTCAAATGCTCAGAAAGCCTCATCATCACCCCCAAAGTCTCATCAGAATACCCAACAGGCCGATCAACAAGACATAATTGAAGAAATCTCAGCCGCTGAGTTCAGAATTGAACAACTCAGACAGAAGTTGGAAGAAGAGAAGAGAATCAACTTAGAGTGCCAAGCACAAGTTGATGAGAAGGAAGCCAAGATTCAAAAGCTCAGAGAAGCTAATGCTAAAGAATTGGCCCTTCTGGATGAGCAAAGAAGTTTGGAAAGAAAGATCAGTATTACCGCAGCTGAAATTGATGCCATGCGTACTGTTGATGAAGAAGCACAGGATGCTGAGGCTGCATCAAAAAGACCTTCTACATCTTCTCAAAAGGCCAGCACACTTGATGGAAAACAGAAGAAGATTGCCAATCTGCAAACAATCCAAGAAAAGGATTATGACAGTGATGCTGAAGAAAACCGAAACTTGATCACCCCAGAAGAAGATGGGAGACTTATCACTAAGTAAAAGTTAGCCCTTCTGGCTCCTCAACTATTTTCTTCTCCAGGTGCATCAAGAAGTGATGAGCACAGGTCTAGAACAAGTGTTTTCTTGGAACTAAGAGACAGACTTGTTGCTCAAGACACTCAAATCCTACAGTCAGTCCCATAAGAGATGAAAGATTTGGCTGCCGCATTGCTAAACGGAGCAACCAACATAGCCCTCTCTCAGAAAGATCTAGCTTTGATCAGGGAAGATGACTGCAACAATGCCAACCTAGCACTAACAGAAGCCATCCATGCTACTCAACAAGCAGATGCTATTCTAAGGCCTCTTTAAGAGCTCAACAGAAAAGAGCAAGAATTGGTTAGGCAAAACAAGGACTTGAAGAAAGAAATCCAAGAACTAGTCAGGGTGCACAACAACCCCCAGAAAAACTTTGAATCACTCTCTGAAGCTTATGCTATCATGAGTCAGTCATTCATGACTAAGGGGGAAGAAGAGATGCCTCAGAAAGGCAGAGGAAGAAAAAGAAAACAATCAATTCCTCCCTCCTCAAGTCAACTAGTCATCAAGGACACTGGAGATGCCCCTGCTGAAGAAGTTGTTCCAGATCAACCAGCCAAAAGCTGAGAAGTATGGTTACTAGGGGAACCAAGTCCCTTAGGATCTCAGATGGGAACAACCAGAATAATCCTGAAGAAGGAGAAGACCAAGAAGAAGGAGAGGTAAGAGGTCAAGAAAGCTGCAAGCTTCACAACTGGAACCACAATGATGATGAGGATGAATCTGGTACAGATGAGCATCCAATCCACAAGAGAAGAAGGCAAGCAAGCACCTCACAACCTCCTCTGGCAGCAAGGCCTTTGGAAGCCAGAACTCCTTCTGGAAATACCAAGTCAATACAAGGAACATCCACCAAAGACAAATTTGGCAAGGTGAAGAAAGGGTTAGAGGATCTCTGACGTAAGGCCACCTAATGAAAGGCAAGAAGGATTCCTGTTTGGCGAGTAAACAGAAACTCATCAAGAAAGGCCAACTGATGCCCACATTGAGTATGTGAAGACTAGTAATGAAGAGTCTTCATATAGGTGCATTCTGAACAAGAGAGGGTATTGGATTCTGGAACTACAACATCTACTTGTCAATGATAAGTTTCCAACTCTCATCCTCAACCAGATCCTGAAATGGAGAGAAGGCAAGCTTAATGCTAAAACCGAGCACCTTCATGCCTGGCTAAACTTTGAAGTAGAAAAGAGGAATGAAGCCAGAAAGATGGATCTTTCTTTTGCCTGTCCTTACCCAAAGCCTGATGATATACACAAGGCAAGAAAACTGGATGGTAGCTACAACAGGCAGAACAAACTAGGTGTTCCAACCTATGAGTCATTATATATGACATTGGATGAATACCTAGATGATATACACTATCTGGAAGAAATATACAAGTATTTCAACCTATCTCAGCTGCATATAGACCACTCATGGGTCTGGGGAAAGTACTTCTGGGTCAAACACTTTCTACAGAAGAATCACAAGCTTGGCAAGAGTTACCATGAAATATGTGACTTATCCGTAAAGATGAGCTCTGTCAGAAGGATTCTTTATGACTATGTCCAAGAATGCGGAAAAGTGGATGATCATGTCAACTGATCCAGAAAGGGTGCTGAAGAACTTGAGGTATCTGAACCCAAGTTGCATTTCTGAAGACTTGAAGACTAGTAACATTAGAATACTCTCTTGGAGCTTGGATTCTCCTTTATTCTAATTTACTTAGTATGTTTTGTTACTTTTTGTAATCCTGCTGATTGTTTCTGAATTACTCTATCTGTAAAAGTTGCATCTTATTCTAAAGCACTACTATCTGAAGATCATACTCTCAGATACATTCTAATAGATGACAACTTATCAGCAAAGATCACTTCTTATGATTTGGTTGATGTTTACTTTCTGCACTTAATTCAACTAAAATTGAATATCATTTGAAATGATTAGGTGGTGGATTGTTTTCTCTTCCAGGATTACAAATTTGTAATAGGACTTAAAAGATAGTCATGGATGACTGATCAAAAAGGGGGAAATTTGTTAGGAATATCTGTTAGTATTTTGATCACTCATCACATGTTCTTATCTTAGCCAGAAAGGTGATTAAATACTCTTGGTTCACTTGAACATTGTAAAAGAGGAAATCACTGAGTATGATTAGTCTAGTAAATCTTGTATTAGGATTATAGGTCTCTGAGTGTAATTTTTATTTCCAGAAGACCATGAAGATCAATCCTAGCAATTGAGCTTTTCTGAAGATTAGAAGACTGAAGATTGCACAAGATTTATGAAGACATCAAGGTTTAGTCTAACTCAGAAAGACTATGTCCTTAATCCTTTCTTAAGTGTATTTACTTACTTTTGAAATATGATTCTGGACATATGACATCATGAGTATGGAGCATGGAAGCCATCAGAAAGGCTCATGTATCCGTTGAAGACTACAGGACAAGAAATAGTACAAGTGCATTAATTGCATCGGCAGAAGAGCCACTGAAGCACAGTCCTCTCTGAGACATGAGACAAGGACTTCTGAGTACTCATTTCAAGATAAGTATAGACTGAATTTGAATTGTGTCTAACGGATATCATTCCAACAACTCTCAAATTCATCTATATATATCACACACTTAGATGTTGAGAAATACACCTTAGAATGCTCTATCTTGCAAACTTACCATCAAGCAAAGTATTCTCTCAAGCACTCTACTACCCTTTCTGAAAGCTTTCTGTTGCTCGAAGAATCACTAGTAGTTCTAAGTTGTCCTGAACCTTAACAAGAGATTGTTATTCGTGAAAGAGTTGAACTATCAGATACCCTTTCTGAAGCTCATTCTCCAGAACGGACATCAATTACTTAGGTCAGTAAAGAGCAGACTGCCATCCACTGAACAAGTGTATTAAGTAGTCTTGTTCTATTAGGCTCTCTGAAAACATAACTGAAAAGTTATACGAGAAGCCTCTCTGACAAACCTTATAACCAACACCATCAAGGCGTGGAGTAGAGGAAGTACTTGATTTGGGAAATCAAGGAATAACTCCAAGGTTATCTGAGTAGAGGAAGTACTTAGCTCTAGGAGCTGGGGAATAACTCAGGGGGAACAATTGGTTGGGAACCATTTGTTTAAGAATCTTAGAATAGGATTATTGTAAGGTGAACTCAATTATCTGTTCTAGTGAATTCTAGGTCTCAGAAAGACCGAAGTGGATTAGTTGGCGGATTACGCCACCTCCAGATACCACTATACTTGTTGTGTCATTTACCTTTCTTTATTTACATTTCAGCAAAGCACACACACATACTTATTGTTTCTGCACTTACCTATCTTAAAGTCTTCCGCGCTCTGAATTTAAGTATCAGAAACCCCCAGGTTTCTGAGAAACTGTGTTTATCGACAAAAGTGTTAAAAGACTATTCACCCCCCCCCCCCTAGTCTTTTACTTTGTCGTTATCTGGACCAACATCAACTAACCTTGGTAGAATAGTGCAAAGAAAATCAAACAAGAATGTTTCTTAAGTAAGTAACACTTCAGTCTACCTCTCTGATCCCTCACAAATGAATCCTATGCAACTAACTCTCACACTCCTGGAAGTGTCCAGTATGGGTAAACACTCAAGAATATAAAGAGAAAGGAAGGTGACTTTCGTCACAAAAATGCCTCAAATACCTCATGCATTGTACTCAATCAGTTATGTCTGAAGGGACTTTTTTCACAACTCTATAAACAAATAGCAAAGGACATGTAAGGGCAACGATTTTCTCTCTCTTTTTCTCTTTTTTCACTTCTTTTTCCGCATACTTCTTTTTTGCAGTCTTATAATTGACCCATATGCTTATCTTTTTGGACTCTCAATTTTTTTGGTAGTGTCTGTTTTACCGAAAGTCCGCACTTTCGTGCGTGCTGGTTTGGTATACACGCCATCAACCCTCACGGACATATGGCTTTTTAGGACCACGCCGGTGTGTGGGTAGTATCTGAAACGTGCCCAACACGACTAACGGTGACATAAATGCCATAGATACACTCCGAGGCTTATTTCAATTTTTTTTTTAGAGAGAACAAAGCCACAAAAAAGTCAAACAAATACAGCACACATTAACTTCTTCCCCAAACCTGTTCTTTGAACAGTTTAGTACAAGCAAATAAGAATGAAAATCATGTCGTTCGTCATACTTAACTTACACAAAGTACACATGAGAATGATGAGGCGCAAACAAGGGAGTTTGCACTTCCCAAGGTAAATCACACAGGTGCCGGTACAATATTTTTTCATCGGCTAAGCTTCTCACAGCTTTTTGGACCAAGGAGCTACACAAACTTATTATTTACAAGAGAAACATACTTATAAGATTTTAAATCCACTAAACTACTTCCAGTTAAATATCATACAAAACATAAGCAGCAAGCAAATTTATCATCTACAAAATACGTTCGACTTGGAAGAACAACTCAGACTCACGAAAGACTCTAGAAACAGAAGTAAAATAGCAGGAAACAATGTACGAGACAACATCAGCTCATGATACAGTCGACAACACGACAACATCCCCAAACCAACACAATTGCTAGTCCCTAGCAATGAATAGTGTAAGAGAAAACGACTGTATAGAATGGCTAACCATAGTGATGTCTCTGAAGGTGGAATAAAGCTGATCTAGAAGCGCCTCCACCGAAGCGTTGCTCCCAGAAATCCTGTTGTGCCTTCCATAGTGTGGCCTGCTACTCCAAGCACTCAATCTCATGCTGCTCTCTAGCATCTACTCTCATGTCTCGCATCCTGCTGCTGGTACCTGTATTCTGCTAGACATGTTGCCTGCAAAAACGGTGTAAGAGATAGTAATATGGGAGAAGAGTAAGATTACTACTTCCCCAAACCAAAACAAGATCATCAGTCAGAAGCAGGGGAATACAGAAATATCCCTAAACCAATTCAATACTCCATATCAAAACTCGATTCAATGCAGCTAAGATCACAATCATAAGAAAGGTCATAAGCAATGCAAAATAGGTACAATGTGGCATAATTTTGAGTGGGGTGCAATTGAATAATCAAACAAGTGAATCCAAAAGCAAGAAGCAATCAAACATATAGTATCATGCAATCAACCCACAAGAGTAAATAATTAGGAACTCACGACGATCAACCAAGTAAATCAAGTAAAACTCGAAATTAATGGAAGAAAGAAGTTTTCAAGCTAAAGTACCTTTAAATCGCAAAAGAGTGGTGTAAGAAACTTGAAATTGGGGAAATAATAAAAAGGATGAGAAGAAGAAAAGAGCAGGGTTTTTTATTTTTTATTTTTTATTATTATTTTTTTACTCACTCCGCGGCGAAGAGAAGGCTCGCCGCGGCGAGTTTGCTTTATCGCAGATAGATATATATATATATATATATATATATATATATATATATATATATATATATATATATATATATATATATATATATATATATATAGTCGTATATAGTCGCAGGTTCTCGCCGCGGCGGAAACTTACGAGACAAACACTGGAAAAAAAAAACAGACTCTCACCGCGGTGAAGCAAAAGGCTCGCCGCGGCGAAAACTTACGAATGCACGAATAGGATAAGGGGGGCACCTCGCCGCGGCGAGAGTGAATTTTTCGCAAAAAAATCACTTGCACTAGTTCAACCTCGCGTCGCAAGATCGAAACTCCAAGCCTCAGCTAGAGTTTACGAGTTTCCTCGTATGAGTGCAAAGGTCCCACCTTCCAGAGACACAACTAAACTAAAAACAAGCAAACCACATAAACAAATAGTCTAACAATACGAAATAACAAGCAAGTGTACGGAATGAAAATTAGTCTAAATGAATGAAAAACAAAAGGGGCATTTGTTTAGAGTCGTTAGCTCGACTGCTTCCACCCTAGGGTCAATGGAGCTTGATTCTTCCGGTTGGAGCAGCTCTTTTTTTTTCCATGCTGATAAGTATGAGTGTAGAGTGGCCCGGTGTGTGCACCTATGTATGTCTTCGTATGAACCTGGGCAACAGTATATGGTATATTAGCGGCCTGCGACTCATGTTGCATGCCATGTACCTCAAAGGTGCAGGTGCGATCGTGAAGATTAACAATCATGCGCGTGGATTTGATGAAGGGGCGCCCCAAAAGCAGTATATCCTTCTCCATGTTTTTCCCCTTCACCCTAGATGAGTCCACAATCACGAAATCTGTCATAACCACAACACCGTCCAGTGTAACCGGAACATCTTCAACTATACCCATACACCTGCTCCTCGTTCCATTAGCTAGCAAAACAAAGCATCTACGAGGCTCTAGTCCTTTTAAGTTAACCTCCTCGTAAGTAGCAAAAGTCATGAGATTACACGAAGCCCTTATGTCAACAATACCAGTCACCTCTGACGAGTTAGAAATACCGATAACCAAGTCAAAACTCTCCGAATCACTGACACTCTTTTCTAGCTTTTGAATTACAGGAGTAGTGGGATCCACAGTAAAGTGATTCGGTTCCACATTCGCCTTCTTATCGAATTGCGTAACCATGTGTGACCACATTCATCTCCTTTTGTCAACTCTCACTTCTACGGCTCCTCAAGTCGATCAAAGGCAGTAGCAAGAACAAATTTCACTTTTCCTGGCTCATCAAAAGTGACTTCGACAGCTAGAACTCTATGGTTTTCTGCGGTCACTGGAGACTTACCCTTTTGTCTTTGCTCCATGTGACTCAATAGATCCCCCAGGGTCCTCTCTAACCGCTTTTGCGCCTTCTCAATGTTGTCGAACCGCTGATCATTCCTGCTCTGAATTTCCTTTGCCTCATTCCAGAACCTCTCGGATCGCTCTATGTAGTTCCTGATTTCCTGATCAGAGCTTCCTTGCCAGCTTCAACTCTGTATGGTTCGTACCCAGTTGACTATCTCGGGAGTCGGTTTCGCATTAATAATCTCTGGAAGCTTACATATGTTAGCTCTATGCCCAAGGTTACCGCAGAGACTACATTGCTCATCCATCTGTGTGCCTGAAGTAGAGATAGTGTCAAGCATCCTCATCTCTCCGATTTGATCCATAAAATCGCAATCACTAGCCCCTGAGAGTTCTTCCACAGTTCTAACCATACCCCTTCGAGACCGACTACGCGCCCCCTTGAGCTGGGAAACAACAGCAAGCTTATCAAATGCTTCGTTCAAGGCAGTAGGAGGTGCCTTAAGGATGGTCCCATCAACAGTCATGTCAACCATATTCTGAACCTCCCAATCTAAGCCCTCATAAAACCTGATACAAAGATCCATCTCGGACATCCTGTGGTGGGGGCACTGAGAAAGAAGATTCAAAAATCGTTCCCTTGCCTCATAGAAACTCTCCTCACTCATCTACATAAACTTCAAAATCTGGAGACGGAGTCGCCTCGTCTTCTCAACAGGATAAAACTTGTTCATGAAAGCTGTATACAGAGCATCCCAAGTAAGAAAAGATCCCTTAGACTGGTTCAGAAGCCAGTTCTTAGCCTTATTCTGCATGCAAATGGGGAAGACCTTCTTCCTGATCTCATCATCGGTAACAGTAATTCCACCTGCAGTTAGCAGAATTCTAGATATCAACCCCTCAAATTCCTTCAGAAACCGAATGACGTCCTCATTCTCCTTTCCGTAGTATTTAGGCAGGTCATGAAAGTGATGAGGTTTAATTTCCATGTTCCTGGCATCATTAGACAGAACAATTGCTGACTTTCCAGTTTTTATCTCGCCAGGCTGCATGTAAGCCCCATATGTCAGCTGAGCCATCGGAATCTTCTTCTGATAACCTGTTGTTAAAGCTACACAACTAGAAAGCCTTGAAAGATTCTTAGTTTCTGTTAGTGCACTAAAACTTCAGGTTAAAAAAAAAAACAAAAATCACACTCAAACGCAGCAGTAGGAATTAATTCCTTGGCAGCGGCGCCAAATTTGATGTGCTCAAATTAATACTTAGAAAACCAAGTAGTAAGCAGTTGTTATAGACAGACAAAGCTAAACCACAGAGTCGTTCGCTAAGGAATTAATTAAGCTACGTAGCAGTGAGAGTAAACAGATACTTGCGAGTAACAGTTTGATTGATGGGTCGGTTGTACTTCTAACTAGTTTAACTAAAGCAAAGATTATGATTAACAATGAGAGAAAGATTAATACTGTAGCAAGATCCAATTATGCTAATTCGAACTAGGGATAGCACTCATATTTGTCACACGGTCGTTGTACAGTAAATCAATCAATTCGATTCAACCAATTGTTCTTAGAAAATATTATACTGGAGAAATTGTGAGTCGTCAATTCACGATCCTTAAACATGAACAATTTAGAGAATTTAATACGGACTTATCGAATTGAAGGTTTTTACGAAAATTTTATACGAGACTAACCTATATGAGTGCTTTGATAAACCCTAGAACGAATATGCATAATCTTCACATACTACTGTATTCAAAGGTGTTTAGCTACTCATACTTGATGATTGCATACAGAGATTCATGGTAAAAATCATACGAAACATAGATGATAAACTCGCATGCAATAAACTCGCCGCGGCGAAGATGCTTTCTGACACTAAACTTTCGATGTCTGTATATTTTCTTCAGAAAGAATTTGGCTACGATTTTGGCACGAAAATTGTAGACCTTTGAATTATCTTTCGATGGACACCGAGATCAGGTAAATCGAACTTCATATGAGAGAGTTATGTCCAAAATGGCCACACTGCTCCGTAAATCATCACTTTTGCAAGTCACGCTAAAACGCCTCTCAATTCTTCGTCCGAACTCCGAATCCACTTCCGTCTTCGCCCAATTACTCTTCATTCAGAGATCTATAACTGATGTCTTCACTCCGATTTTCACCTTCGGGACCAAATAACACAAAAAATCCTACAAAACACAAACAAAGTACCAAAGCATAAAAACGTACAAAAACACTATAAAACTAAGGTCAAAGACTAACAAAAGACCAAACGAGACGTTAGAATATTGTCTCATCATACGTTACTTAAATTGCTAATTTTTAAAGTGTCAATTTGTAGTCAGACACCTAAATAAATATTGATTTCTTTGATAAATGGAAGGAGTATCACTACAAAAAAAATCGGGTTTAGGGGCGGATTTATCCGTCCCTAAACCCCTGCCGATTCGTCCCTAAACCGTTAGGGACGGATAGAGACGCCCGTCCTTAAAACGGGTGTCTCTAACCAAATAGGGATGGATATTTTATCCGTCCCTAATGGTCAAAGACCTTTAGGGACGGATATTTATCCGTCCCTAAATAGTATTTTTTATTTTTTTAATTTTTATTTTTAATACGAATATTTCGACAATTTTATACGAACATTCAATACGGATAAATCGATAATTTTATTCAATTCGGATAAACCAACAATTATATACGAATATTCAATAGGGATAAACCGAAAATTGTATACGATTATTCAATACGCATAAACTGATAATTTTATTCAATACAGATAAACTGACAATTTCATACAATATTCAATAATACAATATACAACATTTAATAATAATTAATACAAATAAGAAATTACAATAATACAATATAAAAAATCTAGATCTGGGTCTTGTTGGACTGGCCGGAGATAGTGGTGGACGGATCTCGTGGTGGGTTGGCAGTATAGATGTCGTGGTGGTGGATCTGGGAGCGTGGTCGTGGTGGTGGACGGAGAGGCAGTGGTGGTCGAGTGGTGGTGGACGGAGAGGCAGTGTTGGAGTGGTGGTGGACGTAGAGGCCGTGGTGGACGAAGAGGCAGTGGTGGTTGAGGTGGTGGTGGACGGAGAGGCAGTGGTGGTGAGGTGGTGGAGTGGTGGTGGAGGTGGTGAAGTGGTGGAGGACGGAGAGCCCGTGGTGGTGGAGTGGTGGTGGAGGTGGTGGTACGGTGGAGGTGGTGGAGTGGTGGGGGACGGAGATCCCGTGGTGGTGGAGTGGTGGTCGAACTGCGATGGAGTGGTGGTCGAACGGTGGTGGAGTGGGAGAGAAGGAGAAGGAGTGGTTAGTAAGTGTGGGAGGAAGAGAGTTATAAATTAGGGTTTCTGATAGTTTAGGGACGGATAGATCTATCCGTCCATAAATTAGGGACGGATAGATCTATCCGTCCCTAAAGAGACGGATAATTCTACCGTCCCTAAATAGGAACGGATTACTAATCCGTCCCTATTTAGGGACGGACTAGGCCTATCCGTCCCTAGTCCGTCTCTAGCACCACCGATTCGTCCCTAACTTAGGGATGGATTTTATCTGTCCCTAAATTCGTCCCTAAATCCGGTTATTCTTGTAGTGTATTAAGTAAATAAAGTATCTATTTTAAAAATTTATTATTGCAATTTATATCATTTAGTAAATTTACATAATGTTTAATTTAATAAATAAATGATTTAACTAATTAATAAAATATTCAAGTTTGGTGTCTATGGATTCGTCTTGTCGCGGTGAATCGATATATGTTCAAAATAATTTTCGGATTTTTTTTAGATAAGTATATATTAGATTAAATAAAAATTACATATTGATTCAACATACTAAAAATAAATCATGTAAGTTATATGGTGCACTACATCTTAACTACTTAAAATGTTTCACATCCAACGTACTAAATTTAAAATTCTAACAACCAATTAAAATACACTTTGGGAAAAAACTGACCAACATGAATGCTCTATAGTGACACGTACATGACTATGCTTAGAGTGCTTGAAAATATATATATGTATGTATGTATATATATCTGTCTGTGTGTGTGGTGAAACGTTAACTTAAACAATGTTCCCAATATACTATATTACTATTAGTTTTTCACTAGTTTACTAATCCTTCAAGTCCAAATACCTCTCAATTTAAACTATTGCTACTATCCCTTAACTTTTATAACTATTCATTAATTAATGGTATAATCTTTGGTTCTATTAGAAAATGGACTAGGCCTTTTTAATAAACAAATTCACAAATAACCATTAACCCTTACTACTATTATGAAACATGATATCAAAAATTTTGTAGGAGTTAAATTTTTTGTGATACTAACGGAAATCATTTTTCTCATTCCAAGTGTATGACACACCCACTTGATTGAGTGACACTAATATCATATGAATTTTTCTATAGTTATGAAAAATCAAGTTTTTTAACAAGAATTTGTCGGGACGTATTCATATATAAGTATCAAATAAAAAAGACACTATATGATGCGGGGGTGTACCTTTACAAATAACTGTGGCTCTAGAACACAAAAATGACACTAATCATATTAAGGGCAAAGGATCATATAAAGTGCAGACATATGTAATGGTTATACGAAATGTGAATAGATTTGTCTGGCAAAAAGTAGGTCTCATAAGTAAATTAACTCTAACAATTATAGATTTAGATAAGGATCTTATCTTCATATGATGCAAAATGCCTTTTTCAAAACACCAAGTTTTATGCGTGTACTTGCACTTTTGGATATCAATTAACCACACACGTTAATTTCTCTCAAAATGGATCGTTCATTACAACCACTTTACCTACTACTAGAATTTACTTGGCCTCGGAGCTATACGGCATATGTTAAACAGCATAGGACTCGTAGCTCATAACTGCAAACTGAAGTGATTTTTTAGTGTTTATTTAAAGAATAAATTTTATTTTACACTAGAACCTTTTTGGCCACTTTAAAGTTACACCGCAACCTTTTTTTTTCCTCACTCGACACTAAAACGTTAGTCAACACTTTGAGTCTACACAAAGTTTAAGTTTTTTTTCCAATCAACACCAAAACCTTGATGATAAATTACACCAACTACCAAAACCTTTTCAGTTCACCAAAAATAAATTATGTACAACCTTGATGATAAAAAAACAAAAGAACAAGTATAAAAAAGATTGCTTGTATAAGAAGAAACATGTAATTACATTATTTTGAGGAGAAGAAGTATAATCAAAAGAATTAATCGTATATAATATGGAAAGAGAGACATAATTGTACGTGGCCATAATTGCAAATTCTTACGTGGCAGGATGTGGTTCTTGATTGTTAAATATTTAATAGCCATTCTGATGTAAATATGCCGACTTTGCATAATTGTTATAAGAATAATAATAGGGAATCATAAAAATAGTTGTGGTTCCTTGAATTCTTGCAATATAGATGAGATGAGGGCATTAAATGAAAATATTTGTCACCTCCTTGATCTCATTGCAATATACATGATTTAAAAATGAAATTTACATCTAATGTATGGCAAACAAAATACATATATGATATCTTCATTCTCTTTCTCTCTCACTCAGTTATGTCTCTCTTTCAACATTATGTACGATTAATTCTTCTGATTATACTTGTTCTCATCAAAATAATGTAATTACATGTTTCTTCTTATACAAGCAATCTATTTCATAAATTTTCTTTTGTTTTTTTATCATCAATGTTGTATATAATTTATTTCTGGTGAGCTGAAAAGGTTTTGGTAGTATGTGTAATTTATCATCAAGGTTTTGGTGTTGATTGGAAAAAGAACTCAACCTTTGTGTAGACTAAAAGTGTTGACTAACGTTTTAGTGTCGAGTGAGAAAAAAAAAAGGTTGTGGTGTAACTTCAAAGTGGCCAAAAAGGTTCTAGTGTAAAATAAAATTTACCCTTATTTAAAATATAATCTTAGTATTATATGTGAAAACAATAATTTTGTCATATGTATATTATTCATGAATTTTAATTGTTCCTTTTCATTATATCATTTTTCGAGGTCAATTTTTATAAAGTGGCATCGACCTCGATTTTTGAGCTAGGTGTGCTATTCCATGACAGAGAATTAGAAAACGCCGGTATAAACTTTTCTAAAGATAGGAACCTAATCGAAAAGTTGGCATCTATCACAAAACGATATGTAAAAATCCTATAAATTAAATAAATTTTCAACGGACCAAATATAATAATACAGTACTGTGTGTTTGGCATGGAGTTAACTGTCACTATTCGTTCGTTAAATATTTTTCTGGCATTTGGCATTCAACTTAAACACTTACTTATTTAACTCACTTCCAACTCCACTAAACAATTATATTTCGCTTTCTACCCACTCTCTTTACGTTTTCAATTAAACTAAAAACCTTAAACCAATATACATCAAATAACATTCAAATCAATCAAATAACATTAAGGACTAAATCAGATGTATTTTAACTTTAGTGGATATGACAAAAATTGAACTTGATTTCTAAAAGGACCAACATAGTACTAGAACTTTAGAGAATCAAATCCGAAGCGTGTTTTCTCCCAAAAAAAAAAAAAAAAAAAAAAAAATCTGAAGCATGTCACGATGGCCAAAATTGAACCCATTAGTTTAGAGTTTAGAATTTAGAGACCAGAATTGATATCGAGTCCAGGCCCATACTTGTTGGTATGGGAGTGAGCGATAGTGAGAAGCTAGCTAGCAACTTTCCAAATTGTTATCTTCATTTTTCAACAATGAAGTCCATCTGCAGAAACGTGTGGATTGGACATTGTGGTTAATCAGTTAACTTATTTTTAATCAGTTAATTTATATAATTGACAATGTTTCTAGAACTAACCATGGTTTTTTCTGCTGATGAAACTTGCAATAAATCTTCATTTGGGTACGTTGGGCTTTGTAAACACGATCGCCATTTTCAGCCGATTTCACTAGTGTTGCCCGGACATAATGGACCGGGCAGGAGATTGAGCAATTAAGCCCAACAATCTTATTTTACCAAACACAAGATTAATTATGCCAAAGTGCACAAGAATTGGTCTAAGTGTGTATGTAAATGCATAAAAAAGTTATTTTGAAATAGAAAAAAAAAATAGATTTTTAGTGTTTTATATATATTATTATAACTTTTGCTATAACGTATCTAAAAAAGACCAGGTAACTGCTAGAAGCAGAGAAACAATTCAATAGTTACTTCTTACGGCTTAAAGTGGGTAATAGATTTTTCCAATTAAAATTAATTAATTAACTTAATTTCCCAAACACAAATACTTATAATTTTACAACTTTAAACTGTTCTTTTTTGTAATTAATATATCAAACACTACAATATTTTGCTTAAAATTTATTTTAATCAACTTTTAGCAAAACCAATCAAAAACTCACCAGTCACCACTAATCTCATTTGCGAACACATACTAAACTCATACCAAATGGCTCCTCAACGAAAATAAAGTGCGAGTCCAAATTCCATTAGTCGGGCCATATAATCTATGTATGAAGCTCTCCAGTAAAATTAAGTGGACAACTTATTTGAGATGTACTAAGGGTTATCTTAAGAAGTTATGCCAAAAATACTTTCTATAGAAGATAGGAAGGAAGGTCGCATTCACGTGAAAACTCCAAGAGTTGGAGCAAACTCAAAAGTCTTGCTCACTGTATGTCATGGGAGCTTGGACATGCACAAGCCATTCTCATTGATCTCATCAAATCATTGACAAATGGACCTAAATGCCAAAAATCACAAGTTAAGTAGCCAATTTTTCAACAAAATACGGCGCATATATCTCCGTATGATTGACGTTTGAAATTCCTAAGTACACTTAACTCTAATCACAGGCAATAGGATCAACCTTCACTCTATAAATGTATAAATCACCATCTTCCTGATTCAGATTTCTCAGATAGTCACAAATTAAATCATCTTCAATAACTTGATCAAAGTGAAAATTGACAATGGAAGGTGAGATTAACAACTTTATTGTAGTATGGACAACAATTGTAGCATCATTATGCTACTGCCATTCAATCAGCAAAATCTTCAACACCAAATCCATTTCCAGGTTCCTCTCAATCATCCCAATAAACTTACTCCTCTTGCTTCTTCCACTTAGACTCTCTTCAGTTTTTCTTGGTGCAACCACTTGTTTCTTGATTTCATGGCTTGCGAATTTCAAGCTGTTCCTCTTTGCTATCCATAAAGGTCCCTTGCTTTCGAAACCCACTCTGCCTCTTTCGCAATTCGTTCTCTTAGCTTGTCTCCCCATCAAAGTTCGACAGGCGGAACCATCTTCGAGAAGTACTGCCCTCAAATGTTCACTCATGATCAACACAATACTAATCAGGATCACACTCTTGGCCATTCTTATTATATACCCACTTTACTACAAAAACACGGAGATCATGATGTCGTTTCTTGGTTTACGTATTGCCCTGACAGTTGAATTGTTACTAGTTGTCTCTACTGCTGTGTCCGGACCATTCTTATTACCCCAACTCGAGCTACAACAGCCGTTCGATAATTACTTTCTCTCAACTTCAGTACAGAACTACTGGGGCAAGAGATGGAATCTAGTCGTTTCCGACATTTTAAAGCTAACTGTCTACCAGCCTGTGAGGACAGTTTCTGCCTGTTACATAACGAGGAAATGGGCCTCAATTCCTGCAGTTATGGCAACATTTATGGTCTCCGGTATGATGCACGAGCTGATTGTATATAACTTTACGAAGGCGAAGCCAAGTGGATACCTTATGTGCTACTTTTTATTACATGGTGTGGCTGTATCAGTGGAAATTGTGATCAAGAAAAAGTTTTCTGGAAAGTTTTATGTTCCTGGAATTGTTTCGTGGCAGTTGACGATGGCGTTTCTGAAGTTTACGGGTTCTTTGTTGTTCATACAGCCTGTTATAGAAGCCAAGGCTGATCTTAGGACCTGCAATGAGGCTATGGCGTTCTTAGAGTTTGTGTCTACGGGTCGTCTTGTCAATCCGACTGATTTGCGCTGTCCATTTCTCTAATTTTACAGCATTGATGTTAAATATTTTGAATATTGAAAGTAAAGCACTAGTTTTACTTTATGCACTTGAAAGAACGCAAGCGTTTCTACTTTGCTTTCTAGTCTTCCAGTAAATTAAGTTGGAAGTAAGACAATTCCCAATAGGTAACGACCGTAAATAGTTGCGGCCGTAAATGACGGCTAAAACGACGACTGCATCTGAAAAAATCATGTTCAATAGATCGTCGCAACGACCGTAAATAGTGTTTTTTTATTATTTTTTAAATTTTTTTACAAACATGTTTACCATCTATACTACTTTTAAAAAGAAAGGGATTTTACTCTCACACTAGTACTAACCCGTGGCGATGCCACGGTAATTTAATTTTAATAATAAATAAAAAAGTGAGACAAAATAAATTAATTGAAAAAATAAGATAGTCAAATTTACGTTTAAACAAGGTTGGTCATGGATCATTGAATAGTCATTCTTCATCCAATACTATAACATTTAGTTTTCTTATGTTAATTAACTATAGAGAAAACGTGAAATTACGACTCATCATGACGGATACATTTTCATATCAGGTCCTACCATACTTGACCTGTTAATTTGTAACAAATACATGTTTTTAAAAATATTACATCCTTCAAACGCGAAAAAAAATAATCAAAGTATACAACACAATCAATATATAGGGGTGGTTCCCAACACCCCCGGGCTGGTAAATAGTCATCCCACCCCCGCCACGCACATAAAAGTTATTATTCTACAAACATATTTTCAAATGTTACAGTTATTTTTTTACCCCACCCGGCCCATTACGAAGATCAAGAAAATAGAGAGAAGACCGAAGAGAAATTCCCCACCTAAAGAGTATCTTCTAGCAGCCCCCCGTTTCCCAACAACTATCGTTGTGGTATGTGGTCACCCCCACAACACACACACAAAAATTATTATTCTACAAACCTAATTGCCCATGCTACGGCTGTTTTTTTACCAACACCCCCCCCCCCCCCCACCCCCCACGCACCATTGTCGGTTATGGACCGAGAAGTGGAGAGAAGATCGAAGAGAGTTTCCCGCCAAGAGATTATCTGCCATACCCACTGTCCGTTATGGGTCAAGAAAGTAGAGAGAAGATCGAAAAGAGTTCCCACAAAGAGAGTATCTGTCAGATCTCCCCTTTCGGTTTCCAACAACCACCCCATGGTGGTATGTGATCACTGCACCACACACACAAAAATTATTATTTTACAAACATAGTATCACATGCTACCACCAAACCTCAAACACCTCCACCCCCTCCCCCCCGAGAAAATATAGCTTTATTAACTTAATCATGAAATGTTGCGGCCGGATCTTATTACAAAGCTATGGAACGGATTTGAGTATATGCTAGATTCAGTACATAAACATCATTATTTCGAACCGAATTGAATTCGAGTTGGATAGATCCGACCCGCTTAAAAGTAAAATATCGAATACCAGTGTAGTAAAATATAGGTCGAGATGACCTTGACAGTGTCCCTGAGTCTTGTTAGTAAACATTACAGAAAAATATATGCCCTTGAATCTATAATAGGAAATTATTTATCATTTATACACATTTGATGTGAAATTTAATATCTTATTGTATATAATTTTTTCTACCAATGTTTGATGGTAAACGAAAATGTATGATCAAAGTGCAAATCGTTTGTATAAATGATTTGTACATAGGTAGGTTTAATATTGCAAACGGATAGTTGTTGTTATACTTAGTATCGAAATTTTACTTTTTTGGGTCATAAACTTTTGATTGTTTTTAGTAGACTTGTTACAATCAAGCTTTATAAGTTCTTTTGGCCAATGTTTGTATCGGAGTTTCTAATTGTACGGTTGATAAATCAAGTATAAACTGATCGGACTATACCAATCTTGCTCACCTAAACTGGCATATTCCTTTATTCGTCATAAGTTAAGTAATTTTCAAAGATTAGTGTCTCGGCCTAGAATACTTTTTTTTTTTCTTTCTTTATGGGCACTTTTTATTTCTTTTTTAATATTTACCTATTATTATCAAATATTCCTATTAAACTCAATCATTATTTTCCGTTTCAGAAAAAACTCAATCATTATTTCAATATACACTAAATAATCCTTGAACTTTGTCAAATTTGTTTCATGATAATATATGCATGGTGAAATGTTTTTGTTTTCCTTCTTTTTTAATATATAAAGAATTATTGTGGAATAATTTAAATTGTATATTATGATGGCAGATTTCATTTTAATACTGAGAGACCTTTGTGAAAATTTTATTTATAATAAAACTCACATACGTCATTAACTTACACATAGTTAATGAAGTATATGAGTTTTATTATAAATTAATATATACTTCATTAATATCATTATAAATATTAAGAAAATGCAGTATGGAGTATAATAATAAAGACAAAATGATACTACCCCAAACATTGTTAAGAACCTTCGTGTAGATCATATTAGTCGTAGTGTGGGTGGACTTGACTATCGAATCAAGTTTTGAAGAATGAAATATATCATTCTTAAAGTTGAGTTTACCGTTTGAATTGAGTTACTGCATAGAATTTCTCTTTAACCTCCCCCCCCCCCAAGTTCCAAAGTTGGAAGTTATTCTCCTTCAAAGTTTTCTCATTAAACTTATTATTAGAGTTGAGTTAAGTTCCAACGATGGAACTATCCCATCCTTGGAGTTCAAATTCCTCATCGATTTGGGTTTATGTTTTTTAAGTTGAACCTATCTGATTCATAGAGTTGAATTTTCTCATATTGAGTTTGCAAGTTAGAATTATTTCATTTGTTTAAGTTCATTTACCTTCAGATTTATATACTAATTTATAATCATTCTACTCTTGGAGTACTTTACAATATAGTGTGGTTTATTATTCAATTAGAGTTCTGAAGTTGTAATATTTGATCCAAACAATTAGTTTGTATTTTGAATTGAATTTTCAAGCTGGAATTATTCCAGCTTAGAGTTGAGTTACCCATTAAAGTTGCATTCTTCTCATTCTTAGAGTTGGTTTACATTTCAAATTAATTTCTCAAGTTCGAAGAGTTAGTTTACAATTCGAATTAAATTTTCCAAGTAGGAAATGCCATGTTCTTATAATTGGTTTACCCATTAAACATAGTTTATAAATTGGAATTATCAAAATTTTAGAATATTGTTTTCCTGAATAGTGTAGTTTGCACTGATAATTGAGTTACTAAGTCCAGTTATTCCATTTCTAAAGTTGTTTGCCATTTGAATTGAATTCTCAATTTAAAATCTTCACGGGAGTGTTTCAGATGCAATTCCTACTCAATTTAATCGAGGTAACCTTCGTATCTTGTTTGTCAAGCGATTTTTAATCGAGTCGGAATAGTAACATTTTTAATCCAACTTCTATTTACAACTCAATTAAAATTTTGCTCTCTACCTACTCTTTTTTTCTCACTATATTCCTTCATATATAATACTCACTCCGTTCTTTGTAAATGTTTACTTTTTGCCATTTCAGAAGATTTTTCAAAAGTTTAACGCTTCCTTTCTGAAAACCCACTATCTTTACTTATTCATTTTTTATCATTCTCTTTCATACTTTATATATTCTCTATCTTACTTTTCTATCATCTCTCTTACTTTTTACCATCCACCTACACATTTCTTAAAATTCACACAAAATCAAAATGTAAACCTTGTAAATTGACGAATGGGGTAACAACCAACCTTAACAATCAAATAATTCTTAAACATTTTACACATATCACTTCACTTTTAGGTACGCTATAGAACACCCCTAAAACCTATAAAATTTTAACTCTATCCCAAGCAAATATTTTCAAAACTCAATTAAAATTTCGTTACTATTCATTTGTTGAAACTCTATTAAAATCTGATCAATTAAAGTTGCGAGCAAGACAATCTACACATTCTTAGATTTTTTTTTTTTTCGCTTTTGAATTAATTAAGTTGTTAACAACACACTTTTATATATACAACTAATATATGCATCTACTCGTTTAATCTTTTTTCTTTTATTATATTTTTTTTCCTTTTCAACAATGAGGGTCTTTCATTTTTACTCTTCTTCTTTATTCATTATTAGAGTTATGGTATATATGTACTTCAAATAGAGGTATCATCAAACTAACTCATTCTTAGAGTTAAGCTTAACATTCAAATTGAGCTTTCGAGTTTGAAAAATCTCATTCTTAAAGTTGTTTTGACAGTTCTCTAGTGGGAAATTGTCCAATTCTTTTAGTTCATTTACCATTGGGATTGAGTTTCCGAGTTAGACTGATCCCAATTTTATAATTGAGCTTAATTACCTTTCGAATTGAATTTTGAAGTTTGAATTATTCCTTTATTAAAAAACTTGTAGAGTTCCCAAATTAAAATTATCTTATTCTTATACTTCATGTAACACAACTGAATAAATAGGTTACTTGTAACTTGCTACTACTTTTCGGTCCAATCATGTAGATAAACCAATTTTTGGTGTAGATAATCAACTTCATCTTTGTAGTTGTCAGCATTTAGACCTGATTGACCTGCTCCTAATAATTATACAAATACTATCGAAGAAAAATGTATTTAGTAACAAATGAAGCTATCACAAACCCAACAAACCATTAAAATCTTATATCTACACTAAATTTACTCATTTAACCATTAAAAGTGCTTCCCACATTTTTATATTTTATCATACGATATTAATTTTTCACATAAAACTACACACCGACCTTAAAATATTTCGGGACATTGTGACTACAACAGAAACAAAAGTATCACAAATCCACTTCATTCTTTCCTTATAAAGAAGACCAGTTAGAGAATAGCAAAATTTACATGGATTAAGTACATATATTACATTTTAATTTAATCACCTTCAATGATGATAGGTGTTATTATAATAACACTCGTTGGCCAGTAGAACAACATGGCGTTATCTATCAATGCATATGTATACCCAAATTTTGTCTTTTGAAAATCAAAGTGATACATCAATCCAAATGCCTCTAAAACTAATACATGAAAAATTGAAAATAAACAACTATTTGATATTGTAACTCAGCAAAATCTATTAGTTAACAGCATGTGCCACTAATTCCTTTGTACTATTTTCCTTGATAATGTTTAGACTGTACGGCAACATTCATTAAAGCAAATCCGTCGTCTTCATTTCCGTAAACACAAAATTTCCCCTGCAAAAATTAAATAAATGTTAATAATAAATATTGGTACATGCAAAAGGGAGTAAATACTTTTGTATTTATCAACCAAAGATTTGCGTAGTACAGCTTCGGGATTTCGTGAAACATAAACAACATCAATTAAGAACTGCTTCTGAAATTATATTGGATGCACCGATACAAATCTCTTAAGTACGTGTTTGTTCATCCCAAACTTGTGAAGTAGCAGACAACTAATAGCATCAAATAAAAGCAACTATATAATATTTGATAAGTAATACAATTTAGAAGACGATATAAAAATACAGATTAAATACCTGACAACATAATTTGCCCAATCAAGTAGTGAATGAGTTGCAACTTCACTAAGTATATGAAATAACGATTTCATTTGGGAACTCTGGACACGAAAGATGATGATTCTTAATTGGTTGCTGCATACTTGATAGTTTGACAGTATTTGCGATTCATCTATGTTTACATGTTTGTTATGCTTTGGTGTTAAATAGTGTGATAATAAATGAGATGAATTCAGGACATTTATATAGATGATGCAGTTATAATACCAAACTTTTAATTTTCCTTTTATACCCTTAAAATTTAGTGGCGGATACTTCCTGTGCACAAAAACATAAGCAGTTCCCTTCTATATTCTTCATTCTTCAACACTAAGGCAAAAACCACCGTTTTTAGATTAAGTACTGTATTTTCTCACACTTTTTCTTTCACTGTTCTTAAATCTATTATATGATTACATGAGCAACTTTAGTTTGGTTTGGGTCTAGCAGTTTGTTAATGATGTTGTTACTTAAGTATGTATTCTCTGTTTCATAACTTCAATAATTATTAACTAATTCATCTTTGCATTCTTAATTTATTGCTTTAATTAGGGTAATCATGATTCGTAATTTAGTGTTTAGCGAGTTTCTGACATATGTGTTAGTTTTCATATATTAGGTGCATGTTCGATCAATTTCCTTCACAATATTTTGCATTTTCTTTTCCTGTCCAAAGCAGATTTCATTTCTTAGACATTTCTAAGTGCTTGATGATATATAATTGGATTCTTATTCATGAATTGTTGAAATCGTTTACTGAAGTTGTTTTAATATTGCTATTTAACTTTCAGAAATATTTGTCTATAATATCTGTTCACTGATGGATAAGAAGGGAGAGCCTTCAAGCATAATAATAGTCAATAAACAGAAGGAAATGGAAATGTCGTGGGGTAAGCTGGCATCTAAATATGTAGTTCTTGGTCTTGGGTATATCCATCCCCACACACACACACACACACACACATATATATATATATATATATATATATATATATATATATATATAAAGCAAAATGGTCTAAACCTCACCAAATTCATTCAATCCTACGTGGAATTTTGTGGAATTAATTACATTTTAGTCCGTATATATTTCAATGTTATTTTTGGTATATTAACTGCATATATAATTTTTATTATATTTCATATAACTTTATCTAAAAAAATTCGAAAAATACATGGAACATATATTTGAATTCTTCGTGACAAAACGAATCCATAGACACCAATCTTGAATACTATTATTAATAAAATAAATTATTTTATCTATTAAAATAAAATATAAATTTATTAAATAAGATAAATGAAATACTGAAATTTTAAAAATAGAGCATTTATTAAATTAATTCAAACTACGTGGAATTAGTTGCATTTTCAACCGGCATATACATATTTCACAGTTTATTTTTGGTATGTTGGCTGCATATATATATAATTTTTATTAAATCTCATATAACTTTATTTACAAAGATCCGAAAAATATAATACTCCATCCATCCCAGTTTCATTTACCCGTATTCTGTTTTGGTTCGTCCCAAATTCAATTACACATTCCATTAATGGAAAATCTCTCTCCTACTTTATTCACTATGTCTCATACTTTATCTACTATTTCTCCTACTTTATTCAATCTATTTCCTACCACCTTTTTTACTTTATCCACTTTTTTTTAAAACTCGTGTCCGGGCCCACGGATAATTGAAACCGGGACGGAGGGAGTATAATATAATATAATATAATATATAAAGTTGATGAGCTAAACCCACCAGATTCATTCGAATTCCATCCATACTACGTGAAATTTTGATTCTATGGCTAAGCAGAGTCTGAATAAGGGAACGTAGTAGTGTTGTTGCTAAGATCATGTAAGCAATGTTATTGATTGGTGACAAAATTTTATGTCTTATGGTTGCTGAAAATGCGGAAGGTTTGCCAACCAAATTATGAACTAAATTTGTTCGAGATTTTGAGTGGCAACATGTAGTAATTGATAGGGATTTTTCTTTGGTAATTAAATTTCTTAAATCGACAAATTTTAGCTTTGCCCCTTTGTTTCACTTTTCAAAGAAATTTAGGTATTTGATGGAAAATTTTGTTTCATATCTTTCACTATTAAATTTAAACCTACCTATATACAAATCATTAATCATTTATCCCCATCTTCATGCCCGATATTGATTATATCTTTGTATTAATAAAGAAAAATCAGTTTGTCGTATTTTTTCTGATTTATTTTTTCACTTTTCAATTGGTGTTTCTCCAATTATGTAGGATGGTCCAAGCATAAAAGAAGTAGAAAAGTACTGAATAATATACTT
Organism: Plantago major; assembly: GCA_026545765.1. Lineage (NCBI taxonomy): Eukaryota > Viridiplantae > Streptophyta > Magnoliopsida > Lamiales > Plantaginaceae > Plantago > Plantago major. The sequence continues at coordinate 113,807 of CM048839.1, read as the reverse complement.
ATTTAAGTCATAGTTATCATGAAAATAATTAAGTTTGAGTGTACATCTTTAACAAAATTAAAACATTTCGATATAATAGATAGATGTTGATGAAGTGGATTATATACTCTAAGGACAATACTAAGCTAATCCAAGCTTACAAGAATGGAACTTATACAACCTTAGACCATTCCCAATGGTCACAGTGATGGCCGTGAATAGTGACATCCGTGAGCCACAACTGAAACAACGATAAAATCTAGAAAAATCATGTCCAATGGGTCGTGGCCACGACCATGAATAGTGTTTTTAATAGATTATTATTATTATTTTTTAATTAAATAAATTATTTCATTCACTAAAATAAAATATTAATCTCATATAACTTTATCTATAAAAATCCGAAAAATATTTTTAACATATATTTGAATTCGCCGTGACAAGATGAATCTATAGACACCAATTTTGAATACTATTATTAATTAAATAAAGTATTTTATTTATTAAAATAAAATATAAATTTATTGAATAAGATAAAATGAAATAATGGAATTTTAAAAATTAAAAAATGACTCATTAAAACACATTATAAATAATTAACGTAGCATCAAGCGTTCAAAAAGATACTCATTTTAAATAGTTTAGCATCAAACATTCTGGACAAACTAAAATATACGATCTATGAATCGTATACTAGACGTGCTCTTTTCAGTTACAGAAGAGAGAAGAGACACGCGTGAGCTAATTGGTGGTGTGTTGATCTTTACATGTCTATCAACAACATTTTACATGTGAAGACTTTCAATTTCCTTTTCTTTATGTATAAGATTCGATCGGTTGGATGAGGTATAAGGTTTCTCTTCTCTGATCTCATTTGGAAGGAGTGGTTCTATCAACCCAATTTTAACCGTCGAAATAATGATGTTCGGTCCGTGCGGTATATACTGAATCATTACATACCTTTGTTACAAGACCCGACCGCAACATTTTATGATTAAGTTAGTAAAAAACTACATTTTTCCCTCACGAGGGTTGGGGAGGGGGTTGCATATACTCTCTATGCGGGGAAACTCTCTTCGGTCTTCTCTCTACTTTCTTGATACATAACGGACCTGGGGGATCTGATACTCTCTAGGTGGAGAAACTCTCTTAGATTTTCTCTCTACTTTCCTGATCTCCACAACGAGCTGGGGGGGGGGGGGGGATCAGCTGATACTCTCTAGGCAGCGAAAATGTGTTCGATCTTCTTTGTACTTTTTTGATCTACATGACCGGGGGCGTTGGGGGGGGGGGGGGGGCAACCGTAGCATGTGAAATTATGTTTGTAGAATAATAATTTTTGTGTCTTTGCACTACAAAAAATATGGCCTGTAGCGACGGATAGATCCGTCGCTACTGAATCATCTATCCGCCCGCTACGGCGGATCGGGCGACGGATAGAATCAAATCGCCCCGAGCTAATAACGGATAACAATCCGTCGTCATTCGACGGATTGACCAATTTTTTTAAATTGATAATGGGGCGTGGATAGATCTATCCGTCGCCCATTTCTATTTTTTTTAAATAAAATCCGTGAATTTTATATTCATTATCTGGATTAATTAAATATCAATTTGTATTCAGTACGATATATTGATTTGTATTCGTATACGGATTAATTTGTATTTGAATTTTTATATTCGTATCCAATTTGTATTCGTACGGTGCGGTGGTGGTGGGAGGAGAAAGGTGGTGCGGTGGTGGCAGTGGTGGTGGTGCGGTGGTGGTGGTGCGGTGGTGGTGGGAGGAGGAAAGGTGGTGGTGGCAGGGTGGTGGTGGTGGTGGTGGAGGAGATGGTGGTGGTGGCAGGGTGGTGGTGATGCGGTGGTGGTGGGAGGAGGAAAGGTGGTGGTGGTGGTGGTGGAGATGGTGGTGGTGCGGTGGTGGTGGGAGGAGAGAGGTGGTGGTTGTGGAGGTGGTGGTGGAGGAGAAAGGTGGTGGAAGGAGAAAGGTGGTGGTGGAGGAGGTGGTGGTGGAGGATGGTGGTGGATGGTGGTGGTGGAGGAGAAAGGTGGTGGTGGGAGGAGGAGGAGAGGAGAAATGGAGGAGAAGTGGTGGAGGAAAGGAGGTGGTGGAGGAGATATATGGTTTTTTTTTTAGGCTTTTAGCGACGGATAGATCTAGATCTATCCGTCGCTAAATTTTTTTTTTTAAATCTTGATCAACGCTTTGTAGCGACGGATAAACTTATCCGTCGCTCTGTAGCGACGGATAAGTTTTATCAAATGCCGCAGGCGACGGATAGAATCAATTTCGTTCATGATCCGTCGCTTCTGACGGATAAAATCCGTCGCCCCTTTTCGTCCCGTTACAACAGAATTCTTGTAGTGTTGGTGGGGTGACACATACCACCGCGGGGTTGCTGGGAACCGGTTGGGTTGGAAAAAATAACCGTAACATGTGAAATTACGTTTGTATAATATGTGTGTGTAGTGGGGTGACCACATATCACCGCGAGATTGTTGGGAACAACCCTATTGATTGTGTTGTATACTTTTGTATTTTATTTTGGTTTCGTTTGAGGGATATATTTTTTTGTAAAAAAACATGTACATGTTACTAATTAACAAGTCGGGTACGGTAGGACCCTATTTTTACATTTTATATAGTTAACATAAATAAACACTCAATGTTATAATATTGGATGAAGAATGACAACCGACCGACACCACGACCAACGTTGTCTACAAGGAATTTTGACTACCTTATTTTCTCGATTAATTTATTTAATACTCACATTTCTATTTATTGTTAAAAGTAAACTATACCGTGGCGATACCACGGATTAGTACTAGTTTTCATGTGCAATTGGATATGTGACACAAAAGGTGATTGATGCATATGCTTGAAGTGCTTAGGTCGTGTATAATTATTGCATATGGTTTAAATTAATACTTCCTCCATTCCGGAACAAGTTTCCCACTTTGACTTTTTGCAGTCAAACTTTTCCAAATTTGATTACGAATTAATCTTAAACCGCAAATGTAAAATGTTAAATTAAATTATATAATGAAAATTTAGCCCCTAAAGTTTCATTATATAAAAAAATTTGAACATTTTACATTTGCGGTTTAAGATTAATTCGTAGTTAAAATTGGAAAAGTTTGACCGCAAAAAGTTAAAGTGGAAAACTTATTCCGGGACGGAGGAAGTTTGATTTAGTTCCTGGAAGATACAAGAATGTGCCGTAATAAAATCTTTCACCCCACAGTGACTTGATGAAATCCGGCTAAATATACGTATGCTTTTTAAAACAAAATACAAACAGTCAAAATTCACTAGCAACTACTATGGACATCTCTTTCAAATAATAACAAAACTGTAAACATAGAACGCGCACGCGAGTATCCGCGTGTCAGAGTTGATTTTATTATAAGAGTGTTTAGAAGTTGAAATTAATAAAACTATATTTATAGATATATTTTTTTTAATTAAGTGTATAGAAGTCGTAAAATTTAGAATGATCGAAATATAGTTGATAGTGGTCTCTATTTGTAGAGGACGAAAAAATATGAAAATCGGTATAAATTTTATATTTTTATATTTGATAATTTATTAATTACACATAAAAGAAAATAAGAAATAGTAAAAAAAAGGTAAAAGGAGTGGGCTAACTGTGCTGGCCCACCAAGGGGAAAAAAAAAAAAAGAACGACTGGATTTGCTATCGGCCACCATGGTGCCTCCACGTAGGGGTGTACGCGGCGGTTATCTGCAGTTATTTGTCAAAATTTTAACGGACCCGCCTATAGCGGGTAGGTCAAATCATTAACTGCGGCAGGTGGAATTTTCTCTCAACATTGGAATTGGTTGACTATTTGAAGTAGCGGATTAGCTTAAACACATCAAACAAGACATATATATGGCGACGTTAAAGAAAAAGACATTAGACTTCATAAGCTTAATAAACTAACCCACAACAGTAAGGGAAACATCAACATAATTCGAAACTTTAATACAAGTAATTTAAGTACATAAATTCCAAATATAAGTCCATGGGTATTTAAATTATGAAGGTCCTGACAAAAACTAAAACTAAGATTGCAAACTAATGCCAAGAAGCAAAACAATATTCCCTCGGTCCTCTGATCCTTTGATGGAAAAGGTTAAGCAATGTGAAAAAATAATAAGGAAGAAACAATTCAAAGCTAACAGATATGCAAATCCAATAAGACAGTGTACTAGAGAGATATGGTGGAAAAAATTGAGCGAAAACTAATGGAGTTAGGTTTTTGTTAGTTTATATAGTACTATTAATCTATTATATAAAAAAAATACATATATGCATATATAGGCGGGGGTTGGTAGGGTGGCGGTTTCAACGCACTCGCCTAAAAGGGTAACAATTTTTTAACATGGTAGTTTTGCAAAAACGCTAACCATCGACGGCGGGTAGTTGGCGAGCAGGGCGGACGTTTATTTTTTATGTACACCCCTACCTCCACCATGGCACAACCACTCCAATTGGGATGTTGTTTTTTATGCTAGGGGTTCCCCACTAGTCCACCTTCTCCAAAATTTGATAAGTGTTAGCTCATCTAATTCTTTTTCTTATTTTCTTATTTTCTTATTTTTTTCAACATTTTAACCTTAAACATAGTTAGAGTCTAGCCATGTTTTTAAATTAATTTATCTAAAAATTTTGGAAGAAACATCAGACCCCGTCACAAAATTTCAGTTCCAAATTGAATCTTCAAAATCAAACTCCGTCAACCTAGAATTTTATTTTGAGGATGAAAGCCACAATTGCTCGAAAAAGTTGAACCATTTTATGTTAAATATGAAGAAGATTTTTGAATGGCATCAACATCAAGAGGACATCAGGAGTCAATTTATTTTACTCATTCAATTTTAATCTGGTGCATACATGTTCAACTTTTTAATTTAAGATATAAGATCTGAGTCAAGTTAGATACGATTTTCTCCCTTTTATTTATCATATTTTTGCAATTATGTAAATTATTTTATTATATGAAAATACGCGTTAAACTGTAATTTTGTGACGGAATCTGATGTTTCTTCCAAATTTTTCAGATAAATTAATTTAAAAACATGGCTAGATTCTAACTATGGTTAAGGTTAAAATATTAGAAAAATAAAAAAATAGAAAGAGAATTAGATGATTGGCACCTGTCAAAATTTTGGGGTATGTGGACTAGTGGGGAACCCCCTAGCATCAAAGAGACCCATTGGGAGTGATCTAATCCACCGTTATAAAATAAATGTATGTTGTTCAATTTATATAATTTTCAACAAAACCAGGATTATGATAAGAACATATCCATTGGTCATTTTACATGACCTCTTCGTCCACCCCAACCAACTCTTTTAAGAGTAATTTGTGGTCAAAATTAAGTATGGTTGGTTACTTGGCGTGTGTAGTGTCTCTAATAAGCACGCGCAGTGTCAGTTTTTTTCGTACTCTCATCTTGTCTTCTTTGCAATACAGACTCTCTCCTATTACTTCTCCCATTCCTATATTTGTCTTTATCTACTTTGTCACAAACTTTTTACTTAAATTATAGAGTAAATTGATTCAAACATAAGCAATAGAAGTAGTGAAACATGAAAGGGTATAATACGAAACTTTACATTCGGTCTAACTTTAGATAGTCTTACACAAAATTTTCAATTAGTTTGAAGAACTATGAAGACATTATATGCGAAAAACCGAACTTATGTATATTTATCGGTTAAAAGATATCACTTGTCACGCGTAGCGTGACACGTGCATTTTAGTATAACAATACATAACAAGAATACAAAATAGACACTCGGACTCCCCAAACTTGCTCTTTGATTTAGAACAATGGTTGCAGAAACATAAGCTTCATGGAAGTACCCTACCTTTTGGTCGAACGTATTCAAGAGTCATTTACTTGGCATTTTCCGACATCCACCTCAAACCAGCTATTTAGAGAGGGTTTGAACTCACAATTCTCATTCAAAGTTCATATACACTTGCATAACATAAAGGCTTAAACAAAGAAATCCATGAACAAATGGCTAATATAAGGTTAAAAGCTGGAAATAAATGTATAAAAAGACAATGTATGGTCTATGGCTTCGACATACACAAAGTAATTTCCATATGGACAGATGATCAACAAAAAGAAAATTGAATTTAAACCTATGTACAATTATTACATTTTAGAAGCACATTTGGGTTTTCGGGATATGAAGTGTTTTAATCTAGCTATGTTAGGGAAGCAGATTTGGAGGATTATCTATGAACCTAATTCCCTTTTGAGTCGAATTCTTAAAGCAAAGTACTTCCCCAACACCGATATTCTTGATGCTTCGCCAAAAAATAATTCCTCTTCACTTGGAAGAGCATGTGTGCTGCGTTGGTTTTAGTTCGACGAGGAATTAGATGGAGAGTGGGGAATGGGACTAATATTCATATTTAGAATGATGCTTGGATACCAAGAGAGTTTGCTTCGAAGCCTATTACGCCTAATTTGGCGAATTTGACTGATTGTTCTATTTCTACTCTCATTAATCCACATACAGGAGGCTGGGATGTTGAGTATATAAAAAATATTTTTTGGGAGGTTGATGTGCAGGATATCCTTCAAATTCCCCTTCCTTTCTCTAATATGAATGATGTTCGTGTCTGGCACCACACAACTCATGGCCACTATTATGTGCGCAATGCCTACCATTTAGCAAGAACTCTGTACAATCTGGAACAGCAAGAACGCAATGACACAACTAGTATATCGCAATGGATTGGAACTAGATCTGGAAATTGCCTATTCCAAATAAGATCAAAAAAAATTTGTGGCGAATTATGAAATACTCCCTGCATGTTTTTACTTCTCTACATAAGAGGGGAATCGATCTTGATACTTTATGTCATGTGTGCAAACTTGAACATGAATCTCTACTACATATTTTCAAGGATTGTTCTTTTGCTAGGCTGTATTGGGCTATCTCACCTTTGCCTCATTCTGTGTTAGGAATATCTGTTTAGATTTTGATCAGCAACCTAATGACTTATCTTAGCTCAGAAAGGTGGTTAGTACTCTTGGTTCACTTGAACACTGTAAAAGAGGAAACTCACTAAGTATGATAGTCTAGCAAATCTTGTATAGGATGTTAGGTCTCTGAATGTAATTTTTATTCCTCTAAAGAAGACCAAGAAGAAGGCATCCAGCAGGAAAAGTTCAACGAATTTGAAGATTTGAAGTCTGCACAAGATTGCTGAAGACAAGGGTTTTTCAGATACTTTTGACCAGATATCTTGAAGACACAAGCGTTTTTAAATAAACAGTATTGGAAAAGATATCTGAGAAATAAAAGTTTTCTGAAACGAGGAAAGTGCCCACAGATATCTACACTCAGATACCTTGGACATAAACTATGTTTCTGGAAATATAAGAAGTTGTTTCAACAAGTGGTATCTGGAGTGGTGATGATCTCTGGAAAAGGACATGTAAAGCATCAGAGAACTCTGATAGTATAAGATCTCTAATACAATGCATAGTTCCGTTGGCACTACAGGACAAAGTATAGTACAATGCATTGAATGCGCGGACAAAAATGTCTGAACAAAAACGGTAGCTTCTGAAGAAGAAGACAAACGTACTACAATATTATACTCAGATATCAATAGTTTGAATTTGATTTAAGCCTAACGGATACTATTCAAACGACACTCAAATTCATCTATAAATATCAACACTTAGACGGCTTGAGAACACACCTTAGAACACTGAACACACATTGAATATTCTCACACAAGCTCTCTCAAGCACACTACTTACCTTCAAGCTTTATGTTGCGACCAAAGCTCTTGATTCTAAGTAGCACAAAAGTTCTAAGTGTCCTAATCCTTAACAAGCATTGCCATTTGTGAAAGAGTTGAATTAAGATTTGATATCTGAGATTGTTGGTCCAGATAACGGCAAAGTAAAAGACTAGAGGGGGGGGGGGGTGAATAGTCTTTTAAAACTTTTGTCGATAACAAATATTTCTCAGATATCTGAATGGATATCTGATACTTAGAATCAGAGTGCGGAAGACTTAATAAAGATAAGTGTGTGTGTGTGTGTTGCTGAAGTAAAAATACAGAAATGTAAATGACACAGCAAGTATAGTGGTATCTGGAGGTGGCGTAATCCTCCAACTAATCCACTTCGGTCTATCAGAGACCTAGAATTCACTAGAACAGATAATTGAGATAACATTACAAAAATCATATTCTAAGATTCTGAACAATTGGTTCCCAACCAAAAGTTCCCCCTGAGTTGTTCCCTAGCTTCTTCAGCCAAGTACTTCCTATACTCAGAAACCTTTGAGTTGTTCCCTAGCTTCCCAAGCTAAGTACTTCCTATACTCAAAAACCTTGGAGTTATTCCTTAGTTTCCCAAATCAAGTACTTCCTATACTCCGGTAACCTTGGAGTTATTCCCTGATTTTTTTAACCTAAGTACTTCCTGTACTCCACGGTTTTGGTGTTGGTTTCGATTTGAGTTGTCGGATGAGCGTCTTAATAACTTTCATTATTGAGATAGCTCGTGAACTAAGTTACTTAATACACTTTACAGTATGGTATCTAGTTCGATTTCTTGACCCAGTCTTATGATATCTGTTCAAGAGAATGAATCTCAGATAGTTGATCTTTTGATTCAACTCCTTCACAGATAGCTTTGCTTGTTTAGGATCAGGACACTTAGAACTTCAGTGTTTACTAAAGATCACAAGCTTTAGTCGCAACAGAAAGCTTTGATAATAAGTAAGAAGCTTTGAGAGAGTAAGATCAGAGATCGTATGTTTCAGCGTATTCAGTGCTCTGAGTTGTGTTCCGTGTTGTGTTCTCTCAAGCTGTCTAAGTGTTGATATTTATAGATGGATTTGAGTGCCGTTTGAATAGTATCCGTTAGACTCAAATTCAAACTATCGATATTTGTGTATAGTACTGTAGCAGGTTTTGTCTTCTTCTCAGAAGTTGCCGTTGCTTTTACTCAGACATCTCTGTCCGTGCATTAAATGCATTGTACTATACTTTTTGTCCTGTAGTATCAACGAAACTATGCATTGTATCAGAGACTAGACTTGTTGTCTGATTCTTTGCACGTCCTTATCTTCATTCTTCAGATACCACTTGTATTGATTGAAACAACCTTGTTTCTTTTCAGAAACGTGTTTAACGCTCAAGGTATCTGAGAACAGATATCTGTGGACACTTTCCTTGTCTTCAGATATGTATCTCATTTCTCAGATATCTCTTGTGACACAGTTTGTTTGAAACTGTTCGCGTCTACAAGATATCTGGCTAAGATATCTGAATAACAGATTCAGTAATCTTGTGCAGTTTTCTTCAAATCTTCAAAAGTTGTTGAGCTTTCTGCTTGGATGTCTTCTTCTTGGTCTTCTCTTCATAAAATAAAAATTACATTTTGAGACCTAACATCCTATACAAGATTAGCTAGACTATCATACTTAGTGGGTTTCCTCTTTTACAATGTTCAAGTGAACCAAGAGTACTAATCACCTTTATGAGACTAAGATAAGTCATCATGTTCTTTGAACAAAATCTAAGCAGATATTCTTAACAAAATATCTAACAAATTTCCCCATTTTGATCGATCAACGATGACTATCTTCCTATTACAAATCTGGATGAGGAAACAATCCACCACTTAATCATTTCTTGAGATCTTTCAAATCATATAATTAAGTGCAGAAAGTAGACATCAACCAAATCACAAGGTGTGATCTTTGCTGACAAGTTATCTTTTATAAAATACTATCTGAGAGTAAGTTCTTCAGATAAGTCGCAACTAAGGATTACAGATAACTTTAATACATAACACATTTAAGCTCGATCGGCCAAGAAGATACAAAATTTACATAGTAAATTAGGACAACAGGAGTAACCAAGCTCCAAGTAAACATCCTAAAGAACTAGTCTTCAGGTCTTCAACAAAGTTTCTATGGATCAGTTTGCAAATTTCCTATCTCCAAACCTTTTGATGTCATCAGAATAATCATAGAGAAGAGTTCTGACAAGCATCTCTGTGTCTCTGGCAAATCCACAGACTTCTTTGTAGGTTTTGGTAGGATTTTTCTTGGCAAAATGCTTGACCCATAGGTACTTTCCCCACTTCCAGGCATGCTCTATTCTGATAACTGAAAGCTTGAAGTATCCATAGATAATCTTCAGATATCTGATGTCACCCTTGTATTGATCTTCATCGGATAGAGCGACTCATAGGGTTCCACGACAAGTCTTGGTCTTGTGCTGTTCGATGATATTATTGAATCTTGTGCACATCATCGGCTTTCCATATGGACAATCATCGAGAGGTCCTTCTTCATGGCTGATTCTCTTGACAACTTCAAAATCAACCATGCTTTGATGTGATTGGTGTTGATCAAGGTAGGTTTATTCTTTCTCCATGCCATAATAAGTTGTTTGAGGATTGGTTAAAATCTTGAATTTACCAATAGATGCTTAAGTTCGATCCAATAGCCATTTTTTGATTGATTCACTGTAGACGGAGGAATCATTGTCATACTTCACATACTCAATTTTGGCTTCCGGCTGAGTGGAAGTTGACTTTGTCTTTGTTCACTCTCGATCTGTTCCTTTTACATCTTGAATTCTCTTTGGGGTTGTTGCTTGAAGAACTACCACCTGGATAGACTTGGTATTTCGGAGGTGTTTTAGGCTGCTAGGGCTTTGCGGCTATGGGCTCGATTAGGCTTTCAATTTTCCTTTTTCTGTGAAGAGGAGCTTCATCTTCATCAGTCTCTTCATCATCATCAAGATCAATTCTTGTGAGATCTTTGCAGCCTTCTTCATTGCCCTGGGACTTGATTTGACCTTCTTCTTCTTCTTCAGAAGATTCATCAATCCCTCTAACTTGTCTTCTCCTTGGAGCCTTGGTACTCCTTGGAGGTTTCTGTGCCATGGCCCTTGTTACCATTTGGTTCCTTGATGGGTCTCTGGAAGCGACTTGGCTTGAGAAGGATTCATAGATTACAGTGGTGGTGGAAGTTTTCTTCTTCCTTCTGAGCACCAACTCAGTTTCTTCTTGTTTTCATCTCCTTCTTCCCATTCCCCGACTTTGAGGTCCAGTTGTACTTTCTTTCCCCTTAGTCATTGTTGGTGACTCGGTCTCATAAAGGAATCGAGAGAGTCAAAATGCCCTTGTAAATAGTTGTGGCGGTGACCAACCGAAGTTCGGCTTTGAGCTCGATTTTGTTTGATAAGTCCATTGTCCTTATCGGTGAGCTCTTGATGGGCCTAGGATGGCATCTGCTTTTCCAGCAGTGTAACTTGCCTCTTAAAAAGCTTTTTCAGCTAAAGACACATCATCGTCCCTTGTCATTCCCAGATCTTTCTGAGCAATGATCATGCTAGTTGTTCTCTGAGTGATGAGCTCAGTGAACTTTCTCATTCGAGGGAAGAGGCAATTACTTCCTTGTTTTGTGAAGACATTTCCTTATTCAGAGTAGCTAGTACTTGGTACCTGCTCATGTACTCTTGAGAGTGGACGTTTGGCAGTTTGTTGAAGATTGTAGGAGCAATCAACTTTCTTTTTAAGTGAGAAACCGCTAGATGTTCATGGCGGTGTCCCAAAGTCTTGTCTTCTTCATCATCGAGGATTAGCCAGGATCTTCATCCTCTTGGACATTTTCATCAATCGTATCAAGTCCAAAGAACCATCTCGTAGATTGGTTTCTTTCCTTTACGGGAGGAGGATGGTACTTCTTTCAAGATAATGCGACCTTAGCATCATGCTTGACTTGAGATACTTCTTGATGTCGAGTTCTTTGCGATCTCGTGCCTGACATCCGTAGCTCGTTAACCGCGAGTAAGCATTCATTTCTTTGAGGTATTGATCTTCTAGTTGATCAAGCCTTTCTCTGGATTGAGCTATTTGATCTTCCGATTGAAGATGGAGTATTGTTCTTCTTCCAACGGTTATGCAGTTGAGCACTTACGAGTGTTTAATATTTTCTGATTGGTTTCTTCAGAAAACTCAACTACTTGTTCAGTAGTAACGGCGTGTTGGTGAGAAGATGGATGAGTAGATTTCTGAGGTGATGAAGACGGAGATTTCTGTGAAGTCTTCTCAGTTTGCTTTTCAGCAGCTGAGGCATTGTTTCTCTGTGAAATTCCTCTGGTTCCTGGTGCAGGAGCATCATCATCATCCTTTTTGTCATTATCATCCTTGTGGTGATGATCAGTGGGAGGTTTATCAAAGAAATTTTCATTCATTTCTTCCTCCTCATCATCTTCAGATACAAGATTGATCACTTCCGGGATAGTGATCTTCTGCCCATTAACTTCTTCTTGTTCAGAAGGTATGAATTGCAAAGTCTGGGGCAGAACTGGCTTGAATGCCATCTTTAATCTTGTCTGATCATCTGCCTGTTCAAAGGCATGTATCAAACTATGCGCCACTTCTCTGGAAAAGTCCTTGTGTAGTAGAGTCAATCGTATGTTGTACATGGCGAACATTGCTTGGACATATGTTTCCAGGTCAAGAGCTCGTGCCCGTCTGGTTGGTTGATCAGTTATTCTCAATATTTCAGAGAGATCAGAGCACCTTAACTTCTGCCATTTCTTGAAGCATTGAATGTGCTTTGGCAAAGTGTGAGCTTTGAAAAAGTGAAGTAGGTCACTTGTTTCTTCAATGGGAACCTGCTTTGCATCTGTTTGAGCCTGAAAGAAAGAGTTTTGAGTAAGTTTCAAAACTTTGGTAGATATCTGAGTAGAAGTGTAGTTTAGTTTCTGAGTTACCTGAGTATGAACATCAGGCTCAGATACTTGTTCTACTGAGACGATTGGTGTCTCAGATATCTTGTTGTGAGGTGGAGACTTGGAAGTCTGGTCCTCATCAACCTTTCTTTCTTGAACCTGAGAATTAACATTATCACAATACTTAGGAAATTTTATCAAGAAAAACTTTGAGTGACAAGTCAGATATCTGAGAGGTCAATTACCTCCATGGGAGGCTCAGATACTTGTCTCTCAGAAACTTGTGCAGTCTCTGGAATCTTTTCTTGTGATGAAGCCCTTGATGCCTCATCAATTTCCATAGGTGCAGGGGATGTCGCAACTTTGTCCCCTTGCACTTCTACTTCTGATTGAGCCTGTAAGTAGATAGTATTGAATAATTTAGAAGAAGTTTTAAGATAACCCAGGCTGAAGAGTACTTATCACTGATTTTCATATACCTTCAAGTTTGAAAGCTCAGTGATGTGTGCTTCAGAAACCTTGTTGGTTTCTGGGTTTGTCTCTGGCATTTCTGCCTTATCTTCTTCCATCTCAGTTGGAGCCTGTTAGAAACATTTATCATTAATGATCATACAAACATTTTTACTGAAAAGTTAGTTCTCTTTAAGAATCATTTACCTGTGGCACAGGCTCAGATTTCTCAAGAGTTGAGGTTGAAGGAACCTCTTTTTCAGTATCTGAGGTAAGCTTTTCAGCTTCCTCTTGTCTTTCCGTTTCTAACTCAGCCTGTAACAAAGAGATTCTTATAAGGTAACAAGATTTATAAGTATAAAATTTTTCACAAGGTAAGAGTTTAACCAGTCATTTACCCGAGCAGTTTCAGGCTGATTGGTCTCTGGAACTTGTGACCTTTCTATACATTGGTCGTCTTGTCCCAGTTCAGTTTCTTTGTTTGAAGTTTCTGGTACTTCACACCTTCCCTGAGTATGCAACTCAGTTGCCTCCCCTGGTTGATCATTCTGAGTAGATGTCTCAGTTTGATCCCTCTCATTGAGTTGGGAACACCTCAATTCTGAGATTTTCTTGACATCTTTGTATTCTTTGGTATTTCAAAATGGAGTTCATTTACCATTTCATCAACCACTTGTGGCTGTTGTGGTTGTTGTGTTTGTGGTTGTTTTGGTTGTCTGGAAGCAGAAGATTGATCAGTCGAATGTTCTTCCAGATTCTTAGATGTGGCATTTCCATCAGCATCTGCCAATACTAAGATACCACTCATCAGGGCTTTGTGAAGTTTTGCAAGAAAGTCATTCCCTGATGATGTGTTTGCACCAACAACCTTTTCTATAGGTTCAGCAACCTGTGGTGTAGGTTTTTCTTCAGATACCTTATCACCAGTTACTTGTTCAGTAACCTTAGCCCTCTTTGATTTTTCTAGGACTTGAGAGATGACTAGTTCATCATCTTCATCGTCAGAGCTCTCATCAGCATTGGGAACTGATTGGTCCATTATTCCTGCGGTTTCTGCAGATGGGGCTTGGTGTTTTTCATCACTTTTGGCAGCATTCATGAGTTCATCAGCAAGGCTTTCTGCATTAGTCGCAACATTTCTGAAAGCACTTTCTCTTGCTGAGTCTACTTGTTCAGTAGGTGATAACTCTTTTGCAGCATTAATGAGTTCATCTGCCAAGTTTGTAGAATTGACAACCTCTTTGGGTGTGTCTTCTGATTTGCCAGACTTCTTTCTTGAAGTTCAGGCTTCTTGGTATAACCTTTTCTTCAGATATCTTTTCAGATTTTCTCTTCTTAGGACCTTTCTGAGACCCAGTAACCTCTTTCATCACATTTGTGTACTCATACTTGTAGAGTAAGTTACTGTTGGCTATTTCAGCCGTCTCTCTGATCTCAATGCCAAGCTTTTCCAGCAAGTAGCATATCTTCAGACCATATCCTACTGTGGCCTTTGGCTCAGCTAGTCCTTTAACAATCTTAGGCTCGAAGCCTTGAATCTTCTTCACAAATTTCATGAAGGCGTACTTTCCCCAGTTGAAAGGGTTTTCCAGCCTTTTGTCTTGTTGATTCAGCAAGAACAACATGATCCATCGTTCTTGGCTTATCTGATCAGCACCTCCTTGTAGACCATCAAAGCATCTGTGAAGAATGCAAGCGGTACATCGGTGAACCAACAGATGTCTGGTTCGGATGTCAGCAAGTTTGAACTCAGTGGGTGTATCTGATTTCTCAAGATCACACACATCACTGTAAAGTTCTGTAACACCTTCAAGGAGTTCCTCATCCTTGGTGTTTATTTCAAAATCATTTCCAATATTTTGAACCTCAAACAACTTACAGAAAGTTGTTAAGTCCAGAAGGATTTCCTTTCCTTGGACTGAGGCTCTGATAGACACTATTTCAGTGCCTTCAGATACACAGGAAATAATCCTGGAGTTGTTGTAAAATTCCAACACATCAAGTGATGAAATTCCACTAGGGCAAGCTGATACAAAGCCCTTGATTTGTGCCTTTTCAAGCATGTCAAGAATTAGCTTTACATCGACGATTCTCTATTCGGTAGTGAGGTATTCCTCAACCATGGCACCACCCCAAATCATTACGTGACTTGAAGTCCAATGGTCGATTGAAAGCTCCTACCGGTCGATTGTTAACAATAACCAACTCGGTGCTTGCTTTTCGTGATACCGGTGGAGGATTAGGATTACGTGTAGAAGTGTTCTTGGAGGCCATCTCTTTATATAGTAAGGATTTGAAGCTTGTGTTTGAAAGAGATTCGATTGAGTGATTCTTTTCAGAAAAACTTAATCAAGAAATGCAGAGATTTTAGAGAAGTTGCAGAGGATTAGGAGAAGGTTTTTGCTGTTTTGATGCAAGTTGAAATTTCGGATTAGGCAAAAGTGATTTCATTTGCCAAAATCCTATATATATAGCAAGTGAATCTCAACAGACAAATATATACAAATTGATTTTGTGTATACGTATCTGTGATTTGCAAACAGGCATGAGCAAAAGCTAGTTCGGCATTAAATGCTTAGTGGGCCATGTCTGAATGTCAACAGTCCACTATTTACTGTGAATTAATTTCTGCCGTTCAGATCAAGCGCTTGAATTCATCAAGGGTCACCATTGCTTCTCCAGCAATGATCACAATCAACAAATGTAATTGTGCCCATTTAATGAATTTTGGCTAATAGCTATCTGAATCACAATTCTGTTGGAGCAAGGACACTGTTCGCATCTGAATTTGTCATATACTTAGGATTTTCCCAAGTTTTTCATCAAAGTAGAAATAGTGCGAGATTCAAGAGAGTAGTTGACTGCAGATAGTTATACTATTCTCTTTTGTGTTCCCTGTTCATAGAATGATTCAGATATCTGAGTTCCCGTCTCAGAGATCTTAAGCTATCTTTTTGCTCTTTAGCCTTTTTGACTTCTGGGTTCCCGTTCCAGATACCTCTTCTCTCTTTTCTGGATACCCGTTCCAGATACATCTTCTCTCTTTTCTGGATACCCGTTCCAGATACCTCTTCTCTGGATGCCCGTTCCAGATACCTGAACTTTTTCAGTTCATTGGTAGTTCCATTAGTCCAAGACTATGTCTTAAGGCTAAGAATCTACTTTCTTGTAGTGGCTTAGTGAAGATATCTGCAAGTTGGTCTTCAGTCCCAATCTTGAGTATCTCTATATTGCCTTTTTCAACATGGTCTCTGATGAAGTGATGTCTAACATCAATGTGCTTTGTTCTGGCATGAAATTTAGGATTCTGTGTAATTGCAATAGCACTTGTGTTGTCACAGAAAATGGAAGTTTTCTTCTCATCGAGTCCATAGTCTTTAAGTTGTTGTTGTATCCACAGAATTTGTGTTGCACAACAACCAGCAGCAATATATTCAGCCTCTGTGGTAGAAGTTGCAATTGAGTTTTGCTTCTTGCTAAACCATGAGATAATTCTAGTGCCCAGAAACTGACAAGTTCCTGAGGTGCTTTTCCTATCAAGCAATGATCCAAAGATAATCGAGATCTGAGTACCTAAGCTAAACTCAATTCACTTTCTCTAGGATACCACAGTCCTACATCTACTGTACCCTTCACATACCTTAATATTTTCATAGCAATGTTGTAGTGTGTTTGCATTGGATTTGTCTGAAATCTAGCACATACTCCAACGGCATATTGAATATCAGGTCTACTTGCAGTGAGGTAAAGTAGTGAACCTATCAATTTCCTATACTTATGTTCTTCAACACTCTTATCTGATTCAGTATAGGTCATTTTGGTTCCAATGCTCATAGGTATCTTAGTATTCTTTTCAGAAGGCTTAAGATTGAATTTTGTGAGCATATCTTTTGCATACTTTGTTTGACTAATGAATATTCCATCATTGAGTTGCTTGACTTGCAATCCTAGGAAATAATTCATTTCTCCCATCATGCTCATCTCAAACTTGCTTTTCATGAGATTTGCAAAGTCATTACAAAGTTGCTTGTCCTTAGATCCAAATATGATGTCATCAACATATACTTGAACTAAGAGTAGTTTCCCATCATGATTTAAGGTAAATAAAGTTTTATCAACTTCACCTTTCTTGAAACCACTTTCCAGAAGGTATTTGGCCAAAGTGTCATACCATGCTCTTGGAGCCTGTTTCAGTCCATCTGAGCTTTACGTAGTTTATAGACCATTCTACTTTCTGAGGAAACTTCAAAGCCAGGTGGTTGCTCAACATAAACTTCTTCTGCAAGTTCACCGTTTAGGAATGCGCTTTTGACATCCATCTGATAAAATTTGAAATTTTTATGAGCTGCAAAGGCTAGAAAGAGTCTTATTACATCCAATCTGGCAACTGGTGCATATGACTCATCAAAATCTAAGCCTTCAGTCTGAGTGAATCCCTTGGCAACCAAACTTGCTTTGTTTCTGGTTATTTCACCAGTTTCATTCATTTTGTTTCTGAAAACCCACTTAGTTCCAATCACAGATGTTCCTTCTATAAATGGAACTAGTTTTCAGACTCTGTTTCTCTCAAATTGATCCAACTCTTCTTGCATTGCAGAGATCCAGTCTTGGTCTCCTAATGCTTCTTCTATACTTTTAGGTTCAATATTCGAGATGAAACATCCAAAGAGAGAATCAGCATTTTCAGCTATTGCTCTCCTAGTCCTAACACCCTGATTAATTGGTCCAATTATATCCTTTGTAGGATGATCTTTGATCCATTTCATCAAAGGTTTAGTGCTAGTAGGATCAATATCCAAGTGATCCAATGTGAATCACTAAGATTTTGATTTGATACTTTTCAAGATTCTAAGATATCGACATATGAGAAATGTCATGGATATCGACACTTTTTCGATGTTAGAGATATCTGAGACATGCATTTCAGCATTCTTATTTTCAGATACCTCTTCATGATGAAGGTTCTCAGTAACCTGTTCCATTTCTGGAAAACTCATAGGAAATTCCTCATCATGTTTGTGAGTCATCTTGTTGTTACTAGGCTTTTCAAGCTTTTCTACGTCAGAGTCATCCTCACTTTCCATAACGATGTTTTTCCTTTCTGAGGGTTCTTCTTTAGTATCCCTCAGTAATAGTTCTTTGAACTTTTCTGAGAGTTCATCAGTAGGAGGTGTTTTCTTACTTCCTTCATAGAATACAACATGAACTGATTCTTCAATTTTCTTTGTTCTTTTGTTGTAAACTCTGTAAGCTTTCTTTGTTTGTGGAATAGCCAAGAAAAACACCTTCATCTGCCTTTGGTTGAAATGTTCTCAGATAATCTTTCCCATTGTTTAGAACAAAACATCTACAACCAAATACTCTCAGATGTTTGATATTAGGAGGTCTTCCAACCATAATTTCATAGGGGGTCCTGTCATGGTGTTTGTTTATCAAGCATCTGTTCTGAGTGTAGCAGGCTGTGTTTACAGCTTCAACCCAATATATTTCACTTATCTCAGTGTCAGCTAGCATTGTCCTTGCAGCTTCTTTAAGGGTTCTGTTTTTCCTTTCTGCAACACCATTTTGTTGAGGTGTTCTTACAGAGGAAAGTTGGTGTTGTATACCTTTGCAGGTACAAAACTCCTTTATGTACTGATTGACAAACTCAGTACCATGATCTGTTCTGATTGCAGATACCTTTTCATTTTTCATGATTTCAAGCTTTTTCAACAAGTTTGGTATCTCCACCCTGGCATCAGATTTGTGTTTCAGAAAGACAACCCAAGTGAATCTTGAGAAGTCATCTACAACAACCAGACCATATTTCTTTCCTGCATAACTAGTTACAGATGATTCAAAAAGATCCATATGTAAAAGTTGCAGTGGTCTAACACTAGAGTGTCTGATTTTGGACTTGAAAGAGATCTTAGATTGTTTCCCCATCTGACAGGCAGAACAGATACTATCCTTTCTGAAAGATATTTTGGGAAGACCAACCACTAACTCTTTCTTGGCAAGTCTATTCAGAGTTTTGAAATTCAAGTGACTAATTCTTTTGTGCCATAACCAGTGCTCTTCTGTGTGACCAGATTGACTCACCATGAGACATTCTTGATTGTGGCGAGATGCCCATCGGCAACATAAAGACCGCTTCCGCCACCAACTAAGACCGCTGCTGACTCATTGTCAATTAGTTTGCGTGATTTAGCTTTGAATTTTATAGTAAAACCCTCATGCAAAACCGCTCATGCTAAATAGATTGTATTTCAAATCCTTAACATGTAATACGTCAGTGATTGTTAAAGTTCCCAATTTGACGTTGCTAAATCCCAGAGAGGGATTTAATTCTCCTCCAGCAAATCTGATATCTGGTCCTGTGTTGCAAGCTTTGTAGTCAACCAGATTTGCTTTGTCTCCTGTCATGTGCTTTCCGCATCCACTATCAAATAGCCATTGTGCTTTAGTCCAGGAAGCATTCTGCACACAACAGGAAACAGGAGATTAGGTTCTCATATCTTTGATGGAACCGTAATCAAAAGTTCTTCCGAGGGAATCCATTTTTGAATGAATTTCTTTGAAACATGCTTTGTCCGACAGAACATAAGGAGGAATTCTTTTGAATGAAGGTTATCATTAGTAAGAATTATTTTCTTCCTTGGTGTGTCCTAGGTGCTCCATATGATGCTTTCGGATACACTGTCAGTTTCGAGTTTGCTTTTCAAAGAACTTAGCCTTCCTGCGATTTCTTCTAGCCACAGCATTCAGATTTTCAGTGGCTTGATTTAACTTCCACTTCTAATAATTGCTTTGAGCAATTCTAGCTTTCAGCCATCGTTCTTGCTCTTGCTTGTACTCATGAGCAAGTTGTTTTCCGATGCCTTTGTAGCCAATACCGTTTCGAGCACTTGAAGCTATCTGAGATCTTTTCTCAGCAGCTTTGCTAGTCTCTGGTTGATCCAATTTCTTTCCAGAAAAAGTGACATGGGAGAATTTGCCAGCTCCTGCAATTCTACCTTTTTGAGAGACATAGCACTGTGGGTGTTTACACTTTTCAGTGTTGTGTTTCTTTTCAGAGACGTACCCAATAGTTTTGTTTTTGACTTGTTTATCCCACAAAGGTTTAGTCGCAACTGCCTTTCCTTTGTCAACAATCTTTGTCATTTCACCGATACTATAGATTGTATGGGAACCGTCTTGCTGAGTACTTACAAACGTTCTCTTCTCTTTACTCTTATTCAGAGTAATAGAGCAATCTGTCTGAGTATTCAGCCCAAGTCCTTTCTTTTCTGAAGGATCTCTTAAGTAAGATTGTACTTCAGTAAGAGTGTCACTAGCTTTGGCATAAGATTGAAAAGATAGTTCTTTCTTCTTGAGTTCCTTGTTTTCAGAAAGAAGATTTTCATAATTTTCGAATCTCACCATTGCTTCTTCATGTGACTTTTCAGTCTCAGATATCTGAGCTTTGAAAAATGCATTTTCAGCATCCTTTCTCTCAGATTCTTGAACTAATTGAGAATTTTCCTTTTCAAGAGAATTCTTTTCTTCTTCAAGGTTTTCGGCTCTAGCTCGGATCATTAGAAATTCTCTTTCATAGATGTCAAGTTCTTTTCT
The DNA here is from genome assembly GCA_026545765.1 of Plantago major. Lineage (NCBI taxonomy): Eukaryota > Viridiplantae > Streptophyta > Magnoliopsida > Lamiales > Plantaginaceae > Plantago > Plantago major. The sequence goes on along the minus strand of CM048839.1, from coordinate 93,028 downwards.
GAGATTTTCTAGATTTTTTATTTCCTCTTCATCACTTTCATAAGTGTAGCAAGAAGCATGTGTTACCTCATCAGCCATAAGACAGTTTTCTATGTTGGAGATGTCCGTCCGTCAATTTCAAAGAACTCCACACATTTCATTCTTCTTGAGGCGAAGTCGATTATATCATGAGTAACTCCACATAGTTCGTGATGGTAGGTTGAATCATCTGAATTGTCATCTTCGTAACTGTTTCAACGTCTAGAGCATCCATTGAATTTGGATTTTCTTTCTTTCTTCGATTAACAAAGCTTTACGCTTCTTCAAGATTCTTCTATCTTTCTTGTCGCTTGTCCTTAGTTTGTTGAGGCGGGACAATCCTTCTTGAAGTGGCTGGCTTCGACAATAGAAACAGATATCGTTCCGATTTACGCTTCCTCAAGACATGATGCTTTCGAAATGGCTTGTTCAATGAGCTCTCGCATATTTTGTCTTGGTGATAGTTTGAGCCTAGATGATTTTTCAGCTTCTCTTTGGCTTATCTTCTCTCAATTTCTCGACTGACAAATTTACTCATTTGCTTTGCAAGAGCATCCTCGCCTCCTCCTTGCTTTTCTTCTTTCGAAGTTCCTTGATTAACTAGAGCAACATTACGCAACTTTTCATTGTTTGTTCTCTCCGAGTTATCTCATAGTCAACAGAGCAAGATGAGAGAAAAGTTCCATCGAGTAATATTGGCATACCTTGGTTGAAATAAAAGAATTTAGTATGCTCCAGTGGTTAAGACTTGACAATAGTCTTAATCTTCTCCGTCGAGAGTATCTATTGCTTTCCCCAAGTGCTGCCATATCACTCATAAGAGTGGTAAATCTGAAATCAAGTTCTTCCAGAGTTTCAGTGGGACCTTGTTTGAAATTTTGAAATTTCAACTTTAGAACTTCGAACTTGTTTTCCTTGGTTTTCTCAGTTCCGGCACAGATTTCTTCAATCAGTTGCCAGGCAACTTCGCTGCTTTTAGCACCCCACAGTTTACACTGTATGTGCTCTGGTGTCGATCTGATGATGATGTTACGAGCTTGACCATCCAGACGATTCCTCTTGGCATCTTCCGATGTCCAGAGTTCTCTGGGCTTTGGTTCGTAAATAACGTGACCAGTAGATCTTCCACTAGTTGACGCATCTGTTTGTGAAGATCCTTCGCTTTGATCTCTGTCTCTTCCACTTGAAACCTCCATGACTTGCTTAAGTTGTTGAATGATTATTGGACCATTCTTTATTACTTCGATCATCTCGTCACTTATGGCTTCAAGGTGGAGCATCATGTTATTTTTCCATTTCTCGTAGTTCTCTGGTTTGAGAACGGGTGCATCACTCAGAGACATACCTGCACACTTAACACACAAATTAAATAGTCCTCAATAAAATGGACAAAGTTCCTTCACCTATCTGGGGATCTAGGTTCAGTGCAGAAGGCTGGTGAACCTCCTGCTCTGATACCACTTGTTGGTCCAGATAACGGCAAAGTAAAAGACTAGAGGGGGGGGGTGAATAGTCTTTTAAAACTTTTGTCGATAACAAATATTTCTCAGATATCTGAATGGATATCTGATACTTAGAATCAGAAAAGGAAGACTTAATAAAGATAAGTGTAGAAACAGTTAATAAGTGTGTGTGTGTTGCTGAAGTAAAAATACAGAAATGTAAATGACACAGCAAGTATAGTGGTATCTGGAGGTGGCGTAATCCTCCAACTAATCCACTTCGGTCTATCAGAGACCTAGAATTCACTAGAACAGATAATTGAGATAACCTTACAAAAATCCTATTCTAAGATTCTGAACAATTGGTTCCCAACCAAAAGTTCCCCCTGAGTTGTTCCCTAGCTTCTTCAGCCAAGTACTTCCTATACTCAGAAACCTTTGAGTTGTTCCCTAGCTTCCCAAGCTAAGTACTTCCTATACTCAAAAACCTTGGAGTTATTCCTTAGTTTCCCAAATCAAGTACTTCCTATACTCCGGTAACCTTGGAGTTATTCCCTGATTTTTCAAACTAAGTACTTCTGGTACTCCACGCCGGTTTTGGTGTTGGTTTCGGTTTGAATTGTCAGATGAGCGTCTTAATAACTTTTCAGTTATTCAGATAGCTCTGTGAACTAAGTTACTTAATACACTTTACAGCGTATGGTATCTAGTTCGATTTTACTGACCTAAGTCTTATGATATATGTTCAAGAGAATGAATCTCAGATAGTTGATCTTTTGATTCAACTCCTTCACAGATAGCTTTGCTTGTTTAGGATCAGGACACTTAGAACTTCAGTGTTTACTCAAGATCACAAGCTTTAGTCGCAACAGAAAGCTTTGATAATAAGTAAGAAGCTTTGAGAGAGTAAGATCAGAGATCGTATGTTTCAGCGTATTCAGTGTTCTGAGTTGTGTTCCGTGTTGTGTTCTCTCAAGCTGTCTAAGTGTTGATATTTATAGATGGATTTGAGTGCCGTTTGAATAGTATCCGTTAGACTCAAATTCAAACTATCGATATCTCGTATATAATCTTTATGGAGTTTTGTCTTCTTCTCAGAAGTTGCCGTTGCTTTTACTCAGACATCTCTGTCCGTGCATTAAATGCATTGTACTATACTTTTTGTCCTGTAGTGTCAACGGAACTATGCATTGTATCAGAGACTAGACTTGTTGTCTGATTCTTTGCACGTCCTTATCTTCATTCTTCAGATACCACTTGTATTGATTGAAACAACCTTGTTTCTTTTCAGGAACGTGTTTAACGCTCAAGGTATCTGAGAACAGATATCTGTGGACACTTTCCTTGTCTTCAGATATGTATCTCATTTCTCAGATATCTCTTGTGACACAGTTTGTTTGAAACTGTTCGCGTCTACAAGATATCTGGCTAAGATATCTGAATAACAGATTCAGTAATCTTGTGCAGTTTTCTTCAAATCTTCAAAAGTTGTTGAGCTTTCTGCTTGGATGTCTTCTTCTTGGTCTTCTCTTCATAAAATAAAAATTACATTTTGAGACCTAACATCCTATACAAGATTAGCTAGACTATCATACTTAGTGGGTTTCCTCTTTTACAATGTTCAAGTGAACCAAGAGTACTAATCACCTTTCTGAGACTAAGATAAGTCATCATGTTGCTGAACAAAATCTAAACAGATATTCTTAACAAAATATCTAACAGAGATTCATTCTCTTGAACATTTATCATAGACTTGGGTCAGTAAAGAACAAGATATCATACATTGCAAAGTGTATTAAGTATACTTAATTCTCAGAGCTATATGCATAACTGAACAAGTTATTAAAGAAGCTCACCTGACAAACTAGCTTAACCAACACATTAATTAGCGTGGAGTACAGGAAGTACTTAGTTTGGGAAACTAAGGAACAACTCCAGGAAAGAGGTTTCTGAGTACAGGAAGTACTTGGCTGTGAAAGCCGGGGAATAACTCAGGGGGAACACTTGGTTGGGAACCTAGTGTAATTAGAAATCGAGAGAAGATATTTGTAAGGTTACATCAATTATCTGTCTTAGTGGATTCTAGGTCTGAGAAAGGCCGAAGTGGATTAGTTGAAGGATTACGCCACCTTCAGATACCACTATAAAAAGACTTGTGTTATTTACTTTCTGCATTTTATTACTTGCTTTATTTACCTTGCAAAGTATTTACACCTATCTTGCTGAGCACGTGCACTTATCACAGAAAAGTCTCCCGCTCTCTGAAATTAAGTATCAGATATCTGAGAAATCGTGTTTATCGACAAAAGTTTTAAAAGACTATTCACCCCCCCCCCCCCTCCTAGTCTTTTACTTTGCCGTTATCTGGACCAACAAGTGGTATCAGAGCAGGAGGTTCCCAAGCCTTCTGCACTGAACCTAGATCCCAGATAAGTGCCCACTAACTGCTTTTCACCTACACTTGATTTGTTTGTTTAGTGTGTTTGCTGCAGGATGTCTTTAAGTGACGCCCCAATTCTCAAGCCAGAAAATTATGAGAAACGGAAGAACAACATGATGCTCCACCTAGAAGCCATCAGTGACGAAATGATCGATGTAATAAAGAATGGCCCAATAGTCATTCAACAACTCAAGCAAGTCATGGAGGTTTCTAATGGTAGAGACAGAGAACAAAGTGATGGGTCTTCACAGACAGATGCGTCAACCAGTGGGAGACCTGCCAGTCAAGTTATTTACGAACCAAAGCCCAGAGAGCTCTGGACATCGGAAGATGCCAGGAGAAATCGACTGGATGGTCAGGCTCGTAATATCATCATACGTTCTACTCCAGAGCACATACAGTGTAACGGCGAAAGTGGCCTGGCATGATTGAAGAAATCTGTGCAAGCACTGAGAAAACGAAGGAAAATAAGTTCGAAGTTTTGAAGCTCAAATTCCAAAACTTTAAACAAGGTCCCACAGAGACTCTTGAAGAACTAGATTTCCGGTTTATAACACTTATGAGTGACATGGCTGTACTTGGTGAAAGTAATAGATATACCCAGTCAGAAAAGATTAAGACTATTATGAGAAGTCTAAATCATAACTGGGAGCACACAAAGTTTTTCTACTTTAACCAAGGAATGCCAGATATCACTCTAGTGGAACTTTTCTCTCACCTTGCCACAGTTGACTATGAGACAACTCAAAGAGAACAAACAACTGAAAAGTTGCAGAATATTGCTCTAGTTGTTCAAGGAACTTCTGAAAAGAAGGAAGGCAAGGAGGTGACTAAGGATGCTCTTGCTGTCAAGCAGATGAGAAAATATGTCAGTCGGGAAATAGAGAGAAGAACAGCCAAAGAGAAGCTGAAAAAGCATCTAGGCTCAAACTATCACCAGTACAAAAATATGCAAAGCTCGCTGAACAAGCCGGCTCAGAAAGCATCAAGTACTGAGGAAGCAGAAATTGAAAACGATATTTGTTTCTATTGTCAGAAACCTGGTCATTTCAAGAAGGATTGCCCTGCCTTCAACAAACTAAAGACAGGTGACAAGAAAGATAGAAGAAACTTCAAGAGAAGTCAAAGAGCTATGCTCACTGAAGAAAGGAAAAAGATTCAATCCAACTGGATGCTCTAGACATTGAGTCTGATTCTGAGGATGAAGACTCAGATGATTCCACACTGCCTTCTCCAGAAATGTGCAGTGTTTCTCATGAAGTAATTGACTTTGGTCAAAAGAAGAAAGAAGTGTGTGGAGTGGCTGAAGAAATCTTCCCAGATATCTCCAACATTCAACCTTGTCTAATGGCTGATGAGGTAACACATACTTCTTGTTATAATACATATGAAAGTGATGAGGAAGGAATCAAAGATCTGGAACATCTCAGAAGAGAGATTGATCTCTACGAAAGAAAGTTTCTAATGGTCCGAGCTAGAGCCGAAATTTTTGAAGAAGAAAAGAATTCTCTTGAAAAGGAAAATTCAAAATTACTCAAGATATCTGAGGAAAAGGATGCCGAAATTGCATCTCTCAAAGCTCAGATATCTGAGACTGAAAAGTCACATGAAGAAGCATTGGCCAATTTTCAAAAGAAATGTGAAGATCTTCTTTCTGAAAATGAAGAACTCAAAAAGAAAGAACTATCTTTTCAATCTTATGCCAAAGCTAGTGATACTCTTACTGAAGTACAATCTTATTTAAGAGATTCTTCAGAAAAGAGAGGACTTGGGCTGGACACACAAACAGATAGTTCTACCACTCTAAATAAGAGTGATGAAAGAAGAACATTTGTCAGTGCTCGGCAAGGTGGTTCCCAAACAACCTACAATATCGGTCAGAAAGCTAAGGTTGTTGACAAAGGAAAGGCAGTTGCGACCAAATCTTTGTGGGAAAAACAAGTCCAAAAGAAATCTGTTGGGAATGTTTCTGAAAAGAAACATAACACTGAAAAGTGTAATCACCCAGAGTGTTATGTCTCTCAAAAAGGAAGAATTGCAGGAGCTGGCAAATTCTCCTATATCACGTTTTCTAGAAAGAAAATAGACTAGCAAAGCTGCTGAGATGAGAACTCAGATAACACCAGGTGCATGGAATGGTATTGGCTATAAAGCCATCGGGAAACAACTTGCTCGTGAGTATAAACAAGAGCAAGAACGATGGTTAAAGGCTAGAATTGCTCACGGAAATTATCAGAAGTGGAAGATGAGTCAAGCCACTGAAAATCTGAATGCCAGGGCTAGAAGAAATCTGGCAAGGAAAGCTAAGTTTGCTGAGAAGCAGACTCAGAAACCTGCCAGGAATCTGAAAGCACCAAATGGAGCACCTAGGAACACACCAAGGAAGAAAATAGTTCTTGATAACATGATACTAATCATTTAACTAGAATTCCTCCCTATGTTCCTGTTAGACAAAAGAATGTTTCTAAGAAATTCATTCAGAAATGGATTCCTACTGGAAGATTCTTTAGTCTAGATGGTTCCATTGTTGATATTAGAACCTAATCTCCTGTTTCCTGTTTTGTGCAGAACACTCTAAAGACTAATCCAAAGTGGCATTTGGATAGTGGATGTGGGAAGCACATGACAGGAGACAAAGCAAATCTGATTAACTACAGAAAGTGCAATGATGGACCAATTATCAGGTTTGCTGGAGGAGATGAAAATCCAACCATAGGATTTGGCAATCTGAAGTTTGGAGCCCTTACAATCTCTGAAGTACTACATGTAAAGGGATTGAAATATAATCTCCTAAGCATGAGTCAACTAGTAGACAAAGGGTACACTGTCAAGATCAAGTCAAAACTATGTAAAGTGATTGACAATGAGTCAAAGGCATACTTGGTTGCAAGGCGTAAGAAAAACTTTATGTTGGCGATTGGGCATCCGCCACAATCAAGAATGTCTCATGGTGAGTCAATCTGGCCACACTGAAGAAAATTGGCTATGGCATAAAAGAATGAGTCACTTGAATTTCAAAACTCTGAACAAGCTAGCCAAGAAAGAGTTGGTGGTTGGTTTACCCAAAATGGCATATAGAAAAGTAGGTGTATGCTCACTGCAAATGGGAAAACAATCCAAAACATCTTTCAAGTCTAAAACTAGACATTCCAAAGAAAGGTTGATCGCAATTGTTACATATGGATCTTTTTGAATCCTATGTAACTAGTTATGCAGGAAAGAAGTATGGTCTGGTTGTTGTTGATGATTACTCAAGATTCACTTGGGTTGTCTTTCTCAAACACAAATCTGATGCAAGGGTTGAGATACCCAACTTGCGGAATAAGCTCGAAGTCATGAAAAATGACAAGGTATCTCAGAATCGAATGCACCATGGTACTGAGTTTGTGAACCAGTACATAAAAGAGTTTTGTACCTGCAAAGGTATACAACATCAACTATCTTCTGTAAGGACACCACAACAAAATGGTGTTGCTGAAAGAAAGAATAGGACCCTGAAAGAAGCAGCAAGAACAATGCTTGCTGACACTGAAATAAGTGAAATCTATTGGGTTGAAGCTGTAAACACAGCATGCTACACTCAAAATAGATGCTTGATTAACAAACACCATGACAAAACTCATTATGAGCTTTTCAATGGTAGACCCCCTAGTATCAAACATCTAAGGATGTTTGGTTGCAGATGTTTCGTTCTTAACAATGGAAAAGAATACTTGAGAACATTTCAACCAAAGGCAGATGAAGGAGTATTTCTTGGTTATTCTCTGAATAGCAAAGCCTATAGAATCTACAACAAAAGAACGCAAAAGATTGAGGAATCTGTTCATGTAGTATTCTATGAAGGAAACAAGAAAGTACTCTTGTATGATGATCTCTCATATAGGTTCAAAGAACTGATGATTAAAGATTCTGAAAAAGGATCCTCAAAAGAAAACAATTCTATCATTCAATTAAAGGATGAGTCTGACGATGAAGAGCAGCCTATGCTTAGTAACAACCAGATGACTCTAAGACATGATGAAGAATTTCCTATGAGAATTCCAGAAATGGAACAGGTTACTGAGAACCTTCATCATGAAGAGGTATCTGAAAATGAGATTGCTGAAATGCAAGTTCCAGATATCTCTAACACTAAAAGAGTGTCAGATATCCATGGCATTTCCCATGTGTCAGATATCTTTGATACTGCACAAGTATCCCATCAAGATCATATTGATTCACATTCAAATCAAAATGATATTGATCCTACTAGTTCAAAACCCATTATGAAATGGATAAGAAATCATCCTGCAAAGGATGTGATTGGTCCCATAGACCAAGGAGTTAGAACTAGAAGAGCAATCGCTAAAAATGCAAATTGTCTCTATGGATGTTTCATATCAAATATTGAACCTAAAACTATAGAAGAAGCATTAAAGGATCAAGATTGGATCTCTGCAATGCAAGAAGAGTTGGATCAATTTGAGAGAAACAAAGTCTGGAAACTGGTTCCATTTGTTGACTAATATCCGTAATCGGAACCAAGTGGGTTTTCGTAAACAAAATGAATGAGTCCGTGAAATAACTAAACAAAGCTAGGTTGGTTGCCAAGGATTCACCTGCATCAAGGAATAGATTTTGATGAATCTTATGCACCAGTTGCAAGATTGGATGCAATAAGACTCTTTCTAGCCTTTGCAGCTCATAATGACTTTACAGTTTATCAAATGGATGTCAAGAGTGCATTCCTAAATGGTGAACTTGTTGAGGAAGTCTATGTTGAAGTTTCCTCAGAAAGTAGGATGGTCTATAAGCTTCAGAAAGCTCTGTACGGGCTGAAACAAGCTCCAAGAGCATGGTATGATACATTGGCCATATACCTACTAGAAAGTGGTTTCAAGAAAGGAGATGTTGATAAAACACTCTTCACATTGAATCATGATGGGAAACTACTTTTAGTTCAAGTATATGTTGATGATATTATATTTGGATCTAAAGACAATCAACTTTGTGAAGACTTTGCTGAACTCATGAAATATAAATTTGAGATGAGCATGATGGGAGAATTGAATTACTTCCTAGGGCTGCAAGTTAAGCAACTCAATGATGGAATATTCATTAGTCAAACAAAGTATGCAAAAGACATGCTCAACAAGTTCAATCTAAAGCTTTCTGAAAAGAATGCTAAGATACCCATGAGCATTGGAACCAAAATGACCTATACTGAATCTGACAAGAGTGTTGAAGAACACAAGTATAGGAAATTGATTGGGTCTCTACTATACCTCACTGTAAGTAGACCTGATATTCAATATGCAGTTGGAGTGTGTGCTAGATTTCAGACAAATCCAATGCAATCACACTACAACATTGCTATGAAAATATTGAGGTATGTAAAAGGTACTGTAGAAGTTGGATTGTGGTATCCAAAAGATAGTGGATTGAGTTTGGTTGGCTATTCAGATGCCGACTATGCTGGATCATTAATGCTTGATAGAAAAAGCACCTCAGGAACTTGTCAATTTCTTGGTGCTAGATTGATATCTTGGTTCAGCAAGAAACAAAATTCAATTGCCACATCTACCACAGAGGCTGAATATATTGTTGCTGGGTGTTATGCTTCACAGATATTGTGGATACAACAACAACTCAGAGACTATGGACTCAATGAAGAGAAAACTCCCATTTTCTGTGACAACACAAGTGCTATTGCCATAACTCAGAATCCTAAGTTTCATGCAAGAACAAAGCACATTGATGTTAGACACCACTTCATCAGAGACCATGTTGAAAAAGGCAATATAGAGATACTCAAGATTGGCATCAAGACCAACTTGCGATATCTTCACTAAGCCACTACAAGAAAGTAGATTCTTAGCCTTAAGACATAGTCTTGGACTAATGGAGCTACCAAAGAACGAAAAGTTCGGATATCAAGAAGATATCAAAGGAGAGAAAGAGGAATCGAACGGGTATCCAGAGAAGAGGAATGGAGCAGTATCCGGAAAAGAGGAATCTGGGCAGTATCCGTAAACCAAAGGCTAAAGGGTAAAATGGCTATTTGAAGATTTACGAGACGGTACTCGGATATCTAGATCACTTTCGATGAGGGGAACACAAAGAGAATAGTACAATCTGTCAATAACTACTATCTTGAAATTTGTATTATTTCCATCTTTGTGTAAAACTGTGAAAAGACAACAAGTATAAGATAGACTTAGATACAAACAATGTTCTCATTCACACAAAAACGTGACTCGGATAGCTAATAGCCAAAATTCATTAAATGGGCACAATTACAATTGTTGATTGTGATCATTGCTGAAGAAGCAATGGTGACCCTTGTTGAAATGGACGATTAATCTTAACGGCGGAGATTAATTCTCTGTAAATAGTGGACTGTAGAAATTCAGACGTGGCCCACTATGCATTTAATGTCGAACAAACTTTTACCCACGCCTTACTGCAATTCACAAATACGTACATACAAAACCAATTTGTATGTATATGTTTGTTAGAATTACGTTGCTATATATATAGGATTTTGGCAAAAGAAATCACTTTCGCCTAATCCGACATTTTGCCTTGCACAAGAATAGCAAAAACCATTCTTCAACCTCTGCAAATCTCTGTTAGTTTTTCTGCAAAGAATCACTAATCTCTCACCCAAATCTCTTTCAGACTTTCAAACATTTGCACTATATAAAGAGATGGCTCCTAAACGTTCGTCTACCCAGAAATCCCAATCTCCAACCACTGGTACTGCTGAAAAGCAAGCACCAGAGTTGGTTATAGTGAACAATCGATTGGTAGGAGACTTTAATCCCGATCATTGGACTTCAAATCACAGGATGATTTGGGGTGGTGCCATGATTGAGGAGTACCTCACGGCTGATGTTGAAAACCAAGCCGATAGGAAACTGATTCTTGACATGCTTGAAAAGGCACAAATCAAGGGTTTTTCTATCTGCTCTTCCCAGTGGAGTTTCTTCACTGAATGTGTTAAAATTCTACAATAACTCCAGGATTATATCCTATGTTTCTGAAGGCACTGCAATAGTGTCTGTAAAGACTAAGGTCCAAGGAAAGGAAATCCTTTTGGACTTAACAACTTTCTGTAAGTTGTTTGATCTTCAAAATCTTGGAAAGGATTTTGAAATAGACACCAAGGATGAAGATCTCCTTGAAGGTGTAAAACAGATGTACAGTGGTGTGTGTGACACTAATAAACAAGATACACCCACTGATTTCAAGCTTGCTGACATCAGAACCAGACATTTGTTAGTTCACTGGGACGTGTTGGCATGCATTCTTCACAGATGCTTTGATGGTCTACAAGGAGGTGCTGACCAGATAAGCCAAGAACGCTGGATGATGATGTTTTTGTTGCAACAACAAGACAAAAGGCTGGAAAACCCTTTCAATTAGGGCAAGTACGCCTTTATGAAGTGTGTAAAGAAGATTCAAGGCTTTGAGCCTAAAATCGTAAGGGACTTGCTGAGCCAAAGGCCACAGTGAGCTATGGTCTAAAGATATGCTACTTGCTGGAGAAGCTTGGCATTGAGCTCAGAGAGAAGGCTGACATAGCTAACAGTAACCTACTCTACAAATATGAATATACGAACTTGATGAAAAAGGTTACTAGATCTCAGAAAGGTTCCAAGAAGCGAAAGAATGAAGAGGTATCTGAGGGAAAAGTTGCGACCAAAAATCCCAGAACTTCACGAAAGAAGTCTGCTGGCAAATCAGAAGACACACCCATTGTGGTTGTCGATTCCCAGATACCTGCCGCCACAGCTGATGAATCATCAATGCAGATGAACTCATCAATGCTGCAAAAGAGGTATCGACTACTGAACAAGTAGACTCAGCATGAGAAAGTGCTTTCAGAAACGTCAAGACTACTGCCGAAAGCCTTGCTGATGAACTTATCAATGCTGCTAAAGAAAGTAGTGATAGATACCAAGCCCTATCTGCAGAACCCGCAGGGATTATGGACCAATCAGTTCCTAATGCTGATGAGAGCTCTGACAATGAAGATGATGATTTAGTCATCTCTCAAGTCCTAGAGAAATCAAAAAGGGCTAAGGTTACTGAAAAAGTAACTAGTGTAGAGGTATCTGAAGAAGAACCTACACAACAGGTTGATGAACAAGCACCTGTTTCAAAGGTTGTTGAAGAAGCAACTGTGTCCAAGGTCACTGGACAAATTACACCATCAGAGCAAGAAAGACTGAAGCATATTGAAGATGCTCTGATGAGCGATACTCTAGTGTTGGAGGATACTGCCATTGCCTCAACACTCAAAAGTCTATCTCAAGCACAACAACCACAACAGCCAGATGTGGATACTGCTGAAATGGTACTTGAGTTCTGATACCGGATCTTTCCTTGCTGAAGAAAATCCTGCAAAAGAGCAGGTTCCCCAACTCAATGAGAGGGATCAAACTGAGACATCTACTCAGAATGATCAACCAGGGGAGGCAACTGAGTTGCATACTCAGGAAAGGTCTGAAGTACCTAAAACTTCAAACAAAGAAGCTGAAATGGAATAACAAGACCAACGCATGGAAGGGTCACAAGTTCCAGACCAATCAGCCTGACTTTGCTCAGGTAACTGAATGGTTTAACTCTTTACTAATGATATTTTTGTGTCTGATAAATCTTGTTATTTAATGAATTTTCTTTGTTACGGGCTGATTTAGAAACACAACAACAAGAGGAAGCACCTCAAAATCTGAGAAGGAGGCTTCCATAGCCTCACCACTTAAGGAACAGGAGCCTGTCTCACAGGTAGAAAACAATTCCTTAAGATATAACTCAGATATGTGCTTTATACACTTGACTAATAAGTGTTTGTTTCTAATAGGCTCCAACTGAGAAGAAAAATGAAGAGACTGAAAAGTCTATCTCTTCATAGAAGAATCTAGAGACTTCCAAGGTCTCAGAGGAACAAGTATCTGAACCTTCTGCAGATAAGGTATTTCTTTCAGATATCTATATTCTTCAAAGAACAAATCTTTGATCATTTTTCTCAAACTAACACATTCTACTTAACAGGTTCAAAAAGAAGTAGAAATTGCTGAGGAGTTGCCCACTCAATCCTCACAACATATGAAAATTGATGAGGCATCAAGGCCTTCATCACAATAAAAGATTCCAGAGACTACACAAGTCTCTGAGAGACAAGTATCTGAGCCTCCAACGGAGGTAATTGACCTCTCAGATATCTGATTTGTCAATAAAATTTTTCTTTATAAAATTTCCTAAGTGTTATGATTCTAATCTCAGGTTCAAGCAGAAAGAAAGGTTGATGAGGACCAGACTTCCAAGTCCCCACCTCACAACAAGATATCTGAGGAACTCCCTACCGCAGTAGTACAAGTCTCTGAGCCTGATGCATTCATTCAGGTAACTCAGAAACCTAACTACACAAATACTCAGATATCTACACAAGTTTTGAATCTAACTCAAAACTCTTTCTTTCAGGCTCAAACAAGTGTGCCAAAGGTTTCTGCATTCTCAACAGAAGACCTGCTTACATTCTTCAAGAACCACACACTCAAGAAACATCTTAAGTGTTTCAGAAAGTGGCAAAAGCTCAGAAGCTCAGATCTGACTGAATTAACAAAGGTGACTGATCACCAATTGAGAAGAGTCAGAGCTTTTGACTTGGAGAATTATGTCCATGCTATGTTCCCAACAGAGCAGTACTCTTTTGCTACTCTGATGCATAAGGACTTTATCAAAGAAGCTGCACACAAGCTTATAGAAGCTTTTGAGAAGGCAGATGGTCAGACCAGAATGCGGATGGCATTCAAGCCTACTTTGCCCCAGACTCTACAGTACATACCCTCTGAACAAGAGGAAGTTAATGGGCAAACGGTCACTATTCCAGAAGTGATCAACCTGGTCTCTGAAGATGAAAAAGGGAAGGAGACTGATTAGAATGACTATGAAGATTCTCCTTCTGACCATCACAAGGATGAGGATGATAAGAAGGATGATGATGATGCCCCTGCACCAGGGACATGAGGGATTACACAGAGGAAGAGTGCCTCAGCTGCTGAAAAGCACACTGAGAGGACATCACAACAATCCCCTCCTCCATCTCCTCATAAATCCACCCATCCATCTTCCCAACAACAAAAGGACACTGCTGAACAATTAGTTGAGCACTCTGAGGAAACAACTCAGAAGATATTGAATACACAAACCAGAGCTGCTCAACTCAAACAACTGTTGGAAGAAGAACAACAGCTCCATCTTCAACTGGAAGAAGAGCTAGTTAAATCCAGAGATAAGCTTAATAAGCTTCAATATCAATACTTGAAAGAAATGGTAGTAAGCTCTGAGGTCAAAGAGCTCCAACATGCTGTAAATGCCATTGCTAAGGAGCTAGATACTGAAGAAGTATCTGAAGCAAAGCATGATGCTAAGGCTGCATCACCATCAAAAGATATACCATCCTCCTCTCTGAAAGGAAAGAAGCCCATCTCTGAGATGGTTGCTGGACTAGAAAATCTTCAAAATGTCCAAGAGGATGAAGATCACTGGGCTGATGACTCGGATGATGAAGAAGAGAAGAAATTGGTAGAATACCGAAATGAGCATTTGGTGATTTCTCACTTGAAAAGGAAGCAAATTGCTCCTGAAATCTTCAACCAACTGCCAAATATCCACGACTCCAGTGAATACTTGACCAGATTTCAAGTACTGTCTAAACTGCATAAGGAGTTATCTTCTCAAAATGAAGCCGCCATTACATCAGTCCCTCCAGAGATGAAGACCTTCACTGAGCTCATCACTCAGAGAACAACCAGTCTGGTCATTGCTCAGAGAGACCTAGGCATGGTAAGGGATGATGATGTATCATTAGCTGAAAAAGCTTTTCATGAGGCAAGTTACACTGCTGGAAAAGCAGATGCCATACTAGGCCCATTGGCAGAGCTCACTGATAAGGAAAATGGACTTATCAAACAAAATCAGGAGCTCAAAGTTGAACTTCAGAAGTTGGTCACTGCCTATAACTACTTACAAGGACATTTTGAGTCTCTCTCAGAATCCTTTATGAGACTTAGTCAGTCAACAATGACTAGGGGGGGAAGAATTGTACAAATCTGGACCTCAAAGTCAGGGGGAATGGAAAGAAGGAGAAGGATATAAGAAGAAATCTGGAGCTGGTACTGCTCAGAAAGGAAGAAGAAACAAGAAAACTTCCCAGCCACCACTCAGAATCAATGAGCCCTCCTCAAGTCAAGCTACTTCCCAGAAACCAACTGAAGGAACTTCAATGGTAACAAGGGCCATGGCACAAAAACCTCCAAGGAGTACCAAGGCTCCAAGGAGAAGACAAGTAAAAAGGATTGAAGAATCTTCTGAAGAAGAAGAAGGCCAAATCAAATCACTGGGCAATGAAGAAGGCTGCAAAACTTTCACAAGAATTAATCTTGATGATGATGATGAAGATGAAGCTCCTCTTCACAGGAAAAGAAAAATTGATAGCCTAACTGAGCCCATAGCTGCAAAGCCTTTGGCAGCTAAAACACCCTCTGAAAATACCAAGTCTATCCGGGGTGGTTCTTCAAGCAATCCCCCAAAGGAAAATTCAAGGCAAAGGAGGAATAGACTAAGAGCTGAAAAGAGAAAAAGTCAACTAGAGCCAAAATTGAGTATGTAAAGACTGACAACAACTCCTCTGTCTACAGGTGCATAAATCAGAAAAATGGCTACTGGATTCTGGAACTCAAACATTTACTGTTAAATTAAAGATTTCCAGAACCAATCCATAAACAACTCATGGCATGGAGAAAAGACAAACCATTCTTGATTAACACCAGCCACATCAAGAACTGGTTGGATTTTGAAGTTATCAACAGGATAAAAGCCATGAAGAAGGACCTCTCTGATGAATGTCCTTATGGAAAGCCAGATGATGTGCACAAGATTCCCAATCTGATTGGAACAGGCACAAGGCTAAAATATTTTGTGGAACCCTATGAGTCCTTCTACATGGATGAAGAACAATACAAGGGTGACATCAAATATCTGAGGATCATATATGATTATTTTAAGCTATCAGATATCAAGATTGTGCATGCCTGTATATGGGGAAAGTATCTGTGGGTCAAGCATTTTGTCAAGAAAAATCCTACCAAAACCTACAAAGAAGTTTGTGGATTTGCCAGAGACACAGAGATGATTGCCAGAACTCTTCTCTATGACTACTCTGATGATATATGAAGGTTTGGTGATAGGAAATTTGCAGATTGATCCATGGAACTGTTTTGAAGATTTGAAGATTTTGAAGACTTGAAGACTAGTTTGTTAGGATGTTCACTTGGAGCTTGGTTACTCTTGTTGTCCCAATTTACTATGTAATCTTTTGTATCTTGCTGACTGTACCTTATTGTTGTTTTATCTTGTAAAAGTTATCTGAACTTTCTTTGTAACATATCTGATGAACCTACTCTCAGATATCAATCTATAAAAAATAACTTGTCAGCAAAGATCACACCTTGTGATTTGGTTGATGTTTACTTTCTGCACTTAATTATATAAATTGAAAGATCATAAGAAATGATTAAGTGATGGATTGTTTCCTCATCCAGATTTATAATAGGTCAGATAGTCATTGTTGACTGATCAAAATGGGGGAAATTTGTTAGGAATATCTGTTTAGATTTTGATCAGCAACCTAATGACTTATCTTAGCTCAGAAAGGTGGTTAGTACTCTTGGTTCACTTGAACACTGTAAAAGAGGAAACTCAATAAGTATGATAGTCTAGCAAATCTTGTATAGGATGTTAGGTCTCTGAATGTAATTTTTATTCCTCTAAAGAAGACCAAGAAAAAGGCATCCAGCAGCAAAAGTTCAACGAATTTGAAGATTTGAAGACTGCACAAGATTACTGAAGACAAGGGTTTTTCAGATACCTTTGACACGATATCTTGAAGACACAAGCGTTTTTAAATAAACATTATTGCAAAAGATATCTGAGAAATAAAAGGTTTCTGAAACGAGGAAAGTGCCCACAGATATCTACACTCAGATACCTTGGACATAAACTATGTTTCTGAAAATATAACAAGTTGTTTCAACAAGTGGTATCTGGAGTGGTGATAATCTCTGGAAAAGGACGTGTAAAGCATCAGAGAACTCTGATACAATGCATAGTTCCGTTGGCACTACAGGACAAAGTATAGTACAATGCATTGAATGCGCTGTGAAATGTCGAACAAAAGCGGTAACCGAAGAAGAAGACAAACGTACTACAGTACTATACTCAGATTTCAATAGTTTGAATTTGATTTAAGCCTAACGGATACTATTCAAACGGCACTCAAATTCATCTATAAATATCAACACTTAGACTGCTTGAGAACACACCTTAGAACACTGAACACACATTGAATATTCTCACACAAGCTCTCTCAAGCACACTACTTACCTTCAAGCTTTCTGTTGCGACCAAAGCTCTTGATTCTAAGTAGTACAAAAGTTCTAAGTGTCCTGATCCTTAACAAGCATTGCCATTTGTGAAAGAGTTGAATTAAGATTTGATATCTGAGATTCATTCTCTTGAACATTTATCATAGACTTGGGTCAGTAAAGAACAAGATACCATACATTGCAAAGTGTATTAAGTATACTTGATTCTCAGAGCTATCTGCATAACTGAACAAGTTATTAAAGAAGCTCACCTGACAAACTACCTTAACCAACACATTAATTGGCATGGAGTACAGGAAGTATTTAGTTTGGGAAACTAAGGAACAACTCCAGGAAAGAGGTTTCTAAGTACAGGAAGTACTTGGTTGTGAAAGCCGGGAAATAACTCAGGGGGAACACTTGGTTGGGAACCTAGTGTAATTAGGAATCGAGAGAAGATATTTGTATTATCTGTCTTAGTGGATTCTAGGTCTGAGAAAGGCCGAAGTGGATTAGTTGAAGGATTACGCCACCTTCAGATACCACTATAAAAATACTTGTGTTATTTACTTTCTGCATTTTATTACTTGCTTTATTTACCTTGCAAAGTATTTACACCTATCTTGCTGAGCACGTGCACTTATCACATAAAAGTCTTCCGCTCTCTGAAATTAAGTATCAGATATCTTCACAGATATCTGAGAAACCGTGTTTATCGACAAAAGTTTTAAAAGACTATTCACCCCCCCCCCCCTCCCTTAGTCTTTTACTTTGCCGTTATCTGGACCAACATTCTGTAATTTATTCTTACTGTGTCAATGTATCTCAATGGATTGAGCAGGTCAAGAATCGCATTGCCATGAAAGAGTTTGTGTTTTTTGTTACATCGTGCTAGAGTATCTGGTTCAATCGTAACAAGGCCGTACACGAAAACACAGGGTATGATGCTATGGACTCGTTGCTATTTGTTTGCCGATATATTCAGCGGTTCCAAGAGGCGCAGTCCACATATCATAGCCCCCGTCCTCCGGAACCACAACAAGCTTGGAATGCACCGCCAGATGGTTTTGTTAAGCTGAACTATGATGCATCTTTGAAGAAAAACCAACTGGGAGTTATTGTTGGAGTTGTAGTCCGAGACAACACAGGTAGAATATTGGCGTGGAGAAGACGTATCTTTGAGTATATTACCTGTGTAGAAATTGTAGAATCACTTGCAGCTAGGATTGTGATCAAACTTGCTTATGAACTCGATCTGCAACATATTATTGTCGAAGGAGATTGTTTGAATGTGGTCAATCATCTTAGAGACTCCAAGACTTCTCTTTCAGCGGCTGGAAACGTAATTGAGGATGCCACAAATCTTTCTGCCTTTTTTCAGTCAGTTTCTTTTATTTTTGTTAGACGCAGTGGCAATATGTTAGCCCCTTGCTTGCAAACAGTTCATTTTCTGAGGATTCTAGCTTCTCAAATTTACCAGTTGTAAACCCGGCTGAGGTTGATTTTTGATGATATATAATATCTCTTTCACTAAAAAATAAATAAAATTATTACATAATGAGGGATTAGAATGTAATTAGCATTCCAGCGGGATTCTTCAGTATACCTAAAGGATGAGTTTGGCCAAATTACAAAGAAGCCATCGTTCAAATTGAAATTCGAAAACCCTAATCCCTCTCTTTTAGCAGACACTGCTCGGCAAAGGGATCTCCTCAGTGCGCATTTCAGCTGGATTCTTCAGGTGAGTCAAACAATCAATCAATCCCCAAATCTTGTTTCCAGATTCTCTAGCCATGTTTTCTCGTTATATTTTCAAGAAGTTCTTCTCAATCAAACTTTGTGTGTCAAATTCAATTCTTTTATACCAGCAGAGTCGAGTATTGCATGCTCCATCTTTGTTAAGAAGCTTTGAGAATCACTTATCTGTGAGCTATTTTAGTACTACTGCTCATGTAAAGACTGTAGATTTATCTGGGGTTTCGACAGAAACTGTGGAAGAGAAGAAGAGTAGAATAACTGAGGAGCTTCAACGAGACAAGTCTTTCACAGTTTCATACCTAATACAGTCAGTGGGGCTTTCTCCAGAATCGGCTATTCGTGCGAGAGTCCGTTTGCAGAATCCGGAAACCCCTGATTCTATTTTAGCTCTTTTAAACCGGTATGGATTGAATGCAAAACAGATTGATTGTGCTGTTAGAAGAACACCTGGAATTCTTAAATGCAAGGAACAGGACATTGTGCCCAAGCTTGAGTTTTTCCTCTCGCGTGGAGCGTCCAAAGAGCTACTTGGAGCCATGGTTGCTAAAGATTCTTTCTGGTTAATGAGACGCTTAGACGATAAAATTATTCCTATTTATAAGTTCATCAAGAGTATCCTTTTAACTGATAAAAGGGCCATTCAGACAATTAAAAGTAATCTGTGGCTTCTCCAGAGAGACCTTGAGAGACTCTATTCCCCGAATATCAAGGTTCTGGAGGAGCTTAAAGTGCCAGAGTCAAGTATCAGATACTTGGTGGGATTTTATCCTGAGGCTGTATTTTGCGGTGGTGAATTCAAAGAAACTGTTTCTGAAGTGCTGGAAATGGGATTCAATCCGCTGAAGATTACGTTTGTATTAGCTTTACATGCTGTTTCTGGAAATGTAAATAAAGCAATAAGGGATCGGTGCTATGAGATTTATAGCAAATGGGGTTGGTCGAAAGAAGACATCTGTATGGCATTTAGAAAGAATCCTAATTGCATGCTCATGTCTCAGAAGAAGCTCGAGGGAATCCTGGAGTTTCTGGTTCACAAGATGGGGTATGAGGCCAAAATAATTGCTCAAAATGCTGCAATTATGAACCAGAGTTTGGAGAAAAGGATAATACCTAGGTTCTCTGTCATTCAAGTTTTGTTATCGGAGGGACTTATATGTAAGCAACCTAAGATACCAACTGTTTTGGCACACAATGATGAGCTTTTCTTGAGAAGGTTTGTAGTTCCGTATGAGAAGATAATACCTCAACTTCATGATATTTACAAGGGAAAGATTAAACTGGTCGAGGTGGATTTGGACGAAGGTTAAGGTGGTCAAGGTGGATGTGGATTGATTTCCAGGAATAGTCAAATAGGCATTGTCTCAATATTTTCATTTTCCTTATATCAAAACTTGTTATTTGCTCAGATCATATTGCAAACTTTTGGAGGATGAAGTAATAATTTTAATTGCCCATGCATATCCTTTTGTCTGTCTTCTTGGGATGTAAGGAAGAAACGAGTGAAAAATCTTGTTGACATATTCTAGACTTCTTCATGGTGTTTGTTTTCTTGATTGAATTTTAATATTTTACACACCCCCCCCCCCCCCCCCCCAAAAAAAAAAAAAAAGGTTGTTGGAAAAAGTATCATAGCATCCAATATTTATGTTCTGGAATTCTCGATAGTTTTGTAGAATTAATGTTTGAAAGGTCCATGTAGTAGAGATCTAAAATATAGGAGAACTTGCACATTCTGTCAAGACAGAGTGTCGATGGTATCAAGTGTCATACATACGATTTTGATATGGATATTAGTAGTTTGAAGCTACGCACTGATGATTTATTAGATGGATTCTGGTATAATACGGTCCATTTTCTTGCTGTACTGAGGTTTTCTGTAGTCCTGCTGTAGCTGCTCTATTGTCACCTCTACCTGCATATATCCACTCCTATAAGTCGCATATGAAGCTCATGATATGCCTTTTGCTTCACAACTCGGATTCTTCACTACTGCAAGTAGACATCAACCGGAAGGTGTTCTTGATATGGGATACTGGAGATATTCCATGACCCAGGACTACTTTCAACTTTCATTATTCTCGAGCATGGAATTTGTGCTAAGATTGAATTCTGACTCCAGAATGGTACGTAGATTGTTGCGGCTCCTCTCAATTGCCATTAGCATACGTTACAGGGAGCATGGAGTTCTTTATAAATTTTACAAGGAAAAGTTGGGGTGCTGGAAGCATAATACCTAGGATTACTGGATTAGGTCTGGTCTTGAGTTTCCCTTCTGTAGAATTCCAATCTTGTTGCGTAAGAAAATCGGAATCATGAGTCCTGCATTGATATAAAGGAAAGAGGAGAGATAATTAAAGCTTGAAGGGTTTGCACTGTCCGGCATGAACTGAATCCTGGTTGAAGTAGCTTGCTTTGAATCCTTGTGGTAAAATTCTCACTAGTTGTTATATTTACTCTTGCAATGCCCTCGTGGATGCAAGTTTTTTACCAGAATTGGTTAGATTCACTTTTGGTTGCCGACTCTATCTTTCTGTTTACCAACTTGTTAATAATCACTGTGTTTTGGGAATTTATGCCTCATTTGATTTGCAGGATATATAGGACCCTTAACATGTCAAGAAGTATGAATTG
This sequence comes from Plantago major, assembly GCA_026545765.1. NCBI lineage: Eukaryota > Viridiplantae > Streptophyta > Magnoliopsida > Lamiales > Plantaginaceae > Plantago > Plantago major. The sequence continues at coordinate 71,327 of CM048839.1, read as the reverse complement.
TACTCTGTCCCTTGGCGCAGCTATGCTACCCATCCTGCTGTCCACACCCGTGCCTGAAGGCGTACGTCACCTACTGGGCTGCTAAAACTGAAATTTCATATGGAAAGACAGATCAGTTGGAAAAAGGTTACTGGAAGCAAAGGTTCCAGCGGATTGGGCATTAGACCACTCCCAATGGGTCTTAGCTAAGGCGGTCGTGAGCTAAGTCTGATTTAACGACCACTACAGAAGAAAAAAACTGTCCAACAGATAATGCTAAGGTCGTGAATAGTGTTTTTTAATATTTTTTTCGTATTTTTTTAACTTGCTTAACATATTATAAGAGTGTTTAGAAGTTGAAATTACTCAAATTGAATTCTTAAAACTCGTTTTAAAATTTATTGAGATTGAAATCAGAATGAAAAAATGAGAAAAAAACAGAAAAAATCTAGTACAAAATATGGATAATGACATTGAAGGAAGGATTGTTGTCAGCACTTTATGAGGATAGATACCGTTGGATACCTGACTACACAGCATCAAACCTCATTCCAAAGATTGAATTCCAAGGTGAATTTCAATTTCATCTGAATTTGAAGTTTCAATTCCAACATGAATTTTGACTCGTTTCACTATAAATAGACCCGACCTCCTTCGTGGATTTTGTTGCTCGCAGTGGTTGATTATGTGAGGAGTGACTTGAATAAGAAGTTTGGTAGCACGGGTATAGTAATCAGTTTGTGTGCTTGAAGAGGAATCAGCATCAACTCTAAACTCATCATCATCGGAACTAGATGATAAGTTGTTGATGTAGTGATTAATTGAAGACATGTTTGGAGATGTGTTTGAGTTTAGATACGTTAAATGGAATGAAAATGGGTTGTATTTATAGATCTCGAGAAAATATAGCCGTTGGTGTATTTTTTATTTAATATTACTTTATAAATTAATTTTTTAAAAATTAAAAAGAAAAAAATAAGGGGGGAGGGGGCGGGGGGATTGGGCTGGGGCCCAACCCAACGGCTGGGACGGCTACCCCCAAAATCAGTCTTGTGAAGGCTGATTTCGGGGGCGGCCGTGATGCGCGGCCGCGCCTAAGGCCACTGCCATTGGGAGTGGTCTTAGGGAGCTAAAATATACAGGAGAAACACTTGGTGTGCACAATATTCGTACTTTTAGAGGCAAAAACAGTGGATATATTATCTAGTGATTACTCTTACACTGTTAAACCAAGTTATTAATAGGATTCAACTGCTAAATAGCACACCATATATGTATACATATGATTTAATGACATTTCTACATGTCTACAATCTAAAAGTACTGACTTTCATAACTGCTATCTATGTAAAAAAAGATTGGAGAAAGAAGTCCAATTGCAAAATTACTTGAGAAGGGGCTTCTCCTGTTTTTCTGAACAATCAGGAGAAGTAAATGTGCTTGGTTCAGCATCACTAAGCATATTCACAACTTCTCTCATGCTAGGCCTCAGATTTGGAAGCCTAGCAGTGCAGAGTGTAGCAATCTTCAACACCTTTATCATGTCGTCTTCGACTAGGCAAGAAGCCACCTTCTGATCAAGAACTTTGAGGACTTTTTCCCTGTCATACAGATGAGTCGAGACCCAGTAGACAATGTCCTTTCCGTCTCCATATTCCTCCTCCACTGGCTTTCTGCCAGTAACCAACTCCAACAGCACCACGCCAAAGCTGTACACGTCACTCTTTTCTGTCACCTTGAATGAATAGGCCATCTCTGCAAACAAACGGTATGTTATATAACCATAGAGCAAGAATCACAGATGATATAGTATAGATAATGTTAGGTATCTTGAGACAGACCTGGTGCAATGTAGCCATGAGTACCAGCAAAACAACTGACTTCGGATCCTCGTGGAGAAGCTTGATCAGCCACCTTTGCGACGCCAAAATCAGCGATTTTGGCTTCGTACTCCTCATCGAGTAAAATGTTGGTCGACTTGATGTCTCTGTGGATAATAGCCGGAGAGCAATCGTGATGTAAGTAGGCAATTCCTTTGGCTGCACCTAGAGCAATTCTATACCTCTGGTACCAGTCAAGTTCCGGCCTCCCAGATTTGATCTCTCTATGAATCGCCTCAAATAGGTTCCCATTTGGCATGTATTCGAACACCAACAAGTTTGAACCTCCTTTCATAAGACAAGCATATAGCTTCAAGATGTTCCTGTGCCTAATCTTTCCAAGAATATCCATTTCTGCTGTCATTAGTTTCACCCCGTTTCCCTTCCAAAGCTGTTTAACTGCAACTGTGCCACAACCTTTCTTCAAATCAAGACGATAAACTTTCCCTGTGCCTCCGCTTCCAATCAAATTATCCGGATCCAAGTCGCATATTTCGTCAACGTCAAACTCCACTGGTTGGAAGCTCTCAAGCTTGTAACTTGAAGTTCTTCCCTTCTCAACTTCTGTTTGCTTGCCTACTTCATCCTCGTGTTGTTTGAAGCTTCGGTAACTCACGAGCAATAAACCGGCTATGATAACAACCAGTGCTAACAGTATGAAACAGAACATAAGTAGTTTACTCTTGAAGAAACGCTTATGACTGCTTTTCCCTTCACAATAACCTAGCCCTGAGTTAGCCAACTTTCTTGCGGTTTGATCATTATCAATGCAAAGGCCTTCGTTTCCGAGGAATGCCTTCTCACCAGCCACTGTGAGAAAATAAGGCGGAACGCTCCCTGACAGGTGGTTATCAGACAAATCCACCGACGAAAGCTTCAGCTTGTCGAAATCTCTTGGAATTGATCCAGTGAGTCCATTTCCTGAAAGATTCAGCGAGTTCAGTGAAGTTGTCTTTGAGAAACTAGTCGGAATACTTCCACTTAGAGAATTCGAAGCAAGATTTAAGTCCACCAGCCTAGAACAGTCTGCTAATTCTGAAGGTATTGATCCGGTTAACGTGTTCTCTTGCAGATACAGAGATGACAGTTGCTTCAGCTCACCGAGTTCCGATGGAATTTCCCCAGAGACGCTATTGTTGTCCAAGTGAATGCGTTCAAGCTTTTTAAGCTTGCCAAGTTCTTTAGGTAACTCACCAGAGAACTTGTTATTTGACAGCATCAACTCATCCAAATTAAGTGAATCTCCAATTCTAGTAGATATTCCTCCAGAGAAATCGTTGTCGCTGAAATCCATAACCTTCACACGAGGAAGAGCCCACACTCCATCTGGAATCGTCCCGTTTAGCTTGTTCAAGTTGATCCTCAACCTCTCCAAGGGCTTACATGCCGCATAAGTCTCTGGAAACTCTCCAGAAAATTCATTGTCCAAGGCCAGCAAGTTCTGTAAGTTCCCATTCTGGCACAAGTACTTTGGGAATGGACCGGACAACTTGTTCTCGGATATGTCAATACCATTCAAAGGCGAGTACCGGCCAAAATTCTGAGGAAATTCTCCAGTAAAACCATTTCTGTAAATCGAGAATATATCCAAGTGCTGCATGTCTCCAAAACCTGGTGGGATTTCTCCAGTGAAGCTGTTCCGAAAACACTGAAAAACCCTCAATTTTTTCAGGTTACCGAATTCAGGAGGAATCGTTCCATGCATTTGGTTTGTTGATATATCAAACTCTTCCAGAAGTGTCAAATCAGCAAGTCCTGGTGGAAACTCACCAGTGAATTTATTCTGAAAGAGCTCAATCTTCCACAAGTTCTTTAGCTTACCAATCGACGTAGGAAAGTTACCCGAAATATTGTTTCCAGAAATATCTAACGTCCCCAAAGCTTCCAATCCAAATATAGATTCTGGTATCTCCCCTATCAAGTTTGAACCAGCCAAGTAAAGATAGTTCAAGCTCTTCAAATTCCCAATACTCTCAGGAATTTTGCCCGCGTTGTAGTCGTTATCACCGAGACTCAACCAATGCAACCTAGTTAAGCCTCCGACCCAAGTAGGAAACGCCCCAGAAAAATAGTTATCAGCTACATCAATAGCCTCTAAGTTCACCAGCTTGGACAGATCAGGAATACTTCCATTCATGCTGTTATTACTGACATTCAAAACCTTGAGGTTTACAAAACTTCCGAATTCATCCGGAAGAGTTCCCGATATGTGGTTCGTCGGCAGGGCAAAAGAAGTGAGGTTCCGAAGCACTGAGATTGATGGGGAGATTGTTCCTGATAAGGACTTGTTATCAAGTGAAATCTCAGTCACTAAACCAGTTTGTTTATCACAAGTTATTCCATAGAACATACAAGGACTAGAATCTGGTTCTGATTCTTTCCAAGAATCCAAGTAGTTCAATGGATCAACCAGTTTTCTTTTGAACTCTAGCAAGGCTTCTGTCTCAATTCTTAGGCACATGCATGAATGGGATAGGGATAACAAGATCAAGAAAATGGTAGGAACTTGGAGGGAAATGGGATTCAATTGCTTGGCCATTTTCAGAAACTGTGAGGGAGAGAATGGTAAATTCACGAGAGAGGGCCTAGGACAGTAAGGACTTGTATTATTGCCATGGGTGTCCACTGTCCATACTTGCACAAGGTACAGATGTAGCTCAATGGAAACAGTAGCAAATTAGCTAGCTTGCAGACATTAATTCTGCACCAAATAAATGATGTCAAGAAAATAAATACAAATCAACTATTCTATTCTATTCCAGATCTGAAATTTATATACTATTAATTATTTTATTCTGCTGTCAGACAATGAAATTCAGTTTTTTTTTTCATTAGAATCTTCTTAGCTAACATGAAACCAGTATTTTAAGCAAATTTTCTTAACTAACACCAGAATGTTCTGTTAATCAAGAAGTGGTTACATTATATTCTGTAGTCTGTACTAACTTATAGAATTCTTAAACAAAAACTCAAACTTCATTATCATCTAGATATCATATCTGTGTTTGCTAATCATACTTGATTTTTCTGATTCTTGAAGCATGGAAATGATGCTGAAAGTTGATCAAACATGAAGACAGAGCTGTAACTTACACTAATTAATCCAAGAAAAAGGAAACAAGAGTGTTTCCTAATCTTGAAGATGAGTTAAGACATAACAATCAAACAATCATCATTACTCAAAATGACATGAAGTCTCATAAAGCTAAATTCTCACTCATTATACCATAAAAATCATCATACAAGTGGAAAAAGGCAAAGCAAAAGTACCTGGAAACAGAGCTGGTAGCTTTTCTTCTCAACAACCATGCAACTGTTTGATCTCTCCTCTACTTAGTAGCAATACTTTCTCTTACACTAAGAACAAGAAATCGCAGAAATGAAGGAACATATAGAGTTACAGAAGCCAACTTCCAAGCAAGGGAAGGAGAAAAGGAAAGGTGTTTGTTGAGCATTAATGAGAATTATGGTAATGGAATGTGAAAGTTGTGTGGAACTAAATGATTAGACAAAAGACAAAAGAAGGCCAAGCAAAGAGAAGAAGATAAGAAGGTCTCATATCACTACTATTTTTTTTATATTACAATTACATGTCACTACAACACCTCCAACATGTAAGAACAATATCTTAGATCATCATCTTTATAAATGACAAAAAATTGTTAAAGAAAAGTTTATATTTAAACACCTTAAAACTGCCAAAAAGCAGACCACTTTGACAAGGATTGGAACTAGTTTTTATTAGTAATCAACAATCAGGATGGGTTAGCTTAATAATTGCAAAGTTAGGGGGGATGATTTTTCATGAGTGGTACCTCGCTTGTGGATTTCATTGTCAGTCAACACATTTTAACTTTGAAGTGATTTTATATTAGTTTTTTTTACCTTGAAAGGGATATATGTTGGTTTTATCAGCAAATTATATGGTAGATGAAGATGCCAATTTTGAAGTTGGAATTATGTAATACTTACTAAATATTTTTGCATTTGGCCTTGTCAGGACATATTTGATAAATAAAAATTAAGATGTTATGACGACTATAAAATGTCGGTGAATGAATAACGTTACTAGGTGACTGATTTGAAATTCTCAAACTCGATTTTTCATAAAAGAAAAACAAATCATCATATCATATCGTTTTGTCAAACAGACCCGTAATTATAATGAGAAATTATGTGTTGAATACTCATGATTTCCATTTCAATTGTGATGGTAACAAGGACATGATACATATTGATGGCATCTAATAGTCCAAATTAAACAAATAACTACTAACAATATATTGGTTAATTTAACTCACAAAGAAACAAAAATTTAACTCATTGTATATTCAACTTAAAATGCAAATTCACCGTGTGCAGGGATAATAAGACCAAATCCATACTCTACTCTTCTCTAGATTCTAGCCACTAAAGAATTTATCAAAAAAGATAATCATACAGGTCTGGCTTCATATCCGAATTTTCAGTAAAACGAAATCAGCTGGGGCTTTGCCCAAATTTTCAGTAAAAAAAAAAATACCAATATGTGTAAAAACAAGTCTAAATCTAGAGGTTCGATCCGAATGCTTGTTCATTTATATATATTATTTCGGGTTTCATATGAGTGTGAATAAAGTATGGATATATTTATAGTAATTTTATATATATATATATATATATATATATATATATATATATATATATATATATATATATATATAAAAGTAAAGATTGAAAGGGAAAGCAAGTTACCTATGCACTTGACTTAAAGATATGATAGCCTAGATGTTGCATCATTCATCACCAAGGTAAGGGGGATGCCTCATCTGTCGGCTTCCTTTCTAACCTGTCCCATGCTATAGTCTGGCTTATTGTTTTCCTAACATTCTAAACTTAAAATCAATCTTTTAAATTTGTTTTCTATGCTTTTAATTTCCCACTTGTCCCATTAATTGCCGCTTTCGCGTAGTTTTAATTAGACTATTAGTCTATCATACGGAGATATTATTTCTTCACGAACTCAAAATTAAAATGAGACGCATGAGAACCTGTCATCCCGTGTCACACACCACTATGTACATGACACGGGAACGTGAGTGGAGTCGGTCTAAACCAGTGGAAGTGTGGAACCATCTGTTGAATTTTGAGTTTGGCACTCTTGCAGGTTCACGAGTGAAGTAGTGAGTGAGTGGACCATCCACTGAAGCTCGAGAATGGATGGAATAGCAGAAACATGGCCCAATTAGCCATTGTGGTGAATTGATTGAACATAGAGGTGACTCTGAGTCAACCCAACTCGACCCGAACAATAATTTGTGGTGCTCAAATCAATTGAAAATCGGCACACATTTTGATCTGATTATGACAATTGACAGCATGATCCCAATACCCAGTTTCTAGAATACTACGTGACACTGATATTTTATTAATTAATTTTATTTATTTTATAAATGTTTGGTTTAGCTTTAATAATACAAATCATGACTTGTGGATGTCGGAAAGCCACATTACACAACTACTAATATATTACTACTACATGATTAATTAACTTTCCGTGTTCAATCATCAAAATGCTTGATCCTATGTTGCCAATAATCAAAGTTACCAATAATCTTCAAAGGTGATTCGTTCTCACTTTAAGTAATGATTGAGGTGTGTGTATTTCTAACCTAACTGTGAAATTGACCATGAAAACCATAATTATTTGTTCGCGCGTGTTTGCTTTTTTAAAACCTTAGAAATTTAACATTTATTTATCAATGTTCGGTATAGGGATTTTGGAATATTTGTTTTATTAATATATATAATTACTAATTTTTGTCAAATATATATATATATATATAATCGTATACCATTTGTTTGAGTTCACGGCCTACTGAACAATAATAAAAATAAGCATGTGCTTGGTTTATTATATACATGAACAGATTCCCAAACTGTTAAGCTCGTTCAAAACAGGAATTCAGCATTGACTAAACTTTTATCGAACACTCAGATTATCACATAGCTAGTAGTATACTTGATCGTCTCATTTTAATTTTTTATATTTTTCATCCAGCTCACTCCAAATGTTACTACTATTTTCTTACAATATACTACTAGTAATAACTAAATTTCCTAAAACATCTAAAGTGAATAAACTAAAAATAATGGAAACAGTTGGACTGCGAGCCACTTGTATATGACTTATGTGTATTCCTCAACTAAAAAATGAACTTTACTACTAATTACTACAAACACTCATGCATTGCAGAGAATAACATATTGGACGTCGACTAAAGTGTGGACTTATCAGACCACTTATGTTTGGACTGCGAACCCATATTTAACTTGGCAACTTATTCTGCTGGGCTAGAATATCCAACCGGATAATTTCAACCAAGTGCACAACGAAAGAGACTGCCCAATGAACTCACTGCAATTTCATTTTGCCCAACTATACCCAATAACCCATAGTAATTAGTACTCAATTCCAATCACTCCGGCATCTACTAGTAGTTTAGAAAATGTCACCTAATTGTACGGTTTTTATTTACTCTATTTATACAAGTGACGTATTTTTCACTGTATATACACAATCACAATGCATTTCTCCACCGTATGTACATTACATTATATAGCTAACGATGCATTTCTTGACTTGACTTTTGTTTAGTTTGGTTTAGTTTTACTACTAGTATTTAGTTTTCTGTGATTCATGTGTAAAATTGTAAATTGATCTTTGCTCGGTTTTCTTGTTTTACATTTTTGGCCTTCCCTCATCGTGGCATGGCTAGTTCCGTCATTTTGCTCTCAATTGTCCGTGAAATGCAGCGAAATCGTTTGTGAATTAGGGCAAATAGTAATCGACCAAATCGCTATCTCACCGAATTGAACTTCTCAGAATTACCCTCAAAACCCACCTTAATTTACATCGTCGTCTCTGCTCAAATTCGTACGTGCACAATTCTCTATCTTGCGTATGTATATGCCGACCTATACATACAGATAGATACACACTGCTGTGTACACTTACGGTTCTGTATCTCCAGATCTGCCCAGCTCTCAAACTTACTTTTTGTTCCAAGGTAACTTATTGACTGTAATTTAATCCCTCATTGAACTCTCTCCATGATTTTGTATGCCCATTTTGGTTCTTGATTAAGTAGAATTGTGTATGTGCATTGTGTTTTAGATTTTCTAGTGTGTTTTGAGTGTTCTTGAAATTGGATACTCCTGTGTTTAACTTGTAGATAGCTAGTTGGAATTCTTGGTTTTAGTTTGGATACCAATTTGGAAATTTACGCCTGATGAAATTTGGGAACCTCGGAGTGGTAAAGATGGCATTTTGACGGGAAAACGATGATTGAGTTTTGGAAATCGTCGGTGGTGTGAGTGAAATGGCTGAACAGGGTTTATCTATTGTATCTAATGGCAATGGGGGTATTGATTTGTCAACCCACATGCCTGAGGACGCCTTTACGGCTGAATCTGGTATGGAAGTTGGTGTTCCGCTGGCAAGCCCTACGCTGGTGATCGGACAGGAATTTCCGGATGTCGATACGTGTAGGCGAATGTTAAAGGATATAGCTATAGCGTTGCATTTCGAGATTCGAATTGTGAAATCTGACAGGAGTCGGTTCATAGCTAAGTGTTCCAAAGAGGGGTGTCCTTGGCGGGTCCATGTGGCTAAATGCACTGGAGTTCCCACATTTACGGTTAGAACTCTAAACGCAGAGCACACGTGTGAGGGAGTGCACAATCTTCACCACCAGCAAGCATCCGTAGGTTGGGTTGCACGGTCTGTGGAATCGCGCGTGAGGGATAATCCGCAGTATAAGCCGAAGGAGATTTTGCAAGATATTAAAGACCAACATGGAGTAGCGGTCACCTATATGCAGGCATGGAGAGGAAAGGAGCGTAGTATGGCTGCACTTCATGGAACTTACGAGGAAGGTTTTAAGCTTCTTCCTGCTTATTGCGAACAGATAAGGAAGACTAATCCAGGCAGCATTGCATCTGTCGTAGCCATTGGACAGGAGAATTCTTTTCAGAGACTGTTTATTGCATACAGGGCTGCAATCTATGGGTTTATTAATGCTTGTAGGCCACTTCTGGAACTGGAGAGAGTTCATCTGAAAGGAAAGTACCTCGGGACATTATTTTGTGCATCTGCTGTTGATGGTGATGATCAACTGTTTCCATTGGCAATTGCTGTCGTGGACGTGGAAAGTGACGAGAATTGGATGTGGTTTATATCAGAGCTCCGGAAGCTTCTTGGAGTAAATACTGATAATATGCCTAGGCTCACAATACTTTCAGAGAGATCACTTGGTATGGTTGAAGCGGTGGAGTCGCATTTCCCTAATGCATATCATGGTTTCTGTTTGCGTTACATCAGTGAGAATTTTCGTGACACTTTTAAAAACTCAAAGCTGGTGAATATATTTTGGAACGCTGTTTATGCCCTTACAACAGCTGAATTTGAAAGTAAAGTCTCTGAGATGGTACAGATTTCACAGGACGTTTTGAATTGGCTTCACCATTATAATCCACAGCTATGGGCTGTGGCATACTTTGAAGGGGTGCGCTATGGCCATTTCACCTTATCTGTCACAGAGTTACTTTACAATTGGGCATTGGAATGTCACGAGCTACCTATTGTGCAGATGATGGAGTACATTCGTCACCAGCTAACGTCATGGTTTAATGAGCGGCGTAGTATGGGCATGAGACTAACCTCAGTTTTGGTACCATCAGCTGAAAAACGCATTTCAGAAGCAATCGCCGATGCTCGATGTTATAAAGTACTTCGTGCAAATGAAGTTGAATTTGAGATTGTGTCTACGGAAAGGACAAACATTGTAGACATTAGAAGTCGAAATTGCTCATGTAGAAGATGGCAACTTTACGGTCTTCCATGTGCACATGCTGCTGCTGCACTTATTTCTTGTGGGCAAAGTTGCCATCTGTTTGCAGAGCATTGTTTCACTGCTCACAGTTTTCGTGATATTTATTCACAGATGATTTATCCTATTCCAGATAAAAGCCTTTGGAAGGAGATAGGTGAGGGTGCAGAAGGTGGAGCTGCAAAAGTAGATATTATGATTCGACCACCCAAAACTCGTAGGCCTCCAGGAAGGCCGAAAAAGAAGGTTCTTCGCATAGAGAGCTTGAAACGCCCGAAGAGGATTGTTCAGTGTGGCCGGTGCCATATGCTGGGGCATTCCCAGAAGAAATGCACATTGCCAGTGTGATCGTTTCTTAGCCTGTCATCTTCTTCTGGAGTTCAATCCTCAGCAATGTATTTTATGCTTGTATGCTGTTGTACTTTTTGGATCCATTTAGTTAGAATTTTATGTAGCCTCACCTCTTCTGTTATGATTGGCGTTTTCTACAACTGTAAAATTGTGTGTTGTGGCTAACTGGCTATATTATAAATTTTCTTTTTTTAGAATTCTAGTGTACTATTTTATGGTTAAATTCCAAAATTGCAAATAGATTTTGCCTTGTAGATTCTACACCTTGCAATCTGCAATTGGACAGAGATGTGAAAGGCTAAAGTGAAGCATGGTTTCTCATGCTTCTTGATAGACAAAAATATACCTTATTCTTGGTGGTTATACTTGAGAACATTACTCGGTCCCTTTAGCCCATCGATATGAATGGAACAGGAAACTCACTATTTTCTAATTCTTGAATTTAGTGCAGGAGTTTCTGTTGAAGATGAAAAATTCAGGAGAGGAGCAAAAATTGATGTATCATTAATAATGTCTGTACCAAAGTCTTTCTACATGTGTACATCTAAAGAATTTGATACAAACTCAATAAATCAACATGCCTCCAACTAGAAATCTAGAATCAACATCCAGGTCACAAAACTTTGGAGTTTCTCCCATTTTTCCTGCTCACTGCCGCACAAAGCCGGCAAGGCAATGTATCGAGGCTAGCTGCACGGGTGTTCCCATAATTACCTAACACACCACATCTCCTCCATGCATGATACTCTGCATAAGCGACTGGATCGTTAGCAAGAGACTTCACATAAGATGCTAGTTTCTCCATGGAACTAAACTGTGATCCATCTATTATGGAATGAGGAGGCACAAAATCCCACACATTTGGGGCACCGAAGTATATGGGAACTGATCCGGAGTCAAGGGCATAAAATAGTTTCTCAGTCACATAACTCTCTGTCCAGGTGTTCTCAATTGCTAGGACAAACTTATAATGTGACATGGCACAATGCAGATGATCCCACCACTTCGGTGATTCATTGGCATCTTTTAAGCACTCAGGATATAAGGAGAGCGCCATGTCAAGACCTCCGACGTTGTTCATGCACTTTCCAAAAGAATGTGTCGGTAACAAGCTTAGTAGCTTCTTGGCAAGTTGGTTTCTCTTTGGCAGACACCGTGACGAAGACCAATAAACAAGAGTATCCTGAAATTGAAAAGAAAATGTAATTATGTCTCAAAAACCAGGTAGGTAATATTGCTCCAAAAACTTAAGGACGGAGAATTTTCCAAACACTACAATAGTTAGGCGGAAATATCAGTAGAACACACGAATATTGAGAAAAATACAGTAAAAATCCATGTAGCTAAGGGGATTTAATATAATATTTTCATATTTTCTCAAATGTGTGGGCTGTATGATTTTGGGGGGTAAACTGAAAGCGTCCAAGCAAAATTATTTCCAATATGAGAGCACTAACATTGTTCTTGATGGAAGATAAATGATAATTTCGGTTGTTATGGAAAAGAGCTCCAGCATAAGTTGACTGGACATCATCTTCAGCATGATAACTGATAAACATGTCCTCATAGCCTGACTTTTTCCTACCCGCTTCCAGATCCATATAGACACGGAGCGGATCACCAACTTGCCTCTGCAAAAAAATGATCATGGTGTGAGAAAGAAAATCCAAAGCTGAATGTGGGTGAGGAGACAGAATGTTCGGTAAGAAATACATGTTGTCTTTATCTCGTCATGAATGTAGCAAAAACAATGACTCCAACAAGTTCAATTGTTACCAAAGAACATTGAACGAATGTGAACCAGTGAAACACAGAAAGTATCAGAATTCTGAGTGTGCCTCACAACATACCATTAAGACTCTAAAATTGAAAGACGAAGTTTTCTGAAATACACTGATCTTGAAACTGTCGATGCTTTCTAACTTTAGAGTCTAGACCAGATCCTACCTGAGGATAAGAACTCTACCAAGGAAGCCGAAACGAAAATGTAAAACCAAGCATGTTAATCTCTGCTACATGCTAATATGATCTTCTTATCACATGGAGAGCTATTCCAAGATATTTGCAGAGCTGGAAGCACATCCAATAAAGATGGGGGAAATGCATATAGACCAAACTTCAAAGCAGGGACTTTCATACCTCTCCGAATATACAAGAAAGAGAAAGTGTAGGTTTTAGCAATCTATCATTGAACTGATAACATATTGAAGACATGCTACAATTTAGCTTTTGACTATCAATACATCAGGCTTCAAGATTAACATCTCAAAACACAAGTGTTTAGCACCATAATGTTCCACCGAAACGTACATCTCATGCAATTTCTAGGCCTGATAGACACAAAGCATTCTTTATCTAATACCTATTATCGATTTACCAATCAATAACAACACAAAGGATCTTCATAAATTCAAAACCTTTTACAATATATCCTAAATCCTTAACCAGTACTTAATGGAAGCAAATGTGATTGTTTTAAGCCAAATTCTGAACATATGCGAGGAAACTATAGTGCCAAGATCTCCACAAAGCAGACCAAGGTATAGCTAAAGTACCACAAGCAAACAATACTCAGCACATTTGCTCAAACATGGTGATTTGTAAATCTGAACTGTAAACCACATAGAAATAAATGTTCAATTCCTCAATAAACAATAACCCTCATAACTGATCAGTAAATCTGAGCTACCTGAAATGGAGGAGTAGATGTTTCAAACAGCAAAGCATCAGGCGTGTCAGCAAGAACCGAAGATTTAGTCCACAAACAGCTCAACCCACATCCACAACTATACAGATTATCCATATTATCAGGAATCCAAGTCCACCCCTTGACCAGAACACTCACATGGTTCATCTGCAAGTCACCACATTTGATCTCACCTTGCAAAGAAGATGGTGTCTTTTTCGACCCGTTCCGCAACAAATCCTGGTGATTTTCTCTAAACCGAGCACAACCCACTTGAGAATCCCATTTCTGGAATGCTGTGCGAAGGTCAGTGAAGGGTTCTGGAGAGTTGGATTTTGAAAGGGTGTACAAGATTAAGTCTTTAGGTGATGGAATTGAAGAATTAGCTGGTGGGAATTCGAGAAAACCGGTTAGGAAGAGGATTATTAGCGTGAAGGCGAGCATTAGTGTCATTGCGAAGGTGTTGATGGATTTGAATTGCATATCGGTTTCTCTCTCTCTTTCAGATTAGGTGACAGGAGAGAAAAGAGAGGAGGTTTGTGAGTTTGGGCATAGTATAAAAAGGGAGTTAATTGAGTGTTTGTTCGGTATCAGAATAGGTTGTTGGATCTGAAAGAATATAGTATGGTTTCCATGGACAGAGGTCAGTTTGAGTTGCAGAAGGTCAATTCTACGCTACTGACATAGAATAAGGAGCAAGACGACGGCTAAAAGAAGCAGACTACTTTGTGTCGTGGGTTATTGGTATGCGGTTTCATACGAATTTAGCATAATTGATTTTAACCGCGGATAAATATATAGTAAATTAGTACTCCCTTCGTATCGGATAACTTTAGGGTTAGCGTCCAGTTTTATGCAAAAAATTAAAGTAATGATAGAATATAGAAAATGTGGGAAAAAATGTACTTTTAGTGGGAAAAAGTGTACTTTTAGTGGCGAAAGGTGTAATTTGAGTGTAAAGTTGAGATTGTTTATTATTTATTGGGTGTGGGATAGCTTCCTTTTTTTGTAATGTATGAAGTTATGTGGGACAGCTAAAAATGGCAAATGTATGAAGTTCTGCGGGACGGATGGAATACGTTTTAATATTTGATTGTAATAGTGATTTAACAAAATTGTTTATTTGGCATGCTATACACGATTTAAAATCAATTTTAACATAGGTGTTAGAGATAAATGTATACGAGTTTGTATATAGTTTGACTTATTGTAACTATATGAAGTATTATCTATTTATGATATTATTATGAGCAAGTTTTAAAAAATTATCATACTATCACTTGAATATAAAATAGCGTCATAGTATACAAATTCTAGAAAAAGACCTGACTCTCCATTAGAATAGGAAAAGCTACTTTTTTAAGTTGCTCGCGGTCAGCATTAATTCTCCAAGTTATAAAAACTGCCAACATTAATTCCCCCAGTTATAAAAATTCACAGACACAATATAAATTATCCAGTTATAAAAACTCACAGATACAACATTAGTTCTCCCAATTATAAAAACCCACAGATACAACATAAATTTCCCAGTTATAAAAACTCACAGTCACAACATAAATCTCACAGATGCAAAAACCCACGAACACAAAATAAATTTCACTGATGCAAAAACCCACAGACACCAGATAAATCTCCCAGATAAGTCCGAACTTTTCATCTGCTCTTTTTTTCTCAGCGCGCCAGATGCAAAAACCTACACTCACGACATAAATTCCCCCAGTTATAAAAACTCATAGACACAACATTAAATCCTCCATGTAACTTACACTAGTCTAATGTGGCATTTCCTATTGTAAAGGAAAATCAGGCCATTCCACTTTTGATACTATCCGTTTTCTTATATAAACTTAACTTTGAATTTAAAAAATAATCATCAAATTGGCAATGTTTATTTTGAGTAAATAAATAAATTTCAAATTCAAAGTTAGTACAAAATTGAAATAATCAATTGTGTATAATATGGATTTTTATTTATTTTTTATAGATGCCAAAATCAATTAAATTAGTCAAAATGTAATCAATTGGTATGATATATATATCTATTTTTTTATTGTTTGATTTTAGTAGTAAAGATTATATCCACGAATTAAATACGAATGTTTATTCAGTCCATTTCAGTAAAATCTTGTTTTAGAAGTTTGAAACTTGGAATGCATATTGTTCAAATGAACCGTATGTACTTTTAGAATGTGAGATGGTGTGATTGTTTGGCAAACGATTAAAATTAAGAAAATATGGTTTAAAACACATAGTTTAACCTGATTTTCTATATTTTAGTTGTTAACCAACCAGGCTAGAGGTTATATGTTGCAAGGTGTCACTTGTTTCGTGTTAAGAGAAACGGATTTACAATTATGTATTTACCGGCCCAGATTACTACAGTATATATATATATATATATATATATATATATATATATATATATATATATATATATATATATATATATATAAGTAGACAACTATTGAAGTTGTGCAATTGAGTATTTAATTTGAGTTAAATTGACTCATTTATAATAAGTATGTAAATTAGATTTTAATCAAAAAAAAAAAAACAATCTGTATAATCCAATTAAATTACAAGCCCTAATGCAACCCTAACAAAATCAATTCATCATTAAAATAAAATCAATATATCTTCTCTAATTAAATTTCAAGCCTTAACTCAACCTCAAGCAAATCTCATCGTAGAAAATTAAAACAAGGATAATCGATCTTTCTTCTCCATCGTCTCCAATTGAATTAAAACAGATCAATTCGCACTAACCTAGACCATAATTCAACTCGAAAAAAAGGCAATTCATTATCAGAAACAAGGATATTACTTACATTCATATATTTCATCAACTATTTGTACGTAAATGCCACAATAACACGCGTAGCGTGTTCTCACGTTCTAGTATGATAATATTGTTAGAGTGAAAATAGTAGTTAGCCAACAGTATCTCAAGTTTTTACTGGCCCAGTCTATATATAGCTTGCAATGTTTTCTCACAAGTAATGTGAGATATTCCAACACGCCCCCTCATCAGCAACAATGATTAATATGCTCTGTACATAGAATCATAAGAGCCATCTTCTGGCAATCCAAAATTACTATTGGTTGTACAGGTAATCAACTTGTGGCAATCCAAAAATACTATTGGTTGTGCAGGTAATCAACTTGGGCTCTTATACCATAATAGATTGGACCATTATCCACGTGAAAAGTCTTGTTAAGGGGATAAGGTTATCCATCATATACATAGTTCACAATATCATCTCACAAATTATGTGGAATATTAACATTTTTCATTGCAATCATTAAATTACTTTGTCCCCCGATAATTCTTATTCCAAAATTTTCCCAAAATCCCCAAATTAAACGAGGACAATATCGCTAATGTACCGACTGGTGGGATCATCAAAATATACATATTTTTATTGTTGACGTTGGAAATTAAGTTTATCGCGTTTGTAGATACGATTTATAACACAACCGTTTGAGCCTAATTTTCCAGGCCGCATTTCAAATCCCTTTTAATTTATGCGTTTAAACCCACATATCCATGATGTGCTATAAGAATAGAGGTAAGGGAGGAGACTTCTAGATAGATCTTGGGCCAAGGATATGTTTTCCGCATAAGTATAAGAGAGAATTCTCCCTACAGGTCGGGTGGAGTTTCCCCTTCCGTGCAACATGTCATATGGACTCATGTACTTGGAATGTTGTATCATGTTTGTACCACATGCATTATTTATTGTGTTGTACGAGGGTAGAAAAAACAGTAAGACGACAACCGACATTGGTTAAAAGTCTAAACTGCCCTGAATTTACCAATTGCCCATAAAACCTAAATCTGTCTGGAGCTATGTTTTAAAAAAGACACCAAAAAAAGGTTAGGCAAATTGAATCGGTTGGCCGATTTAACTATTTTAATTTATGATGTCATATTAATATAATTATATTTATATTTAGATGTAATTTTATATGTTAACTTATTTTACATTCCATAAAATTAATTTCGTTGAAGTTAGCATTCAAATAAACGATTTTTTTTGATAAAAATTCACATCTTTTAAGTAATTTAAATACACAAAAGGAGTTAGCAATAATAAATAATAACTTTAAATTCATTATTCATTTCTAGCTAAAGGTAAGAAAACAAACAAAGTGGCGAGTGAGATAGGACATGAGCTCTTCGTAAGACCTAGTTGCCCAAAATCAAATTGTACACTTCCTCTGTCGACTTTTCTTCTACTCCTTTACTCTTTTCTTTACTTCTCAGATTCCCCAAATATCCTTCTAGTCTCCTCATATTTTCTTGGACGGAGCATAGCCTAGATGAAGAACATGAGCTCTTTGACCTAGCCACTTTCTTTCTCTCTACAGAACCTTACTTCTCCACTCTCGTTTGCCTCTTTCTAGTCTTTGTTTTTCAAGACCTTTTGTTCACTGTGGGCCTTCTCAGATGCAAGTTCTTTGTTCAATTCCGAGAATCCCATTTTAAAAAAAGGAGTAGAAGAAAACAAGAAAAAGCAATTAGATCGGCAGAAGAAGAAAGAAGAAAAATGGTGGTTGTTCTCCTTTTTACAAAATAGTCCCTTGAATTTCTTTTTTTCAAAAAACCCGGCAAGCCGCCGGTTTGCCGGTTCACACCGTTTTTTTTCGGCTTTCACGGTTTTTTGGGGGACGGCTAATTTAGTGCAATTTAGACCGCTCGACACCGGCTTTCCGGCCCAACCGCCCGGTCCGGTCCGGCTTTTAAAACATAGGTCTGGAGAATAGAAAGAAAACTGTTTCACTGGTTTCACTTTGATTTGATCCATCGCTCAACTCTCTCGTTTTCCATCTTCGCGCCAATTGTTAGCTGTAAAAGTAAAACCTACCGCTTTATCAGCAAGAAGCCCGTTTATACCCACTCGCGCTACCAATTCAGGTGAGTTCTAGTGAATTAACCCTACTTGAATCATAGCAAGTGATTCGTGCATTTACTCATGTTTGATTCATGATTTATTCGAAAATTTTGCAATTGAAGCTAGAGAGCTCACAAGCAATTGGATTGGATTGATTGTTCTTTTGTGTGGATTGGATAAATTTGCATAGTTCATGCTTTGATTCATAGTAACTGGTTTTGTAGTTTATAGCTCAAAACCAATAAAATTGTGGTTTTGAGCTGCAACAATGGTGGTGGCGCCTGCAATCAATGCCTACGCCAAAGAAATGGCTATACGGAAAAGAATAGGCAAGATGTGAGTATAATTTATTTATCGTGTTTCGTTGTTTCATATTGAGTTGTTAAAGGATCAGAAGCTTCTTTGTGATTTTTCTTTGAGTATAAGTTAAGAAGAAGAAGTCTTTAGCTTCGTTGTGATTTTTCTGGTTTAGTTTGGACTTTGGTAGAAAGGATCAGAAGCTTAGAAAATAGATCAAGATGATGATAGTTTACAAGTCTCAAGAACCCTAAGAAGTAAGACCTACTGTCATGCTGGAACTCCAAACAAGAAGAATTCACTTACTGTTCTTTGAGGAGGATATTAGTTATAACTCGGTCTTTAGTAGTTTGTTGTATTCTTGGCTGTGTGTATGCCTGTTTCTCAGCGTATTTTTGTTAGTTATCATATTTAGACCTGCGAGAGCACTAAGAATCGTCAAGGCTTGTTCATGGGTTCTTATAAAGTATAAACCCCGTGAGTTATTCTCCGTTTATTTAATAAAGTCCTTTTAATCCTATAAATAAATAAAAATTGAGCTTTAAATGTTAGCTTTAGTAAGACATGTAGCTATTCAATTTGTACATAAGACTGTTTGTTGATATGATATGATATGACGAGAGGAGTTTGATCTGTGTTTTGAGGTGAGAAAAGTGTGCTTGTACCCCAGGGTTACCTGGTGAAATATTATGCCGGTTGAGTGTATTATAGTGTTAATCCTTTGGAAAGAATGAAAGGCCTCGAGTCAACGACGTGTTTGATGGTTAGTCTGTGTAGGTAGTCGTCGCATTACCACTGGCAACTAGAGCATCGCCAGGGATTCGTAAAGTTCAATTTGGTCTCAAATGGACTTCAAATGTTTTTATTCAGCTTATTGAATATAAAGTTTTGAAGCTAGTTAGTTAAAAATGTTTCGACATGGTGAATACCAAGCAAAATTTTATTGGTAAGTCATGTTTTTGCAAGTCAATAAGTTTATCTTTATCAGAAAAGTAATTGTAGTCACACTTTATGTGCTCTTTGTTCTGCCACCTGCTAACCTTGATCTCAGTATTCACAACGTTGGTGCTTCTGGTAGAATGGGACTTTATGTGTTTCCCCAGAAATGAGAATGCTTCGGCAACTTTCTTAAGTTCCACTCCATCCAACTTCTCTGTTTACAGATACAATAAAAGACAAGAGGACTTTTCGTCGTTGAGAGAATTCAATGACTATTTGGAGGAAGTAGAGGACATGAGTAAGTATATTTATTAAGAGTGTCATGTAATGTGGAGCATTAGACTGAAAGAAATTTTTCTGGCTTGCAGTAGTTAACTTAATTGAAGGAATAGATGTTCCTGCTATTGAGGCTAGAATTGCAGAGTACGAGAAGGAAAATGCTGAACAAATTATGAATGCACAAGCTCAGAAGGTTTTTAACTTCTCTCTTTTGTAATAAAAAATAATGCTCTCTGGATCAGAGTTGGCATCTTGGAATCGTAGTGATGATTTATTTATCTTATCCTGTTATATTGTGTTTGCTGTGATCTCTAGGCTGAGGAGTTAGCAGCAGCTATGGCAGCAAACGAGGGACAGGTCACACAACTTCCTGTTGATATTGTGAGTTGCTCGTGGGATTTATTAGTTTTTCTGGCGTTATTTGTATCCGGATGCCTGCATGTTTTTATATGTACCTCTTGGTTTACAGTTAGATCTATTTTTGAATCATTCGCTTCTGATGATTTCACATTTTCATTTCACTTCCGGAATTTGAAGAAGTGTTCTCTAACTCCTACTTGCTAAAGGATTTGCGTGAAGTACGGGAAATAATGTTCGCTTTTAGAAATTTAAATTATTTACATGTTTTCGTGGTTTCAAACTGGAAAGTCACGTTCTGGAAGTATACATGCTTTCTATGTGTTGACCATGTTAACTTATGAACCCATTTTCCGTCAATCTTTCAATCTAGTGAGTTGAATTTATTCACCTTTAATAATGTAATTAGTTTGCTAATTTAGGCCTTGGTGTTTCTGGAATACCTGACATATAATGGCATGGTTGCAAAAATGAAGATGTTGGTACTCATGTAGAATGGTCATTTACTTTGTCAATGCTCCCAGTAGATGACATAGTTTATTATTCATATGCAAGAGCAGAAAACTAACACAGTGTGAGTACTTGCGGCTAGCTAACAATCTTACAGTGCTCTAAAATCATCACCAGTTAGATAATTGGTCTGGATGATCTTGTTAGCAAAGTTGTCTTTCATGATGTACTTTTGGATGACATTTCTCGGGAATTGTATATGTTACAATGCATCCCATGGATGATGTAAAAGAATTTTCTCCTTCATGTGATCAATTAACCTCTCTACTCTCAACAGAGCCTTCACCTAAATTATGCTTACTGGCTATTGTTGTCTTTAAATTCGAGCCTGTAATTTACCCGCGTGCTTGAGAAGAAAAGCAAATAAAAGAAGTAGATGGTTCATGGTTTATATATTCCATGCTTTTATTTTTTGCACCTTAAATGCAAAAACCGGTAACAATGTAAACTTTGTAATTTTTTAATATGTTATACTGGTTTTCTATTATAATTGGTTTCTGGCTTGATTAATGCAGCCCTCAAACTCTCAAGCAGGGGCTGGAACTGTTCCTCAGGGGCAATATGCACCCGCAATTGCTGGGGGTGGAATTCCACAGCCACGCCCTATGGGCATGGGGCCTCAACCTATACATTCTGGGTTAGGTGATGGATTTGAATATGAAGATGAAGAGACAATGAAACTCCGAGCTGAAAGGGCTGCTAAGGCAGGTGGATGGAGTGTGGAAATAAGCAAGAGAAGAGCACTTGAAGAAGCTTTCGCAAGCATCTGGGTATGATTTCATTCCTTCCATTATAGGTAAACTCATATGGGAAGATTTTTCATAGGTGCTACCGATTAAGTGTACACTGTAAAATTCTTCTTTCATGAGATCAATTGCAAAAGTATCTTTTTTTCTTGTCTCATCTTTCATGCAAATTACTTCATTACGTATTTAAACATAAAGACACGACAACAATTACAACACCACAATGTAGGAGAATGGGCAGCAACAACATCAAATGAACTTCAACATGTTAAAGTCTAAAAGAACCATCCCGAAAATATATGTACTTAGTTGTGTTTCAGCTTTCTGGACATAATGATTTGGTATATTTGTTTTTCCATTGGTGAAATGTTTATGGGTTTTATGTCGTGCATGCGAATGTTATAGCTGCTAATATATATCAGATTAGATGTACCAAGCTATGTGCATTTGAATCACGTGTCACAACATCTAGTTCTGCATGATCAATGTGAAATGTTATGTATATTCTCTATTAATATCAAGAGTAGTTTAGTGGTAGGCTGCTAAATTATTAGCCTTATCCATTAGTACAGAGTAACTATATATGTGTGTATCAGTTACGTACATTAGCAGCAGTTGTAATAGAATAACTTCTTCCATCTCTATCAATTCTCTTTATCCTCTTCTACTGTCATGTTCTTCCTATCTCTCCTTCCATAAATTCCTTCTTATCATCTCCTTCCATAAATTCCTTCTTATCATGTTGATACAAAGATGTTTTCGTTCTTGCTAGTTCTTTAGGAAACGAAACCGGGCATGTCACCTTTGTGTGCTGAGCTGTGAGGGCAAACTGTGCATGCGTAGATTTATGATTGATAATGATACATTATTCAAGCTTTGGGAGTAAAAATGAATAATTACAAAATAATGTTAGTTTAAAAAACTTCAAACACATTAGTCATACATAAAATAAAAATTAAAAAAAAAAATTCCTACAAATTAGTCAAAACATTTCTACAAATTAATCATCTTCTTAATTTTAGTAACTTTGAAAAGAAACATTACCATTCTTGATTAAATCACTTTCTTAATTACATATCAAATTAAATAATTTATGTTTGTAATCAAAATAGATGATTATGATACTTGATTTACAGTATATAAATTTTCATGTCAATAGGTTTGTTATGTGATGCTTGTTTATTAGTAATTATGATGCTTGATTTCAAAAAATTAGAAATAAGATGCTTGATTTTTAGTACTGATGTTTGTTTTCTAGAAATGTGATGCTTGCTTTTCAATATGATGCTTGATTTTCAGTAATTGAATTCAAGTATGGTGCTTGATTTCCTAAAACGTGATGCTTTTGCATCATTCGATTTGTGTGGAATTTGAAGAAGAGAATTATTGATTGGAATTTCTTCTATAGTTAGACTGATTATAGGAATCAATTAGTCAAATTTGAAGATGATTTTAATGAAAAATACCATATTAAATTGAGGTCAAAATTGGAAGATTAGACAAGTAGATACTAAATTGTAGTAAATAAATTATGTATGACTAATAGGCAGTAAAGATTTGGAGTGGTATCATTTTGTAATTCACCCCTAAAAGCTATGATATATCTGGTTTCTAGCTGAAAAGCTAAATTAGTAAGAAAACATGAGAGGTACTTATCTGGATACTTTTTACCAAGTCTGGAACTTGGAAGCAGACAAGCTAAATAGCCTGTTTTACATATTTCCTTGGAGCAAAAAATTTTTTTCACTAAAAATATTTTGGGCTAATTTAAGTTTACATTATAACCTTTTATTTTTTTGCATTTTACACCAAAAAGTTTATAAAAAAAAATTAACTTTACACAAAGGTTGAATGGATGTTAAGTTACCGTTAACTTATTTTTAAATTACACCAAAATCTTTAAAATATCTTGTACTCGCTACCAGAACCTTTCTATATACTCCCTCCATTTCATTTCGTTTGATTTTGGGTCATTTGTCTTGAGTTTAATTAATTACTCATAACGATAATAAATAATTTAATAAAATCATATAATAAAAATTTAATTACTAAATTTTCATTATATAATTTTAATAATTTATTTATTAATATCGTTAAAAGTAAATAATGGTCAAACGCGAATGATGAAAATAATAGTAAAATGTAACACTTTTTCTGAAATGGAGGGAGTAATAATTATTATTTTTTCTTTGAAAATTTTAAAATTTTATTCCAACCAAAAGGATTACAATGCGAGTCACACACCAACAACGACACTTTACTTTACAACCACAGAAGCTAAACAACAAACCTCCTATCCCATATAATATTGTTCATGTTGTTGTTGTTGTTGTGGTTGTCGTTGTCGTCGTTATTGTTATTATACTTGTTATTGTTATTGTTATGCATTGACCTTAATTTCAAAATAAATATGACTTGAGACAATATTAACGAGCATCTATCAAACTTAAAAGAGAATGATCAACTCTTATCACTCACTCCATAAACTGATAAACTAGTGTATGTTGTCTACCAAACATAGTTTCTTCCTTTGTTTGCTAAATATAACAATAATTTTCTTTTATGATAAATATAACAATAAGATACTGCATAATTATCTGGTGAATGTCAAATTCCAGAGTACACGGATAATGCATGACAAAATTTATTAGTACATTATTTGACATACATATGTTTTTTTCTATTTATAAAGCTAAGTGTTCGAACTCTCTTAACATTCCATCTCTCCCAGTTGCTTTGATAAAATTACAAAAAAAAGAATGCTCCAAAAATATATGCTCGTTCTACATATATATATATATGGGTAGCTTTGTGTCGTTTTTTAGATTCAAACGCAGGAAGATGCACAATTGACAGAGGCACATATGTAGTGCCTTAAATCTCTACATTGAACCAACAAATTCTATGAAGAATTTGATTGTAAAAAGCAAAAGTCACGGCAAATATGATGCATAATCCTACCACCACTAGACCAGCAACCCCAAACAATTCATGCGAATAAATATTTTGATAACTCAAACCAATCAAGAAAGGTTCTGGTGTGATTTTAAAAAACTCGAAAAATGTTTTGGTAGCGGGTGCAAATTTTTTAAAAGGTTTTGGTGTGATTTGAAATACAAACTCCACAGCCGTCAATTTTTAGTGTAACGTCAAAATTTTACTAAACGTTTTGGTGTGATATGTAAAAAAATAAAGGTTGTGGGGTAAGTTAAAAAACGGGCAAAAATTATTGGTGTAAAAAAGAATTTTCTCATTTCCTTCCGTAGTAGTACAATTTGTGATCAAGAAGACAAGGACTGGTAAAATCATGTCTCCAAAATATCAGCGGGTGCCCAAATGCCTTTAATTATTTGGATGTGGGCTTGGCTCAATCAATAAAATGCGTTCCTTGCACCACTCCCTGTAACTAGAGTCCCACTAGCTATAGGGGGGCACCTGGTAGGATCGATATTTCCGGCATATCTGTTACTAGCATTTACGTAACACACGTAATATGTTAAGGGTTTTTATATAAAAAAAAATATGTGATTGAAAAAAGAGAAAATATTAAAAAATAATAAATAAATGAGAGAAATTTACGCCTATGGGATTCGAACCCTGCACCTTCAACTTATATTGTGACACATGTACGTACTAGATTCAAATTGAATAAGTAAGATTAACGGATGAGATTTAAATTGAATTACAAATTTAGTGAAACTTTGTGAATTATTATACTACTTTGAATAAACATGGGCAGACTGTTTGGCATTCATCTAAAATTTATCATTCACCTGTTAAAATGTTTCGAGATATTTGTTTTGTATTTTCTACAGTAAAAAATTTAACTTAATTTTTTCTGCACTAAACAATACTAAAACTTAAAAGAGTCCTCTATACTATAAGAGTCCATGAGAGTCCTGAACAAATACACAATTATACACAATTTGGGGATGACTTGGTTTATATTCAAATTCGCGGATCCTGGATTGCAGGTTCGGTAATATGGATCTAAAAACGGGTTGTCAGATTAATATAAATACCCTATTTTTCTTTTTTTTTTCTTTCATTTCCTTCTTTCTTCTCTCTCTCTCTACCCTCTCATCTTCCTTTCTCTCTCTCTTTTCCGATCACATTTTCGACGATATCTCCGTCGTTCGACCACCAATCTTCAATCCGATCGCATATTTGAGTAGCTCATGGCCCGATCTACCTTTCTACTGGTTTCGTTTTTTTATTTGGTCGACTTTTGAAACTGTTGGCCGGAATTCGAAGGCTTTTCCGGCGATATCTCCGCCGTCCGACCACCAATCTTAAATTCGATCGCATATTTGAGTAGCTCATGGCCCGATCTACCTTTCTACTGGTTTTGTTTTTTCATTTGGTCGACTTTTGAAACGGTTGGCCGGAATTCGAAGCTTTTCCGGTTGTCTTCTCCATGGATCTCATACTCAACACATATAAGTCATAACATTGTGGTTTCCTCGATTTGCAGGTTTCTTATCTCGATTCTTCAGTTTTTTTTTTCATTTTTCGTTTGGCTTTGGTGATTTTTAGTGATTTCGCGTAACTGTATATTCAGGTATAATTGTTGATGTTTGAACCTTAATTGTGCATGTTTGACCTGTAATTGTTTATGTTTGCGTGTTTTCTATATTTTCAGTTTGTTTTTCTTAGCTTTTGCTTTGTTTGTTTGTAGTGTTCGATTATGTTTAGATTTTCATGCAAATATTGTATGTTTAATTGTAAATAGATGATGTTTTGATTTCATTGCTTTATGGTTAGGGTTTATGTAGTTTTTTTTTTAAAATCGTCTATGTTTTTGTGTGAATTATACATGTTTATGTGTAAATAGTTGATGTTTGTTATATTACTTTATGGTTAGACTTCATGTAGTATTGTTTTTATATTGTCTATTGTTGTAGTGTAATAGTATATTGTTATGGTAAAATTGTGTATGACAGTTGCCAAATAGTTGAAATGGCTGTGTGAATATGCTCATGAGTGTGTCCATTGAGTCCCATGCTAGTGTGAGGATTGTCCCTGACAAGCCAATGAGTTCTGCAGTTTGGTTGTCTATTGTTGTAGTGTAATAGTCTATTGTTATGGTAAAATTGTGTGTGACAGTTGCCAAATAGTTGAATGTCTGTGTGAATATGCTCATGAATGTGTCCATTGAGTCCCATGCTAGTGTGAGGATTGTGCCTGACAAGCGAATGAGTTATGCAACTTAATTGGTTGTCTATTGTTGTGGTGTAATAGTCTATTGTTATGGTAAAATTGTGTATGACAGTTGTCAAATAGTTGAATGGCTGTGTGAATATGCTCATGAGTGTGTCAATTGAGTCTCATGCTAGTGTGAGCATTGTCCCTGACAAGTCAGTGAGTTATGCAGTCTGGTTGTCTATTGTTGTAGTGTAATAGTCTATCGTTATTGTAAAATTGTGTATGACAGTTGCCAATGAGTTATGCAGCTTGGTTGTCTATTGTTGTAGTGTAATAGTATATTGTTATGGTAAAATTGTGTATGACAGTTGCCAAATAGTTGAATGGTTGTGCGAATATGCTCATGAGTGTGTCCATTGAGTCTCATGCTAGTGTGAGCATTGTCCCTGACAAGCCAGTGAGTTATGCAGCTTGGTTGTCTATTGTTATAGTCTATTGTTATAGTAAAATTGTGTATGACAGTTGCCAATGAGTTATGCAGCTTGGTTGTCTATTGTTGTAGTGTAATAGTCTATTGTTATGGAAAAATTGTGTATGACAGTTGTCAAATAGTTGAATGGATGTGTGAATATGTTCATGAATGTGTCCATTGAGTCCCCTGCTAGTGTGAGGATTGTGTCTGACAAGTCAATGACTTATGCATCTTAGTTGTCTATTGTTGTAGTATAATAGTATATTGTTATGGTAAAATTGTGTGTGATAGTTGCCAAATTGTTGATGTTTTTTTTGCATATACTAGGTTTTCGTAAAAATGGTGGTCGAATAAAGAAAATGATTGATGATAAAGATGGAGACGTGGATGGAGGGAGTCGACGAACAATTCAAGGGTGTTTTATTTGTTTGCAAAGATGATTGCAGTTTGGATATAGTGATTTTAAATTTTTTGTATTGTTTTATATGTATGACATTTATTGATTGATAATTGAAATTGATTTCTATGTTTATTTATAAATATTGTGTTTCTTTGGGATAAATAGGTTGTTATTAATAATTTTATGCTAAACATAGACAATTATATATCAAACATAGACAATTTGATCCAAAGTACCAATATGACTGGATGGACACATGAAATGAGCTGTGTATTGTAAGGAAAAAATACGGGTCGGCCGGGTCGACCCGCGAAAAAAATCATGTTGTATAGTTTTATGTATAAATTGTTTATGTTTGTCTATTATGTAGGACTCATAAGGACTCTCAATATATTGTGGACTCTCAAGGACTCTCAGGAGACGGACTCACTAAACAATCATCATTCTCTTTACACCCTACTCTTACTTTCTCTTTACTTTTTCTATAAAACTAACAATCATAAAACAATCAGACAACATTTAAACCAATCAAATAACCTTAAAAAAATTAAACACATCAATTCATTCTTACACACATTATTTTATTCTTACACACAATATATAACAATCTTATAAACCCTATAAACTTTTTAACTCTATTCCAAACACCATATTTTATAACTCATCTTTAACTCAGTAGTATTCATCAACTAAAAAAAAAAATTAACTCACTTTTTAAACTCTATATCGAATAGTCCGGGGTCTTTAAGATAATAAATCATCGTAAACACTCACATAGTCACATAGTACATTCCATCATGTGCTATCTTAATATTCCTAAACCACATACTATAACTTCTTGCTCCCTTTGAGTTATTGAGTATGTATTTGTCAATTTATCAAATCATTCTACATTATTTTTTCAAATAGTAATATAAATGTTACTAATAAGATGATTGATCTGAACAATTATTCTACATAGTTTTTCTAATAATATCAGCTATGTCGAACACATAAATCCATAGCCAACGTACTACGATGAGGAGAAGTATCTGCGGAGTTCATGCCCATTTAAACGAGTTGATTTTTTTTGTTACGCACACAAAATTGGTTTAATCTTGGGCCCCTAGGTACTCGATATATTATTGACCTTTACGCTAGAATTAGTATTAACCCGTGGCGATGCCACGGTATAGTTTACTTTTAATAATAAATAAAAAGGGATGACAACATAAATTAGTCGAGAAAATAAAATAGTCAGACTTATGTAAACAACGTTGGTCGTTGTGTCGGTGGTAGTCCTTCTTCATTCAATACTATTTCATTGAATCTTTTTTTTTTATGCTAACTATAGAAAATTTAAAAGTACGACTAATCATGATGGATATGCTTTAAAAGGGGTAGAATCCAACCTTAAACCCGTTCAGGGTCAATAGGTTTTTTCCCAACAACCCGTGGTGGTATATGGTCACCCCACCACACACACGAAAATTATTATTGTACAAACATAATTTTTACATGTTAGAGCTATGTTTTTACCCCCTCCCGTTTCCAACAACTCTGCGGTCTTATGTGGTCACCCCTCCCCCCCCCCCTCGGGGCCCGTTATGGACGAAGAAAGTAGAGAGAAGATTGAAGAGAGTTCCCCGTCTAGAGAGTATATGCCCCCGACCCGTTATGGAGATCAAGAAAGTAGAGAGAAGATCGAAGAGAGTTTCCCCACCTAGAAAGTATCAGATACCCCCCTCCGGGGCCCGTTATGGATCAAAAAAGTAGAGAGAAGATCGAAGAGAATTTTCTCGCCTAGAGAGTTCCTGCCCGCCCCACCCGCGGGAAAAATGTACTCCTTCCGTCACAGAGAACTTCATACATTAGGGCTAACACGCAGTTTTATGTGAAAAACTAAAGTATTGATAGAATATAATATATAAAGGTGGGATAAAGTGTACTTTTAGTGGCAAAGTGTGTAATTTGAGTGAGAAATTGAGACTGTTTATTATTTGTTGGGTGTGGGTAGCTTCCTTTTTTGGTAATGTATAAAGTTCTATGGGACAGCTAAAATTGACAAATGTATTAAGTTTTGCGGGACGGAGTGAATAGTTTTTACTAAATTAATCATAAAATGTTGCGGTCGGGTCTTGTTACAAAGATATGGAACGAGTTCGAGTATATGTCAGACCGGACCTAAACATCATTAATTCGAGCAGGGTTGAATTCGGGTTAGATAAAACTCGATCCGTTTAAAAGTAAAATAACGAAATACCACTGTAGTAAGATATAGACCGAGATGAAAACATGCAAATCTTGTCAAGAGATCGTATCTAGGCCTAACTCACCACTTTTGTTATATACTCCCTCCGCCCGAACTCAAAACTTTCCATTTTTCGTTTTGGTCCGTTCCAAACTAAACTTCTCCCTCTTTGAATAGAAAATCTCTCTCCTACTTTATTGACATATCTCCTATTTTATTTACTATCTCTCATATTTTAATCACACTCTTTGAGTACTTTATTTACTCATTTTGCTACTTTATTCATTATATCTCCTACTTTATTCACTTTATCTTAAAACGTGTGTCCGGACCAACATGAAGTTGTGTCCGGGACGACAGAGGGAGTATATGGGTTGGAGTAAGTCTTCTGAGAGACCATCTCTATATAAATTATCAAGAGACTAACATATAATGTCAAGAAAATCATTGATGTTATTCACTATTTATCTACTTTATTCAATCTATTTTCTATTTTATTACAATCTCTCTTATTTTATCCATTTTTTCTTAAAACTTGGCCGTGGACTGGGACGGAGGAGGGAGTACATGCCAACAAAAAGTACAATAAATGTGAAGTCGACAAGAAACATGATTGATGGTTGCCGCTCATGGAAGAGTATAGTTAGTCTATAGTGACCGACAATAATTCAATTAAAATTAATGAATTAAATTAAATCTAATCTTGTCACGCCCCAAAACCAAAATACTTTTTAATACGGCTATCGCCGGTAGATGAAACGCCAAGACGTTCTTCCTTTAATCCTCAAATCAATAACAATATCTCAGGGTGGTACAAACAGAGCATCTAAATTCTCTATTACAACAATAATTACAAGTCCTCTATACATAACAACAATTCCAGCAGTACAAATCATCTTATAAGTACAAATCTCAGAGTCGCAACAACTACTAAAAAGTCTTCCCATATCCATCATCTGACTACCGTCTCAACTCCAAAGTATTTTCGTACGATCACTTACTAAATATCTTAAAAAAAAGGTGTAAGGGTGAGCTCCTGACACTTTTACCCGGATCAAGTACATATGAAAAGTTTACATACATATACACTCCATTTTTATATCAAACATAGTCGAAAATCATTTGCATGGAACACATGTCACAATACACTATTCACATTTAGCTCGAATCAAATATACACTATAGCCACACAAACCGTGGTGGCATACAGGTCGGCTTTCACATAATATATCCCCTAACACAATAGGGTCACACACACAACACTTGGAGTACTCCAAAGCACGACATTGTGCCCCCCCCCCCACCCGAAAGGGTCACACACTTCATAGGCATATCGATGAGCATAAACGTACACATAATCCATGCTTTATCAAATCACTTTCACAAATCGCATATACAAGGAAAATGGATACACATACTTAATCCTTTTTACGAATAGACTATTATATCAAGTCCCATAACATGATATAATAACCATAAGTTATTTGTCAAACTTTAAAACAATATATACATATATTAATACAATAAAATAAAGCAAAAGTGTCAAGAGTTCCCATTACCTCAAAGACGATACGAATCCATGTCAAACTTAAATAACCGAAAAACCTCCAATAGCTTAATATTCAACGTCTTGGGGTATGGCTAGGTTCGAACCTAGGACCTCCAGTTTCACAATCAATTAACAAACCAACTGGGCTAGGTACATAGATGTTATTAATCTGACAGGAAGTTTGTTATAACAGAGCGATGGCAGATTCTGTATATTAT
Source organism: Plantago major (assembly GCA_026545765.1). NCBI lineage: Eukaryota > Viridiplantae > Streptophyta > Magnoliopsida > Lamiales > Plantaginaceae > Plantago > Plantago major. The sequence goes on along the minus strand of CM048839.1, from coordinate 39,521 downwards.
GCGAAAGATCAGGGGCAAAATAGGCATGGTACAGGTCCGGGCCAAAACTGAAATATCTAAAACTTGTGAAATTGCACGACGGATCCCTGGCACCTTCAAATTCCCAAAAGCAAGGGTTTTAACTTTCCAAAAACCTCAAATCGGTCCCTGCAATAATCCAAACTTTACGAACTTGGTTCAATCAACTCCGAATCAAGGCCAAGGTTTCGAATCTCATATACACAACATCTACTCCAACCAAAACGACCAAGAACAGTCCAAAAACATCACAAATTGTTCCAATAAATTGCGAAATCGGTTTCTTGCTCCGGTTTCGCGATCCATAACCCACAATTCTCAATTGATTTCAGTCCACAATCCGGTAAGATTAGTAGTGACCCGTTTCTGGGGAAGGTCAAAATCGAAACCCTCCTCTTTCCGTTTCGATTCTTGTTTCAGATCGATATTCCCATTATTGCAGAATATCAAATCATGCTTCTTTTCCAAACATGCTTATAACGTGGGAATTTAGATAACCCTACGTTTTGTTCGAAAAAGGAAAAAGAAAAAGAAAAAGTGGCATGCTTCACGACTTTAAAGATGAAAATATCACTCCTGAAAATGACCTTAGTTGAAGTTAGAAGAATTATTGCAAGGTTGGATTTCGTTGTTTGAAATTAAACGATGACCATCGAAAATATATATATTCTTGGCTAGGGAGTGTTGTGATATATCACGTCAGAATATATATGTATGTTACGTAACCTTCATGGGTTTATTGCATGCCGTGTTTAAGATAACTCAATTGTTCTAGCTAGATCACTAATACTTGTTTGGTCAAAATTCTGTATGACTGGCCAGTAGCCACCACGTTTCATCTAAATCTTAGCCTCTCGATTCCCTAGAAAGTATATATCCCAGACAGTTTATACATACTTGTCTTCGAGTTTGACCTTGACTCGAATACTCAATCTAACACTTGGAGTTTAATCTTTGAAATATCAAAGTTTCATGGAGCTTAATTAAATGGATTTAAACGATATTCATATTAAGAAGATGTACATTTCTTCTGGAATCCATTCATAAGAACTTCAGGTTCTTGCATAATCTTGTGATCAATACTCTCACTGATAATCTTTCTGGTGCAATTACAAATGAAGACATATATAGTGCATTGAAAATTACATGTATTGGTATATGAGACCAATGTATAATTCGATGATCGGTAAATAAGTAGGTGTGAGTATTCGTCTGAAGGCGTAATAAGGACAAAAATGCGGTAGTTAGAGAGGAAGAGGATGAATTGGATGATACAAGTCCACAAATTTGTTATGTATCGACGTGGAGTACCAACCAGTCACACATTTTTCAATTGGACTCAATTTCCTCGTGCTTAGTTGCCTTCACTATAATATTAGATATCTAGTCTCACTCACTCACTAACTCACTCGTGGTTATGTGCTTGCTAGCCATTTGTTTTCTTCACTTGCCAAATCAATGGCCTCTAAATCACTCAAGCTCAAATATTCTGAAGTATCAGTACCAACATTTGATAAGTTGCACAAAAGCTTGGTTGTTGGATGACATGTATTATAAGGTCAAGTGATGGATCCTTTTAAAGCTTTTTAATCTACAATGTGAATTATCAAGCTAATCTCAAGGAGCTAGCAACCACCAGTTCGAAACTGGTACGTACATACTAGTTCGAAACTGGTACGTACATACTTATTTCTAAGGTATTAGCACAATCAAAGTGTATTAACTGATAGAGAAAACACACTTTTGTAGAAAAAAATACGTTTATTGATTTCTTTTAATGAAATAGGGTTAACCTCATGCCCTATTTATAGTTGATATCTCACACTAATTTTACGTTTGAGTTATATATTCGAGGAGTCTAAATGGAATATGAAAAGAATAAATTATATCTGACTTATCATCTATTTGAGTAATAGCGTTTATACGTGTGTTAAGAATTTTTATATAAAAAGATGAATTTGCTATTGAAAAAAAGAGAAAACATGAAGAAAAAAAATGAAAGGGAGAAATCACGCCAATGAGATTCGAACTCTGCACCTCCTACTTAAACACGCACCAAATTCAAATTGAATAATTAAGATGAACGGATGAGATTTAAATTGAATTACAAACTTAGTGACACTTTGTGAATTATTATACTACTTTGAATATATCAATTGTCGTATATCTCATAGATTATGGATTATCAAAAGATATTTAGACTATTTTGTAGCGCCTTGAATTTGAAAAAGACGAACTAAGAAAAATATGACTCGCGCTAGTTCGTGAGCTTATGAATTCTTCGAACTTGAATTTAAAAAACTAAAACGTTGTAGACGCCTTGCACGTCAAAAGACTTGACATGAAATTCTTGATACTAAACTGTGAACTAGTAAAATAATGCAGCGGAACTTGAAAATCATAAAAGCTTGAGTACACAGTTTATAAATCATGAGACTGAAAATGGTAAAGACGCTTCTGGTAAAGATCACTGCTCCGGCAACGCTCCACTCCAAAAGCTCGGCTTCAAGTACCTAAAATTGATAATTTTAGCAAGGGTCAGCTGTGACCACTTGACTGAGCAAATTTCATGCACGTGCCATGATGACTTAAAGTTCTATCTTCATGTCTTTAAAATCTTTTAATCTTGCTTAATGCAATGCAGCTTAAGACTTGACTTTACTTGACTCTTAACACTTGAACTTGTAGTTGAACTTCTTGAAAAGCAATCTTAAACTTTACTCTTAAACATGAATTGAAATTAACTTGATTCGTGAGCTAACTTGGCGTCGTAAGGTACATCCCTAGCCAATGGTGACCACTTAACATGAATAGCCACGATTTGCTAGTTGCCTAGCCGATGGTGACCGCTTAACTTGAATAGCCACGATTTGCTAGTTGCCTAGCCGATGGTGACCGCTTAACATGGATAGCCACGATCTGCTAGTTGCTTAGCCGATGGTGACCGCCACGATTTTCTAGGGAGACCTTACCAGCATATTATTGACATAACTTGAAATCTTTCTCGACTTTAAAGTCTTATTAGAGTGGATGCATGATCCTAAACTCTAACTCATGAATGCATGGACTAATGTGTGTACATATAATAACATCATATAACAACATGAAATTGATGTCATAAGCAAATAACATGGGTCAAGACCGGCACATGTATATGTTATATAAATTTTCAGCATTCTTAAGTGATATACCTAGTTCATATCATATGATCCACATGCTACAGAAAACTTACCTCAACTGATCATACAAAACTACCAAGCTACCATTAGAAGTTGACATAAAAATTTACATGACTATCGACAAAGATCACTGGGCTTACATGACCATTAAAGGATTTGCAGATTAATCACCAAACTTTCCATCAGAAGCTACAAACGGTTTGACCACAAACATAAAATACACTACAGAAAAAATTGATAAATAGCGACGGAAAGGGGCGACGGAGGCCTATCCGTCGCTATTTAGCGACGGATCGCTCAAATTAGCGACGGATAGGCCTTCGTCGCTATTTTAGCGACGGATAAATCTATCCGTCGCTAAAGACTGCGGAAACCCTAATATATTTAATCCTTCCTTCTTCCTCCCATCTACTACTCACAACCCTTCTCCTTCCTCCACCACCACCACCACCACTCCACTGCCAAAACCACCCTTCCACCACCAACACCACCACACCTCGCCTCTCCCATCACCACCTCACCACTGCCACCACCACCCAACACCACCACTCCACCGCCACCACCACCACTGCCTCCACCTCCGCACTCCCACCACTCCACCACCACCACCTCCTCCCCACCACCTCTGCACCACCACCACGATCGAGATCTCCCACTGCCAAGCACCCAACCACCACCACCGGATCTCCGACATCCTCCGTGCCTAGATCTCCTTCGCTCCAGATCCGTCGACTTCCTCCGTGCCAAGCACCCAAGCATCCAAGATCTGCAAATAATTATCTTTTTTATTATTTTTTAATATTTAGGGTTTATGATTTATTGTATCATTGTCGGTTTATTGTATCAAATTCTCGATTTATTGTATTATTGTATGTTTATCCGTATTGAATAAAATTGTCGATTTATCCGTATTGAATATCTGTATAAAATTGTCGGTTTATTCGTATAATAATATCCGTATAAAATTGTCGGTTTATCTGTATAATAATATCCGTATAAAATTGTCGGTTTATCCGTATTATAAAAAAAAATCAAAAAATAGCTTTTTAGCGACGGATAGTTATCCGTCGCTATATAGAGTATTTTTTATTTTTTTTTAAAAGGAAAAAATCAGCTTTTTCGTGACGAATAAAATCCGTCGCTAAAAAGTCAATGGTTTATCCGTCGCGATTTAGCGACGGATAACCTATCCATCGTCCCACTTCCCGTGGGACGATGGCTTTTTTATCCGTCGCGATTTAGCGACGGATAAACTATCCGTCATCCCACTTCCGTCATCGCGATTTAGCGATGGATCGACACAGTTTTAACGACGGATAAATCTATCGCTAAAACTGCAGATTCTTGTAGTGATAGCAATTAAGAAATTAACTAATGGATGCTATGCACATACTACAGTTAATCGCATATAGAAACTCATTCTGGACATGAGAACCATAGAAGATCAATTAGTACACAATGACAACTATCAATTTTCATTAGACAAAGCATAGATCGATTAACTAGAGGAACTTGCAAACACACATACCAATCAATCAATTATAACAAAACATGAACCATAACTTAACCGTGCACAAAATCCAAAAGAAACTTGCAAGCATATCATATCATAGCATAGATAATACCCAACCAATTAATCGTGGATGAGCCTTAGGGAACTTGCCTTGAGAGAAACGAACAAGAGGGGCAAGAATTGAAAACGGGTTGAAAAACAGCCCATACATTAACATGGCGATCCGTCCGTTGGAAGTATAGAAAGGTCTGTCATAAATCTGTTCTCCAAAAACCAGCTCGATCGGACGGTTAACGAACCAGGAAATAATTTTAGAAGATGACTGCGCTTGGCAGAAAATTTGCGCGCGAAATAATGTTTTAGCTAAGGGGTTTTCTTTGAAAATAACTAGGTTTAGGGCTATAATGGACTTGTTAAAGAAAATGACTGCGCCTGGCAGAAAATTTGCGCGCGAAATAATGTTTTAGTTAAGGGGTTTTCTTTGAAAATAACTAGGTTTAGGGCTATAATGGACTTGTTAAAGAAAATGACATTGGGCTTGAGATAAGTGATGGGCTGGATAAGGTTACAAATCACAAAAGCTGGGCCAACAACACTTACGAACTCCGCTTTGACGATCGATTCACTTTAAAATGTTTAAATTCGAAATACGAATTTTTTGGGTTGTTACAATTTTTATAAAATTACATGCCAAATGAGTCATTTGAAATGACACTGTATTTCCCCAAATTAATGTAAGGCCTTGCCCTAGCCACAATCATGCCCCATGGACAATGGGACTGTATAATAGTAAAAGATTTAATAAAATTATATATAATGAAAATTTAAAAAGTGATATGTCATAATAATTGTTAATAGCTATAGTGTAAGAGTAATTTGTGATCACGGAAATATTATTGAAATCGATTTCAAATATAATCAGACTGTTTTACAATAACTTTATTTTATTTATTTTATGTGAAGGAAATAGTTACTTGACAGAGTTGTTTATTTGTTGTGAAACATGATTTAGACTATGTTCTCTTCAACTGAAAACTCATTCAGTTCAGTTCTACTTAGTTATATTTTATACTACATTTCAGTTCAGTTCAATAAATTCCAGTTGAAAATAACAGAGCCTCACTGTACAACTCAACTTTATCATAGATTAAGTAGGTCGACAAACCGTCAAAATATAAATTATCTTCTTTGCCGTTTCTTATTTTGGAACATAATCAACAGAGAATCCTCTCCATCTACTGGTAATTACAGCTAATATATCTCCTCCAACAGAACCTTTACTAAATATTCACTCAAGTACACAATTAATCAGCTACCTATTCAGTTAACTTTTCAGCTACCGGTTAATTTTTCAGCTACCAGTTAGTTTTTCAGGAGGCCATACATGATACATACATACAATACACAGTGACACTCTACTCTCTGTTTGCAGTTAGGTTTGTTTGGTAGTTCTATAAAACATCAATCTCCGACACAATGTTTCCTTTTCCTTCTCTTCTCCATTTCCACACTCCTATTTATCTTCTTCTTGGAGCTGGACTTCTATATCTTTATCTGCCTTTATCTGCTTCTTCTTCAATTTATTACACCTAAAAATCCTATCTTTAAGGTCTGTTTTACTTTTACCAACCCTCTTTATGTCTTTCCGTGTTTCTTTATTCATCATAATTAGATCTATTGGTGTTTTCTTACGTTTCTGTTTACTTTTTCGGTTTCTCCTTCCATGTTATTTGGAAAGGTTCTGTTTTTTGGTCTATTTCTTGGTGGATCTTGCTCTGTTTATAGTTTAGTCTGCATTTTTAGTAATGTGGTTCCTCTGTTCTTTGTAGCAGCCTGTAAAGGTTCAATCTTTGCTCACTTCATTTTCACCCTGTCTGGATTTTGCAATTTCTTTGCTTATATCTGTGTTTGGACTATAATTATATGAAAAGATTTTGATTTGTTGTATCTCTGTTCCCCTTAAAATCAGAGGCAATTGTGTATATTTGTTCCAAATTTGAGATTGCTTATATATAGTTATTTCTCAACTGGAATCATAAAGAATCTTAGTAAAATATTTTCAGCTAAATTGGACCTTTCTGTGTAATTGTATTATTCTTTTATGGATAAGGATGTGCTGGTAACAGTGGGCCTTTTTATCTCGTTTCTTGATTAACAAGAAGTATGAATTTCTGGGAAACACTTCTTTCCCTTGTCTATATATTCTGTTATTTATTCAGCTTTCCATTTTGTTTTAGGCAGACTCTTGCAAATCCTTGACTTACTATATACCTAAAGGTCTGTGAAATTCTGATCTTGTTCTGCATTGTAGCCTGATGCATAAGGAGGTGTAGATGTAATAGCATGAGTGTTTCATATATGTGATTTCTGGCTATATGTTCTCTGTGGACAGATTAGGTGTATCTAACTTGTATATTATTGTTTATAGAATTGGCATGTTATTTTGATACATGAATGCATCAGTGTTTGATAACGAATACTCTTTTCAGTGTGCAGATTGAACAAAAATGGACGGCCTAAGAGTTATTGTGGATGGGATCATCAATGGGGGGAGTGAAGGTGCAAAGGAGATTGGACTTAAGAAGGTGAGTTCCCAGTCCTCAATCCCTGAGCTTGATGACAATGATATCATGAAGTTACTCGAAAAGCCCAGATCGTTCATGGAGAGGCAGAGATCATTCGACGAAAGGTCACTCAGCGAGTTATCAATTGGTTTGTCCAGGGGCTTAGACAATTATGAGAGTGCCTACTCGCCTGGGCGATCAGGGTTGGATACCCCTGCTTCGTCTGCTCGTAATTCTTTTGAGCCCCATCCGATGGTAGCAGATGCTTGGGAAGCCCTAAGGAGGTCATTGGTGCATTTTCGAGGTCAACCTGTTGGCACGATTGCTGCTTATGATCATTCATCTGAGGAAGTCCTAAACTATGATCAGGTAAAGATGAATCCATGAATTTGTAAGTAATTTTAATCCACACAAACAAAGGCATTCCATCCGTTGGAGGGGAATATACATTATATCTTGTGTTATACATAGCTTGCTTTGTAATAGCATGCTAAATCCTGGTATTGTTATTAACTCTGCACCACAACGTCTTCATTTCTAGATTTTGATAGTTGTGCTGCATATGCAAGATTGTAGAATTGAAAAGTAAATGACTATTGTTGGTATATATATATATATAGATATATATAACCAAGGTCTTCTGCAAGTTGCATATAGCACTGAATGGATCTAACCAAATATACATGCTAAGCCGTTTTTGTACCATATGATATTGATAAATGTTCTTAATACCTAGTAATAATGATTTTTGTCCAATTTTGGATGTAATTGACTGTAGGTCTTTGTTCGAGATTTTGTCCCAAGTGCACTGGCATTTTTGATGAATGGTGAGCCTGATATAGTTAAGAATTTCCTCCTGAAGACACTTCAGCTTCAGGGGTGGGAAAAAAGAATTGATAGATTCAAACTCGGTGAGGGTGCTATGCCTGCTAGTTTCAAGGTTCTTCACGATCCAGTTCGCAAGACCGATACAATTGTAGCTGATTTTGGTGAGAGTGCAATTGGAAGAGTGGCCCCAGTTGATTCTGGTTTCTGGTGGATTATTCTTCTCCGTGCCTATACCAAATCTACAGGAGACCAAACTCTATCTGAAACACCTGATTGCCAAAAAGGGATCCGGCTTATTCTGACTTTGTGTCTGTCTGAAGGGTTCGACACATTTCCAACATTACTTTGTGCTGATGGTTGCTCAATGATTGATCGAAGGATGGTGAGTTACATTCTAAATAATTACTCGAACTTTCATGTATATTAAAAGGACAGTTGCAGTTTTTACAAAATAACATAAGCTTCTTCTGTAATACTGAATTCACTTTCACTGACATGATTAAACACAATCTCATGCTACAACCTGTTTTGTTTGCCAGGGAATTTATGGATATCCCATTGAAATTCAAGCACTCTTCTTTATGGCATTGAGATGCGCTTTACAAATGCTGAAGCCTGATGGAGAAGGGAAGGACTTCATCGAGAGAATAGTGAAGCGTTTGCATGCACTGAGTTATCACATGAGAAGTTACTTTTGGCTAGACTTCCAACAATTGAATGACATATACCGCTATAAAACTGAAGAATATTCGCATACTGCTGTGAATAAGTTTAATGTCATTCCAGATTCCATCCCAGAATGGTTGTTCGATTTCATGCCAACACGTGGCGGTTATTTTATCGGGAATGTTAGTCCTGCCAGAATGGATTTCAGATGGTTTGCTTTAGGTAATTGTGTTGCCATCTTGTCTTCTCTTGCCACTCCTGAACAATCTTCTGCCATTATGGACCTTATTGAATCAAGGTGGGAGGAGCTTGTTGGAGAAATGCCTTTAAAGATAAGTTACCCTGCAATTGAAAGTCACGAGTGGCAAATTGTAACTGGATGTGACCCGAAGAATACAAGATGGAGTTATCATAATGGAGGATCTTGGCCAGGTTCTTGCAAACACTCCTCTCTTCATTTGCTGATATTAACGTTGAACTCTTTTGGTGCTTGTGCATCTTTTTATTGGTCCATAATCTTTAAAAAAAAAGAACCTTTATATCAATATCCAACTTCTATAAGCTGAATATGCTGAGCGTTTTCTATAACCTGAGGTTTTCTATAACCTGAGGTTTTGCGGAAGTCCTTAACCTTTTCCTAGAAAAGCAGATAACATGACTTTACAAGGAGTCTACAGAGTGTTTCCTCTTAGACACAGGATGATTTGAAAGTTGGTGTTTCTGGATGTTCAATTCAGAGCAGAATCTCGAAGCTTGGTGGGGGGAAACAACTTTGCTTCTCAGCTTCGAATAGCTTAGGTTTAGACAAGAAAAACTTGAATCTGCTTTCTTTTGCAAGTTCCAAAATCTATGCTTATTTCAGCTAATAAAGTACATACGGAGCTGTAGCAAACACACTCTTTTAGCATGCCTGGAAAAAGAATTTGCTCTTTTACCTATCTTTGCACTGAATGAATTCGCTAACCACTTGGCGTCTTTGCCCATTATGTTTATAAAGGTAGAGTATGTCCTGGTTTATTTATCAAAATTCACCAACTTGAATGCCAAGTTTCATTTCATTGTTTCTATTTGGCGTGCAGTGCTATTATGGTTGTTGACAGCTGCCTGCATCAAAACTGGACGGCCTCAAATTGCAAGACGAGCAATTGACCTAGCAGAGAGCCGGTTGCTGAAGGATAGCTGGCCTGAATATTATGATGGAAAAGTAGGGAGATTCATAGGCAAACAAGCCAGAAAGTATCAAACATGGTCCATAGCCGGATATCTGGTGGCAAAAATGATGTTGGAGGATCCTTCACATGTAGGAATGATTTCACTTGAAGAGGACAAGCTTATGAAGCCTGTGGTTAAGAGATCCTCCTCTTGGACTTGCTGAAGAGCTTGGTGATGATGATGGAATGTTTAGTTACTACGCGTAGTGGATTCAAAACAAAAGTATGTATTTTTTCTTTGCGAGAAAACTATTCGCTGGCAAATTCTTGATAGTAAGTGTACCGTTGTGGGGAGATTGATTTTGTGTAACATTCATATGGTTCACCATCATCCCCTCTGCTCAGTGCTCCTCCACCGAAACTTCTGGACCGTGATGGCTTCTGTGATCCAAGCACTGGTCTATGTGACGCCAACTGATAGCTCAAGGTCTAAATTTTTCACACACTAGTAAATTATGCAAATCAGAAATTGGTATAAGAGTGCAGTTGGAGAAACCATCGGCAACGTGTGCTTTCCTGGTTTAAGAAGTGATGGTGATCGTCGGCCAGATAGTTAGCTAAGAGTGGTTTGCAGGGACAGGGAGAGGGGTATGGTGTATCAGTATGTGTATGTATTATTGAGGACACTGATTGGATCAATGGTGTGAACTATGTATTGATTGTATATACTGTCAAATACTGCCAAGTCAATAATAGATCATACTGCTATACTTTAGCCTACTGCTGTTAAATGAAGTTAATGATAGGCCAATTAATCCATCGAATGTATACTTGCCTTGACATATATATACTAATTCGTAACTTTGAAATATGCAACTGATAGATACATGGCTAAGTATATGATATATCCTTTTAATCATATATTGTTTTTTTTGTTTGAGATATTAATTAATTAATATGCATGTCCTCGTTGTAGTTCCACCCTAAAGCTGTCGCAAGATCGGCACCACAAAAGTTCTTTATGCATGGTGTTTGTCCGTGTTTTTTGTATGACACATGAACCCTATACAAAAGTTCTTTATGGATTATGGTGTTAGGATTTACTTCCATTGTTTAGCCATCATGAAGATGGAATGCACATTCATTATCTAGCCATCTGGAATATATATGGGAGCAAGGATAAGTATATATCAAGACATATCTATCTCATCACATCAAATTGACGTTGAGAAACACAAATGAGAACTAACATCATACCATATAGCATTTGTTTTCAACTATGCTCCGAAGTATATTCAATCATCTGGCCAGCAAAACATGAGAACTAACAGCAAATACTGATGCAGGTTTCAATTTATATGAAAGCATGAAACAAAGTGATACGGGTATCTAAACAGTAAAAGTATTATATAAATCATGATCCCTCTCCCTCGAGGGAAGTTTAAGCTTCAAAAAACAAACAAGAAATGGTAATACATGGAAAGAACACACAACAAATATTTCATATGTTCTGAACTGCTCAACCGAGCTATAGTTTAAGAGTAGCAATTGCTTCAGGTTTGAAATCAACTCTGAGACCTAATACTCTTCTGACCTCTGCTGGTGTAAGTCTCCAGGTCATAGGCCCCGAGTCCTCTCCCCAGAAATCCAGAATCTCAGAGACTTTTTCCAAGTTTAAGATAGTAGCCATCTGCGTTAAACGGGCAAATTTGTCTCTAACAGTCCTCTGGGTCATACTAGAGAAATGACTCACTAGTGTCCTAGCGTCTCTATCAAGTTGAAGACCTCCAAGTTGACTGAAGCTCTTTTGCATCATGATGACTTCAAGCCTTTTCACAATGAAGTCGATAACAAGATGCACGAATGTGTCATAGTTGCTGGATGTCATAAGTGGCTGAAGCCATGCAACATTAGTCTCAACAGCATGAAGAAGCATCTGCACCCAAGGATCATTCACTTCATTGTCTGCATATTCTGCTTCAGAAAGCTCATAACTAATGGTTGCCACAGTGTCTAACACAGGTCGAATGCGTGGGGTCACAGTGGCTATAAGCTGTGACATTCCAATATTCAATGTCTTCTTAAAATTATTGCTCATTTCGTTCAACTCAGACAAGCAAGATTTAACTCTTTCTCGATCTGTTGGTGTTGTTGATACGGAAATATGTCCAATCCGACATAAAGGACCTAGGAACATTTTCCTAAGGCGTCCTAAGTCATCCAAAGGATCCGAGGCACTTTAGTCCGAGCCAATGGTCCGATCCGGGCAGACCATCTATGGTCCGACCCACCCTAAGAGAAAGGGACAAAGGATTTGGACCTGCAAGGCCCGACCCGGAACCCTAGGTCCGACCCACCTTGGTCCGAGCCTCCCTGGGAAAGGAGCATAGTGCTAAGTCAGCACCCTCTCCGACCCAAGGACTCCGATACGGATGTCAACTCGGATCCAGCATGACCATCTCATAAAGCAACCAAGCAAATGGGCACCAAAGAGTGAGGTGTCCGAACCCAGGAGCTCCGAATCGGAAGAGTCGGACAGACAGGAGAACTTCCTCAGCTGACAACCAGGCGCTGTCCGGATCAGGCATCCGGACCAACCTCTCCGAACCTGGGATCTCGGCAGACTCTGTCACATCCTCAAGAACTCTCCCAATAATGACCAAACTACCCCTAAAGCCCAAGATGGCATGGGCTAAAGCTTCATTATTGGGCTATGGGCCTCATCTTAGCATTGGTGGCTCAATCCTAGCCGTACACATGGCGCGATCCTGGCAAGGCCTTCCATTTCAATGATAGCCTATAAATAAGGCACATATCCTAATAAACAAGGCACTTCAAGTAAGTCACTTCGAACAAGTCTTCTCGCTAGTCACATCACGAGCATTATACAGAGCTGATCCTCAGTCACTCTCGAGTAAAGTCTCATCCCGGTTTGACACTTAGCAAACCGGGCACTAACCCCCCAAGTGTGCAGGTCCTTACCGGAGTAGTTGGCAGCTGGTTCTTACGCTTCGGTCCTCACCTAGCAAGGAGCCCCTCATCTTGGCACCATTTGGAAGAGTCAAATAAATCTAAGTGATTGTGGAGTTACACCCTCAACAGGTGTAGGGAATGCCTCCGTACATTGTTCTTCAATCTCGTGAAGCAGTTTCAATGTATATTCGCTACTAATATCCATGTTGTTCAAGGCCGTTGCAATCTCAGTCCCAGTCTTCTCCACTCCTACACCCCCAGAAAACAGCTTCGCTCCAAGATTTGGCTCCCTTATTTTCTGCTGCAAAGCCTCACTGTACTCACCCCCCAATAAACTCGCAGCACTACTAAGCACAGCTATTACAGAGTTAATATTAGAGGTAGAAATAGCTCTGCGGCAACAACTCTGCAACACATAAAACACATCATCCACCATGGATGTCGTAAGACTATCAAGCACATGTTCATCAATTTGGATAGCTTTCCTCACATTCTCCACCATAAAGAACCCTTCCAGAATGACATAATAGCCAGTAACATCCTCAGCAACCTTGCTAAAATTCCCACTCCTAAACGCCTTCGTGGCTCGAGGACCTAGTTCCGGATCCACATATGTCAAACTCCTAATCTTTGACACCATGTACTCCGTATAATCCTCACCGAGCTGAGTAAGCGACAGAATCTCCTCAAGGTAAAGCTCGATTTCCCTAGGATCAGGCCCCTCCGCCCCAACAGACAGCAAATTGGTCTTATACGAGTTTATCTCCGAAGTCAGCTTCGCCAATTTCCTATACTCCATATACTTTTTCAAAATGATGGAGCCCCTAGAATCACACTCCTCCTGGAGCTCACAAATGGCGAAAACAATTCCATCTTCACCACACAGATCCTTCAGTATATCCTTATTCTCCTCAACAGCCAACACAATGTCTTTAAACAAATTCGTCAAGCAAGCAACAAAATTCACCTGACCACTACCACTATCCCCTTGCTGCTCAACAATCTCAACCAACTGCTCAAATTCCATTCTAGAACGCATTGAAATAACTTTTTTCAAATAAGCAACATAGATCTGCAAACCTTCTTCCTCCAGAGCAAGCGGAGTGTACAGCTTCACAAATCTCAAAACCGCCGGATGATCCCGCTGATCCACAGCCGCATTCAGCTTCTTCTTCACAATACCTTCCAGCTGCCGCTTATACGCAAGAAACTGCTCTCTCTGCTCAGCTGCTGACGTGTCCTTGAACCTGGAATCGATCTGCAAAAACGTCCGGACGTAATTCGCCGCCGATTCAAAATCCTCGATCGAGAGCGACTTCTGAACGCCTTCGATGCAATTGGACCGATCGACAATGGCGTCGATGCGGAGGAGCGTGTCGTTGACGCGCGACTGAGCGAGATCGAGGTGGCGGACCTTGGCGGAGACCTGATCGGCTAAGGCGGAAGTGGAGGAGACGTTGGAGAGCATGTAGGCCGAATCGGCTTTGACGATGTCTAGGACCTCGGCGGATTTGTGGAGTGTGGTGAGCTGGCGATCGAGATCGGAGCGGTGGTTGAGGAGTGTTTCGAGTTCTAGATCTATGGCACGTTGGTAAGCGATGCATTCGTGGAGGAGGCGAGTCGACGTCGGTGAGATTGCGGACTTCTTCGAGAGCTTCTGGCTGGCCGAACTCCACGCGCCGCCATTGTTCGCCGGATTCGGCTTCGCCTCTCGGCGTTGCTGCCATTTTTAGTTCCGGTGAGTCAGGTTCAGAGTGATTTTTCGGATTTGGTGTTTGGATGTTGGAACGTACTTCAGCCGGAGTTTAAGATGGACTCTTCATTGGAACCGGACCGACCGAACCGGTCTTTTATTTTAAGTGATTGATTTTGATTTTTTGTCCTCAACAATGAATCAATCTTAAACTATAATTATAAAATGTCCAACTGAATTATAGTAAAACTTTGTATCCTAAAATTTTATTATATAAATTAGTTGAAAATTTCACTATTACCGTTTAGGATTTTCTTTTCGATTTCACCAAGACGGCCATACGCGACTAATCTAAATTGAAGACCTTTTTGGGCAATTTTACATTCACAATGCTCGAACTCTAAACCTGGCTTAAGTGAACTCTCATGCCGTTATTATCGTTTAAGAATTAAGATTAATTTGTATTTAAAGTTGAATTTTGTTTACGTTTTAAAGTTAAAAAAATTTAAAAACTTCTTGGGACAAGGAAGTATGTATTAATTTAGCAACTTTTGAACCATATCTCGGTGTGAAAATGCCACTTTAACACATCAATTTGGAAGAAACAAAAAAGATTTAGTAAAACGAAACCAAATCAAAAAAAGGTCAACTACAATGAAGAAATATTGTTTGTATTTATAACATGAAGAAATCTGATGTTGTTAATATATAAAAATAAATACAGTAAACGTGTATGGCACTTTGCTTAACAAAAGTGTCAAATCCCACTCCTTTTGTGTTGTGGAACCCTCAAGTTGAATTTTTCGTGCCTTATTTTATTACTCCTAGTGTGTGTTGTTTAAATTTCAAATAGATTTCTCTCTTTGTAAATTGTAATTATTCAACTCCTTTATTGTGTTGCTTAACCCTCAAGTAGAATTCTACATTTGTTGTTTATCTCACTCCTTATATAGAACAAGAATCACTTAACACACTTCACAACTAGGTTGGGGTTGGTTACTCTTCCGAAAAAACTGTTTAACCGAACAAACGGAGGGGAAATTGGGACTGCGTCCAATTTCTCCTAAGCATGCCTATGAGGCTATGAATGACTGTAATTCATGTCAATGGACTCACCTAGGCCCACTCAATACATTGCATGCTAACATGGACCGGCCTGTATGTCCCCCTTTTCCATTTCGTTTGAGCTCACTTGCTGCATTATAAATAGAATGTCTTTAAATTTAAAGATGAATTAGTATACTTCTGTAGTTCCTCCTTAGACCACTCCCAATGGGAGTGGTCATGGTGCCGGCCGTGCACCACGTCAGTAGTGCATTGGTCAGGCCGGAATCACCTTAACAAGGTCGATTCCAGCTCCCAAATTGGCTCATTAATAACGGGAGGCCGTCTGAGGCCCACCCGACTTTTTTTTTAATTTTTTTTAATTTTTAAAAATTAATTTATAAAGTAATATTGAATAAAAAAAATACTCCAACGGCTATATTTTTTCGAAATCTATAAATACGACCCATTCACAACTCATTTCACCACACCTCAATTTCCTCTCCTCTTCCATTTCTTAAACTCAAAACGTCTCTAAACTCAAACACATATCCAAACATGTCTGCAATTAATCACTATATCAACAACTTATCATCATCTAGTTCCGATGATGATGAGTTTGCACAATATGCTGATTCCTCTTCTTCCTCTTCAAGCACACAAACTGATTACTATACACATGCTACCAAACTTCTTATTCAAGCCACTCCTCACATAATCAACCACTGCGAGCAACAAAATCCACGAAGGAAGTCGTGGTATACACGTGAATACATTGATCGGAAGAGAGAACAGTTTGCTGTTCTACTCGATAACGATTACTTTGTTGAACGTCCAACATGGGGAGCGGTCAAGTTCCGACGTCGGTTCAGGATGCAAAGGCCATTGTTTCTCCGGATCGTCGAAGCTTTAGAGCAATACGACCCGTATTTTCAACAACGCCGGGATGCTACAGGGAGGTTGGGTTTACGGCAAAATGCAATGCACATCGCCATCCGACAACTTGCATATGGTGTATGCGGACATGGTGGACGAATACACTCGTAAGTCAAACGACCGCTCAAGAGGCGTTGAAGGCCTTTGTGATGGTGTTGTTGCGGTTTTGGTCCTACATATATGAGGGCCAATGCGGAGGATGTCGTCAATTAGTCGAGGTAAACACTAGTCGAGGTTTTCCGGCATGCTTGGAAAGTATCGATTGCATGCCGGGAATGGAAGAACTGTCCGTCGGGTTGGAAAGGGCAGTTTTAAGGAAAAAACAAGAGAGCCACACTTGTTTTGGAGGCGGTTGCATCCCAAGATACTTGGATTTGGCATGCTTTCTTTGGTGTTTCAGGGAAGTTAAATGATCGAACCATTGTGGAACAGTCCAGATTCATTGACAATTACTAAGGGAAAAGCTCACCGTTAACTTCAAGTGGATGGGAATCAATACATATGGGGTACTATCTAACCGACGGCATATATCCTATGTGGGCAACATTTGTGAAGTCAATTAAGGGTCCTATCAATCCAAAAAAGCCAAATTCGCGGCAAAGAGGCGCAGAAAGATGTCGAACGTGCTTTGGAGTTCTCCAAGCACGCTTTCAGTAATTAAGGATCCAAAGATCGCCCATACCCGAGAAGACCTTGCTAGGATCATGAATTGTTGCATTTGTTTGCACAATATGATAGTAGAGGATGAGCGGCACTTATATCGCAACTACAAAGATGTGATAGCAGAATTCAATGATGATGCTGTAGAATTAGGCATCCACAACGATGAGCTTAATGCCTACACACGCAGGGATTCCTATATCAATCAAATGGATGGCTATTTGAGCAAAAGGGCTGGCCTAGAAAGTAAGGAGACCCATTTGCAGCTTCAAGAAGACATCATGAACCATGTTTGGTCTTTCAACCATGAGTAGTTCTTTTCATTGTAATGTGTTGTTGTTTATTTCATTGTTATGCATGTGTGATGTTGGTTTGTTTCCTATCATTTTTATGCATTTGTTGCCTTTTTTCTCATTTTTTTCATTCTGATTTCAATCTCAATAAATTATAAAATGAGTTTTAAGAATCCAATTTGAGTAATTTCAACTTCTAAACACTCTTATAATATGTTAAGCAAGCTAAAAAAAATATAAAAAAAATACGAAAAAAAAATAAAAAACACTATTCACGGTCGTCCGACGACGTGTTGGACAGTTTTTTTTCTGCAGTGGTCGTTAAATCAGCCGTCGCTCACGAACGCAACTATTCACGGTCGTCGCGACGACCTATTGGGAGTGGTCTTACTACCCCTCAAACCATTAATACCTCCTCTTCTTTCTCAGACAGACCTCTTCATCATTATTCTCCCAAACCCTTCTCCGTAACTTGCAAATCGAGCAATCAAAGTAGCAGCAACCATGTGACAAGTGAGATTTTCATGTCTTTCCAACCACCCATTTCATAATTTTGCTCAAAGATTACATTTTTACTGACATTAGCCCTTTGATAGATAGAACAGAGCCGAGCAAGTGGAGAAAGATTATTTCGACTACATTGGCAGCAGCCATGATTGCCTTTTCCAGTGACATGTCTTCTCTGGCTGAGCTCAATAAGTTTGAAGCTGATACTCGGGGCGAATTTGGGATTGGATCTGCTGCTCAATTTGGTTCTGCTGATCTCAAGTATGTAATCAGTTTCATTCTTGCAATCCTTTAAGCATGTAAAAATTCATTCAATTTTAGCTGTAAAAAATTGTTCCTTTTGTTGCAGGAAAACAGTTAATTTGAATGAAAATTTCAGGTACGCAGAATAGAATGTCTTTAAATTTAAAGATGAATTAGTATACTTCTGTAGTTCTGCTCAGGTAGTCCGTAGTTGAATTAATTTTTATCAAATACTAATATAATTGGGTTTTTGTTAGCTAATTTAGTCACACCAATTTCATCAATATTGAACTCAATCATAAAGAATAATCAATTGTTACGACTATTAGATGAGTTACCAGACTTCCTCATGTCCTCAATATATAAGGAACTTTTGTAATGATTATGTAAACAAATGTTATTAGAGATAGTAACAATATTGTCCTTCCACATGTGATTTCAATTAAGTTTAAAAAATTGGTTTAGTGTTTTTTTTTAACTAGACTAACTTCATCTTATTAGACTAACTTGTGCGTGATCGCACTCGGAAACTATTCCAAAATTTTACTACTTATGCTGCCTAGCTATGTCAATCAAACTACCAATAAATTGTTAAGTGTCCTTTCAAATTTATATGGAGACTATTTTTGCACAACGTCGATCCACCATCATATGTTTCATGATTATTATATGTGTAAAGGTGACCTCTCATTAATGTTCATTATGGACCCCACAGTGGAACCAGTACTGCACCCCTCAAGTCGAATAAACGTGTCAAATATATCCCATTTATCCCGCATACAAGAAGTGAAAGCATTTATCTTGAATTCATCAAAGCTAATCCCTCCCATACTAGCTGCATATTTACCTAAAATCAAATTAACAGAATATAAGAAAAACAACTTTTTGCAGGTTAGTATAACATCGCAATAATCCCATGTCCCAAAAGCTTTAAATATAGGTTTTTCTGCGCACAATGTAAGGACAAGACAAAGAGGCAAGACAGTAATTTAACCAATAGTTTTTGACAAAATTATAGTCCTAATCAATCAAATGTCGACCAATTGTCTATGATGACCAAAACAAATCTATAAACTGTCTAACTACTAGTTTACATAAACTGAGTTATTTGTCCTTTGCGCTTAATTCTACGTGTTAACTTGAGACCTCTTATTAAATTATCGATCAGACAAAGTACATCTCAAATAATAAAAATGTAGTATTAGTAGTAACTTGAGACTTCAAATTAGATCATTGGAAGAACACTTATCATGGTATCAAGAATTGGGAGAGAGTAAATTTACATGAATTATTGCAGGTCACAAAATCTATAACTTACCAAGTCCTGGAAAACTTCTACGCGATCTGAGCCTTCTTGCATAAGTTAACCAAGTTAATTACGCAACTCACATAAAGAATTCATCAATGTGATGATTCGATCTTATCTGAGGTATGCTAGAAGATTGTTAGATGACTAATTTCGTGGAAACCAGCAAATGTAAAGATGATGTTAACAAATAAAATATTGAACATTACATTAAGCAGATGCGTGCGGGTAAGTCAAAATCTTAAATATATCTGGTACGTCTTTCAGGAGCTGGCAAATAAATTAAGAGTCAAGACACTGATTAAGTGATATAAGTGGCATTATTTAAGGAAAAACGTTAGATCTTGTATGGTTGAGGCAGGACAAAATTTGGCAGAACCCGGTGAGAACCCATTGTCTTATTGTTTGTGATGCTCCAATTTAAAATATGTCTTGAACTCTTGTTACAACACAAACTTTGTCGTCGAAGAATTAACATTACATCTGTCTTACATGGTGTGATATGATATATGAGTAATTTGGTCGGGAGTACATTAAAAAAAAGTAAACCTTGGAAAGATTTTATTAGTACAGAGGAAGTAGTTCTTAACGAAAAGTCTGAGATAATATTAAAGGTGAGTTATGAATAAGTGCGCGTATTTGATTGTTACCAATTATGAATAGTCCACTAAAATGTCCATTGTATGCACATAAGTAACTATGCGTGTAATATATACCTCACACCCCATACCAGTTAAGAACGGTATGATAAATGGAATATAACAAGACATTGATGGAACCTTCGACGAACTGACGAACTAGAACGGTGCTCTAATCCTATTGCGGATTACCTCAAACGGGTACTTACAAATCAATAGGAGTATAAAATCAGCCACTTCTTGTTAAGTAACAAACTTAATCAACGGTAAACATATTTTTACACAATATAAGTTTATTAATCAAATGTCTGAGCAACAGAACTAGATAGATATGTGTATACGGAACATAAGTTTATTCATCAAAGTTTTGAGCAACACATCTTCATCCCGAACCTGAATACCCTACTTGTAGAGCCGACTTTGACAATCGAAACAACCAGAGTCTATTAAGTACGGTTTCCCTCGGGTCAGAGGTCTAATCTCCCAATCTACAGACAAGATGCATGTTCTCCTAATTCTACGGCCAACGCCCAGGGCCGGCCCGGAGCATGTGTGGCAGCACGTCCGCTCAGGCCCCCCTATTTTGACCCCAATTTTAAATTTTAGATTACACACACACACACACACACGCAATAAATAGACATTAAAATCTCTTTCTCCAAGTGGTAAAGATGATATCTAACTTGTAAAAAGTCTTGTGTTCGGATTGTGATGGTGGAAATTATTTTATTTTACTTATTTTTATATTTTTTATTTTATTATTATTAATATATTTTTATTTTATTATTATTAGGGTCCCAATTGAAATTTTTGCACAGGGCCCCCTAAATCTCGAGGCCGGCCCTGCCAACGGCCAATTAATAAATAAAATAAAACATTATGTATCCTTTTGGGATCCAGCAATATATACTTACCTAAGTTGGGAGTAGAGGATACGGTTCAGGATTCCATCAAACACACTTTAAAAGCTAATTAACAATGTCATACCATGGAAAAAGCTTTTGTTTGGAAACATGGCTAGGCCAAGCTCATTCTTTGTATTGTGGTTAGCCTGCCAAGAGAGGCTCCTCATGAAGGGCAGACTCATCAAGTTTGGTATCTCAACGGATGGGTGTTGTGTCTACTATTGTGGTGGCCAAGAAAGTTGCCGACATCTTTTCTTTGATTGTCATGAGACAAGGCGAGTCTGGATGGAAATTTGAGCTGGATGAAATACAATAGAACTCCCGGAGATTGGAAACATGAGATGTCATGGATCATTCAACATACGAAAGCTAAAAGTTGTCGAGCAAGACTTTTGAAAATGGCTGTTACGGAAACTATATATACGATTTGGACTTTCAAAAATCTAATGATCTTCCAACAACGACTAGCTGGTGGATTGAAAAGCTATGATATTATAGCTAACATTAGAGGGAGTGCTTAATTGGTCAAGGGATTGTTGCCTTATTGTAATAGACTGTGAGTTACTGTGTTTATTGTGTAGTTTCACTAGTCCGTTTGTCCTTTTTTTCGCCTGGATCATCTGATCAGCTATTGTACTTCATTTGTTTTGGAATGGAATTATTTTTCGTGCTCCAAAAAATGTCATACCAGGTTACGTATATGACCAATGTGATGAATAACCGTGTTGGACTAAAGGGTTGTATGTATCGATCGCAGGGTCGTTACAATGCGCGGCGTAGGATACGGCATCATAATATTGTTAAATGTGTTTAAAAGTTTAATAACAATATACTCCCTCCGTTCCTAAGAAATCTTTCCATTTCGACTTTTTTGGGAAATTCATATTCGTTATTAAATGTTTTCCCATGATTCTGGATAACAGTTAATTCTGGATAAGTTTAGAAACCCCTCAACCGCTAGACAGCTTCGACTTTGTACTTTACAAATTGGAGGATTCGGTCTCCAGAACGAATATACGAAAATCTTACATCCTCTCTATTTTCTGATCGAAATTCATATACCTGAATTAGATTGCCTTCTTGGATTATCCCCGCAAGGAATTCGTGTAACCCAGGCTGTAAATTGGGTCGAATTATCTTGTTCGGAAAGTGACTACACGATCCATAGAAGATTTCCAGGATTATCACCACCCATAATTTTTCCAACAGCATGCATGTGCAGCTCTTGAAGTAATCAACTTTTTAATGATATATAGACATTACTTCAATATACTTTGGCAACGGTTTATGTTTTCTATCAAAGTCAAGAGTAGTACTTTTAATCAATTAAGATTACAAGGATAAATTCATATGCTAAAGTTAATGTGTAGTTTTAACGATAAAAAATGAAAACGGTAGAGAAAATGTAATTTTAATTTTAGTGAAAAATATTTAATTATTGTGTAAAATTAAGATTATTTATCAATAACATTCGTTAAATGTAAGATTTGTCAAGTAAGGCCCTTAACTCGATTCAACTGGGATTGCTATCATGGTGTTTGTCATTAAACTTCTAAATCAATTTAAGTTGAGTTTTGTATTTGACGACTAATTACTAAATTGAAGTTAGAGTTTTGAGTTTTGTTTGATATTAAATTGTGATATTTATAGACATATATGAATATGAGTTTTAAAGTATTGAGTTTTGGAGTTGATAGATATTAACTCAACTCAAGTATTACAATGAGAGTAGATAAACAAACATAATAAATTGGCAAAACTATCGAACTTGAGAGCAAACAAGTAGTACAACATCCCCATTCACAACCATAATCCAACAACCATTTGTTTCACAAAGTCAACTGAGAGAGACGTTATCTATATAATACTATAACTTACACTACAAGAAAAACTGGACAAAACGACATTATGGGGCGACGGATTGGGGCGACGGAATCTATCCGTCGCTCAATTGGGCGACGGATAATAATTATCCGTCGCCCAAGTTTGACTTTTGTTAAAAAAAAAAAGATTTTTTTTTTTTGAAAATTGGGCGACGGATAGATTATTCGTCGCCTTATAGCGACGGATACCTATCCGTCGCCACTTTTGGCGACGGATCGACTCTGGGTCGACGGACACGTGTCCGTCGGCCCAGAGTTTCATATTTGGGTCGACAGAGAGGCAGCCTGCCCTCATTTTCTTCCTTCTCCCTTCTTCTTCCTCATTCTCTTCTTCTCCGTTTCCGGTGAATTGTTCGTTATTCCGGCCAATCTTGGTGCCTAATCGAAGCTAGTGGGACAGGGAGTTTGTTTCTTCGATCAATTTCAGATTTCTACCGATTAATCAAGGTATTTTGGCTAAAACCCTAGTTTTTTAAAATTTGGGGATTTTGTTTATTTTGATTAATTTGAGCAATTATATGTATATATGATAAGTATGTAGTAGTTAGTTTAGTTAATTTGATCAATTATATGTAATTTGTTCAATTTGATAGTTAGTTTAATTAATGATATGAATGTATGTAGTATGTTAAGTTTGGTATGTATGAATGTATGTAGTTAGTTTGATTTGTGTGTTAAGTATATATAGTTAGTTTAGTTAATTTGATATGTTTGTTAAGTATAGAAGTATGTAGTTTTGATTTGATAAATTTGTATGTTAAGTATGTAATTTGATATGAATATATGTAGTAATTCGATATGTATAGAGTAATTAGTTAATTTGATATGTATGTTAAGTATATAATATATGTACTAAGAGGTTGAAATGGTTAAATTATATGCCCAATTTTGTAAATATCGAACACTTAATTAATAATTAATTTATAAGCAACATATAATAATTAACAATTAACCTCTACAATCTTCTTATCCGAATTGGAATCGATCTAATAAATTAAATACGATCTAATCAATTGGAACGTCTCAGGTTAAAAATAAAGTATATATACAATGAATTCCGACTGTGAGTGGATGTACGATCGTACAGCGGTAAATGGCAGAGTTTCTAGGAGTTTTGTAGAAGGGATTAAAGGTTTCATCTCGTTTGCCATGGGACGTCCGGTTTGTGCAATTGGGGGGTTGATAAAGTGTCCTTGCACATTGGAAACCTGCGGAAACAAGCAATTTATGACGCCTACTGCAGTATTCGAGCACTTGCGACGTTATGGATTCATGCCTGAGTATCATGTATGGATTCATCACGGTGAGGAAGCACCGTCCATGGCATACCTCCAATGGAGGGAGAGGCGGGGTTTGGGGCCGCCTATCGAGTGCCTTTCTGCTTGTCGGAACATGTGCATGGTGTATTGGGAGGAGGATGTAGATCTGTTGGAATGCAAGTTCTGTGGTAGGGAGCGTCACAAGTGATGAGGAGGGGGGTGCATGAGAATGAGGAGTTTCATCCGTTTTGTCTCTAGGCTTGTATAACTAGTAATCATTAGTTGATATATATATGAAACCAAACATTATGGTAAAATTGAAGCTGATGTAACTTATATTATGTAATGCCGTAACAATTGACTGGAGCTAATATAACTTATATTACGTAGCAATTGATTGAATTATTGTGAAATTGATTTATTATCGTAAATGAAAGAACTCGATCTAATGAATTCAAACGTGTCAGGTTATTATCTAATTATTCAATGAATACCGATCGTGGATGGATGTATTGTCGTACTCTCAATGGCAGAGTTCAATGGAGTTTTCTGAAAGGGGTTGAAGGTTTCATTGCATTTGCAATGTCAAATCCGGCTTGTGTAAAGGATGGGTTGATAAAGTGTCCTTGTGCAATGAAACAAAGGTCTGAAACAAGCAATACATGACTCCTAAAGTGGTAGTCCAAGACTTGAGGAAAAATGGATTCTGCTGCGTGACGGTATGGAATCATCATGGTGAGGAAGCAAGACCGTCAATATATATGACCAATACGCATAACGTGGAAGGAAGAGAAAAATGAACAAGTCGGGAACAAAGTACATCTGAAGGCGATGCTATTCGAGCTCGAGTCGAACAAATGGTGTACGATGCTGCAGGGGCGGAGTTCAGGGACACAACCAACACTGAAACCGAGGTGGAGGTGGAGGAACCACCGAATCCCGAGGATCAGTTGTTCTTTGACTTGTTAGAATCATCAAGGAAGCGGTTTACCCGGTGTAAGCTCTTGAGTTGTCTTTGTTAGCTCGGCTAATGAGTTGTAAGGCTAATGGCCGCAATCAAACGAGCTTCAATGAATGGGTTGACGTAATGTCGGACCTTTGTCTGAAGAAACCTAGTTCCCACCAACTTTTACCAAGAGAAGAAAAGATCACGGGATTAGTCATGTGGTAACCATAGATCGTTGTTCAAAATGTGCATGATATATTGGGAGGAGGATGCAGATCTAATAGAATGCAAGTTACGGGTAAGGAACGGTACAAGCGTTACAAGGAGGGGGCTGCAAAGAAACGACAAAAGAAAAACCTCTCACATAAGAAAATGTGGTACTTCCCTCTAGCACCTCGTTTGAAAAGATTGTATGCTTCAAGTGCTTCTACGGATAAAATGCGGTGGCACAAGGAGCGAGTAATCTCGGATAATGCTGAAGGTGGTAGAATGGACCATCCAGCAGACTCACCCGCATGGAAATCGTTTGACAAGACATATCCAGAGTTTGCAGTCGAATCTAGAAATGTACGTTTGGGACTTTGTACGGATGGTTTTAACAAGTTCGGTAGTGAACGTAAATACTCTTGTTGGCCAGTTATGCTCACACCGTACAATCTGCCCCCCGGTGAGTGCATGAAGGAGCCATTCATGTTTCTGACTGCATTGGTGCCTGGGCCGAAAGATCCTGGACTGACGTTGGATGTTTTCTTGCAACCCCTAATCAAGGAGCTGATCGAGTTGTGGACGGATGGTATCCCTGCATATGATGTGTCGACAAAAAAGAACTTCACCTTGAGAGCAGCTCTTCTTTGGACCGTGAGTGACTTCCCTGCGTACTCCATGCTATCTGGAAGGAAACAGCAGGGAAATATGCATGTCCACATTGCTTGGAGGATATAGATGCATTTAGACTGAAGGGTAGTGGAAAATTTTGTTGGTTTGATTGTCATCGTAGGTTGCTAGAAAATGACCATCCGTTCAGGAAGAACAAGGATCAATTCTTGAAAAATATAGTCATATACTTAAAGGCTCTCGCAGAGGGTCCATTCAAAAAGGTCTACACATTCCCAGGTTATATAGTCAATGGCCTTAGGTTCCACACGACTGAATGTAACACGGCCATGGCGACAAGCAACTTCGGGGTGTGTGTTAATGGTGCAGAAGAGTATGGAGACGCTACTTTGTTTGATTTCCACGGCAAGCTAAAACGAATTGTGAGGATTGAATATTCTGGATTGCCATTTAAACGAACCTTCTTGTTTGACGTTGAGTGGTATGATCCTAATCCAGGAGGTACGAGGAAGAACGAGCGGTATGAAATGGTTGATGTGAACCAAAAGAAGAGGTACCGAACCAAGTATGAACCATTTATTCTGGCGACTCAAGCACGACAAGTGGTGTTTCTTGAATATCCAAGCAGAAAACGCGATAAGGGGGAATGGTTAGCTGCGGTACCTATTCGTGCTCGCTCGAAAGTGGAGTACATTGAGAAAGACGACTCAATTACCAACTCGTACCAACAAGAGGATGTCGATAAACAAGCAGAAGATCTCATAGAAGCAGATGATGAGTTGTTTGATCTGCACGAGGACCAATATGTAGTCTTAGAGGACGGCGATAACGGTATATTATGTGTATTATGAGTAATTATATGTGTTATTATAATCATATGTATTATAACTCGTACTAACACATTTTTATCAGATTATTACATTTTTTGCAGATGTCATGAGGCCGTCCACCTATCGTCCCCCACGCAATTGCCGCATGATAGTGGTGGGTCGGGACACCGTCGTCGAAGGAGGGCTCAAGATCGTGACAGGAGGTCTCGATTCTGAGACCCCGGGCAGAGAGAAGCGGCGTGGCTCTACCGGTCGCGGACACATCTTTGGAGGGCGACCACGACGATTGTCCCTACCTCGTGTTCGATCCAAACAATCCCAATCCGTGGGACGGCTTGCTGTGATTTTCCTATTGGTCTGCCAAGTAAGTATTATACATTCTTCTTAAATATGTAAAACATAACCGATAATGATAGTTGACAAGTATAAATTGTTGTACTAAAGTAATGCATATTCGTTTCTTGTATCTTATACATTGACAACGACTTATGGCCTGGAGGTGCACAACAAACTAGGTGACATCTTCCTGAGGAGAGAGCCACCCAAGGTGGTGGTGAGTTGGAGCCACATCTCGGGCGCATGAGGGCGAGTACTTGATGAGTGAGGGTAAGTTAAAATATGACATTCATTTGTTTGTAATTATAATCGTTTTAATATGAGTGGTATGTTAGCCACTGTATGTGAGTGGTATGTTAGCCACTTTATTTGGGTGATATGTTAGTCACCATTGTGTTAGTAAATTTTAGGACAATGTGAGTGGTATGTTAGCCACTGTATGTGAGTGGTATGTTAGCCACTTTATTTGGGTGATATGTTAGTCACCATTGTGTTAGTAATTTTTAGGACAATGAGTGGTATGTTAGCCACTGTATGTGAGTGGTATGTTAGCCACTTTATTTGGGTGATATGTTAGTCACCATTGTGTTAGTAATTTTAGGACAATGTGAGTGGTATGTTAGCCACTTTATTTGGGTGATATGTTAGTCACCATTGTGTTAGTAAATTTTAGGACAATGTGAGTGGTATGTTAGCCACTTTATTTGGGTGATATGTTAGTCACCATTGTGTTAGTAAATTTTAGGACAATGTGAGTGGTATGTTAGCCACTATATGTGAGTGGTATGTTAGCCACTTTATTTGGGTGATATGTTAGTCACCATATACATTATGTTGTTAGGACATGTATTGAATTTGGATGTTGTATGAAATTGGGAATGTAGAAGGAGTACTTCATTCCGAAGAGTTGATCCACAGATCTGGCGTTTAGGCGGTATGGGATCCAAATCTGAGGATATGGTCTGCATTGGAAGGCCATTCGGGATCGGCCCAATACCTCCACAGTTGATGCAACGGAGTGGGGCCTTTGGGATGCTATGGCGCCGAATCGATGTCCAGACGTTGCTTGGACCAACAAAGTAACCGGGCATCCCGATCGTCTGGCAGAAGCGTTCACCACCTGGGAGGCGATCTCCATATCGATTATTATCAATCGGTGCGTATATATGTGTTTTGCAATCTAGCATTACGTGTATGTATGAAGTCTCTTGCTCTAATACTTGTAGATGATAAATTGTTGACTAGATCTGGTTTGATTCAGTGGCACGGGGTGACATCCAAGTATGCCATCTTCAAGAAGGCCAAGGTATAGGTATGGACCGATCGCCGGGGCCTATCTTATGTATGTTTATGTTGCTTAAAGTTCATATTTGTACACTATTACAAGTTACTTTTTAAAAGAATCGATCATGATATCTGCTATTTACGATTTCAGTGAGGTTGATGCTCGGTGGCGGCGGGGAGGACGAGACGGGTGATGTGTTGTCAACTGAACAAGTTGACAACATCTTCCTAGAGGTCAACAAACCAGACAAGAAAGGACGAATATATGGACTCGGGAGCCTCGGTTTGCATCTGGCTAGTCCGGGGTGCTCCTCATCATCATCCCATGCCCAGACGTCGGTTTACACAGGACTGTGTCTCGGAAATGGTGCGATCAAGTCCGGAACAAAGGTTGCTCGGCTAACTCAAGAGATGGAGCAACAAAGGGACGAGATGGAGCCATGACAGAGAACGGGGAGGAGAACGAGCGCCTTGATTCTGAATGGAGCGATTCATGTCCCGCCATCACCCACACCCACCCCCGTCTGATAGCTAGTTATGTATCTGTATGTTCGGATTTTTTTTTCATATTTACACTTGTTTGGATAATTTCTCCAGCTCCGAATATTACTTTTTTATTCATTGAAACATTTTCCGTATTATTGATTTATTATCGAACATTATATTACTACGAAAAATAGTGACGGAATTAGTGACGGAATTAATGACGGACAGTGACGGAATTTCAAATTCCGTCACTAGTCCAATTAAAATATTTAGCGACGGATAGATTCTATCCGTCGCTATATTTCGGAATTAAAAAAAAAAAATTGGTCAATCCGTCGTCCAATCCGTCGCGAATTGGACGACGGATTGTTATCCGTCGCCACATTAAAATCCGTCGCCCGATCCGTCGCCAGAGCTGGGGCGGATAGTAACTTTATGACGGATCTATCCGTCGCCATGAGCCGTTTTTGTAGTGTTATCTAAATACGAACATATATTATAAATAAAATCATCCATGTTATTAATCAAAACATTTATGTTGTTAACGAAATAAATTCTTTTATAATGTTACAAATAATAACATTTTGATAAATAAAATCGATAATTTTCTTAACAACGTAGCTCCGTTCTTAAATAAATTATGTAGACACGTCTCTAGCTCAATCGGAGAGGTGCCATAACCCGAGGTTATATGTGCGACGTGTGTGTATGCCTGTCAATAATAATATCCAAACATAATCCAGAAACTTTCTGCCATTTGGATTACTCTGTAACGTCTTCATCTTCTTCCTCCAACTATATCATTCAAAATCCAATCAAATCATAAATTTGCAGAACAAACACATTAATTATACCAGGAGGCAGGAGCTGCTTCAACATGGCTCTGAGTTCAGTGTCTTCCTCCTTACTACCCCTCAAAACCATTAATACCTCCTCTTCTTTCTCAGACAGACCTCTTCATCATTATTCTCCCAAACCCTTCTCCGTAACTTGCAAATCGAGCAATCAAAGTAGCAGCAACCATGTGACAAGTGAGATTTTCATGTCTTTCCAACTACCCATTTCATAATTTTGCTCAAAGATTACATTTATACTGACATTAGCCCTTTGATAGATAGAACAGAGCCGAGCAAGTGGAGAAAGATTATTTCGACTACATTGGCAGCAGCCATGATTGCCTTTTCCAGTGACATGTCTTCTCTGGCTGAGCTCAATAAGTTTGAAGCTGATACTCGGGGCGAATTTGGGATTGGATCTGCTGCTCAATTTGGTTCTGCTGATCTCAAGTATGTAATCAGTTTCATTCTTGCAATCCTTTAAGCATGTAAAAATTCATTCAATTTTAGCTGTAAAAAATTGTTCCTTTTGTTGCAGGAAAACAGTTCATTTGAATGAAAATTTCAGGTAACAATCATCCTTTAATTAGACTCACCATAAGATAGACAAGGTTTTTGGGAGGGCCTTTTAAAGGTGAATCTGGTGCTGGTTATTCATTGGCTTTTAAGCCTTTCTGAGTGTTTGCAGATATGTATTTGGTGCTTCTGCTTGAATTTTCATAAGGTAAAATAACCAGTAGACCAAGTGAGATACATAATCGTATGATTTTAGCTGATTTTGAAGGTGCTTTTAAAAGCCAATACAAACAACTAGTCTTAAGAGTGGCGAATTCTCGGGTTATATTTCAAGTTTAGAACTGGATGCACTGCATTAATTCATATATGTTTATCCACGTAAGTATCCAGATGTATTTGGGTGAAATTGGAACCAAATTTTAGTGATGTAGGCTATCTAGACTAATGTAGTTTTGAAGAAATCAGATCCAAGTTGTTCCTTTTGTGCAAGACTACTTAGTATACTTACTAACTAAGAATTGATTAATTTCAAATAAAGCCACATTTCCACCACGCAGTATTCATACATTCATTGACTTGAAATGATTGCTGATACAGAAGAGCCAGTTTCACTTCAGCTGATATGAGGGAATCCGATTTCAGTGGTTCAACTTTCAACGGTGCATATATGGAGAAAGCAGTTGCATATAAAGCTAACTTCACAGGTACTTCTACCATTTCTCTGATACCAGAACGTAAGATATCCTGCAAATGACTCACATATTATCAGGTTCTTGTTTTTCTGTAACAAATTGTATACATTGTCCTCTAACTATACATAGGGTGAAAGTGATGTAAATTGTGCTAGGTTCCATGTATAGGAAGACTGATGTCCAATTAATTTTGCTCTTGTCCAGATTCTCCTATTGCATGGTTTATGGACCTTCTTTGTCTGTTTGTGCATTTTCATGACATTGTTTGTGCTGCAATTAGATTTACAACAACAATCTCTTTTAGTGAATGTTGGGTAACTATAGCAGCTGTTTCAGATGGAGATAGATTTTTTCTGTATATTCTTCCTTTTTTTTTTTTTTGAAGAATTAAAAGATTTATTCCAACATCAAGAGTTTACATAGGACACCAGTGGTGTATATTCTTCCTGTTGTTTCTAGTTTCATCCATCACTTCATCTGTGAACATGTGATAAACATTATATATTTGTGGTTTAAAGATAGTTTAGTCCTGCTAGTGTTGCCCATCTTCATTGCACTCGTATAATCAGTTTCAGATTTATCCTGAGCTATGCCTAACCTGTTTCCTTCAAGTGCTACTTCAGAATAATCCTCGAAAATCTTTCTGGTCTCTTTGTGATATTGACCACACTTTTGTCCTGAGGGGATGCATCTTAGATGATGAATCTATCCATCTTTTTTCCCAAGTAGATTGTTTATTTACTTGTGCTCCTTCAAGACTTCGTTTTAGGTTTCAGTGATCTGCCTATCTGTAGCTGGGTAGGAGATGTGTTCTTATCCAATTATCGGGGTAGTTCTTGATTCCTGAATTATGAATGATCAGTTTGTTCCCTGTTAAGGCAATCATGAGTTCCACAATCTGTGATCCAATTTAATTAATTAAGAGTATTTAGGACCATCCTATGTAATTTGCCTTATGAAGCTAGATTTCCAGTTTTAGGGACTTTGATAACTGTCATTTGACTTGTTTCTTTCTAAACATGACAATTTGTCCATGCACGATTTGTTTCAGATGCTGATTTGAGTGACACACTAATGGACCGCATGGTAAACCTATAAAAACCTAGCCTGTTTCAACTTTTAATTTTGTAATTTCTTATCAAAGTAGTTAATTTCTTGTCACCCAAAAAATCATCTCTTTGTAAGAGAGAATGCAGAAAAACTACGTAATCTTACGATTTTTCTTGACAGCTTTTTTCATTATTCAGGTTTTGAATGAAGCAAATCTGACAAATGCTGTTCTAGTTAGAACGGTCCTAACACGGAGTGATCTAGGAGGTGCTATAATCGATGGCGCTGATTTCAGCGATGCGGTCTTAGACCTTCTCCAGAAGCAGGTATCCTCTAATAACAATTCTACATTTCACACATGGTGATCAGTTGAGTACTAGTCTTATATATATTGTCTGGATAAAGTGAACTCTCATGCCCTTATTATCGTTTAAGAATTAAGATTAATTTGTATTTAAAGTTGAATTTTGTTTACGTTTTAAAGTTAAAAAAATTTAAAAACTTCTTGGGACAAGGAAGTATGTATTAATTTAGCAACTTTTGAACCATATCTCGGTGTGAAAATGCCACTTTAACACATCAATTTGGAAGAAAAAAAAAGATTTAGTAAAACGAAACCAAATCAAAAAAAGGTCAACTATAATGAAGAAATATTGTTTGTATTTATAACATGAAGAAATACAATGTTGTTGTTAATATAACGTAAATAAATACAGTAAACGTGTATGGCACTTTACTTAACAAAAGTGTCAAATCCCACTCCTTTTGTGTTGTGGAACCCTCAAGTTGAATTTTTCGTGCCTTATTTTATTACTCCTACTGTGTGTTGTTTAAATCTCAAATAGATTTCTCTCTTTGTAAATTGTAATTATTCAACTCCTTTATTGTGTTGCTTAACCCTCAAGTAGAATTCTACATTTGTTGTTTATCTCACTCCTTATATAGAACAAGAATCACTTAACACACTTCACAACTAGGTTGGGGTTGGTTACTCTTCCGAGAAAACTGTTTAACCGAACAAACGGAGGGGAAATTGGGCCTGCGTCCAATTTCTCCTAAGCATGCCTATGAGGCTATGAATGACTGTAATTCATGTCAATGGACTCACCTAGGCCCACTCAATACATTGCATGCTAACATGGACCGGCCTGTATGTCCCCCTTTTCCATTTCGTTTGAGCTCACTTGCTGCATTATAAATAGAATGTCTTTAAATTTAAAGATGAATTAGTATACTTCTGTAGTTCTGCTCAGGTAGTCCGTAGTTGAATTAATTTTTATCAAATACTAATATAATTGGGTTTTTGTTAGCTAATTTAGTCACACCAATTTCATCAATATTGAACTCAATCATAAAGAATAATCAATTGTTACGACTATTAGATGAGTTCCCAGACTTCCTCAAGTCCTCAATATATAAGGAACTTTTGTAATGATTATGTAAACAAATGTTATTAGAGATAGTAACAATATTGTCCTTCCACATGTGATTTCAATTAAGTTTAAAAATTGGTTTAGTGTTTTTTTTTAACTAGACTAACTTCATCTTATTAGACTAACTTGTGCGTGATCGCACTCGGAAACTATTCCAAAATTTTACTACTTATGCTGCCTAGCTATGTCAATCAAACTACCAATAAATTGTTAAGTGTCCTTTCAAATTTATATGGAGACTATTTTTGCACAACGTCGATCCACCATCATATGATTCATGATTATTATATGTGTAAAGGTGACCTCTCATTAATGTTCATTATGGACCCCACAGTGGAACCAGTACTGCACCCCTCAAGTCGAATAAACGTGTCAAATATATCCCATTTATCCCAAGATACAAGAAGTGAAAGCATTTATCTTGAATTCATCAAAGCTAATCCCTCCCATACTAGCTGCATATTTACCTAAAATCAAATTAACAGAATATAAGAAAAACAACTTTTTGCAGGTTAGTATAACATCGCAATAATCCCATGTCCCAAAAGCTTTAAATATAGGTTTTTCTGCGCACAATGTAAGGACAAGACAAAGAGGCAAGACAGTAATTTAACCAATAGTTTTTGACAAAATTATAGTCCTAATCAATCAAATGTCGACCAATTGTATATGATGACCAAAACAAATCTATAAACTGTCTAACTACTAGTTTACATAAACTGAGTTATTTGTCCTTTGCGCTTAATTCTACGTGTTAACTTGAGACCTCTTATTAAATTATCGATCAGACAAAGTACATCTCAAATAATAAAAATGTAGTATTAGTAGTAACTTGAGACTTCAAATTAGATCATTGGAAGAACACTTATCATGGTATCAAGAATTGGGCGAGAGTAAATTTACATGAATTATTGCAGGTCACAAAATCTATAACTTACCAAGTCCTGGAAAACTTCTACGCGATCTGAGCCTTCTTGCATAAGTTAACCAAGTTAATTACGCAACTCACATAAAGAATTCATCAGTGTGATGATTCGATCTTATCTGAGGTATGCTAGAAGATCGTTAGATGACTAATTTCGTGGAAACCAGCAAATGTAAAGATGATGTTAACAAATAAAATATTGAACATTACATTAAGCAGATGCGTGCGGGTAAGTCAAAATCTTAAATATATCTGGTACGTCTTTCAGGAGCTGGCAAGTAAATTAAGAGTCAAGACACTGATTAAGTGATATAAGTGGCATTATTTAAGGAAAAACGTTAGATCTTGTATGGTTGAGGCAGGACAAAATTTGGCAGAACCCGGTGAGAACCCATTGTCTTATTGTTTGTGATGCTCCAATTTAAAATATGTCTTGAACTCTTGTTACAACACAAACTTTGTCGCAGAATTAACATTACATCTGTCTTACATGGTGTGATATGATATATGAGTAATTTGGTCGGGAGTACATTAAAAAAAAGTAAACCTTGGAAAGATTTTATTAGTACGGAGGAAGTAGTTCTTAACGAAAAGTCTGAGATAATATTAAAGGTGAGTTATGAATAAGTGCGCGTATTTGATTGTTACCAATTATGAATAGTCCACTAAAATGTCCATTGTATGCACATAAGTAACTATGCGTGTAATATATACCTCACACCATACCGATTAAGAACGGTATGATAAATGGAATATAACAAGACATTGATGGAACCTTCATTTAACCGATTTAACTAGAACGGTGCTCTAATCCTATTGCGGATTACCTCAAACGGGTACTTACAAATCAATAGGAGTATAAAATCAGCCACTTCTTGTTAAGTAACAAACTTAATCAACGGTAAACATATTTTTACACAATATAAGTTTATTAATCAAATGTCTGAGCAACAGAACTAGATAGATATGTGTATACGGAACATAAGTTTATTCATCAAAGTTTTGAGCAACACATCTTCATCCCGAACCTGAATACCCTACTTGTAGAGCCGACTTTGACAATCGAAACAACCAGAGTCTATTAAGTACGGTTTCCCTCGGGTCAGAGGTCTAATCTCCCAATCTACAGACAAGATGCATGTTCTCCTAATTCTACGGCCAACGCCTGTGGTGCCCGAGCATGTGTGGCAAGACGTCTGTGCCCCCTATTTTGACCCCAATTTTAAATTTTAGATTACACACACACACACACGCAATAAATAGACATTAAAATCTCTTTCTCCAAGTGGTAAAGATGATATCTAACTTGTAAAAAGTCTTGTGTTCGGATTGTGATGGTGGAAATTATTTTATTTTACTTATTTTTATATTTTTTATTTTATTATTATTTATATATTTTATTTTATTATTATTAGGGTCCCAATTGAAATTTTTGCAGGGGCCCCTAAATCTCGAGGCCTACCGCCAACGCCAATTAATAAATAAAATAAAACATTATGTATCCTTTGGGATCCAAGAATATATACTTACCTAAGTTGGGAGTAGAGGATACGGTCAGATTCCATCAAACACACTTTAAAAGCTAATTAACAATGTCATACCATGGAAAAAGCTTTTGTTTGGAAACATGGCTAAGCTCATTCTTTGTATTGTGGTTACCGCCAAGAGAGGCTCCTCATGAAGGGCAGACTCATCAAGTTTGGTATCTCAACGGATGGGTGTCAGGTCTACTATTGTGGTGGCAAGAAAGTCACGACATCTTTTCTTTGATTGTCATGAGACAAGGCGAGTCCGGATGGAAATTTGAAATGGATGAAATCTGATAGAACTCCGAGATTGGAAACATGAGATGTCATGGATCATTCAACACATCTGAAAGCTAAAAGTTGTCGAGCAAGACTTTTGAAAATGGCTGTTACGGAAACTATATATACGATTTGGACTTTCAAAAATCTAATGATCTTCCAACAACGACTAGCTGGTGGATTGAAAAGCTATGATATTATAGCTAACATTAGAGGGAGTGCTTAATCGTCAAGGGATTGTTGCCTTATTGTAATAGACTGTGAGTTACTGTGTTTATTGTGTAGTTTCACTAGTCCGTTTGTCCTTTTTTTCGCCTGGATCATCTGATCGGCTATTGTACTTCATTTGTTTTGGAATGGAATTATTTTTCGTGCTCCAAAAAATGTCATACCAGGTTACGTATATGACCAATGTGATGAATAACCGTGTTGGACTAAAGGGTTGTATGTATCGATCGCAGGGTCGTTACAATGCGCGGCGTAGGATACGGCATCATAATATTGTTAAATGTGTTTAAAAGTTTAATAACAATATACTCCCTCCGTTCCTAAGAAATCTTTCCATTTCGACTTTTTTGGGAAATTCATATTCGTTATTAAATGTTTTCCCATGATTCTGGATAACAGTTAATTCTGGATAAGTTTAGAAACCCCTCAACCGCTAGACAGCTTCGACTTTGTACTTTACAAATTGGAGGATTCGGTCTCCAGAACGAATATACGAAAATCTTACATCCTCTCTATTTTCTGATCGAAATTCATATAGCCTGAATTAGATTGCCTTCTTGGATTATCCCCGCAAGGAATTCGTGTGACCCAAGCTGTAAATTGGGTCGAATTATCTTGTTCGAAAGTGACTACACGATCCATAGAAGATTTCCAAGATTATCACCACCCATAATTTTTCCAACAGCATGCATGTGCAGCTCTTGAAGTAATCAACTTTTTAATGATATATAGACATTACTTCAATGTACTTTGGCAACGGTTTATGTTTTCTATCAAAGTCAAGAGTAGTACTTTTAATCAATTAAGATTACAAGGATAAATTCATATGCTAAAGTTAATGTGTAGTTTTAACGATAAAAAATGAAAACGGTAGAGAAAATGTAATTTTTAGTGAAAAATATTTAATTATTGTGTAAAATTAAGATTATTTATCAATAACATTCGTTAAATGTAAGATTTGTCATGTAAGGCCCTTAACTCGATTCAACTGGGATTGCTATCATGGTGTTTGTCATTAAACTTCTAAATCAATTTAAGTTGAGTTTTGTATTTGACGACTAATTACTAAATTGAAGTTAGAGTTTTGAGTTTTGTTTGGTATTAAATTGTGATATTTATAGACATATATGAATATGAGTTTTAAAGTATTGAGTTTTGGAGTTGATAGATATTAACTCAACTCAAGTATTACAATGAGAGTAGATAAACAAACATAATAAATTGGCAAAACTATCGAACTTGAGAGCAAACAAGCAGTACAACATCCCCATTTACAACCATAATCCAACAACCATTTGTTTCACAAAGTCAACTGAGAGAGACGTTATCTATATAATACTATAACTTATCTAAATACGAACATATATTATAAATAAAATCATCCATGTTATTAATCAAAACATTTATGTTGTTAACGAAATAAATTCTTTTATAATGTTACAAATAATAACATTTTGATAAATAAAATCGATAATTTTCTTAACAACATAGCTCCGTTCTTAAATAAATTATGTAGACACGTCTCTAGCTCAATCGGAGAGGTGCCATAACCCGAGGTTATATGTGCGACGTGTGTGTATGCCTGTCAATAATAATATCCAAACATAATCCAGAAACTTTCTGCCATTTGGATTACTCTGTAACGTCTTCATCTTCTTCCTCCAACTATATCATTCAAAATCCAATCAAATCATAAATTTGCAGAACAAACACATTAATTATACCAGGAGGCAGGAGCTGCTTCAACATGGCTCTGAGTTCAGTGTCTTCCTCCTTACTACCCCTCAAAACCATTAATACCTCCTCTTCTTTCTCAGACAGACCTCTTCATCATTATTCTCCCAAACCCTTCTCCGTAACTTGCAAATCGAGCAATCAAAGTAGCAGCAACCATGTGACAAGTGAGATTTTCATGTCTTTCCAACTACCCATTTCATAATTTTGCTCAAAGATTACATTTTTACTGACATTAGCCCTTTGATAGATAGAACAGAGCCGAGCAAGTGGAGAAAGATTATTTCGACTACATTGGCAGCAGCCATGATTGCCTTTTCCAGTGACATGTCTTCTCTGGCTGAGCTCAATAAGTTTGAAGCTGATACTCGGGGCGAATTTGGGATTGGATCTGCTGCTCAATTTGGTTCTGCTGATCTCAAGTATGTAATCAGTTTCATTCTTGCAATCCTTTAAGCATGTAAAAATTCATTCAATTTTAGCTGTAAAAAATTGTTCCTTTTGTTGCAGGAAAACAGTTCATTTGAATGAAAATTTCAGGTAACAATCATCCTTTAATTAGACTCACCATAAGATAGACAAGGTTTTTGGGAGGGCCTTTTAAAGGTGAATCTGGTGCTGGTTATTCATTGGCTTTTAAGCCTTTCTGAGTGTTTGCAGATATGTATTTGGTGCTTCTGCTTGAATTTTCATAAGGTAAAATAACCAGTAGACCAAGTGAGATACATAATCGTATGATTTTAGCTGATTTTGAAGGTGCTTTTAAAAGCCAATACAAACAACTAGTCTCAAGAGTGGCGAATTCTCGGGTTATATTTCAAGTTTAGAACTGGATGCACTGCATTAATTCATATATGTTTATCCACGTAAGTATCCAGATGTATTTGGGTGAAATTGGAACCAAATTTTAGTGATGTAGGCTATCTAGACTAATGTAGTTTTGAAGAAATCAGATCCAAGTTGTTCCTTTTGTGCAAAACTACTTAGTATACTTACTAACTAAGAATTGATTAATTTCAAATAAAGCCACATTTCCACCACGCAGTATTCATACATTCATTGACTTGAAATGATTGCTGATACAGAAGAGCCAGTTTCACTTCAGCTGATATGAGGGAATCCGATTTCAGTGGTTCAACTTTCAACGGTGCATATATGGAGAAAGCAGTTGCATATAAAGCTAACTTCACAGGTACTTCTACCATTTCTCTGATACCAGAACGTAAGATATCCTGCAAATGACTCACACATATTATCAGGTTCTTGTTTTTCTGTAACAAATTGTATACATTGTCCTCTAACTATACATAGGGTGAAAGTGATGTAA